>CM075858.1:64649611-66095944 GCA_037975125.1 Latrodectus hesperus
GCTGTATGCTATAAGACGAGACGACTTACAACAACACCAAGTCTTAAAATTCAGAAATCAGCAATCCTGTAAATTAAATAAGATAGGGTAAAATTTATTGCAAATATGTGGAGCAGAAACAATTTAATATGAAATGTCACTTTAAATGCAGAAATAGGAAGGAAAAAGTACATGATTTTGCGCACGTTCTAAAACTATTTCTTCATACAATACGTTGGAAAGAAGATACTTGCAGTCTGAGCAAAATACTCGTATGATTTGTGAATCGGTGGTAGAATGCAATGTATAACTGCTTGAGAAACCTCGGAAATGATGCAGAACCTTCATCGATATTACAGATCACCATATATAGGGATGTGTGTATGTGGTTGAGCTAATTTACTTTGACATCATGTTAAATGTGCAGGATGAAGTTCACACAAAATTCATTTCATGTCGTCATTCAATCAATCATTGCATGTTATATTTAAAGATGAATTAATTGATGAGCCACTAACTTTAAAATTTTATCACTAGGAATGTTCTGAAAGTAATTTCGTCCTGCAACGCATAACCATATTCTTATGTTCAGAAAGTAATTCTATTTCCATGACTGTTGACATTTTGAATTTAAAAATAAAATTTTAAATTTTTATGGACATTCTGTATATTTAAAATTTATAAAAAAAATGCAATTTTTTTCAAATATCTGGTACTACAATTTTCAAAATGAAACAGTTCTATTGATTTCTTTAAAAAATTATGTTTCAAATTAAAAAGAATTGATTTCCTTTCATTGAAAAAAGTAATAAGATATTTTTGCAGCTGGAAAATTCGAAATTTTAAATTAGAAGAAAATTTCTTTTAAAGTTTTTGTATTAAAATTGAAAAGTGCTAACGTTTGGCATCTTTAACCATCGCAAAAATAAATTGGAATAATAAAAATAACAAATAAATTCATGATCATGATTAATATTTATAATTTAAAAATACAAGAAGTTTTATGGTTTTCCAGATATTCATATTAAATTTCCTATAAAAAAATCATAAAATTATAAAAATAGAATAAAATTGAGAAAAAAATTTGAATGTAGTTATTTCAAATATCATATTTCAATTAGTAAAATAAATTACAAATGTTTTTTTCTTCTTTTTTAAATAATGTATTTATTTTGAGGTTTTTGAAAAGGAAAAAGTATTTTCCAGTTATTTTGGTTCTATTTTGATATTCCTTAAAGAATTTCACTCTGTTTAAGAAAAACTTATTTGAAATTTTAGCAATCAAAAAATTGTCTGACATTTTTAAAGTAATGAAAAAATATTTGGCTTGATAAAATTGGAAAAGCTATTAGACCATACACAAACAAATTCTATTTTATTTATATAAGATTAAAACCAAACAAGCATTTCATTTTCTGCATGATTTGTTATTTGTAAAAAATATGAATTTATCTTTCTTAAAATAAAAGAAATAAAAATAATAAATTAAATGAAACTGAAACTTTATTTAATTTATTTATTTAAATTATACATTTTTAAGCCAAAATGTATAATTTAAATGAGAATATTAAAATAAATAATAATGTATTTTTTCTTGAAACAAGAATTAAAACTATTCCTGTTGGGTTCTACAAAAAGCCTTCATGATTAATTGTAGATTTTTTAAAAATAGGAAATAATTTTAATTACTACTTTTCGTTCTTTTCAGCTTTACAGTATTGATTGATTTCTGTAAACAGTTTCATTATTTAAGTAAGGGTTTAACAAATGTCAAAAGTCTATGGATATGAAATACTTAGGAATGTTATTCGGATGTTTTATGAATTTTCTATGCACTATTAACGGAACGTATCTATTACACGAAACGTAATCATGACTGACCTGGTCATGAACGTTAAAGTCGTGAAATCTTAACTCAATGTACGAACATGAGTTAAAAAAATGCATGAAATGAAAATGTAACTAAAAAATAAACTATAAGTATGAAATATTAAAAATATATTCATGTTTACGGGAATTATTGAAATAAGGCTTGCCTTCAAAAAGTAATTCATATTCGTATTATGTAAGTAGTTGTAATTAATATCCAAATAATGAAATATTTTATTGAATAAAAAATCAAATTTTACTTTTGCTAACAAAGTATGTACATTTTGTTGTAGCTCCGAAAAATCATCCTTAACTATCTAATTTAAAAATATATAACAAATCTAAGTGATTTAATTTAGGATATATTCAGAACAAATTTTAATTTTCTAACTTACCTAAAGTGAATAAATTATATTAGATTAGAACTTCTTTCAGAAAGTAAATTCTCAATCGATGTAATTAACATCTACCACCATATTTTGATTGCTGTGTGATAACTTTGATTATTCTGCTTCAATATTTCAACTGCAATAAAATATATATAGAATATTCCTCCTCATATTCTCTGAGCATGAACTAAATAAATAACTTTGGAAACTTGTGTCAAGAGACAATAACTAGTTCAGAAAATGCACAAATAAATTTACATTTGCTATACATAAAAGTGGGTTTTAGTTAGTCAACTTTCGAAGCATTTTACAAGATTCTGACATAAATATAGAATACTTTGTAAATGATTTAAGGCTTCCATTAACTTACAGAACCACCTGTTTGCGAGTTTCCAAACTAATTTTAGATATAAGCATTTATAGAAATGTTTATTTTCATTTGATATATTGCAATAATGCTCTGCGCGAATGTTTCTACAAATTAGCACCAGTAGATATAATTACCATGTATGATCACAATGATTATGTTCATTATTATCATATTTAAACTATTTCTTTGCGAAGTACACTTTTATATTTAATCAATTTCATTTATTTGATAACGAAGCCCAATAAAAATCTAAATGTATTTTGTATTAATTTCCTTATTATGTTAATAATTTTTATTTAAATAAAATTTATTGTTTATTTTAACAAGATATTTGATTAGATAAATAAATTTTAATAGTTTTTAATATGTGTTATCTATCTTATAATTTTTAATATAAACATTAACTATCATTATAAGCAAAAACAATTAAATGCATTTCTTTTTATTGTCCTTATTTAGTAACTATAAAATGTAATACATAATTTTTATAATTAAGTTACATATTATGCTTTTAGTAAATACTGAAAAATAGAGTTCATTTAGCATTTCATTAATTAGAACGCATGGAAATAATTAATTTAATCATTTTTAAATGAAAAAAACTCTTTTCCTATTTATTCAAAATCTTTTTGAAGAATGCTTCTATTTTATTAGAATTTATATATATATTCAAATTCATTACAACTTTTAATTTATCTCTAAATATTTATTCTTTCTTTAAGAAAAATGTATGGCCTAAAGCGAGCTTCAATGGAAAAATCAATTATTCATTTCATTAATAATCATGTCAAGTATTATTAATTATTTTTCTAGCATTTTCTCCAACTTAATGCTTTCTTTCATTTAAATATGCAATTAAAATTTTTCAAAAGATATAATATGCTATATTATGTTTATTTGAGTTTTAATTGTTTTTTATAATTAATTTGTCTAAATGATTTTCTCTTAGAAATTCTGTATTAATTAATAAAACGAAAGGTTTTTTAATTTATTAAATACTATTTTAATTTCATTTTTCCCTTTCATTCCTTGTGATACATTACGCGTAAGATAGTTATTATAAATTATTTAGTCTTTGTGTGAAGTTTACTAATTATTCCTGATAACAAATAAAAATTTGTATAATAATTTGTTTCTAATTGTGCTTCCATTCAAAATAATAAATTATTTTACTTTTGGAAGCATTTTAATTTAGGCACGTTTAATAAAAGATGTTTTTATTAGTGAAGAATACATTTGCCCTTATGACATTAAAATTTTATGCTGAATACAATTTATCATATTTTCATGTGATTTATTTCCTTTAAAATTTAACTTTTAATTGTATAGTTCATTGTTATCAAAACAACATTTTAGAAACGACAGAAGGATTTGCAACAGTTTTTGAGAACCATTTGGTAATCTAAATTTCCACCCACACCATATCATGATTTCAAGTGGATCTTTTCAAAGGTACTGAGCCGTATTTAAGAATTGTCAAGGAGAAAACCTGGAAAATTTCTAAGCATCTTAAGACAGATGTACTTGAAGGAAGCAAACGTATAATATTTATGTAGTTATTCTATAATGACCAGAATTGAACCTAGTATTAAATTTTAGTGAACCATATAATTAATAATAACGGGACATTTTCTAAAAATGTTAAGTAAATTGCATTTCAAAATATATTAAAATGTTAAAAATAGTAAATAATTATTTTATAGATTTTTTATATTTTTATTTTATATTTTTATGCTTTAAGCTCCGAAAATCAGAAAATATTTTATCAATGAATTCTAAGACACAAATTTTTAAGTAGAATACTAAATAGCAACTTAAATACAAAAAGAAAAAAAATTGAAATTTCAATCGTTTGAAATATCTTTCGAACTTCAATAAACGTCTAATAATATTGCACAAACAAATTAGATCCACATTCTACAATCTCTATTATGCCACTAAATGTATTGTAATTTTATTTGTTTGACCTAAATTCTAAAATATAATTCCAGGAAAATGAATTATGTTTCTATCCAATCGAATTTTGTTGAAAATATGTTGTATAATGTCCGATTACTAGGACGTTACTAGTACTACAATGAACGGGAGATATGGCCTTATAAAATGGAGCTCCTACTTGGTTCGTTGAAAATATATATGTTGTAGATTAGAATGAGGCATTTAAATTTCAAATCAATTTTTTTTCCTGCAGATATCATACTTTAGACATTATATCTTCTTCAGATACTATAGCCTAAAAATGATGTAATACTGTAGATTATTATAATAAATTCGTTGACGTTTAAACTGTCCTAAAAAGCCTAAACAAAATAGCTGATAATTTAGAATTACATTATTGAATTCCCTACAAGCTAGTGAATGGGCCTATTGGGAACTGAAGGCCTATGAAAGACAATAAACCATTTTGTCTTATCTTCTAGTGGAATTTCCTTTGGTATGGGGCCGCATGTAATGTCGCTAGGGAGAAAACCATGAAAACCTTCAAAAATCCTAAACTGCATTATGTAGAAAACAAAAGCACAACATCAACCTTCCGATGTTCATTAGTGGCTGACATCAAACACGTGACTTCTCTCCCCAAAGAAGGTGATGCTATCACTTGGCCCATATATTATATTCAATTTCAAATTTTCATTTATTTTAAGAGAACATTCAACTAACTGTTTTTAGATATTAATCATTCATGTGCGTATATCTTTAAAACAATGCACAGAAAGGAATAAATAAATAGGAACTGTAGTTAACTATTTTACTGTAAAAACTATTTAATTGCAATTTCACTGTTAGAATTTCGGAATAATCATGAATATTGCTTGAAAACTACATAATTCATTTTTTAAAAATGGATTATACACGTGTATTTATGTTTCAAAATAACACAATAAGATAAATCCGAGCTGAAATGGCAACTAAATGGTTAGTGTTCTGGCTTTCAATTCAAAAGATCGCGAGTTCGATTCCCGAAGCATATTTAATTAGTCAAGAAACCGCTTTTGATTCTAGACTGTGGTTGACTTCGCTTTTTCTAACACAAAAATTAATAGTTGAGAAACAAGTGGCTCCTTAATTCTCATAAATGTATATAAATAATATTTCGGTAATCACTGTGCTGATTTAAACTGGTAAAATTAAATCATTTAAAATTTTGGCCTTCATTTCAGGGGTTCCGAATTTCGATTCCCACTATAGGCACAGATGTTTATAGTAGCTCCTTCGAAATCCTTTTTAAACTCTTGGTCGCCTTAGAATCAGTCATAACTTTTAAGAAGTAATCATAAAATTATACTACAAAACAAGTCCTAGTATTGAATTCATAAACATACCGAAATTTCTTTTGAGACTTTTTCTACAAAGGAGAGCAACGAAAAGTAAGCATTCTGACCATCGATTCAAGAGTTTATGTGTTCGATTCTCACCTGGGGTTTGATAATTCTTAGTGGTTTGAATCTCATTCTATGAAAAGAATAGTTTCATATCATGTTCTTTATTTTCTTCATCACGCTTAGAAAAGCTCAAAGTTTTTTTTTTTTGTGTGTGTCGATAAATGCAATTCCTGAAATTTTACTTGCAAAGTGCTATTATTTCTTGTTCAAACAATCAATAATCCGTCATGGTTGCCAAGAGTACGGGATAAATTTAGTATCTTATAACTGTGAATACATTGAGATAAAGAATACATTTAAAATATTGAATATAAATAATAAGATTATACTTATTAAAAGCTAACTCATGATTTTGAACTCAAAAAATTCTATTCACAATTATTTTAGGACTTTGAAGTAGGTCTTTTTTACAATTTTAAGCCAAATACTTAGTTAATAAAAATTTAATCACTTAGTGGAATAATATAAAAAATAACTTCAGAAAAGTGTTCAGATTCAAAAAATAAAATTTCGCTTGTTTTAACTTTAAATTTTAAGAAATTTAAATTTAAAATAATTAACTTTAATTTAATTAAATTTAACTTTAAATTTAAATTTTAAAAGATTAAATTTAAGAATCTTAAAATAAAATTTAAATTACAAAATTTATCTATTTAATATTTGGTAAAATATAGCACAAACTTTAACAAACAAAAATATATATATAATGTTACAGCGTAAATTCTGTCAGTGTTAAATTTTTGAAAAATAATCATACTGATGTCAAAATATCATCTATGTAAAGCAATATCTTAAAAATATTTGTGTAATTTATATGACATATTTATTTAAAAATATGAATGAAAATATCAAAAAAAGTGATAGTGTAATATCAAAGAAATAAATAAAAGCGATTTTTTTCTATACAAATGAGGAAAAATTCTCTGAAAAGAAACAGTTTTGAATTTAAATATAATGCGAATTTTTTAATAAAAATATCTTGTTACCATTAATGTCAACAGCAAAATATACTGTTTATTTCTTATCTATCATTCTAAGTTGGAAAATGCAATAGTAATAAATTTTTATTACGATCAGTTGTCAAAAATAACGCACATTCACTTTTTTCGATGTGCATGCTTTCAAGGTAAGAGATTCTCTCAAGTGAAGAAATTCTTTTTTTTTTCCATTCCTCTTTTCGAATAGAATTCTTCAAAATTACTTGAAGAGATGGCGTTCGGTTTCATTTCTAGTGTAATTTATTTCACTTGAGAAGATTCTGAAGATTTCTTCGTACTTGGAAAAGTGAAAAATATTGAAGAATTCTTTTTTTAATTTCGGTTTTCCCTATATATAATGTAAGACGCGTTCCACAAATCAAAAACTTGTCAGTTTGACTATACAATATTAAACTTCGTTTTGCAGATTGTAATAAAAGAATTTAAGAAATAAATCAAATTTTTGGTATTAAAAGCACGTTATAAAATGAAGCAACTCAAATAAAATGTTGTTTCAAAAGAATAAATTCGATATATCAATCAACAAAATAAATTTAAAAATAATACGTACAAATATTATAAAACTTAACAAAAAATAAAGAATCATGAAAAATGCTTTGAAAATGCATCGCAATTGTAATCAGAATGTATATAATTCGGCTAAGCCAAATATCATCATTTATAAATCTCAACCATCTTTGTTGGAAAAAATAATTTTTTGTAAATTCCAACCTAGAAAATCACAATGCCAACTACATACTGCCAATTCTACTGATTTTATCGGGAAACTCCTGCTTTTTCATCATTTCTCCCGATTTCCCGATAATGTATGAAAATCTACTAATTTTTAACAATTTCAGTGAAAAACTTAAAAGCAGCTGAAATTTTACTGGAAAACAAGTCTATTGAGTTGCTATAGTAGCTTAAATAGTATTGGTTGCTTAAATAATAAATAGCTTTATTAGCTTAATAACAACAGATGGCGCACTAATATAATAATTATAATATCATAAAAACGTATTTTTTTGAGTTTGAACCCCATCTGTCCCCCGTGGTAGGATGACGTTTTAACCACCTAGCTATCAAAAACTCTTACGAGTTGTCTGTCATATAATTAACATTCAAGGAAGACACCAAATGCCTGATTACATAAGCAGTTTGATTAGGATAAATATTAGTTATTAGTAATTTAATGTGTGTGTGTGGAAAATATTTGTCACTCAATTAAATGTATATTATGTTTTTATACTATTTTATAAGTTTAATATTTATGAATTGCACTAGGGTAGTAAAATTTGCTCTATAAAATAAATATTGGGACATAAACGTTGATGTTTACTTTTTTACGTGCAGTATATTCTTTTAGTTTTCATGGTTTATTTACGAGATTGATGAATATTTTATTCAAATATTAAGATTAACACAAAATATGTTTAGCATAAATCATTCTCAGAATGTATCATCAAAAGAGCAATATTGTCTTTTTGCGATACTACCATTTTAAATATTCAAGCTAAAATATCGCTAGTAAGTGTATCCTGATTTTTTTCTCAAAACCAGCAGAATCTACTGATTTTTTTTCTCCATGGTTGGCAGGTATGCAACAATAAAAATATGTAAATACTATCACTATTATAAATGATAAATATATGATTCTATTTCTCATTCAATCAAAAATTATCTTTTACAAAGATTAATCAGGTAACTCTTTCTTTTGTAAAAGCCAAATGTGAAAATTTCTAGTCAATCATGGAAAACTCTTTTTTAAAATATCAACTCTAAATATCATTTGTCAAGTCTCCTTTCTAGACTCAGTAATGAAAACCACAAATCAAACCATAAAAATCCTTTTGTAAATATCAATTATAAAAATCACAACTCCAAATTATGAAATATTTTTTATAAATCAGAAAATAAAAATCATTCTCTAATTACCAACTATGGAAATCACTAAGACAATTATAAAAATCATTTTTGTAAATATACAGTAGTCGTAATCAGAAGACATTTGGTCTGACACGCCTCAATCAAAGACAATTGTTTTCAAGCCCTAATCATAAAAATTATTTTCGCAAATGCTATGAAAGGAAAAAATAAAGCCAGGAATAAAAATGCTTTTGCAAAATCCCCACTTATACAAATGGGATGCCGCGTTGGTCTGGTAACTCAGGGCACTTTTTCTTTATCGGTAGTTAGCTCGAATCACAGCTTAACCAAAGATCTATCATCTCCGCGAAAATGGCTAGACCACATTAAATAGGTAATGGTCACAGTGTCCTCCAATTTAAATGATTCCTCGGTGGATGACTGGTCAATCATTAGTGGGTCTTCTGCATGTGATACCTGTTTTTATACTACGAAAACTCCGACCCAGCTGCTTTTACTAACTTTTAGAGACCAGCTACGAGCAGTACAGGGTAGTATGTTGGTGCAACAACTACTTAAAGCTGAAAATGTATTATCGATCTCAATTCTGAAAATGACCATCTTATACAAACTATAATCACAAAAATATTTTTGTAAGTGTTAACCTTGAAAATCAGAGAGCCATTCATAACAATATAAATGTATTTTATAATGTCACATAGAGACTTACATCATTTGATCTCAAAGAATCACAGGTTATAAAATTTAATTTTATTATATTCTTGCATATTCATAGAGTCTTTTCCTCAAGTCTTGCTTCCTCGTAAGATTTAGCGAAACGAGAGGAATTCAGAGAAGTAGCACTTAGTCTTTCGTAACACCAGAAGAAACAAAATAGTGAAGATATGATGAAGATCACTCATTTGGTAATATTTGGTGATACAATTTAGCAACCCAATGGAAGTTTAAAAAGCTTTTGCTGTGCATAGTTCAAGAGCTTTCTAGAAACTTTTAGAAAATTTACAGAAACTCCTAACATATCCTTTTCAGGGGATACTAAATTGAGTTTAAAATTTATTCGAATAGTGCTTTACTGTAAAGCTTTACTTAATATTATTGCCTGAAGTACATTATCTCTGAAGTAGATTTACTTATTATTATAGCTGAAAGTTTATTTCATCTATTTGTCCTATTTATAATTTCTTGGAGTTTCCCCCAGTATTTTTTTGATTACTGACAGATAATGTATACTTTGTTTATTCACTGTCAGCGTTAGTGTTGTTACACATTGTAATTATTACAACATTGTTCATTGCTTATAGAAAGCTATTCTATTACTTTACATAATGCAATAAATACTATATAAGTAAAATAAATTTTACTCTACAAGGTGATTCTAAATGGTTTTTACAAATTAAAAGGGATGATAGTAAGCTTACAAGCAATTATTGCATTGTAACATAGGGTCGCCTGCCACTCTTAGAGGTATAAAAGAGGGAAGTAAAAAAGCATTGAGAATCTAATACGAATTTACCGTATGCAAACTTCCAAAGGAGAAACAGTATTTTGCTCTTATTGGTTACCGGAGAAAGCAAATCAGAATAGACGTTATCCTTTAAAAACGGCACAATATCATCACTTCAAGTATTATCAAGATAACATCGTCCGAAAATTTTCGTGTATGCTATGGCAGCTTACATGTACGAAGATATGCACCTCATATACGAAGAAGCAAAAGGGAATGGACACGAACCACGAAGATTATACGAACAATGGTTTCCAACTCGTCGTATTCCAAGCTGTCCAATCTTTTCCAGTGTTGATCGACGACTGCGAGAAAGTCGTTCGTTTGCCATCTCAAACAGCAATGCAGGACATTCACGAAATGCGCGAACGCCAGAAATGGATGACAGAATTTTGTCTAGATTTGAAGTATCTCCTTCCACAAGTACGCCGGTGTCAACTGTGCAAAAACAAACGTGGTCGGAATTTGCTGTGAGGTTTTCACTAAATAATAAATATGATTGTTAAACTTTTGGTATTATTCATTCACTCACCCAACACTGTTGTAAATTCAGGTTGGAAATCCTCTTTCAGAGTGGAATCCGATCCTGTGTTCCTATTTAATTATTGCTTGTCTGGATGGGTATAATCACCCCTCTTAATTTGTAAAAGCAATTTAGAATCACCTTGCATACATACCATTTTATTGTCATATCAATATAGTGTTCTTAATTTGTGTTAAACTCTTACTGAAGTAAAATGTGGATATTCATCACTGTAGAATTTTTAAAACATATATTATATTATTGATGCACGTTTTTCAAATATCTTTGCAAAGAACTTTTTCATTAAGTTATTAGAGTTAACATTCCCACGCAATTTCAGTGATCTGGTATTATCATTGTTTACAACTGAATTGTATGAATTCTGTATATAGTCTAAACAAATTTCAACGTTAATAAATTATTCTTACAGTTACTAATATACATAAATCTATTGCTTAATCATGTTGAAAAAAATCGGAAAACTTATGAATTATTAAATTTTGTTTTAATATTTATTTTCAAATTTATAACATACCTCTTATATATTGCTATAAAAAAATAAAGGTATAATTAACTTCAATAGCACTAAAGATTACCTATAAATAAAAATAGTGTATTTGCACTTAAGGCATTTTTATCATTGAATATAAATTTTAAAATCGTAGAACATCATTCCTCTAACGCGAAAAGTAGTATGAAAACAATATATAAAACTTCATTTCTTACAATTTGTTGTTAGTTAGTGGCGCCATCTTATGTCAGATTGTATGATTAAAATGCAAATAGAATTTAATTGAATTATTTGTTTCATATAATAAAACCTTATTCCTAGAAAATAAAAATATTAAAACCTTAGAATAAAAATAAATTATAAAGTAATTTCACTAAAATCCATAACATCAGTCAATGAGGAAATGATTTTCAAATAAATTATTGATTTTTGCTTGAAAGATAAAATAAATTTGCGTTTTGAAGCGTGTTCAAAAAATTAAGGTATGCTTAATTCAATTATTTTTTAGTTTATATGAAACAATAAATGATACTTGACTAAATACTGAGCTGCATAATTTAATGTAAAATAAATATTTGTATAATAGCATGGTTTATTTTAAATAGTTTCATTATTAAAATAAATATTTTACATATCCAATAAATGAGATAATTAACATTATACATACAAGATTTTTCCTACAATTTTTATGTGAATAATATGACAGTAATGCTTTCTTTAACTTAATTTTAAGTTCAATTTTGAAAAAAATTAAGCTAGTTTTACAATTAGTCAGAAGAATTAATTTCAAAACACCATTTTTCATTTAAAATTGGTTAGGTTACAACAAAAAACTATTTTGGAGCTTCATGCTCATAGGCTTATAGCTCACATTATGTTCGATTGAGTTTTTATTTGAAACCTAAAAAAAAATTGGTGGATTGATGATTTTGAAAAATTGATTGAAAATCAAAACGATAAAGATAAACAAGGTACTTGATTGACAAATGAAAGGGAAATTAGGCCGTCAGGAATGAGCTCCGATACCAAATTTTTCTTATAAGAATTTCTTGCTTGATCATACCGAGGAACCGATAGCATTATGAGATCCATGGTTTCTTTTTCTCAGCAAGAGCACTTATCTGTTGAAGAAAGTCTGAATTTATGTAATTTAGCATTTGTCGGAAAGATCTAGGTCCAACCCTAGATGGCCACATTTTTTCAAGGCGTGAATTAATATGATTGCGCTGAATTTTCGTGATAGAAAACATGTGCAAAAAGTTAGAGGCATATTTACTTTTATTCTATTCGTTGCTATTATAATTGATAAAAATGTTTCTTATATTATGAATATTATCAAATGAAATCGAGTGCAGAATAATACTTTTATTAATAGCCAGTTTTGCTAGAGCGTATACTTTTCCGTTCCCAGTAATTCCAGAATGACCTGGAATCCAAACTAATTGAAAAGATTCGCAATTCTTAGTTGCATTTACTAAAGATGATCCGATGTGTTGAATGATGGTTGGGGAAGAGGTTGAGAAAGTTTACAAACTGCTTAGACAGGATAATGAGTCTGATAATATGTCATAGCTGGAAGTAGAAATACAGAATTTAGTCACCACCAGATATAAGCCAAATACCTCTGCTGTAAAAACGGAATTTGAGATATTGATTTGCCGGGAGACAAAGAAGTTATTTCTGCTGTTATAAGCAGTGATTCCAAGTTTATTGTCTATTTTAGACGCATCAGTAAATAACATTATGTGATTGGTCTATTCAAAAGTACTATGCAGTTCAAAGAGGTCATTAATAATATTTGTAGGAAGATTTTTAGTCTGAAAAGAATATTTCCTAAGTAAGATCTTTAAATTAATATTATCAGAGGCAGATTTGGAGGAACTCTTTAAATATCTAATTCTTGAATTCCATTTTCTTCGAGCCATTTTTTCACTCGCAAAGACAGAGAAGAAGCGCCAGATTTGGCTGTATGGCATTGTTTCCCACAAACTACTACATGGAGATCTGGTAGAAAGTGCAAGTTTCTAATGTACATCCTTGTAGAGAAATAGTTTTGTCTTACAGAAAGAGGTAAAACCCCTGTTTCTTTCAGAAGAAATGGAAATAGTGTCCAGCGTGAAAGACCTGTAGCAATTCTAAGAACTGAGTGATATATCGGATCCAAGATTTTTCGATCTGATAAGCTCGTATATGTAAATACATAACATCCGTAATCGAGGCTATTTGTAATGAAGGCCTGAACAATTTGAAGTGATTAGTTTTTGCTTCCCATCTATTACCTGCAATAGCTTTTAAAACATTGATTTTCTTCTGGATGGTTTTTTTTTTTCATTTGAAAATTATACTTGAAGGTTAAGTTATTAGTAGAATAGAGACCCAAAATTTTTATGTGTTTAGATCAAGAGATAGGTAATTGGTTGATAATTAGTTCAAAATTTACAGGAGAATTTTTGGAAGAAAAATCAATAATTGAACATTTTGAGGAATCAATTTTTAGTTTCCATTCTTTACACCATTGTTCAAGTTTATGATTGCAATCTGCATTTTTCGTTGAAGACTTTCTTGTGATGAATGAGCAGCCAAAAGGATTATGTCATCAGCATAAATAAAACACTGAATGTCAGGAGAGAGAATCTATTAAAAAGTAAATATCTGACATATAAATCATGAAAAGAAAGGAAGAAAGAACAATGCCTTGAGGAACACCTCTATTAAAGAAAGTAGGTTGAGAAAAAGTTCTACGCCATTTCACTCTAAGACTTCTATCCGATAAAAAATCCAATATCCAATAAGCAGCATTTCCTCTGATATCAAATTGGGGGAGCTAATAAATAAGACCGTCTGGCCATATTGAATCGTAAGCTTCAGATATGTCCACAGTTACGCATATCATATATTTTCTCGGTGAGCTTAAAGCAATAATATGATGATGAAGCATAGAAAGAACACTATCGCAGTTTCTATAAGGCATAAATCAGGGAGATATGATTTATAAGACGATTTAATTCATGCTTTCCATGACCTTACATAGAACACTTGTAAAAGATATTGGGGATAAGATTATAAGTGATTGTAAGGATTTTAAAGCTATGTTTGATAGACATTTCAAAATTTTAGCTGATATTAAATCAGGACCAGCTGAAGTATTTTTCATTTAGAAATCGCCAATTGGAGCCCTGAGAGAGAGAATGAAGAGTTATATTCTAAATCAAAGTTTGAATTTAATTCGAGAGGCAGTACTTCAATTTCAGATTGACGAGTATAAAATTTGGCAAATAAGTTAGCCTGAGCTACAGGATCCGAAATCATTGAAGTTTCGCCAAATATTAGAAGTTGATGAGTTCGTAAGTCAGAAAATCTCTTTTTAAGTCTTTTAAGACTAGAATAAATGTCTTTAAACATACTAGCATTTGTTATAGTTTTATCCCAGAAATTTCTGGAAAGGGTTAAAAGAATCTGATGAAGTTTTGCAGATATTCGTTTGTATTGTAACCACAGAGTCCTATTAAGAAAACTTTTCGCTTTTCTCTAAAGTTTCCTTTTTTGAACCAAAAGATAACAACATTCCGATGTTCACCACGTAGGATATGACCTTAACGAAAAGTTTGTTTTTTCTTGAATTTATCAAGATATTTTTTGCATAAAATTTGGAATTGATCTATAGAAACCAGTCCGTTATTAGCAATTTGAGAATTCAATGAATTAAAGAAGTTAGTCCATAAACGTCTATTGCGAGAAGTACCATTCGAATAATCGTTATTGTAGATTTTGACACTTACATGAACAGGGACATGATCACTACCATAATTAACTGAATTGACTGAGAAAATACAAAAAGGAAAAATATCAAGAGATACAAAGTTATAATCGATAAGGGATGGTCTGTGGTAAAGTCCGAAATAAGTTGGCTAAGAGGTATTTAAAAGACAAATGTTACTATCCAGTATCCAATCAAGGAATTCTGAAGATTCAGGAGAGTTTGAATAACTACCAAGCGCCAAACCTCGTATATTAAAGTTTCCAATTATTATAAAGGGAGGATGAATATCTGATAACAGGCTATGGAACCAAGAACTTGAAAATTTACCAAATTACCAATTTAATTTTTATAGCTAAAACTTTTTTATCATTAGCTTCTAAACGGGATATATATAATACTTGCGCAAGTAGAGATTTATCAACAGCGAAAAGCAGACCTCCACCACGGCCATCTTGCCTATCTAATCGAATTATTGATAATATATTTGAAATAAGTCGGAAACGTTTCTTGAATTGGTAGGACATCGGAAGATTGAAAGTAACGAAGTTCTACATACGGGCGTTTAGATAGAATGATTCTTGCTTTCCAAGAAATTAAATTGAAATAAAATAAACAAAAGTCTTGAACAGTTATAGAAATCAAAAAAGTGCGCTCGTAGTAAACGAATTTTTTTTTTAAATTATGAATGTTTTTTACGCCTTCTTCCTGACTCAATTCTTTCTTCAATGTTAGGTTCTGCATACTTAATATTTGATTGAAGATACTTCCTAATAGGTTGTGCGGGAGATATAATTTGCTGATTCACAGAATTATTTGAACTTATCTATCTTGACTTGGACGATTCTTTCTTGGAGGAGACCTAGAAACTGATCTAGCTGGATTGGAAATATTCGCATGCATTCTTTCATGAATGAGAACATTCGTTGAACCATTTGATCATGCCTAGGCTGTATCGCAAGTAAAATCGCTTCAAATATAAAAGCCATCTCAGTCACTGCTTTTATAACAATATCAGTTATTTCAATTTGATTTGGCAAGAAAGGCAGATGACTTTTGGTTACACTGGAGTAACTGGTTTTTAAAGATTTATTATAACGTCTACTTGATTCGATAAATGGAAGGTGATTCATGTTTTTAAAATGTAAGAACTTTTTTCTTGGATCCTCGAAGGGCAGGAAATGTCATTAGCTGCATGATTTCCCCGACAGATTATACATTTAGGTATTTCATTGGCTCGGGGAGAGTCTTTATGGAATGTTCCACAGTTTTTACATAGGAAGATGTCTTGTTTGCATTTTTTTGTAGGGTGTATGAATTTATAGCATTTTCCACATTGAAGAACATTATTAATAAAAGGAGAAATTGGGATGCTGAAATAGAATAAGTTAATAGTTTGAGGTAAATAATGTCCAGTGACGCTTACCAAAATATTTTCTCGCAGTTCTTCAGATTTTTTTTCTTTTTTTGTTAATCTTTGTAAGTTTATTATTGTTAAGCCATTTTGTGCAATTTCTTCAGTAACCAGATGTAAAACTAGTTCCACATTTGTTCCATTTCCACGCGCTATCCAAGAAATGGAAGTCACTAGATGGTTTTAAACATCGCAATTGTAATATTTTATTAAGCTTTCAAAAAATGTTAACCCTTTCAAAAAATTCGAAACGTTTGTCAAAATATTCAAATATTTAAAAAAAAATGTTTCGAATGATTATTTCTTCGCAGTATAGTTTCGGGGAGTTTCATGACGATGGAATGGAATATTATTGATAAATTATATTAATGCAAACATTTTATAAAGTGATATCATTTAATTCGAAAGTAATACTTACAAGCAAAACAGAAAAAGAAAGAAATAAACTTGTTGAAGAATTAATTTTAGATAAGTTACATGCTAAACACACTAGTTTTTCAGTGAGCAAATCAACAATTAATTTTTAAAATTTTTCCTGCCAATTTATAATGTATACACTATATACATTATAAATACCTGTTATATGTATTTATAATGTATGTAGTGTATACATATTTCATGATGCGCCCATTTAAATAAAATACTAGATATTGAATGTCAATTTTATTTGTATTAAATATAATTTAAAATTTATTAAATTATAGCTCTATTATCAGGAAAATTCAAACAAAATCATCATTCACTATAAGATGAAATTTTTCTAAGTGCTATTAAAAATGCAATTTTAACTTGGCTATTATGGTGCCTGTGTTATATAATAATTTAAGTTTTAAACTGCAGCATATGATTTAGTATCTTGGAAAGAGTTTTTAGAAATTGTTGTTATATACAATATTTACAAATTCACTTGAGCAAACTATTCATTATTCGAATGAAATTTCGATTCATATACTCAACTTCAATGTAATGAAAGGTATATTAATATGACGGTATATATATATATATATATATATATATATATATATATATATATATATATATATATATATATTGTTGTAATTAATTAAAACTCACTTTCTTAGTATATTATACGTAATTATTAATGATTATAATTTTTATTACAAAATATTTTTTTACATAAAATTGCTTATATTAATGGTATCTTATTAAAAGATTACACTGATGATATCACTAACGTGATCAGAAAACGTATCATGTTAACTTTGACACGAATAAGCTAGATATCCAATAAAGCACATTTCGTGATTCAAGATGATGTAGTCCTGTTATCGGTTTTATCCATCGAACCAATCCAGTCTGCGACTTTTGAAACCCTCGAGGATTCAGCACCTTGGCGACAAAGCTGAAAATTTAGGCACTTTCGCCAATGATAGCGAAAGAAATCTGGCAAACTTGCTTTCTTATTCCTCTAAGCCAATCATAAGCTAAGCAATGAGATAAACATTAAGAGATGAAATACGTGTTTTGGTAGTGAATCATTGTGTCGACCGATTGGCTGAGTGGTTAGCGTTCCTGACTCTTGAGCTGTTGGTCTCGGATTCGAATCCCGGTTCGGGCATGGATGTTTCTTTCCTTCTCTGTTTTCTCTGTCCTTTCTTCTGGGATGTTGTATGAATGTGGCCCGCCCTAAAAACGGGCTTGTGGTGGTATGGCGCGGGTAACGCTACTCGCCTCCGTGACTTGGTTCACAGGTGCTCGCTGGGTAACGATAAATGAGTATCAGTTTCTGGCCTTCTTGTGGCATAGGGTTTAGTCACCCTTATGTGCTCGCCATTGGATAAAAAAAGTGAATCATTGTTTGATAACGTGAATTTTTTACCCATCGTGAAATGAAAATGTTCATGCCAGGATGACCAAGTGATTCGACATTATTTTAATATTTCGTTGATAATTTTGATTCACAATATATATATATAAATGTAAACATTATAAAAATAAACATGTAAGCTTTTATTTTCTGAAATGTATAACATTTCTGAATATGAAATATGTAAATTTTCGTAGTCTTAATTTGACTTGTGAAATATCCATATTTATTAAATGCTTTGACTTCATAAGTTTTTTTTTTTTATTCATTGGATTCCAGAAATTGAAAATTTCCTTTAATATATAATTTGAACAAAAATTGTGTTCAGAATCTTTACTGATAGGATAAAAAATTTGATTTACTAATTATGCTTATTAAAATGTGGAATATAGTATAAATTCTTCTATTATTTATATAAAAGAATATTCATTCTGTATAACACTTATTTTTTAACTTGTAGTTTTGTTACTCTAAAGAGAATTAATGAATTCTCTTTAGCAGAAATATCATGTGCATTAATGCAATAAACATTTTTAAATTGAAATTTGTTTAGGTTATACTAATACTCTTATTAGAATTTAAACAATGTATTTTTTACAATTAAATAAGAATCAAATAAATGATAATGGTATGCTTATGGTATTGTTATTATTAAATAAATTATATTTTGAAAATATCTCTTATTAACAAAATTTAAAATATTGATTTGAATATTAAAATCTGATAAATTTTCTTTTTGCAGCACATATTTGTTATAATTCATACTTTTAATATTCCTTATTAAAAATTAATACAAAATAAATGATAGTTATTTCTCAAAGTTAAATAAAATTCAAGTGGTAAACTTATAAAAAAATTATGTCATTTTAAGTGGTAGTGTGAATTATATTTTGATTCCAAACCTCCAAATGTAATCTGTTTTTGATAAATGAAATCAAACTATATATTTGTAAATATTTTGATTAAGTATTCTTGTTGAAAAAATCATTGACCCAAAAATTGTATACATTTCACTCATAAAATTAATTACAATAAATGAATGTATTAAAACAATTAGCTAATTTAGAAAGTCTTAATCTACTTATATCAATTAGCGAAAAACTCCAAATAAGCCATTAATACAATACAGGTTAAATGATCGAACAGGCTAAAGATGTAATAAGTATAGCTCCTATTAAGAATTAAAAAATATTTGAATGAAGAGAACCCCTTGCAAAGGATTATCAAATGCTGATGTTCAATGTTGAAGATATCACATCAAATAAGATTTAAGTTCTCCAACAAAATTAGCACAACTTAAAACAGGGAGAGAAAATTTACAGCATTTAAAATTATTTTTGCAATAATCATTTTAGTGATAAAAGATTTTCACAAAGATGTAGGAGAATTATACACTACTTTCAAAACTGCTAAATTTTAGCAGCTTGTGTGTGTGTGAGAGAGAAAAATATTAAATATATGTAAAATATGCACAAATGATTGGTGCTGAATCCTCGAGTGTTTCAAAAGTCGCATCCAGTCTCTGAACTTATAATTAAATTGACAATTCATTATTGAAAGTGCTTTTAACTCTCATGATTCTTTCTATAGTTTTATTAAAAAATTTTCTAGTAAAAGAAAATACTGTGTAGCTCTTTTCTTTGGGTTTTTAGTATCTTAAAATTTTTCTTGACTAAATTATACCAAAATACTCCATTCCTCCGAAGTCCGAATATCCCACCAATTTTGTCTGTTCTGTGCGAAATCGAAACTAAGCATTTTTGATAAAATATTTGCAAAATATCTAATTCATAAGTTGTGCATTTACCTGATGCTGGATATATTTTGGCTTAAGAATAAAAGATATTTCAAGCACAGAATCTTTCACTAATATTAATATTTTTTCCACGATAAATAACCGTTTTGCTTCATAACTATCATCTCTAACCGTAACTTTTTTACTTGCGGCTTACTTCTTAATTGTAAACAAAACAGTGTTTCTATGAATTGGTATGGGTAAAAAGAAACGTGCATCAAATGCTCCTGATGATACGTCTGCAGAAGTTGAAACATCAGTAATTGCAAAAGAAACTACTACAGGACGTTCCGAAAGTGAGAATACAAATGATAATATTCCAGTTTTCAAAAACCCTAAATTTGTAGCTGCTAAAGCTGCTTCCAAGAAAAATCGGGTTTGGAAATCATTGCGGCAAATAATTACAGCTGAAAAAGCTGTTTCCAGAGCTATTACATACTCTAGTATAGATTCACCTGTTTCGTTAAAACCTCCCAAAAAGTACTCTGATATTAGCGGATTAGAAGCTAAATACACAGATCCCCAAACGAAAATGAGATTCGCAAATGCTGCTGAATTTCAAGCTGTGCGCTCTTTAACTCCTGAAGTTGTGAACAGTTACTTAGCACTTCGTAAAGCGAATTTGATGTGATCCAGTTTTTCAAATTTTATTTATTTTCACGTATATTTAACAATTTATAATCAGGTAAACACAGATATTTAAATTAAACTTTCTTTGATACAAAATATTCATTATTGATGAATAAAATCATTCATGCACTTTGTACTGTTATAAATAACTGTCATTGAAATAAAGAGCGAGTTTTTATTTATTTATTTATTTTTCTAATGGATAGCAACGATATAAGAATTTCTGGGGGTGGGGAAGACAGTGTTTTAACGTTTTAACCCTTATGACATAAAAGAACACAGTTTTATCAACACATGATTAAATCATATTTAAAATTAAACATTATGAAAATATACTAAACGAAAGCAAATGCAATTTTATTGCATAAGCATAAAATAAAAACTTAATATTTCCCTATTTAACGTTCTATTAGGGAAATATTTTTATTTAAAATTAGTTTATTTATACATATTAAAAAAGTAAATGGTTCTTAAATAGAATTTAACAAGTATTAAAATCAAAAACATATTTCTTTAAATTTTTACTTAACTATATTATTAAAACACATCATTTTACAAAATTAATAAGATTTAAAATGCTCTGAGGTAATAAAATTATGTTAAAAAACTGTACAAAATTTAAGAATTCTTAATAAAAATAAAACACATTCGCCTAATAGTAGAGTTTTGATAAACAACACAAAATTTTTCACTATCCGATTTTAAATACAATTCTTTGTAAATAAAATTCTCACCTGTATTTTTCTATTTCATAATGAGTTAAAGGCTGATAAACCATAAAATTATGGATGAAATTGAGCATCACAAAGGATTTTCATACATAAAATATTAATATGGAGCTAACACAAATCTGAATTTTAAATTTTGTTAAGTAAAAACTAGTCATAATATACCATAGTTATGCTTCCATGCCAACATCAACATAAATTTGGCAATTAATTCCTTAAGTGAAACTTTTGATTCTGAAAAAGTCTCTAAATTCTGCTACATTTGGCTGCTTTATAACCTTAGCAATGTGTGACTCTAATGCTCACCTTCGGGAAAACTATTGTTTTGCACTGAATGTATCTCCCAAAATTATATTCCTTACTAGATTCTTAAATAAACATGTCAAACTTCATCATTAATTGCTTTATGTTGAATTAATTGCTTAACAACATGTTTGATTTATTTCCTGTATAAAAATTTTTATTTGATATGACAAATAATACCAAAATCTTAAAACAGAATCTTCTTCTAACTCCCCTTCTTTTTGAGACATGATAATGGTTTTGTGCACTATACTATATGTAATTATGATAATTTAACTGTTTATTATGTTGCTATTATTTTTTCCTGTTATATATATGAAATATCCTATCATGATTTTCAAGTTTTTGTATATAATGATATTATGAATTTAATAAGTATAATGAATCTGTTCTTTTTTATAGAATAAAATTCATTTTTTTTGGTAAAAATGCTTATAACATTACTTATGAAAATCCACTCAACTGCACATTTTGGTACATCTTTGTGGCGATCCCATCATTATTTTGTTACTACTCCAATTTTTTATGTAAATGGAGGTTAGTCTATTTTCAATTATAATAATAGTTTCCCTTAATATGTTATTCAATGGTTTCTCTTTTTCTGCTTAACTAAATGAGATTATTTTATTTGTTATGTTGTGTATGAACTTTATTTCCTTTTGTCTGAAACTGACAATTATTTTTACAATTTCAATATAAATATTGATTTGATTAAACATGTTGTGTAAATAAAAATGGCCATTATTTCAATTTTATAATTGATATTTATTTTTCACATTAAGTTGTACATTTATTTATGTATGTAATTAGATTTATATATATATATATATATATATATATATATATATATATATATATATATATATATATATATATATATATATGTATGTATGTATCTTATCTATATAGTTGGCATATAATTTTATGTTTGCTTTGCAATATCTATGTCAATATATTTTATATATGTGAGGCTGTGATGATCTGGTTGGTTAGTGCATTTGTTCTCATTATTGGAAGGTAGTGTATTTGAATCCCAATCCAATTGAGGATCCATTGTGCTCTCTAATGGTGGCTGGGGCACATTAAATATGTCATGGTTGCAATATCCTCCTTTACAAATGCTACTTTTGGGGTGGTAAGCCAAGTCTGAGAATATTCTGCTTGGACCCTGCTTCCAAATTATGAAGATACACTTTTATGTTGGCACACCCACTGGGTACCCCAGTATATAAGGTGCCATCACTTCCAACTATACATTTACAACAGTTTATTAAACATTGTTATACTATAAATATTCATACTCAAATTAAAAACATTTTTCACAATCTAAAAAAAGGATAGGACATTTAATTTGGAAAAATATTTTCTTTTGGATAAACATTTTTCTAACAATATTTCTTTTTGTAAAATAATATAATAAATATTTAAATATTAAAATATCTCAAAGTACTTGAATGTATATGAGTATGCATTAAAAATATAAAGGAAATATATTTTAAGTGAAAAACATAATTAAATATAAACATAAATTAGATAAAACTTTGTTATTCATAGTTCTAACTTCAAATCTTATCTTTTAATGAATTTTTAATCTAATGTGCTGGTGAGAAAGACATTTATGAATTAATTTATAGTTATTCTAAAAGTCACCATGATATTTTGTATTCTTAATTTGTGTATAACATGATATTAAGTTTAAAATAATAAGCCAGTGTCTTGGGGATCAACTTTGCTGTTCATCAGTGGGATGACAAATTGAGTATCAAATATGCCTAGGAACTAAACACTGAGGGTTTCATATTAGGCTGACAACCAAACTGGGACATATGCTTTGCACTCTAAGGTTCTCGATTAGAAAAACTGATATGGGCACTGTAGGCTTTGTTTCATTTTTGGGCTGTAACGCCATAAGTTTAGTTTTTACTTTAAACTTCTACTAATCTGATTGCTGTTATTTTTGGTTTGGTATTAAGTTACTCTTGTTCCAGTGTTTGAAGGCGTTCGAATTCTTAGACCTGGGTTTGATGCTACTGTCAAACCAGGGGGGATAATCCCGAACAATTATTCTTGTGAAAAATTTGAAGAATTTAATAATGTGCTCAAATTATATTCTAAATATGAAATAAATATTTTAATAATTAAAATTTAAAAAGGTTTTGGCCATAAAATAAGACACTATTATCCTGAAGAATTTAGATGACGTGATGCAAAAGGGAATTAGATGTCCAAAAAATAAATAAATAAAGGAAATAAATGTAATTTTTAATGGAATTATTTAGATGAATCAGATTCTCAGTATTAGTTGGTTTGTAATCAGGGATGACATCTTTTTAAAGATATACTATCAAATATTTTGGTGAGCAATAAAATTTCTAGTATTGTAATTATAATTCCAAAATAATATCATACTCAGTTCATATTATTTAACAAATGGTTTCATAAAAGGTCCTGACTTTTTATTTATTTTGCTGTTTCAACTCACCCTGCTTCTTTTAGAATATCTAATATCAATAAACATCTGATCACTTGTATGATCTGATTATTTCCTGTCTAGTATTTATTAGGTGACTTGTGAATACATCTAATAAAAGATTATATTCTTAATGTTTTTTTATCGGGAAATATAGCTTCTTATTAAAGAAATTAATTACTGGACAATTTCATTTTTGTAATCTTAATGATTCTATTTGTTTCACGACTTAACTTTGTATGTTTGTAATGGTTCAAAACCCACTTTAAAAATTGTAGATCGTGGTGTAATTTGCCCTCATGGACAAAAAATGACATTTGAGTGACAAATCAAACCAGAATCATGAATTGAGATTTTTAACAAATAAATATATCGATGATTTTTGTCTATAACACTTTTTTCATTCATTATATGTAATAAATATTTATAAACACAAAATTTAAGAAACAGCCTGAAAAATATTTCTAGATTGAAGTATCTCAAGAAAAACAATTGAGCTATATAATAAGCCTTTCTGTATTCTGATTTTTTGTATATTTTTTCAATATACTTCACTGTTATTTAATATACTCACATTTTTATTCAATATATTCTATTTATGTTGTATTACATATGACTTTCAAGCAATTAACTACAGAAAATTTACACCTCTGAATGTATTAAAATATTTATATACCTTGAATAATGTTTAAAAAAATTCCAATTATTTACTTTGTAGCTAATAGTAGTCATCACAGATAGTGTTAACTTAATTTACTAACAATGTTATTTATCTTAATTGATATTGGGTACACAAGAGTTTCAAAAGGAAATCAAATGTCGATAAAATATAAACAAATTTTACACTCTGTTTACCTATTAACTTTATTTATAAAGCTGATTTATTTGATTTAATCTTAGTTTTTAATTCATTTATTTATATTTCAGCACCACATATTGGTCACATGCAATCTTGCTTATATGCTGATGCTCTAGCTAGAGTACATCGCTTACTTGGTAAAAATGTTGTCTTTTCTACTGGAACAGATGAACATGGTCTTAAAGTATTCTTATCTTAAAATTCTTTTTCCTCCGTTTTCAATTGTTTATTGTATAATAATAGTATTTTTAATATATTTATATAAATTTCAATGTCAATTAAATTTTTCGTATATATGATGGAAAACTATTTCCATAAGAATATACAATTGTTTTAATAAAAATTTTATCACTTTAAAAATAGAAAAATATATAGAGAATAATAAACCTTTCGCAAATATTTTATATACATTTTAAAATTGCATAATAATTAATTGATTATTTTACTTTTTTCTTTTTGTTTAGAAAAATCATTAATTTTTACTGTAACAATATTAGATATAGCATAATTTTCAGCATAGCATTATTAAATTGTTGTTTCACTTGCCAAATCTATTAACTCCACTTTTGAATTCCATAACATTTTGATTAAAAAAAATGTATAAAATATATGACAGCATATATTCAGAACTAATTTCATTTATAATATGAATTAATACCACAAAAATCATATATAAATAATATAAAAACTTTAATCTTAAAAATCATATACTTTTTAGCATTTTTCTCAACTTGTTTTATGAAGTTAGTTGGTTAGCTTAGAGAAAGCATTCAAATAATGCTCAAAATAATGAATATTTAATTATAAATATAATATAATTATTGTATAAAATGTTTATATTGTTTTTATTCATGTGTAATTATATTTCACCATTTTTAATTTTACTATTTTGTTTCCTTGCTTTTTTTTTTTTTTGCAAAGAGTAATTTTAATAATACTATTTTTTTGTATTACAAAAATATTGTTATTTGCTTTGAACTGAGGTTTTGTAGATGTTGATGTAGTATTTTAAATTTTAAGATATATTTCTGAATTTATGGTCACAAAAATATTTTTTGTTTTTCCATAGACTATGAAAACAGTTGTGACTGAAAAGATTTCAAAAGGATTTCTAAAATTTGAGATACTTCTTTGTTTTGTTTACAGCCATAACTTTTACTTTATTAATGAAGCTTCATCTGAATTCTTGTTAATGCTGAAAATGCTTATCCTTAAAATTCATAATGTATAATAGATTTCCATTGCAACAGGATTAATAAATATTTTTTTACCATGATTAAAATTACCCTTTTTCAAGTCATGAAAATAACATAGAATCATAGTTAAAAGTTAAGAATCACAGCTTTATAAGTTAATTTAAAAATGTTATCAGTTATTGACAGAATTATGTAAGATATGTGAAGAGTTACTATTAGAAATGCATAAAAATGTGTGTGTTTTTTTTTTTTTTTCCTACTAATATCTAAACTAAGGAATATGTTGCTGTCCTTGTTTTCTATTTTATTAATGTCTCTAATAAAAGTTTCTAGGGAAAATGAGGAAATTTTAAGAGAAAGAAATATAGTGTAAAGAAACACTGTTTTATCCTCCTCAATGGCCAATAGCAAAGCATATGTTATCAATTTAATTAACTACTTGCTTCATTTCTATAATTATTGTACAAATTCTTTGTTACTCAAAATGATGTGAATTTCATCAGGGGAAATAATGAGCAATGTTGATATACAAACAAAAGATAATAACAACTTTAATAAAGTTAGTGTAATTAAAAGCTTTTTTGCAAAAGTAAATATGAGAACATATTTCTTCATATTAAATTATATTCTTTGTAATTTTAAAAGTTTTTTACATTGTAATATTTTGTATATGGTATATATAATGTATATTGGGGTTATACATAAAATTACTTCTAATACAAATCTAGAGTAATCATGTGTTATTTGTGTATGAGGAAAAATTTATTTGAGGATATGAAAAATAAGTTCAAGTAATTGATTCTAAAATTATTTATTTAATGTAGCATTACATTATAAATTAGTTTTTATCCTTTAACATTTTTAAATTTAAATGATTCACATTTTAAAATTTATTTCTGATAATCTTTTTAAATGTTTTTGAATCATATTGTATTAAAAATAACTTTATGTAACAGTGCTCGCAGATTTCAGTAAATTTTGATCTTTAATTATTTATATGTGATTGTTACAATTAAAAATATTTTTTACATTCTTGTGATAACAATTTTGTTAATTTTACAATTTAGGTTCAGCAAGTTGCGGAATCGCTAAAAGTACCTGTTCGAGAACACTGTGATAATTTATCTTCTAAATTTAAGGTAATGCTTCTGTAAATTCTTAATTTCCATATTTTATATGAAAACAGGAATTTATTTTCCAGTTAAAAATAAATATTCTTTTTCTTTTTGTCTTTTTTGGTATTATTTGTAACTATTATATAAATGCAAATTTTAATTATTTATTTTTCACATTTTTTTATTTTGATTTTGTTTTAGTTTAAATTTAAACTATTATAAATTTATAATTTAGTTTTTTTTTTAAATTAAGTATTCATTGCTATTTTGAGCTTTTCCTTTACAAAATTTTTATTATATTTTTATTATATATATTAAATTTAAAAGATTTCTTTTTCCAGATTTACATTAAAAAATAAATTTTAATAGTTTTTCTGTAAAAGTAATTTTTAAGACAATCTTCATTCAATTAGTGTAAGATATAACTCAAGAGTATTTTTATTTTCTAATAAATTTGTAAATATAGGTTGCAAAAAACTATATCATGTATAGTTGTCTATAATATTAATATATTTCAAAGTATGTATGTTAAAATTCAATTTATTCTATTAAATTTGCTTGTGTACAAAGTACTTTGGCTATAAAACAATTTACTCCCCATACTAGAGCATTGGATCAAAACATTACGATCAAAGAAAAATTAACTATTCTAATTTTTTTAAAATTTAATATATTGAAATTAAAAATTATTTTAAGTCTTAAAAATAAACATGAAAAATATGTTAAAAATTTCCTTTGGTTCTATTTGAAAAGTTATAAAATAGTTAATTAAATCTTGTATCCTTATTATATTATATATGAAAAAAATTCCTGTTTTGCTAACAAATTTATTACTTTGGTGTTTTTTGTTTTGTTTTTCTAATATTCTTATTCTTTTAATGTGTAATTTATTTTTGCATGCTAATTTGAAGGGGTTACTTATTTCTGAAAAATAATTTTCAAGTACAGAAAATGAAGTTTCTGCTAATTATTAGAATCATTGCATGGGATAAAGCACAAAACATCCTTGAAGTGCAAAGCTTATATTAATCAAGTGTCTTCAACCAATGAAATAAGTTTTCATAAAATCAATTGATCAAAATAAATTGCATCCAGTGTTATTTTTATAATAAATTAAAATCTAGAAATCCAATGTTACATTGATGCCTTGTAGCTTAATCATCACATAAAATAAATTATATATGCACATTTTTTGCATTATGTTATGAGTTAGATATATTAACAGAGCTATAAAATTTTTTTCATTTATTTATTTTCAATAGAGAGTACAGTTTGTTATTTACTCATTTATCATTTTCATGTATATTTGATATTATAAATGTGGCATTCTGAAGTAATTTGGTCATAAATTGTTTTAATTATTTTCTACCATGTGCTGAAAGTATTTTAATAATTAAGTATATGTTTTAAAATTAATACAAAGTAATTTTAATACAAAACATTTCATTTTTAACATGTCTTGTTTCAACATTGATTATAATATACAAATCAATGCATTTAAGGTGTTGTATTTTTATAAATACAGTAAATACCATTAAATTTTCTTGTTTCTTTATCAATGATAAATATGATTTTGTTTATTCATGAAAAATGAATGCATTAAAGTTACATTGTAATTATTTTAATAATAAGCTAATTTTATTTCTAATGAATCATAATGCAACTAAGTTATAAAAACATAAGTAATATAACCTAAATTAATAAAATATTGCTATGCAGATATTGAAACTTGAAAAATGTGTCAGAAGTTCTTTCATATTTTATGTCAACTAAGCTACTTTCTAAATAATTAACACTTTATACAAGCATTTCAATAGTTCCCAAGTCAAATCATTTCAGATGGGAATATAATAAAATCCTTTTTCAGAATTCTATAGATGTAGTAAATCAAATACTATTGGAAACTGTAAGTTTGTTGTACCTACTGTCAATGAAGGAAAAAGATAGTTGAATTTATGACAAATTAAATTTTAAATTAATCAAATTTGTAATCATTCTTTTTACTCTTATACGCTGCTCAAAACAATTAAAGGATATTGTAAGTTTTACATAAAATAAAGATCTTTTTTGCTGAAAATGGAAGAAGATAATCACAAATGAAATTTTTTCTGATTTTCAAACTGTGGAGTATGTTAATTTTGAGTTTGACGTCAAAAACGTCACTTCAGTGGCAGTGAATGAAATTTTACTTTCAACTGAATAAAAGACAATGAATACAAGGATGATCGGTATTCAGTGACTGCTTTGTTTCGATGAGTACGATGTCTCAGCGAAATCATTTAACCGATTCAGAAGTTTGGAGAGTTGTTGGTATGTTAGAAGGGGGCCAAACTCAAGCCGGAGTAGCGCAAGCCATTGGAGTGTTACAAAGTGTGATTTCCAGGATCTGGAACCATTTTTTTGGAGACTGGAAGTGCAGGCCGAAGAACAGGGCAAGGTCGTAGACAGGCAACAACGCCCAATGAAGATCGTTATTTAGTGTTAACGGCCCGGAGACACCAAAATATGAACGCTACTCTTCTCCAACAACACCTTCGCTCGGCTACTGACACCACGGTTTCAACTCAGACTGTCCGAAATCGGCTCCATGGTGTGGATCTGTATGCTCGCCGACCGATGGTATGTGTTAAACTAACATCAAGGCATCGTCACGACCGCAGGGAGTGTGCAACAGAGCATGTGAACTGGAGGAGAAATGAATGGAGCAATGTTCTTTTTTCTGACGAGTCCCGTTTTTCTGTTCATCCTGATAATAGGCGTATTTTCATCTGGAAGGGACTGTGGCAGTAGGAATAATCCAGCGTTCGTGCATGAAAGTGTCAGATTTGGCGGTGGGGGAGTGTTGGTGTATGGTGGCATCTCCATTGACGGATGCACAGACCTCTATATCATTTGAGATCGACCTCTGACTGGTCGCCGATATAGGGGTGAGATCCTCAGACCTATTGTAGTCCCTTATGCTGCAGCAATTGGAGATGACTTCATTTGAATGGACGATAACTGCGAGCCACATCGTTCTAACCTGGTGGAGGATTTCCTTTTCAAGGAAGGAATTGTACAAATGAAATGGCCAGCGTGTTCTCCAGACATGAATCCAATAGAGCACGTTTGGGACACTCTAGAAAGACAAGTTGCTGGCCACCAACCACCCCCACAAACTCTCCAAGAACTGGAAAGAGCTCTTCTGGAAGAGTAGGACAGAATACCCCAACTCATGATTAATAGCCTCATTGACTCCATGCCTCAATGGTATTCAACGTTGCTGGCCGTCAGTGGAAACCATACCCCCTACTGAAAATTGACTTCCTTTGAAGACAACACCTTTTCTTATTCTTTTTTTCTCATATGCACAAATTGTGTTTTTTTTTTCCTTTTGTACACAAATGCGCAATAAAATGCATTTTTTTCTGCCAAACATGTGTAATTTATTCTCATATAACTTACTATGACTGTCGACCACGTATCAATCAGCTAAAAAGTTTCCCAGCTACGAGATCCACCTAAAACCGCAATATCCTTTAATTGTTTTGAGCAGTGTATTTTTTATCTTTTTACTCTTTTAAAATATAAGAGTAAGAAGGAATGTTTAATAATTTAATCATTCTTTTTGCTCTTATATTTTTATCATTAATTAATACTGTTTGAATACCAATATCATATAATACAACATTTTTTCTTTTGTAGCATGTTTTCAAAATGGCAGATATATCTTTCTCACATTTTATTCGAACTACAGATGAAAATCATAAAGTCATAGTTCAAGATTTTTGGGTAAGTTTTTCAATGTTAAGATAATTTATAGCAGTTAAAAACTTTTTTTAAATTTCAATTAATTATTGTTTTTTTCCATTTTAGCGGAAGTTAAATGCAAATGGTCATATTAGAAAAGATAATTATGAAGGCTGGTATAGTGTTGTAGATGAAGCATTTGTACCAGAATCACAAATCAAAGAAGTAAAGGAAGGATCAACTGTTAAAATGGTACATAAAATGCATTAATATTTATAGAATAGATTTAACATTTTATTACAAAACTTTTTACTGTTAATTCAAAGTTGTTAGTAATGCTTTGTATGCAATGCATTGAGTAAATCTTCGGAAAATTTCATTTCTCATTTGATTTATATAAATTTTTTATATAAATAACTGATTAATGTTGATAATATTTTGTAATATTTTATTTAAATTGTAATTAAATAATTCAATCTAATAACCTTGTATACTGAGTTAGCTACTATAAAACATAATTGACTTATTGTATTTTTAGTTTTTGTCTTAAATAAACAAAATAATAATCATTTTTATCAATTATTAGATATTAATACTTATGATTTTCTCACGAAGTTATGATTTTTTTGCAAAGATTCTAATCTTTTTACATTTCAAAAACGAATAGCAAACTTTTTTTATATTATTTGTCTATGTATTGAAATCTCTAATAATTTTATTACTTTTTTCCTCACTTTTAATATACATAATTTTTAACTTCAAATTATTTAAAACCATTTTGTTATTTGTTTGTATCCGTTTTAAACTTGTCAAATTCTGTTGTTATAATTTAAAAATGTAAACAAGAAGCAAATGAAATTTAATAAAAACATTTTAATTTTAAATTACTTTTTGAAAATTCTTAAATTGATTACAACATGTGCTGATGTGATTAATCCTTTATACTAGATTCAACTTTAATTTAAAATATTTACTTTACATAGTATATAAGTATGTTATATAATAATTTGTTCCATATACTACCAAGCCAAAGTAATCAATGTTTGTGTTAGTTTGTTTCAATGTATATGCTTGCAAGTGAATTTTATAAAATTAAAATTTCTATAGTTTAGTAATTCACAATGCTTGATAAGTCTGTTTTCTCAAAACAATTTCAATGTTCCTAGTGTATTGAAATTAAAAAGAAAACCTAAAATTAATATTTGAATTATTTTTATTGTGAAGGCTTAAAGTGTTAAAATCTGTTTCTGCTTTGTCAATCTTCTCTAAAAAAATTTCTGAAAGTTTATTTTTTTATACAATTTTCAATTATAACAGTTAGTTCTTTCTGATAAAAGTCATTTTTTGTAGTTAGATAAATTGATAATAAAGTGGTGCTTGATGATAAAAATTAGTTAGAACAATGGTTCATATTTTTTTCTTCATTAAATAATCTAGAAATAGGGGAAAAATTAAAGCGATTTTAAACTTATACTTGCTTTTTTTCATTTAATTTGTAAATTAATATATGTGATATTAAACTTGTATGTTCTCTAAAATAAAATTTTTTACTTAAATTGAAATTTTGTGACTACAGTAAACTGCTGGGTTTTTTTATTTCTGCTTATTTTCTACTTTCTCTATTTTGCAATTTGTTTTTTAATATATATCCATTGTTTTCTCATATTTAATTATTACATTATTTTTTTAGTATATAAAAATTTATTGTCCTTTAATTACATTTTTAAAAAACTGCTTATTATATATAGTTATAGAAAGCTATAGCAATTGTGATATGTATTTCTGAAGGTGTAAATAAAATGAATGTGTGAAATATTCTAGTTGCATATTTTACTTTCTTTTTGAAAAATTATTAAAACCTAAATTTTTACAAAATATGTGAACACTAAATGTTAAAAAATTGCTGTTATCCAAAAAATATTCTCTGTTCTATATGATGTAAAAGATATTTAAATATTCTAATTTATTGAACAATTTTCATTTTTATATTTCAGCAAATTACATTCTTTTATAAAGTTTCAAAAAACTTGTAAATTTTATCAATTAAGAACCAAAATTTTGGTTAATAGGCTCAAATTTATTACTAATCAATTAAAATATAGGATACATTCTTTAAGATATACATGTTTACATTTACAAAAACTCATTGCAATTAAAATTGATGTCATTTTCAATGCTCATTAATATTAGAATTTTAATAATTACTTTTACTTATACTTTTATTCTGGTATTTAATTTTGAAATTCAGCTCTTGATTTATCTATTTCTTTTATTTTTTGAAGAATCTTTAGCTCTTATTCTATAGTAGCTGCTGTATCTCTAGTATAGTGCGGTAGATTTAAAAAATTGAAATAACTTCAATGACTCTGTGGGACTTTTTCAAATGTTTGTTTAGATGTGTGTTTCAGTATTATAGAATAGTTTACCTCAGTACTAATCTCAAGTAGATTGATTTTCATGATTTTAAATTCCTGTAGGATTTATGATCACAAATGACCATATTAAATGATTTTAAGATAAAGAGAGAATACTGTACAATCTATGATTATTGCAACTCTATATCTTTTAAAGCTAATAGAGATTTTAATATTTTATCGCTCAAATATGAAACTGATGTTAATAAATTATCAAACATGACTTTAGTGCCAATAAAGAAGCATACTTAGTAAAGTAGATTTTAAACTTACACTAATTAATTATTTTAAAATTTTGATTCATAATTCAGAGATTATATTCATTTAAAGACAAACTGAAACTGTAAGGAAATATAAGCATGTAGTGATACAAAAAATTGGAAAAATTGACACCTCCAGTTAGTGATGATACAGTCTCCATCTTATATAGTTGAGGCAAAATAGCATTCCTAAAATGTATTGTTATTTCTTCATAATCTTACAAGTTGTCAAATTGTGATTGATTTGCCAGATGAAATATTATATAATTAATTATCCCATTGCCTTCTTAGACATTTCACTTACAGTAGTATTTTCTTCAAGATGTCCAACCTGACACCCTCTTTGTAGTTTATGTCCTGAATCTCTTAATTTTAGAGTAAGAAAGAAAACCAATTCTATCAAATTTGTACAGGAAACAGATGTTTATGATAGATGCCCACTTATTCACTTTGTTTTCAGAATTTGTTTTGAATATGTATCTATGCAGAATAACACAATTTATTTTGCTTAAATTATTGATACATATTAAATACATTATCTCTTTTCTCAATTATTTATTCATAGGTTTCTATTGAAACTGGTGCCCCAGTTGAAAAGATGTCAGAAGAAAATTATGTATTTTGTCTATCTAATTTTAAAAATGATCTTTTGTATTGGCTTTCCAAAGATGGTATGTAAATATATTTTAAATGCACTAAAAATATTAATAGCTTTATTTTAAAAGATTTATATATTTGGAGTTTCATTATTATTTCATATTTTCAAAGAAGATTCTTAAATTTTTTGATAGAACTGTGAGTACTAATATAAAATTCTGAAATTCTTTAATGCAATGTGTATCATTTCTTCAAAAATATTTTCATTCAATATCTTGTCTTCTATCTTCTTATATTTGATAATTATAATTAATTGAATTTTAGAAACATTTCCTAATATCTTTTCTATATTTAAATGGAAACTTTTTGTAAATGAATAAAGATTTCCTAAATATAAAATATTCTAATAAATTTAGTATATTCATTATTTGTATTATTGAGCATGATTTTTTTCTTATTGGTTATTCTAGTGCAATATTTTTTTCCGATAAATATAACTTTCAAAATTAATTTATTAGCAATTTTGAAGAAAAGAAAAAAAGAATAGTTTACATAATTCAAAATTGGAATAAGAATTATTAAATATTAAAGAGCTATTAAATATTTTTATATTTAACTTTTATTGTGAATAGTGTTTACTAAAAAAGAGAAACATCTCATTTCTGATATTCATTTATGTAAAATAAAATGTAAGTTTTAAAGAAATTAATAAACTACATTACCAGAAAAATAATCTCCTTTTGTTGCTTGTTCAACCAGAAAAAATATTACATGCAGTGCTCCATTGCTTGAAAATTACCACTTGAAACATTAGTTCCATTACCTGCTGCTTAAATTCTATCCTGTTATTTTCTTTTAAACTTCATAACATTATTCTGCTTCTATTTTTATTATAGTTAATAAAAAGATTTTGCTTAATAAATGTATTAATAATGTATGAAATTCTAAAAATTACTTGTAACTAAACTTATAAATTTATAGTGCATTGATTTTTGGATGCATGTTTGATTTCATTTTCAGCCATCTGCTATCAACCTTATGTTAAAGTAAATCAGATGTAATAAAACGAAAATAAGTACCACCTGTTAACTGAAATCATTGTGATAATATATCAAACAAATCAACATTCTGCTCTGTCTAAGGAGATTTAGATTGATTGTTTAATGTATTAGGATTTTGAATTCAAAATTTTATCCATTCTGTTAAATAAGCAATTAACTAATTAACAATTGTATCCATTGGACAAAGATGATTTGTTCATATGGATATGATTTGACAACAGAAAGTAGTTTTATACATTTCAGTTCAGTTGATAAAATTAATGATTAATTAATAATTATCATATTTATAAACTATTACAATGACTCCAAATGTAGTAATAAAATAAACCTTTTCTATCATCTATCCTCAATAATGTTTTCAGTCAAATTAATTAATTATATGTTTTTTATTTATTTGATTTCAGTAATTAAACCAACTATGTTTGTAAATGATGTAAAAAGATTTATTGGAGATAATCTTTATGATTTGTCTATATCGAGGCCAAGTTCAAGATTATCTTGGGGCATTCCAGTTCCTGATGATGATACTCAAATTGTAAGTTCATCTCATAAATTTAATATCAGTATGCATGATGTAATTATTATGCTTAGTACCACAAAATTGTAAATCCTTTTTTATGCCATCAATAATTCACTTTACTGTAAATCATCAATAACATACAACATTGTATCCCTAATTACTAATAACATTTTTTATGTTATTAGTAAGTTATTAGTAATTATTAGTCATTAATAAAATTTTTTGAAGTAAATATGTTCCATTTGAATTAAAAAACTGTGTATGAATTACTTGTATGTCAATCATCAAATACTTGTCCCCAAAAAATAATTTTTTTACTATGAACTGAAATTCTTTATAATTATTTCTAATTGAAGTAAAAATGTTATGGATCTATATTTTTATTTTTATAAAACCAAATTATTATCTAAATATATGTGCAGAATAATTCATGCACATAATATATCAATTTTTACATTTTAAAAACTAACATGCCAGATTATTTTATATGGCAGTATATTTTTGTATTTCAAATTATTTAAGCCAGTAGTTTAAAGATTACTTTGATGTAAATTTTAACTATTACAGTGCTTTCAATGATTTTTATGAGCATATATTTATTCTATATATATATATATATATATATATATATATATATATATATATATATATATATATATATATGATCTGAGTAGTTTATTTAAGGAGATAATTATTGTTTCGCTTCCATCTCAGAGCTAACATATTTAGAGTTGTAGCAATAGGTCTAAAATAAAAAAAAATGGTTAATATTTTGCCTCATAACTGGTATAAAATCAGAAGACCAGGACATCTCCTCTCTCTTCCTTGTGACAGGCAGGCCAATATGTGGCATTTGAAAAGTTTCACATTTTGCAGGGGTAGCAAGAAGTTTCCTCTTTGTCCTAAAGTCACAAGAACAGCATCACCTCAGCACATCATAGACTGGATTATGAGGTTATCCATGACTGTCCATTTCATGTGTTAGATTATATTAAAGCTAATAGTTTCACTGAGCTAGATGGAAAATTAGTGACAACATTGTTCACCCTGCAATAAATTCAATAAAAATAATATTTTTAAAATTGTAGTTAAATTTATAAACAAGAAAAATTTAAGCTGTATCCACATAGGAAAATTTTTTTATTAATTCTTAAAATTTTCATATGCGAATACAGCTTAAATTTTTTTATGTGCAATGGAGATTTTTTATCACCTTTTTATTGTAATCTAATACAGCATTTTTGTCATTATGTAATTATGAAATTCAGTTCTTTTTCCTTTCATTCTAATTATGATCAACTTAATTTATATTCCTAAGGTATTTTAAACTGCTGTTGTATGTTTTTTACTGATTGTTTTTTGTTGAAATTTCATTTGTAATTTTGTTACAGGTACATAATTTTTACATGTGTAAGTTTTACTGAAACAATTTTACACATTCAACTTAGAATACTCTTTATCACTCTGCTATGTAAGGTTATCTTATATTTTATTGATAATGTTATTGTTTCTAGATTTATGTTTGGTTGGATGCTCTGATTAATTATTTGACTATAAGCAACAGTGAACCGAATAAATGCTGGCCTCCTGATTGTCATATTATTGGTAAAGATATTCTTAAGTAAGCTGTGGTAACTTCTTTTCTATTCTATGTTCAATTATTTTTAAAGGCATTTATGTTTGAAATAATGAAGATTTCGTACTGTAAAAAAATTACATATTATTACTTTAATTGTCAATGTCAAATGATATGTACTTTAATAAATGATTCGGTGATAATAAATTTTTTACAAGAATTAATAACAGATATATATCTATTCATGATGAATTATTAGCTTTTTTAAAGCCATAATATTTAGTTTATTGTTCTTAGTTATACAAACTTACATTATAATTGCTTACTTCATTTTTATGTTAATGGTTGTGTATTAAACTTTATGCATATTATTATATTTACCTTATATTAGTTGATGTAATAATTTTAATAATAATATTGACTTTTATAAAAATGTAAAAAAAATATTAATTTCTATAAAAAATCGATGAATGAAAATTGGTATCGTAAATGTTTTAAATGATACAGTAAGATTCTATTTTATTTCCCCATAAGTAATTATAATGAAAAGAATTTTTACACTCTGAAGTGAAGCTTCCCAAAACAAAATTCAATTTCAAGAGAGTTAAAATTTTAGTATTTGCTTACATGTATTTGAAGAGTTTGTGTATTAGATATTGTGAGTATTATTTTGAAATTGCATTAGATTGTGTAAATAACGTAAATAATAATTTTATCCTATGCTTTTTGGAGATACTTAGAACTTAAAATTATTAATTCAAAAGTGTATTGTTTAAATAGGTACATGCCTGAAACTGAGCTTTGTTTCCATCATTTGTGTTTTATTTTCAATTCTGTCCTGATAAATGATTATTATAAAGATGTTTAACAGTATAAAGACAGAAATTAAGCAATACCTTATTTTAATGTAAACTATGAAAATTTTCAATTTCAAAACAAAACTAAGTACATGAATACAAATTAATGCAATTTTTAAAGGAATGAAAATACCTTTGAAACATTTTTTTTAATGATCAATAAATTTTTTTAAAATTTCCTACTTCATTTTTTCTTACCAGAAAGTTTTCGTAATTAAAATTGAAAAATTAATCAAGCTTACAATTTCCAAAATATTGATGACAATTGATATATTATACCATTATTTGAAAATATATTTTTTAAACTAATTTTCACATAAGTATTTTCATATTTTTTTTTTTGCAATTATTTTATTATTTTTGTTATTTTTATAAATATTAATATTTGTAGTATGTATATTATTTGATATATAAATATTAATGCTTTCAAAATACAAAATTTTTTTAGTTTTGCCATATGAAGGCATCATTTAAATTATTACTTAAATAGGAATATTCCACCTCATATTTTTTAACAGATGTATTGATTTTTCATTTCAAGTAAAACTAAGTGAAGTGTTTATTCTCAAAATTTGTCTGAAATTTCTACTTTTTTAAAAAAATTAACATATTAAGAGTCATTGATAATATGTTACTTGTAGTATAAACATTGTGTGAAATGTCACGCGAAATATCCCATTTTTTGCTTTCTATACAATTTCTTGTGCTTTGTTATATTTTTAAAATAATTCAAGCATAATTTAATGTATGTTTAAGATGTTATTTAATTCCTAAAATACTAAGTTTGCTGCTATTAAATGATTGAAATATATGCTTAAATTAGAAAAATTCTTTTCTATTTTTAAAATTACTTTTTTCCATCTTATGTTTGTGTATCCAAATTAACAAAACAATTGCTGGAAATTAGCAAATTTATGTCAAAATTCAAGCCAATATTCTGGTAATTCCTGATAATGGCATGAATTCAAAATTTATGCTAATAATTCCTGATAATCTTAAAATTAATTATGTTGTGTTTCTCTTTTGTAAAATCAGCTTTTGTTTTAAAACTTATTACAAAGTATTTTATGTTCTTAGATTCAGAATTTAAAAAAAATGATCAAATCTTTTATATTTTAGATATCTTTATTTTTCTTTAGTATTTATTTATTTCATTATCATAGTTTTCCAAATGATTTATTACTTTCTTTATTGTTTAAATTAGCTTTATTAACATAAAATTATTCTGCCTGGAATAATTCAGTTCCATTAGTAAGAATATATATTTCAAATCATATTAAATTTAAGAAATTTATATTACAATGAGTAAGTATGTAATATTATTGTCAAAAATTGAAAATTTATTTTCTATGTTTATCTTTGCAGATGCAAGAAATGATTCTAAAACATCATATACTTTATATATTCATTTGCATTTATCAAAATAAATTATTTCTAAATTTAGTGTGGAAATTCAAATTATACATAATTATTTTAAAAAGAGATTTTAATATTTTATTAATTATTTCAAAGAAAATTTTTATTTTTGGAAGTAAAATTTCTCTTTTCTAAAAAGAAAGCATTTTTTAATTAAAGAATGTTGCAATATATTGTTTCAATTTTTAATTGCATTGATTTCATTAAGAAAACACTTATGACTATACATTATTTTAATTATTTATTTAGCTTTTTTTGTGGACAATACCATACAATTTTTCATTCATTTAAAAATAGGCTTTAGTATTTTTCATTAATTTCTATATGTATTTTTTAAAGATTTCATGCAATTTATTGGCCTGCTTTTCTTATTGCTGCTGGGTATGAACCTCCTAGGCAAATTTTTTGTCATTCCCACTGGACTGTTAATCATGAAAAAGTATGTATTTGATTCTTGGTTATATATTTTCTAAATGTTTATCTTATCCAAATTTAATATAAAATTTTATTCTTGTTAAAAAGTGATTATTACTTTTTTCATTTGTTATTTTTCCATTCCATGGAATTCAGTAACATAATATAATTTTTGTAGCTTCTTATAATCATTTTCTTTGTATTTAATAACATTTAAATTGATTTAAAATTACATTCTGATTTATTTGTAACCCTTAAAACTTTTAAGTTTTTCATGAATGTATTTGATATGCTATTCTAAGAAATTTGATTTCAAACTATGTTTTGAAATTCAGATTTAAAAATTAAATAATGTCTACAATAAAAAAAATTTATAGGAATAATCATTTTAAGTTATATTATATGACATCAGTTATGTAGGATGGAAATATATTATTGAAACGGATATATGTGCATAAGTATGGCATCATAATATCGTATTTTATTTCAGTGCATTATAACAATTCAAATGCTTAATCTTATAATAAATATTTCTATAAATATAATTCAGTAACAAATATTTTTACAAAATATAATATTTAATTTTCCTCCTATATTTATGCATTCTTATCGTTCTTTGCTTCAAAATTTTATGATTGTATTTAATCCAGATACATTTTATAAAACTTATGTTAAACTTCTTGCTTTTATTAAATTATAAATTGCTTATAATGGTTTTGAAATACATTACTGTCAAAAGTATGTTCATTTTGATGGAGTTTAAATAAGTTTACTTTCTAATAATTTGATCAAAAGATAACTTGTTTAATTATATGCATATAAATTAAGAAAAATTGCTATTTTGTATTAGGGTAGTTACATTTAATTTGTATAATGAACCTAAAAAATTTTTTCCTATATTTTGAAAAAGAATGAAATTGATCCTTTTCTTTTATTTTATTTTGTAGATGTCAAAGAGCAAAGGTAATGTTATTGATCCAGAAAAGTTAATTGAGACTTACAGTTCTGAAGGTTTTCGGTATTTTATGTTGAGAACATCTGTCCCACATTCAGATACAAGTATGTAATATTGTTTTTGATAAATAAAACAATTTTGAGACATGAATTAATTTTAATGTGTGAAATTTGTTTTTCATCATTATTCTATATGTTTACATATTGTATTCTATGTTTGCATTTCTATAATTTTTTTTAATGTCCCTAAATGGTTATTGAGAATTTCTTATTAGATTTTACAGTTCTTTGGACAATAGACATAACAGAAACATTTTATTAATTAATATCTTTAAAATTGTAGCCTCATAAATTGAGGCATAAATTCAAATAATTTAATTTTTTAAAAAATAAAGAAAAATTAAAAAGAAAAATTTTATGAATAATATAATTGCTCAGCCACTTGTTATTTGTACTTAAGATATGTAGTTTTGAAGAAAACAAACTTTCTTTTTAATCTACTTTAAAAACAATTTTAAAAAAGAATTTATGATTGTTTCAAATTTGATATACAGGTTTTCATTTTTAATTTTCAAAATTTTTTTTAATTTAAATTAAAAAAATTAAACTTTAAATTTAAAAAATATATAAATTATTGAATTTAAAAAAAATCATTGAATTCTAAATTAAGTTTTAAAAATTGATAGTTCTACAGAAATTTTAGGAAATTTAATTGAGTTATCTGTTTTTGTTGAAAATTTTTAAATGTTGTTAGAATGCTAAGTGATAATATTTATTCCACTTAAATTATATTTTTGAGTGCTTGGAAAAAAAGTAAGAACTTTTTGAATGATTTGATACTTAAAATGAAAACAATAATTCTAATTTAAGATATTTTGAATGCATAAATATGAGAGGGATATATATTCATACCAGCTTGTCTTTTAAAATTTATAATCTGTAATTACTTCTGTTATTCATAAAACATTACTGTGAAATATAAATAAATAATCACAAATATTTTAAATCCTTAGTTTATACATAATTACAAAATTCTGGCATAGTATGTTTTTATATATACTGTAAATTATGATATAAATACTTCCCCAAACAAATTGTTATATTGAAATAAAAATATAAAAAATCATTTTATATTTACTACCAAAGGTTTACTTGTGTGCAGTTTTATAGAACTGTTTACTAAGATTAATATAAAGTACCATTCTAAATGAAATAGAATTTTAAAAAGAGCATTTGATAATCATATTTATATCTCATTACTCCATAATATGTCTGTTAATTATTATTTTAATAAACACAGGATACAAGTCCAGTGTTATTCTAAACAACTTATAGCAATTGGTATATTCTTGCATTTCATTATTTTTTTAAATATTCCTTTTTAAGTGCCATTTCATTTTATTTTATATTTTTCAATGAGAACTTGTTTTAAGAAACAAATTCTTATAATTATATTAAAAGCCAAAAAACATGATAATTTTTTTGACTAATTGTGGTTTCATTATTTCTTTCTGTAAGCAAATAAAAAGAGTTCTGTAAACATCAGTTTCACAATAATAATACAATAATAATTTCTTGTTATTGTATTATAACTGTGAAATTGAATACACACTTCACAATAATAATTTCTTGAACAGCAGAACATTGTTTTTCCTTCCTAAATTTACAAAAAAACAATAAGCTTTTTTTGTGGAAAGATGTTAAGAAAGACTTTTTTTTAGGCAATCTTTTTTTTTTAATAGATTGATTTGTGCAACATTTTAATATTGCAATAATTATTTTTTTAAGAAACCTGTTTTATATGATAATAAATGACTTTTATCCTACATATATTTATTGATTACTAACTGCTGTCTGCTCATACTTGTTTTCTTATTTGACATAAAACAATTATAATTTATTTTTATATTGCTGATTTATCATGTCAAGGCTCATATTGCTCTAAATTATGGTAGTTTTATTTCACATAAAAAATTAAATAATAATTCTTAATTGTCTTCAACAACTATGCAAAATGGTAATTTCTTACAAATAATAGAAATTATTTCACAGTAAAAATATTGTTTATGAAAAACAGAAAAAAAGATTATTTCAATTAATAAATATGATGCACCTTTTTTAAATTATAAATTTGATAATCTTACAAAATGTTTAATGTTTTTACTCAAAATATAAATTTTATCAATCTGTTTTAAGTTCTGAAAATATGATTTTCTCACAAAAAACTTGAAAAAGTTTAGTGTATTTATCAGTTGCATTCAAAATTCTGCTCTGTTATTTAATGAATTTTGTTTGTTAAAGTTATCTGCATACAATAGAAGTTTCATTTTTTTGTGACATTAATGAATCTTTGAATAAATATTTTAAATATGTTTACAAATTATTTTATCAAAATTTCTTATGTTTATATTTCCTTTGTTGAATAATCATTAATTTGCATCAGATGGTATGTAATAACTTTTATGTGTCTCATTATTAAGTAAGACTTGTTTCATTTTTAGATTATAGTGAAGTGAAAATACATAGAATGGTAAATGCAGAGTTAGCAGATAATTTAGGTAATTTACTAAGCCGTAGTTGTGCAACTGCAGTCAATCCTACGCAACAATTTCCAAAATTTTTTCCTGAATCTCTTGATGACATTTCAGAATCAAATCCTACCAAATTAATTAAGAATGCATCTGCTTTACCTGGTTTGTATACTTGTTCTTCTTAAATAGACTTACAATTATTCATAAAATATTGCTTAATGTAATTAATTACTCAATAAAGTTCAAATTGATATTTATTTTAGCGATATGATTGATTTCTTGTGCATATAAATTAATTTTTTTAAATTAATGGTTTTTATTAATAAGGAAAAACTAAACCATACTAATTTTAGTTAAATACTTTTTAAAAAATTTTATCATTATTTAAAAAATATTGTAGATCAAATTTCAGTTACGAAATATGTTTACATAAAAGAAAAGTTTTTTTTTATTTTTATTTATATATTTTTTATATGATTAAAATTGAATTGCCATTGCTCCTGCCCTCGTAAACAAAAAGTGGTTGATGCACATGAAATCAAAATACTTTATAACTAGCAATCTCATTAGTATTATTTAGATCTAGAAATATACAAATTTGAATTTTAAGAACTATATTGGTGAAATATGATCATAAATTTTCCAATAAGAATTCATTTTTAATAATGTTTTTTCCATTTTCTTTGAAAAAATCTTTTTTGAGTTAGAAAGTTTGTGTAAATTATTTAAAATTCTCATATATCTTTATTATATTTAATAATTAATATAATCCATGCTTGTATTGTCATTTCTTAAATTATTTTTCATAATTGTAAGCATGTGTATTCAATTTAAAATTATAATGCATGATATGTATTTCCTGTATGATTATATATGTATATTAAGTTGTTATTAAAATTATCTTCATGTCATTGAGTTTTTGTTAAAATTTATTTCTGCTATTTTATCCAGAATGATTAATTTTTTGGGATTTTTGACTTTTTAAAGATTTAACTTATATTTCTTAATCAAAAATTTATTTTTTAAAATTTTTTGATTCACCTCTATGTTTTTTTAAAGCAAATCTCAAAATACTATATTAATATTTAAATACTAATAAAATTCTAGTTTTTTTTTTAATTTATGTAAACATATTTTGCATCAATTTTGTACTTTCTTCTAGATAAAGTTCAAAAGTGTTTCTTGGAAGGAAATTTTTACAAAGGTTTGGACAACATTATGGAATGCTTGCGAGAAACAAATGCATTTATGCAATATAACAAACCCTGGGAATTAGCAAAAAGTAATGATTTAAAAAGCAAGAAACAACTTTCAACAGTTTTGCATATTGTTTTAGAAGTATTGCGAATTAATGGACTATTACTGCAGCCTGTGATACCTGTTCTGTCAAATAAACTATTAGATAAATTACAAGTTCCTCAAAATGAAAGGACATGGCAAAATATACAGTGTTTTCCATCTTATAATAATTTGCCAAATTCATTAGAGAAACAGCCTCTTGGACAAGTTCAACTTCCTTTATATGGAAGAAAAATTGCCCCACATCAACTTTCTAAAGATAATTAATACTGTGCCTATAGTTACAATTAGGTTTTGGGTGAAATTTAATTTATACAATTTTCTTTCTTCTAGTATTTTTTTAGCATCACAGAAATAGTTTTTTATTTAGCTTAATAGCATTTCATGGATTTTAGTTATCTTTGTAATGGTAAATATATATACGTGTGTACCTGGGTGGTAAAGGACACTGCACAAATAAAATTTTTCAAGAATCTACAATCTATGTTTAAAGATTTTTTTTCTTACATTGAAGACAGCATGTGAGATAATACTTTTTCCATTCTCTGTCTTGTTTACTATTAGAATGAGTTATTTTATACATTTGAATGAAATGTAAAAAATTGAATAAGATGGTATTACATCCTAATTTTGAAGAAGTGCACATAGAGCCCTTTATCTCCCAGGTATAGGTATATAAATTGTTAATGTACTTGTTTGTGCCTAAAAAAACTGTTGATTTATAAAGTTTGTGAAAATGAGAATAATAAACCCTCTGAATTTCAAATTTTCATTACTGCACATTATAATTTTGCAGAATATAATATATTATGTTTTTTTTTAAATATTATTATTCTGCTTTATATATACATTACATGCATTACTATTCAATTTTAAATATTTGCATAAAAAATTTCAATGATGAGAATATAATTATTTTTATAAGAAGCACAGAAACTATGAATTTTGAAACCGTTATTTTAAATATAATTTTTAAAATTGTTGTTAAACATGTTCCTTATCATATAGAATTTGTTTTATGAATCTGACTTTGTAACTGCCGCTCTAACAGCTGATTCAGCACGGTCATCTTCAGTTCAATGGTTCTTGCATTAAATTACCTTCCTAATCTCAGACATTTGTTGTGATTTAGAGTTTTCTAAACTATGGGTACTAGTGCTAATAATTCTCTTGTGCAAAAACTGATTATTGGGCAGCAAACATCCGTTTTTTACTTGCTTATAAACTAAGGTTTATTTATGCATTGTACTTGATCATTAGTTTCCAAGAGATTAGAGTTATAATGCAATTATTGTTGCTCAAGTTAATTATTATTTGTTATTTAACAGTTTATATGAATCAAATTATGAACATAAATCTTTAAAAAATTTCATATAAACTCTGTAATTTTAATTTTCTTGAAAATGCATTGAAAGTTACTTATATCATAACAGATCAATATTAGTTCGAATTTCAGCTATTTTACTAGAACTTTCATGAAACAATATTGTTTGAAAGAAAAATAATTAAAAAATTATAAAATAAACGCGAGAGGGTGTATTCACACACACACACAAATGGCTAAAAAACTCCTGTTAAAACTATTAATCTAGCCTTTTGACTAAAAGATTAAGAAAAAGTATAAAATTGCCCTATTAAAGAGTCTAATGTAGTTTCAATATAATTGATTACCAAAGATTGAAAAAAATGAATCTCTTATCTGGGATAAAACTTAAAGAAAGTGTCTCTCTATAAATTCTGTGGGGAAAAAGTGTGGAAAATATTTTAAAGGAGAATGAATATTTGAAAACTTTTAAATGATCCTTGCCAAAAGCTTTAGGGAATGAAATTGCATTATTAACTGAAATTATTCGAAGTATATCAAAAGGGGTTAATCTATGAGGAATTCTCTACAAATTGTTTAAGGGGTGATGCATAACTAAAAATAAATGAATAAAATTCATAAAGAAAAATATTTTCTATACATGGATCTTAAATGTTACTAGAACCAGAAAACATTAACCATTGCTCAAAATATGTTTTGTTTCTGTTGAGAGAGTAAATGAAATACTTATGATAATGTGGTGAACAGGGCACAATCCAATTAGATGATAAACCTTTATTAATTTTTTTAGAGAACTTTAAAAAAATCTTGATATTCTGTTTGTACATATAATAATAATTGAAATGGAATTGCTAGGAATTGTAGTCCTGTGACCAAAGCGATCTATTGCGGTAGTTTGTTCAAGTAAATATGCATCATTACAATTTTTATTGGCCACTCTTTCAATAAAAATTGAGTTCTTCAATTTTGTTTAGTAGTACTTAACAAAAAGCAGTATATTTAATTTTTTGTCAATTCTATTTTCAATATTTTACCAGTCACATTTATAATAAATGTTACTTATTGATGAAGATGATTGTGAAGATTTAGAATTTAAATCTGAAATCAATATTTAAAAATATGTGGAAAGTTTATTTTACATTTGATTGTAAAGTAATATATTTGATAATATATATTTGTAAAATATATATTTGATTGCATAATGTATATCAATGGCCTTTCAAGTGCATACAAAATCATAAAGTTTTGTATAGTGATACTTATAAGAAAAAAAGGAACTATAATTTAAAATATTAAATCCATTACACACACTTCAGTAATACAATCAAAAATGTATTTTATATTTAATAATTTATTTTGTAATAATTTTTAAAAACAAAATCATTACTTTCTTAATTTTCTATTATTGAATGACTACTGTTTTAATCATTGTCTGTCTACACACAAAATGTTTTAGTAATTTATATTTTAACATAATTGGACAAGAGTTTTAATTTGAGAATTGTTGATCCTCAAACACCCTTTTAAAGTAAAAATACAACTATGCTTAAATATTTTTATAGTTTTATGAACATTTTAAATTTGATATCTTCAAAATATATTTTCTATCTAGTTAATTTTTATTGTTTAAAAGGTAGTTTTGTTTAATTTTTAAATTTATTTTTACAATTTTTTAATATAATCAAAATAAAAACTCTTACATGGATAAATTCTTAGGAATTGATGTTTATTAAATTAAAAGATAAATATTTTATTTAAAAGTTTCAGATTAATGATAAATATGGATATTACTAAGGTTTTTTGAATAGGGATTAAAATTAGTTTCTGAGAATGATATTAAAATTTTTTCTCATAAATTTGATTGAAAAAATTTATTATCAGGAAATATAATATTTCCGATTAACAATTGAAAAAATACTAATTTTCATTACTAATTCAAAACTTTTGAAAACATTCAAGTAATCTTAGCGACAATTTTCAAGTGAATTCGAAATATATTTTCTTTTGGAATTGACCATTAAGTATTTTGCTTATTTTTGCAAGAACTTTTATGTGTAACGCTCTGTTATATTAATGTATTTTAATTCAAAATAAAAATTATTACTTCAGGTAATTTATTTATTTTTTTATTAATTTTATATTTTGAAATGATTTAAAATGAAATACTTTGTCTTGACAATTTTCAATGCATAATATATGGACATGTCACTTTACCATTTTCGATTTGGATTCAAATTTCTGTAAAGACTTTAAAATTTTTCCCATAAAATTGATTTTAAAATTTTATTAATGGAAAATGCAGAAATGACTAACAATTGCAGAAATACTAATCACATTTTGTATGATTAGTTTAAAGTGTTGATTAAAATCTTTTAAATAATCCTTTACTTTTTAACACATTTATCTCAGTGAACTCAAAATATATTTAAGGAAGATTTGTGTAACAATTTATAATTTTACGCAAATTTTAAATCTAGTAAAAATTTTCTTTCTGTCTTAAACTATTTTTATTGTTTATTAAAACTAAATTTTGCATTTGAAATTAAAGATTAGTGTTTAATTTTAATCTTGGGTAGTTCTTTTTTATTCAACTAAAACTTCTTAAAACTTAAAAAAAATCATGTTCAAAATTGTTGAAAGGTGACATTTTTGAATTACTTTAAACTTTGTTAATTCCAAATATTTATCTGTCATACAAGTATTATCTTTGGATTCTACTAATTTTTTCAATCCATGATAACTATTAAAGAATGTTGGATTAATATCATTGTAATTTACTCCAATTATAGTTGGATTTTTTTCTTGAAATACATAAAGTTAAAGAATTTTAATACATATTCAAGGAGATTTTGCATTGATAGCTTCTGCAAATTATAATACTTGCATAAAAGAACAATTATTTAGATTAATTTAGATTTTTGTCTGAATCTTGTTATGTGTTGCTTAGTTTCCAGTCCAGCAATGTTTATACTGAACTGCTTTAAGTGATGCATTCTCTTAGACATTTGGAAAAGAAATTTAACTGATAGCTTTAATAGATTCTGCTGCAAGGTAGACTATTCTCAATACATGTATTTTCCAGAATTCACTTAATCAGTTTCACCTTCTAAATCGGAATATTGGAAGCATTTTACGTCATTGATCCTCAGTTTGAAACTAACTTTATAATTTTTAAACTCGTTTGGAGTTTTTGTCTTCATGGTTTGAACGGAGCATTCACACACATATAATTCAAAATAAAATTAAATTTTGAATTTAAAAAGTTTAGTACCTAAAAGTTTGCGAAAACAACATTTGAAACTTTCAAACATTTAGTTTCCTATTTTTACTTTAAACAAAGTGTAATACTTTGTTTTATTCTTTGTCCAATGAACAGTTTTCTTGAACAATATATTTACATTGCGACCTCAACTTATTAGTCTTGAGCTGGCAAGAATATTTTAAAATTCAGTTGAATTTCGATCGTTAAAAGGAACTACGAATGTTGTTTAGTTAACATTCAGAAACTCAACTTCCTGTTTTCACCGAAGATCTGTAAAAGTTTTCACTCCATACAGTACTAAAGCCATGACAACTGCTGCCAGTCCGCCTAAAAGAATGTACATAACACGTGTGTAACATTGGAATATCCTCTCTTCCTCTGAAGGTGTGAGTGGGTTTTCTACTGGCCTCGATGGTCCGCTGAAGGAATGTGATCGGGACCTGGATGGCACAGTCAGACAGAGTGGACTGCCAGGATAAAGCGACTGAGATCTTGGCCTGTTGATTCCCAATGAGTCTCTGTGGCCGCAGACTCCCAATGTTTGCAAACGCAGAGCTGAGACTGGCGACAGTCCATTCTGTAGTTGAATTTTTTCTCTGGTTGCTGAAGAGCGTCTGTGATACAGACGCATGGCCATTCTTGTTCTTATTCCATGCGTTCTGTTCCTTAAAAATAAAAATAAAAATTTTATAATGTGGTTTAGTTAATGCAAAAATATTTCGCACAAATTAAAACATTAAAAAAATAAGTAATTTGCAAATTTAAAAAAACGAAAATAAAGTTTTACATCCAGTGAAAATATTCATAACTAGAATAGTGACGGCTAGATTTCTTGGAACACTATACAAAACCATCATAAGACCTTGTTATCACTTATGGATGCGAAACTTGGACTATAACAAAGACTCAGTCAAATCAAATTGTAATATTTGAACGAAAAGTCCCAAGAAAGAATTTTGGTGCTGTAAATAAGAATGGAGTTTGGAGCCACAAATACAATTTCGAGCTCTACAGACTTTTTAAGGAAGCTGACATTGTCAATTATATTAAAATATTTCGCTTGAGATTTGTGGGTCATATCTGTCGAATGGATCTCTCGTCTTTGACTTCAAGTGATTATAGGCCCATTACAAACAGATCTAGGGGTCGGTCCAAACTTAGATGATTGTGTAGAGGAAGACTTTAAAGTGCAAAAAGTGACAAATTGGAGAACTGTCGCCTTTCAGAGAACACAATAGAGGATTTTTCTGAGGATATTGGCCCACTCCAGCTTGTCGTGCTGAAGAAGAAGATTTATTGGAATTTTATTCGAACGTGTCTAAAAGAAGTGAAATACCCGTTGAAAATTGATTTGAAAGATATTTTATAAAATTAAATAAGTTTTACGATTTATTTACTATTGATGTAAAGAACTAACATCTTACGAATTTTATCAAAATTTGAACAATTTTCTACCTAGATTTAAAAATTTGAGTTTTTTTTCTTTCTTTGTATTTTGAATAGTAGCCTCTGGCCCCGGATAGTCTTAAATAACACACTTTATAGTTAATGAATTATTCTTGTAAGTTAATTAAGATGATAATTTGCTTATTCAAAAATAACCATTTTGTAATTTTTCTGTGATCAATAACTAAGCGTATAGTTATATAATCATTTCATAAATAACTTTTTTCTTTTTTTCGCATGAATGTTTGTAGTTGTTCCGAATCAATTTTAAACTATTGGTCTCGGTCAAATTCGTTTTGTGCAAAAAGTGCTGTGGATTGACAAATATATCTAATTAAATATTCGCAATTGTAATTAAAAATTTATTTAATTTACATATAGTTTTTTTAACTAAAAATATTTTTGAAATTACAGCAGATACTCGTTTTTACGAACACTCACATTTCTTCAAACTAGTATCTAGTCTGGTATCAGTGTAGGCAGAATTATCATTGCACTGATACCAGACGCAATGATAATTTTAATCCTCATTTATAACCTAAAATTTTACAAAACCTTTTTTTTGCAAATGTTCGTTTTTTACAAATAGTTTTAGTTTCTTTTAAATATTTTTATGATCTAATGTTTTTTTAATTGATTTCTTTTTTATATAACACCTGGGAACTTGATTCCTTCTTGAACAATGAAGCGACACGTACAAATATTCCAGACACTTATGGAACAATAATCAAAGGCACATGGACAGCAGACATTTAATGAGAAAGAACTGGGATCCTGAGTTAGAGCTCTGTTAATGGTTTCGTTTCGTTTCATTTGAGAAACTTAATTTATGAAGTTTGTCTGTCGAAAAAGAGTGAGCCAGTTTCGTTGAAGATTTGTAGCAGTTTAAGAAATGAGAGAGAATATCGTTATCAATCGAAGAGTAAAAAAAGAAAATTTTAAAAGTAACAGACAAAAAATATTAAATAAGGCAAACTAACAAAACAAAAAAATCATCCTTGCCTATTTAAACTAACCATAAAGTGAATGTTTTGTCTTGCCTTTTTCATTTTCTTTTCTTCTGTCCTATTTTCAACGTGTTAATGGTTTCAATCAATGGAATACGGCTTTTGAAATAGATGCTTTGGTCTTTATATACGAAACATTTTGATTAACTAATGAACTTCAAAAAATATTTTCAGACAATCGATGGTGAACTTCGCCTTGTTTGCAACCACTCGAGGAATTTGATTTGTAGGTAAGCAGCAAATTCGTCGACAAGTCGGATTGACGGCGCCATCTCAGTACCATGTGACGTAGATAAAATATTATGGGCATTTTAAACCAAAGGAGAATTGTGATGAAGTCAATCTGGAACGAAAACACAACCACTTTATGATTTAAAAAAATAGAACTTTAAAGAAAAATCTTTCTACGATTTTAAATACTGAGAAAACAATCCTGCAAATAGGTACTGCAAAAAAAAAAGTGCTCCTTTTCGAAAATATTGTAGAGAAGCAAAACATCCTAAACTGGGAAAGCTTTGCTTCTTTAAATGAGAAAAAGGAATAAACATTCCTATTGATGGTGATGTCATAAAATGAATGCAACTGTTATGCTGGGAAGCTGAACATAAAATATTTCAAAGCATCAGACGCTTGCGGTCAGAATTTGACAGGGTTTCAGCTTTAGAAAAGTATGTGGTGAAAGTAGAGTCGTGAATGAAATTTGGGAAGCTCTGACGGAAAGAAAGAACATTGAAATTGCTACTTTCCGACTATGACCCAAAAGATGTTTTCAACGAGGCCTAGACAGTTTTGTTTTTTGAGATTGGTTGAGAGATATAGATCGACATTTTTTATCAGAGAATCATTAAGTTTTGAAAATTGTGGATAACAGCATTGCTCTCACGTGGAATCCTGATTCGTGTGAGTTTCTCCCACCTAATCTAACTTCTGTCTTGCAGTTCGTGGATCAGGGCCTAATAAACAGCAAATAACGTAATGTACTTTTGCAAAAAGTAATTATGAGCTTAAAGTTGGAGTATAGCCTTATATAAATTGACCTTCTGAGAGCAATATATTTGTCAATCAATGCTTGCATTACTTTGCCTAATTTTTCATCAATAAGATGAAAGTATGTGTTATTTTTTTAAGTATGAATCTCATTTTGCATGTGTTTCTTACAGTGCATTCTAAATAATTTTTAACAGTATATTATTTATACAGAAAAATTGTGTTATTTTGTTAAAAGAATCAGATCTTAATAATCTAATGCATTATTTTTCTATTTTACTAACTTTCTATTTAAGAACTATTTTACCAGTTCCTACGAGTTTGTTGTTGTTACTTATGATACTTGGAGAAGACAATCTCGCTCTGCCATTGGCTATGTGAATTTAAGTCAGTAAGTTAGGTCTTTCGCTTAACTATTTATCCTTGTGAACAAAGAATGACTGTAGAGTGATAAATCTAAAGTAAACCAAATTCTCTTCGTAATTGTAATTTAAATTATATATTTAATTATTATTTTCTTAAATTCAAAAATATTCTTGTGAATCTATTTACTCTTAATTACCCTAGAGGAAGAGAAGTATAAATTCATTTACTAATATTGTTGATGATTCTCGATAATAATTATGTTGTCAACTTAACAAGCCTGGAGATGAGTCAGGAATAAATATTCGCACGTCAAACTTAAGCGGAAGTGGAAGAGAGCTGTCATGTATTCACATTAATGAATCGTAACTCTGACTACTATTCTTATTAGAATCGGAGAATTGTGCTAATGAGTCCATATGACGATCGCTGTTTTTTCATGCTTATTAACTCTTTTACGTCAGTGGAAAATAAATTAATTTTTACCATGGTCATAATAAGAGAGATTTGTGAGATTTCATTGGACATAAAAATTATATTTTTATGATGTCAATTATTTAATTTTCGCAATAACATTTAAGAATGAAAAAGTGGGAAAAAAAAATACAATAAATTCAGCAGAAAAACAAAAAAATTCACTATTTATAATTTTTGGAATAAAAACAATTTCTGTTTGTCATTTCGCCAAAAATGTCGTTTGGTTCTAGAATTATTATTTGAGACGAATAACATCATTAATGAATATTTCTCATGCGTTACACAACAAGACAACAACAACATGGGAAAATAAATTTTTAAATGTTATTTCTGACAAATATTGGTTTTATATATGATAATTTCATAATTAAAAAAAGAATGCAGTATTTCACGAACGGAATTTAATATAAACTTTTACAAATTTCTTTCTGGAAATTCGCTGAATGAAAAAAAAATTTCAATCCCAATCAGATATGGTTGAATTAATTCTTATATATTGCGTAATATAATCCTATTAAGGATATCCTATTTACTTAAAAAAACGTTAATCCGGACAGATCTTACTTATCTTTCTATATAATTAAATTATTGTAAATTCTGTTTGCGGTTGAGCTGAGAATGGTTGAATGAAATGGAGAGAAAATTATATCAGGATGTTGGTTTCTTACTAACATAAAAAACAAGGGCTATTTCATTTGAATATTTTGATTATAGCATTTATAATTAATTTAAAACGTAATTAGTATCAATTTAAATTTTCTGTTTGCTTATGCCGCAGTGAAATCAATTTAAATGTTATAAATTTTCGTTCCGGAACACTTCTCCCTCCAAAAAAGAAGAGTATAGATTTTTTTATTTTATTTTATTTTCCTTTTTAAAATTGTAATTGTCGCTGAAACAAAAGAAAAAATATTTACGTAATCGGATTATTATTTTTTGTTTTTGACACTGTCATTTTTAATTTAAAAAAAATGTTGCAGTTTTCTATCCTTCCTTCTGATTTTTGAAAATGAATTGTTTTTACCTATTTCTACTCGTACATTTACATTTTTCCGAATACACCACCAATATAAAATGCATATGAAAGAATCCCGACCACAATATTTAATAATTTCGTAACTAATTAAAATTTTCAAACTCCTCATTTGTTTTTAGTTCATACTTGCAACCTTATTCGTGATGAAAAAAAGAAAACTAATTAAATTGCAAAATGCCGCCATATATCCAAATAATAGCCTTTTTTTTAAAGCTAGAAACGTTTTCCTTAAAGAAACTCACCATTCTTAAGTTTAAGCGCTGTATAAATCTCAGATGTTCTTTTTATTCTGATCTATATTGAAGGAGTTCATCTAATTAAATCATTCAAATGAACTATTATAACAAAGATGCGATAAGCACCTGGTATATTCATAGTCGGTTTTATGCATCAAATTTATAAACTCTTATCTGAAAACGAATTAATATTTTTACGTCAAAGGCTCTTATAACCTAACTCTCTGTCGGGTTGCAACGAAACTTTTCCACCAAAAAATTAGGAGAAAACATAGAGTACTTGTAGTTAGGGTAATGATCATCATCCAAATCTATAATTTTCTTCCAACTTTTTTTTTTTATAGTTTTTTAAGGCCTTGGTAGCAGCGAACCTCATTTTGTGCGGATATGAAGATAGAACTGGCAGGATATAACTACAAGTATGAAAAAGGTAGAAGTCAGAAGGAGCAATGTCCAGACTGTATAATGGGGACGTGATAAAAAATCTTATTCGAGTCTGTACAGTTCAACCTGTGAGTACAGGTGTGTCTTGCATCTGTGCATCACATGTGGTCTTGCATTATCTTTATGGAAAAGTATCTTCTTGCGCTGGAACTCAGTTCGACATTTGGATTGATAGAAGCGTCAGCACGGACTAACATCTCGCTGTTCACCTTACGGTCGATGGTTTAACTTTTTTCCAGATACTCTTTGTGGATAATACCACAACATCCCCTCCTGTTAAACAGCATTATCTTTCGATTCTTATTCGAGCATTCTTAATCGAATTGCAATTTATGACGGTACCAACCGGCTCACTGGGCGTAATTCAATCCTCTTTTTGGCTGGTGTTGATGTAAATCCACTTTTCATCACAAATGATGATCAAGTTCAGAATTTTCCCTTTGAGCTGATATTCAAACAGATTAGTGTAGGCCTGAACACGTCTGTCTTTATTTTCTTTTGTCAGCTCATGCCGCGCACCCAAGATTGAACTTGTGCGTTAAGTATAACACGATTAATGGACACAGTGCTAACATTTAACTGTTTAGCTGGCTCTCGAGTGGTTGAATATTAATCTCTCTCAAGTTATCGTAGGCGTGCTTTATTAACAGTCAGGCATACAACGAAATACATGAAAGACTTCTAAGGTATTTTTAGTTTGTTTATTAAAGATTAAACTATTTTAAATTAGTTAAAGTTTGGAAACTAATTATACTCTCTTATATAATCGAGCATATTCTTTGCTTTGGTTGTATTTTCCTTATAAAAGTAAAACGCTAACTTAAAAAATGAATAAACACATTTTTCGATAGTAAACACACACTTGGCGTATTCGATAAGACGTTCCCTTTTGGCTTAGGAGCGATAATGGGCCAAACGCTATTCTTCTTGAATGTCATAGTTCTTGCTTTTGAACTTTAGATACCAAACTCCTTCACAGTGTCATAATGGAACAATAATATCTAAAGTTATACATACATGATTTGGTGACATTCTGTAGTTGACTTTTTGCAACAGAACTGGAAGGGATTCCATTTTAGAAACCTTGTACTTAAAGATAACACTACGTTTTTACGGAGCTCATAACAAAGTGTTCCAAATCTCCTTCTTTCAAATACCAAAAATCGTTTAACCAAATATAAACGAACACACTAACATAAACAATTAGTGCAGTCGATATTAGCCGTGGCTTAAAACTCGTTACAACCAGATATTTAACTTTTCGTTTACTTGAATAGAAAGAAGTAATTTCAGAAAGACAGGTTTATTATAAAATAAATAAAACAACATAAATTGTTTTTTTGTGTGAAAGAAAAAAATCACTAAACTTTAAAATCTTTTATTTACATCAAAAAACATAATGATAAATTACTGCATTTTAAAACATTTTAGAAAAATATATGCTGCTTATCTGAATACATCAGTAACTTTAAACTAAGGTTAGCGTTATAAAATGGAAATTCTTTAATTCTAAAAGTATTTTAAGTTACAATTGCTTTATATTATAGGTTGTGCTTTTTTGCGTAATTATTAAAATAAGTGTAAAAAAAGCTTTTTCTATATTTAGATTTACTATCGTAAATCAAAAGTTTACGATAATTTAACCGTAATTCATTAAAAATAACGATTTTCTTATTCTAGTTTATTATATTTATTGCATATGAAATGGGTGATTGAATGTTTAGTAATATTAAAGAATTTAATCATTTCTTAAGTAAAGTAACTTTAGCATAATTTTTAATATATAATAATAATTTGTAATTTATATATATATATATATATATATATATATATATATATAATGTAATAAAAATAATAAGTAATAAAGTAATACTACTTTAAATAATTGTCAAAGTTTAATCTAAACTTATTTGATACTGGAACAACCACACAATAATGCATTATTTTTAAAATGCATTATTTGAAAAATAATGCATTTATGTAATAAAAAAGTATATAACTTTTTTATTATATAAATGCATTATTTTTCAAATAACTATTATAAATAATTACATTACTTAAATTAACATATATTCTCATTTTCGCGTTATTCTTACACAATTTTTTTCTTGTCTTTAAATATTGCAGAATTTTATAACCATAATTCTAGCGTCAAATACTATAGAACATTATATTTTTATACTCGAGCATTCCACAATAAAACTGTTTTACTGTTTAGTTATTAGTTTCACCGCTACCATTCTGAAATTTTCCCTTCCAGAATATGTGTTATGACTTTACCTGCATCAAGAATACATTTACCTGTTCTTTTTCTGTTTATTTTAGACTTAATAAGACACCAAACAGCCGCTACACACGAAAATATTCTAAGGTTATTTATTCATTTTTACCATGTGAGGTCACGTGACAGGTCCAGAAGCGGGAGCCAACGACAACAGCGAGGAATAAATCATGACCAATAAAAATGCAGACATTTTGCAGCCTTATTATCGCAAATCGGAATTTCTAGGTGTTCGTAAAAGTCGTGAACGTTATTACCATTGCAAATCATGTTACGTCGAGTACTTACGCATGAAGGTAAAATTTAAACAGCGACGGATGCATATTTACCATTGCAGATGCCCAAATCTGATGCAGTTAATGGAAACTTTGAACATTTGGTATTTCGTACATTTGCTATTGCAAAATTCATAACATATTGAACAATGTAAAAAAAGATTTCATCGTGTCTCTTGGTGCGAGAGTATTTTTAACGTGAAATCTCACTGAAAATATTCGAGAAAAGAAATTTTATTCCACACGTTGAACATAGACGGATTTATTTAATTGACGAAGGCCTTGAAGTTATTTAAAACAAGGTTATGGTGTTATAGTTAATGCTGTGACATTCATTTGTTTGCATGCTATGACAGCCAAAATATCACCATTGTTTTTACTGACTCAGTTTCTCCAACACCAATTACGTCAATCTGAAATACGCAAGAAATATTTTAATGTAAATATGCTAGGCATATAAGGATTTTTAAAATATGTGCGTTTGTCTTTAAAATTTTATGACACCTAATTCATATGAAAAGACAATTCTTAATCGAAAAAGTAATGTAATTAAATAATAAAATCTGAGCACATATAAGCCGCATCAATTTGAAATTATTTATATAAAATTGAATATTTTAAAGAATTTTCCCCATAATATCTTAATAAAAACTTAATTAAGATATTATGAAATATATTTTAAAATTATATATTAATTAAAATAATGTGGAAAATTTAATCATTTTATAGTTTTATAATACTTTGTTCTGTGTATGCATAAACCTCAAAACCTATTTCATTGTTTGTATTTTATTGTTGTGCTCTGAAAGAAATTTTTTATGAAAATGGAAAATTTGCAAGAAATATTTAAATATAAATATTTTATAGAATATACATCGCTCATTTTGACACATATATGTTAGTATTTAAAGTTTTTATAATAACTTTATACTAAGGGAAATTCTATATGCAATAAAAATGCTAGGAAATAAATAAAACACGCATACTTTATCTTCATCATATAGATACTTCATATTATTTATAAAGCATAAAGTATCAACAGAATAAGTATTACAAGAAGTGAAAAGATAATATATTGATTCAGTTTTGCATCCAATTTACAATTATAAGCGTTAAATCAAATTTTTGTATGAGATTTTAAATTTAATTATATAAAATTTTATTGCCTTAAATAAAGCTAATTTACGGATGTCAGTTACAATGTATAAGCAGAAAGGGGATAGCAATTCAATTTTAAATATTTTTTTAGTAAATGAATAAGTTATTTTATTTATAAAGATTACTTAATTGCTGAGAAATGAGATGTTTACATATTTAATTATAAAATATTTTGCAAGCAAAATATTAATAGATAATTTAAATATGAATGAACAATTCACAAAAGATATTATTTAACAACTGAATGACGAAAACTAAAATTATTGATGTAGTTCCTTCTAAATTTTCATTCAATGAATCATGCACCTGGCATGATGAATATTCTTTTTAAATGATTAGTTGTTTCTTATATAAAGTAACAAAATTTCCTTGATTTTTCACTTTATTTTTCTACCAAACTCCTCATTTTATATAGACCTTTAAAAATAGCCTTTTTTCATTAACTGAAAGTAGGTTTACCAATTTTGAAATGCTTAAAGATTAGTCATAATTGTTATTAAAAAGATAAGTTATTCCTGTTTCATAATTAAATTCGTTACTCTCAGAATTTATTTAAATAATAACAATGTATTTATATTTTTAAAATAAAACTTGTTATTTTTGAATTTGAATTTTGCTTTAGAATAAAATATTTTTTAGAATAATACCCACAACTAAGTATATATATATATATATATATATATATATATATATATATATATATATATATATATATATATATATATATATATATATATATATATATATATATATAATTTATCTTTCATCTTCCCAATAATTCCAAAAATTTATGCATCAATAAAAATAAAACAGAGAGTAGTTAAAAATTCTATGTGGATAATTTCTAACAAGTACTTATCCATATTTTCAATAAAAAATACAAGATATAATGTATTGTTTCAGTTTCTTAGCTTTGGAATGCTAACAATTTTGGTCATAAAAATATGTCTAGATGTTGGAAATTGGCTATGCAAGGGAAGTTGAGATGATTTGTAGCTCCCCTGAATTTGTAAAATATGGAAGTTCTATCGTGTGTCGAAAACTAAGCGAAATAAAAAATGACGAATTTGTCGTACAATAACGATTTAATATCAAACGTGCAAAGATATGAGCAGAAAATTCGTACTACGCAGATAGCAAAATCTGCTACCATTTCACAGATAAATAAGAATTAGTAGGGTAATATGAGCAAATTCTATTTAGAAAATTTTCGATCTGACTAAATATTCATCACTTAAAGTAAATAATTAAAAATGTCCATTTATTATTATCAATATAGTTGGACACAATGGCTTCCTTTAAGTAAATTCATATATGTACCGCAAATCTCTGATACTCTATGCAAAATTCTCTTGGTGAATGGACTTATAAGTCAGGTCCTAACAGTTTTTCTACTATCTAATCCCTTTAGTTTATCATGATATTAATCGCTTAAATTAATTCCTGTAAGCAGCTACTCCTTATAATGTAGTGGTATTAATTTCCTCGTATCAAAATTTAAGTTATTAACTGTGGAAAATACCGATCCGCAATAATCAACTTGGTTCTGCCTGAGGCGCTAGAGGGCGTTCATTGCAACTTATATTTTTTATATAGTTTTAGTCACTTTTTTGTTTTTGCTCGCTATTGAAGGAGAACTATGTTTCTCAGCTCGGGTCGATTTAATCTGCCAAAAGTATTTGTTATTTCTTTCATGTTATTAAGTATTTGTTACATTTTCAATTGCGTATTTATTTAGAGTATTTACGCAGTGTCTTCCCCGGAATCCATTTAGTTTTTTTTTTCATTAATTGCTCATCTACCATCATTTGTACCTTTTTTTAAAGTTTGATGACTATAATATGCACAATATTATAACCACCAAAACATAGAAGTTGGATGTTCCTTTTTTAATGAAGTGTTCCCGCTCTGGGGAAATAAAGTAGGGTGGGTTGTCACCAAGTTATTTTTGTTTAACGACCTAAATTTTCTCGTAGCAAAAATAAAATGGACGTTGAACACAAAACACACACATACAACTGAAAGCAATATACAAACATGAAAATAGCACAAATCAACTATTTATTGATTTATGTTAAAAGTTTTTATCTATATGGTAATGTTAGTACTTCATTAAAATAAGGTGAAAAAAATCGCAAAATAATTACAAATAGGGTAAAAACGACGAATCAGTGGAGAAAATGACATTAATGATCCCAACAAATTGACAAAACTAAAGCTTTGTATGTTTTACAAAAATGATTCAAACAGAAGCCACTATAAAAGCGAAATCACGTCGAAGAAAAACAGTTATTTGGGTTCACCGTTGCTCAGTGGTAAGGGCAATGTAATTCTGAGCATAAGGTATCAGATTCGAAACCTTGAGCTATGTGAGATGGATGTGCTTTTTTTTCGCATGTCGGGGTGTAGGTCGGGAGTTTTCCGGTTACGATACGTGAATACGGTCCACTATCTATGAATGTCCTGATATACCATTACGCCGTGGGTGTTAAAATGCTTTACATTAGCCTTAGACAACCCACAACATATTGTCAAAATAAATATAGTTGATCGCGAAGATTTTCGGAACGGATTGACTTTGATGTCGCCAGTTTTTCCGATTATCCAATTACTGAAAAATTTCTTCTTAATCGAGGTAACCAACTTCAATCTAAGCTACTGTTGAACAGAGGGAAATAGCTGATGTGATTTCGTTTTCTGTGGGCATATCTATCGGTAGATGGGAGTTATCCAAGTTTTCTCCCTTGCAAAATGTAAATGTGACTCATTATTAATGAAAAATAAGCGCTAAAGGCACTAATATGCAGTGCATGTTAAAAAAAAATTATAGCACCCTTATGCTGTTAGGCTGTAAAACATGCGGTGGCCAATAAATTAAATGAAACGATGTAAAATGGAAGAATTTACTAAAGATAACAGAATTTATAAGTGTTACGAGAATAATTATTTTTCATATGATAATAAATCACAATGATATAAGTTACTAAAGTAGGATAACAAACTTTGAAAAAAAGTGGGAGACTGCTCAAATTTCTGATTATCATTTCAAATAAAATATATTTATTTGAAACAGTTGAGGAATTAATATCTTTAAAATGGTTTTTCAGAAAAGTAAATTGCATGTTGTGTGAATCTATAAAAGTCATTTTATAATGAAATCTAGAGTATTAAAGTTCATAATTTGTGCATTTATTTCACAAAGATAAATTTGGAACTTCATTATAATAGTTTTTAAATTGACTTTTGAATAAGCGATTGCTATTAATTAATTCAGAATTTACAATGAAATGCTTTGACAATTGCTTCTATACTTAATTCACAAAACAATTTTTATAGAACTGCTACAAAAAGAGTTGAGACATCACCTTCTTTGTATCTGAAATAATATATCAAATAAATGTACTATAAATTAAATGCAGAGTTCATTTGTTATTTTAAAATTCTTTCAAGAAATGATTAAATGAAGATCGAAACTGTAAGAACCATTCTATTATGAGTTACATATAAATTTTAAAAATTTTAACACGAGAAGAGTTCATATTATCTTTTGTAAACTATATATAAAAGGTTTTTAGTTTGAAAAGTGACTTTAACTATCTTATATACAGTTTCATTTAAATGACAACCACACAAACACAAGCTTCGTAGTTATATATTTATACAATAATTCATCTTTAATGGCATAAATAATTTATATGTATACTTTAAACTTAATATCAAGATATAATTTATTTTAAATTGCGAAACGCGTTGTAATTAATAAATATTTGATGAAATCGCTAATGTGAGTTAGATTAATAAATTTAAAAGAAAATTTTAAGAAAATGAATTCCTTTACAATAAGAACAAAAAACATATGTGTATATTCATCAAATTTAATGCAAAAATTTTACTATCAACATAAATATAAGAATATAAGTAGAACATAAATAAACATAAAGATAAGAATAGTAAATAAAAAGATTTATATAAAAAATAAATATAAAACAAGAACACGAATTGATAAATAGTACAAATTTTTAGTTTTTTTTATATAATTTTATTTTATAACGAATTGTGATTTAACAAATTGTATTATTATTAGGTTGACAAAACTATTAGACTAATGTTTTTCTTTACGATCAGTTTTTGCATACAAGAACAAATTTAGTCAAAACGTACAGATTAAAGTAGATTTCGAATCATAGAATCTGAGTCGAAATCATAAACATTTAAACAGAATACCAAAGCATTAAACTTTTAGCTACCAGCTTGACAAAGTGTAAAGTAATTTTTTTGATTTATTGTTTTACAAGAAATATGCTTCTATGAATCAGAGTAACGTAAGATTAAGAAACCATTCATTTAAACTCAAACGATTAATCTGACATATAGATTCTCACTTTTCTCAAAAATGGTCTTTGTTGTGTATACAGCATGATATTTATTATATGCGCATAATATATTAACATATGTATGTTACCAGCAAAGTATAAATGGCGGTATTCTAAAAAATGCTTAGGCATTGTATTTAATGCCGGACGCGTTTTTAGGCAAGGTATGAAATATGAGAAATATTACATACTTTCTCTAGGCATTTTATAGAATGACAAATGCTGTTTATTCAAAGCATAAAAAAACGTCCTGATGAGGTTATTATGTAAAGGATATGCATTTCTCAAAACTTTAAATGTTATTCTGAATAAATAATAAGAATGCCATTAAAATAATTTATTCAAAATGCTTAAGGAAATATACAATTTGTACAAAACATAATTTATGCTTTTCTTATTAAGGGAAAAAATTTTCATATAAAAAGTAAAATTAACCTATTTGTTACAGCTTGGCAAGCTTAAATGACATTTTTAATTACATTTCGTTACATTTTTCACGCAAAGACATTTCCTATTCTGTTTTACACAGTTTGATTTAATGAATATTTGGCCGCTGCCACTGGATTCAACAATGAACTGAGCGAAGAAGAATTTGTGGTCAGGAATATCTTGAATTCTAAGCAAGTTCTTAGAGAATAAAGTGAATACTTGCTTTAAAATTTCATCAAAAGTTCCAGGTCGACAGAAACCATATCTGTTGTCATATTCATTACAGCTGTCAATATATAACGCGAATATGCGCTGTAGCTTCCAAAGATCAGTGGGAATTTTTTTAAACAATTTACTTTCATTTATAATTATTTTTTTTGTGCTTGGATTTCGAAACTGACTTTAGAATTTCTTACTTTCGATAGCATTTTCAGTTTTGAAACAAATATTACACAAAATATCCATTTCATCACTTTTATTAGCCACCGAAGGTATGAATTTTTGACGACACATTTTGCATACAAGTGCATCACTTGTTCCCTTTAAATACACACAACAGGTATCAGAAACGAAAAACTTTTCGGTAAGTATGTCTTCATCATGTTGGCTTAGTCCAAATCGACTATAATTTTATGCATGCTTTTGAAACAAACCCTTTTTCTTGCATAATTAGTTTCGCCTTTTTCCATTGTTTGGATGCTTTCTAATACTGCGGCTCCTATTCTATTATTTCTAGCGGCTCCTCTGTATTTATGTCTTGTAAAACATCTTAGGATAGGGTAAACCTTACTTTAGATTTGCAGCCAAAAAGAGCTTCGTATAGTATCTTGAGGTGCGTGTTGAAAGTCATGTGTGATACGTGATATTCGAAACCAATCTGAGAGATATTTTATACTTTGCTTATTTCTCATTTAGCTTTCTATAGAATGCTTTGGAAATGTATGAAATATAAATTGTTTCATACATTGCCGGCTAGTTTTAAACATTCTATAGAGAGCCGGTAACATGTAAATATGAATTATCAGTGGCCAGTTCGGCAAAAATATAATTTAACTTAAGCAAAATATTCCCTCGTTAAACTATTGTAGTGATGAAAATAGCTTGATCATTGCCCCACATAGTTTTGGACTAGAGATCCGTGATTTATAATTGAGTGGAATCATTGATACACCTATGTTATTAAAACAGAATTGCTTGAGTTATTTTTAATAAGGTAACATTTCCATAAGTGTAAAAAATAAAACATTTTTACCTGATAAGACGAATGCTTTAAAATAAATCAAATTTATACTAAGATAGAGAGAGAAGCGTATTCGTCTGAAAAACAATTTAATTTAGTTAGTGAACCTTATTTTGAAGATTAAATTGTAAAATTATTTTAATAGTGGTTGCTTTTAAAAGAATTTGAAAATAGGCTTAATGTAATTACATATTAGAATAGATACATAATTATTTTTTTTAATTTAATTTAAATTATAGAGCCATTAAAAATGAATTATTTTCCATAAAAAATGAAAGGAGACTTTTAATGAATCAAATTTTCGAATACTATTCATTAGGTCTTATTTTACTTGAAGTGTCAAATTGAGAATAAAATCGTAGACAATGCAGTATTACTTTGATTGACATGAAATTTTGCAAACAGCGCTTCCAATTTTTCACCAGATTTTTAGAAAGTGATCAAATCACTGCAGTCAAATAATTGCTATAATTCTTTTCAGTAAAGTAGTTTAAAAATCGATGAAAGGGGCTGGTTAAATACATACCATAGAGTCAGATATACTAATAATTCTTAATGATATGAAATACCATTGATACGCTATTGTCTATTTTTCCAGTTAATTGTCGACAGTGATGTTTATATAGTGACAGATTATTATTCATAAAATTGAAACGAGGATCAACTCTAATGCATGAAATCTTACATTTGGTTCTAAGACTTTAAGTAGATATTATATAATGGTCAGAAAATCTTCTTTGTGTGATAGACTGTATGATATCTCAATCTAATCAATTTCTATCAAGACCATGATGTTTTTCTTTGGAATACATGATGTTCGATATCACTTTATGGTAGATCATGTATACCTTGTACTTTTATTATCTTACACGCTTATTTTTGGCATGTAGGCAAGTCTGTCTCTTCTGGAAGTATATCTACATATACATTTACATTTGCTTCTACATATACATTTAACTAAATCTACATATACATTTGCTTAAATAATGTTATTTTTATTGTCGTTCACTAGTTTAAAAAAGTTTATTGTGTTAAAAATATATTGTTTTGAATGGATTGTTAATTCATTAAAGCTATTGCACAAACATGTATAATAAGAAGTTCAAAATATATCTGAAAAACAGCAGAATTTTTATTTTCCCACAATTGCGAGCTTTGAATTACTTTATAAATTGATTGATATTAATAATATTTACATCATCTGATAGGAGAAATATTTTTAAAACAATTAAACACTACAAGTCTATGAAGCTCATACTAAATAACAATTATATTTATAAACAATTAACACTATTTCTTCTCTAACCTCAATGAAAAAGAATAAAGAATTAAAAACAAAGTGCATACTAATATATCATAAAATAGCTAAAATGTTTAAGTAAAAATATAAGCAGAATTTTCATTTATTTATAAATTATAAATGTACTTTCTCTACCTATCCTATCTTTATCCTTTCCTTGTATGAATGGGTTGTGAATGGTTGCCTACCCTATAAACGGGCACCATTGGCATGTGTGTACTGAGGAAGTCGGACTCCACACCTAAATAGGGTTCAATAGGGAAAGTGGAACAGCGCACCCCATAATGCCAGCCTAGCTGGTACACGACAGCAACAATAGTCTATTAGTAAGGTAAGTCGCGTTGGGCTGTTTGTTTGGGCGTTTGTTGTCGTCATCGGAAAGTAGTAAGTTCAAATTCCGACCTAATCGAAGATTGACGAATCTTCGACTGTAGCACATCGTGTGTCTGGAGCACGGTAAGAGGTCGTGGGCGCAATGTCCTCTATTTGAAATGACATTTTTGGGGGTGTAGGCTAAGTCTGAGGTCTTCCGCTTGGTCCTTGCTTCTAAATTACGAATACACATTTTCAGGGTTACGATGGCGCACCTACTAAGAACCCCACTATATAAGGCACTATCATTTCCTCTTTTTGTAGTGTTGAATGATGGAAATCCTAGCAGTTGGCCACTAAATAATGATAACAACAGTTTATTAGGGATCAATATGTTTGCACACAAATTAATGTTTATATTAGAATATTTGCCACTGATAGTTACGTTTCATGCATTAAAAAAGAATATGTTGTGTTAAATCACGATGCCTAATTCAACATGGATTTACAGTGTAAATTGGATTTAAAACCATTGTAAACATTCATAACCCAGAGTGGAGCCCTCAATCTATTAAACTGAAAGAAAAAGATTAAACATTCAGTTAACATCTGGGACGCTATTTCATTGGAGTTTAAAAATTAGCTAAGAGCAAGCGAGAAGAAAAATATTAAAACAGAAATTTAATTTTTCCCAACAAAAAATTAGCAACTTAATTTTATATCAAAAGTAAGGAAGAAATTGTTTTATAATAGTTACATATATAATTTTTACAGTATTTCCCCTGAACTAGATAAACTCATAAAATTGTCCTAACAAAATAAATAATACATATCACTAATATGGTGATTAATTGCTGAGAAAAAATGACATAACATCTTGCATATGCATAATTTCTTACGTCATGAAATACAATTTTATTAAATTATTCGAAATATTTGTGAATATTAAAAAGCAACTTTATTTAAAATCTTATAAAGAACTTTAATAATTAATTGCATTTCATGTGGCTTATGATAAAAATATATCAAAATTAAGCAGATTATAAGTTTTGCTACGAAACATTTTCTGATCAATAATTAAGTTTTAAAATTGATACTTTGAGGTTACAAGATTATTTTAAAAAATACTTTTTGAATGCCATTTTTATAGTAAATCAAAGAAACATTATCAACTGATAATACTATTTCTCTGAATATACATATATATAATCAATATAACCGAAATATATGAAATGAATCGGATAAAATCTTGTTATTTTTCTTTTAAGTATCAAATTTCTTTTTTATACAAACTAGGTCCAATAAAAAAGGACTTACCACGAACGATATATGAATACGATTGAAAACTATTTCTGAAATTATGGAAAGAGAAAACAAATATAAAACTAATAAAATTAAATCAATTTATACTTCAACCAGCATACAAAATTCGTTTTAACTAATTGATTAAAAATTTTTTTACAAAAAAATACGAATTTTCTTACATTTCTTAAAAGCAACTAAGTTCCACAATTTTCAAAAAAAAAAATTTCATTTTATGGATTACAATTAAGAAATTCACTGAATCATTACAATATAATTTCATTAATAAAAACATTAATAAATAATCATAAGAAATGCAAATATCTTATCATTTTTGCTTTAAATTATGAATTATTCATATTAATCTTAATAAGAATATATAAATAAATCAACACGACTGTTTATTTAAATATAAATCTATTCCGTGGAAGCAAATAGTTTAAGCTAACTTATCCTAATAATTTAGAACTTTCAAATTTCCTGAAACAATTCTCTAAAATCTTTTCAGGTTTTTCTTAAAATTTTTGTTTGAATTAATGATAACCACTACAATCATTAAAAGGTAACTATTTTATCACATCAAAATAATTATATGGAATCTATCTTAGGGCATTGCAGAAGTATTCTTTGAGCACGTATAAATGCAATGAATTAGTTAAAGCATATGAATTATTTTTGCTCAGTTTTCATTTTTAAATATCGTAAACGCAAACTGATATTAAGGAACATTCTTTTCTTTATTCAGAATTATATATAATATTTTCATTTCAATTAAATTTCAGATTAACTTAATAAAAAACAGATTAACAACAATAATCAAAAAAGAATAATAATTTTCCATATTATTAAAATAATTCTAAATTATTTTAGGAAATTAATATATTTATATATATATATATATATATATATATATATATATATATATATATATATATATATATATATATATATATATATATATATATATATATGTATATGTATATACATACATATATATATATATATATATATATATATATATATATATATATATATATATATATATATATATATATATATATATATATATATATATATATATATATATATATATATATATATATATATATATATATATATATATATATATATATATATATATATATATATGTGTGTGTGTGTGTGTGTGTGTGTGTGTAGATATATAAAAAGTCCCACATCAATATAAACACCACTTATTAACGTTAATTTGAAGGCTGTACTGCCATTAACTATTTTGTTTGTCGAAAACTTTTAATATATATAGTAAAACAGAGCCCTTCATTTAAAAAATGCATAATCAAAAAACAAATTACAAAAAAATTAAGCATGTGTTATATTATATTATATTATAGTACAGTATATAGATAGATAGAGAAAGATAATATTTTCATACACTCTAATTATCCAAGTCTCATTTTAAGCTCATTCATTTTTTATTAATTCAGCAAAATTATCTGTTTATGTGTTACTCCAAAACCACGTTAAATGTAACTAAAAGAAAGTTTTATTTATTATCACAGTAATTCAAAGGAAATCATTTTTAGATATTGCTTCTGTAGATATTTTTGCTCATAAAAGTATGGAAATAAAAAATATATACATTAGTAACTTTTGTGGAGGGAAATATTTTACTTTTATTAAACATCACAGATACACTTTATGCTAATATCATTTGTTTAAGTAAATAATTTCTTTTTTTCATGTAAATTAAAAATAATTTTAACTATTTTAAATTTATATATATTTTTCTTGATATCAAAAGAATTCTATCATGATTAATTTAAAGCATTATAGAAACATTCATTGATACGCATAAATATGATAAATCAATCAAAGCATATAAAAATTTTTTGACAAGTTTTAGAATTCATTTTAATCTACGGTGGCCATACATTCACGATTCAATCTGCCTTTCATCCAGCGATATTATTATAACGAGCATTTTCCTAAGCAAGTTCATTTATTATAAATGAAATGAACTAAAAAATGAGTATACAAAGGAGATTTTGCATATGTTGATTATATAGTTGGATATAAAAACCATTCTTACTAAGAAATAACCATTCATCAGCGCAGCATATATAAAATTAGTATATATATATATATATATATATATATATATATATATATATATATATATATATATATATATATATATAAGACAGCGGTGGCCTGATTGACATTGATTAAAGAGTTCACTTTCGTTATCAGAAAGCTGTGAGTTCAAAACCTGATCTAACCGAAGATATGTCATGGAGGCTGGAAAATAAAATATAAAATAGGATGAAATCGCAATGTCTTCTAAGTGAACTAATACTTCGGGAGCGGTAGTCCAAGCTTAAGTGTCTCCCGCTTGGTCCCTTCTTCTAATTGCGGAGACCCACCACTTGTTGCTCAGCTAATGCTGTTCAGGCTAGAGTCTAAGGCCAGACTTCAGGCTTTGGTGCCTGTCGGTGTCGAACATCCAGAAGCTGAATTTCACACCCTTCATCATGACCCACACGGGCTCATGGATTTTAATTAATAAATAACAACTGACATATATAATAAAACAACAATATACACACATAAATTTGTGTGAGTTTGTTAAATAAGTGACTATTTCATGACTTTATGTATGAGGCTAGCCGAGCAGCTGAAAGTCACTTTAAGGAATTGGAACATGCGCTGCTTTTAGAAGGACTTTTCGTCGATAATGGGCTATATTCATGGATCACATCTGAGGAAACCGGAAAACTACCATACATTTCTCTCGATAATTATATATGCAGAAAGGAAGTACCATCCAACTACAATTCTGTGAATATTTATATTACCTACTTTATGAAAAACTGTGGTTTTAATTGGAATGAAAAATTGAATCTTTGTCTCAATCACTCACTCACTCACACACACACACATACAATAATTTTGCTATTCACTCAAAATAAAAATAAAAACTTTTTAGAAAAAGCTAAATTTTTATCTAACATGCAGTTTCACGAAACTTTTTTTAATTAGCTGCAAAAATGTTAGTAAATATTAATTATAAGTTAATAATTACCTCTCATTTGTGTATAAAATAATCCTCGCTGCTTTTAATTCCGAGCATGACAAACAAACAAATCTATCTATAAAAATGCATCTAAGAATAGCGATACAGAAAATGGAGAATGTCAATGTCACCTTATCAGCCTCGATATGATCCAGATTGTCGTCAGAGTTTATAAAACTGGGCTATAGCTCTGTGGTGATACGTCAGTTTGAAATGTTTTATTGTAACGCGAAGGTGTCAAGCAATAAATTGGAAGGATTTTAAAGATAGGACAGATATATTAATAATTTCATTTTTATTTGTTATTATCTACTGCTAACACACAGTTTTAGAATTTGCATTTACCTTAGGTATGAGAGTACTTATTTAAAAATTATATAATTTAATTATTTTAAATTGTCTTGCTCAATTCTTTTTAATCAAAATGTTTCCGTTTCATTTTTTATTTCATTATTTTAATCAAAATTTATTGCATTCTTAAAATAGTGCATTTGATGATTAAAATATTTTATACATTAATTAAATAAAAACTTGTTTACAAAAATATTTAATTAAAAATTACTAATTGAAATTATAAATTATTTATTAGATAAAATTCTAAACAAATTTTTAGAATAATGTTCTTGTAACAAATAATAATATGTAGAATAAAATGTAGAATTTTTGAACAATTTTAGTTTTTGTTTTAATCTATCTTAAAAAAATTTATCAGATAAGTAAACATTATTTGAAAGCTATAAACAAAATACTTCTGATATGCTGATTTGATTTATATGATGAGGTATAAGAGTTCTCGAAATTTTATTGATTCAAAATATTCTGATTACTTAAGCATTCATAAAATCCTTTATAGTTCATAGCACATTGAAGTTTTGATTTAATTTTTTAATTCGAATTTTTATTGCTATTTAAAAATAAAAATATCGTTATAGGTAATTAGCATTCACATACAAGCACTAAATTTCCATTTGAGAACAAGTAAAAGGATCTTTTGCAAGTAATAAAAAAGTTATTTGCATTTGAATAAAATATTAATCAACCTGTTTTTCACACACAATTCCTGAAATAGCAATAAAATATTTATCGCTCTGGCTTTCAGTTCAAGAGTTCATTGTGTTTGATTCCAACCTTGGGTCGTAATGTGCTTTAAACTTGAAATGTGAAATACGTACAAAAAAGTACAGTAGCATAAAATATAACCAAATCTAGAAATTTATCAGACATTTTGCGCACATAAATATTATTTAAAACTGACATTGAGACAAATTTATAATCAATTAACGAAAACACTACCAATTAATAATTAATTATAATGGGAATGAATTTTTGATTTTTTTAACTATAAAAACATTTTCAAACAAAAACACATGGACAAAAATGAATTAATTTCAGATATTTTTCTTTACTATAAAATAAAAAATACATTTCATAAATAATTTTTTTTCATGAAAAACTAATACATCAATTTTTATTGATTCAGCAGTTTGAATTACTTATTGAAAATGTGACAATTGTTGTGTAAAAATGACAACCAGAATGATATGCATATAATTCCCCCCATCACTAAATCTAATTCTTAGAAACCCTTATGTAGCAAGTTTAAATATATTTTTTATTTCATATTATAAGAAATAGAAAATTTTATTTCAATCTATACATTTTGTCTTTAAAAGAAATGCGAACTTGACATTTATTAAATTTCTATATGAAATTTTATTATAATAATATAACAAATTTCAAACTTACGTACACTGTTGGATTTCATGCTTTAAATTTCCTAAAGGAATTTTTTGTGAGTTGACGGTATTCTGATTCATCTTTAGACTTTTTATTTAAACAAAAAGAATTTCCGATTAAGAATTTCCTGTTGTATCTTTTAAGCATAAACTCTTATCAGTTTATCTTTCTGATATGTGAGTCAAGTTATGTCATTTATTTTACACTTCAAATATTTGCACTTATAGCTGATACACAAAAGTAATAGATTTATGGACAAAATGTATGCCTTATGTATACTACCATCTTACAGGCGAGAAAGATCATATAAGAAAAATCCTATTTTAATGAATATATAGTAAAATTTTTATTTATAATTATAGTTTATTATAAATAAACTATAATTTAATAATTAATTAATAGATTTTATTAAGTGCTAAAACCTATGCAAAAAGTTGAATAATGTGACAAGTGTACCATTTAATGACCGTTATTTTTAAGTTGAAATAAAAATTATAGTCTCAAATGTACTACATTTTATTTGTCATTTTTAAATTTAATTATAAATTTAACTTCTATATGTGCCTATATTTATTGAATAATATTTTCATTCAAAGGAAACACTCAAAGATATTTTATTTATCTCTTATTAAATTGTTCTGCTAGTACTACTTTTTCCAACATACAATGTCTATAAGCGGCTAGGCTGGCAGCTGAACTATTTTGCTTTTGTTTTCGTTGCACCAGCATGCTCCCTGTATCTAGCCCTGAGCTGGGCTCTACCAGTTAGATAAGAGCAACCAGGTGGAGTTTTCGTGATTTTGAAGCAGGGACTAAGCAGAAGACCCCCAATACTTAACCTGCACCCCCCACCGAGTTCTTGCCTGGATTCCGAGTTCAATTCTAGCCACTATTGTACAACGAAAGATAGAATTTGATACAGCGTAGTTGACAGCCTAACAATTTAAGCCTGTTGTAAATAATTTTTTAATATCTATTATTTATAATTTTTTAATATGAACTGCTTATAAAAGGACCTCTCAGAATGTAAAATCATGGTGGTTGATCAAACCTTTACAATAATTTTCAACTGTAGACTTCTAACTACATGGTATCACATATTAGTAGAGAAGAAAGAAAGCATCGCTTCTATTGCATAATTATTCAAAGAAGTAAAAATTGAAATTCGTGTTAGAGAAAAAATTTTCTTCGAAAGAAGTTTCGAAAACAATAAATGGAACTCACATCAGCGATCTATATTCATTGAATGAAATTAATTACAGCATAAAGTTTTTTCAAATGTGTTCATTTTGTAACATATATCAAAAAAGGAAACTTAACAAGTCGAAAATTATTCACATCTATGACATAATCGCAATTTTAAGCGAAAAAAGGTAAATAGAGGTTTCTTATCTTATTTGAAGAAAGAGAAAAGAAAATGGATAGGCTTATCTAAGAGAGTAAAGAATGACTTAAGCACGAAGAAAATTATTAAGTTACAATAAGTACCTAATAACTTTTGTACTTTTATAACTTAATAACTTTTAATATAACTAAATTATATTTTCTATACAACTAAATTTCCTATTGCTGACATAATTTTGTTACAGATTTATATTATCTAAATAAAATCTAATCAAAATCACATCCCTTCATGAAAATCCAGAAAAATTTAGATATTCTTTATAACTTAATTTGACTGAATTAAAAATGGTGTAAGAAGTTATTAATAATTCTAATAACTTTCTCTACGTATTTATAGACATTTCATTATAGTCTGTTTTAATGCGAATTTCACGAATTATGATTCGAAGTATGATATTCACGAATCATGATAACACTGATTATGTCAAAAATTATCTTTTATCAAACTCTATAAACTACATAAAAATGAACGAACCATCTGATATGAGTATCAGTTTTCTTAAAATAACTGAACGAAATATAATACCTGGAGAAGTTCCTATATAAGTGGCAATATGAGGTAACAAACTAATATTTAGGGAGAGAGAAATCAGTAATAGTAATTATATAGTGTATTTTTAGGTCACAGTCATATTAGTAAAGTATCCGAATTTATCATCTACTGAACAATGAAACAAAATGTTTCATTAGAGTGTTTCTAATTATAAATTTCCTTTTATTTAAAAATACAATATGTGTTAAAGTTATAAATATAGACATATTTATTATAGAACATGCGATCTAAACTGACTACTGAATAGTTAACGATCTGGCTTTCAGTTCAACAATTTATGGGTTCAAATCCGTATTTTCAGGCTATATTCTTAGAGTGATTCGGAAATCACTTTAAACTACAGCTGCCAGTCGAATTAATGAATAAAATGTTTGGTTGAGGGACAAAAATAAAATATTTCAACTATACGATTAAAATTCATACTCATTAAAGCTTGAAAAAATTAATCTTGAATAAAATTGTATTATTAAGAAAATATTATTAAGAAAAACACAACTCAACCACAAATACTTTGAATTATTCTTATTTCCTGATAATGGTGTGAATGAAAATAGTTAAGAAGAGTTTAAAAAACTGTTTTAAAAAAAATAACGTATGGGGTGCTAAAATAATGTGCCATCAAGCAAATGGAATTGATTAATTTCAAATGACTGAACAATTGGCTATGATGAACATGGATCCTGCTGTTCAACAGAAAAGACACAAATGATGTCATCATGTATACTAGGGTAGCCAGTGCGTCTGCCATTGTATTTCCGAACCAAAAAATTTGAAAATTTCATCGAAAATTAGAAGAAAGTATCAAATATATATATATATATATATTATATAACCAATAGATGTTACCTACACATCCAGAGGTATAGTTTCTCTTGGAGAATATTAAAATTTCTCCACCTATTTTGCGTGACACTGATGCAATTAACGAATAAGGGGAATCTTCTAGAATGGTACTGAACCCGAGTCTTTCACTTCCGAGAAACATAGCTTTCCTAACTCAACCACTATGGCCATGTAATGGGCAATCAATAGGTTATGTAAAAACTAATTTGCAATAATAATAAAAATAATAATATAATAATAAAAACTAACTAAACTAAACTAAACTAAACTAAAATAATATAATAATAAAAACTGTACTACATAAAATAAATTTATCTTGCTTTATTTTTATGCCTTTATTTAACTTTCTTATACATGTATACACTGTTGGCTATCCAAATTGCAGCGTCTGAGGAATCATAAAAATCATGTGAACTTTACATCATACATTTGTGACGATGAGATGCGCAAATGATTAAATTGCAGCATATATGCGCACCATGGGCGATTGTAGTACCATCTACATGTTCTATATAAGACGAAAATGATTTTCGATTTAGAATGAAATTGTTTTTTTATGCGGTTTATTTTTATTTCTACTTTTATTTTTTGCGTAAGTTTTTTTACTATTTCTATCAAGCGTGTTTCAAACAAGTTTCTGAATCCGATAGAGAAAGAATAGTACCCCCTACAGAAATTGCAGATTATCTTTTCGAGAAATTGGTGATCATGTTGGACGAAACCAAGCAACTGAGATTTAGATCTGCAATCGCAGGATGCAAGAAGGAACGACAAGGACCCTTCAAAAAGAAAAAATTTAGTAAGAAAATTCTCAGTAAAAAAAATCACATACAGTTAATCTATAAATGGAAAATTATAGTTAAAACATTGACACTTGTCTTTTAAATAAAAGATGTAGCGTAGGAAATAAAAAAAAAACTGAGAAACTGAATTTTACAAATATACACATTTAGAAACTAAATTTTACAAACAATGATTTTTGTGTATAAAAATTAATTATTTTGGTATACAATTTCAATAAAATATTAATTGCTATAGGAAGATTAATAAAATATTAAGCAAAAAAGTACACATTTATCTTTGAAAAATAATAAAATATGTTTCTGCCTTTTTTACTTTAATTTGTGTTAAAATATAATAATAGCTAATGAATAGTAATATCTTCTCTCAAGTTTTAGTAATTTTTTCTCAATCTCTAAATAAAAAAACCGATAAACACATGCATCAAAATGTTTTAAATATTTCTATGGAGGAAAAATAAAGCCTTTGGATGAGATGCACCAATGTTCCTTTGATTTATGATCATTCTGGATAGTGTAAAGAACTTCAATGAATCCATTTTAGTAAATGCAAACAGTCTTATCTAAGATTTTGTTAAACAAAATACTCATGTTTATGTATTCTTTTAGCAGAATGTAGCACTATTTGTTATGAGTTAGAACTAAAGTTTAATAAGCTATTGTACTCACATAATAAAATAATACATATTTAACTATGGAAATAGGTAAAAAATATATTTATCTTTTCAAAAGAATAAAATATTAAACATGTACTATGGTATTCAATAAAAAATTTTAATCGTTAAAATACTAAACATATCTATATCAGGCACAATTATTTCTCATGAAAACGATATAGCTGATACTTCGCATTATTAGTTATTCATAGAATCAAATTTCTTGTAAAATTTTAACAAATATATGACAAACATTAAAATTTAACAAAATATTCCAAAAATTATATATTTAATTGTTTTTTAAGTATACTCGTGGCCAAATGGAATTAAATCACGTAGAATACAAAATGTACCTTATGAAACTTTAATTTGAAATATACATTCCATAATTTTCATAGGAAACGCTTTTAAGTCTTAAAAAGTTGCATTTTTTGCAATCGTGTTTAATATAAGTGAGAGTTTATATCTATATTACTTCTTTTAAGAAAAAGGCATAGAGTAAAATCTAACTCAGAAATAAATAATGCAAGAGAAATATCTTCAAAATATACTTGAAGCTAAGAATGAACTCATATGTGCTAAGGAATGTTTACATTTTATGTGGATTTAAAAATATAAATATTCTACTGGGGATTGCAAATTGGGTAAAAGTAAAAATATTCGATTGGAACAGGAAAATGGGCAGTGAATGTAGAATATGTAAAAATTCATATGAAAATTGTTAAATTGTATTCCCATGTTCAGAGCTTGTACAGCTAAAAAGTTTGAGATTATTTGGACTTGAACCATCTAAATTTTAAGTTAATAGAAAATTTGCTAACTTGCTAATTTGGAGTTTTTTTTTTAATTCCGATCGCAGAGAATTAGATTTCGAGTGAATCACACACATACATGTAAGTAAGTAGTAATATATATATATATATATATATATATATATATATATATATATATATATATATATATATATATATATATATATATATATATATATATATATATATATATATATATATATATATATATATATATATATGTATATATATATATATATATATATATATATATATTATATATATATATATATATATATATATATATATATATATATATATATATATATATATATATATATATATATATATAATGATTACATTTACGCGCCATCATTAAATACAAGATTTTATAAGTGACACAATTCAATTGAATTTAAATTGGTCAAACGCATATGTTTTTTATGGCACAATGAACCTAAATATTTTTGTTAAGAAACATAACATTTTTGAATACATTATTGATATAAAATAATTATTAAATAATATTGTATACATATATATGTGTGTGTAAGTGTAAAATTTGAGAAACCTAAAAAAATTTCCATAAATTAAAATGAAATATAATTAATATTAAAATTCAAAATAAATAAAAATTGTAAATTTGAATAAATTATTTTCATTAATTTAAGTTAAAATTAAAACTTATTTTATTAAATAACCAAAATAAAATGAAGGAAAAATATTATAATTAATTTTTAATTCAATTGCCGTAGCGACGAATTACAAAAAAATTTAATAAAACATTCTTTACTTACGAAATTCAAAAGCATTTTGTCTTGAAAGGAAATGAATGTAAGGCATGTCTAAAGCTTTTTTCAATTATTCCGACATATTCCATAAGAAATACCAGCACACAATATTTCTGAATATTATTTCCACCAAACGAATGAAAATTCATTCCAAACATTTCTGCGCAATTGCCGCTTTAGTCGGTAGTTGTGACCATTCATCAGAGAAAGTTCAACCCAGAGTGACTTTGGCCGGAAAACATAATTTCATTTCTATCCAAAAGAGGAAACAGGAAAACAATTTTTTTTGTCGTAAAATGGACATGAGGTTTTCTTGTTTATTGTTTTGAATAATTGATTTGTAAAAATGCTTTATGAATGTCAGATATCATTTCTAAAACAAAAGCATGTAAAGGTAGCTTTCATATCGATGCTTTAAAGATTTTTTTGTATCAAGCTTATCGTTTGGCAGATTGATTGTTAGAAAATCTATATCTTCGTATTGTAATATTTTGTTTAAAAAAACAAACAAAGCTAAAAATTAAAATTTAATCTTAAAATTTTTAAATAAAGAATAACTACATTTAAATAAAGTATACTTAAAAACTTCTATCAAATAAAAAAAATAATAAATTTAATTTTCTCTATTTTATTACATATATTTTTTCTCTCTTCACAAAAATTTCAAAACATGTATAATTAGATTCTTTTATTTATATTATTACCTTTTATGCATTTATAATTGGAAAATGATGATAATCAATCAATCAATCAAAACTTATGACGTTTAGTACATTTTAGATGTTTCATGGCAAATAATTGTTTACTTAATGTAGGTTTTAATTTTACTAATTTTTAGAATTAATAATACTTTTTAAGATTATATTAGAATTTAATAATTCCTGTGACTAATTTCCCAATGTAGCCAAAAGTTGCGATTTTTCTGATATTGTTAACATTTGATAGATTTTCTAATTTAGTCAAGTATTGGTTTTTATTATTAAAATTTTATTTAACTGATAATTGCCCGACTTCTATTTAGACAATGGTTCGCCATATTTGTGTTCAGCAATTTAATTTTGAAATCTATTTTTGCTTTAATTTTAATTTTCATATCGCAATTTAGTTCTTTAATTTGCATGTTGAAATAAAGTTTGATTTTAATTTTTTAAACTATAAATGCTTCTGAAATTAAATTTATAAATGTTTTCAATCGACGTTTTAAGAAATGAAATACAAAAAATTTAATTAAAAATATTTTTTATTCTTATAATAAAATATTTTAGAATTAGTTTATATAATAATGCATAAAATAGCTTAAAATGAGATTGAAAGTGTAAAAAAATATGGTAGGCTTTATTTATTACCTCCTCTATTAGTGATTCATTTGTTAAATAATATCCTTTTCCAAACAATTCGTTTGTATTTTGTGTATGAATAATTGTGCCTCGTTTGAACTATTCAAGGAATATGAGGAGGAAGGTTATAATTTCGAACTTATAATTACCAATAAATTCATCAGATATATTCATGATCAAAAATGTTTTTCTATCCATTTAATATTAATAAACTTATCTGACTTATGACTTAATTTGTTTATTTTAAATGAATATTTTATATGCTACTATTTTCGGTGAAAGAAGTTTGCGGAATTTCATAAAAACTAATAAAATGTTCTGTACAATATTTTGTAATTTTCATCAGATATTCACTTTATAAATTTCAAATTCCGAAGTCAATTTTAATTATGAAACAAATTATGAAGAAAATTTGTTTCTCATTTGAAGTTTCATGTACGAATGTTAAAAAACAGTAAAATTATTTTTAAAATTTTTCTTAATTTGATAAACATTTCATTACATTGTTTTATCTACCATCACTAAAAATTTTCTAATGTTTTTATTAAAGTAAATTTTAAATTTTTTTCATATAATGTTATTTTTTGCTTAATCATAAATAAATTATTTTTTACGATTAAGTAAATTTATAATTATTGTATTTAAGTAATTCTTGAGGCTACTAGCGTTTTGAATTATTGAGATGATAGAATATAACAAACAGGCCAGTCTGTATATTTAAGAACTGAGTATATGATAAGTATTAGAAAATATTTATTATCCCCTTTCCTTTTATTTCTACATAAAATGAAAAAACTAATTATTAATAAATGAAAAACTAATATAAGGACATAAAATAAAAAACTAATATATTAGCAGATTACCTTTGTCATTACATTAAAATATTTGCAAAGATTGAAAGAATGATACACTAAAATATTAAGGTAAAGTGAAACATTTATCTTCATTATTTCTTTTTATTTTTTTATTTATTGTTTATTGAAATTAGAATATTTGATTAAAAAATAAAGAAGCTAATTATTTTCTAACATCTACTGTATATGAAATTCTTTTTATTTATTACTATGCGACACGGCATTGCTAATAATCTTCTAGCTAAAGTCTGCATCTTTATACCCTTCTAAGGAAGACATTTCAAAATGGTGAAAATTATTTCCATATTTAGAATGAAAGAATTCTTAACAACCATCCAGATAGATGAAAATGTTCAATTACCTCCTATTGTTCAATAGTAGTTGAGATCGAATTCACGGTCTTCAACTTTGAAGAGTACAGTTTTACCAATAAGCATGGTGAATAATTTATCTCAAAATAAATTATTTGGTTTGAAAAGACATTGTCTAAATAATTTTCAAGGCATAAATGTACATTTAAACTGTAAGCAAAGAATTTTTAATTTTATAAATTTCACTTATAAATGGGTTAAGAACTTCAAAATATTAACTATTTATGCCGTACTGAATATATTTTGCAATAAATATAATTAAATAAATAATTGAGGCAATTTTATGTATATTACAATAAATATAACTGAAGTCGATATTAAAAAGCAATTCTTGCTTTCAACTCATATATCTATAAATGCAGTATTTCTGAGATAGCAAATATGTGGGTATATTATTTAATAAATTTAAATCAAAATTAACATAATCGATGGTTTAAATAACTCTTAGCACATATACATAACGAAATACAATACATAATGGCAAAAAGTAGCAAATTAAACATTATATTTAAGTATCTTTCATATTTTGTATTCAATGAAATTTATTATTTCGTATTGGTCTCTTGCTTTTTCGATAGCTAAGTATTAATCTTGTATTTTTTTATCTAAGCTTGTTTGAGTTTATTATCATTTTTGCATAAACGCATTAAAATCGAAAAATTAAATTAATATAAGTAGGAACACATTAAGAGTACATTAAGAACTGTTAAGTTCATTTAACGTTTAAGTAAGAGGAAATATAATAGTCTTTTAAAATTGTGCTTAAATTTTTGTGCATACTTTTATTTTTATTGCAAGAAAATAGTACATTTGGTGCAAACTCAAAAGCAATACTTTAAACTTTTTGTCGAGTTCTTAATGGATGTGAGAGTTATTTATAGAGTTTTTATTGATTTATAAAAGTACATCTGTTCCAGAAATTTCCTTTTATTATTGAGTGAATTCTACTTTTCTCCTTACATCTTAATTTTTTTATTCGATAACAGGGAAATGTTTTCATTTGCTAATATAAAAATAGTTTCCTTCTAAGTTTGCAAGGAATTTCAGCTGTTGATTTATGGCGATTGCAACACTCGAAAAGAATATAACAAGAAAAATTAATTTATAAATGAGACTTGTTTCTAAATGCAAAATGGAAATTACATTAAAAATTTAAATTCAAAATTTCATTATCTGAGAAAGAGTAAAGAGAAAGAGAAATCTTGACAAAAAAATTCAATTATGTCTAACGTTTGATTTTTTTTTGTTACTTAAAATTTGTTCTATGTTTTATTAAATTATTTTAAAATGGATTTGTAATGCTTTTATTTTTTAAGCTTGTTATGAGAGAACATAATTTAAAATTAAATTAAAAATTCCTTTTTTTTCCATACGAGTTGCTCGAATAAAAATGTTCGATGTATAGTTTAAAACATCAAATCAGTAATAAGAGTAAAAACTGTTTTCTAGAAAACATTAAATCAATTAATGCCAAATTCTTTCCTTCTCTATATTAAATGAATGTAATAAACATCTTTAAGTTGTAAAATAAAATTATTATAATCTTTTAATAAATCATAAAATTTTTATTTATGAATTTTTAAAATTCTAATTAGTTTTTTAGAATTTTAATTAGCATTGCTAAAATTTTAATCAATTATTTAAAACATACATAAAATATTCATGTATAAAAGATATGCTATCAGATAAGCGAAAACATTTTAATTATATAATTTATTTTTAATACTAAAATTCTTTAATTAGATTTTATTAAACTGTTATTGAAATTTGAATTAAATATTTTAAAATTTAATTCAAATCTAATTGAAAAAACATTTTTACATTCATTTAGGAAAAAGATAAATGAAAGAAAGAGTATATAGAAATAGGGTTCGTTACAAAAGTTATGCATATAACTTAAGTCCAGTGTAATTCAACATAGAATAGTGATAACGTAATTCAATATAGAATAACAATAACATAATTCAATACAGAATTTAATTGAAATTGAATTTTTACACATATTCTTTCTCATAATGGTGAATTTAAGAGATATTTTGCATAAATATGATTAATATATATATATATATATATATATATATATATATATATATATATATATATATATATATATATATATATATATATATATATATATATATATATATATATATATATATATATATATATATATATGTATATATATATAAAATTTAAAAAGATTTTGTATTATATTTGCTAATATTAGTTTATATTTGTTTATATTAGAAATAACTGTTAAAGTAATGCATTCCTTATATAAGTTTTGTAATTTAGAGAAATGGAAAACATATTAATTAGCAATATACAGCACCTGTGCTATCCAAATGAAATAATATGCTTAACACGTAAAATTTGACAATAATTAAAATACATGAGTTCTGCTTAGCATAACATCTCTCATATATAGCTCCTTTAATTGATTTCAATAATCAAAAATAGTTTTACTCCAAGAACTTTTATATGTGTGCAATAAAGCAATATTTTATAGCAGCAGCTAAATTTAATGGCGTTAAAAAGATTGTATATAGCGTTATACGGATATTGCACAACCGATATTTGATATATTTTACATCAGAAGTATGAGCATGAAAATACAAATGCACGAGTCTCTTTACCAGATAATTGCTTTTAAATCACTACTTTTAAATCAATTCAAATTATGGAAAAGTATTTATACTTCAAGAATTTGTACTTATATTCCACAAAAAATGTTTAGAAATATTAGTTTAATTGCAAGTTTTCAAATTTAGATGAACTAAAAATTCCTAGACTGATGTGTTGTTATTATAAAGTTCAAATTAAATTATCCTTCAAAAATCCAATTTCAAATAGCATTATTCTTAAGCCGTTTTTTTCAAATTTAGTTAAATTACTAAAAATAGTCTTTTTAAAAATGTATTTCAAGAATTCTAAATTTTGACAAAAACAACGTAAATAATGTTTCATACCTAAATAACATATTCTATATCAGATCATCTTACCCATTATGAGCACTTTTCTGAGAACCACCACTCTATTCTACGCCATTGTATCTTTTATGGCTGCTACAGAATCTAAAAGTTAATTCGGATAGCAGCTAATAATAACACTAGCACCACGGTCTGCTCGCGTGTCAAATCATTACGTTCGCAACAGCTCTTTGTTATAGTTGAACTAGGAACTATCTTGCTTCGAATTATCAAAAGATTTACAACTCCGTTGTTCAAGGAAATTTATTAATATTTTCCTTTGAACTTCATGCATTAAATAATAATAAAAAAGCTAGATTGGGAAAAAGGTGATGGCATTTCTTTTCTGTCTATATGTCAACTGTCACCATTAGGACACAAAAGCATATTCACTTTTCTGCAGGCTTAATTGAATGTCTGCATTATGTCCCACTTGCGGAAAAGACATTCTGAGTAAAAATGTTTGTGTTTCATAATAAGAAACAAGTTTCTCTTTTAATATGGTGATAGACATAAGAAATCATGTGTGCAATGGGTTTTTTCTATCGGAAACAATTAAGCCAAATTCAGCGGAAGTGATATGAAATGTAAGAAATGTTATCTGAAACTTTTATTGCTCTTTTTCAAGCGATAAGGTATAAGCTATATTTTTTTATAAGTACGACTCATGCCTTAGTCAAGATACATACAATAATTTAATCAAAATAGTCAAAAACTAAAATAATTTATGTAAGTGCAGCTGTATGCATTTAAAAAAATAAAATTCATATGGAAATTCGAATTTCTCTATATTTTCTGAGATGTTAATACTGTAAAATATTTTAATTGAGTAAAAATTAACTATTAAATCCAGACTTTAATTATATAATTTCAATTTAAGTATTTTGCTTAGTAATAATTAAAAACAAAATTAGTTAAAAGCAAAATATTGCACAATTCTCTAACTACCAATAAGAATTATTTTAATGTTTCAACGCTATCGCAAATTTCAGTTAAATTAATAAATATAAAGAAAAACATCCAAAAATTTAAAATCATTAGATTTTTATAGAAGTTTGTTTGAAAATTCTTTGAAATGAATGGCTTCGATACGCCAATTACTGGTTAGTAATCAAGAAAACCTTTAAATTTGTGTTTGCTTTAGTCTATAAATTATTAGTCATTTCTTAAACAGAAATAATTCCCATCTTTAGCTATGATATGAAAATAATTATCATTTTTAAAAAAAAATTCATTTATTTGTTTCAACAAATAGGAAATTTATGAACTCGCAGAAACTCCACGCTTTAAAAAATAATATTTTTTATTTGTTGATTAATAAAAGAGCATTATTTGATGTAATTTTTTAATACTTTCTAATCTTTATATATAAGTTCAAAATCTTAGAATGGAAAGTATGGAGAAATGCACACCCCTGCCGTGTATATATTTCAGAAAATTTTATTTATTTATAATATATTTATAAATGATAATTCATTCGATGATTTGTAAATGATAATTTAATAGGTAATTCACAATAACCTCAAATTTTTACAAATTGATATCTTGTTTATTAACTATTGAAAACTAAGTAAATATAACATATTAACACTAAAAAATGATATAACTTTCAATTTCAAATTTAAAGACAATTCTTTGATTCATAAGTGTAATTTTACATTGCGTTTTAAATAAAGAATTTTTTGAAAAAAACCTGATTAAATAACATAAAAAATAGTTTGAAATTACTATACAAAAGGATTTTTTTCTGTATGAAAAACAATTTAACAAAAGCTCACATTTTAAGTGAATTACGAACCATTATTGAAGATGGGAAACCACAATCTTCTGTTTACTAAAGTCTTTTTAAGAACTTGTTTTGAAAGAAAGTTTAGCTGCAAATGATCTTATTGTATTTTTTAGTATTTTTTCTAATCTGTTTTGTTTTTATTGTAAGTAAAATGTAATGCTAATAATTTTTACCACTGGCTCTTTGATAAATTAATAATAATAATTAAACATAGTCTCTTAATCATAAATGCATACGCCCAAAATAAAATTTAAAAAGGAATTATTAAAGGATGTTTCATTACTTAGCCCAGATATGAATGGGATGAAAATAACATTCATTTCTAGTGCTTCTAAAAACAAGTGAGAAATGGGTGATTTTCCGTATTATAAATATATATTTCTCAATTTGAAATATAGCAAATAATTGATTTTATCTGTGTGTATATTTAATTGTAGAATAAATCCTCTTTTTAAATAATTTTAAAATATAACATTGCATATGAAAGCTTTAGAATAAAAATATACATATAACATTTTGGCAAAGTGTATAAAGTAAAAATGACTTAATATGATAGAAATCATAAAAAATCTAATACAAATAAGGATCGCGTATATTTTGATACTGTAAATTAAAAACATCAAACAACCCACGATTTTTATGGGGCATTTAAACATTCGATTTTTAGTATCTTTTGGGAAAATTTTTCATACCAAATGGGTTTTATTCATATTGCAAAAAAAGTCTCCTAAAACTCCTGAAACTCTTAAGTATGTACCAAAAATCTGTGCATGCATAAAGCATAAGCGTAACCGTAATTATCTTTATTCAACAGAAGTTTGTATTTAACATAAGACTTCTTACTTTTAAGAGTATATCTTTCCATTGGTTAATTGAGAAGCAATAAGCTGGTGATGTACATTTATAATTGAAATTCTGAGTTAAATATTGTATTGAATTCTGGTAGAGCTAATTCACTCTAAGATCTGCTCGAATTTCTTCCACACATATTTTAATACTGTAATTTGATAATAACAGTACGTTGTATCTTGTATTATCAAATTACTTTCTAAGTAATTTAAATTTCGTTTCTCAATAAAGGCAAAGAATTGAATTTGCCCCGTTTTTCAATAAATAAAAACGCAATCTCATATATTAATATTTTTCGTAATCATTTTGACGTACATAGCTTATTTATCTATCAAAAATAAATTTAATAAATTTCATGTTACAATGAAAAATATATATTGAAACCACATCATAAAAAAATTGATTGATAGAATTTTACAGTCTACTGTGTAATATTTTAAACAATTTCAAAAAGAGAAAAATTTAAATTTATTTTTTAATATTTCTAAATAATACGTTTATTTTTAAATAAAAAGTAAGCTCTTCGTACTATTTTTAAAAATTAGAGGGAAAGCACAATCATTTTTTAAGAGTTACAAAATTTAAATGAACTTTTTATCATAATTCACAAAATCATTAAAAAATATTATGAGAGTTTTAATGGCTATATATCTTTAAGTAAATAATTTCCCCATAACTTTTTCGTAAATGACACAAGAACTATATTTTTTATACTTTGTTTATCTTTATGAGCATAAATTATTTTTTATGCATGACAATATTATTCGTAATTGCCATTTCCAGAGAATATCTGGAAAGTACACATAAATGTTTTATTAAATGGAACACAATTTGTGTGCTGTGAATCGTTAGCAAACTTCTAAGAACAAAGTTGAAATGAATCATGGGATGTTTTCTATAAAGAAAACATTCAGTCATAAAGCAGTTGTTACTACGACACAATTACAAAACCCACAAAACGTCAATAAATTCATTCTCTTTCTTACGAAGAGTGTATTCACACTTCTTTCTAGGAAACTGATTTAATTTATCAGTTCATTTGTCACAAAATTTTAAAATGTCCAAGTAAATCTCATTTAAATAATATACATAATAAATAAAATTTAAACTACAATAATTAAAACCAAATATACAAGTTTTGCTATGTAAACATTTAGAGCTAAATACATTTTTTTGCCAAAACTTGTTTCATAAACAATAATGATGTGCCAACGAATACTACAAAATATTTGTCAAATTTTATAATTGCTTTATTTTAATATTTTATTTTATTCATTGAAATAGGCATTTAGAGTGTCAATTTAAAAAGTAAAACATAAAAATTCGTAAATTCATCGATTAGAAATTATTCAATTACCTTGGAAAGTAAATATTAGATTCTTTTATAATTGCAACGACTATTTGTAAATTTATGCAATTATTATGTCTTTAAAATAATAATTTTATGCGAGAAAATGATAATTTGTGCTTGTGCTAGAAGAACAGGATAATTTAATTGTAAATATGTTTCAAATGCCAAATGCGTAATGTTGATTTTTGATACATGTTAATCAAGTGGATCATATAAGTATTTCTCGTTTTAATTGTATTTAAAAATCATAGCATTATCATGCCAATACTTAAATATAGGATTATTTATGTCATATTCATAGCATATTAGAACTTAAATATAAGATTATTTGATTCATGGATATATTTACAAGTACCAAGGTAATTTAAATATTATTGTTTTTACACACTTTAATCAAATGAGTTTTAAAAGTGTTTGAAAATTATAGAAAGGATTTTTGTAGCCGCAGTAAAATGAAAACTTTGTGTCAGTCAGGTTTTTATACAATAATTAGATAATTCTGTGAATTTATATTCACACGATCATTTTTCACATAGCTTAAGAACGAAATGTGTTATTTATAGAAATTTAGTTCTCTTTCTATATTTTTATTATTATGGCAAAGAACATCTTTTCCAGTGTCTGCTCTTAAACTTTTATTAGCGTGCTTTCATCTCAGATTAAATTTTTATAATTGAATAGCAAGAATGATACATTGGTACTAATTATTATTTCTTGAACTTTTTTTCATTTTATATCAGTTAACTAATGATGATTTTTTTGTCTGGAAAAACAAAATAATATATTTCCCCAGACAGAGAATTTCATTCAATAAAGTAATCCAAAAAAATTGGCGAAAATATTTGTCGCTATCTTTATTTTCTCACAAAAAATCGCAATATGCATAGTTAAAGCTAATGAACTAAACAATAGAAAATTGACCCCTGTCGTCAAGATTTAAAAGAATAAGACATCGTTCATTTTGTTATTAATTCGCAATATCAGAGTATATGTAAAACATTGAGACTGAGGAGCACTTTTTCACATCAAATTTTCGTTCATCAAAAACTCATGCAAATCTAAGACATGTTTGCAAATAAGGTATTGCATACGTTAGTGAAGATCATAATTTACTATGATAAATAAATTGCATTTGTTACAGTTTTTATTATCGTCCAAAAAGTTTCACTAATGCTCTTTATTGCAAATTAACATCAAAACACCATATTTTTAAGTTATATTAATATATTTCAAAAATCTAAATAAATTATGTATATTTAAAGCAAACTTCGAAAAATATACTGAGACAAATTCTATGATGAATGATCCCATTATGTAGCTTTATTCCGTTGTATTTCTTTCTTTGTCGATTTTATATTGGAAACGACATAGATTTATTTAAAGTAAATTAATTTGTATGATGTTAGTTTTAGTTTTTTGATGATAGTTTAGGTTATATTAATGATTTTAAATCTCTATGTTTCAATATAAATCCATGTTAAAATCATATTAGATAGATATAATCATGATCATTATAGTTGATACAATAAGATAAGTTAGTTTTATTTATTTTATATATTTATATATGTGTGTCAATTATACATAATTATTCCAAAAAACTATTACAACCAATAATTCCATAAACATATTACAAATTTTATGTTAAAAACTTATCATTTAAAATAAAAGTTTACCCTAAGTTTACCTTAAGAAATTTAAAATATAAGTTAACCCTTTATATATATCATCAAACAATTGATACCTGTTGAATTAGTTCTTATGTGCAAATAGCTAATCACTTAGCGACAAACAAATTAAATCATAATCCAAATTAAATCCAGTTAAGCAGGTAGGCATCCATTCCCAAATTCGTAATAGCTTAAGTTTCATCTGAAACATGAATAAAATTTGGTCTATTGCTATCATTGATCGGAAGGTACCAGGTCGATTTTATATTAATTATAGAGCTTTAGTTGCTAATGGTTATAAGGCTTGACTGATTATGTACTCCAGCGATGCTGATACTTTGAGAGATGATTAGTTTCAGGTTGACCTCATCATTTGACCTGTTTTAAATTATAAGGTCATCAGTAATGTTTTACAAGTTCCAATTCATTGAAATAACCGCACGGAAGCAGAATTCCATTAAAAAAAGCACTCAAATTCTTCACATTTAAATTTATCAAAATAAAATGGAATTCTGTGAATTGTAAGCAGACATCTTCTTTCCATATTGAAGCTCAAGTGCGATACATTACACCAAGCCCAAATGTACACAAAGTCAGTTTTATTGCATATATAAAAATAATGAAGGAACTCACACACAAATATTGCCCTTTAATCATCCACTTCCAGAAGCTAATCAGGAAGTTGTAGAAATGAAAAAATTGACAAGAATTGCTTTGATTGACATGAATGTGAAAGAAAAGTATCAAATCTGTTTACCCAAGTAACGAAAAAATGCAAATAAAGAAGAAAACAATATTGAATTTTTATATGCTTTAAATGGAACTACTAAAGGGAATTACTTTCTACAATTGTTGTAAAAAGTCTCTACAATACCTATTTTATTTGCAGAGTACTTTCCAAGCCTTTATTAGAGATTTAAAATGGAAAAGCATAAACACATCCCTGCCTTGCAAATTCCAAAAATTTTTGAAAAGATTCAATTAAGGAAAATATGCCAACTAATAAATAAGCTCAATCCCTTCACTCTCTAGATAGTCATCGACAGTGACAACTGTATTAAGAATCACGTGTTATCTACTCTTTAAACGATTCAAGCAAACTTTCTGCAATGTATACTACCATATATTATCCTCATCTCGATAATATGCAACTAATATTGAACTTTCCTGCCCAACTTGTCTAGTGGTCAGCGTGCCTGACTGCAGATAGGGAGGTCCTGAGTTCAAATCCAGGTTTGGGCATGCATGTACTTTCTCTCTCTATCTATCCTATCTTTGCCCTTTCCTTGTATGGATAGGTTGTGAATGGTTGCCTACCCTATAAACGGGTACCTATGTCATGTGTGTACTTAAGAAGTCGAACTCCACACCAAAATATGGTTCAGTTGGAAAAGTGGAGCAGCGCACCCCATAATGCAAGCCTAGCTGGCACACGACAACAACAATATTGAACTTTAAATTTACAGGTTAGGTGATAACGAATGTATTCAAGCCTTACTACATTTTTCTCGGAATCCTTGATATTCGGAAATATTTGGAGGAACATTGATAGCACCGTTTGATTTTTAGATAACAACAACAGTATGTCAACAATGTAATTCATGTTTGTCATTTGATTTCTAGGCTAATATCGTAGAAATCGTAAGCATAACATTATCCCAATCAGACAAGTTTGAACTAAGTAGTAAGCTTTTAATTAATTCCAACTTGTTCCATCGTACTGGATGGATAGTCCTTCTATCCATCTAGAACATGATGCTTGTTGTTGATCAAGGCATTCTCAGTGCCAGAAATGTATCGTGGTACTTGTTGTGATAACTGGTTCAGTAATACACCTTTGATGGATCAAAATTGTCATACCCGGTGGGCTATCTTTTACTTTATTACCAATACCCAATGCAACTGCAACTATCACATTGGCTTTCAGTTTCTCTTGCTCATAATGACAATATAATGACCCTCCGGTGTCATAACCCTTGAGGGACTGAGCATCGGTATTAGGTAACTACTTTTGTCTGATATAGAATTTGTTTCATAATTTCTCTCGTGAAATGTCAGAAAGAATAAACGCCGTAGAATCAAATAACATTCCACTTTGATTACTCTCTCACAATGTATGCGACAGACAACACATTATCACTCAGTGTCTCCCCTTCCTTTCCAAAGTCAATAAAATGTTTGTTCGGGAAATAAATCGGGCACAAATTATACATTTTAACCCTTGTTTATGTATGATACCAGTATCGCTGCACAGTGCTTTTTTATGTGACTGCCTTTTATATTATTTCCACATGAATTCGTAAATGAACATAAGAAACTTATTTACATGTTTCTATGTAGTGAATTGTATCTCCTGAATTATGTACTGGATCCATTTTAATCATCTGTTTATTTCAGCTTTGCTCTAATTTAAATTTGTCTTCAGAAGCAAATAATTTTTTTATTTTTTGTCAAATTCAGTGTAAATTTCAGTTTAAAATCCATTAATTAAATGTAAAATGTATCATGAGGTCGAAAGACTCTTACAATTTGCTTATAAATTTCGTTCATCTCCATGGACAATTAATTAAATATTATGTTATAAAGAAACAGAGATTATATGCAGGTATAGGGACAAAATTTATATTATAAAAATTATCATAAAAAATCTATTACTCAAATTTTTAAAACATTCGAGCCATTGCTTGTTATTCTCTAAACGCGTGTATCTTTAATCACTATTTCTACAATCTTTAGAAAGTTGTTTTTCTTTATTTCATATCCATATACATACATTACTTTCTAAATTTATAATTTCGCTTCATAACGTGCTAATTTTATTTCATAACACGGGCATTGAATACCATACCACCATAATCTTAGGTTTATACATCTAGAATAATGTTCGTCAATATTTTGATAAAAGTAACTATGGATATCAAAAATTTCATAATTGTGAAGCAATAGTTCTGCAAAGAATATTGCAAAAAATATTTTATCGTTGCTTTATGTGTCTCTTTTTATAAAACTAATCATATTAACTTGCAATCATATTAAACTTTCTTAACCCATAACACTTTTATAAGCACATTGTATAGTTAACATAAGTGATCAGATTTATACTAAATTTGGTATCTGAACTGAATTCACAGTTTTCTAGTAAGAAATGTATATTTGTAACGAAATATAATACAATGCTGTAGTACTTAAACAGTATGCTGTCTCAATCAGTTTAATCCCTTGAATAAATTATTAACTTCTAGCTCCATTTTAACTCCTGTTCAGAATTTACAATAAAGTAATATAATTCATTATAAATTACGAAAATTTAATAACTCCACGTCCTTGACACCATTGATACTGTTCTCTTTCTATTGCTACAGAACATTTATAACTAAGATTGCCCCTTTTGAAATAGGAATTTATTATGTATAAATATTTGATCAGACTGTCGTAAATTAATCGAAGCATTTCTTAATGGATTATAATGCATGAATCAACGAATATTATGTTCTTCGATTTAAGTTTTTTGTGTGCATTCACTTTTAATGTATTTAATATGTCTTATTCTTAAATGACTCTTTGTCAAGACTTTTTGCATTAACATCATTTTTTTATTGTTATTGAAAAAGCTTGTGAAAATGAAATAAAATGATGGAGAAGTATGTAATTAAAAAAAAACACATAATATTTTAAATTAGAGGGGGTGGTATAACAGGTAGTATAGATCAGGAAACATTTTTTAGCCCACAAACTTACCTTTATCTGATTATTTTTCATTCATTGCAGTTAAATGATATAGAAGAATATGCCATTACTTGGCTTCTAAGATTTATATGCAATTAAATATGTTTGGTGTGTACCTAAATGTGTTATGAATTAAATGTGAATTTAATTCATAACACATTTAACAAGAAAAAAAATTAAATGTGTACCTAAATGAAAATATAAGCACACATTTAAAAATGGTGTAAATTACTAGCTAAATATTGAATTTTCATTTGAATATCTGGATAATAGTGCGCTAATAGTGAAGTAATAGTGGCTGTAGTAAGTAGCTGATAGTGATGAGATATTAGATAGCAATAATACAAACATGTTCATTCTACCAACTGAAAGTGAAACAGGCACCAATTCTATCAATCTCTCAATGATTTTATCACAAATCAAATCGGATTCAAATTCAAGACAATATCAAAGTTTGCAATTCATTACTTAAATGCATAGAGTTTATGTATGTACAATTCCTGACAGAAATTGATATTAGACGAACAATTAAAGAACAAAAAATTTGTGGATGAATGGAACTACTGCAAATATGTTATTATCTGCATTTATATTTTCATGAATAGTTTATAACCCTCGTAATGACTACGCAACCACAAAACATGAACTATCTACAACTCCTTAATCCTACGAATTCTTCCATGTTGATTGATTTTATTTATATTTTATAGGCTTAGTGTCTTATGTTGGCTGATTCTTTTCATGTTGCTGTCACTGATATTTATTACCATTTAGTTTATATATTTGTGTTTTACATTTAAAAAAATTAATTAATTCTTAATCTGATATATCATTTTTTTTCCATTTTATTTCATCATATGATATATAAACCCCCTTTGCAAACCCAAAGAATGTAGGTATGAGCATATACGTGTATTTCATGAAATTTTAATTCACATTTAACTGAAGCAGTTTTTACTTTAATCATAATCGCGTTTTCACGTGCGCAATTGCACTTAATGGTTCAGTTCAATGAAACAATAAGCAAAATCGAGCAACAATTGATGATTATAAATGGTGTGTTTTTTCATGAAAATATATCAAAGATGTGAATTGCCACGTCACTGACATTTAGACAAATGCCTGATTGAATAAAGAATATACAAATGTGAATTCACATATATTTGCGAGATAAACATGTAGGTATGTTTATCTCGGCTATGCTAATATCTATTGCTACTTGCTATTACATGAAAGTATTAAAGAACACGCAAGTTACTAAGAGAAATCGAAACAAAAACTTTTATTTAGAGTATTAAGTTAATTACATGCACAATTTCTATCGTTACATTAAAAAAAAACATTTGCATCCCATTAGTTTTATAGACGTGATCCAGATTTACTATTTAAAATGAAGAGCTAAAAATCATTTAATAGATTTACATATTCCTGAGATCAATAAAGAAACAATTTGATTCCAAAACTCGTGTAGACCGTGTTAAAAAATCCTTTCCCAAATATGAACGCCTGCAAAACAAGCAAATAAATTGCTAACAAAATCAAGGTATTTATTCTCGAAATAGAACATTGTAATGTTTTCCTACTTTAAAAGAATGTAAAAATCTCTCTTTAAATCATAATTTTGAAATATGAAAAAATAAATGATTACCTGACTTTTAACCAATTAAAATGAATATAAATAAAAGATTGTCTTTAAGAATGAATTTTATTTTATATGTCTTTTTTCTTTTTATGTAGTGCATATGGAATAATTTTTTCTATTGTTATTTTATTTATAGAAAGCAATTTGACAAAAAAATTAGTTTTTAGACCAAACACTTATTTTATTACGAACTTCTGATTTTAAAAAGCTATTTTACCGGTTTTAACGAGTAAAAATGACATCTTCTATAGAATGCATTTATCTAAAATCTGTAAAAATGAAATTAAAAATATTTGCAAAAGTATTTGACAGTAATTTTCATCAAGCAAATTTTTAAAACGATATTTTTTACCAAATGGGGCTGAATGTTTAATTGCTATATATTTCAATTTCCCAATTCCATATTTTCCACCTTGCATTTTTGTAATGGTTTGAAATTCGCCTACAATTATTGTTACTATTTAAATTATCATTGGTTTCAAAACGTGACCATACGGTGACAAAATCCAAGCCAGTTAATGACTACTTCCTTGTTCAAAGTCCATCAATTTTAAGCAAAAATTGAATTATCTAACACTTCACAGTAATAACAGACAATTCAGATAAATATGCAAGAGCAAATTTTAATTTAAAATTGATGTTAGTTTTAAAAGGAAAAAGAAGTGTATTACCTAAAAGGAACACATGCTTTTATTAAGTATTGTTGATAATATTTCGTAAATTTTAGCTTCACAGGTGGTTTTATTAAATTATAAATTAGATTTGTTAATCTGATTTCTTTCGCTAAACGAAGAACCGTTGCATGCCCAAAAAAAATATAATTAAAATCAATTTTTAAAAAAAATAAAACAATTAAGTTAAATGATGATGATGTCGTGTCCATGGAGTACGTGCAAAAACCCAAAATGTCCCTGATGATGTTGAAGACAACCCTAGCGATCTCTACAGTTTTATCTGTAAAAACAAGCTCCTCAAGATCCTCTATTCTGATATTAAAAAGCTTGGACAGATGAAGATGTGTTGTGGAGACAGTTGGGTGTTATCCGGGCAGTGAGGACAAAGCCTGGTGTAACTTCTTTGTCCATCTGTAGAAATTCACATGCCTTTCAAGTGTTTTGTTCTAAGTCTGGCTATTATAGTTGAAATAGTTCAGTCAATGTTTAATTCTGGAATAAAAACTTTTTAACTTACTAACAAATTAATTTTCAGTGGCAACTGCATTGGCATCAATGAGGGTCAAGTATTTGGATGACTGAGGAGAATAACGGGCCTCTTTAGCGAGCTCATCGGCTATCTCGTTGCCATTGTAAGGTGCAGGATCTTTGGATAGCAATGATTTTGTGGATTAACTCTTTAATCTTACGACTGAGTTGACACTAACCTTTTTGTATAGCCTACAGTGCGGATCTTGCTTCAGAAAAAATAATGATGCATGGTCAACTTTAGATAGGTAAATTTCTAAAGCACATTTTATAGCCACGAGCTCAGAAGTATAGTTGGAAGCAATTTTCCCAACAGGAATACTGGTGGCACTCCTGCTCACCCTCTGGGCCGAAAAAGAGGACTCCCGCTCCACCCCTATCGAGATTAAGAGTCGGAGGAGCTATCCGTATAAGTGATTGCTAAACCTAGAGTTGAGGTTGTGATATCTTTGACTGTGTGGTCGCCTTTAATTTTTATATTAAGTAATTAGAATTATATAAGCTATTTTCTTAAAATTTATTTATACAGTTAATTTTTTACGCATGCAAAAACTGTGTATAAAAAATTACTTAAATTTTGCATGTTAAAATCTGATTGAAATGTTAAGAGTTAAATTCTACCAACCTGAACAAAATTTTACGAGTTATTAAAGTCATTTAACTTGGCTCTGTTATCCGTAAAAGTATTTTAACCTAAAAGCTTTAACAGTTAAAATATGTAGATTATTATTTTTTAATTATTTTAAAAAATCATGTAATAGGTGTTACGATCACAAAGTAATTAAAAAATTTAAATCAATAATAAAGCACAGTATTAGGGAGATTTTATTTATTTCTTCAATAATAAAAATTAAATCGATGTATTATAAATGTATGAGTACTTGTTAGTTAAAATTTATAAGAATCTTACTATTATTATATGTTACAACAATAACGGTTATTATAATAACAAATCTCAATTAGAACCATAATGAAGATTTTTAATAAATAAAAATTATTCAATCTTTGTTAATATCAATTAAAATGAAAGTATTTGTATATATTATTTAAAAATTAGTTTCAATAACATGTATAAAAACAATTTACTTTTTATATTGGTGCTAATAAACCTTTAAATAGTTTTTAGAGAGGCTCGATTTATGTGTGATGTAACTTCTAGAAATTATTTTTTGAGACAGAACAAAATAATTGTTTAACCACATTAATTTCGTTTAATTTCCAGCAAATATTTTTATTATAAAGTTAAGAATGGTAATTGAAGTTAATTAATTTTAATTTAATTTTTATATTTTTAACTAATGAAAATTCAAACGATTCGGAAATAATCTAATCAAAAAATAATAAGGTGTTTTTTAGAATAGCATTAAAAAGTGCATTGAATTATGAGTGATTGCAAGAAAAACAATTCTAAACTCATCTGATGAGTCTATTTTTAAAATGAGAGAAAATTTTGTTCTTTATAAGTTCTTCACCTTCACATAAATATACATGTGTGAAATTCATATGATATTGATTCACGAATATTCATATAATACTCGTCTTATGTAAAATTTCTTAATTTAAAGTAATTTTATAGTTAAAATAATTTGCGAGTAGTGCATTATCACGATTTTTTTATAAATATTAATAAATTAAATGACATATTTACTCATTTATTTATATAAGTAATCTCAATTTCATGTTAATGAAAAGAGAAGATGCTGAATTTATTATTGCAATTAATTTTATTACTATAAAATTGACTTGATTTTTCTGTAAACGTAGGTTAAGAATTACCCGTCGAGGTCCTGTTTTATTATGATGGTAATAAAACTTTTATAATCCATAAGCGAAAAAGAAATTTTACCAGTTGGGTATGCTATTTCATTTCATTTCTCTGAATAGTATTAACATCAATTACGTGCAAGGAGAACTTTTCAGACTTAATTTTCGTCATTCATTTTTATTAGAAACCAGGATAAGGATACTAAAAAAGTATACTTTAAAGTAATCACTGAGTGAAAATAATGTAACTAATATCATTTTTATTCCTATTAAAGGATTAATAAAAAATTTATTATTCTTATTAATTATTTAATACACGTTATTAAAGATGTATACCTTAAGATAAAATGCAAATTTTTGAGTTTTCAAAATTTTTGCACCATTTTTTAATGATAATTTAATAAAACAACAAAAGCACCTCTACTTAGATTCGAATATTTTTATGCAATTTTATTTGCTTTATTTGTGAATTTTATCTGTTTTATTCTCAATATTTTATTAATTCTATTACATTTTCAGCAAGACATCATGAGATCAAGTGCAAAATTTTGAAGTTTCTATTTTTGTACTATCAATTTTGTAAAAAAAAAAAAATCAAACAAATTTAAAAAGCACCATTACTTAGATTACAACATTTTTTGCTTGAGCTGTTTTTTTCCTATTATAATTTAAGTGTGTAATTCCCGAATAATTTAAATGTTTCATGTTTGCATGAATATAGCAGTAATAATACATCATTAGATCATGTGCAAAATTTTGAAACTTCTAATTTTTTCACTATTAATTGTAAACTAAAGTCTTAACAACTAATAAAGCAGCAATATTTAAATTTTAATATTTTTATCAAAAGAGTTTTGTTCAATTAATAAAAAAGTTGATCAACACTTCATTCTCAATACAATAATTTTGCAGACATACCATTTTATTGTGTACATTTTGATAGATTCTTTTATAGCATGATATCATTTATTCACATGTTTGTAATCAGTTCTATCGAATATTGTATTTATGTCAGTCTATCGCAGCACTTTATCGAATTCTATGAAAATCGTAAACTTAGTAGTGGCCCTATTGATTCGAATACATATTAATTATTCGAAAGTGCTATTTTAATTCGATTATTAAATGGTTTTGATGTTGACTTTTAAAAATTTCTTTCAATTCATTTCCAGAGTTGTTAAGTTTATTTTGATAGCTTATTTCTTTAGATTTTAGTTTTAAGCAATATTTTACAATTATTTGCCCTTTTTTAAAAATTTTACTTTCTTTAGTGTCAAAAGAAAAGAAAATACCCAAAAATTTCCCAATCGACAAATATTCAAGTTAAATTTTAACAACAAAATTAATTATAATGGTTTCAATTAAATTTTAAGACATCATACAAAGAAGATGGAATATAAAGGTAGTGACTTTCAAAAATTAAAGCTGTGTTGTTTTTGGTTGGCAGTAGTATCTTTTTTGTACTCCCTGGCTTATTTTAAATACCATTAGATCCAGTTACAAGTTTTATTTATGAAATTTTATGAAATTTTTGTATTATTTACTTTATTATTTTTATCATTATTTTAATCAATTTTCATTTAAAGATATTTTAAAGTATAAGAAATTATTGAATTATCTAATTATTGCACCAAAACTATACAACTAATTATGTTACAATTATAATTTTTAAATTTAATGCGTAAATGAATATAGAATGAAAGTTCTTCACAGTAAGTTTTTAAAATCATTAATTTTATTTTTAATATTGAATTAATTCAAAAATGGTTTTAAAAAATATTTAAATACCTTGTAAAATAATTTTCCTGGAAAGCAAATAAATTTATCATTCTAATTTATACAATAAATTCATTAATTCTGTTCAACTATAAATGCAAATTCAAATTAGATATTTTTTTCAAATTATAATGTTAAATAATAATTATCATTTTTTTGAAAATATTTTTTTTAATTCCTAATACATTATTATAATTTAAAAGTCATTTTAATAAATTATTTTTAATTCATAATAAGAAATAAATTATAAATGATTATAATTAATTTAACTGTACTTTATTTCATATGAAGAATTAATTAATTACATTTATATTAATTAATAGACAATTGCAATCCTATATTTATAAACTTTGCAATAAAATCAGCAAAATAATTAAAAATTAATAAATTTGTAGTTGCTTTACTGATATTATTGTTAACAAAGAACAAATTTGTAAGCATAATTATATACAAATTTTAAAAAAATAATAAAATAATAATAAAATGTTAAAAATATATATTGTCTCGGTTCTAAATGAAAAAAACTGCTTCGCTGATTAATGAACATGTTTAAAATAATATCGTTATAATCAACAAAACAACAGAAAACGAGTTAGTTCCGAAAAAGCGAAACAAACATACGAACCCCGTGCTCGACCTTTTCGGTTGATCTTTCAGTTGCTGTCCAAATTAGGACTGGATGACAACGTCGTAAATTGACGGATCAGAATTTTCACGACAGCGTTTTGATCAAGAAGGAAGCGCTGCTTCTGTTTCGCTCCGTTGTCAAGTGAGAAGAAACAAAAGCGGTTACAGAGAGAGAGAGCGATCAACGCTTTCGTGAATCATGTCAGCTGTTCCTTTGGGAGCAGGTGGTTGCGCAGGTGAATTACGGTTTGGAATGCAGCGTGGGCTAAGTCTGCCCAACGGAGTTTCCACATACTGGTTGTATACTTAAATGTCATAAATATATACGTACAAATACACAAGTATTATTTGGAACAATAATACTTGTACTCAGAAAAATAATACAGATAAGAAAGTATGTATTATTTGGAAAAATAAAATTTATGTATCTGTACACAAATAGAATGTGTGTAATATGAGTACAGATAAAGGAGCATATACTTCATTGTATACCTGAAACTAATTGTTTATCTAAATTTAAAACAATGTTTATATGAAGGCGACAAAGATGATAATTATATTACTGATCCTGAACATTATCCTGAAATAATTTTCGTTATGTCATCAAAACAACAGTAAATAAACTGCATGGATTCTCTTTTGAGGTATAAATATTTCCTATGTTTCTATTATTTAAATACCACATGCATTACGTTTCTTTAATTATTCCTATTATTCAAATGGTTTTGAATAATTTTTAAAACTATCAAACTTTACATGCTGAATAGAAAGAGATATGCAATGAACTTGAATTTACATTTAAACAACATATTAGAATTTAAAAAATTCAAAATTTGGCATTTTAATAGTTTTTTTTGTAACATAAATGAAACCATTTGTGTATTCATTCAAACACAATTATAAATTAAATTAGCAATTAATATTCAAATTTTCAAAATGAACTAATTTCAGAACATTCATAAATATTCTCATAAGCCTATAGTAAATTGAATTTTAATATTAATTTTCTTTTGTTTATAAATTTAATAAATGTTTAGCTTAACTATTTTAATCAACAACGTATTATCCTCAAATGTGTTAAAAGCAATTTATTTGTTTACAAGGAAAATAAATTCCACAAAAGGTGTGCTATTTATCTCACAATTAGCAATTTCTTTGTCACAAATCATAAAAAATTATCAGGTGGTTAGTTTAACTAAGATCTAAGGTATGACTTGGTAATAAAAAGATTAGTGGAAAAGATTAGTTGGTAAGAAAAAGTTATTCTAGTTACAATGTTTAGGAAGGCCATGGTGACCTAGTTGATTAGAGCGTTGTTTATATCAAGGAAGTGAGTTCGAATCTCAGCTTAATCGAAGATCCATCATGTTCACTAAATAGCAATCGCATGTTAAATAAGTCATAATCGCAATATCCGCCCAAATGATACCTCTGGAATAGCAGGTCAAGTATTAGAGGATCTTCTGCTTATTCCCTGTCTCTGAATTACGGAGACTAACACCCATATGCTTCCACTAATTGGTAGGACCCAACTCAAGTCTAGGTACAGGGAAGCATGCTGGTGCAACGACAATGTGCTAGGCGCTGGCAATCTGTGTCTTATTTGGTTAGGGCCTCGTTCTCATTATTGGATGGTAGTGAGTTGGAGTCCTGGTTTAACCGAACATCCTTCGTACTCATTAAAAGCGGCTTTGTAACGTTAAGCAGGTCGTGGTCACAATGTCCTCCAAATGAAATTATACCTCTGGGGTTGGCAGGTGAAATATTAGAGTCTTTCGCTTGATCCTTGCTTGTAAATTACGAAGACTTTTACTTGGTTCTTCCGCTAATCTGAAAAGCTCAATTCTGGGCTACGTACAGAAAGTATAATGGTGCAACAACAACAATGTGCTAAGTTAAAAACTTATATAACATATTGCTATAAAGGCAGAATCCCAAAGATGACTAAAAATTCATAGACATACAGCTAAGAGAGAAACTCGTCAATAAAGAGTTACACAGTGTAAAAGCCACTTTTAAAGTTTATTTATTAAAGAATCAAAGTAATTACATATGTGTGTTTGTGATATAAATTTGACAGAAAACTGATGTAACGTTAATATGTAACGAGGATTCCTCTCTCTCAGTAATTTGTCAACTGTCATAACCAGCATCTTTCTGCAAATATTACATGAGAATGGCAAAGTTGAGGAAAATGGTATGGCAGTCAATGGAGCTTCCCGTTTCGTTATCTGTTTTGCTCAACAGAAGTCATTCTTACATCAAAGTAGATTTTAAACTCGGCTTTTCTTTAACTAATTTTTGTCAAATTTTCATATCTTCACAACATTTTAACCGAGATGATAAATATTTTTTTAAATTATATTCTGGAAATATTCTTAAGAGGCAATGATACAGTCTCTTAAAATCTCGTTCTTATAATAAACAGATTTTTTTCTTTCAATATTGTGATAACTAACTCAAGAAAACACTAATCGAAATAGAGCAGTGATTTTAAGCATTAAATAGAGAATAGTTTATATGATTTTTTAGTCTTATTTTGAAGTAGTAATAGGACTGCAGTCCTTAGAGAAAAAGGTTCCGGATTCGATTCTAGCCATTATTGAACAATGGCAAAGAGTTTTGCGTCTCTGCTTTCTGCGTGAATATCAGTAAGGATGTAGCTTGGAACTTGTCGAGGTATTCACCTGAATGATACTTGAATATTTCCCTTTGTCCATGCAAGGTTCTCCCAGAAAATAAAGATAATCATTTGTAAGAAAGCTTTACCTTCGGGTCCAATTACCTAAGGTAAGGCGTAGCTTAATTGCTTTTGGGTGTTAGGATATCAATTACGTGAGATTAAATAGGCTATATTTTCTCTAGATAATTAGTTTTGATTCTGCTGGGGCTGCTATTACTTCTTTACTGGGAAATAAGTTTTAGCTAATCACATTCTGTAGAAGACTTTGTTAATACAAAATTTTATTTTAGCGTAATAACATCTTCTTTGTGTGTATCGATTTATTATTATTATTCAACGTATTATGCACATATAAAATCAGATACAGACTGGCTACTGAAAATTATATCTTATTAGTAATTAGCTCTTTTCATATCTATAGAATTTAATAGGAAATATCTTAAAATAATGTGAATATAGAAAAATATTAATAACCTTGATCTTCAGCTTGCATTTTCAGTTTTTAAAAACGGTTCCATATCTTGGAAATCACACTTTGTGAAACTCCAATGTCTTCTGTTACTTCGGCGAATAAAATTCTCTTCTCAAATATACAAAACAGCTTTTTTCATAAAATATACATTTAATTCTCTCTCATTTATAATTTTTAAATATATATACCTAGTCTTTTGAGACACTTCATTAAATACAGAGCAAACTAACTCATATATTCAGAGAAATGCTATAAGAAGAAAAATATGTAGGATACCAAGTAAGATCCTATAAATTTTCAACTGTTTACAGCTATCATCACAGAGATGTTGAGGAATAGAAAAGTAGCTATGCATTATAAGACAGAAAGAAATTCAGTTCTCAGCTACAAAACTTGGAATTCAGTGATCCTATTTCGAAAAATAAACAAGAGACGGGAAAATTATCAATTATTAAAGTCTTGTAGCAGAAGAAATTTATCATGAGTGTATACCATTTACTCTGAAATATAAAGAAATGAAAACGTGCAGGATGTATTGGTATTTTCTCACGTTTCAACATAATTACATCATGAAAAGTGCAGAAAAAGAAACCAGTTATCATTAGGCATATTTACCATGGGTACTCAAACTGTACTATTCAAATCGTACAAGTGTTTTTCTAAAAGCAAACAAATTTCTTATTTGAAGCCTCCTTAGATGTAACAGTGTTGAGAGTCGCTAACAAAACAATAATCATAAATATGAAATAAATTTTAGCACATTAATTTAATTCAGGTAAGATATTCTTTGTTTAATCAGAGTTTCATTTATTCAAAGGGTGAACACTATTCATTAAATATATGTGTGTGGACCTTCAATTTGAAAAATGATTGTAAACTAGTTTCTTAAAAAATGAAAGGGCACATAATTTATGCTTAATTGAATATAAATCTTTTATTTAAAGTTATATAAGGGCTTTATTAAATTTTAAATTGGCTGGTATGAGAAAATGTGCTGAGATTTCAATCTGCCACACAACAAATTTGAAAGTGGTTTTGCACCATTATCAAAGCAAATGGTCGATTTCTTTTTTAATCATTTCATTTTAAACTTTTCTTCGCTAAAATCCAAAATACCGATAAAAGAACATTAATCGATCTATCATTATTTTCCATCGTATCGATAATATGACTTTTACTTAGCATTTCATTACAGGCGGTAACAATTACGGTTGCTTCACAAAATAGTATTGCATTTTTTTTAATTTTTAAAAAAAATGTAAGTTATTCTAACTTTTAATTAAATTGGTCATATTGTTTTTATTTTTTAGAAACCTCCAATAAAATGGAACTCATTCATAGTCTAAGATTAATGTTCTCTAAATATAATCATTTAGATTTAAAATAATTGTGAAATTCGTAAATCTTTCATTGGTGAGACTTAATTTTAAATTGCTAAAATTTTATGAATTTTCCCAATTCACAAGTAGTTTATCTTGGTGTCAACAAATTATAAGACATACCAGACCAGATTGAGAAAGTCGAATACTATTAGCTCCTATGTATAATTAAAATATGACTGTGTCAGTGCGAAGGAAAAGTAAACATTTAATTGGCTAATTCTTATTTCACTTTGATTTGTCGTAAGGGTCACATAAGTGTAATTAAATCAATCTTTAAGTAGTTTAATTGTGCCATGATTGGTTAAAATATTTCTTGGTGAAGTTTATTTAACCAACTAGCATCAAAGAGGCGTGGTTTCGTTTGTTTTTTGCTCTGCAATTATTTTTCATAGATGAGGTCTACCTTCAGCATAAAATAGATTCCAAGTGACATTATGTATTCACATTCATTATGGAAAGAAAACCCTAAGACTAACGAAGAATAGAGAAATTAGTGTTCAAGAGTATTGAGTTTCTATACCAATGAAGTTTTTGTGTATTTTTTAAAATGAAAAATCGCTAACATCACGTTGACTTCTTTTCAGTTACATCATTTATTTTTGGAAATTGTTTAAATATATAGGGTATCTTTTTTATAAATCTAAACGGATCTTCAGAAAATATATAAAATATGTAAATTTAGAACAATAGACTGCATATTTGCTTTTCCTTCTTGGAGAAGACTCAATTGTCAAAGAAATAAAAAAAGACGGGTTAACTGGTTAATATTTTAATCATAACTCATTAAGATTTTAATCATATGTTTCATTACAAAGCATGATTTTCTGAAAATATGCAAATTTTCTTTCGCTTAAAAAGGACAAGAAGTGACAATTAGTTGTATAAGCATTTTCTTTTTGTATTATTGTATGTATTAGGATTCCTTATAAATATTTTAGTATTGTCGAAAGTAACAACACATAATGGGAAAGAATTTTGATTATTTTCTTTTCACAGAGAAAATTGATATTGACAAATTTACGGAGAAAAATTCCTTGCGATATAATGATTCATCAATGTCTTCCGATTTTTAAAATTATCTAAAATCTATTAGATAGTCAAAAATAAATATATAGCTAATTTTTTGTAACTCCCTAAAATCATAAAATTGTGTTAAATCTTTTCGTTATTTTATGAATTCTCTTTTAGCATCTACTAATTTGTGTTACATTATTAAAACTACCAGGTGTAATTCAGACATTTATTTTGGCTTTGGATGATCAAGAGAACGCTTTTTCAAAATTAACTGAAATTAGGTGATAACGTTTTACAAAAATTTTGAGGTCTACTAAATGCTTGAAAATAGTACGTTAATAGGATACTGTATGCATTTTCAATACAGACGATATTTAGCGTGTAAGTACGTTTTCATACCAACGCCAATAACCATTAAAAATTATTCTACTCTAATTCTTTTAAATCACAGTATCAGAGCTTATGATTATTTTTGTGACTATAATTTTCTTTTCACATTTACCATTCCATTCAATGTACTAAAAATTCTAGGTATTGTTCATAGTGATTTTCCTTTGGAAACTTTAGACGGTACAGGTGGTCTTTTCTTTTCTAAATGGTGGACCATCTGAATGTAGAATTTACTAGTTATTTTGATGCTGTGTATCTGTAGTTAGCAATTTTTTTACAAGAAAATTACTGAAGTTTCTTTCCAAATTCCTACATAACTAGATAAATGACTTTGAAATTATTTTATATTTTTCTCATAAGACTAGAAGCAGTGAAGCAAAATGACTTTCAAACTGATTCCATAATATTCCTTTATTGTTTTGATATAAGTACCCCACATATTTCTACAGTTTTCAACATTTCGTCAATATTAGCCGAGTATTTTCATGATTTTTTTATCAAAGTATTTTTATAGAAATTCATAATTAGAATTTGGTTTTTAAAGGCCTTATTATAAGTGTTCATTATTACCCTAATTCTGTGGTCGAGTGATCCGTGATTGTATACGCTTAATGTATTGAATTTTTCTTCTGTTATATAACTTATTATAACTCCGATGAATTTTTACTTATAGAAGCTCTCATATATTATATTGTCATTTTGATCACTTGATCAAAATCAAGTATTGAATAATCAGTTTACAAATTCAGCGCAAATGCATCGAAAAGTAGAATTACCAAAATATACAATCAACATTTTCAGACCTGAAGTATGTTTGGATATTAAAGAATTACTGTCTCTGCTTTTACCCTCTCTACATAATAGATACTCCTGACTAGAGTAAATGCGCGCCCTCTAGGGATCAAGTGGTGCATATTCTGGTCAGGCGTCTTTTTACCTTACTTCTGAGTAGACGTGTTGACTCTCTTGTGTATCATTGGAAATAAATTTTAATATTATTATTTTATTGTAATTATTTGTATTGTAATTGTCTGTTGTCATTAAACGTGTCTGTGCATCACTGTGATTTTTCATTATTTCATTTTATACCTAAAAAAGTATACAATAGAGATACAAACATTATAAAAGGAGAATGTTAATAAATTTCAGATGAAACTGAAATCACAATTTAATAAATAGAATAAAGTATACCAGTAAAGTCAGCTTCGTGTACTTACAGGCCGAGCTGGCAGCCGAATGGTTAGCGCTCATGCCTTTGGTTCAACAGTTCGTGGGTTTGGATCCTACCTTGGGCATGGATGTTTGTAGTGGTTCGAAATCCACTTTAAACCGTAGGTCCCGGTCTAATTAACCCTCGTGTGCAAAAAATGACCGTTGAGCGACAAACAAACCAAACCAAATCGTGTATTTACAGGCTGAATTTTATTTCATTTAATTTTTATATTTGTGTTCTTCTTTGGTATTCTTTATGGTTTGTTGTGGTTTTGAAGTGTGGTGACTCAATTTTGATGATTGTTATAAACCATTGCAGAGAATACCGTACTTTAGTTCCAATGTGGTCAAAAACCTCTGACGAAGCTGGCTATATTGGTACTTTATTCCATTTCACATTCATTTTGTTCTGTTTATGAAATTGAATTTCAGTTTCATTTACATTTTATTGATGTTCTTTTTTAATGTTTGTATTTCAATAGTATACTTCAAATATAAAAATCTCGATTTTACATATTACTTATATAAAATATATATTATTTATTAATTAAACATCTTTAAATATATTTTAACAAAAAATGATTATAATAATTTACTGCAATTAGTCTGCTTTTAATTCATTAGAATATTTGGAATGTTGATATTTCAGTTTTTGGATTTTATAATAAAATCAAATGCAGAAATAGAATTTTGCCAATATAAGTTATCTAAATCGTTTGAGTGTAAAAAATATTTTCTTATATAGGATAATTTGCGTACATATATTCAAATTAACCTAGTTCAGTGTGCAGATGTGTCAAGTAACCAAATATTTCATTTCCCGATCTGTTTATCTGATATTGGCCTCGGGATCAAGTACTGCAAGAAAAACATTGTTACCCTTATCACCCACATACATGAGATCACACAGATGGTGCTCTATTTTTCGAGAAGTAACTAATGAGTTAATACACCTGTATCGCTTTCCTTTGTATGCACAGTATTCAAGGGAACGAAGCAGAGGTCACAGTTTTGTATCACAAGATTGCATATCTTCAATGTCAATTACAAAAGATAAATATTTATCTAATTATTTCTCATTTGTAATATTTTTAAAATGAATACTGAGGAAAATATCATATTTGTAAATAACATTATAATTTAAAAGCGATTTGCTTATATTATTTATGCCTTTGCTTATTTACTTACTTAAAAAAACAAGAATTTCTATATAAAAATATATTTATATATATGCAAAAAAATATTAAAGTTAAAAAAATGTGATTTTTGTCAAGATTCTAGTTAATTTTATTATTAATATGAAACAGTTTGATGACCTAGAATGGAAAAGGCATTTTTTAAATCAACAATATGTAATTGCACCTAATCACTACTATATTTATATTTCTTATATCTACATGATGCTAAAGGTAAGTATTCGGCTGTGTTAAATTTGGAAATGAAATTATATATTTAAAAATTTTGTACCTAAAAGAATTATGAACTAAATGGATTTACTTTATTCTAAGATTCTAAATGAGACTGAGATATACTGATGAGAAAAGTATCGCTGCCATGATGAATCGACAGCAAGTTCCATACTTAAGTCAGCTAAAGACCATCGTGATGAGAGGGACTATGTGAATTAAAAGTTCTGTATGGAGTCTAATATTTTTCTGTTGTCTATGTTTCTGTGCTGAAAAGAGGATGGCACCAGTTGAAGTTTCGAACTTTTCACTTGAACGTAGTTTATACCAACTAGCTGGTTGACTGTTTTGAGCGCCTACGGTAGATAGAAAACACTTATTAATACAACCGAACTTGTTTAAACAGTTCGATGAACAATTCTGTATTTAAATAATAACATTAATTATAAGGCTGACAAAGGTTGAATCGTCAAATATATCCTTTCTAATTCACGAAGACGCGCAAAAATTTAATATCCTTCTTGACTCTTCACAGTGATCTATGAATAATGAGAATGTGAATTCGTGTTAAAAGGCAATACAATATAGCATCAGCATCAGTTTGGATACAAGTTTAAGAAAATAGTAACTGAAACTCGGAAATGTTTTGTTGGTCACACTAAAGGAAGTTGTGCATCGAAAATTTATGCTTCTCCTTTAAGCACTGTCGCTATTAAAATAAGAGATGTCTTAAGATTAACCTTTTTTCCGTGATTCACTTAATATAATGTCGCTGATCATCCTTCCCACAATGATCTTTTTTTTTATATCAGTAAAGTGTGCAACTGAATTTGACTTTCAAAGAGAAATATTTGGATTATTTCATTAGTACATACGTTTTTGTAAAAGCTGAAGTGTGAAATAATTTCACTTCCGATTTTTAAATTTTAGCCAGCGTACAAGTTCAAATTCATATGTCGCTTACAACAACCAATGTGTTAAGTAAGTCATGGTCGCTGTGTCCTCCAAATTAAATAATGCCTCTAATATGTTGTAAGAAGTTATGCTGTTGACGTTGATTCTCTGTCTCTCTCTCTTATAGAGGAATATCTGTACAGTTCAATGGTTTAACCCTATATTGGTTATCATGTAAAAGATAAAATGTGACAGAAATTATGTTATCGATTTTTAAAAATGGATTTTAAAGTTAGTAGGGTCTGATTTTTGATTTGTGTCATCATAGCCTCAACCAACATCAAATAACCTCTTAAAATAGCAAATTTATGTCAAATATGATTTAAAAGGAGAAAAAAAGGTCATTATATTAAATTTCTTATTGAAAATAATTTATCAATGACAAATTTGGAAAAGCTCAAAATGCATACATTGAAATCAATTATATTATTTTTTAAAAAAAAATAAAAGCAAATATCTAACTTTCGTAGTACTTGAAATAATGCAAAAGCTTAGGAAATGATTTATTCCACGAGCTCTTGTGGAAATAAGTACTTAATTATTACGTTAATAAACTAAAATATTTGGTTTTTAGTGGATATCGAATCAAAAACAATTAAAATCGAAGTGCACATATATATATATATATATATATATATATATATATATATATATATATATATATATATATATATATATATATATATATATATATATATATAAACATGTGAATATCATCTTAGGACTTTAAAGATGATACTGCCATTTTAACTGGAAATAAAAATGAAATAAATGCTAATACTTTAAATGATCATTTAAAGAAATTTAGAATATATTTTAACGTATGGAAAACAGAACTAAACGTAGGAATAGCTTAAGCAATAGTTTTCTCTATCAAGAAAATAAAATACCAAACAATGACATTAAAATTAGTAACCAAATAATCTCATGATCAAATGAAGTTGAATATATTTAGGATTAACATTAATTAAATAAAAGAGTAGATTATTTATTTTCACTTTGCTAAACTAATTAAAAAAAAAAAAAAACTCAGGGGTCTATGGTGACCAGAAAGCCTATGCATGTTAAAATTTGGGTGGTGAGTAGAGTGCCAGCTCAGTGGTTAACTTCATTATTGAATGTGATTCAAAATTGTGAGATGCCTGTTGTTAATGGTGATTGTCGACAGAAACAAATAATTAAAAACATGCCATATTTTAACTAAACCTAAAATCCGAACTGAAATTGATACTTGTGCCAAATTATCCAGTTAACTTTTTAAATGGTATAATAGTGGGAAATTTTTAAAAATAATTCTTGAATTTGAATATAATGTTTATACCAATGCGGGCTTTAATCGTTTTGTTCAACTGAATGCAAATATTCCAAGCGTTTTTATCGCTTCCCACAGAATTCGCAGGAACATAAATATGAATGACAGGAGGAGGAAATTTTATGATGTTTTTGTTTCACGACATGCGCGCACGAGTACTTGGGTAAATGACGAAAAATGAACGCAACAAAAGTTTGTTTTCTTAGACATCTGGATAAAGAAAAAAAGGAGAGAGTGTGTTCTTACTAAAACATTAAATTTATTTTCTTGGTATATCCTAGATATCAGCCATATTGAAATATACCTAAGTTTATGCAGCTGAGCGAATCTGGAACAAATTGTATGCATTTGAAAAGTCATTTTTAGTTGACGTTTACATGAATATAAAGATAATAGACATCGTTAAGCAATTTTGTAATGGTGACAAATTAACAGTAAAATGAAGCCTTATGGATGTCTTATTTCGATTCCCATTATTTTCATTTAATTCTAATAGTAGAAAACTTAGGTTAAATTTTTTAATCAATCACATTTTGATTTTGAAGAAGGGAACGTTGAAAATACACAATACTAATTCGCATGTAAAACGATATGAAACTAGTAGGATATACCTCTCCCATTCGCGAACTTTGCGACTTTCTTTTCATCGCCACAAGCAATCCTAACTCCACTTAAAAATACCGTATATATGACACAAAAATGACATAAAACACGAGAAAAAATCAAACATGGCTACGAAAAATCTAAAAAAGCAACAAAAATTCAAATGGGCAACACCAAAGGAAAAATCGGAAAAGCTATAATCAAAACAAAGGACGGTAGCTTTGTTGAGAAATCTCTTGGGGGAATATATATCATACTTTTACCAATGATATATTTAAATGAAATTTATTTGACAAAAGGCTTAATATATTCTCTAATCATGTATTAAAATTTAATAGAAAAGAAAGAAAATATTAATTTTTGTCTACAAATCCTTTGTCAAGTTTTATTTTTAAAGTTTTTAAGAGAATGATATTTAGAAGAAAAGGATTTCATATACTATTTAAATGATTAGTGACTCCTGCCAAATAATATGGCAATCAATAGCAAAAAATTCAATCACTAATGGAATCAAATTCATAGAGGTGACTAATTTAGTGCATGCATACTTAGAACTCAAAGCAAACCAATTGGTGAAAATAAAAATTAATATGTTTTGTGGGGAAACATTTAGTATACCAGAGGCAAATTGTCTAATCCTTCATGTACTCTTTTAAGGAAAGAGATTTTTTATGAAAGAATCACATTTTAATAAGTTATACTCCTTTAAGATATCGTAGACTAAATATTACGAAACATATTTGGACTTTCCTAATGATTATTTCTGTTGCAAGCAGTTTACACTAAATAATAAAATGCATAGCTGAAGTTCAATAAAATACATAGCTATGTGCGATTTTCATAAAAATCAATTACAAACCATGGCAGTTTTAAGTTTATTATTTTTGAAATTCAAGTCGCTTTATATATTTATTTAACGAAGCATATAGGTAATTTTAAAATTTTCTGTTTCAAAACTATCTAAGACATCATTTTGCAGAATATCATCTGAAATTGAAGTTAGGAAATCACTAACTGTTATATTTTCTGTCATAATTATGTTCTTAAATACATTAGTACGTGCATTTTATGTTAGTGCTGAAACTCATGCAATTTTGTCTTTTTCTCTGTACAAACAAGTCACTTTAATGTGTTTTGTCATAATTTTGTAACATGTTTTGAAACATTTATTATCATAAAATCTATTTAAGTTCATACACTGGTCTCCAAAACTTAAGGTATCATCAGTTTATTGAATTTAATTTGAAAATGGATGTATATAAAAACACCAAATTCGGATGACATGCTCACAAAACAGGTATGTATTGATTGCAGCAGAGAAGTTTATGTAAGAAAAATGTATGAAGGACAAAACAGCAATCTCCCTAGAAATATCCATTCTTGGAAAAAACAATAATCACAGTTTTATGCAATAAAATATAATGGAAAATTAGGAAAAAGGAGTTTCAATAAGAGATATGCCCATCGGATACATTGGCAGCATGAACCTCCCATGCTATTAAGTTGTTAGTCACGAAATGGGAAAAGAAGATCAGATATGCACTTAGCTGTTTTCCAGCCCTGGAGCCTTGGAGGAAGACTTAAAGCAGCAAACTGTCTACCAAGACAATTCCACAAATGCTCTATGGGATATAGGCCTGGGGATCGAGTTACCAATTGAACCGACATTTGGGAGGGCAAATGGATCAATTTTCTTTTACTTTTTGTTTGTCTCTCAACGGTCATTTTTTGCACACGTGGGCTAGTTAGACCGGAACATACTGTTTAAAGTAGATTCCAAGCCACTTCATACAATCATGCCGAAGAAGAAACTCGAACCCACTAACTATCGAACCGAAGGCAAAAGTATTAACCATTTGGCCAACAGCTCGGCGATATATCGATTAAAGATCTCATCCCGATCTCTCACACACTAGTCAGAGTTCTTTACTGACAGCATAAACATCGAGATCCTTGCCAAAACCATTATTCCTACACCGCAGTAACCAGATTTCCCTAGTGTTGGATTGATTGGCGATTGGTCCCACTAGATCAACACCCGTCCAGACTCGATGTAGTGTGAATCTGGAATTTTCTGTAAAAGTTCTGTCAGAAGTCCATCGTTGCCTGGTCAAGGACAAACGTGTTCTCTTCCCCAAGATAAGCGAGCCTTTCCCTGTCGTGCGATGAGGGGGGTACACACAACTGGTCGTCTTACATAGAGACCTGCATGGTGAAAACGCCTTCGCACCGTACTAGTGCGTATTTTTTCCTTGATGGTAAATGGTCTCTTGCAAGTTGCGATATAGAAATACTTACTCGGTTTTGCGCAAAAAGAGCTATAAAACGGTCTTCTGTAGGTGTTGTAGTCCGTGGTCTGACTGGTAACTTGTCTTCTGGACACATAAGCTTCGGTTTGATATTAGCTTCAGAGAGGGTATATCACATTGCGAGATACATTAAGGCACCTAGAAATTCGGATGTCACATGCTGATGCTGCTATCTATTTGACCAAAACCCACCTTAATGACTCGGGCAAACGGCTCCTTTGACACTACGGGAGCACACTGACTATTGTCAACGAATCTGCTAATAAAAGTTACACCCTTAGCTACGAAAGCCTGATGTTTTGGCATCATTTTCTCCCACTCATACATATTCTTTTCTATCAAAGACTAGTAGTAACTTGTGTTTCTGCATAAATTTACACAAATTCTTAATTATCATTTATATAAACTACAATTTTATTTTTAAGGTCATTTTTTTACGGCGAGCTACGAAAAACCGTAACTTTTAGAGTTAGGAGAGAGGAATTATTCTCTAAAGAACAATTCTTTTTGATTCCTCCATTAGCCTCATAAAATTTCACTTTTGAGAAAGCATACAGCATATAAATCATTCAAAATAACTCCATATAATTTTTTTTTATCATTGACATGAATGTGATAACATACTGGTTTCTACAAAGCAAATGGAATACATTGTTGAATTAATAGAAACATCAAATGAATAAAAAGTGGGGGATAATGTAGAGCAGAAAGGTGTTTCCTTCGTTACTGGAAGGTAGCAGGTTTAAAACCTGACACAGAAACAGGAGTTTATACACGTTAAACATTACTAATGTTCCTCCTCTGATGTGGTGTGGAAAAGAGGGTGCCAGCTAAGGAGTTAATCTTGACTGTGTTTCAAAATTTCAATGCAGTTTCCCATTTTCTGTGGCCCTAATCAGTAGAAATAAACAACAAAAAAAGTATCACAATGATATATGAGTTACAATGAATGAGTTGGTGCAGTTATTGTCTTAAGGTTATTTTTTGCCCACGAAGAATTATATTGGAGTGGGACTAACAGTTCAAAGTGGATTTCAAACTACTTAAAGCATCAGCGTGCAATGTAGGAATCATATTTATGAGCTGAATTACGAACTCAGACATAGAAATTAAGAGTAAATGCTGTGTTTCCAATTAGTGAAGATAAAGTTGAAAAGTTTAAATATTTTTCAGATATGAATAAGAAAATGAAGAAAAAAATGCTATCGATATGCATTGTATATAGTTTCTTTAAATCTATGAAAATGAAACGATGAAAATTAACTGAAATTTTTATTGCAAAATGTGGTAAATATTAATTTTCTTCATAAAGTTTTTATAATCATATAATCATTTTTGTCACATAGCTTATTTAAAGTAATACTTAAAAAACACTTTTTAAAGTAAATTTATAAAGATTTAATGAGTTTCCACTTTTAATGACTTTCAGCAATTCCAGAGACAACATTAAGCTAGATTTCATTAAAAATTTAAGTATAAAGAATGTTCATGAAAATACATAAATAAACTTTATGGATATTCATACATCATACATAAGACCATATTTAACACTATACAGTTAAATTTAAATTTACAGTTTTCATAACATAATGAAAACAACGAATTTAAATTAATATCTTTATAAACACATATTTTTATAAACAAGGTACATCAAACGTATTAAATTACATCAGTTTATAAATGAATTATAAATAACTTCAAAATGAATAATCAAATAAATTAGATTAATTGCATTTAAACAGATTGTGCAATATATCAATATGACTAGATAATACATTCCATATTGATATTTAAATTTTTTAATATAAGACAGTAAAAAAAATTGTAGAGCATTTCTGAATGCACATATGAAAAATAAGGGACATATTGAAATGAAGAGTGATAAAAAAAACATATCAAATGATATTATTTTGATGAGTGAAAATTGATTATTTATTTGATACGTTTGAAGGAATACATGAATAAAAATAACAATATTCCCATAAAAAAAGCCTATACCAGAAATTCAAAATTCAATTTTGTGATGTACATATTTAAAATTATAAGTAACTGAGAATATAAATACATCAAAATAATTTATATGAGCAAATACTAAAACTATTCATAGTTTGTAGAAATAAAGTTTAATTGAGCACTGTACCAAGAATCCAAATAACAGAAATATGAAGATAATATGTCTTGATATTAAAAAAGATTAATTTATATTTTCTCAAAAGCTCCAAGAAAATATCACATATTCATGAAAATATTCTCAATTGATTTTCTATCACAGAAAAATATAATTTCCCATAAACTAAAAACACACTGCAAAAGGGTTAGTTATTATAAAAGAATACCCATTAATTATATCACAGACAAATAATGAAGTTAGAAACAAAATGAACATAATTAGGGTACACAACACAAAATGTCACTGAAAAATTTTATATAGAATTTTACATTAATATAAATACAATAACTAAATTAATTAATTTTGAGATAAATACCTCAAATGCTACAATATTACAATGACAAAAGATAATATATTTCAACATTTACAAAGATAATTTAAAATGTTTCACAAAATTATATCATACACATGATACATTAAAATAATGAATATTTATAGGCGACATAAAATTTACATACAATTATATTCTCAAATACAAGCAATACACATGAGGAAAGTAAATATCTTAAAAATACAAGAGGCACATTTTATGCCTCAATTCTAATCTAAAAAATGAATATGTAAATATACAACTTTCTAAACTGTGGCTTATTTAAGCCTCTTTCGAATAAAGATGTACATAGTTTATATTTAATGATAAAGCAAAATTTTCTTCCTAAGTAAACACATCAAAATAAAAATATCCATATTTAATTTAACTATAATTTGAGTTTAAATCACTAGAACTTTCATAAGTTTGATGTCAAATATTAACTTTGTTATATCTACAGATTTTTTTAGACACAAGAATGAACAATTGGTTACAAATAAATGAACACTACTATAACATATATATATTAATACTCAAAATAGTTCTAAAATATTCTTTTGAAGAATTTTCATAATATTCCAGTGTTATTTTCTACAGAAATTTGTCACTTAGGAGAAAAATTTGAATTCCTTATCAGTTAACATATATGCATTTTAATAAGCAATAGAAATAGAAGAAATAAAACAAGCCTCTCAATTTTAAAAAAAGAATGCTATATCTGAAAGAAATGTCACTTCAGTGGAAGCAACTTAATCAACACTAATGAATAACATAAATTCAATTCATCATATATTCACAGCTATTCATAAAATGTTGCAAACACTATAATGCAAATCACCATAAAAGTGATTTATCAACAAATATCAGAAAAATTGCATCACAAGTGAATCCAAAAGCATGCAATAAATATTCAATCTACAATGGATGAGCATAATATAAAGGTGCATGAGGAACAATTTTCTACAAGTTTAAGTTAGTTTCTATCTAAAATATAGTCAAGAAAATATTTGGGTGACATTAAAAATAAAAAACAAGTTGCATTTTTATTATTTTATTTATTTATTTTTTTCGCATGCATGTAATGTTTTAAAACATTAAACTAGATAGGTAAAATAACCAGAAATTTGACTTGAAAAGCATGTGACAAGTACAATGATTTTAAAGAGCAACCATGTAGGTTTTGAATTAAAAAGTTCTGCATTTGCTTGGAATCATTTTAATGTCTCAATCAATATTTTTGAAGAAGTAGAAGAGAATCATGCAAAAAATACTTATGCATGTAATAATTTTTATGACACATATGCAAGTAATAACAATTTTTAGCAAGTGAATAACAATTTTAGAGTTTTAGGAAGGAACAATAATAAATGGTAAACTGATTGAGAAAATGATCTTTATAGCCATTTCCTCTAAGTATTAATACAGATTACATTTCTATGAGAAAATGATAGATCAGATTTGCATTAAGTAGCTTGTAAGAAATAAAAATTTTATGATAATGATTTAACTAATTTTTTTTCCTAATATATATTCCATAAGAAATGAGTAGGATGCTTTCGAAATACTTTTATGCATGATTATATCTCACTCAACAATTTTAAAGAATGATTTGCATCATTTTATGTAAAGTAAAAAGAGATGTAAATATAGTACTGTTAAGAATGGTTATATAATTTTTGAGTCGTTATTTTTGTATAAATATTTGTGCATAAATCAAAAAGTAAAATTGAAATTAAGCAGAAATAATTACTTCATTATTTAAATTTAAAATAGGCAGATTAAAATTCAATTATTTTTTTAATTAGCTCAAACTGAAACGTGAAATATATACAAATTTATTAATAGCTTAATACCTTTTGTTGTTGAATTCTCTCAAAAAAAATAACTGAACCAGTCAAGAGTAGCACTAAATTATGAGATAAATGATTACAATAGTATTTTAAACATTTTATGAAATTCATTAAACAAATAAAATGCAAATAGTTTTAAAATATTTTTTCTCACTTCGCTTACTTCAGTTTCCACTAATTTTCTGTTTTTATTGAACAAATTTCAATCCCATCTGAAATTGTCTGAAATTTCAATCTCATCTTTTCCAAAACGTGTCAGTTCATAATGACAAAAATAGTAGTTACTGTTCACTAAGTTCAAGAAATACTTAACTTTTCCAGATGTATAAACAAGAAATACTGGAAAATTACTAAATATAAAATAGTTAAGATCCAATAGAATTTTTTTAACTTTTTGTTTCAAAATAGTTTTTTTATGATCCACGTTTGCTCATAAAATCAAATACATGTTTCTATATATAACTCAGTACATATTACATTTTCGAAACGCTGCAGTAAATGCATATTATAATAAAATATATTTATTTCTAAGATACTAATTTTTACTAAAACGACACAAATACGTATTTTAAAATCTGTAGACTTCAATCAACAATAGTAGATATGGCAATTTAATATAACAATGATAATTTAACGTTAATAGATTTAACACAATTTAATAACATTCATGATATACATTTTAACATTGCTGTGATAAAATATTTAAAAAATATTGATTTCATTAATACAAGTTGCATTTTATGAAACATAACTATTTAATATTTTTAGACATAACACTAAGAGGCTATCATTTATTATTAAAAACATTTAATGACATAAATACACATATTTAATTAAAAAACTAATTGTTCCACTTTTAGCAATATTTACAATGTGGATAGTAAATAAAATTAGTTTAAATTCACACTGGAAAATGGAAAGCACAAAAATGAAAATAACATAAAAATTATATATATACATTTAGTTTTCCAGACACTCATCTTATATTTATCCCACTGTAAAACTTAAAGTGTAATATTAAGCTATGTACATTAATGTAATTATGAGACGAAAAGAATTTTATTCTAAAATTAATGTTCAACTATTAATTTATGTTTGTAGAAAATAGCTGACTATATCATTTTATTTCTTTTTCATGTAATGCTGTATGTACTTAAGCTAATCTTTTATTCTCAGGTTAATAAATTAATTTTTATTCAATAATGTAAAACATTTTAAGCTTCCTATTTATTAAAGAGTTAAAATGAAGGTCACAAGTTTCATTTCGAATTATATTCAGAAAGTCATTAACAATTCACCAAAAACAAGTTCTTAATGTAACACATTCTTAAATCTTTTTACAGAATTTCATTAATAAGGGAAAACATTTTAAAGATACAAGAATAATAATACAAACTTATGTTAAAAAAAATATTTTAATAATTCATTTTGTTATATTTTTTTATAAAGATTGCATTAGACTATATTAAGCAGTTTGAAAATATATGCAATTTGCATTATTACAATATTCTTAATAGTTGTCATTAAAAATTTATAAATCCTCTAACTCACATAGTAAAATAGTGCAACTGTTTCAAAGATTTTGGATGGAAAACTTTATAATCTATCAATGTAATTTACTTCAAGAATATGGTGTAGCTATTTTATGGCTTATATCTATAATTTTACATTTCTCTTAACAAAATAGTATTGGCATTTAAATGTGACGGATTAATAATATATTTGTATTAAAATATTATGTAATCGGTAATCCACATCAATATTATTCAGAAAACTGTAAAACAGATTTCTCTATACAAAAATATACACCTTAATACAAGTCCTCCAAAACATAAGCACCATTTTCATCAAAATAATTGGAAAATAACTCTCTTTTAAGATTTTCAAGAATAACAATTATTTCTGAAAAAGATGGACGTGCATGAGAATCTGCCAACCAACATGTCTTCATGAGACTATAAATTTCAGCAGGACAGTTTTCTGGATATTCTAAACGTTTGCCTTCAGTCAAAACTTTACTTACATATTGATCTTCAACAATATTTCCTCTATCATCTTTTAAATCAGGATTTTTACCTAATGTGAACATTTCCCATAAAGTAACGCCAAAACTCCAAACATCAGATTTGTGAGAAAACTTGTATTGAAGAACGCTTTCAATGGCATACCTGAAAAGACGAAATGGAAATTAGTTAGATACTTATATTCATTCTTCTTTACTATAATTTTACCATAATTTTACAAAAGATTTAAATGAATGGATTATTATTCTGTACATTTACATACCATCTTATTGGCAGAAGTCGATAAGTTTGCATCCTATAGTAATGATTTTCAGTAATATGAGCCAGACCAAAATCACTGATTTTAACATGATCACTAGAAGCAACAAGGACATTACGAGCAGCAAGATCCCTATGAACTATTTTTTGACTTTCCAAATATTGCATTCCCTTAATAAAAAAAAATTATTTCAAATACTTTACGAAAGTTTAGAAATAAAATTCAAGTCTATAATTAAGGATAATTTCAAATACAGCACCAAATTATTTTTTTTAAATTAAAATTAAACTTTAATCTATAATATTCAAAATAACCATCCCTTTATGTGCATTACCTTCTAAAAGCAATAAAACCTTGAATTCATCCATTTATTCAAATAAAATGTATTCAAAGTTAAACTTAAATAATTTAGAAAATAAAGAAGTTTCCTTACTATTTAAAACCAAATTTATTTAAGGTTATAAATTTAAGTTATTTTATTCTATGTCATTATTTTTAAAAATACATTGCAATGTTATCTAATTTTGTTAAATATGATATCAGATATTTACTTTGTGGCTTGAAATGAGTTTACGATTAATATTTATAAGTTTATTTACACTTAATGGATCAAAGTAAATAATCTTCATGATGGACATTTGAACTTTATTTTGAGAACATATATAAGAAAAAACTGGAAAACAAAATAAAAATTAAAAAAATTTACTCAAGTGTGTGAGTACTTGTTTTAGCATTCTTCAGTGATATAATTTCATACATATAAATGATCAGGTCCAACTATATAATTGTATGATTTTTTAAAGAAAGAGAAATATTTTACATACTTTATATATAAATATAAGATAAAGGAAACTCATGATACCATAACTATTTCCTTAAAAAAATGAAATTTACAAAAGAATTTCAAATGCACAAATAGGGACAAATAATTACAATTGAACATTAATTTTTTTCTCATTTCTTAATTTTTGATATTCTATCTTAATAATTAAAAAAAGAAAACATTTTAAATAATTTTTGCTAATGCGGCTATTTATTAATGACAAAATTCATGTTAGTAAATAGTTTTCATTAATGAAAGTTATAATTTGCAAATGGTTTTAAAGTATAAAAATATTTTAGAGTTCAATTTATGATAATTTTTGTTTGAAATAAACCAATAAGACGGAAATCCTACAGGAATTGAGACAATTTTGCCAACTTCCTTAAAATTATAATTATAATTAAAAAAGAGTTAAGAAAAGTGCTACATTTTTAGTACTTTTTTCATAAAGAAATTTAATATGTTTTAAAGAATATTCAAGATGTTGGTTAAAACAACTTGTTGTTCTGAAAATCAGAATCTAGAAAAGTAACACTCACTTCAGCAATTCCAGAAGCAAAACACAGCAACTGAGCATGATTGACCTCATTTTTACGTCGTTTAATATAATCTATTAAACTTCCTTCTTTGAGGAATTCCATAACTAACATTATATCAGGATCTACAGAAAGGTAATTAAAATTATATAAGAAAACAACTTTTCAAATTATTTTAAAAATTAATAACATGACAATTTAATAACATTGACAATTAATAATAAATAAATTCAAATATAAAGACTGGTACTTCTTTATGATGCATTTTCATTGTATTTATATTAATTTTAAGTATTATATTGACAAGCATCAAGAAATCTTCACAAAACACATATAGACAAAAAGGTTCATAATTTTATAAATATAATTATATTTCATTTTTATATTTTACAATCATTTGATATCTAATCATATTTAATTATGATTTACATTTATTAATTACTAAAAGACATTTTAATTTATTATAGAACAAGTACCACAAATTTTGCCTACACATTAAAAAATTTTGATGTTTTCATAATTAGTGGATATTAAATATTTAATCAACCCATACATATTCATGAGAAATGCAGATGCTACAAAAATTCCATTTGATTTATAAGTGTGTGCCTTACTGGGCAATTTTTAAAAAGAGTTTTTTTATCAGAGAATGTTGCATTGACAAGGCTTATAACTTAAATATTTTTGTAGCTATCATGCTGGATTACCTTCATGAAAATAATGTTACAGTTCCATGAAAATAGCATTGTTACATGATGAAAAGTGCGCTAAAAATGCAGAGTAAATGGTTTTTGCATTTTATGAAACAAACATAAAAAAAAATTCATCAAAAAAGATATGCTACTATTTTTTCTATCAATGCTTATGAGTTTAGTTTAGATTAATATCTTTCTATTAAGCTTTTAAATCAAAAAAATTTTTAGGTGACAAGGCATTGTATTTTTATTAGAATTATTGGAACAAAAGATAAAATCAATTGAAACATCAGCTGCTTAGTTTCATCTAATTTTCTTGAAAATGTTAGAGACTATAATACTCATTATTTTAAATAATTTTAATTCACAATACTATTTTTAGAAATTATAATATGGTGGGCCATTTTTAAAAATTTAAAAGAAAACAATTTTAATGTTGGAGTATTTTTACCCTTTAATATATAAACTTTAATTTGAATATTTGTACATAAAGAAATTCTTAATATTGTTTAATGCTTATAAGGTAGATAATAACTCATCATTTGAGATTATTAATTCGAACATATTATGAAGTAATTATTTCATGGATGTTACTGTATTAAGTAAAATTTGATCTTTAATTATTAAAATATAATTCTAAATTTAATGAAACAGATACTTTTATGGAATATTTTATAATTGAAACTTTAATTAAACTTCAGCTTAGGAGATCCATGAATATGCACAGTCATACACAGCAAGCATATGTGAGTAGTTTTATAAATATTAATTGATTTTAGGATGAAAATTGATGCATACCTTCAACGAGTCCAATTATCTTCACAATATTTTTATGGCACAAACTTTTTAAAATATCAATTTCTCGTTTGAAGTCCTTGCGACTGAACCCACCATCATCTGTACTTCTGATTTGTTTAACAGCAACTTCTATACCAACATCATCATCATTTCTAGTTAATATTGCCTTTTGGACATTCCCATAAAAGCCCTATTGAGAAAAGTAATAACATATAACTAATAAAGAATATCTGAATGCATGTAAAGAAATAAAATGTAACTAATCACAGCCTATATAGCATAAGGAATTGATTAAAATAATCAAAAGAGAATAGATAAATAAAATGTAAATTATCATTACATGCATGGAATAAGGAAAAATTTCGTCAAACTTATCTAAATTTAATGATAAATACAAATAAACAATATATCATCATAAACATAGTACTTTCAATAAATTTTAAATGGATTATGAAATTACAACTTTGAAGAGCTATAGGAAGAAAAATATTTTTTTAAAATCAATAAAAGAAATTAAACTAATTTTTAATACAGACAAGACATAAACTATTACAATTTTTAGTAAAATTAATACAATAAATAAAAAATTTCATAAAACATTAATTATCATTAGGACATCTTGACGAAACATGAATTATAATATCAAAAACTAATAGTGTTTCTAAAGATTAAAGAAAACACAAAATGTTTTTAATACTTATTTTAATGATTTAAAAAAATTTTTGTAAAGAAATATCAAAGCTTATAATATCTTAATAACAAATCAAATTATTTTGGCTTCTAAACTTTGAGTTTGAAAAACAGCTTTAAAAGTGAGATAATTTTAAAAAACTTTTGAAGAGAAAAAATATAATTTTGAATGAAACATTTAATAATGAAGATAAGAATTAAATATTAATTCTTTAAAATTTCGATGAAGCTATTAATCTGGAACAAAAAAAATTTTTTTTTTCATCTAGAAACAAACAACTAATAAATACTTGAATAAACAGAAAACCATAGTACTTGAAACACAAAACAAATATTTAAGACTTAAAGATATTTTATTGAAAGTAATGAAAACACACACACATCAGATAAGTTATTGATATTTTAATTTGAGCTTAAAATGTCCCATAAAAAATCAGAAATATTCAAAACAATAGATTTTGAAGAAAATATAATTTTTCTGAAAGAAACTTTACTGAATATGACTTTCAGAAAGAATATTTTCATCGCTTAAAATGTTTATTAAATTAATGCTAATAAAAGTTAAAAATATAAAAGTTGAAATTAGAAAAGCTTGTACACGTCATTTTTTTGTTTCCTTTTTAAGTACATTTAAAATTAGCATACTATTTTATCATTTAACGAAGAAATTTTTAAATGGAAAATCATGCATAACAAGATTTTTAGTATTTAAAACACACAATGGCTTCTGAAAAAATATTAGAAATGATAATAAAATAAATTAAAAAGAACACAATTTCACCTTGCAATAAAAATTTTTTAAAATTAATATCTACATGTATTAATTATTTTAAAATTTTGCATGAAATTATATATTATAATTTTGATAGTATAACCCACATTTTAATACTTATCACAAATATTCAAATTTCAAATGAAAAAGTCTCCATTCATACTTGAAAACTTTCTATAAAAACCTGCTAATTGAAATGTGTTTTATTTGTAGCTGAAATGCATCATGTTTTAAACATGAAATTTATGGCAAAGATAAATTGACTTTGATAATCTAAAAATAATTTTTTAGTCATTAAATCAAAACTTATTTTGAGTTTTTGTTTAATAAGATATTTTTAATGCATCAGAAATGCATTTTCAACACCAATACAAAGAAAAAAGAAACCATTACAACAATTAACAGAGGAATTTTATCACTGCATTATTTTAGCAGAAATTCTCTTTTTTTCATTAATAAAATTCCTTTGAAAATCTGGAATCTTTTATTCTTAACTTTCTTCTCAATATTGATTATTCACATAACACAGATTTCAATTTGATGCTAATTTTAAGATACTTTAATGAAATATATTAATTTATTTCTTTCATTTTTGAAGAACTTTATTTGAAGAATTTTTAATTTGCATTACATTTACTCAATTTAAAAAATAAAAATATAATTTAAAAACTTTAGAAAATTTTTAAAAATTAATGATTACAGATGGAAGCAATAACAACTAAACTTCAAGCCCCCTTCATAATTTTATTCAAGTCTTCTTTTCCTCTTTACTTGTTTCATTTTTAAAAAAAAATTTAATGTCTTTAAAGATCTTTATAATAGGTAATATGGAGCATCATTAAATATGCTTTAATATATTTTTTATGAAAAAGTAAGTAGTATAATTAAATTCTATACACTTTTTAGTAAAAATTTAAATATTATATTAAAATGAATTAATCAAAATTTATTATTTCAATCCACTACACATGATTATTAACATTTTATAAAAATAATTTCACTAATATTAATATTTCCATTGATAAATATGAAATTAATAATTTTTTTCAATTACAAATTTTTTTTATGTATATATTATTTTTTAAAAAAAACTAGAAGATAAATAAATACAATATTTATGTTAGCTAATAAAAGATAGAGGATGTAATGGTAATCTGCATAAATATTAATGTAAATTTTAATTTACAGAGTAATTCTGTAATTTTCTCCTAATTGTAAAGAAGAATGAGAATTATATTTTCTTCCACTTAATTAAACTAATTTTAAACTACTAAAATTATGAATTATATGGTAAAAAAAAAGACCATTATTCAAATTTTTTTTAATCAGTAAATTTCAATGTTATTTTTACTTTTATTTTATATTTTTACATTTTATATTTATATTTCATATTTTTACACATACTTGATTAACTACTTTGAAAAGTTGTAAAAGAAACATACCATACTACATTAAATTATTTTAATGATTTGGAAATCAAGTTTAGAACTGATATACATAATTAGTTCATTTATAAGATTAACTCAACAAACTTACTCCTGGCACAATGTATTATTAACAATTTAATAACAATTTGAACATAGGTATTTAAATAATACATATTTTCAAAAATTTATCAAAATGATGCTTTTTATTATAACACTGCTTTCCATTAAAAATATTGTTGATTTCAAATTTAAAGCAACAAACTTTAAAAATTTTTCAATGTGCAACAAAATTTTCTAAAAATATTTAATAAAATGGATACATTTGAAGTTCTTTAGAAAGGATATATATAGAAAGTGGAACAGCAAAATAATATTAATATTTATTGCATCTGAGTTTGACATTTTTGGCCAGTTTAAATAAGTTATCATGTTAAAAATAAAATGAATGGATGACACCATTTTTAAAAATTCAAAACATTCTATTTGAAGCATGACTTAAAAATTAATATATCGTGCCTCAATCTGAGATTTCTAAATAGAATAACTTTGTTTTGAAAACTTTTAACATGTATTTAAATGAACAAATTAAAATTTTTCATTTCAGCATACCATGAGATTTTAATAGCAGTTTAAACCTTAAATTTGAACATATAAAGTCCTTATAACAATTCACATAGAGTAATTTCATAGCAACATCATTCAAGGTAAATTGTTCAACAAGTGAAAATCTGTTATAAATTCTAAATCTTTCTTTCCTTTGTACATAATATTGATTATTCTCATATTAAATATATTACAACCATATTACGCTACATTAATTTCAAGACATTTTATTAAGAGAAACATATTAAATTATCTCTATAATTATTTTTAAAATACTTTAACTTGAAGGCTTCCTGACTAAACTTACATGTACTCAGTTGACAATGCAATTCATTGCTCTCAATCTTATAGAAGCTTGTTTTTATGAATCTTTAATTTGCAAACATTCATGTTTTTAAGAACTAAAGGTAAGTCCCTACCATGACACCATAGACACAATGATAATTTTAACACCTATTAAGAAACTAAAATTTTGAAAAATATCACTTTTTTGTGAATTTTTGCTTTGAATAAATAGTTTTTCTTCCCTTTTTTGTATTATTATGATTTGACAATTTTTTATTTTTTAAAAATTTAATTTCTTTTTATATAACATGTGAGAATTTGATTCATTCTTGAACAACAATATGCCATGTGCATACATTCCAGACATTATGGGAATAAACATTTAATGGGGAAAAGGTACCAAATTCGACTCCTGTGTTCTCCATACATAAAAACATAGAAAAAAAACACAAAAAGATTGATTTCTGTTGTTCTATAGTTGGTTTTGTTTAATTTCATTTAAACAACTCAATTTATGAAGTTTTGTTTTTTGAGATGGAGGCTGATCATATTCTGTTGAGGATTTGTCACAGTTGAATAATGTCTTAGTTAAGGAATCAAACATGTTTATAAGTCAAAGCACAAAAGAAAATTCTAAAAATAGATGGAAAAAATATTAAAGACAAAAACTGCCAAAAAAATATGGAATCCCAAATCAGGTGGCTGTTGATTATGCTCATAAATTAGATTATTATCGACAGCTTCAAGAGCAAATACCCTAAAGGAGCAATGTCAATTAATGCTTGGAATGAAGAAAAGATAATATCAAGATCATTTCAAAATGTAGGCTTTATTAAAGGAACTACTGCAGCTTGGAAAAGGCATGGTAATTTACATGATTTGAGCGAAGATGAGTAACTCATATGTGAACTTTAACAAAAAAACTTTTTGTAGTCTAAAATTTCTTTCATAGATTTTTGGACATAAACTCACATATAATGTGTACAGAAAAAATATCAGATGATAGAATTATTGGGAATATGATAAATGGGAATGAAGAAGAGCATTCAAATATCAAACAAGAAGAAAATGATATAGTGCAAAATCATCAGCAAAACAAGCAGTTAAATAGCTAACAGGACCAAGGTACTTTTTAGAAAGGATATATATAGATATATAGAGAGAGAAAAAATAATGAATTTTTTTATACATTGAAAAAAATGGAAAAATGCTAAAAAAAATGTAGTTTTTAAACACAAAAGTTAAATGATTAAATTGCCTGATGGTTATTCATAAAATGAAAGTGTTGCTTTTAAGTATGAATCTTATTTGAATGTACTTTTTTTATAATGCATTCTAAATTTTTTTCTAATGGTATTTTATTTATAAAGAAAACATAATATAGTAAAAGCAACAGATTTTAATAATCTAATACACTATTTTTCCACTAATTTTTCTATTTTAAGAATTGTTTTATAGGTCCCTACAAGTTCAGAAAAATGAGAATCTATATGTTGTATTAAAATTTAATAAGAAAACTTAAGTAATCAATATTAATTTAAACTTAAATAATCAATATTAATATTAAATAATCAACTGTTAAAAATGTAATTTACAGTAACTATCATTATTATATTATTGCATAGAAAATAGAATTCTTTTATTTTTTAAAAATAAATATACTAAAATACAACAATTGATTTTGAATACAACAAGTTGATTTTATTGTGATACAGAATAAAGAATTTTTTTAACTACACTTACATGGCCAAGAGGTGCATCAAACAGTAGTTGTTTTCTATCAATAAGCCATGGATTGTTGCCCATGACTCTATATACAGATTGATCACAATCAGGTTTGCTACAAATTAAATATATAATTTTTAATTAAATTAGCAGGTGTTATAAACCATAAAAGCTTTTCAAATTATCAGCAGAATATTCAATGCTATAAATGTTTTATATAACAGATTATGGTACTGCTTTTCAAAACTTTAAAGCAAAATATAATTTTACACTAGAAATTACTAACTTTCAATAAATTTCTCTGTTATAATTTCAAAAATTATATTTAATTCCAAAAATTAAAATAATTTGCAAGAAATGACACCAAATTATTTGTATGCCATGTATAATAAATTTATATTTTTTGCTGCAAATAGTTTTAACATAACATTTGTAATGTGAATAATCAATCTAAAAACAAGAAAACATTTTTATTTAAATATATATATACATTAAATGATACTCCAAACTGTTATTTAGAGTTTTGATTATTCACATAATTTGCTTTGCAACATAATCCAAAATATTTTCATAAATATGTTTGCAATTATGAACAAATATTTGAATTTGCAGCAAAGCAAACATTAATTGTAAGTATGGGTAATACATTAATATCAAAAATTTAAATTTTGCTGTGGTAGAAATTTGCTGCATTTTGTAATACATAAATTACAAAAATTTAAAAGTTCGGAAGTATTTAAAAACATATTAGGCTATTATAGCTTAAGATTAAATAAATAATCATTCCAAAAAAAGTCACACAAAATATCTGAGAATTTTTCAGTTTTATCTCATGTTTAACTAATTTTTATGAAAGTGTTAATTAAATAATTAACATTATACTATAATTTTATTTAAAAATTTGAATTTGCACATTTAAATCAAACAAAAACTTAATTTTGTTTAATAATAAAAAATAATTTACCTACATTGGGTTGTTCTATAGTTTACTTCTAAAAAATATATTTGATCTCTTATACATAGTAATTAATTTAAGTGTTTTGTCCTTGAATATTTCAAAATTAAACAAAAGCAGCGTAATGATACTATAACTATATTCTTGTTTCATAAAATTTTAATTAAAAAAGAATGACAAATTAAAAATTGATTAAAAGTGCTAAGAGTAAGTATAAGTACTACTATTTTCCTTTACTATATTATTTACAAATGGATTGCATTCATTTGGCACACATAAAAGTTAACTTAAGAAATAATTAATTATTTTCAATGAATAATTTATACAATTGAATATTTTTGTAGTGCATGATAAAAGATATTAAATATATAAAATCATATTAGCATTTATTTAGAACAAATTACATTCATCACAATTTTTGTAATTTACTAGTGTGAATGAAATGCTACATAAAATTTAATTTTGGGATGAGCTTCATTTTTGATAAAACTTTATTTATTATTAACTATCTTTATAATGGTTTAGTAAAGCACATTTCCTGGTCACTTCCCAATCACATTCCAGAAATGTTATGTGTTTGGTGACTGCTCTATTGTTCCCTTTAAAATAATGAGCATATTCGACCAGGTTCTAAATTTTAGAATGGATTTCATAATAAACATTGATCTCCAAGAGAGAAATCAAATCCATGAGCTGTTGAAATGAAAATCATTGCCCTAACCATTCAGCTGCCAGCTTGGTTGATCAGTTTTGAATGTTATTGAATATACAAAAAGAGTATTATTACGAGATTCATTGGTAAAAAAAAAAAAATTTTTGGTATACAAATATAGGGTTCTCATTTTGAAAATGTATGTCATTGTTCTATAAAATGGATGATGGTGTCCCTATATTAGTTAATATGTAAAACATTGCTATAACACTACTCATCTGGATTACTTTCTACCTTGCAAATAATTCACTTGAATTACTTGCAAAGTTTTGTACACTTAATGCTTTTTTCATACATTAACTAAAAGTATTTTAAAATTTTTAAATCATGAGTAGACACAATGTTTCTGATTTCAAAGCATAATACTTATTGAAATATATAAACATTTCTTTATAGTGTTAATATTAACAATAAAAAACAATTTATTAAGTTAAATAGTATGATTAATTTCTTTTACCTGTTACAAATTAAATCAAGGGCCTCTTCTGGCTTAATTATTTCCTTATTATTAACAACATCATTACTTGTCAAAGTACAAGATGACGCACCATTAGAACTATTGATTGTTGTTTGAAGAGTAATTTGAGATAATGTGTCATATGCAATTTCTTTAGGTGCAGCTTGAGGTTGCCGTTTGAACATATTTACAAGTTTTTTCCCTAAAGTAGGCTCTTTTAAAGGCCTCCTTTCAGGTAATGGAGGCAGTTCAATCTCTTCTGAAACTGCTACAGAACTATCACTGATTGTAGCATATTCATATATTCTTCTTGAATTATAAACTAAACACAAGAAGAGCATGAGAAAAGAAAATGATTTAATATGAAAAGGATTTAAAAAATTAGATATATTTTTAATTCATAAAACAAATGTTTCTTCAAAGTAATAATAAATATCTTCGTGTGTATTAAAAATACTTATTTATTGCTATCATTTATTGATTTCAAAATAATTTAAAATACTCACACTTTTAAATTTTAAATTATTTACTAATCTTTATTACTTTATGCAAAATCATTTTAAAGTTAATAAAAAATGAGAAATTATTTTCTAAAATATGAACAGATATACTGTAGATAAATAATTGAAAAATCAATTAATTCTTTGAAAGTGCTTTTCATATATTAATTATTAATTATTCTATATTGAAATACCAACTTTCTTATGATTAGAAATTTGTGCCGTTTCCAATGAAAATTTCTGAAAAATGTTGGCCAAAATTAAAGAAAATAAATTAAAAATTTTTAGTTTTTTAATTATAAATAAGTAAGCGTTATTAATAATTATAATATATCCACACATACAAAAGATTGAAATTGTTAAATTTCAATATTCATTCACTGTGAAATCTTGAATCCATTGAATATTAAAATGATAAACAATCACAAAACTTTAATCATGAATAGCAAATCAAAGATTAACTTTTAAATTCAAATTTGATAAAATCATGCACTAAATTTAATGGTTGGTTGGTTGGGTTTTATGGCGCAAGGTCCAAAATTGGACATGCTGCGCCACTAAATTTAATGGATTTATTAATATAATAAATAAATTTAAAATAATTATTAATATAATAAATAATAAATTTTAATAGAAAAAATCGAATTTTTCAGAAACAAAAGCCTTTGAAATAAAAAAATAATTTTTTAACTGTCTCATTAATGATTTTAATGGATAACTATGCATTTACATAATGCAGTATGTATTACAAAATTAAAGAATTAATTCAAATGTTTTGGAAAAAACAAGCCTAATTGTAATTAGGAAAGATATTTTCAAAATGTTTGCATTCAAACAATAAATTACAATTAAAAATATAAATCAGTTTAAGAGAAGTACAGTTTACATTACTAAATGTGGAAAAAAATATTATGAAATTAAATTTTTAATAAGAGATTCTTGATTACTAATAGCTATAAACTTTTGTTATTCTTAATTACGCAAATTAAAAATTAAGATAGTACACATTTGAATTCCCCTTAGTACGCATTTGTTTTAGAAAATATAACCTTAAAAGCTAATATAAATCATTTTTAACTTCAATTGAATAATGATTTTGAAAATAAAATAGAATAGAAAATATGAAAATTAATGGAACATGAATTAGTATCTATAATATTTTTTTAGTAAAGTCCATAGGCAAATCTTACAATAAATTAAGTAGGTATTAACATCAAAAGTAAATATAAAAAATAGTAATAAATAGTCAATAGTATTGAATTAGATAAATATAGCCCATTCACAAACACATCTATGTATAAATATTAAAAAAAAACACATAATACTTTCTAAAGCATACTTTCTAAAGGTACTCACCCACATAAAGAAGCTGATTGATGTCTCTCACAAGTGATTGAGGACGTTTTCTACTATCTTGATCTACCAACCAACACTCGTCCATAATTTTCTTGATTTCTTTATGACAGTTCACAGGTTGAGGCAAAGTATTCCCAGCTTTATACCAAATTTTAGCCTGGGGAATTCACAAATATGGATTCAAAAATAATAAATCAAGTAAAAAATAGATTAATCTCACTTGACACAATGAAACACTTTGATAAGTTATAAAACATTCAAGGAAGAAGTAAGAAATAAAATTGAATTTGAATATTTATATTCAAATTTGACAAATTTTAATATATCCATTTAAAATACTTGATACATGGAAAATATTTTAAATGCATATATAAAAACTACATATGCAAAAATGATTATAGCATTGTTGAAAAGAAAATATGTCAAATTTTGATTGTTGCACAAACAAAAATGTGTAAAATACTCATAAAATCATTCTGTCTTAAACATAATATTGTTACAAAAAATACAAACAAAGTAAATATTTATAGAAACATCTTATGTTTTTGTTTAATTATTTGTTTTAGTGTGTGACTCTTGTTTGATTATTGTCTAAGCACTTATTCTGTGAAAAAAGCAGTTTTTGGAACTGAGAAATAAGTCAGTAAAATCTAAAGCAACACAGCAACAAAGCATAGGTTAACATTTTTAAAATTTTGAGTCAATAGAACCATTAGCAGCTGAGTTACCATATGCTCACAATAGAAATGTTTGAGAACTATCATGAAAACTACTGAAGAGAGAATAAATATCCATCTCAGCCAAGCGGTATATATGATGAAAGTTAGTCATTCAGTTAGACAGCAGTCTCCAACTTCAAAAGTTGTCATTTAATTTCTGTATTATAGAACTTATATAGGTTTTTCTAGCCTGAGTAAAAGGTTTCAGCTAAAGTAACTGTAGTCATCATGATTGTGAATAAAGTGTTTGTTTAAAAGAAACTTCTTTATTTCTGCATTATCACATGCTCATCACCATACAGAAATTTGAAATAACATTAACTTTTAGAATGAGGTTGAAAAAAATCTGAAATTAATTATAATTTATAAGTAATAAAATAAGAGGTTTGCAATATGTATAAAATCTCAATTAATTCATTTTTGAGGTGCTTATTTCAAATGTTTTCATTTATTTTAATGTTCACGGTCGTTAAAATAAACAATAATTTAAATTTTAGTTTTCAACTAGAAATTCAAACTTTGTTTTGAATTTAATCACACTTTATAGCAATAATAAAAGCATTATCTGGATATTAATAGCAAATATAAGTTACCAAAAATATTTCTAATAACTTTTTAGATATTTTTAAATCTTAAGAATAAAGTGTTCATTTATTTGTCAATTTCTTTACTTTTACAAAGGATGCATATAAATATGATTAAAAAAACACATAAAAATGTTATATAAAGCATTCAAAGTTTTTTTTAAAAGATAGTTGAAAATATTTTGAGGGCATTAAGAGATTCATATGTTTAAGTGTATCCTATGCTTCAAACATAAATCTCAGAAACAATATAGGATACTCATATAGAAAACCTATGATACCATATTGTAGGATAAAATGATAATCTTTATGAATAAAAACCCATGAAAGAGTTTAAAATCATAAGTTCATAAGGAAAAAAAAAAAGCTGTTAGCATGAACAAGAATGCTCTGCTCCTTCTTACTTGTAATTTTTAGTATGAGCTAAAATATTCATAAAATTTCTAAATTTAAAATAGACATTTATGAAAATGGTTCATAATAAAATTAATATAGAAGTAAAACCTTTTTTTTTTGGCAATTTTAAATAGCAATAAATTTGCTTTACCTTAATTTTTTATTTTGCTTCTTGTTTTTAATCAATTTTTTTTTACAAGGGATTATTTCATTTATTATGGCAATAATAAAATCCATTTTTAATCATGGAAAAAAATCAGTATTCAATATAAAATTTGAAATACAAAACAAGAAATTCGCAATAAAATTGAGAAAAATAGTTAACATGATGTCAGATTTTGACAGGTGATATTATAGCTGCAGTAATAAGGGTAAAATGTGATGAAGTTGACAAATAAATTCAAGATTGTAGACATTAAAATAGACAGTATCAGTTTTTGATAATAGGTTAGGTTTGTCACACTGTGATCATTTTTCATACATGGACTTTTAACTAGAATTTACATTTTAACATGAATTCTGAATCCTAAGGCACATTAAATATATCATGGTTGCAATGTGTTTCAAATAAAATTATAGCTCTGGGCGTCACAGGTCAAGTATTTGGGAGTTTTCTGCTTAATTTGTGCTTCTAAATTAGGAAGACTTCTATCTTACTATTTCCATCTAACTCTGGGCTAGATAGAGAGAAGTATACTCTGATGCATACAAGGCTACACATCTAACCAGAAGGAGGAAATTAAACATATAATGACCAGAGTGCTAACCATTCAGAAAGTAGATAAGTGCCTATATTAGCTGAAACTGTTTTATTAATAGAATGGAAATTAGAGACTTAAATAATTTGTTTTGATAGCTAATTGTAGCTATTTTATAATCATAAATTACCCCTCAAGAAATACCAATATACTATTCAAATTTCTAAAAGTGAAAATTCGTCCTTAACATAGGACAGTAAAATACAATTTATATAAATTATAAAAAACAATATTTGGTTATGATAAAGTTTAAACTGCATAAATATAAATTGCTTTTTTGTGGCAAATATGACAGTTGCATGGTTAATTATTAATAAGAATATAGAAAATTTGTTTCATTCATCAAAAATTGAATAATACCTCTTGTGGAGTTTTCTCGGGCAAAGGTTTTTGTCCGAATGAAAACATTTCCCATAAAGTGGTTCCAAATGCATAAACATCAGCTGAGATAAGCTTCGAAGCTTGAGAATAGTCTGCATAACATTCTGGAGGTATCCAGTGAATGCTAAAGTGAAAATTATGTAAATGAAAGTATAAAAATAAATTACATAAAATTCATTTATTCCTTTATCTAATTGTCATGTTTCCTATGATCTAAAATTCGTTAAGCAAGAATAATTAATGATTTGTTATTTGCTTAAGTTATTATTTAGCATCCATTAGCAGAAAAAAAAACAAAATATTTAATATTTTGTCAAAATATTTTTTAAAAAAATATGAATTTTATAAATTATTTGACTTTTTCTATTAATAAATAATTAAATTAGAAAATATCCTAGCCAGAAATTCACATCAATATTGCACAGTGAATAAAAGCAATTATTCTAAAATACAAAGAGATTAAATATACCTACGAAAAATAATATAATATCAAAATTATAATTAAATGATCAAATAAAAAAAGATATTTAAAGATGATATCAAAGTAAAGTGGGTGTATCCTGGGGCCTGAGCAGCTACCAGGCGCGTCGGCAGGTGGTGGATCGCCGAACGTCCTGTAAGAATGACAGGATAGCCTTGAATATAGAATCAGAGGCCGCGAACCAGCTCCCGTAAACCCTGGTGTTATGCGACCTGTGCCTAGGGCTACTTGGTACCACGGTAATGGTGTCTTAACAGAGCCTCTAGTTGCCTGGCTAACTTCTAGAGCTTTTTTGCCTTGTCCAGTAACTCAGGCAATGCTGGGTGGACTGTTAATTAATATTAGCCTGAGCCTATTAATTAATTGCTATTCTATAGCTGAAAAAACAGAAATAACAAACCTTTCTGCATTTGCAGGTGAAGCCTCAGAAGTAGACCTTGCTGAAAAAGACAAGGGAACCCAGAAGCAATCTAGTGAAGGGGCAGCAATGAATCCTTCACAGGAGGTAGAAATGACCTCCAAACCATCTTCTTCTGGTGAGAGTCAGGAAGCTATCGCTACCATGACTGACTCTCTGACTAGAATCAAGCTTAAAATGAGACTTTCTGATGCCCAGAAAAAGAAGCTGGTGAAGGAACGCAAAATTGCCGAGGGGACTTGGGTTGAAAAACCCAAGGCAACCAAAGGTGAGAAGCGTCCTGCCAACCGGATGGACAAGGGCAAGGCCGGAAAGGCTGCCAAGAGAGAAGGACCTGGGGGTTTAATTACAGGGCAGCTCTCATGGCGATCAAGATGGCTGTGCTCATAGAGGGTTATCCAGAAAAACGGTTAACAGAGGAACAGGCCTCCGATCTGGAATTCTTGTTAACCGAGAAAACAGGAAGGAATGAGGAGGGTTTTGCCCCAACCTTCCTATCTTGTAAACTTGAGAATGGAGCACTCATTGTCAACTGTGCAGATCTGGGGAGCTCAAAGTGGCTGGAACAGACTGTCAATGACATAAGCCCCTGGCAGGAGCAAAACTTCTTTGTGGGTGAGGCAAGGAAACGTGTCAGAACCACCAAGATAATTGCAAAACTGCCAAAAATTTGCAGTAAACTGGAGCCTAAAGAGGTCCTGAGGAAAATCGAGGCACAGAATGGTGGGGTCACTCCAACGGAGTGGAACGTTCTTAACATTAAGAACGACCCAGCTGGGCAGACCATCGTTCTTAGTGTACCCGAACTAGATGCTGCCACACTTGGTGTAAGGGGATCTAAGTTTTATATCGGACTTCACCCAGTGCAGGCAAAAGTGCTTGACAAACCCCTCCTGCTGATGGGGGTGAATGTAGTTCAAGCCAGAATCCACCACAGTAGTAGTGATACCACTAACTTCAGTAAGAAGTTTCTTGCTGGGGATGTACACCTGACCCTGATTCAAGAACCCTGACTTGTTAAGGGGAGAATCAGTGGCCTCAAAGGAACTAAAGGTAAGCTTATCTATTGTACCAATAGTAATGCTAGAACTTGCATACTTTTACATAAAAACATTGAGGTTTTACCCCTCTCTGAATTTATCCTTAGGGACCTGACAGCTGTGAAAGTCAGACTCAACATAGAGGGAGGGAACAGAGAAATTGTTTTTGGCTCTGTATACCTGCCCAATGAAGAGAAGGCTCCACCTGACCATTCTCTGCACAAGCTCATGAACTTTTGCAGAGACAACAATTTACAGGTAGTCCTAGGACTAGACTGTAATGCTCACCATGTTGTCTGGGGAAGCACGGACACAAATAAAAGAGGTGAATGCCTTTTAGAATTCATTCACAACTCTGGGTTAGATATTCTAAATGAGGGCAATGAACCAACTTTCATTACTTCTAATCGATCTGAAGTAATTGACATTACTATAGCGACAACGCTAATTAGTATAAATATCAAAACTTGGAAAGTAGATGGCAGACCTTCTGGCTCAAACCATCAAAACATCCATTTTGAAATTCACTCTAATGTGTCTCTGGATCGCATGTTCAGAGACCCAGTTAGGACGGACTGGAAAAAATTCTAGGAGGATTTGACTAGGTTGGTTGAGCTCGGGAACAGACCTATTAGAGACAACTATGAAATTACAGCAGACCTTCTACAAAGTAGTATTCTAGATTCTTGTCATAACAATTGCCCTATTCGCACTAGGAGAGCTGAACTCCAATGTCCTTGGTGGAATGACTTTCTAGCAACCAAAAGGGCAAATGTTAGGAAACTTTTTAATAAAACTAAGAAAAATGGTGAATGGGAGAACTATAAAACGGCCCTCACTAATTATAACAAACTTGTTAAAAAAAAGCAAAATTAACTCCTGGAGGAAGTTCTGTGAAGAGATTCAATTTCTGAAGGAGCTAGACTCCAAAAACTCCTCAAAAGGGATGAACCTATTTTAGTTGGCACCTTAAAGGACGAGGAGGGGAATTTTGCTGTTTCCGGTGAATCATTTGAAAAAAAGACTACTAGAGGCTGTCCCCAAGGAAATGCTCTCCCACCATTACTTTGGAACCTAGTTGTTAACATTATAAAAAATCTAAATGATAAGGGCTACTATATGCAAGGATATGCTGATGACATTGCCATTTTAATCCTTGGTAAAGATTTTGACATAACTTGTCATCTCATGCAGGATGCTCTAAGTTATGTAGGTCAATGGTGCATGGATAGGGACCTGATGGTTAATCCTCAGAAAACCTATCTTGTACCTTTTACACGCAAAAGGAAATGGAAGGGTTTTTTCATATCAAGACTTTTTGATGTTGAAATCAATGTGGCTTCAGAGGTGAAGTATCTGGGCATTTATTTAGACCAAAAACTCACCTGGAATAAGCACATTGATGATAAAATTAACCAAGCAAAGAAAATCATTATGATTAGCAGGCGAATGCTTGGTAAAAACTGGGGTCTACACCCAAAACTGATGTTGTGGATGTACACAACTATTGTCAGGCCCATTATCACATATGCCTGTGTGATCTGGTGGTGTAAGGTGAAACAGAAGTCTGCGACTGACAGACTAGGAGGTCTACAAAGACTGACTTGTCGCAGAATCACAGGAGCAATGTCCACCGCACCAACCAGAGCATTGGAAGTTATGTTGGATCTGACTCCCTAAGACATCTTCATCTGCAGCACTGCCAGAATGACTGCAAACAGAATGAAGTTACAAAACCAATGGTACGACCAGCATGTTGCCAAAAGGCACAGGGGTAATACCAGGAAAATTCAAGATCCTACTTTCCTGATGCCCTCGGACATCATGGAAAAGTCATACATGTTTGAAAGGACATTTGAAATAGTTTTTCCAACTAGAGACGAATGGGATAACAACATGTTCGAAACTAAAACAGGAGATCTAATCTGGTACACAGATGGATCACTGAAAAACATCCTCTCAGGACTGGGAGTATGTGGCGTGTCACCAAGAACCAGCCTATCTATAAGCCTTGGGCGATACGCTATGGTTTGCCAGGCAGAAGTTTTGGCCATTATCCACTGTCTGCGACTAAATATGAGCAAGGGCTACCACGGTAAGCGGATTTACATTTTTAGTGACAGTCAAGCCGCTTTAAAAGCGTTCAGTTCTTTCAAAATCAAATCTAAAATGATTTTGGAATGTAGAAACCTTCTTACAGAACTGGCAACTAGAAACAAGGTGATTCTTGTATGGGTGCCAGGGAACAAAAGTATTGGAGGTAATGAAAGGGCTAAAGAACTTGTTAAACAAGGATCGTCTTTTGCTCCCATTGGTGCAGAACCTTTTTGTGGGATCAATTTGAAGACCGCAAAAACCAATGTTCTTAGATGGGAAAAACGGAAGATGTATGAAGCTTGGCTCAAAACACCTGGTCAAACCCACGCTAAAAGTATGATCTGTGGATCATCAGCGAGGATTACCTCTGAAATTCTAAGATGCTTTAGGCATAAGATACGTTTAATTGTAGGCTTCATAACTGGACATTACTATTTCAGAAAACACCTCCATAAAATGGGACTGTTTCAGTAAGACCCTATCTGCAGGAAATGTCATATGCAAGAGGAAACAGCCAAGCATATCATTTACGAATGCAAGGCTTTTGCCCTCCCTAGATTAACTTCTTTAGGCATCATCCATACTAGAGATTTACACCTAGACTCCATTAAAGGGTTATCGGACTTTATTGATAAAGTGGGTGACCCGAGCAACTGGGACTAGGAAACATTGGGTTTAGAGTTAATAGTACAAAATGCTGATAAAAGCAGGGGTGCCCAATGACATACAAACCAAACTCTAAGAAGAAAAAGAAAGTGGGTGGTATATATTATATTTAATTATAATATAATAATATATTATTATACATACTAATATATATTAATTGTTAAAAACTTAACTTAGATAACGTTATAGTTATCAAATGTAAACATTAATTTTATCTGCTAACAGCTAGCACAAAGGTTTTCATTTTAAAAGTTTTAAAACTGTTATTAAAATTTATATAAAAAATAAACCTTTTTTTATTTATTCAAATACTTTTAGATGTGATAAAATTCAAGTAACAAAAAATTAACATAAATGTTTTTTTTAAAAATGAATAGTTTGAAAATTATAAAATTTAAATTATTGTGATAGAGAATAATGAATAAAGAAAATTATCAGATAGTAAAAATACAAATTTTTGGAAATTAAATGTTATCTAATAAATAAAATATATTTAATAATCATAATTATGCATTCAACATATTTTTAATATGATGAAGATGAAGTTAATAGAAATAACTTTAACTAAGTATGAATTTGGAAATGAAAGCGAAAACAATATTCAGTATTATCCAAGTTTTGCAAAAGTCACAATATTTTATGTAATATAAAGCCAGTTTAAGATTGAAAAAAATATTCTCTATAAGCATATTTTATCTATAGCTTAAATAAATGCGTAACAAACAAAATAAAATCCAGACTATTGTCAGAGGTTAAATGGCTCCACATAGTTAAGACAGAAGATTAGATCCTATAAATGTTTAACAACTACATTCTCCGATCAATGATCATCTTATAGGGTGACAGAGTTAAATAAAACAATTATTTTAATATACGGTCATTGGCAATACCAAACCATAAATATGCATTCTGAAAGCAGATTGAAAACATTTCAGATACAACAAGCGGCAAATAATGCTCAATTTTGTTGTTCTGAAAAGAATTGATATCAATCCAGTGTAGCACTTGTATGTGTAGCAAACTAGATATCAATCCAGTGTAGCACTTGTATGTGAAGCAATCCAGTGTAGCACACTATAAATCTTACACGTCTAATGCTACATTAAGAAATATAAACTACAAACACTTGTAATCCATTAAAAATTAATGATAAAAGTTACTGTAAAAGACAAAAAATAATTAATAATAATGTTAGTATAAAATGACAAAAATAAAAGACTAAATAAATATGTCATTACAACAAAATTGAAAAGGAAATCATTCTAGTAAATTGTTTTGAAAAATAAATAACATTCCCATAATCATGATATTAAAATATGTCAGAATATATTTAAATAAGAAATATTTAACTTAAGATCTTCATAAGTTGTTGAATAAAAGAAATTTTAGAAAAATCCTCTATGAGGCCATGCATTTTAAATATAAAGAAATTTTGGTTCTTTATATAAAAGTGTTTTCATAGAAACAAATTAATAAAAATGATAATTTATATCCAGATGAATACTCATTAATTTAAATACTTACAGTTATTTTACATGGTACAAAATATAAAATATTTACTACAAATTGCTAAAAACCAAAATTTTTAGAAAATATCCTTGTTTTAAAATAAATAACTCAATAAATTCTTCTTGAAAGGTAATGCTGATTTTCCCAATTTGAATGGAAAGTAAACCAATAATACCCTCAGAGATATAAATAACTCTAATTGAAAAAGCATAATTTAAAATCAGCATAGTTTTTAAGTCTCCCAAGATAAAATAACCACAAAACTAATTAAATGTTCAAAATTTTTTTATTAATCAATGAATACCTCCAAATATCTAAGGAGAGTACAATGAATATTAATAAAGTTTCTCTCCTTTTATAAAAATGTGGTATCTAAACCATGCAAAGTTAACTTTTTAAAAAAATAACCTCTTCTTATGTTCAGAATAATAATAATTATATCAAGTTTAAAGATGTCTTACTCAGAATCTGTGTAGCAAATAATTCCAGAATCTGCAAGTTTCACTACAAAGGCATTTTCAGTATGATTTGCAACTAATATATTATGGCATCTTATATTACCATGGACAGCTTGTTGTTCTTCCTACAAAATATACATACATAAAATATTATTCAGAAGGCTTTATAAATAAGAATAACACATTTCAATATTCTCAAACAATATCAATAGCAAATAAGTCAATAAACTACTATATAAGATAAAATTACACACTGAACGCATAGCATTTCAGTGAATATTTCACTCAAAAGATTATTAAATATACAGAAATATATCTTGCATTGAGAGACTTTTTTCCTTCACCTCACATCAATAAAAAGTTTTTGATAGTTAGAATGTAACATGTCATTGATTTATTGCCAAAGATAATGATTTAATCAATTAATTTCTTGTCATAATTGGAATGAGTAAAACATTTTGCACCTTTAAGCCAAGTAATTCATTAAAGTGACAAGTTTGGTAAAATTATTTTTTTATCTCTATACATATATAAAAGTTTTTATAATGTTACAAATAAAAACAATTACACTCTCTGAAATTAGAACATCTATATTTCAATTTATCAATTACACAGAAGTTTATTTTTTATTAATTATTTAAAAAATAAACTTCTTTGGAGTGATCCCTTTCTCACATACTAATCAGTAATGGAAATAAGCATTTTCCCCTCTCTGCCATCTGGTTAGAGTGAAACAAATTCCCATGCTCCAAGTAAAAAATGCACTTCCGACTCCATTTTCCTCTTGGTGGGAGGAAGGTGCATGAGGGAGAACGTGACATTCCAGTTGACCACTTGACGAGAGGAGATCGAAGGACCCAGCCACTTGGTACACGATCGGTTATGAGGTGTAGTAGATATAAATATATTTCCTTTCTAACTGAAATCTTACCTGGGGCTTGAGCAGCCACCAGGCGCGTCGGCAAGTGGGGATAGCCGAATGTCCTGTAGGAATGACAGGATAGCCTTGAATATAGAATCAGAGGCCGCGAACCAGCTCCCGTAAACCCTGGTGTTATGCGATCCGTGCCTAGGGCTAACAGGCACCGCGGTATTGGTGTCTTAACGGAGCCTCTAGTTGCTTGGCGAACTTCTAGAGTAATTTGCCTTGCCCAGTAACTCAGGCAATGCTGAGTGGACTTATATTACCTGAGCTTTTTAATTGTTATCTTGTGGCTGAAAAGACACAAGAGGTAACAAACCTTTCTGCATTTGCAGGTGAAGCCTCTAAAGTAGACCTTGCTGAAAAAGACAAGGGAACTCCGTGGCAATCTTGTAAAGGGGCAGCAATGAATGAATCCTTCACTTGAGGTAGAAATGACCTCCAAACCATCTTCTTCTGGTGAAAGTCAGGAAGCTATTCCTAGCATAACTGACTTTCTGACCAGATGGGACTGTTTCAGCAAGACCTTATCTGCTGGAAATGTCATATGCAAGAGGAAACGACAGAGCATGTCATTTACGAATGTGAGGCTCTTGCCCTCCCTGGATTAGAGGATTCTTTAGGCTTTATCCATAACTAGAGAGTTACACCTAGACTCCATTAAAGGGTTATTGGACTTTATTAGTAAAGTGGGTGACCCGAGCAACTGGAACTAGGAAACATTGGGTTTGGAGTTAATGGTACAAAATGCTGATAAAAGCAGAGGTGCCCAATGACATACAAACCCAATTTTAAGAAGAAGAAGAATTGAAATCTTAATTCTTTATTTCACTCTGAACATTAACCACCAATCCCTAAATATTCTTAATTATTTAAGACTATCCAAATTTCATATTAAATTAATTTAATTTCTAAAGAAAAGTGCTGACAACTGGATTAATAAAACTCATTGGGGCAGCACATAGTGAGTTGTGGTACCTTAATTTTTTCAACATAGGAAAAAATCTCTAAAGAAAACTTATCTTAAATCAGATACTTTTCCATCACTTCTTTTTGAAAACTGATGCACTATACTGTATCAAATTTCTTTAGAAGATAGATTTTAGGAGATAGATTAAATAAATTTTTGTTGGTTAATGACAATGAATGTTTCTCTTTGCATTAATAAAAATTATATTTAAGAGATATTAGATATACTGCATATGCCTAACATACTTTATTCTGCATGCACAGTTCATATTACCTTGCTTTTATACAAGAAATGAAAAGGCAACCTAATGCACACATCAAATACAAAATTATTCCTAAAATATCATTTTAAATAATATTTTAAAAAAAGGTAAAATCAAGCAAAATTGAAGTTTTACTCCTTTATTTAAAATAGCTACATTTTTGAAAGAGAACTACATTAAAATCTATGCATGTAAATTGTGAAGAATTAATTATTAATACATATTATTTAAATCTTTTCTCAATTATCTCAATATTTATTAAAGAAAACAAATCACAAATTACTTTACATTCACCTTATATGTAAATTGTTACTTGTTTAATTGTGATTATAATCATAACTATAATGGGAGATATAGAGCGTTTTCTGCTATATAAATAAAAAAAAGAATTTAATATTATTAAAAATAAACATTAAAGATTCAATCAAAATAACAATGAATACAATTAAAAAAGAAAGAAAAGAATTTGTTTCAATTTTCCATATTATCAGTTTCATTAAGAAATTTCACAAATTTAGATTCCAATTTGTATGGTTTCAATCTTGGAAAGAACTTCCATAAGCCACAGGATATTATACAGAATTTGATTTGACAGAAAACATTTGGTTTCTCACGCATTCATAATAATGATGAATACAAACAATTTTACTCACTATATACCATAAAGCTTTGGCAACATAGTATGCAGCTTCAATTAAATCTACTTCTGGTAACTTTTTACCCTGCCTCGTTAAGTATTTATCAAGAGGTCCAAGTGGTAGCCATTCCATAACCAGTGAAGTAGGATTATTGAGAACTATTCCAACAGTAGAAATTATGTTTTCATGTTGCCAAAATAAAACTTTGTCTGCTTGTGCTAAGAATTCCTACATAATGAAAGAATATAAATATCAAAGATAACATTTATATAAAATTGAAATCAGATTTTTACAAGCCTGATATCCAAATATTAAAAAAATCAAATTTATTTTGAAGTATAGAAATTACTTTTATTCCTTTATTATTTTAATTTCTAAGTAGTTTTTGTGCTATAATATGATATATTTTGTAAATAATTTACTGCTTTAATTTACTGTAAATAAATTTTATCTTAAAAATATTTACACAGCTGTTTTTAGTAGATCAATATAAAGTATTTAATGCAAATATAAGAGAAATTTCATAAATGCAAATATATGAGAAATTTCAAATAAAAAAATATGTATTTCTACTTTTAGTTCAATAAAAATTAAAAAGAAAGACAACAAAGTAAAACTAATCTTATGACAGCATATTTAAAAAGTGATTACAAACATAAAACATAACCTATATTACTTTCATTAAAAAATACATTATCAAATATAATTTTTATAAATACATTTCATTTTCAATCATTAATATAAAAATATATACATATATATATATTGCAGTCAAATTTATATAAAAACATTGATATTACATAAATTTACACAAAAAACTTAATAATCTAAATCTCAGCAAAATATAAAATTACAAATACCACCAAATGTGCATTTTTAGTTTCTGGACGCAAACTTTTAACTGCAACAGCTTTTGGTTCACCACAAGAACGGCGAAGATAGCCATGTATAACTGTAGTAAATCTACCTGCCAATATAGGCATTGATAATATGATGGAATCATGAGGAATACACTGAGCTGTGCATTTGCAATCCCCACGAGCAACAACATTGCTATCCTTATCTTTTTTACGGCATAACAAGAGATCAGATACATCTGTAAGAAAATTAATTCATTATTAACATACAATATCTCTAATTATAATTCCATTTAAATAGAAATATTTATCCATATTACAACAAAAAGAAAATTTTTCCTTTGGAGTTTTTCATTTATCATCATTTAAATAGCAAGTATTTAAAACTAAAATAGCATGTTTAAATAACAAAAAAATTTAAAAAATTGATTTTAAGTCTAACATATTTATATATTGGTAATATAGAATGAAAATTAAACATGGCTTGTTAAAAAAATTTTTTTTACAGGAATTCTTGATATTTTTATGTTGAATATGTAAAATAAGCAAATAACTCTATTATTGTCCATACAATACCAAAATGCTTAAAACTTATGAACTAAGTAATTCGCAATGGTTTTTAACATTATAAAAAATATTACATTTACTCAATTAGTGAAAGCTTAAAATACAAAATATAAAAACCATAAACAAAAGTAAGAAATACTATAATGTACATTTAATTGATAAATAACATAAATAACTAGAAAATTTTAAGAAAGACAAAAACAAACTATACATATAAATTCCTTAAATTGAAAACTAGTTAATTCCCTTCAATCATTTTTTAATCAGTTTTTGAAGTAATGTACTTAAAGATGATATTTCTGACAAAGAGAAAATATCAGAGAAAGTAGAAAATCAATAAATGTTTGTAAGTAATTATCATTTTCATTAAGAGCATATGGAATAGTTAAACGAACATGAGAACTAATTTAAACATTAATTAGATTTTTGGGAAAAGTATTTATAAAATATGCAATATGCACACTTTATGAAATAAATATTAATGCTTATTTTATAAAACTTCTTTTAAAATAAATATTTTAAGTAAATATATAATAGATTTGTAATTTTATTTTATTGTAGAAAAAAAGAAGAGAAAATTAATAGAAAAACATTCCAATAATAATAAATTTTAAAATTGACCACAAATTTCTTAAAGGATTTTTAAAATACATTACATTGATTTAAAAATATTGTAATAATATATTGATTTTTGATAATAAATGTAAGGATCATTTTAATTTTTTACACTATTAATACAATTTACAACTTAAAGTTATTTACAACTTAAACAAGAATTTTGAGCCTGAACTTAGTACCCAGCAAAATGCTCATTATTTTAACTATATAATGATTTAAAAAACTTGCATAAATTTAAACACAATTTTCTTAACTCATGTTTTTCCTTCATGAATATCTTAATCACAATATAAAGTTTACAAAGTATAACAAACTTAAGATTGTTTCAAAATACAAAATTCATAAATTTTAATAGTTTTTAACTATTTTATTATAGCTTATTAAGTAAAAAATTTAAAGTTATCAAAAATAGAAAAAATTTATACATTTAATTTATAATAAATAAAAATTTTTGTGAATGAGGCTTTATTAAATATTCATAAATAGTGGGAATTATGAATGTATAATTTTCTTTTCAGTATTTGTAAAGCAGCTGATTCAAAACCAGTCATTAAATTTAATAAGAATCAGTGTAATATAAGCCATATAATATAAGGGAAAACTAATTTCAAACTATTGATTATTTTTATTGACAAAAATAGAATAATAGAGATATAAAAAGCTTTAATAGATTAAAAAAATCTAAAAGAATTAAAAATGTCATTCATTTAAATTCAGAAATAATTTTTTATATGATATCTCTCTATATTAATGAAATAATTGTATTTTAACAATAATTCAAATATAATAACATAAAAAAATTATGGAAATTGAAATAAAACTTTATTAAATAATAAAGCATTTATAAATAATTAATCAAAACCAATTTTACTAAAACAGATACAATTTTAGGACTTCAAAGAATCATGGTAAAATGAAAAGTTGATTAATAATGATCACAAATTGGCCATTATAAAAAATGTAGGGATTTTATTTTGAAACTATATTAAGCAAAAGTTGAATATGAAAAGAAATTTAGGAATGACTTCATAGAAACAGATTTTTCATTTTCTTCACTAGAGCAAGTTTACTAAAAATAAACAAAAACTGGTTCAAAAAATAAAAAGGAATTTTTAAATGCTTTGTAATGAAATTATAATCTAAATTCTAAATTAGATTAAAATTTCATTTCAATTTCTTATTATGTTCTAGTTTAAGAATATTATACGAAAAAAAATTTCAACTCTAAATATTAGTTATGATTATTTTTTATTAATGAACAAAAGCTGTGAAGGACAGGAAAAACAGGATTTTTCCTCAATGATAAAAAATAAATAAATAAATAAAGTAGATAAAATTTTACATATTATGGAATACTTGTATATTTTCAGAATGTCTGTAAAACCTAAGAAAATGTTTTTAAAAATAACACTGATTCACTCAAGTTTCTTACTAACAATACATTAAAATATTTTCTTAAATTTAGAAGACAAAATAACTTACCATACTCTGATGATGGAATGCATCGTTTAAAGTTCAAATTATTTTGTTCGGAATGAAAGGATAACAACTCATTTATAGTAGAAAATTTTTGAGACCATCCTTGTAAAACATATAAGTCATCATTTGTTTTAAAAATTTTATAAGTATGAATATTTTCTCCTTGATGAGAATCTTTCTTTATCCACACATCCACAAAATAGGAATCATAATCAAGTTCACTTTCACGCAGAATATAGCAACCAGCTTCATTCTTACACTTCTCTTCCAACTTATTACAAGCAAATGTTCGCCTAGAAGAAAACATTAATTTTATAAGTTTCTTTAAAAGATTAAGTATGGCAAAAAGAAATTGCATTAAATGCTAAATCTTTTTTTCAAGTAATTATCATACAATAATATTTCCTCCAAACTCTGAAATCTTTTAACATATGTAAAACCAAGTTTATATTTTTGAAATTTGGCAATTTTTGCATTTATTTCAATTAATAAATCAGATATACTAGAGAATAAGATAACTCAAATAAAATTTAATGTATACAGTTTGCACATGAACAGAATATATTTTGATTGATTAGATATTTTTTCTGCAAAATGTAAAAGTTTTAAATTATACATATTTCTCTATGCCTACATAAAGAAAATTCTTTAAGTTTGTAGTCTAAAGAGACTTCAAAAAAATTATAAAGAATTAGAAAAAATAAATCTGATTTCATCCTTAAAAAATCAAACTTAATTCATAATCATTTTATGCATAATGAATATAAAAAAATCTTGCAATTCATTTCACTTTTAATAGTTTGTAACTAGTTGGGTATTTGCTCAAGACATGCAGCTGCACTGAAACTGTAATTATTTGCATATCCTATTACAATACATGTTTTATGCCAACATCCCTTATTTTGGATCATTCTAAATAGATGATTTATTTTCAGTAAAAAGAATGTATTTCATGTGTTAAAATATCTATAATTTATATAAAGGAAGCAAAAATTATTCAAACAAATTAAGTATACAATATCAATAAAATTAATTAATTTGGTAATGACAATGTTATAAGTGTGCAAGAATATATTTTGGTACTTTGTAAATACATGGTTTAATTATATGCAGCATATGCATATACAGTAGAATATATAAATTTATATTTAAATTAAATTATTTACCCAACAGGGCCATGGCATTTCATTGCTCTTAATTGCATTAGAAATGGAGAGGGGAGGTCTTTGCATAAATTGTAAGTCCATTTTTCCATCAAGCGATAATATCCATCAAGTGCAGAAACAAATGAGCGCAATTCAGGAACTTTATCAAATTGAAGATACTGAAATACATACATACATATAATTTAAATTTTATTCAATAAAATTTTTTTCTTCTATTAAAATTAGAATATCTTTAAAATATACATTCGATGATTTTTTTTGATTCAGTATAGAGCAAAATGTTAGAAATGAATCATTGAATATTAATTCATTTTACAATAAGAAAAAAATAGAACTCTTAATCATTATTTAATCTTTTTTTTAAAGTGTTTATAAACATAATTGTCACTGCAGAATAGAATAAAATTCTGTATTATGTTTATAATCTCTTCAATTATGAAAAAATTGGATAATATATAAATTTAAATGTCAGTATCATTTATAGAAGTTTTTTCTTTTTATATAAATTATTAGAACACTTATATTTAAATGCAAAAAGATTTCCTCTTAGAAAAACAACAAAGCAGTTCTAAATTTCCATTAAATTTTAATGTACATTTCTAATACTTTATTATTATCATTAAAATTACCAATACATTCAACATATAAAATGTATAATAGCTAAATTAATATTTTGGTTTAACAAATATTAATTTAACTATAGTACATATTAATTACATGTTTGTCTTATAATTTTAACATTATTGAACCTATCTACTACAAACAAACTTAAAAATTTGTTAGTTTGATTGAAAAAATCTTAGTTCAACTGTAATTATTATATTTTTTCTTTTGAGTAAAATATAAAAAATTTTAATACATAATTTATATGTTAATAATAACATATAATGTTAATATAAACTAATATATTAAAATACTAGTTTATATATTTCATGGCTAAAAATTAATTTCATTTTTTCTGATTATTAAAAAAATTTAAATTGGTTTTAATATTAAAAGAATACATAATTTTAAACTTCAACATAGTAAATGCAAGAATAAAATATTATAACATAAAAATTAATTTATAAGACAAATCAGCTAAACTTTGCATACAGATATAACAATATGAATATCTCAAAGACCTCATTATTATATACTAAATTTATTTCATAAATAAGGGGGATTGCAACTTTGCAAAAGGCATAATAATTTTTACATTAAATTTGTTTGAATGTGAATAAAATTACAAATATAAAATTTGTTTTTAATTTTATTCTCAATAAGATTTATTTCTGATGATTACTTCTTTAAAATCAGTTTCTTTAAGCTTTTCACAGATTTCTAATTTCATTATTTCTCATATTTTTCTCAAAAGATATGTTTTAACATCTTAATGAAATATTGTCATTAAAATATTAATTTGCTTAATAAAAGTCTTTATCACATGATTTGTTTCATATGTTCTAAAAATCCTCCAAATCATTGTTATAATAAGAAAAGATGAAAGTTTAAATATCATTATTATACAATATTAGAAAATAACAAGTTTTATTAAAAAAATTATTTGACAAAGTTGAGTAACAGAACAACCAAGTTTTAGTTCAACAATTTAGTTAAGATTTATTTGCATTTATATTTAAAGAAGTTTAATTAAGAAGTTACATAAATTTTTCACATACTTAAAAATTCTCCCTATTTATGAATAAAAAAGAATTGAAAAAGTAAAATTCTATTGAGTTAAAATGGTGATTTAATACATTCAATATTGATTTAAATACAATGCATGCTAAAATAATGATTTTAATTAGAAGGAAATTATTCTTACATGAGGGATGCCAGTTTTACGACTAACTTCAACAAAATATTTTATTAATACTTTGTTGTCTCTTCGAATAGTTTTTCTTTCTTCACGTATACTTATGTAACACAGGTCTTCTATTGAGCAAATATGTGTCCAACCCTAAAAACATATACTGATAGTTATCTAAATGAAATCATAAGGAAATAACTTATCGTATATATGTAATATGATAAAAATAGGAACCTATTATAAATGAAATTAAAAAAACAATATTTATTATATATTTAAAATTTTTATTAAGATTTAAAAAAGATTTATTAAGAAGAAAAAAAAAGACAAAATTATAAAATATTAATTTATTTATAAATGGACTGAATCTACTAATGGTGTGTATGAACTTTTTTAACAATGCGTAATCCAAAATTTTTAACATAATTGCAAATGTGTTTCCTTCTTATCATTTTCTTAAAGCAGAAAGCAAACTTTTAAAATCATTGAATTACATTCAAATGTATAGGCGAAAATTAAATTTTGATTTTCAACTCCTTTTTTAATAAAAAGGTCTATTACAATAAGTTATTATAATTTATAAAAATGAAACAGCAGCTTTCCAATTAACATAGATTGGTCCATTAATCACTAGCAAAATATCATGTAATGAAATAAGTTCAAATTATTTTTACTTATTTGTTCAATAAAGAGAGACACATTTGCCCACCAATTTTCAACTTTAATATATATTAACCTTATTTTGTCACTCAACTCAATGCAAATGACAACAGCTAACTGAAAATTGTTGCAAATTCTCCATCAAAAAATATCTAATGCTGAGTTTGGTTATTTTCCTTTTTGTTAACAGATTGTTAGCATTGCTTAGTGCCATTCCTAAAATATGGAACACTCAGAAACTTTTAGTTAACACAGAAATCAGTAGCAATAAAAAATCAATTTTTCTAGAAAATTTCAAAGAGAGAAAGTTAATATTCTCAGCAATTTTTGTGACAACCAAAATAGTCTTTATTCTTTGAAGTTTGTTGTATTTGGAAATTTTAACACTATGGGAGATTTTATAGAGTAGTACCAGCATATAGGTAACACAACTTATTAGCAAATTATATTTAATGATTTTAATAAACAATAAACTCCAGTGATAGTAGCATAGAAGTAAAAAACAAACTGAATATATTACTATGTTTATAGTGAGATTCCAAATCAACATTTTCTTAATTGTTTCTGCTGTTAAGGTGATTAATTATGTACCCTTTGTTTTATATTTAATATTTATATTAAGCAAACAATATAATTCTAACACATTTCCTTAAATTATATAACTTAAGGATCAAATATATATATATATATATATATATATATATATATATATATATATATATATATATATATATATATATATAAAACTTAAGGATAATTGGCTCACAATGTAAAATAGACAATGATCAGAAGTTTGCAGTTTGATGCATTTTAAAAATTATTTTGCAAGAAAGATGATCACAAAAGTAAAAAGTAGGGAACAGAAGAAGTCAATTGTTTTATACTTTTTATATCAGTTGTATTATATAAATCAACATAACATTTCATATTGTATGATAAATTTCACAAAAATATTTTGCTTGAAATTATGATTCAAAAAAAGAGCAAAAAATAATTTCTATGAGGAAAGGATTGACTTTGATAAAAAAAAATAAGAATTTCTTCTTCAAAATAATAGACTAGTAGATATTGCCACTCAAACAAAAGCATTAAAATTACTGAAAAATCATTAGACATTTAAAAAATTCAAGTTAAAAAATTTTTTTATAGATTATATAACATCAATTTAAGGATTAAAAAAATATTTGTAATAAATGGAAAATTTATGGAAGCAAAATCAACTTTTTTTATTGCAACAGGAATAATATTATATATAGTCTGAGACAATTAAGCGATAAAATTTTCCCAAAAATATTCACTTTTGTATAAAAGCCATCATTCAAGTTTCTTTAACTTTCCTTTCCATTCATTGATGAATATTTTAATCTAAATAAATACAGACTACAGGGATTATTTTTAAAAATAATTTTTTACAATATGCCAAAAACAATATTAGATAAATAGAGTGGAAAGTAGCAGTAATGTTATGCACAAGAAATTAAATGCTGATAAAATTTTGATCTTGTAGATTTTTTAATTGATAAACTTTTAAGAAGATCACATTGACAGAGTTTTACAATGTAAGTAAACATACATCTTTACTTTCTGGCATTTTCATTCTTATACCGGGCCAAACAGGATGAAAAGGATTAATCACAATTTCTACATCTGCAACTTTGCCCCCTTCATCAATTCTGACCATATAGTGTTCAGATCCATAGTCAGGAACTAAAGCAAACAACTGCTCTAAATATTTTTCCTAGGAACGAAAAAACATTTTTAATGTAATTCATAAATAAAAAGAAAAATAATAAAGGGAGAACACAAGATATATTGGTATATGTGAATATTTTTATATTTATAAATACTGCAATATTTTTATGTAGTACAATAAGTACTATTTGTACATTTTGTAGTAGAATTCAATTTAAATTTAAAAACTACTTCCTCTGAAATTATAGAAATAACTAAGCTAATATAGTTAATTAGAATTGTAAATAGTATTTTAGACAAGAGCTCAAATACAAGGTTCAGTGTTATGTAAAGAGAAGTACAACTGATGCAACAACAATTTAAATTAATTGATGTATGAAAAAATTGAAAAATGTACAAAGAAAAGCATCTATAGCAATTTTATAATGAACTTGTGGAGAATAACAAAACCTACATTAAAACTTCATATCTGAATCAGAGAAAAAAAAGCACCTATCACAGTGATAAACCGTTCACATCTAATGGTAGTATGTTAATATAAGAAATAATTAATAATTAAGTACCAAACTCATGATGAAAGATGCTTCTTACAGAAGAATTAGAGGAAAAGTTTTAAAGCAAAGAATAAAATTAATTAATTAAAAAACTTGTTTATGACCAGCATATTGTAACACAACTTACAAAAATAATGAAAATAAATTTTTTTACTGTCCAATTTTTATTTCAAGAAATATGACACACATAAGAATTCCATCTCACAAAAACCTTGAAAATAAATTTTGTATAAATGTAAATTTGCATGAAATTTCAAATGTATACACAAGAAATCTAAGGCTTTTAATTACTGAAGTTAGCTTTTCATTAAAATTTTTTTATTAATTCCAGAATTACATGTTTAATTAAGTATATATATATATATATATATATATATATATATATATATATATATATATATATATATATATATATATACAGTGAAACCTCGTTACAACAATATTTTAGGGACCAAATAAATATATTGTTGTAGAGAGGCATATTGTTATATCGAGGGTCCACATATTTTGAGCATTTAATAAGAGTTTTTTTTATTATTATTAGTTTAAGGTGCATAACATACTACTTTTAAGTCTATATTTAGAAGAAATTAATTTGTAAAATACTAATAATAGTGATTTAAATACTAAAAAAATAAATAAATAAGATAAATTCAGAAAATAAGCACAGAAATATTCACATACCTGAAAACACTTTTTATTGAAAATAATCCAATATTTTTGTTTGTTTATTCATTTTTTTAACTGTTAAGTTCACCAATACTGTATGCATTGAGTCTAGTGCACGAAAATGTTCTTCATTTATCGACAGAAGGCTTGAAAAAAATGTCCGTAGAGAATTCACAGATTGAAGAGCTTCATGGGATGACAATAAGGACTGTGATGGACCTGTATTATCATCATCAACAATATCATCATCATCTTCATCATTGTTTCCTATCTCATCAGTAATTTCAGAAAGAATATTTTCATCAGTAACTCCTGCGAAAACCATAAGATCATCATCTGCTGTTAAATAGTCTTCTATACTAATTCCAAACTTTTTACCGCTTGTTTCCTCAAGTTGGGATATGGATTTTTTGATGTGCAAAACACATTCTTGATCATCTAAGAGATCATTGGTTATGTAATTTTCATCATTATCAGATTTCTTATTTTCCATAACACAAAGACCGGCCTTTTTCCAGCAATTCCGAATGGTTTTTTCTGTTACTTCCCACCAACTTCCAGCAATATTGTCACACGCTTCCTTGACATTTACAGCTTTGAAAGGGTCTTCTACTTTATTTTCAAAGTTTACAAGTATGGAGTCCACCAACCGTTTTCTGTAATATCCTTTGAAGCACTTAATTATGCCCATATCAAGAGGCTGTAGAATTGAAGTGCAATTGGCAGGGAAAAAGCGATTTCGATATTTTGTAGCTTTGGAAATGACGTGTAGAGCCCCGCAGTTATCTATCTACAAAACGATTTTTTTCTTTCTCTTCTTCATTTCATTGTCTAACTTCTGTAACCATTCGGAAAAAAATTTAGACGTCATCCAAGCCTTCTTATTTGCTTTATACTCCACGGAAAGACTTTTCACGTTCTTAAAGCACCTTGGCTTCAATGATTTACCAATGACGAGAGGTTGTATTCTATGCGATCCTGTGCTATTTGTACACAGAAGAACAGTGAGTCTCTGCTTTGATTTCTTCCCTCCATAACATTTTTCACCCTTGAATGCCAATGTTCGATCGGGTAGGAGTTGGAAAAACAGCCCAGCTTCATCTGCATTATAGATGTCTTCTGGAGCATACTTTTCTAAGATTTCTTTCATCTTGTTTTGCCGCCATTCATTTGCGTCATTTATCGGGGCTGACTTTTTCTCTCCGTGAACTTCTTGGAAAGTTATTCCATGACGATCTCGAAAACGCATTAACCAACCATTGCTAGCTTTGAAAGTTTCGTCCCCTAGCATTGCTGCAAATTTCCGTGCTTTTGCACATAATAAAGGTCCATTTATTGGGACATTTGTCGCTCTCATCTCTTGAAACCATTTTAAAACAGCAGCATCAATGTTTTCATTTGTCGCAACTTTCAGTCGTTTTCGCTCTGGGTTAATTTCATTTGAAGTTACAGCATCTTCGATTTGCTTTCTCTTCTTTAGGAACGTTGCAACTGCAGATTGCGATAATCCATGTTTCTTAGCCGCATCAATCTGCTTCATTTCCTCACCAATATCATTGATAACGTTCAGTTTATCTCGAAAAGATAGTTGCTTTCACCCTGCCATCTTAGGGAACAATATCGCGTGAAAGAAAGAAAAGTTTAAACCAAATGTTTCGCGTAGAAACCGTTCAAAATCGTTAAAGACTGTAGTGATCCCTTTCTCACGCTTTTAATGAGTTACGGAAATAGTATTTCCCTTCTCAGCCCATCTGGAAAAGGGTGAATAAATTCCCACGCTTCGAGGGTGGACACACAATTCGGACAGGAAATGCATTTCGACCCCCTTTTGCTCTTGGGGGAAGCAGGCGCGCCGGACCACGTGATAGTCCAGTGAGAGAGAGGAGGAAGAACGACCCAGCCACTTTGTAGGCAACCGTCTGATGATGTAGAAGATATAATAAACGTTCCTTGAATTGAAGTCTTGTGATTCTGTTCTTCACACCGAACACCACCATTGAATCCCAAAAAGACTACAAAACAACCTTTAAACTCACTAGTGTGTTGTAAAAGCTTTTTATTTTTTGTCCAAATAATACTGAAATTTAGATTGAAAAAATCGTTTTACAGAGGTTTATTGTTCTAGAGAATATCGCAATATTGAGGGGAGATTAACATTAGTTTATATGCAAAATCACCGGAACCACAAAACATTATTGTAGTAGAGGGAGTTATTGTTGTATCGGGTATCGTTGTAGCAAGAGTTTACTGTATTTATATATATAAATATAAAATGCAAAGTCAGATATAGAACTGAAAAGCACAAGAATATATAAACATTTAAGCTTAGCAATACATTTAACGTATAAGCAGTAGAATAGTATTACTAAGATATAGTTAATAGTATATTTTATAAAATACAACGAATACAATGAAACAAAATACAATGAAAAATGCCAAATGGAGAATAGTACTTCAAAAACATTAAATGGAAAACAATACATTGAAAATACCAAATGGAAAGAATTACATTGAAAATACATGGAAGAAATTTCAAAGAAAATATCAAAGAAAGATGATAAAAATGGAATAAAGTACCAATATGGCCAGCTTCGCCACATTGGCACAAATTATGGCTTTTCTGCAATGGCCCAAGACATAGTCTTAAGGAAGCCAGTACACCCCAAAGCCATACTAAAAATTCAAACCAAAGTATCAAGTTAGAATAAAAGAAGTAAAATTTAATCTAAAATATATAAGTCAAAATCCAATGTTGCCAAAATACATTTAATTTATAATAATCAAATTAAAACCATATCTAAATTCAAGTCTAAATCTGCAAGAACCTCACCCAATATGTTAATTAGCAACTAAGTGTAAACACTATCGGCATTTCAAGCTTCTTATAAGACCTTCAAGGCTTGGGTGACCCTTCTATAGTATAAAACTACTCCTTACTTCACTCTTATAAGCAATGCTCTACTAGCCAAATAGTGTTTAATAAATTTAGTTGGAATGCCATTATGAGTTAAAATATTTTCTAGTCTATTTATTTGTTTATTGATGTTGTTTAAATTATTACATACATTGTACATTCTATTAACTTGATTAAAAATAATATTTTTATAAATTTTAATATTAATGTCTGAATTCCAGAAAATCAGTTTATTAACTTTGAAATTAAAATTATTAGTTTTATCATATATGTCAGTAAATGTGTGGTTATCTTTTATCGTAATTGAAATATCTAGAAATTCAGTTTTTAAGTTATCAATAATAGTTTTAATTAATTTTAATTCCTTAGGATGTATATTATTGTAAATTTTATCAAATTCTAAGCAATTAAAAATTATTAAATCGTCAATATATCTGTAAACAAAAGGCATTTGTATAATAAATGATTTTTCATAATAATTTAAAAATAAATTTGCTAATATACTTGAAAATTTGGAACCCTGGGGAATGTTGTTAACTTGTAAATAAATATTTTCCATATAAGAAATATAATTATTAAAAATACAAAATAAACTAAGGTCTTTCCAAAAATTTATATTGACATCCAATATTGAATTAAATTCATAAAAATAAAACATAATAATATCAAAAAGTTTTTCAAGTGGAATACTGGTGAATAAATCTTTGAAATCATAAGTGGAAACATCATTAATTTTATTGGCAGAAATAAATTCAATGATAGGTTTATTATTCTTAACAATCCATGCATTATTTGAATTAGTAATGTTATTTAATATTATATTTAAATAATAAGAAAATAGATTACCAGATATAAATATATATATATATATATATATATATATATATATATATATATATATATATATATATATATATATATATATAAATACATATATCTATATATATCCACTTTATAATTCAAAATAATTATTTTCAAAGTACAAAAAAGTACTTACTTTAACAAATTCAGAATTCTGACGACTATTATGCCATCCTTTAGTCACTGCTTTTTCTAATGGACCTTTAAGAAAACTATCTAAAATAGTACTTCGTTTGAGCTCTTGAGGGAAGTAGTCCCTACAATTATATTTCATGGTATCTGGTGTTAGTTTCATCTCTAACATTTGGCGTATAATGTCTGTTGCAACTAATCCCAGAGCAGATTCTCTGAATTTAAAAAGTTCTGGAATTTTACCATCCAGAAAGTCTGTGCGAACTTGATGAAAAAAATAATTGAATGTTTTTGCATCACCTTTTTCCTGCAAAGAAAATTTTCCATTTTCACAAAAGTAAAAAATTAAAGTTTTAAGCATATAAGTAAGTTTTTTTCTTTTTTTACAAAATGCAATTTAAAGTAATTATGCCAAGAAATAATAAGTAAATATGTTTACAAGTATCTTAAGTTGAATATAACTTTAAAAAGTTATATTAAACTTAAGATACTTGGAAATATTTCTACTAATTAAAAGGTAATGAGTTCATAACATACAAAAAATGTTTTTAAATAAAACATGTACCTGAGAACCTAATTTTTGTTTTGAAAAAATTTCAGCAAGAGAGGTAGAGAAAAGGACAGGAAATAAAGAATGACAGATCACAAAAAATTAAATTCAACATCAACCACTTGAGGCAGCTTTTCACTTAGAAATATTACTATGGAAAAAATAATTCCAGGCTTTAATATACAGATTTTTTACATTATGAAAAAAATCTGTAACAGAAAACTATTATAAAATTTTCAACTATTTCCAGTCCAATTTAATTCAGTATTTTAATAAAAACATTACCAACAAATTATTTTATCAAAAATTTGAAAAGAAATCTGCACTTTATTTTGTATTTACACATTTTTTGTACATTCACATTGCGCAAGTTTCTTACAATTTCAGATTGTCTAAAATGAAAAGATAATTTAGGTACAAAAAATTAGTTAAAACACTTCTATTATATACATAAAGCCTTTTCCAGTTGTCTTTGTCTATATTTAAATACTTGTAGTATCTAGAAACAAGCTTCAGAATTTTGTATTATTATTTTTAGCCACCCATTCATCAAACCAAATAATTGAATGACATTTGAAACTTAAATGGATTTGCAATTTTTCTTTTTTGTTATGAGTTTGCTAATTATTTGCAACAACTCATTAGTTCCCATTATTTTCTCTAATAATCGAATCTTTAGTGTGGTAACCTAGAGTAAAAGAATAGTTTCAAAGAATTTAGAGGCATATCTAAATACCCTGCCTGTAGGGTGCAATGAACTGTGGAAAACCACAGTTCATTGCAGATAAAGCTGTCTTATAAAATCCTTCTGTTATGAAATCCAAAATTATGTTCTAACTAAAAGGTATTATTAACAATATTTATTGGTATCAAAAGAGCAATAGCTAAATTGCACCTCTGTATTAATAAGCACAAAACTAAACATTATAAATTTATGCTTGTTGACAATTTTTTCATACCTTGACTCAAATGTAAATATCCAGGGCAACTGGTATATTGAAATCAGACAACATACAATTTCTGCTAACCAATCTTTTAAAAGACAAAATATTTTTTTACAGTCTGAATTAGTAAAAATAAAAAAATTAACATAATCCTTTATAAACTCATTATCAGGCCTATATTTACACATGGTTTCAAATTCTGGGTCTCACCAAGATCACAGGAAAATGGCCCTTCGAGAAAAATGTGTTGAGGAAGATTCTAGATACAGTAAATGCTGATGGAGTATGGCAATGTAGGTATAATAATGAATGAATTTCATAGGATATAAAATGAAGCTCATACAATTAAACATATTAAAATCGATCATATAAAATTTATTGGCAGCATCTGGCATATGAATTCCTTCACAATGACATTTAAAATTTTCAAATGCAAACCAATGGTAACAAGAGTTAAGGAAAGGCTCAGATTCAAAAAGACAGACTGTGATGATGAGCAGGTTCAGATCCTATGAGTCACCATTGGAGTGCCCTAGCAAAGAGAAGGCTCTGAGAAATGACCAATGTCACACAATGGGCTGTCACGTCAATAGAAGAATCTACCCAATAACTAACTCCAATTTAAAATTTCTTTACCTTATTCAATACTTTAATTTGTTGCGATTCCACATTACTAAATAATAAAGAGTGTAATAAAATTCATTTATAATTTGATAAATTTTATCACACACTTAATTACTTAAACCTATTGCATTATATTTTTATATCAAAGTAATTCTTTTTATTGCCACTAAGTTTTCATCATTTGTCAAATTTGAATATGAACAACACATTTAATAAATTTTATTAAAATACACTATATGATTAATGGTGGCACATTTTAAACTTCTAATCCTAGTTATATTAGAAAATATTTTAAGCAAATGCTTTCCCTCTGCTAGAAGACACAATAAAGCATAAACAAAGTACTATATTTAATATATTTTAGCAACCTCACCTAATAAATGTAGAAAATGAAAATTAAACACAAAATTATTTTCAAAGTACAAAAACCAACGAACATAATAACATTTAAAGTGAATTATTATAATAAAATCCTTTTACATTTGTATAGTTTTAATAATTGATATATTTAATCAATAAAATATTCTATTCTAATATGAAATTTTCATTTTTATATTTTGCCAATTTACTTTATTTAAAATAATGATAATTTCAATTATATACCCCTTTCATCATTTTAATAATTATTAGGATTTCAGTTGATAAGAAACTTTAAAATTCACTTTCAATTCAGTAAAAAAAGTAAAATTAATAGTATATTAAAAAAAAAAAACTTATGACAAAATTAGCAAGGACACCAAATTGTTGTTGTAATCGATTAACTTTGGCAACACATTGTAGAGCCTTGATAACAGCATCCTTTGAGATAGATATGGTAATATCCGCAATAAGATAGTGATAAACTTAGCATATAAAACAGCAAAAACTAAATACATTACAATAACTCAAAATTTAAATATGCATCATATTAATTGTTTTATATGTGAAATTTAATTTGAAATTCAAATATATATCACAAATTGACTAATTTAGGTATAAAATTATGAAAGAAAATGGCACTTTTCTATTTTTATCTTGTTTAGCTTAGATAAGAATAATTTCCAGAGTTATCTTCAATATAAAAATAGTATTTAAAAGCAGATAAAAATCAATGCTTTTAAAAAGAGAGTTCTTATCAAAATTATTTTCAGAAATTCAACATATTTTTGTTTCTCATGCGAAAAAGTCATTTAATTTTTGCACACTTAACAATTTTTGAACCCTCAACCATAAAACAACCTTAATAAACTGATTTAATTAAAATAAAAAATTTAAACGAGTTATAAAAACTTACAATGAGTCTTTTTGTAGATGGTAGATGATACCTAAGACGAAGCCAGAGAGTCCATGTTTCGCCACCATGTAATTCAACACATAATGGATACCATATCTTCGACGTTGGATTATATAACCCAAATAAATGCCGGGGTAGAGGACCTATCTTCAAATATTTGCATGCTTCAACAATTAATTCTTCAATTACATATCGTTCTTCTCCACGGAACACTAAGGATTCGTCACGAGTATAAAACTCAATTGTCACTACATTTTCCATTTTTAAGAATCATTTAGATACAAACTTTATTATGTAAAAAACATAAAACTTTACAAAACATAAAACAGTTCAACGAGATACTAATCTGATGACAAATCAATTTTACAAGTAATTACAAGATGGATGAATAAAATTAGTATCTAACAATATCAGGGCGGACGAACAAAAATAGCATTACAACATAAGCTTTAAAATGAATGATTAGCAATAATCATTCTATATAGAGGTTTTATTTTCTTTTGCTTCTTCGAAAAACGCGTGCATAGTCAAATACTTAAATTTTATTTCGATTAGTTTTTAAACATGTTTCTCATCGCTAGCATAGGATCTGGATGTTTACTAACAAATGACCAAAAATATTATGCCATGCTTTGCCATATCCGACATCATTTTCTTCTACGATATAAACTAACGTATCGTAAAAGAAAATGAAAATATAAGTGTTTCACTCTTCAACTAAAAATATAAAAAATAATAATATATAATTGAAAATTCAAGTATTTAAATTTTAAGTATGTTTTACTCTTTCAGTAATTCAAATATTACTCCACATTTATTTTAAATGTTCGTTGAAGCATAAAATCTAATCAATTGTACAGTGGATCAATTGAATGAAAAGTAACAGATTCTTCATTTGCTGTGAGCTGTATGAGAGGCAGAACTTGACAAGCCGAATCGAAAACTTTCTTGCCATAAATCGGGAACAGAAATCAGTTGGTTACCTGATGTGATGAATTGTTTACCGTTAATGAAAATGGAGTTCGTAGGGATCCTACCATACTAAATGCGAAAGCAATCCCCAACTCTACCATGGGGTTAGGGATTGCTTTTGTATTCGGAAGGCAACAAGTTTACATTAGGAAAGCTAATCCATGTTTAAAATTTCCGTAGAATCCAGTATCCGGTAAAATCCTAGGAGACCCTTGGTGACAAACTGAAGAAAAGTGCCAAGCCAGAACAAAATCCCAGTAACAGTTAGGTTTACTATATCAAGTGTATCGAAGTAGCGTTACTAAGACTGGTGCAGACCACAATTATCGCCAACCAACATCAATTGCTCCAAGGGTGTGGGCTCTGCTAGGATTCAACCCAGTATCCTTCAGATGAGGTTTGATAGCGAAAAAATGGTGCCAGTTGTCGTGTCAAAGATATTTGACTTATAAATTCAAAATTACTAAGTAGTTTGATGTCTCAATAATCTACTACCTGAAAATGTGCCACCCAGCGATGTCGTGTAGTATAAGAAAATTATTGCAAATAATATGGGCAAAAGACATCAATACATGAACGAGCATTTCGACTGATCAACCGGCTACTGGATATGTTGACATATTTAACTAAAATTTTCGGTCATGAGACGTGATCATAAAAATAGCTTTTAAAAAATTTGAAGTTTTAAAATCAGGTAACTTGGAATACCAAGTAATAATTATCAATTTTACAAAATATTTTAAAGGAGCACATTTTCATTTCTTTTAAAACAAAAAAAAATGGAACTTGCATTTTCATTGAAATTGTTTTTCAGTTATTAGTTATTATTGTTTTTCAGTAGTTTTATTTTATAATAAAATCAATTTTATTTTAAATGAAAAAGCAAAACTGTTGAAACACTTTTTTTAAAAAAAATTTGTACATAATTATACAATGTTTTCAGTACATTTTTTAGTTAAACCTAGATCTGATTTAAAAAAGAATATTAAATAAGCTATCCATCTTGTAACGAATTACACAGAAATAAAATCGTTTGCTTTCAGAGGCCATAATGTTTTAAGAATTTGTTTTAAAAGAAAAGAAAACAATATTATTATATCTTGTTTATTGTTAAGTATTGAGTAAATTTTTTTTAGTTACTATAAATAAATTGCTTTTGCTACAATAATCTAGGCAAATTAATAATAGTTCATTCAACGTAATCTTTTTATTGGTGACATAGAACGTTATTTATTTTTTGAAATTAAATTTTAAATACCTTTGAAGTAGAATCAAGATGATAGATGAATGGAACAGAACTTTCTATAAATCAGGTACGTCAAATGTTTTCTTTTTTGATGATTTTTTTTATTAAATTTTTCATTGTTCGCTTGATTTTATCTACAAATCTTTACAGCAATTCAATTTTTGCATATTTTTTTTCGAGTAATTGGTTTTTGAGCTATACTTTTTTACTAAACTGGATTTTCAGCTGATTAGTATCATATTCGTTCGAAAGTTTGAACATTTTTCTTAAATTTGTAGCATGCAAATAAAAATAGCATTACGATCAAGTATCACGCTGGACAAAAAATAACCACCTATTGCTTAATGACTATTCACCTCCAAAATATCAGCAAAAGCAACTAATCCCTAAATATAGGATGTTAGCAGAAAAAAATAATTTTGGTGTAGTATAATTTCTTTGGCTAAACTGAGTATTACGGACAGACCTTAGTTTTACCCGGTTTAGATATAGTGCCGGAATTTCAATACTGTCTTTTATATTCGTTTTGTATTTCGCTGTGAATATAGCGTAGGAATTTCAATCCTTACTTGAACTTGGCGAAAAAAAATCCAAAAAATCGCCAAACTTCGGCCGTATTACTCAGTTTTACCACTTCTTTTTATATTAAAGCCATTTGATTTTCGATCGAATTATCACCATTTAAGTTTCAAAAAGAAATAATAAACATTTGGAAATTTTTACTGTATCCTTTTAATTAAAATTTTGAAATGGAACATTTAAAATAAGGAAATTTATAAAAGTGTAAAAAAAAAAAATCAATTAACTAGTATATTACTCATAAGAATATTTTTATGATAACAAACAGAATAAGTGAAGGTAGAAACTTAAATTTTCTTTTTGGATACGATTATTACAAATGTTCGTACGCCATAAAATTACCACAAGGCTCTATTAATTTAAGCATCCTAAAATATTACGGTTGGAAGAAATTCACTTTTCCGTTATTTTTTCACATAATTCTATTTAATATGTTAAATGTATTTCCTTCTAATATGGAAATTTTAGCAATGCCATTACTTTTTTTATTACTATGTATTTATATTAAATCATAAACATTTAAAAAAACAATATTGATTTTTAATAAAAATAATTTCTAAAATCAGAATATTTTATAATTTTTAGTTTGCTTTTTTATAGAATTCTGTTTAATGATCCTTATTTCTCAATTTGTTAACGTATTTTCATAAATCCTTATATTTAAAGTTATAAAATGTCAGGTAGATAATATTTTATAGTATATTTCCTTAAATTTATATTGATCTACATCATTTATTCAAAAATATTATCAGTTTTCTAATATGAATAATTAAATATTTACACAAATTATTAAGATTAATAGTTTCTAAAATACGATCAGTTTTTTGTTCCTTGCACATTTGCAATTGTTTAAAAATAGTCAGTTGATAAGAACGTTTCATATACACACTATTAATTAAATAAATAAACTTAATTATGTTTACAAAAATGAGAAATTTAAAATTTAAGCAACACAGAGTGCTTAATAGCCTCCAAAATAATTTCTATGACTGAGAACAGTAAACACGCTTAAGTTTTTTTAAACAAAATACATGAGAGAAAAATACATTTAGAGGAAAGAATGAGGTAAAACATTGTAAGAAGATTAGGTAAGAAAATATATGGAGAGAAATTTTAAGATTTGGTAGGATACAATAGTGGTGTAAAATTAAAATTTACCATATAGAAAAACATTAAAAGTTATAAAAAGTAATTTGAAGGGCAAATTGTAAATAGTTAAAAAAATTAAATCGTCTTTGATGATTTAAGCCAACCATAAAATGCATGTTTTGTCTTATCTTTTCCATTGTGTTTTTTCTTCTGTTCTATTTTCAACGTGTTCAATTTTGGAAGCAATATCACTAAAAATTTAAAAATTTCAAAACTAATTATTTAGAATGACAAGTAAGATTTTGAAAACTTTTACAAACGGAAAAATTGTAAGTAAAAATATAATTATAATTCTTTATTTCTGGTAAAAATCCTGAATGGATGTTTCCTCATCGCCGACCATAGTCAGACATTCGATGAACTTCGTCTTGTTTACTGCGAAGAGTGCGATTTGAAAGAAGGCACCAAATTCGTAGACAAGTCGGATTTACGACATGTCTCAAAACGATATGACGTAGATGAAACGTTATTTGACGTCATTGATATTTTTAACCAATAAGAATTATAATTAACTGGCGTAATCATGATCTCATCATGAATATGAGCATGATCATCATGAACTGAAACGAAAGAAACAACTACTTTATGGTTAATAAAATAAAAAAGGAATGCGTTTGAAGCATTTATCATATTACGTATAAAATAAAGAGACTTAGCTTGAATTTAAATTAAAAATTTGCCTTACAAAACATATTTTTTTATGTATAAATTTATCAAATTTTCGCATATGACTTTTCAAAAGAATGGGAGTAGGGTTTTGTTTGATAAGTCATTTATTGTAATGCACTTAACTTTCCTGGAGGAAGCTACAATCAGTGAAATAAAATCTTTAATTTAGTTTCATGGCACGAAACGAGATAATTTTACAAAAACTTTTCAGCATAATTTTCTTGATAATTGACTTTTATTATCAAGGATACATATGTGCTTTTAGTTGGTACATAGAAAAGTTAGAAAAATATTGCGATTTTAGTTATTTTAATATTTTTTTAGTTAGATAAAGATTAACTTCATGGGTATTAATGTTCATCAAGATGTATATAAAGATGTGCTCTGTGTGCATAAAAGGAATTGAAGAATTCAGATAATTTTCCCGTACGTATTTTCCTTCCAAATTACCATCGCGTGTTAGTACTCTCATTTGACTGCGAGACTTTTTTTGATTCAAAAAGATATAAATAACTTACTAGTTCTTTTAACGAAAAATACTTACCGAAATCTTTGGTCCATTACAGTTAAATAATAATCGTTACAGAATTAGAGCTAATGATAAGTTGGAGGCTGTTATTATTCATAAAAATATAGTAAGATTCATCAAAGCACAAAGACTTTCACGGCTTGAAAACATTGAGAAATCTCCTCATAATCGAGTGGTTAAGATCTTGCATTGGAAGCCCATGTGCAATAGACTAAGGGAAAAGTAGTTTAATAAGGTTTTGAAGGTTCTTAAGACCCTTAAAATCTCCAACTGGGAAATTGAAGTCAGGGACAGAACTATCTGGAGGGTTATTGTGCATCAGATTAAGGATCAACTTGAGCTGTGGTGCCAATAAAGAAGATATTAATACTCTATCATTTAGTTCAACAGTTCAGATGTTGTTTGAATTCCACCTCAGGCATGAATGTTATCTAAGACTATATAAATTAACATTCGTAAGCGAAAAGGACAGTTGAGGGACAAGCAAATCAATGTGTTTGAAATCTCTCGCTTTAACATTAGCTTATTACTAGAATGGCCATGTAGTTTGTACAAGACTAATTTGAATTATTCAGAGATTTTAGGATGGTGGAAATGCAATGTATGACAGTAATGGTATTGAAAAAAAATTGAATCTAGCTTTTAAAATTATTTCTCTGACAACGTTTTTATGATTTTAAAATCATTATTTGGACTGTATTCATTCTTTGAGAATAATTATTTTCAATTAAACGCTTTTTGAATGTGTAGTAATTTTGTTATATGATGAATGCTCTTAAAAACATCATTTCCATTTAATGGCTTAAATCTTTAAAATCATAGGAAAATTACATTATTTTCAGGATTGAATGTTCAAAAAATGTCACTTAAATTCCGAAAAACACATCCAAAAGTTTCATCACTAAGGAGTAAGTTCTATTTATTACATGATAATTTTTAAATTAATGATATATTTTAACTTACTTTCTGTTGATAAAATTTATTCTACTTCATATTACATATGCCTACAAAAGAATTTTTTTTCTTTAATGTCTGGAAGCTAAGAATTGGTTTAGGAACATTTAGTTCACTGGATCATGATCAGTTTTTTCTCAATCAGCTGTACTTTTTTTTTTTTTAAAGATGTTAAATTATAAATGTTTGAAAGCTATTTTTAAGCATTTTTTTAGGAGAAACACTTTTTATCTCGTTCCTAAATAATTTAGGAAGGTTGAAGGCTGGTACAGAGCTTTTCTGTCTCCTAAGGAAATGTTTTGCATAAAACATTTTACTCCACTCCCATTTAATCCTTCAATTAGGAGATAGCATTTAAAGAAAAAGTGAATAAAACAAAGAAAAGCAAAACGTGCGAGTGAGAACATCTTCTTAATATAATATTTATATTCAAATTAAAGGTCTTTCTATGGTAATTCAACTCCCTGAGCTCATTTTTGACATAATTGTTTTATAAAATAATTACATATCGAATTATAGATATTTCAATGCCACTTTTATGCATTTTATATGAAAATTACCATTTATATTTAGGCTAATCTTACAGAATTATAGCTTGGTACATGGATTTTTTTTGATAATAAAGAAATGAACATAATACTTATATAGGATAATAATAAAATTTCAGGCTTTAGTTTTTTAGCTTGATGCATCAAATTAATTGAAAATTCAGTAATATATATTTCTCTAAAATGTTATATGCTAGAAATCTGAGCTTCTGGACAAAAAGTAATGTCACAATTAAATTCAGAGCTAAAATTCTTATGAAACCAGCTTCGACTATTTTTTTTATATCAAAATAATATTTAATCTTCAAAGAATGATTCATTAATAAAACACAGAAAAAAGAAAGTATATGTTGCTAATTAATATAAATATTTCATTCAATATAAAGAAGATATATGACATTTGAAATACATATTAATAACTGATTTAATAAATTTATATTTTAGACTGATTTTTATTAGTCGAAAGGAAAGAAAAAGGTCATAGCATCTGAGTAGACAATATAATAGTTACAGGGTGATAATGAAAAAGAAAAATGTGAAAAGATGAGTTATAAATGTGTTATAAATTAATTATTTTTAAATTTTTTAAAATTTTTCATTAAAATTTCAAATTTATTATATTTTTGGCAAGTAGCATGTGATCTAATTAATATATACTTAAATGCCTCAGATAATCCTCAGATGCGGTGTTTAAACTTTAGAAACACCCTAGAAAATTCTACTAAACATGGAGTCAAATGCCAATTTATTGTACTTTTGATATTTTCCTGCATTTTTGTTTATAAGTTTAACAGTTTTCAAAAACAAAAAAATAAAGGAATCTGTTCGATGATAAATTTATTGTTAATTATATATATAATTGATAATATTATTGTTGTTCAATTTTTAAAGATATATAATTTCTTTTTAAAAAGCTTTAATTTTGAAGGGAATAACTTGCAGTAAGGCGATTGAAAGAATTTTAAAATACTCATTAATGGCATTTTTTGGAAGAATCTGCTTTTTCAAATGAATGTTATAAACTATAGTTAGAAGAATTAATTTTTATCTTTAAAAGTACTTATAAAAACATTATTTATGAATGATTTTGTTTAATAAATCTATTTTAGAAGATTCAGATTGAATAATTTATAAAGAAACATATTATTACTAGTTTATCGTATGAGAGTACATAAATAAATAAAGACACTTCTGATTTAAAAAGAATTTTTATTAAAAATGACAAAAACAGTATTCTCTTTCTTTTCATTGCATAGCATACATTATCAACAGTAATAAACTTTCTTTCCATTGCATTGAATAAATCTAGAACATCAAGATGCTTTGAAGAGGAAAGAAAAAAAGTTCAATAGTTTCTAGTTTACAATTGCATTCTCTCTGTCACCAGGAAAAACAATACATTTCTATATTCATAATTTAAAATAATCTTGGCAAGATCCAATATTATTATGCATGATCAAAGTTTTTAAATTTAACAATAGCATTTATTGATCATAAAGTATACAGAAAATTTGTTAGTATCAAATAGTAGTTAATATTTTTAGGAAACATATATTTTTATTTTATTTTAATATGATTTGAAATTCTTATAATTTAATTCAACAAAAAGAAAAAATAATAATTCCTTTGATCATAAAGTAATTTATCGTAGTTAAATCTTGCCAAGTTTATAATTCCAAAAATTTAAAAAATTTATTAAACTTCTAGCAATATCTAAGTTATGTGAAGAATTGCTTGAAATTTTACACATAGATAGATCTCGATAACTCTTTAAGAAAAACGGTATTGTACTGAACACCATCTCCACAAAATAGTTTCTATAACTTTTTAAAAAGTACTCAACATGTAATCACAGTGTTATCAATGAAAATGTATCACTCTTTATCATATACTTTTATTTAAAGTACTGACATTCTAACTTGTGGTCCATTTATGGTAGTTCCACCTTGCTTTTAATATTTATACAACTTGAAAAATACTATCATTTTTACTTTCACAAGACGAAAAATCTATATATTTTTATAATCACTCTGATAAACATAGAACATGGTACGTTTTTCACTAAACGCGCCATAAATCTACATTTTTCTCTGCGCTAAGTGCTTACAGCTTTAAGTTGCTTGGGTTTGCCATAAGCTAAGTAAAAGCAACTGCAAGGGGCAGTATATGGCACATTTGGTGATAATTGTATCATGTACTACATTCGAGCCGACACTTCTTCTGAAAGGACAATCAGTCTATTAGAATATCTAATAAAGGACGTTTTTATACAGCAACATTTGAAACTTTAGAGATAGCTTAATTTACATCTAACTGTAGAAAAGAAACTTAAATTTTTAAGAAAACGTTCCTTATGCTTTAGAAAAGTTCTAAAAGTACATATAAATAAGGCTTTAGTAAAACATTTTATTCTGAAATAAAGTACAAAAATTAAAAATCTTGTGTAAGCATAATAATAATTTAATATATAATAATTTAATTACTTATGAATGAAATCAAGGATTTTTGTATATCTTTTATGATGATTTGATATTTTTACACATACAACCCACACTAATGTAACAAATGTTGCATTAAAAGTACTATATTCATTATACATAAAATTTGTATACAATTAAATAATTTGTTATTTTAAAATCTTAAATTATCTAGGAACATACAATATATTATGTTTAAGCAAAAATAAACTTTAAGTTATTCGTTGAACGTGATTTGTTTGAGATCACTTAACCATCTAGCTAAATATCTAACCTTATATATTAAGAAATATATATTTACACTCTAGTTGCATTATATTATACAAAATAAAAATGTGCATTATGATAGAATAACTTGATAGTAGAGATTTTTAAACACATTACGTGAGTCTTGAAATATTTTTTAGTAAATACTATTTATTTTTAAATAATTTAAACGGAATTTTTTATTTAAATTAATCTGTTTATTCCTTTAAAGAAAGTTTAATTTGTTGAAATACTTTTAATTTAAGTCCCAATTATGTTAAGCTTAAAAATGGTAAACTTTTTTGATAAATTTATTAACACTTTTTGGACTGATTGTATTTCATTTTTGAAATACATTTTTCCTCTTATAAGGGTATAACTAAATTGTTGATGCACATACTTGATTTCTATGGCCTAAAATTGTAGAAAGTCAAAAAATAAGACCAAAAAAAAGTGTTTGGTTTTATTCTTTCTTTAAAAAAATAAGACTCGGGATAACTATTAGAACTAAATCCTTCTACTTTCACTTATTTTCATAATCATTATTTCTTTATTTCATTTTCAATATTTTTAGTAAAAATTATTTGATTTTTTTTCATTCTCGATAGAATTATTAAATTCTCATTTAAAGTATAATTATAAAATAACGAATTTAATGCATGCATTTATAAAGGATATTTCTATGATGATAGTGTGAATCATTACTCAAACAATGAAAAATAAAACTTTCTTATCATAGCAAAAATATGCATTAAGTAAGGAAACAAAAACGCGATAAATATGTAGAACAGAATATTTCACGCCAAAAATATCGACAGTTCATTTTATGCTCTAAAGGGTTTGCCATAAAATTGATGCTATGAGACAAATTAGGCACATATCACATTCCTTTGAGGAAAACCACATTTGGTATTTCATGAAAGTTTGGTATCTTCTTCGGTGATGTGGCAAAGTTCCATATATTTACCAAATAAATAAATGAATTAAATTAAAAATCCTTTACTAAAACTTATCATAAGTAACCATGTGCATTAACATAAAGAAAAACATTATTTTAACATAAATATTAACATAATATAATAATTATTTATTTTTAAATATAAATGTAAAACATTAGATGAATATATAATAAAGCAAGAAATAGACGAATAAAACATATTTTTAGTAAAATAAATAAAATTTTTTACTTGCTTTTAAATTTTCCCTCTAACCATATATTAAAAGTTAATTTTCAAATCTTCTCAAAATTATAAGTTACATTTATTTTTACTTTTTAAAAATAAAATCACTTTATTTTTCTAATAAAAAATAAATAATTACTTGTTTTTCTAATCTGTATATTTTTAAAGAAAATAAAGGCTCTAGTTCATTAGTGAAATAATAATACAGGCTAACTTTTGGTTTTCAGTTATAATTCATAGCTGAAACTAAAACTAATATTCAGAAAATAGTGCATTTATTTTCACAAACTTCTAATAATTTTTCCTAACATGTTTAGCTTATATTTGATTTGTTGATAAAACAATAATTTAGCAAGATAACTAATAAAATGCTGGATGATAATTGTTATAATATTGCTAATAATACATGAATAATTTTGTGTTTAAAAAAAAACCATTTTCAATAAAAATGTTGCCAATTTTCACTAACCTGGTTATGCCAATAATTTTATTATTGTTTATTGTAAAATTAATGAAGTAAATTATGAGTTCAAGAGTAAGAATTTATAGAAAATATACATAGAAGAACAAATATATAACCGAAAATTTTCTTATAGAATTTAACAACAAAAGAAATCCTCTTTTTTTAATTGCTTTGAGGAATTTGTAAATTGAAATACCGAACAAGAAAGGAACATAATACTTTTATGTTAAATTTAAGTAAATTATGGTATTTTGATCTCATATGATCATACAGCTTGTAGATGAAACACAAACTCTCAACAAAACAGCAGTCTGTTACATTACGAATTTTAAGATTCAAATTTTTGATTAGTAGATAAAATAACAAAATTTATTTATTTACTATTTAAATAGTAATGAGTAATGCTTGCACTAATTACCGCTGGTGATTAATTAGCAGAATTTTAAAAATTAGCAGCATTTTTAGATTTGCAAAGATTTCATGATACATCTAATTATGCATTTAAATTAAATTCTAAGGGTATTCATATTTAATAAGTGACTATTGGTTTAAATATTTCTGCTATTATGCTAAAAAGACTACTTACGTAATAATTATATAAAAATATATTATTTAAAACAATATATGAAGTGTCTTACACTCTATTGCATACAATATAATAAGTCTATAACTATGGGACTAACTTGATATTTTAACAGTTAAAAAAGTGATACTAAGTGTTGCTATTTTGCCATCTCTAAATTTACATTTGCCTTAAATATATATATTATTGTCATCTTAAACGTGTGAAGTAATAAATTAATAAAAATCTATTTTCAAGTGTCAGGGAATATTATTAAGGCATAATTCTTATATATATTATGAGGTTTTATTGTATAATATCCATAAATATCACCTAACACATTTGTTTAAAATATTACATAAGCGATAATACATTGTTTATATAATATCTTAATACGAAACTAATATTTATTTCATTTTCGTAATATTTATGTATCGTTTTACTTGATTTAAACATCACATAGACAAGTTACTCAGAAAAGCAAAAATTATTTTTTATACATTTTAACTATACCTACTAACATTATAAATAAAAGCCAAAAAGCTTTAAAATGAAATATTTCCATAAAATTTCAAAATATTAATTAAAAATTTAATAAGATCTAATTACACAATAAAAAACAGAAAAAAATGTCAAATGTCATAATTATATTATAATTGAAAATTCAATCAACAGTTTTTAATGACCAATACGTTTAAGAAGAGAGAGTACTTTAGTTTACACGTTAGACCATATAATATTTCTTTTCTATTACAATGAAAGTTTTGAAATAATATTATAAATTTCAGTGGAATATTAACAAATATTTTTTTTAAAATTATAAAAAAATACGTAATGACGTAGAAAGTGAAATAGTAACAGATTTAAAAGTAATGTAATACATACAGTATAACTATATATATATATATATAACTTAATAGAGAATAATTTTATAATATCATCACATTATTTATTTCAGAATGTTCAACAAAGCGAATAATATAATATGCTATAATCTATATGAAATATGAATCATAATTACATGAGTATGTGATAAAATAAAAATCTAATATAGATTCGTTGGTGTGAGTTATGATTATAAATTGTAAAAGATCTAAAAAAGCTGGATATAAGCAAACTAATTTAATAATATCTATTAAAGAGAAAAGGGTTAAGTTTCCCATTTTTTCTTTAAATCTCGCTATTTATGGACACATGTTTTCATGTTCTACAGAGCTCATCTAATGTTTGCTAAGATATGCAAAAATAGAAAAATTTAAACTTCGCTAAAGTAGGTTTAGCGTGAGTATCATATATTCTATTTTGTGACTGATGTAAAAATGATATATTTCTTAAAGAGCTATCACTGTATCGCATTATATATATAACACGTTATATATATATATACACACTCTACATAAGTTTAACATATAAATATATTTCAGGATCTTCAGGAAAAGACCAATCATTTTCCCCTCATTAAGCACTTCGATAATTCAGCAAACGATATAAAAAATTAAGATTCAAAATTTTCATTTCTACTGAATTTAAAAATGATGTCTGAAACAGCAGTGGGAAAAGGATTTCATTCTACAAAGAATCTTTCTTTTTTGTTTAATCACACGTTTGAGTTTAGTTTCATTCAGTAATTTAAAAGTAAGCAATTAATACAAATATTATAAAAGAGTATTTTGATTTAATGAAATTTATTAAACTTACTTTAAACACTTTAATTTTAAAGTCATGGAGAAAAGCTTTAAGCAAATAAATAATTCAATGTAAATAAATGCGGTTCCTTTTATTAAATTAAAAATAATATCAAATAAAATAAAAACACATCCGCATTCAAATAAAAATAAAATTTATTGAAAATAAATAAAGTTTCATAGTAAAAAAGCAAATATATCTACGGAAATAACTATCAATTATTATATGACAAAATCTTGATTAATTCTGTTAATCCTTGACAATCTTTAAATATGTATATAAAAATTAATTTATTATTTCATTGTGAATAGTTAGATTAAATTTCATTATATTTTCTACAGCTTTTATAAAAAATTACTGTTTTGTTTACTGTATTTAAAAAGAAAACAATATGGAATTTTAATAAATTAAAATAGTTTTAAATTCTTAAATATTTTTTGCATACATTATACAAGGTAATTATTTGGGAAGTACTAAAAATTGTTTACAAACTTATTCAAAAACTTAATTTACTTTTTATTACAAATTTTTAAATTTCATAATAGCACAGTGAGTGATCGATTAACGAACATAATCCGTTACAAGACAATTCGCTATCCGAATTGTCTGTTAACCAATCATCAATTTACCATAGATTTTTTGCGAAATTGATTAATTCGTTCTGGAGACTCTAAAAACTAAATTATAAAAGGATATAAAATTGCTTGATAAGTTTATTAAAAAAAATAATACGCATAAAAATACAACTTGTATATTAATCAATCCTTTTCATTTTTGTTTATGAGGCATTAAAGAACATGTACAATGGCGATTTTTTCTTTCATTTTTAAGACTTTCCGGAAATGATTAATAGCACTATGTAGTTGTAAAAACCCTAACTTTACCGATACTGGTTTGGGTGCCATTCTAAGACCACTGCTCAGACATCCTCCTACTTCTACAACGAATTAACGAGGGGGGCGGTGGGGCTCAAAATGAAATCAGTTTCAGTATTGAATATGAAACTGACGTCTACTTTGGCTGTAAAATATTCGATTGGAAAAAATATTTTGCAGAATAGAACTTTGAAATTTAATAGGAAAGAAACATAATTCAAAAGAGATAAAAAACGATTTTTGGTCCGTCGAGTTTGGCCACTCTGCACATTGTGCTCCGAGAGCCGAGAAAGGTTCGTTAGAATTCGTTTTAGTTCGTTATCCTAACATGTATTCGGTGTCCAAACACAAAAATCTTTCGTGAAAGTGTTCGTTGTCCTATTTGTTCGCAGTCCGAACTGTTCGTTAGCCGATCACCCACTATATTGTAATATTTTTTATAAACCATAAGAGTGTAATTTTTAACTTAATGTTTTTCAAAATGAAATATTTCTTATTCACTTAAGAGATTAACAAGTGATTTAAATGCATATTGATTTAGCTTTAAAAATAAATACATTCTGCTCTTAATTGAAGTTTTCCTAGTGAATAAAAGACTCAACAGTTGTATTTCATAATTAACAACATTAAACATTAATATATACTTTTGCAAATTTTTAATAATTTAATTTATTTCAATATTAAAATTTATTTACACAGAATTTATTAATATAAGAATAAAGTTTTGATTTATTAGCATTAAACAAATTGTTTGTTTTGCGCAAAATATAGTGTTTGCAGTGCTTAGTGTAATAGTGTAAAATACAAAACATTTTTCATCCAATTTTATACTTGAAAACGTTATAAAAACGTTAATTAAAAAATTAAAATATATTTTGATCAAAATTTAGAAATTTAAACTTTGAATTTTTTAAGAATGAGAAACATTTATGATAGTGTAGCTTTATAAATGAATTTTTTGTTAATTAAAGCAAAAAATATATGTAAAAATAAATTATTATTCTAATATATATATATATATATATATATATATATATATATATATATATATATATATATATATATATATATATATATATATATATATATATATATATATATATATATATATATATACATACATATATAGATAGATAGATAGAGAGATATTTCATGTATATAATTTTTTAATTTCCTTTTTGAAATAATTTTTTGGTATCAAATGAATTAGAAAGCGCTTTGATTATTAAAATATGTTGAAGAAAATAGTCAAAAATAGATTTAATTATTTTAGGACTATAAAGTACTTTAATATCGGGCATTAATCCCGCTATCTAAAATGACTAGACTTTTCTGGAAGACCTGATATTTGTACTCAGAGTTTAAGAACCAGTATTCAGTTATACGACACATTGTAAATATATATAACAATTAATAAATATAATAGAGACTCTGCTCACTACTGGCTCTGTATAAATAATGTTTTATATAAGCCATATCTTTAAAATATCACTTTCAAATGCGGACAATATTAAGATAAATATAAACAAATGAAAAATGACTAGGATCTTTTTTCAGACATTTAACTAAATACTAATATAAGAGCACATAAATAAATAAAATACATTTGAGCAAATTAGTTGAGATTTAATCAATAAATTAATGAGCTTAAAAAGAAAATTCTGTCGGAATTGTTTTTAATCAATAAAAATAAACATTAAAATTTATAAAATATTCAACATAAGAAACTTAAGGAAATTTTATAAATTATTTTGCTCATCATAAAATATTGATGATTTATATTTCCAAATTAATTATAAAAATTATTTAAATTTAAAATTGAAAATCATGAAGCAGTAAAATGTATGTCAAAATAACACTAAGTTTAATTTTATAAAAAATTGCAAATAAATATTTTAACCATGTTTCAAACGCATTGATATTGGAATAAAACACAAAATTAATTTTCAGTAAGAGAGTAAAATTATATATATTTTAAGTTTACTTTAAATAGTAGGGTTTGTAAAATTTAAAATATATTTGAATTATTATGATGTGATCAAGTTCAACACAAATCACTAGGAAATATACAAATGAACATGTTAAAAGAATTTTGTAAAGTTCTGAAAGTTTAAAATGGGTTATATTATTTGATTAAATTAGTAATTATTTTTCTGATTTTAATACTTAAATTTTCATTAATACATTACTAGAGAATTATTTTGTATTGCTTTTAAGATTAATAAGTATCAAAGTGACTTGCTATATATTTAAAGATATTTCTTCTTTATAGTTAATAATTAAAGCAAATATGAAATATATTCAAAATTTTATTAAAATCACTTTTATATTTGATGCTAATGTAGATAAGTATCATTCTGTCTGAAAAGTTGGTTTTATTTAGGTAATTTTGTGAACAATTTTGGGTTCTTAATTTTTTTAAGCATATGATACTTTTTCGTCAGTTTTCTACATTGTAAGTATAATTATAGTTTTTCCTTTACTAAGATTGAAGATTCCGCTTAAAAAATTCTTTTTAAATGAAACATAAGCATTTTAAGTAAATTTATCGAAGAATACATACTGGATTTCTTGTTATATTTATAAATAGCTCACTACCTTGTCAAAGATTAAATTCTTGACGAAACAAGGCTTGCTTTAACTTTTATTTCAAACATATGAAAAATTTTAATTGTTAAGTTTTTGGTTTATTTGATTTTTTTTCTCTTACTATGGTTTTTATATTTGAAAAACAAAAAATCAACAATAATTTAATAAAGAATCCATTGGAGGAGAAGCAAATGTTATTAGTTACAAGTTTTTTTCCAGAAAAATCTGGTATCTTTCACTTTGCATAAATTATTTTAAAAGAATTGTTATTAAAATAATTTACAATTCTATTCAAAAAAATTAATAATGTTTAATAACATACAGATAAAGGGAGATTCTAATTTTATTTCAAAGAATTTGGTATAATGACTCAAATTTAAGTATTATTTAATATTATAAATGTTGTAATAAGACAAATTATTCAATTATAAAATATCGTAGCTATAAAAAATGCTTAACTAGTTAATTTAATTTCAGGATTATTTAATGAATCTAATTCTTTAGATAGATGAATTAAATTTAGTTTTAAAATGTAAAGCACGGTATGCTAATATTTTATTTTTTAGATGACAAAATCGAAAATAAAATAAATATGGAAAAAAAATTCTAAATTTTTTATGTAAATAAAAAAAATTCTATTGATAATATTTGTTGATACATACAAATTTAATTCTATCACCAGTGTTTCAGGTGGAGAAAATGAATAATCGAAAATGTTATAGTATGACAGATTGTTTTCTCTTTTAGATATTTTAATTTGACTCATTTTCACATCGCTGCTTTAAATTCAGAAGTTACAACAACGTTTTTCCTTTTTTTATAAAAACCAATCTTTGCTATCTAACTAATATCAATGTACATTTTTTGTTGTTGTATTTAATAATGTTGAAATAAAATTTGAAATATATATATACAGAGTTAAATATGAAATTATATCTTATAATATAGGAATTAAATATTTTATATATATACATTATATTAGTTACAATATTTTTAAATGTAAAAGAAAAGCACCATAACATTCACATTAATTGATATTAGTGAAATATTACAAGGATCCTATGCACATGTAATGTCCTAAAATAAAATTTTGCAATTTTTAAATGAATTAAAAATTAGCATAGAATACACCATTACATGGAAACATTTAAATGAAAAACGTAAAATAAAATCATTAAAGATAAAATGAATATTGTTAAACAACAGATATTATGTTTACTTCAAAGTAAATAAATCTTACACCATATTATCTTTTTTAAACTACATTTTTCAATAACAAAAATTAAAACACGAAACGAATGTGAATATCATTTCAATACTTATTCCATAATATCATTGTTTACAACTGAAAAGTACCAAGACACTATTCCATTTGAGATTAAGACTAACTATATATATATATATATATAAATAAGGATTGGAATATTGAAGAACAGCACGGGGTTTCTCAAAATTGGCACAGCGTTAGGGCCCACGCAGTAAAGTGTTCTTTAGACTTCGAACTGAGTTCTCTTAAATTTTCTTCAGTTTGTGTACGTGTTTTTCTATCTCTCTTTTTTTAAAATTTGCAAGAATTTAAATTTTACCACAATTAGATGGCATGGCTCACTTTCCTAGAAGGTCGTCACAGCTGACCACGCCGTACTCTAGAATCAGGCTGCAGGCGATGAAGACGAAGTACAAGAAGAACATCACCATTGCTAAGCCAACATTCATCTTCCACTTGAAGACAGCGATGGAGATGATGACGAAGAGCAACATGAGGAAGAGCAGGAGGAGTGAGCATGCCATACCTGAGCTGCTCACTTGTACAGGACCGAAGATGAGGCATGATAAAAACCAGGGTAGTGGGAGACTAGAAGTAAGTAAATATCATTTACATAATAATCAGTATTCAATGCAAACTTAATATTGGAAACAGAATCAAAATCTTATGAGTATATACATATCTTTAACCGATCATCTTTACTGATATATTCATCTTAACTTGTAATATATAGTATGATTATAAATAAAGTTTAGAAAGCTATAAAAAAACCCACTAATCATAATGATGTCAAATTTGAATAGAATATTATTCAAAATAGAAAGAATGTTTGTGGCAAAATTTTTTCCAATTTTTAGCAATAAATGACGCTGTAAATATAAAATATGTAAATGATAACAAGTCATGAGTACGGTTTATTGTAGTTGGTACAAAAACGTCAAGTAGACAGGTTTTCCTCATTTCGATTCTGAGACGTTCACCTCAGCTGTCTCAATGAAGGATCTTGTTCTACTTATAAAATTTTTTTCAAGAATGATGAAGACTTTTAAAGATGTGAGAAAAGGCGTTGGTCTGATGAATATCAAGGGTTTAAAAAATGATTCAGAAATTTGAAGACAGTTTTTTTTAATGTAGAATCTGTTAGAGAGAGGAAAATAATTGATTTGACATCATTTCAAGAAATGGACATTCAGAGGGCGTTGCTGAAAATTCTATGAAACACTCTGCATTGAAATCCATAGAAAGTTACTTATGTGCAGTTGTTGAGATTCCTACTGACCTACCAGCAAGCGAGACTTTTGATTTTTAAATTTCTTGCTCGCATGGAAGGGGACAATAAATAACCATAGAATATTTGGTGGATAGATGAACCCATTCTCATTTGAAAGGATTTGTCAATACACAGAATTACCCGGTATAGGCCAACAGAAAATTTATTCTCAAATAGATGAATATCACTTCACTTTACGAAGGTCATTTTGTGGTTCGGGTTTCAACATATTCATCATAGGGCCATATTTATACTGGAGATGTGAGTTTTTGGACTTATTTCCTGCACCATCATAAGTACGGCTGTGATTGTCTCAAATATAACATGGTTGTGATTGTCTCAACCATGTTATTCCAGATCTTAAACAGCGAGGATGGAATCATATTTATGCACGATGGCGTTATACCGCACATTGCAGATTCAATGAAGTTGCTCAAGCAGAATTTTGAAAAAATTAGAATAATCAGCCGTCACTTTCCAAAAGACCGATCTTTCCAAAAGTTCCGATCAATTGATCTAAATCTATACGACTTCTGACTGTGGGAATATTTAAAAGTTATTGTGTTATGTTAAGTGTTCTGATTTCAAAGTGGTTAGTGTTCTGATTTGTCTGAAGCTACACATTGCCCATCACATTTTAAGCATGAACCCGGACACACATTGACCAGCTGTAAAACTTGCTGTTTTTAAGTTTCTACTTATTTCAGTAAATGATGAACATCGTATTGAAAATGCATAGCTCCAATCTCACGAAATTTAAAAATCAATTTCCTCAATTTCATGCTGTTTTGGCTTCACAAAACTAAAAAATCAATCTTTCTTATTCGATATAATACGACCTTGCAGGGATGGATAAGATTATGTAACTATGTAACTAACAGTATTATACACCTGTACAAACATACACACTGAAGAATACAATTGGCTTAATGCGAAGTTTATACTTTAGCCTTTGTAATTACGATAATTAAATTTTAAACTATTTTTCTTTATTCTATCGCATATCCAATTCTTCAATAATGTTCAGTTTTAGATTGACGTTATTCTAATCAATGGTTCCTCTTTTATAATGTTTTGAAATGTAAATGTTAATAATAAAATATCTTGTAAAAACATAATTAAATCAGATTCAGCATTCACAGATAGTCTAAAATAAACACAAGCTTTCATCCATATAATTTGTCCATTTCTATGAAAAGTAAGTTCAATTTTTGTCAGAAATTAATGAAGTCCATTTCTGACAAAAAATGATTATAATTTTCTCCTGATCTAAACTAAATTATTTGTAACATGTTAGCAAAATGAATTAGTATTATATAATGTATTGTTTGGCCCTTATAAAAACTGCTATTTGTGTTACTGAGATGACCAGCTTTTTGAAATAATTTACATATAAATGGAAAATGGTATGTACATTGCTTCTAATCCAAAAATATACCAGTTTCTAACATAAAAATTAGTACATAAAATTTATCCTGTTTGAACATAAATTCATTCTTTTCTTTTCAATCAATAATTTATTATTATTATTACTATAACCAACTTACTATTGATGGTTTCTGACAGTCAAATAGTTCAATACAGTAATTCATCTCGTAATTTCAAACAATAGCTAGCAAAAAGGTTGGCACATGAGATAATAATCATTTCTTTAGATAACCGGAGATTCAATAAGATTTTAATAGTTAAAAAAACTTTAGCTCTTTCTTTAAACATATTTAGCCGTCACTCTGTAAACATACATACATACAATAGAACTCCAATTATCCTAATCAATTGGGACCGGACGCCATTCGAATAATCCAAAATTCGGTTAACTAGATTTTTTGATAAAATGATCCATTTTAATTACTTATTATATGTTGAAAATGGGATAAAATGATATATTTTTAAAGAAAAAACTTTTAATAAATTAAATGAAAAACAAAGATTTGGATGTTAAGGTACTTACAAGTGCTGTACATTAATATATGTATGTATAGTGCATTAATATATTTATGTACAGTGCTGTAAATGAAAGTCATTGCTTGCTGAACATCTCGGTCAGATTTTTTAATTCACTGCCTTCATCCATTTTGGGGCAGAAAAATCACGAACCCGCTTGGCAATGAGAATTTGCATGTGGTCACACTCGAGCTGACGCTCCATCCAATTGAATGTAATTTCAAAACCGGGAAATATTTCACAAGCTGATAGACCAGTATCTGCTTCAACTTGGATATTAAGGTCATCTTCTTCCTCGATATTTTCAATAAGTTGACCATCATTTGCAATTTGAAATCCAGTGTATGACTTATAAACCATTTCCTTATTTCTTCAGCACTTACTTCTGAACATTCAGGTAATTTCAAAAGAATGTATTTGAATTCCTCAAGTGATACGCCATTCTCATTTTTTCTTCTTTTACCTTTTCTTGAGTTTTTTCTTTTTTCTCATTTTCTATTTCTTCTTCAGCTTAATTTATTTTTCTGAAATTCTGAAAGTGATTTGGATATACATAGTTTGAATGAATGGAGTTCTACTGTACATCCATTATCTATACATGTTTTAGGCAAATAACCATTCAAGAAATTTTTAATATGTACTTGATATACAAAATATAGGATAAAGCAAAATTAAAAATCATGAACATAAATAATTTGTTGTACTCAGGAAAAATAAATGGTCTTTTAGAAACATTTCTCGACTATCTTCAATACTCTCAAATCAATCAATTATAAGTTTTTTACATGAAATCTTTGACTTTTCAGATAACAAGTTAATTATTTTCATTATGCATAGTATATACATAAATCTTTCTTAAGTTTTGCAAACAAATTTCGCGGAAGATTTATTACTTATATTTATCAAAATTTATACTTTGATATAAGTAAACGAATTTTTAAAATTAGTAAATTCTTTTTTCTCACTTTTAAAAGAAGCTGGCAAACTTATTTTTTAAATCAATCTTTTAATGTGTAATACATCACTAAACTTCAGCTATTTGAAAAGAGTCTCTTGCCATTATATCAGAGCAATCAATCGATAGCATAAAATGGTACGTGACATAAAAATAATGGATGACGCATTTAGTTGCTATAGGTCAAGGTCTAACATTTCTAAAGCTGTTAACCGAAGCATATTTTTGCACTTTTAGTAAAAAAAATATGATAGTCTGTTCTCATTTGTATTCATAAGATGAATGTGTCAAGCCATCAACAAGATTGATTAAGACTTATAAATTCATTCGTCGTTTTAAATTCAATCAGTATTTGAATCGCTACTTATTTAGGTAATTTGAATTCTATCAAAACACTCGGTGAAGGAAAGGAAAAAATGGCTAATGACTATCCATAATTCACAGCTTTGAATAAAAAGGATAACGTTCATTCGCATAAACGCAAGAAATTAATAAATCTTTATTCAACGAACATTTTTAAAAGGAAGTTAAGAAATTAAAAACAAGAGAATATTATCCAAGTAATTATATGTCGAAGTTGTTTTAATGATAACATAAAAATTTGTTTTACCAATTGTGGTCTTAAATGTATTAATAAACCTAAAAGATTCCAGAAAATGGTAAAAAGTAATGAATATAAGTCATTTTTTAAAGTTTTTTGTAATCCTCTTGTTTATAAATGGTGATGATAAATATTTTACATGGAATAGACTTTTTCAATGAAAACAGCATGATTTATCAGGATGTAAGAAAGGTGAAGTAATAGTTAGAAGCCAAGTAAATACGGAACTCATGAATTTCATAAAATGTCACTTACTAAATAGATTCGATTCTAATGAAGGGTGTTTTTCATAAATTTAGAGATGAAAGAGAATTAAAGTAAGGTCTATGATTTAAAAGGGTGGAATATAAATTATTACATCTGGATTACAAATCCTGTTTGTGTACTGAACCCAGAACTTGTTGAACAAAAGACCAATCATTGACCATTTGTCTACCATCTTGATATAGAAAGGAAAAGTTAGACACGTATAATAACATTGTTGTCCACATGATCTTAAATAAATCATGGCTGTTATATCTATTGTGAATTGTATTTTAAAATAGAAATCAAATTTCACCCGATCATTACATAAAAGGGAATTTGATGGAAAATATCGAAACCAACAGCCGTTTACGAACATACCTGTAAAATTTATTTCACATTATAATCAAAGAATGTTGCGATGGTTGTTTAAATGTTACTACAGTTAGAGAAGGTAATATAGATAAAGTTATATATGAATAGAATTTATAAACCCCTTATTAATCCGATGGTTCTCTTTGATAAAAATTCTCTTAGATAGTTTGACATCTTTCAACAATCCATTAAAATTGAGATCAATTTAAGCAAATTTATTCATTAATTTCTAGAACAAATTAATAAATTATTTGTTAAGTTCTATTCGTTAAAAATTTAATTAATTTATCGGTATGAAGTTTATTAATTTTTATTCTGCATTTATGAAACTATTAAATAAATCTTTTTTAATAAACTAAAACTATCTCAAAATAAACTAAATTAAATGAGAGTGGGTCACTTAAAATTTTACAGAAAAGTGTAAAGTTAGAATAAATTACCATAACTGAAATTTATATGGAAATAATAAAAAAATGTTCTTAAAATTTTAACGTAATATTTTTATTCAAAAAAGTTTAGGTTTCATTTGTATAAAAAAAAATTAATTCTTAAAACATATTTACCCAACAGCGACATCGAATATATTGCTGCCAACTGAACTGGAAACTGCCATATCACCAAACCCTTTTCGAGCAACCAAAACACTTGTTATGAGATCAGGGATACTGGTTCCAGCAGCTAAGAACGTCAGACCCATAACCTAACACAAAAAGAGTTATCGTTCAATATGAATAAAACAAATTTAGAAAAAATGTTAAATTTAACTTAGTTAAAATATCAGTTAAAAATAGAAAATTTAAAAACAATTAGATACATTCAGAATATTCTTCAGTGAAAATATTCTTTAAAAAAGGAGTAAATTTAAATGGATTTTAATGAATTAAAAGCATAATACACATTATGTTAAATTCTATTTAATTTGCATATTTGGGAAAATAAAATATTTAAGAGACAAGTAGATGAATAGCAAAAAATATAATGTATTCTTAAACAAAAAATATTTCTGCTTAATTTAAATTTAACAAATTAAAAATATAAATTTAAAAGATTTGATTAATTTTTTGTATTGATTAGGAGTGGAATATTTAAAAAACAAGCAGATTAATCATTAGGATTTATAAACATAAATATATTTCTAACCATTGTTCGAGAAAATGAATTGAAATACTTGCAATGTTATCGAAATAATTTATCATTTCCACTCAAGCCCACAAATTATGGACAATGCCAGCTTTGGCAAATAAAGGTTCAAAAACAAAACAAACATGACTTATTCATTGAGATCATTTACTGAACAAAAGATATTGAAGAAAAATTTGCTTTTTACTTGTCTGATAAAATTCATAAATGTGTCTGATATCATTCATAAAAGTTACGGTTTTTGCTGCCTGTAGTATAATTAAAAATATATCTTAACAAAAATTTAATATTTCATAGTTGGCATAGTGGTTAGTACAGTGTATATCTCTCATGTAATGAAACACAGTCTGTCCAACATCAGGCATACTGAGTATCAAGTTTCTGAGCTGATTTTGAAGAAGATTATTTATCATGAAAAGCTCTCCAAACTCGTGGTATATTCGTGGGAGGTAGTTGATAAACTGAAACTCATCGATCCACACATACGCTATCGAATTCAAGTCTGGTGAGAATGCTGGCCATTCCGGATATCGAAAACACCCTCAAATTGAAGTATTCATTTACGATGCTTTTTCGGCGAGGAGTGGAATAGTCACCAATAATTTCAGATTCTGCGCACCCCTAAATAAATGTAGATGTTGTTTCAGAATGCTTTCCTAATAAATGTGCCGCTTCACATAGTACCGATCTGAATATGCAGATCTGTCCTAGAGTTCAGTATTCCAGCATAATTCTACCCTAAACAAGCAATCCTGTGTCTGAAATGCTGTTTGCCTGGCGTTCTCCATATGAAAGTTTGACTAGAATCAGACTGTAAACCAAACTTTAATTCGTCAGAAACATCAGTATACGATCAACAATATACATGTTTCTTTCTCCAGGGTAATTACTGGCAATCGTGAGTTGTCATGATTGGAATACGTCTGACAGAACTGAGAGCATAAAGGCCGATATTTTCCAAGCGTTTTCTTTGAAGCTGCAGATCGAATGCTGTTCTCCATCTGCTTCTTATACTGCCAAATATATATATATATATATATATATATATATATATATATATATATATATATATATATATATATATATATATATATATATATATATATATATATATATATATGTATATGTATGTATAAATTAAAATGATATCACTTTTGAATTCAGCAGTTTGAAGATGCACTAAGATTTTTAGAATCTCTAAACTCATAAATTAAAGTAATAACACACGTTTAAATTCAGCAGCATTACAATTTACTAAAATTTCTAGAACTATCACTTTTGTGGATTCAACAATTTCTAGATCTACTAAGATTTTATTTAGGATTTTGTGACTTCTTTGAAAACTGGGATTATTTTTCTGCTTGTGTAGCTCAATTATACACAAATACAATAAATGTGATCTATATTTATAATAAAAATAAATTCTCAGTGGTTAAAAATAATTAAAAATAAAATTACTGTGAATTTTAAACCGTGAATTAGATTAAAAATGCTTACAATTTTTAAGAGAAATCTGTTTTTTTAAATTTAATCCATTTTTAGAATTGTGTATGCTTTAAGTATAATGAATAAAATAAATGTGTTAAAATATAATACCAATTTGTCCTGAAAAATATTTATTTTTCAGTATAATCATTATGCTATATGCGTCATTTAAATTAATTTATTACTTATATTTTAAATGTAAATTTAAAATTAAATCATCTTTTTATCTCATTCAAAAATTGCTTCACACTAAATAATTAATGTTTTAAAATCTCATAATTCATACAATATGATTGCTAGATGTTTGCTTAGAAAGTCGTTGGTTTTATCTAGCTTACAACTGAAGGAATTATTAAATTAAAATTGATTAGATTCTTTATTGTTGGCAAATTTTTATTTTTCTGAATTTCTTATACTATAAAATATAAATACGAATAAATTTTGTTTTCCTTACAATTATCATTAAAATAGTTTTAAATATTATGAGCATAATTTTCAACTATGTTTCAACAGCTAAAATTATTTTATGATTTTCGATACATTATTGTATAAATTTTCACACACAGAAGATATAAAATATAGATATTACCAATATAGAAAAAATAATACATGAGAGATTTTTAAACAGGTAATTGTGACAGGTTATTTAAGCAGGTTTATTTCAAACAGGATATTGTTCGAAGATGATAGTCGAGATTCAAAAACTTAATTGGCATTTTCTAACGATTTTATAAAATAATGCATTTTTTAAATATTGCCTTTTCAAATAGAATGAATAAAAGATAAATATATTATTCAGTTTAAAGGAAAACTTAAAACAAAACGGGGTCAGTCAGAATAGGAAAGTTATTTTGAGAGTTTTCTTCTGGAGTGTTTTTGTTGCTTGTAATTAACTTCCCCAAGAGGTTGAAAGGTTTCAGGATCTTTCGGGGAAATTCTTGTTACGATAGCTCCCAAATGTGACATCAGGGAATTACTCATTTCTCTCGCCGGCGACATCTGCTTTCATCGATTCGCTACAGTTATATCGATACAGTTATGGGAATACACAGTATGAAACGAGAGCATAAAGTTGAAAAGGACGAACAAGCTTAATTGTTAGACTTGGAATTAAAGCATTGTGCCAATCTTTCGTGTCATATGAGAGGAGGCTGTTTTAAGACTTTTACGGCAGAAAGCTTTCTACAAGCACTGTGCAATTCAATATTGTTCGTAAGGGTTAGTGCAGTTTCATTCTTTGGAAAGTGAGAAGCTGAATTATATAACTAAACGAGGCAACGTCTGAGTTTATAATATAATAAAAATTTGACCTTCGTTTCTATTGGATTATTGAGAATAGTATTTTGTTAAAAATAGTTACATTTTTCACCAAATTAAATTTTTCAGAAAAATCAATTTTCACAAAAAATCATAATTTCTATTCTAATTGAACTACTTTATCTTAAAATGACTTTTTATATGGATACCACAGGATACTTTAATAGCAATAATAATAAATTAAAGATGTCAGAGAGGTGACGTTATCTTCTTCATATAAGTGGAATAATATTATATAAAGATATCCTATTCATTGATATTTATTGATAAAATTTAATGATCCCTAATTGATAAAAAATCATTTTTAATATAAGAAAAAATATTCATTATTTAATATTCTTTTAAAACACAAGAGCTTAAATATTTTGTGAACCATTCATATTTGTATGGAAAAAAATAACAATGAATCCAGCTTAAGTAATAGATAATAATAGTTTCAAGAATTGGAACTTAATATTTTTCATACATTTAATTTTTGTTAAAAGAAAATACCAAATTTTATCATTTATTTAATTTTTTAAAGTGTATTTATTTAAAGAAAGATGTGCAACATTGTTATTAATTATAAGTAAGTTCACGTATATGTTATTCTAATTTAATATTGTACAAATGGTAAATAATAAAGGAATTTAAGATGATCGTATACTTTTAAAATAATAATTATTTATGCAATAATAAATAAAAACTAATTTCACTTCAAAATATACTTTCCAGTTTTCCATGGACTTATGCCAGGATCTTACTCCTAGGGGTGAAATGTCCGCGTTTGATTCAAGACATTGTTAATGCGTGTTGAAATTTTGCTTTTTGCTTGCTCATGTGTCCGGGTAAGTATTTGGGAGTTTTCTAGGTATTGGACGATGATATAGGAATAAATTGAGATTGGTCTAAGGATTTCTTAAAATTGAATGAGAAGGAAAACCAAATATTTCTTGCAGGAAATATTGAAGTCTCAGGTGGTTATTTTGCCTCCGATATTATACTGGCTACATTACTTGCATAATCAAGATAAATTTTTCAGCAGACAATAATTAGCTACATAGCGCTAGAATTTATTACGACTGCGTCTTAGAAATGATAATATTCATAAAAGACCTTCCATGTTTCCGAACTCTGTCAAATGAATGTTTTGATGAATGTTAAATGAATAAAATATTTTTGTACTCTTTCAGTTTTTTCTGCATTTATAACAAGATCTACCATTGCGAGACATTGATTATTTAATCAAATAATATACTCATTTATGAGATGGCTTGTATCACTATCTGAGGTAGTTTCATACTTTAAAAAAATGTCTTCATACAGTTAAATCTTAATCGAAGTTTGTTTTATTCCCTTCATTGGTTCAATAAATTAAATTGAGTTTTAATTTGATTTTTTATTCACCTATTTCGACTCCATTCGCAAGGCGAGTTTATAACGATAAAAATTGTTCTCGATTTCTTTCTTTCTAAATGCATGTTTATTTGCGACAGAGTGTATAGTAGAAAAGAATCTTTATTAGAAAAATATAAGATAGCTTTAAAAATGCTGCCATAGGAATCTGAAAAATGAAATTATTTTAATCTTAAATTTTAATGTAGTATTGCAAAACAAATGTCATGAAATTAAGAATGGTACACCAATTTAAAGCTATTTGTTCAACTTTTCAACAAATGCATATAACATTTTATACATTAAGCATACAAAGTTGAACATACTTATAGTATTGAAGGAAAATATATATTTATATTTGTCATTTCATTAAAAAACATAAAAAATATTTGAATTGAATTCGATTCTGAATTATCCTTATGCCTACAAAAATATATAATGTGTCTCCGAAAACATTTATAAATAAACAGATTTTATTTATAGATTTATTAAAAATCAAAATAAATATTTCGATGCATTCTTACATATTTTTACAGAGAAACATTTTTAATTGCAAATGCATATCAAAACTATAGTTAATACTAAAGGCCATAGCTTGAGTTTTCCTTTCAGTTTTTTTTAATTATTTGAATTTGAATTGACTACTATTGTATATTGAATTAATTGAATTTGAGTTGATTACTTTATTGATATCTTTTTGTCTCTATAAACACCACTCACTCAAATGTGCTAGATTAACGTAGTAAAATCATTGTGAAAGTACAATCGTCTCTAAAGCTAAAGAAATTTCTAAGTTTCACTTTTAAAGACTTCACTTTTAAAATTTATATGTGTGCTCACAAATATACATATTATCCCAACAAAAAAACACAGTTACTTCTTCCTTCATTTTTTTTACCAATGTTTTATTGAAGATAAAATGTTTCATGAGACAATACTTAAATTGAATGATAATATTTCATAATTAATATTTTCTTACTAATAAAAAAACATCTGTAACTACTTTGGAAATAACATTGGGATTCCTGTGTAAACAGAAAAGCTATTATTAACTGCTCAAAGGATATTTTGAAAAATATATCTCATTATTACCGTTACTATGATGGTATGTGAAATGCTTCTCATTGGTTTATGTATAATGAGTGGAAAGCAAATGATTGATCCTTTTACATTCAGTTTATCTTGGTGGAAAATTCGCAAGGAAGGCATTGATGATCCATCTGCTGTAGTAAGGAGAAAATGAGTGGAATTACAGTTCAAATGTTTTTAAATTCGCTAATGCAAACAATCATCTCGTCATAAAGGTCGGCTATTTTTGTTTTAATATTCAAAAAATAGAGTTAGAAACACAATTTCTTTCTTTAGTCCCTGAGTCAGGCTCTCATGCCCTTGGCACTTCTAAGCCATTTATTTAAGACTTTGATTATTAATTAGCCATAATCTAAGAATAACACTTCATCTAAGTTCTTCGAGCAAATGATAATTTTTGGTAATTATTAATTGTTATAATATACATGTTTCTTTTTTGATACAAAAATTCAGTAACAAAGTCATTAAATTTGTTTAAGGCGTTGGACATACAATTAAAAAGTCTATAACTGGTTATTTTGCATGTTAACGAAAATACTGTTTGGTGCTGACATATTTTCCGAGTATTGAAATTAATCATACATTAATTATTTATTAACGTAATTCTAAAATTTGCATTTTACAGAACAAAAATAATATTCTAAATTGAAAATAAATTAGAAACGACCGTTTAAAATAAGAATTTAAATTAAGATACTGTTTTGTTCAATAAGTAATATTTTAAAAATCTACTTATTTTTATTTATATAAATTCCTTAAAGAATTTTCATACTTTCAATAATAATACTTGACTACATTTGGTAAGTAAATTTCCTTTATTGAACGTTAATTTAAAATTAAGATTTATAATTCTAACTGTATCTTATATTTCATTACTGTTTATGTAAATTATAATTTGCTACTATTTCAGACATATAAATTAGAAAGTAAAGTATTTAATTATATGAAGTAATACTTTGTTATTGAGTATGTAATTATAATATTTTCTCTCAATAAATGTTAAAAGTTCGAGGAATATCGATTAGAAAATTTATAAAAGAGAGTTAACTTACAGATTAAGCTTGTATTAATTTTTCTTTTATTTTAAATTTTGTATCAGAATCTTATTAATCATTAAATTTAATTAGACGCATAATCTATGTTTTCTACTATTAATGCTCACTTTGATCTTTCAACTCAGTAAATTTTAAGGCATTAATTGATTCTTAATCATAATATGTCCTTTACAAAGGCATTCATTTTAAATAAATTGAAATATATTATTAAAAATAAGAAAAACAGTTGTTGATATTAAACTCTAAATAATATTGAAAACATATACTACTATTTAATATGTTTATAAAACAAATTAGGAGACATGGAAATATTATATTTTGATAAAAATATAAAAATTATAAATTCAGTGAGAATTATTTGGTAAATGAGAGAAATTGTCTTTCCTAGACTAGTCATAGTTATTCATTAAATACTCACTATCTGGAGAATCTTTCGTGATTCACTTGAGTTATGAATGTTTCCCCTTGAGTCATACATGACTCAAGTTATTACTCAAATGAACTCACGTTCACTCAAACACTACTTAGGTGAAGTAATTGAGTACTCTGCGTGGATTCATTGATATTAATTATAAAACATTTAATTTTAATTTATTATTTCATGATTTTTATTATTTTTTATTAGAGAAAAGTTAATGAATATTATTTATTAGAAAGTTCCATTTAGAATAGGAATTTCATAAGATTCATAAGAATTTCACTCATAAGAAAATATGGTGCTTGATGCAAATGCATTTGAATTATAAGCTTTAGTTATTTTTACTAATTTAGTTATTGTATAACTAAAGAAACCAATTTTGATTCTCAGCGAAACCTAGATGCTATCTAAGAATTTATAAATATGTTTTAACACACATCCCTCAAGGATAAGAAGAATTAAATTAATTGATCAGCATTTTTCTAGGGAAAATAATGATTTCGAACTATACTCAATGACGATTACTCTAAGGATAACTTAGAATCATGAATAGAAATCACTTTTTCATTATCATGTCATCACAATATCGTTATCAATGCAAGAATGTCATCTGTCTGAATATTATAGCTTTTTACAAATTTTGCTCATTTAACTTTTGGTATACCATGACAAACTGGGATATTATACCGTACATTTTATGAAGACTTGGCTATCATATACAAAAAGTTACCTTGAGCCTAAAACTAATAAACCCTCTGATCCTCGTCTTACAACTTTACAAGTTCACAGTTACAAGTTCTTACACTGTTACAAGTTCGACAGACAGGCAACGAGAAGGAGAGGCCCTGGTCTATACCTATAGGTTATCAGGTTTAGCCCCATCTTCATACCTAGAGAAATGGACACAAAGTACAGCGTGTCGTGCGCCCACTTGGAAACACAACCGTCTGTTAATCAATTGAATATTTGATTACAAAGTTGGAACTTTAGGGGCTACAGTTGTCTACAAAGAAGTACACCGTATTACAGTTTTTGATACAAACCTGAAGTTGACAAGTTCGACAGCACAATAACACTTTTATCTTCATATTGCATCACAGAAGGATATTATATAGCGATTAATTAACGTTTGTAAAGTCAACGTGGTGGTCTTTTGTTGAATATAATTTATTCGTCGATCTTCATTTGATATTGCACACGAGAGTTAATTCGACCATGACTACAGTTTAAAACTGACACCGAAACTCTTCAAATATCCAAAGTTGCATACAAACAAACCAAAGTGAATATGGAATCACAAAATATTGGGCAGAATGCTAAAAAAAAACTGACTGATCATTAAGCAGCCAGCTGGAGTCTGTCGTAAGAATTGATCCGGAGTAACGCTTCGTAACATTGAAAAACATACAATTTAAAATGGACTCAGAACCACTGCAAATATCAACACCAAAAGTGCCTATCAAATTCATTAAATGTAGAACTGAATACAAGAGCGTTAACTATTCAGTTGTATTTCAGCTCGCTTTTGCTGGAAACGAGGATAAGAGTTAAACGAAAAAAAATTAGAATTTAGAGTAGTAATTTTTATATTAATTGACTAATATTAGTAAAATCTTTGCCATTTTAAATGAGAGGAAAATCATAGCAACCAAAATATAACTACAATTAATAAGAAATTTAATCGTTTACAAGAAATTTTTAAAAGCAAGTTTTATGTAGAGCAAATATAAAGTAACGAAAAAACGAATAAGACTTTTACAATATGTTGTCTTTTCGAATGATCTTATAAAGTTAAGAAATTTAATATTCAAGCAAAGTAAAATATTTAATAAGCAATAATTACAAAATTATTTATTAATGTCTCGGAGCTAAAAAGAAAATTATCAAAATTCTTCTCTTGTATCAATAATTATTAATTTGCTTACTTTATTTTTTTACAAACTTCAAAGATAGATATATAATTCATAACAATGAAATTTTTATCATAAAACGTTGATGCCTTTGAAAGTTATGACTTTTTAGTTATTTATTGTAAGATTAGTTTGTAATGTCAAGAAATAAATATACTTAAAGTATCTTAGGAATCAAATCTCCGACTTCTTTTTGAAAACTAAAATATTTTAGGTTGTAAGTATCACTATAAATGTTATCACAGAGACACTATTTTTATATCCTTTCCGAAGTAGGAATAAACTGCTGAGATAGGGTTATAGAGTAGTTGATACCCTCATTTGGAAACTTGCCAAATATATTCTTGTCAAAAAAAGGCAGTTTAAAAACAATATATCTTTTGTAAGCAGGTGCAAGTTTTTATTTATGAATTTTTTTAGACTTTGATTTTCACAAATTACGATCAGTTGCAGTATGATAAAATAAAAGCCCCACTTTAGGTTTTATTACTTCTTTCAGAAAATTGAATTCATTGTTAGATAAAAGGGAATTCAATTTCTGCAAATAAGTTTTTGTTTAGTGCGAAAGATATAACTATCGTAAAAGAGTCTAGTGTTTACTTTCAAGCTCTATTTTTATTTCTTTAGTTAAATGATTTTTTTAAGCATGTAAATGAAAAAAAAATGAATTTTAATTAATTGGAATTCAAATTTAGTTTGTTAAATACAATGATCAAATGAATTGGAATGAACTACATTTCACACAAAAAGAATTACACAATGAGTTTATAATATAGCTCATATAAACTCATTGTAATTCTTCTTCTGCATCTTCGGTTTTATAAGCTTTAGTTTTAAATACTAGAATTCTAGCTAAGCGTGAAAACTTTCGAAATAGTTTTGATTCAAGCAATACATTAAATTTCTTATAATTTATAATATATTTCTAAATTTAAAAATGTTTTTTAGTAATATCCTTACAATAATAATCTATTTCTTCTAATTATAATATTTTGAAATAATTGAAATGAACAATGAAAAATGAATAAATAATTATAAATAAAGTATTTGTGGATATTTGCTTAAGCGCTCAGTTAATCACTAGAAATTTAAAACTTTTTAAAATGATTCAAACTAAAAGATCTGCAGATTCTGACTGATTCTCATGTTCAAATTTATGGAAAGACAACATAATTATCTGTACAGGTGAGCCCTGAACGATAACTTTGGACTAATGTGTTTAGATAACTCTCCTATCACCAAGTACCTCGTATTACTGAACCACGATCAGGTGGACTAAGGCAACAACAAAACCATTCACATAAAGGGAAAAGTTCAGTGTAATATTTTCTGTGATGTCTTCAAGTTTTAGTATTCATATGGCAAATTGCAATATCACGAGTTCCGAACTGTATAAAAAAATTGCTCAATAGCGCTGACTCAATAGATTTTGCAAATATTGGGTTGCCAAGAAAGTAATTTCGGCTTGCACCAGTAAAAAACGTTATGTTTGGTTCGCTATTGTTTTTTCAATGTTAGAATTCTTTTTCTTTTGAATTTTGGTAGTCGATACATTTAGGTTACTTTAGGAAAAATTTCATGTAATTTTGTTTACTAGTTTCATCATGGAGTGAGTAAATAATCATTTTCGTCACTTTTTTATTTTCATAAAGACAATAAAACGGTTGAGGCTCACAAAGAGATACGTGAAGTTTTTTTTGTTGACTGGATAACAGAACGTATGAGTCAAAATTGGTTTAAAAAATTCTGGAGATTCCTGACTGAAAGATGACCAACGTTCTGGTCGATATTCTAAAGTTGATGATGACAAAATGAAAGCCATAATTGAATCGAAACGTCATGTAACTGTTCGAGAAATTGCGAAACACTCAAATGTATCACACATAACAATTGAAAACCATATCAGGCGTCTTGGAATTGTTATGTTGTTCGATATTTGGGATCCTTAAGAATTGAAAGAAATTTACATAACACAACAAATCAAAATTTGTGATAGGCTTTTCCAAAGTAATGCAGTCGACCGTTTTTTGAAGCGAATAATCACTGGCTATGAAAATGGATTGTCTACAATTACATTAATCGAAAAAGATCATGGTCCAGGCATGATGAGCCAGAACAACTCATGTCAAAAGCTGAGTTGCATCAAAAAAAAAAATCTTGTGATTGGAGGAAGCACTCAAAGAGGAAAGACCAGAATTAACAAATCACAAACCAATCGAGTTCCACCACGACAATGAGAGGTCTTACACATCTGTAGCAATATGTATGAAATTATCGGAGCTTCGTTGGGAAGTGATGTGGCATCTTCCGTACTTTGAATTATCATTTATTTCAAACTTTACAAAACTTCTTAAAAGGTAAAAATTTCAGTAATAACGATGGCTTCAAATCACACTTGGTTGAGTTTTTGCTGTTAAGAACCAGAAATTGTAAGAGTGTGGGATCATGAATCTACAAGAAAGATGGCAAAAGGTCATCGAATACAATGAAAGATATTTGACTGATTAAAGTTCGTTTCTTGTATTGAAAATATTGAGTGTTATTTCACGCTAAAAGCGCGAAATTACTTTCTAACTAACTCAATAATTTCAATTATATTGCAACTGTTATCATTGAAGACTGACGCATTATTTATAATACGTGTGTAAAATGAAGTGAGGAAAGACTATTGTTTCTAAAATCTTGAATTTCAACAAAAATTCATCTAAAGTTATTGGCAATAGAAGCACTTTCACAGGATTTTATATTAATGCTCAATGTACCTTTTTTTTGAAAAAAAAAAAAACGTTAATTGTATTTGTTTTCTTTTCATTGTAATTGAGTGTTTTGCAAACAAGTGTTTTGTTTCTTTAAAAATTTTTTATCGTGTCAAAAATAGTTGGTTATGGTTTCATCTTATGTTATCTTTTTCAGTAAAGCATATCAATTTATTTTTCAGATGAAATCAACTCCTTTTGTTGATTTTCTTTTAGCTCTGACTTAATTATAAGAAATTCTATACTTCAAATTAATCTTAGCAAACTTGACAGTTAGAAGCATTTTTAATATACTGCCTTAATTTGAGTAAAGCGCTTATCTTTAGAAAGTAGTGAAATTACTAATTAGCATAAATGAACAAGAAATCAAATCTTTTAGAATATTTTATTTCAAAGTATATAAATAATTATGATAAATTCATGCAGTTTGGTGGCATCAACGTATGTATTCGGAAAACGTCTACTAGGCGTTAACATTTGTTTTCCTAAAATCTCTACTAGAAGCATAATACTTCACCATTCTATTTCCTTCGAATAACATTTTGCAAATTAATTTCTCTGAAAATTTTATCATATTTAAATTGTATATATTTACATTATACTTAAAAATAATGGAATTCGACAAAGTCTTAAATGAACTTATAAAAATTAGTATTATAATACAATATATATAAAAATAAAGCTGTGTTATTTTAAATTACATAATTATATACTCCAAAAAGATAAAAATATTGATTATATTGATTAATAAAATAATTTAATTGCTGTATTTAATAAAATATATATCTATTTGAATATTATTTAAATTCTCTTAATTAATTAACTATGTATGGTTCTACTATAATAAAAGTGGAATTTATTGATCAATTTAAAAGAATGAATATCACGAGTAAGGAATACTTTATTTCAATATGAATATAAGTCTTTGTAATTCATAATAGCTACTATTTACGTCAAAAAATTAAAATAAAAATTTCATTACGTCGAAGTAGAGATCGATTAAATTTGCATAATCACAGATTTGAATATTTCTCAAATTCTTGGAATTAAATAAGTGCATATAATTACGTTATAATCGTGATTTATTATGTTAGAATGTCATTATATATATTTAATTAAAATAATGCTTACTTCATTTGGAATACCAGCTGTTTCACCAACAAGGGAAGCCCACCACACCATAAGGTAGGAAAACACAGCAATCCAACATATACTTCCCAAGAAAGAGACATAGAAATATTTTCTTTTCTCCTGAAATGAAGAACAATAACATTCACTTCAAGAACTAAAACTTTGATGTAAGAAACATGAACATTGATTTAAAAAAAACAAGAACAATGTTGTTCAAATACATGAACATTGACATATCCAACATGAATATTGAAATGATGAAATGACATAATCAATATGAATATATCTAAGGAACACATCTGAGTATTTAACATTTTCAAGCAAATAATTTATGAAAATCCTTTTAAAAATATTTTATATTGTTATAATTAGAGATAATTTATAATGAATTAATATAAGATGATTTAAAACAAGGTATTTATAATAAATTTATAGACAAGATTTTAAATTAAAACTTATAGTTTTGGCCAATTAAAGCTGCAAATTACAATTCGAAGCCTAAAAAATTTTAATAATAAAAACAAAGATTTAATAATAAATATTTAGTAAGTATTTGACGAGAGGAAAACTTATACTACATTTCTTTTTTAAAGAAACCATACAAAGAAAAATATAACATAAATTTTACTTTTTATTAAATTAAATAAGTTGTATAATATTTTTATTATTTTTCTTTTGACTATAGAAATCATAAAAAAGTTGAAGTATGAACGTGAGGATAGTTAAATAAAGAAAATAAATTGGAAAACTTTTTAAGGTACTTAAATAAAAATATGAAGCAATGGATAATGCACAAGTGGTTGGATTATGTACAAGTAACTTGCAATGAAACGCATTGTATAAGGGGTGTATGAATCAGCATGTATATTAAAATATTTAAAACTTTTAAATGCAAAAACCATTTGTGCATTTACTGTTAAAATAAAAATTGCAAAAACAAAACTTAACGTGTAAAATTTTAAAGTTCAGTATAAAATTTTAAGTGATGAAATTTTAATATGAGTGAGAAATTAATGTTATTTGAAAAACTTTATATAAAACAAAGACAAATATATAAATGTAAAATTATGCTTTAAAATTGTTGAATAGTCAATATATATATATATATATATATATATATATATATATATATATATATATATATATATATATATATATATATATATATATATATATATATATATATATATATATATATATATTACTTGATTTCACAATATAAATTTTAAATAATTTATCTTTAAAAATATATTAAAAATTCTAATTTTATTACATAAATCATAAATGAATTATTTAAAAATTATTTACCTAACTATTTGAATAGCTGTACATAAAACATAAGCATATAAATACAAAAATTTAAATATAATAGTTTATTTATACTTACTTCAAAATGCTCGGTGATCTAAGTAAAACTTTTCAAACTTTTCCAGTAAAGGTGACACTAAGATGACTCGAAATCATATAAGAATGAAGGGTAGGAATTGCTTTTCCGAGAGCATTGAAAGGATGCTAATATTTTTAGCGTGCTTTCTTCGAACATTCACTTTGCAGGTGAACAGAGAGATTATAAGTTGGCAGATTATAACGTACAGAGAAGAAGGACCGTGTGATGATTTAAACATAAAATACAAGTAGAAAAAGACACAAAATAGAGGGAAAAGTATGCTTTTATTATCGAGTAATTAACATAAGCAAACAACAAAAGTGAAGAACAAATGTGAGTTTAAATGAATGTTAAAAAGTGAGGTACAAACGGTCGATTCCGAAAAGTGTTGCAAACCGTTCATCCACACCGCAGGAAGTCTGGACGTGTCTTGGGTTTTCCGACATCTGAATCTATACATCAGATAAGATACTTCGTATTCTCTACATCTTTTACTGTGTTAGAACGGCATTTCCAACAAAACATTTTTATGTGATTCCGAGTCTCACGTTTAGGTTTTTACCCTATTTCTTCTAGAAGTTTTTAAACTTTTTACTAGAATATTTCGAATATATATTTTCCAATAGGTCATCTTTTAAAAAATATAGAAACAGCACAATTTTTATTACAAAAATCACTATTAAAGTAGCTAAAAATTAATTTACCGGATTTCTTGTGTCTGGAAGAGTGAGATACAGAGGGAAAACTATTGGAGCTAATAAAACATAATTCAATCTTTTCTGCCAGGTGTCAGGCCAAGTCAGGTCCATCGGCTTTTCTCCTTCTTCCTCTTCTTCCTCAGCAGGAGGTTCTGGGGGCTAATATAAAGCAGAATTATATACAGATGCTTAAATAGAGCAAGTTTATATATAGTTATTTCCAATTAATTACAATTTTAGATTTTTTCAAAACACAAAAGTATGTATACATTATTCTATTTTATATATTCTAGTTTTATTAAATAATTAAAATTATGTCATTTTTTTAAAAAAAAAAATCTGTTGTAACAGTTATAAATAAATATTGATACTTTAGCAATAAGTTTTACTGTATATTTATTGAGCACTGTAATCATAATTTTCATATGCAATTATTAAAATTAAATTACTTTAATTTTAATTGTTAAAAAACATAATGATTTTCGTTACATAATTTTATCTGTCATGATATTTTGAAAGCCCGAGAAATTTAAGTAGGAAAAGAAATATATTTTTTAAATAAAAGCTTTCTTTTTCATTTGAAATCTGTAGGTTATACTAATTACAAAAGATAATAAGTAAATAACTGTTGTACGATGCTTTCACCAGTTGCAAATAAAAACGACTAATAAATAGTATGTAAATAGATAACTGTTTCTAAACTTCTTAACTTTTACTATATATTACATATTTTTTCAACATTTTTAATTAGAATGAGTTATAAATAATAGTTTTGTGATGCCGCTTAAAAATAAAAATAATAAATCTATTTTGTAAATATATATTAAGCATCTCAAAATATTCAAATCATCATTGTTAATGATCGAAATTCATGATGAATCGGTTGGTTAGAGAGTTAGTTTTTGTTCTTAGAAGGTAATGAGTTCGAATCCCGACTCAAGAGAAGATAAATTGTATTCCTTAAATGCGGCTAGACCACATAAAATATTTTTAAAAAGTCGCGGTGTTCTCCATGTAAAATAATACTTCTGTGAGTGGCAGGCGTGGGTAGCAATAATACTTCTGGAGATCTGCTTGATCCAGTTTATAAATTACGAAGCCCCACCTACTTTCGGGGCAAAATGTCATCACTTCCATCCCTTATAGTCTAAAAAGTGGAAAAGAACTCGTAATAGCCGAGTATTATAATAACGATCAGTGAACTTATTTTTCAACTTCTGTTATTGCTTATTAATATTTTTAAATAATTAAGGTCAGAAAACATTAAAAAATTATTTTTAAATAAATATAATCTGCGACATAGAACATGTTAGATAAATCTAGATTTATGCCATTTTAAAAAATAAATATTTGAATATAACATGTAGTATGATTTAAACAATTTTTATTATTTCAAATGAATGTAATAAAATTCTATTGTTTTGAATTAATTGAAACAACTAAATAATAAATTCCTTAAATATTTTAACTTGGAGCAACTTGAATAAAAAAATTATTTTTTTATTTAAAAATTATGATGCACTACAGCATTTAATCCAAAACTATCAATATCATTAAATTAATAAAAAAATTAAACAAACTTTAATATTGTGGATGAGATTTAAATATTTGAGATAAAAATAATTGAGTTGAATTTATTTATACTACAGGAATCGATATATTTTCACTTCACATAAGATACAATTTTTTTAAAGAAACTGAATATAATAATAACTTATTGAAATAAAGCAATTTTTGCTCCATGTTAACTTTATAATCTTCAAATTTTTTACTGGAGAATATTTAGTTAGAATTCATTTTTATTATTAATCATTAAGATATTTAGTTAATAAATTTTTTTTGTGGTGTTAAAAGATTTTTTTTTCATTTTTAATTGGTGTCAAAATTAACTTTAATAAGTTGCAATGAATTACTCAGATTGTTTTTCAACTCAGTCTCGAAGTTCTTCTTAAATTATTATACTCTGTTATTGAAACAACTGTTTATTTCACACGACAATTTATAATGATTTCATTTGTAAACATGTTTTTTATTTATTATGTTTGTTTAATTTAAGTTTACTTAATTACTCACCCCAAAAATGTTTTCAGGCTTTATTCATATATATCAGAATAATTTATTATGTTTAATTTATTTTTCTCAGAATGCTATAACTAATTGCGTTTACTATTAATAGTTAGTTTCTTTAAAAGCATGTTAAATGCATAATTTTATCCTCTTACAATTTCAAAATTTAACTTTGCAAAATTTATATATACATATATATATATATATATATATATATATATATATATATATATATATATATATATATATATATATATATATATATATATATATATATATATATATATATATATATATATATATATATATATACTACATAAAAATACGCTTAACTTTGCATGCATTAAAATACTTAAAAAATTTAATAAATAAACCCAAAACCGTCATAAAATATATAATGTTAAAATTTTTCTTTTATAACTCATTTCACCTTAAGCCAGCGGTTTTATGTCTTACGCAATTTATTAAAAATTCAATGTTTCTAGTGTAAACTTAATTAAATCTTTATGGAGAAAAGTTAAATTATAAAATTATGTTTTCATAGAATATTAATCATAAAGAAAGCGCATGATTCTGAAAAGGGGAAAAAAAAAAAGCTTTTTACAATTTAATAATAATTTTTTATAGTGTAATAAAAAGAAACATGACACATACTTACCACAACTTCTAATTTATATTTACTTATTCTGAATTTAATATTCTAAAGAAAGCTGAAGCAAAAGCATATTTCTTGATAAATTCTATCTAAAGGTTTATTAATGTTTATGTTAGGATTAGTAGACGAAAATTACCATTTAATGTTCTTTCTAAAATTAATAGTTGACCAATGTTTGATATTTGTGATGAACTTTTTAAATTGAATGCAATAAATAAAAGAAAATATAGCATGATTTAAGGTAGATTTAGATTTGATTATTCTTATATAAGAAATATTTTTGGAAGGAAATGATATTTTTATATTCGATGACACGGTTAAAGTAATTTTTTAAACCGTAGAATAATTTTTGAAGTAATACATACGATGCATATATCTCATTAACTGTAAAGTTCAAATATTTTTATAAAAAAAATGAAAATTTTGTAATATAATTTCTAAATTGTTAATTTTTTACATTTAAGAAAATCAAATAATTTACACTGCTCGATGAATGTCCGATCATTCTAACTAGTTTAAAATCTTAAATAAATCGCTTTTTGGCATTTAATTGAATGATGAAATCTTGATTCTAATTAGATAGGATTTAATGCTATATTTTTAAATTTAATTTTAATCCTCTTAAGGATTAATTAAATGTTAGATAGTGAAAGAACATCAATTCACTTCGTATGACTGGATTTCTAATTGAAACTATTATGAATGTACGCCTTTCATTTAGAGGACATTTCAACCTGCATTTTCTTACTTGTTCCCACCGCTATTGTGTGAACCCGCAAAATTTTAGTATAGAACCCGCATATAGTAATGAAAACGATGCCTCTTTCCACTAGGTAGTCATTATTTAACATAGAAAGTCTAATTTATGAAGGTATTCAGAATTAAACATTTTTTTCCAACGGCGGGCACTTGGGTGACAAACCCTATGCCATAACAAGGCCAGTAACTGCTACTCATTTGTCGTTACCCAGCGGGCACCTGTGAACCAAGTCACTGAGGCGAGTAGTGTTGCCCGCGCCATACCACCACAAACCCGTTTATAAGGTGGGCCACATTCATACATCATCACAGAGGAAAGGACAGAGAAACACAGAGAGAACAGAGAAAAAAAGTAACATCTATGCCCGAAACGGAATTTGAACCAGGGACCCACAGCTAAGAAGTCAGGAACGCTAATTACTCAGCCATCGGTCGGCGCAGTGTTAAACATAGAAAGTCTAATTTATGACTCTCACTTCCAGACTGCTTCCAAATAATATAATTTATAATAAAAGTTTTACAAAAATTACATCTAACAATATATTTCAGCAGAGCATATTATAATACAGAGTGCTCAGAAAGAACAAAGCAGTTATACAAAAACAAAAATTTTATTGAATACAATATATTTCGAAGCATAAGTTATTATAAGAGATTAGTAGGAATTATACCAAGATTTTGCTATTCTTTGGTTACCTATAGCACTCTAAAGAGTGAAAGAGTGTTATTTTTATAATTAAGCAATTTGATTTCTTTTGTATTGTAATTATAAAAACTTGCAAAAGATATAAACGTACAAATTTTTTAAATATGTTTCAATACCAGACATCAGAAGAGGGTTTTATAAGGTGTTTTTATTGGAAAACAGAGAACAGTTTATAATAAGTTATATAATTTTAACCCTACCATCAATTCAAAATAAAATAAAAGATAAATTTATAAATATGTAATATAACAAAAAAAAACTTACACTAATTAAAAATAACAATTAAACGGATTTTTAGTACACCAGTATTAAAGTAACTAGATTTTTTTCATATAAATTTAATCTAATTTATTTACCATCTCCCCAGTAGAGTTTGAGTTTGGAATGTTCTGGTTTGAATTGTGCATCTGGTTCTTGGAATCTGATGGCAAGACAATATTGACATTCTGAGTTGAATCCGTGTTACTTTGAGGTATGCTGTTGATAGAATCCGCTCGTAAAACAGCGCCATCTCCTGGATCACTCCGGATACTTCTGGTCATGAAGGTCCCTGTCGAATTGTTGGCAGTCTGCAAATACGGTTACAGGAAAAATAAATTCAAGATCTTAAATAATTTCATTCCTTTAAATATTTTAAATTTATGTATCGTTTTCGATCTGGATATGTTTTTAGTATGTCTTTATTTAACAATAATTTATTTACAACATTTTTAAAATAAAAGTCATATTATGCAATTAAAATTATTCTGTTTCATTGACAATATTTAGAAACAAAAACAAGCAAAAAATTGACAATAAGTGAGAAAAAGTGACAAATTTGAACTTAAGTTATTTTGTATCCCATGAATGGAAAAATTTCAAAAATGTCAACATTTTCATGAAATATAACAGCAAGAAAAATTTACATAGTGTAGTTAGAATTTGAACAGCATTTATATAATATTTAATAAAATAAAGTTTAAAGAATAGGAAAAAAATGGAATTTGAATAGTATTTATGAAGCTTGGATAGTAATTATGAATTACCATAATGTGAGTATGGTTTAGATCAATTCTTAGTAATTATGAATTATTACAACTTGAAAGATATTGCAAAACATTGCTATCTATAGAGCTTTATATCAACAAATATGAGTTTGAAAATGTGTATCATGAATACAGAATAAAAAAAACTAAAAGATTTCCTATCACTTTTTCTTTCATTAAATATAACAAAATAAAGTAAATAAAAAGTAGTACGCAAAAATCAATACATTTTTAATATACGAAATCGAATCACAGTATATAAGTTTCATTTATATTTAAATATTCAATTAATATTATACCTTAAAGAATGTGCAAATGTACATATATATATATATATATATATATATATATGTATATATATATATATATATATATATATATATATATATATATATATATATATATATATATATATATATATATATATATATATATATATGTATGTATGTATGTATGTATGTATGTATGTATTTATATATATATAGCTTTTTATTTCCTTATTTTATAATTTGTTGTGTCACTTTCACAGTCATTTTTTTAAACAGACATAATTAGAACAAGACCTATAGCTTACAGTGGATTTCGCATCTTTACAAATAACCACGTCCTAGGTCAGAATTGAACACATGATCTGTTGAATCAAAAGAGCAAAACAAAAAACGTTAATCTTGCTGCTGCTGCCAACTCACTTTTAATGCTTGAAATGGAATATGTTGGAATCATAAACATCTTTTTTGCCTGGATGTAGTAATGAAAATGCTGCGATATTAATTATAAAGGGGTACATTATCCCACAAATGAATAAAAATGGGATCAACTTATTAACTGCTAAATGCATTAGTAAATATAGTTAGACTTTAACTGTCAACAGTATTTAATGCTTGGAAATTTTCAAAAATTTTTGTTCTATGTACTATTAAGTAAAAAAAATGATCATATCTTTTAATGAACCAAGAATAGTGTTTGTAATATGAAATATCAATATCAAATTTGAAACACTCATGTAAAATCTAATTTCATGTATGTAAAGCATAAAAATTTTACTGATTTTTTTTAATAAACTAGTCAAATTCAACATTATTCCCAATTATTTTTCAAAACAAAGAACATTTAAAATTAAGCATATAAGAACAATAAACTCACTATAATTAGGACTTAGTATTTTTTTTTAACAAAATCCATTAAAGGAATGGAAGATAACTTAAGAGCGAATTTATTGAATATGACTTATATTTAATGGAAAATTACATTAATGCTTCATATTTCTCACATTGTCTAAATAGTTGATTAGTTATTCTGCCATATTTGTTATATTTTAATATAGATGTTTTTCCTAGTTTTTAAACCTATTAAAAACAATATTTTTTATAACTTATCAACAGTCAATAATTTGATTTTTTTCTGTAACATATCTCAATATGAAACTTCAATGATGATATTGTAAGAGTAGTTTTTCTTAAGGATGGTGAAGTTTATTTAAAAAATCAAGAATATGAAATTAGAGTTCCTAGAATGTGATTTCTTTTAAAAAAGAATTATGAACTTAAATTTAGACTTTAATCCACTATTCGCTAAGTTATTTCTACATAAAAAGATTTTTTTACAAAATTGTTGGTATTATACGCAATTAAGAGCAGAGATTAATGTGATTATGATTATTGATAACATAAAGTCACATTTTCCATGTGAAACATTAATGAAGATGTGATATCATCTGTTTAAGGATGGTGACATCTGTAAAAGGAATCAGAAATGCTTAAAAAAAGTTTCTAGAATCAGATTTTTTTAAAAAAAAATTCTGTTAGTGATTCTTGATTTGATTAAACAACTGGTTAAAACTTAAATTTTTAATTTTATGAAAAATTAGATTAATAAAAAATTATATTATTCCTAAATTAGAGTTTTACTAACTAGTTACTTTTAAGTAACAGGCCTCCTTAAAATAATTATATATCTAGTTATTAATTTAATAAAGATCAGTAATTAATGGTAACCATTAAATTCATATTCAAAATTACATAACAACATTATTTTTAATATTAAACATTATCGATGAGAAATATATGGTGATATCATTATAAGGATGATGAAATTTGTTTAAAGAAACAAACAAATTTCATCCTCCTTATAATGATATTTAAAAATTATATATATTTAAAAATGAATTCCAAAAAAAGTTTCTTAGGAAATAAAATAAAAAAAATTCTACAATTTTATTATTTTGTTTTCTTTACTAATTGCCAAATTAATCTTATGTAAATAATTTTCTTAAAATGTTGCTACTCTCTGTTAATAGTTAATTTATTAAAAAATGATGCTGCCTGTTTATGGCTCATTAAGGATAAAGTTTTTCTTTTCTTTTTTTTCCATCTGTAATCGAATAGTTTGTATTTAAATAAAATCGATATTAACTAATAGTTAAAAGATATAACGCTTAAGTACCACAAACATGGAGTTTTGATTGTTATCTATATATTGATGTAAAGTGTCACTTTTTGCATTAATATTTCACTGCCAAATTGTTCTGGTAGATCCCAATTCTAGATTAAGTACAAAGAAGTGCACTGGCACAATAACAAATGTAAAATTGTTCAATTTTAACTAGTATTATCATAATTGAATTATTACTTTCAATTAAAGATATCACTACAAATCTGAGTTTCTTGGAAATACAATTTTATTTTCAAATTTACACCTCAACATTGGCTTGTTTTAAAAAATTACTTAGGAGCTCTTAACAAAGATACTACAATCCTGGCATTCAATTAATTCAGAATAAAAAGGCAGTTATAATTTTATATATAGTTTGAAATGCAGTTAATATTTAGAAATATTTGTGTTAAGATATAAATGACAATGTTAAGATATAAATAACTCACATTGTTATTTTTATACTAACACAAATAATGCTAAGCACTTATTAAAAACAGTTAACTGGATTTCTATCTATATATAAAGTTATAAAGGCCTTTTTTATTCTGCATTTCTAACTGCATATTAAAATTATAACTGCATTTCCTTTCAACTATTCTCTGTTGGGAAACATAAATAAAATTTTTTAAAAATAATTTTCATAATAAGTGGTAGTATATTTTGTAAATTTTGATTAAGATTTTTAGCTTTATTATACCAAATATAAAAGAGAAAAAATTTTTATTTGATATTTTTCTCTGTTTAGAGAGAACTAAATCAAAATATTGACTGAAGTATGGTATTAAGTGTAAATATGTTAATCTTAAGCATGATAAAATAATGCTAAACAAGTTAAATAATAATGTTAATTTAAATTTTAAATAGAGAATAGATATGCACAAATTTTTTGAAAGAAATATTTTTGTTTTATTAATCAACATAAAAGCAAAAGAAAAATATTAAAAGTTGTAAGCAATAAGACACTATTAACCTACAAAAAATAAATTCATTTTTCGAGAAAAATTATTTAACGTGAACGATGCAAAGAAAAATGAAAAAAAAAAAAAAGCATATTTGACAAACGTCAATAGAATATAAACTGCATGAGCCTGATGAATGATTTCCATCACACATAAAAAAAATTCTGCTAGCAAAAATACTCCATTCAAGTCTATTTAATCAGTTCATAGAATGGGCAGATTGTTTCTAGAATAAATTGATGTGTCTGAGGTCTATTCATAAAAGTGGCATATAAAAAAGCAAACAAAGAAGAGGCATATAAAAGCGATTCACACACACAGGGAATAAAAAGAAGTGTTTTGGGGAAGAAAAGAAAGGAGAAGAGATAGAGGAAAACAGAAGCTGACCCAAATTACCCGGACGTTGCTAGTGGGTGACATTTCTACGGGTGGCATTTGGTCATCGGCAGAACTGTCACCCCCACCCACATTCGATGGAACGATATGCATTCCACTTGGAGATTCCACCATAGAAGGAAGGTTCCCGTGGGTGCAGTCTGGGCACTCTGAGCAGGCGGGGCAAGACATGCTATTTGGAACGCCCTTGGCTTGATTCATCTTCATGCTGACCGCACCGTTTGCCTTTTGCGCCTCTAGAAGAACTCGTAACGAAGCCATGGCGTGCAGTTGGTTAGCCTTATCGTCCAGTTTGCCTGTAAAAATCAGGAAAAAGCAATCGGATAAAATGGTTACAACATGTGAATAAAAAGCACCATTCTTGCTTCAAGCTTCTGAACTTACCTGATTCAATTTAACTTTTATCACTGATATAATAAATTCTTACAAATTAAGGCTAAAAAATTTAAGATATTGAATACTAATTGAATAAAGTTTCAAAACTGATGTTGATCAGATGAATTGTGTAACTATTAGCCTCTTTTTTAATTTATTATATGAATAGTTTTGAAAAAAATATAATTAAAAAAATAATATATGAAAAGCATGTATATATTGGTTTGTTATTGGTTACCAATACATGCATGCTTTTTACCATTATAGACTTGGTTACCAATACATGCATGCTTTTTACCATTATAGATTTGGTTACCAATATAAACTTTTCTTTCCATAAAATTTACTTGGAAAGGTGAAGAAACCAATTAGGTATTCAAATCAGCTAAAATGCTTACAGAAATTATTTAATAAGCGTCATTTTTAATTGTTGCTTTTGAATTTATATATAATTTGCATTAAATTTTATTTCAATCATAAATATTGTGGTTTTCTCTTTCATATACAGACTAACACACACACACAATATAATATTAAAAACATAATAGAATTTTAATATTAAGGAGATAATGTTAAATAACTCTTTAGTTAACTTAAAACTGATGTTAACTGCTAAATTCAACAGCAACTGATCATCTTTCTTAAGTTCATTTTTTATACATATTTGTAGGAGGAACTATATATATTTTACTAATATTAAATTTAAATTTAATATAATTTTTTTCCAATAGGTTGTTTATAAAAGAACAAAAATTTACAAGCAATATGCGCAAATATTTAAGCAATCAAGTTACATCTGAATGAAATCCGGTGCAAAACTGAATCAATTCAACGAAAACTTTTTTGTGTTCTCGGGATAATCTTCTTTACGTATAACTAGAAATCAGTTAAAACGTAGGATATTCAGAGTGAAAAATCCTGAGTTTAATTCTTGTCACTGTTGAATAACTGGAGAAGAAAGTTGTAAATTTTTTTTCTGCATGCATGTATACCTTTGCACTTTTCAGTTGAATACCGTCAACTATTCCTACAAAGTCCTCGTAGAAGACAAAGACCTGGTGGATTAAAGCTTAAAATGGCTTAAAACCTGTTCGCTATACGATATATCATATTCCTTAAAATAAGATTTCTATTTTTGGAACGAATTTTGGTGGTAAGACCAGGCTCTACAGAATAGCAGTATTGATGGAGATCATTGTTGAACAATGAAGTTGTTAGTTTAACTAAGAATTGAAGTTTATTTAACTCATTATTCTATTAATTACCTCAATATTTCTCAACCGATTGGTGAGTGCTAAGGTTGAGATTTAGTCTTTGCCATTGTAGAAAAACGAGAGATGGATGTTGAGATTCTGTTTTCATGCATGTGCCACTTTCGAAATGCGTGCCTTGGAATCTTCCGACACTTGAATGTGATCTACTAGTGAAGAAATGTTCTTCCAGAAAGTAAGGAGTGGCAGATGTTCAGATGGCTTATAACTTTTGTCTGTCAGTCCATTTGTTATAATTTCAAAAAAGAATAGAATCTCGATCCCTCAGTAACTTCGGTTTGAATGGAAATAGGTTGCATAATACCAAAAAAGGTTTAGTTTGGTGTTTATGGCTCATTACCTTAGACTTGCAATGCACATAACATTTTTCTAATTTTTAAAATATTAATTATACATAACATTCCTGAAAATGATTAAAATCTTTTATTTTAATCACTAACATATAATGTATTCAAAACAAATATTTGTTCATTACAATTCTTATTTAAAAAAAATAAATAAACGCAAATACGTTTCAAATTAAAAAATATTTTCATGAAAAATAGCTTAAAGAACCAGAAACACCGAAGATTTAAAACAATGAGAAATATTTTAAATGTTCTAAAATGAAACATAATTCTTTAGATAAGTATATCAAAATTAAAAATATGTATTTTAGTCTTAATTATTTCACCTGGCAAATGACTGGAAACTTATCAAGTCTTATATATATATATATATATATATATATATATATATATATATATATATATATATATATATATATATATATATATATATATATATATATATATATATATACATATATATATATATATATATATAAATCAAAAAGCCAAGTAAACAAAAAAAGATAAAGTATGTTCACTTAATTACTTTTAAGAACAAAAACAGCAATTAAATTTTTTAATTGTAAAAATATATTTGACATTTTAAAAAGGAACAGCATTTTTAATGATTTGAATAATTTGAAAAGGAATAAAGTACAGGGTTAGCAAGAAATAAGTTTCTCACTTCAGAGGGCTGTAGAATACGTTCTATTTGTCCAAATGAGATAAAATTTGAACTACAGATAATTCAAATGATGCGCTTAACATTTATTTAAAAAAAATTAGTATAAAATTTCGCCGATATATGGCGCTGCAATACATATAAAAACATTTGGCATCCTTTATAAATGTTAAATAATAATAATAATAATAAAGTAGCATTACAACTATTCAATATGAACCCCTTTATTTTCAACAATGTGCTCTAATCGCAAAACCATATTTTCGACAGCAGACCGCAGTGAGTCTGTCGGAATATCAAAGATATGGCGCCGAATGCTGTCCTTCAGATCTGGTACAGATGCTGGCCTTTTACGGTAGACATTGTTCTTCAAAAAACCCCACAACCAAAAGTCGCAGGGTGTGATATACGGAGAACGAGGAGGCCATGCCGTAGGGAAATGACAGCTGATAACCCGTGCCTCAGTAAAATGCTGTCTTAGCAGTTGCTTTACATGACGATCAATATGAGGAGGTGCTCCATCTTGCATGAAAATGATGTCATGAAGGCATCCACGCTGCTGAAGTTGTGGGATTACAAAATCCCTCAGCATATCTTAGTACCGTTGTCCTGTGATCGAACAGGTTTTGATTCCATTTGCAGTTATCTCTTCAAAAAAAATACGGTCCAATCACAAAAGTAGCCGTAAACCCACACCATACTGACACTTTTTCTGGATGCAAGGGTTTTTCCTGGATAGCGAGAGGGTTTTCCGCTGCCCAAATTCGACAATTGTGGGTGCTGACTTGCCCATTAAGTTGAAAGTGGGCTTCATCAGTCCACAAAATATTCCATGGCCAAGTGATGTCAACCACCATTCGAGCAAGGAACTGAAGTGCAAAAGTTTTACGAACCTCTGAGTCCCCGTCCTGCAACAAGTGCAGAGGGTTGATTTTGTAGAGATAAAAATGCAAAATCCGCAGTAAGATTTTTCGTACAGGGGAATACGGCATATCCAATACACGGGAAACAACTGGAACACTCACACGGCGACTGACTGCTGGCTTCAACGACCGCGGTAGAGACATTTTCGACGCTAGAAGACTGGATTGGCTTTCGTCCTCTATCGGGAAGAATTACAAGCTGTCCAGTTCTTTCAAATTTCTGCATCATCTTGCGTAACGCACATGGAAACATTGGACCTCTTCGTCTCTGCTTCATGAGACGAAATTCTTTTACAGCTGCAACGGAGTTCTGTTGATTCTGCTAGAACAATTTTACAAGTAACGCTTTTTCTTGCAAAGAAGGCATGATGTGCAGAGAAGTAACTAATACTCGTTCCGAATCCGACTTCTTTTTAGCCAAAGATAATGCTAATAGGCATGCGCTGTAAAGCAAATGACTTTTCATATTTTCAGTACATGCAAATAAGTACCATTAGTATTACAGCGCCATCTATCGGCGAAATGTTGTATTATTTTTATTTTTAATAAATGTCAAACGCATTGTTTGACTTATTTGTAGTTCAAATTTTATCTCATTTGGACAAATAGAACGTATTCTACAGCCCTATGAAGTGGGAAACTTATTTCTTGCTAACCCTGTATTTATTGTATCTAAAATAAAGCATTAAATTTCCATTTTATTAAAATAAGAACTTGCTTACCATCGTGCATTGGATCAATTGTGTGAATCATCAACTGCAGAAGGCCGGAACGGAACTTGCTGCCGGCGTGAAGCATCGGCGTACTCATTTTCCTTTTCGTCATCTATAAACAGAAAAAGAAACGCTTTGTTTTCACAAAAGACGACATTTAATGTTATATTTTATTTAAAATATCAACTTATTGAAAATTCGTTGAATTTAATTTACATTTTTAAAAATACATACGTATGGCAATTTATACTTCATTAAATTTCACACTAACAACAAAGTAAATGATTATTTCTATTTTAGATGATTAAATATAGCTTTCATTTTAACTAACTTCGTAGATGTTTATTTATAACTTAATTTAATTCACAAGTTAAAATAAAACAAGTGTTTATTTGAGTGATAGCACTGTGATAGAGGTAATTCAAAGAAAACAACCAACTTTAGCATTAGAAGTAAGGTTGACAACTTCCCCACGGTTAGAGCCCTTGTTGTAAATTATTTTGTATATTGACTGTATCGTAAAAAATACTTCTACAGAGTCGCTTAAACTATAAGAAAGTCTGTAAAATTTTAAGCAGTTGAATTCTCAGGCAAAAAATTAACTTCAATATGTACAGATAAAATGCGAAATTAATAATAAAGTTATTAAATAGTTGAAAATGATGCATATTGTATTCAAGAGCTTGGACTTAAATCCAGGGAATTCATTTGATAATTTCATTTGAGTTTAAATTTGATATTACACAAACACACATTTTGAAACTAATGGATCTCATATTGAAATTTTGCAGAATTTACTGAGCATTAAAATTATGCTTATAGTGTAACATTATCTTCAATAAGTTTAGTTGTTATGGTTTTATCACTCCAAAGTTGCTGATTTTCAATAAATTACTTCGTAAATCCAATAATTGTTTGAATTCAGGTTATAACTTGATTGATTGATTGATTAGATAGGGATTCAGCCATTGTAGCAAAATATTAATTTCTGATAACATCCATTTCTAAACCACCAATCTATGAGACAATGATCACAGTATTTTATGAACAATTACCACTCTACATGATTCTGGCTATCTAATATAGATGGATAAGCTTAATTGTATTTTTGCAAATCACAATTTTATAATTTTCGTTTTAGTGTTGAAGGTAGGTAAATTGTTATGCTTGTTTTTGTTTCTTCGTTTAAACGATATTATCTCAATTTACTTTAAATAAATTAAAGTACTTCGAAATCCTTTTAAATTATATTTTTTATATTTGTATGTAAAAAAATTAATAAATAATAATATATTTAAATAATCTTAGGGCTTTATGACAAATTAATCTTTCTTATATTGGATATTTAGCACCATCCATTTTGGAAGCAATCAATCTTGAAGTTACGAAAAAAATTATACCGTACTTCACCAAGTTCAAATGCACAAGTAAAAATTAAGCTTTATTTTTCGAAAGCAGCAGTTAGAATATTGTAACTTTAGAAATTTAATTATATTCTGTTAATAAAATAATAAATTATTTAACTATTTTGCTATTTCTTAATATTTTATGACTTATTGAATAATTAATAGAAGTCCAAAAATTATTTAAAAATGTAAAACTTAAAAATAATTTTTAAAAATAGATTTATTAATCAAAAGTAGCTGTTAGAATTATATAATTTTTAAATTCAATTAAATTTTGATGATCAAATAATAAATTATTTGGATGTTTAGACATTCATTAATATTTTATTAAGACTCATTGAACAATTAAAAGAAATCAAAATTATTTTTTAAAATAGAAAAAGAGTTTTATAAAATTTAATTTTCAGCCTATTGTTAGACAGAAAAAATTATTTTAATTAGTCATTCGTTCTTAATATAAAAAATATAAAATAAAAATATATACTTAATGAAAAGGCCCATTAAAACGTTGAAAAATAACGGTTACGTTACTGAATACTTTTTTATATTTCTATAAAAATATGCTTTCCTGAAAAATTTTGAAAATTAAAAATATTTTTCATGTGTTGAACTTATAAGAAAGTGTTTTAAAACAAGATATATTTTATTTGAAAAATTTTAAAATGTATAGGAAAGCAAGTTATTTCAGTTAATACCACAATTTTCAAAAACCTAATTTCTTATAAAAAATACTTTAATTTGTGCTCTATATATTTCAATTTTTTAAACCTTGAGTCACACTATTTAATGATCTTTATCTCAATATATTTGCATATTATAAATTTTCAATTCAAACATATTGCTAAACTATCATTGATATTTAATAAATGGAGTCAGTAGGCTTATTAAAGAAATAATGAAAGAATTTTTGTGTAAAGTCTGTTGCTGATCCCTGTTGTCTAGCAGCGCTAGACTAAGTCTATGACATTGCACACTCTCAGGAAATCAATGACCAATAATGGTCACTCCAGAAGATCTTAAAGTCTACTGCAGTCATAACAATAAGAAAGATATTCTGATTTTTCTATATGTGAACCAGTATATCCTACTGTTATGATTGAGATTATCTCGTGGACATTATTGGTTTTCCGAAAAGTCAACCCTGAGTATTACTTGGGGTAGTTTTTTTTAGTGCATCATATTGTGTTATACTCAAATATATATATGTATACTTAAAAGTTTGCTGAAAATTTCAAAGGATAGAGATTAATGCTTCCGAATCTTCAATGACATTTATGTACCGGAATCAAAAAACTTGACAGTTAAAGGGATATTGCTGTTTTGAATTACAACGACCTGAGCCAGTTCAAATTTATCAAGCATGATCAGAAGAAAATAAAAGTAAAACTGAATTTCGAAAGGGAAAAATTTCATTCTGTAAGTTATTTATTCATCAGTCCATTCGTTACGAATTTTATCAAGCGAAAAGTTCTAAAAACCGCGTCAATCATGTTTTTTTCTTGATGAGGAAATTGTATTGAGTAGCAAGCCAGAATTTCGGTTTCAACTTTTAAAATGACAATTTTATATTAGTGATCCAGAACGTTGCAAAAATTCCTTTCAGAGTAGATATGAGGATTTACAGACATTGCTCCTTACCCAGAGACAACTGCGTAACTATCATGCTTTCAAATTACGAGACATTTTGTTTGTTTTTGCGCTTACGTGCAACAGAAATCAGTATCAGAAACATATTATAGTGGAATTAATATATTGTATAAAAAAGAAGGTAGATACATGTAGTTTACAAATATGCAGTTATGTGTGAGCTGAATTAATGTTGTATTGTATATGTATAAATTAAGTTGTATATGACAGAATTATTTCATTAATGTTACAAGCATTTCTAATATTAAAGTTATGCATTTCTTTCTGTTTAGTTGTTTTATTTTTAGAAACAAAATTTCTATAAACTTTAAATATTTCTATTACATAATCTAAATAGAGTTCCTTTACTTAAAATTTTGGAAAATTTTATGCAAATATGTGATACAAAATTCACTATTCGAGTGTTTTTTAGTTCACGGCATCAGCATCACTTGTGTACCAAAAATTTTCAAGCTAGTGATTACATTAAATTACAAATACTATTCACTTAATAAGCTCCTACAAATTTGATACTATAAGAAGTTTATTTTTCTATATCCAAAAATATTCTTAAAATTGTGTGATTTGAAAAAAATGTGTAATTTTTTTAGCTTTTAAGAATAATCAGAGGAGTAACGCGATCTCAAATAGATTTACATCTATAAATGGAAATAAAATTTAAAATATCCTTTAAGAGTGAAAATGAATACAATTTTTCCTAAAAACAAGCATGTTGGAACGCTAAAATACAAAATTTGATGAACAAATAAATGCAGTTACATTATATTGCATTGAAACAAACATACACGCAAACATTTGGCGTTATTTTGGTGTCACACATTTCATTAAACCGACATATTTTGCAACAATAATTGGAATATAAATAAGTTAAACTTAGTAAATGATTGTTGTAACATATTTTATTTTACTTCAGGGACGTAAACATGTTGACACCATTCAAAACTTTTGTAAATTGCTTGAAGATGTGATTGTAAAAATTTGCAAGTTGCTTAGCATAACCGAAGAAATTGAATGGTTATTAATATTGAGTCTTAAATGACCACCAATCAATGAGAAACAAATGATTTTATGTGATAATATGAGGAGATTACATTGATATAATCTGTCAGTGAAAGCTAAAATAATAATTCTAATATAAGCTTAATGAAATAAATACAAGTGAGAATACGCATAATTTAAAAACAATTTTATTGAAATTTGATAAGAAGAATATTAGTAAAAATTTTAATTAAGATGGATTAAAAAATTGTGAGTTTCTTAGTTTATTCAAAACATACTGAATGTATGTAGCATCAAGAATGTTTCTATCCTTTAAAAGAAAACACATACGGATGGAATTAAAATTCAACATTATTTCACACAACTTAAAAATTATTTTGGATTCAGGGGAATTTTAAATTCTTCGCACATTTACATATATATATACACTACTGGCCATTAAAATTGCTACACCAGGAAAGCGGCACACCACACACGTGAAATTTGCATGACAGGTAGAACTTGCTGTGATATGCAAATGATTAGATTTTCAGCGCATTCATACAAAGCAGGCGACAGTAGCGACATCTACAATGTGTATAAAACCAGAGATTTGACAGCAGTTTTCTCATACTCAATTTCCGTTTCAACGTTGTTTTCGTCAAAGAAAGTTGTTTTAATGCCTCGTGTAAGAAGAAGAAATGTCTATCAGCACGTGTCTGACTTTGATCGAGGAAGGATTGTAGCCTACCGGGATTGCGGTTTATAGTACCGCAATATTGCTGCTCGCGTCGGTCGAGACCCCATGACTGTTAGCAGAATATGGAATCGATGGGTTCAGGACAATCATACGGAACGTCATGCAGGATCTCAGCGACCCCCTAGCACTAACAGTAGAGAAGATAGACATTTTATCCGCATGGTCACAATGGATCGTACAGCCACGTCACGAACTCTGAGTCGAGAAATGGAGTCATTTGCAAGGCAACAAGTTTCTGCTCAAACAGTTCGACGACGTTTGCAGCAGCATGGATTGTCTGCACGGTGACCATGGCTTCGGCTACCATTGACACTGCGCCACAGACAGGAGCGCCTTCAATGGTGTGATCAGCGACGAACCTGGACGCGGGAATGGCATCACGTCATCTTTACAGATGAATTTCGGTTCTGTATACAGGACCATGATGGCCGCATCCGTGTTTGGAGGCATCGTGGAGAACGCGCATTGCCAGCTTGCATTGGACATCGCCGTACTGGCCCATCTGCCGGAGTGATGCTATGGGGTGCCATTGGATGCACGTCTCGATCACCTCTTGTTCGCATTGCCGGCACTTTGAGCAGCAACCGTTACACTTCCGATGTGTTAAGGCTCGTGGCTCTGCCCTATATTCGAGGCCTCCCTAGTGCTTTGTTTTAACAGGATAATGCACGACCGCATGTTGCCCGTACTGTTCTGAACTTCCTTGATACAGAACAGGTTCGACTGTTACCCTGGCCATCACGTTCTTCTGATCTGTCACCAATTGAGAACGTGTGGTCAATGGTTGCCGAGCGATTGGCACGCCATCACTCACCATCCACTACTGTCAATGAACTGTAGCATAGTGTTGAAGCTGCATAGACTGAGATCCCCGTACATGCCATACAATCTCTGTTTAACTCTATGCCTAGGCGGATAAATGCTGTTATTGCAGCCAGAGATGGCTGCTCTGAGTACTAATTTCTCAAGATCTATACATCCCAATTTCCTGTAAATCTATTCAGTTGTCCTTTCCACTATAATGTATGTTTGCAATAAATATCGTTCTGTTATTTGCATTTCTTCTTGGTGTAGCAATTTTAATGGCCAGTTGTGTATATAAACAAATTTGTTCAAAATAAATTGTTAAATTTTGGTTATTCGCGTTAAATGTATTCGTTGAAAAGGGAAAAATATTAAAAAGAAAAGCAGTAGAATTTTGGGCGCTTTTAGAGCATTGAATAGTTTTTAAACATATTTTTCCATTTATGATTACTTCTTGTATACAACAGGAAATTCGACCATAATTTACAATTTAATACAATAACATAGCCAAGGTAAGAATCAGGCTCACGAATAAGAGAATGAGATTTTGTTAAGTAAGCAACATCATAAGATTTTATTTCCTTAACTCCTATAATATTATAATCATTATTTAGTTATAAATATAAATTCTCTTTTATAACGTAATATACAAAAATTAATGCAACACATGTGGAAAAATAAATTTATAAGAAAATGAAGATTTTATTTTTAATTATTAACATTAAAAACTTATTTAATTAATCAATGAAAATAATAATAAATAAAATTTAATTTTTGTTTTTAATTTTTATTTTTTACATTTTAAGCATTTATATTATTGAATTTTTACACACGTGTTTAATTTTTACATTTTATCAGAGTCTTATGCCTTCCAATAACATTACCCCAAAAAGATTTACTTTAAATAAACAGTTAATCATATTTTTTAATATTTTCTTTAATCCAATGTACTTTTTAACTTCATAATATTTGAATATTGAATAATTTGCCTCATCTTTCTCGATACTGGAAATTATTTAAAATGACAGTCTTCCAAAATAAGAATCCTAAATTTTTTATTTAGGAATGTAAATGAATTTTAATTACAGTTTTCATAATTTACTTCAGTTATATAATCAATTTAAATTAATACTGAAAAACAAAATTTTCTCAATCGATATTAGTCTGAATTTTTTAATAAATAATAAACATCGATATTTTTGGCACAATAGATGTGTAATCTATTTTGTCACTTTTGAAATTAAAAAATTGTCACTTAAAATTTTCTCATGTTTTTTTTAAAGTTATAATTAAGGTATTAAAATCAGGATTTTATATACTTTATTATAATATATAGAGTTAAATATTTGTATACTTATTCTAGAATAAGATTATAAATAACCTTTTTTATAAAATTTTTACAAAGTTGCCTTTTAAAATTCCTTTATTTATTGTTTTGAATCATGAAACTAAAAAAAAATATTTCAGTTTTATCAAATGTTTTAGGAATTTTCAGATCAGAAATACAATTTGTATTATATAATGCAAAAAATAATGTCTTTTTTTAATTAAAGATATTGATTCTTTTAATTGTGCTGCGATAGTATTGGTATCTCTTAATAGTTGCTGTTTGGCAATTTTTTATTTACTTTTTATTGTAAAGTGAGATTCTCTTGAAAAGCAATGATTGCCTGATTCAGCTCTATTTTTGATTTAAGTGAATGTGAAAAATTCTAGATTTTTTAAGCTTCACTTTTATTGGTCATGATAATATATCCATTTTCAGAATGAAACGTAATGAATTTTTCATCTGTTGGGTAACTTTATTAAATAAAGAAATTTCTATCATTATTTATTGCTGATTGACAATGTGATGGCAACTTAAATCCCATTTTTCAAAATGTCCTTTTCCCAGGAAACAAAAAAACCAACTGCTTGTCTGATATCTTTTCCAGCTTTTAATTTTTTACTCTGTAATGTATCTTGTAAGGCCAGATATAATTGATGATCAGAGAGATCTAGGTCCATGGAATATTATCTATGCAGCCAAATTTCCTAGCGTAGCTATATGAGTTTTTGATAAGTCTCTTAAGAAGAAAGCAGATTAGTATGACCATGAAAGAAGTATGATTTCCTATGTTTTGAACATCTTCAACCTCTTTCCTTGCAACACCGTTTTTAATATAGTCACTTGCTAACAGTGCATTTCCAAATTTAAATTTTCGTTCGATTTTAACAACTCTAAATGTTTGGTCTTCCAATGTCCTCCTATATACTACATTCTCTTATTCTAGCATAACTTTAATTTAGAAATGGAAAGGGCAGGATTACCGGATTTACAATATGCTCTTTCCTTTAACTTGTTTTCATAGGTAATCCACATTTTATCCCCAGTTATTAACCGGTTCAAAAGGGGTTTAAATTTGTGCCGTACAAGCAGAAATGTCCACATGATGACTCAAACATTCAAAATATCCTCATTTAACTCATGTAGCACTCATCTCGAATAATACCAATTCTTGTTTCCGTATAAGGTTCGAAAAGTTTTTAAGCTGAATTTAACCTTTCCGCAAACTACGATGATGTTAAAAATAGATTTTACTCTAACATAACCTTAACGGTATCTTGTAAATTAAAGATGATCGCCCAAAACATGGTAAGAGAAGACAAATCTGCATTTTGAAAATAATTTAAAACCACCTTCTGCATGTTCTATCTAAAGCTTCGCTAAATATTTTTGACAATTTATTAATGCTTTTGTTGAATTCCTTTCTTGTCGGATATTGTACAAAATACAGAAGCGTAAATGAACTCTTTGGGTAGCCACGGATAAACGATGGATTTTCGCCTAAAACTATATTAAAACATTTTCCTTTTAATATAATCTTGCTGGGTCTCAGCTTGTATACATTCAATGATAAAAAAGAGAGCCAATTGTGTGCCAAATGAATGCGTGTAAGAAATGCGAAGAAAATATAATTTTTTTCCTAAAAATTTAAATATTCATTTTTAATCATTTTTTAATTTTAACTATTATTATTTAAACTTTATGGCATTAATTAAAAAAATTCGAAATTATTAATATAAATAATATTTTCGCATCAATATATAAGTGATGTGTATAAAAGATTACAAAATTTATTTATAGGATAGGACAAATCTTTTTATAATCTAAATACTTGCTAACGTGCAAATGCAACAGCGTTTGAAAAAGAAATTGCATAAAAATTAGAAAGAAGTTATCTGTTGAAAAGATGAAATTGAAAAGATAAAATTGGAAACCAATTTTCTTTATTTTAATAATAATAATAATAATAATATCGAAAACAAAATCAATATAGATATAAATAAAGTACATTTTTTACTCTTTAATGAAGCAACACGACTATTTTCGAGACGAAACAGTTATTGACGAAATTCATTAGAAACAAACATTTCCTTATCCAACTCTTACGCGAGATATAAGGAGGCTGTCCAAGAATCAGGTGACATATTTATAACCTTCATAACCCACAGTACGTGATTCGAAACTAAGTGTATAATCGGTTGTACTTTGGGACTATGCCAGATAGCAACGTTAATGGAGTCGATACATGATTTTGGGTCAAGTAAAGGGTACGCTTAATCGATATTACACAATTTTCTTGCAAATAAATGTAGAAAAAAAAACTCAGAATTTTGTTTGTTCATTTAAACACCCACCTCATAAATAACTTTCTGAAGCTTAATAGTAATCATTGTTGAAGCAATGATGATTAAGGAGTTTGGAGAAGTAATATTCTATTTTATTTTTGGAAATAAATACTGATTTCAATTGAAAAAAAAAAAGAAAAGAAAATCGTATAGTGATTGTTGTAATTGATTTCGGCTTGAAGCCAAGTGTAGGATGTCGCAAACAGTTTTAGACTCGATGGCATAATTTAGGAGACTGTCGGCAAACCATATGTTTAAAGAATTGCTTTTTTTATATCGATTATACCATAGCATGAATTACGGATGATCTATTATGAATAATTTTCTTTTCCTCGAATTTTTCTTGCCAAGAAAACATATTAAATTTGCCCGATATCCTAATGTCTTATTTAAATCATAAATCATGATGGTTATAAAGCTTATCTTATACTTATGCTTCAAGTTCCTTTTACTCAAATTATATTTTAATAACAAGTTTTTGGATAAAATTATAATTTGTTGTAAATTAAATATTTAGATAAAAACTTAGATAAAAATTTATTGATTTATTTTAAGTAATGGTAATAAAATAGAATAAGAATAAAGGCTCCAAAAACTATATATATATATATATATATATATATATATATATATATATATATATATATATATATATATATATATATATATATATATATATATATATATATATATATATATATATATATATATATATATATATATATATATATATATATATATATATATATATATATATATATATATATATATATATATATATATATAAAAATTTCGTGTCACGATGTATGTTCCCGATAAACTCCGAAACTACTGAACGAATTTTGATAAAATTTTGTAACCATTTATAATATGGTCCAACTTACAAGATAGAATAGTTTTTATCTCTTAATTATTGATCTCAATAATTATTATATGACATTAGTGTTCATTTATTGGTTAGTTCTGTAAGTTCCTAATAGGTGGCGGTTTAGCATCTAAGTTGCATAGGTATTCGGCAGATGGCGACGTGTTTATTTTTCTAGATTATACCATCTTCGAGAAAATTATCGTGCGCGCTCAAGCGCGTGGTTAAATATAGAATTTACATACATTTTCATGATGTATAATGATACTATAACAATTTTTCGTGAATCATTTTCATAATTATACTTTGTATTGTGTTATTTTTGTGCAGTATTCAGTTTGAATATTTTTAATATTATAAATAGTAAAATAAAATTTTATTTATTACTGTTTTTCTCTACTAATTTTCATACCACCTCGAAAATATGTAAGTATTTCTTGAAAGCCTTTTATTATTTTTTATTTTTATTTTATAATTTGATAATTATTAATTTATTCAGCAGTACATTTTGATCTAATTTATTTATTCAAATGATAAATTCTTTTAATTTTTTTTTATTTCAGTATAATGCAGTGGAAAAAATTTTTAGTTTTAATGTAATTTAAAATTAAAATAATAATAGTTCGATGTCAATGTTATCTACCTCATTTATAACAATTTATTTTTAGATGTCTTTAATTTATATAGTATATTTTATAAGTAAGTCACTGATTACAAACTATAATTAATATAAGATGAATAAAATTTAAATTCAGAAAGTATATGTTGATTTGTGCTTAATTTCAAAATTTCGATACTTTACCTATTACTATTAAATTTTGGTGAAACGCTTTATTTTTAATCTCATATGAATGAACCTATTCTAAATTTTTTTAGAAAATATTAATTTGATTGAACCCAAGAATTAATAAAAAATTGATTCTGTATTATAATTACTCAGCCACGGCAACGCGTGGCTGTGTCAGCTTGTATATATATATATATATATATATATATATATATATATATATATATATATATATATATATATATATATATATATATATATATATATATATATATATATATATATATATATATATATATATATATATATATATATATATATGTAATTCTACATTGAATAAATCGTAAGCATATTTTATTTCAATACAAGTGATAATAGGATTTTTTACCATGTAATTTTATTGAAAAGGCTATCAAAATCTAGGACGTTTGCAAACGCTTAAATTATATAAATTGAGCAAATTCTAATGAAACTTGAAAATATGTTTTTATTCAACAAAGTATTGGATAAAAAAATAGGTAAGTGTGAGTCATTGTGAAACTAAGGACCTGATTCAGACCAAAAACTAAAATATAAAAATGTAATCACTCAAAAAATCTTTATACCATCATTTTGCCATTATAATCTTACAAAAGAGGAACCTACGTTCTGGAGTTTGAGAAAAAATTAATCCAGAAGTTACAAAATAAATAATTTTTCTATTTATAGAAGTAACTATTTGATATTGTAGTTTTTGCAGTCTGATAACGTGATTGACAAAGGAAATTGTAATAAGTATAATTCTGTTTTAAAAATTAAACTGTAAGGAAGAAAGGATATTTATATGAATTTTATTAGATTGAGAAAATAATAAGCAGAAATAGCTCATACTAAGAAAGAAATATTTTATCGATATATCTTTATTAAAAGAATCTTAAAATTCCTAAAATATTTTAGTGAACACATATATCATTCAATAATAGCAAACCATATAAATCGACATCATTATGATACTACGAGACCAATACCATGACAATATGTTCTTAATAGTCAGAATAAACTCCAAGGAAAAATTAACCTTTACATTTTTGAATGATAATAAGTTAGAATAATATCAACGGTATGATTTGTATAATATGAAATCACAGTTATGGCTATCATTATACATGACAAGACAATATTTTCCTTATAGTCAGAATAAATTGAAAAATAAACCTTCATTCCTCTCGACAATAGGTAAAATATATAAATCTGTATTTATGTGGATGACAATCTCTATTCAGAAATTATTTCTATGGCTATTTCTATAAAAATGCCATTACCTATGGTAATATATTTTTAATTTTCAGTATAAATCGCTTTTTTTGTTTCATACAATAATACATAAAACTGGCTTCGTGGCGTCTGCTTCCAAATTGAACTATTGCTATGGTTACCTCTATTAAATTGCTATATCCATGAGAAAATATTCTAAGCGATTAAACTGTAAAGAAAATATATTTTTATTCTATTCAATGAGAGATAACAAATTTTTGGTTTAAAAATGATTACGTCTATTATTAACCCATCACAACGGCTACCACCATTAAGTTAGAATCACACGTATAAATATATTTTTAATGCTCAGAATAAACTGCAAGAAAAAATTAATAAGTATTTATTAAATTTTTTAAAAAACAAAATAGCAAAAAAATTTTTTAACAACGGTGGGCACTTGGGTAACTAATGTTTTGCCACAACAAGGCCGGAAACTGCTACTCACTTGTCGTTACCTAGCGTGCACCTGTGAACCAAGTCACGGAAGTGGGTAGCATTACTTGTGACATACCACCAAAAGCCCGTGGTGTTTATAGGGTGCGACGTTTATAGGATCATCCTAGAAGAAAGGACAAAGAAACGCAGAGAGAAAGTAGCATCGATGCCCGAACCGGGATTCAAACCCGGGATGCACAGCTCAGGAGTCAGGAGCGCTAACCACTCAGGCATCGGTTGGTAAGAAAGTAAATGCATGAATTTGAGAGAGATCGTAGGATGATGTTGACCAGGATTGGAAAGCGCTGACGAGAGATAAACGTCGTTGGTATAGAATTGGTAAAACAGTCTATACTTTATAGTCACCTAGATGCAGACGAAGCACGGTTAGAAAAAGGTATTATAAATACAATTTCCATATTTAGAAAATTAAAACTGGAAAGTATTTAACGTTTTTATTTAATTTGAAATAATCTTCAAGTTATGAAATGTTATTGAAATTCACACGCTAATAAATATTTTTTGTATGCATGCAGCCCTAAATTATAACAAGCTGTACAAACCTTGAATTTGGAAGGAGTATATCATTATGAGACCATTACTCATGATATTATGATTTTGATGATCACAATAAATTTCAAGAATAGTTTTTATCCCATTCAATAATTACAGATTATTTAAAATCAATATCAGTATGACTATCTCCATTATGAAATTTCTTGCATGACTATCTCTATTATGGAACTACTTCCATCACTATCTTCATTAAAAGACTATTACTTATCAGAAAATATGTTCTAAATCGTTTTAATAAAGTGCAAGGAAACAAAAGGAAACTTGTGTTACATCCATTTAAAAAAATGAACTGCAGGTAATGGATAAGAAATTATATCTACCTCTTCATATAGATAGAATTTTTACCTTTATTATTGTTAAAGGTTTTGAAATTCATAAATAATAATGAATCCTTCATAATGAATTTTGAAATTCATAAAAGCATAAATATATAGTTGTAAATATGTATCATTGAATAATAACATATTATATAAAACTGATATCTCTCTGCTTAATTACCACTATTAAAAGAATATTGCCCATTATATTTTGTTCTTAATGCCCAAAAAAGAAGTGAAAGGAACAAAGTAATCTACATAGCTTCCAATGGAAAAAACTGCATAAAAGTGATAAGGGATTATATATATACCTTCACAGGTTTATAAAATAAAACATAGAAAGCTTTTTATCTTTTTAATCTTAAGGTTATGGTTTTGAAAATCATTAGAGTTAAGTTTTAAAATTCATTATATACTAAAGTTTTAAAATTCATAAAAATAGTGTTGAATAGATGCAAAATTCAAGGATAACAAGTATGCAAAATTGTAAGTTATGATATATTTTTACACTTATATTATATACTAATATTATTTACTTATATTTTTAATAATATATACTTATATTTTTAACATTATCTATTTTATGAAAAAAATAATTTTTTAATGAGCTAAGGTTATATCTGTGTAGTTTCATGCATAAAAATATAGAAATTTATGGTGATAAATTTAAGTTGTGATAAGTAACACGCAATGAGTTATTTTAAAATTTTCAGCTGAAACTTTGAGCGATTTTTTTGGATATTCTTTCATGGAAAACAACTAAGCCATAATTTGTTCACATGTGCTATTTTATCTAATAATTATAGAAATTTAGATAATAAATTTAAGATGTAATAGACAAAGTAATGAACTATTTTCAATTTTATTCGAAAGTTCCAGCAATTATTATCACTTATTTTTAAAGAAAAAAGATCCAAATGAAATATTTAAATTGTTAAATTTTACTTTATACAATAACTTTCAATGAATTCGATTATTATCGATTGCTACAAGTATATTTGTATCGTTTCAAAATTTTAATGTTTAAGATTAAATAAATGCGAAAAATAAATAAATACAAAATTTAAAAATCTAAAATGATAATGATTAAATTCTCTTTAAAAATAATAAACGTTAACTGATTAAGAATATATATAAAATCAAAAACACCCTATTATTTTATTTTATTTTTTCCAAAATTATAATGTTAGAATATTACTGCTTTGTCCTTCATTTTTACAAGTTTAGTTTCATTCTCATCTTTTATTAAACAAGAATATCGTATTTTTGTCAGGATATAATAGTTACTTTTCAAATTATAAATTTTTAATATTTAATAAATAAAGTGTATATTATTACGTAATTATCAGAATTGTAAATCTGTGTCATTGAACCATTTCTGGTCTCAATATTCATAAACAACCACCCTTTTCAGCCGCTTGCATCAGTTTTAGTGTTGAGTGCAACTGAATTTTCATCTCATACAGTGTTTAACGGATAGAAACTGTAAGAAATTATTTGAATGTTCAACTTGTATTATCTTTTGGGAGAAGATTGCTTAGATAATAAGTCACATTTAAGTGCCATGGAACCACAACTCCATAAGTATGCATGCAGAAACATTAAACTCAGTATTTATCTCCCACTGTTCAAGAATATCTAAGACTGAAACTTGGTCTTTCCTCTCATAATAAGGCGCATCATAATTTTACATCAGTTTCTATATGAAAGGGAATAATAACTTTTTTAAGTTCTCCAGTAATAAAGCAATTATAATGTTCAAAAAATCTCATTCAATATCAAATGAAATGAATAAATATTATAAGTTAAAACAAAATTTCGACAAAAATGTGCTTAGATATTGAAAAATAAATTTCTTCAGTCAGAAACCAAATATCTATTAGATAAATTAAAATTTTAATTTTGATCACAGCAGAATTTATACTTCTTGAATACAAATTGAAAAGTTTGATTGAAGATTATTAATCAAATATTACTTTTTATTTTTTTGTGAAGTTTTTTCGAATATGGTTATTAAAAACGCCTAGAAAAATGCAGAATGTGAATTCATTCTAGCAATGCTACACAAAATTAACTTAAATATTTTTTTATTTCAGCAATTTTACTTTATTTTGCTTTTAATGTCTTTGAATCTGTGCATGAAGAAATGAACTTAAAAGAAAAAAATTGAAAACAGTATTTAAATGTGCAAACAAATTTAAATATTATGATTTACTCTTAAGGATTTGAAATTGAAATCATTTCCAATAAATGGATTTTATGTTTTCAATAATTACACCTAAATAGATATTTCTATAAATAATTTCAAAGTATATTAATATTCAATACTACATCAAACTTAGCTTCAATTTAATCTAATCAACTTAAACTTTTCCCAATAACATACATTAAAATATCAAAACAAACTTATTGTGTGGGAAAAGTAATTAATTAATTAAATGCTTGTTAAAAAGCACCATCATTTATAAATTAAAATTGAGAGATAGCAAACTGAACAAATCATAAAATTGAATGCGATAGGATGTTAAAGACATTTTATTTCTAATCATTACAGTTTAAGAGAGCAGTATGTCATAAATAATATATACTTCTTCTAGCAAAAAAGAAACCAATTGGTTTCTTTTTCGCTTAAAAATTTTATTTGATTAAAAAAATCACAATCCTTTTTAAAAAATAAACTCCTTCATTTCCCATTAAGAAAAGGCTTTATACGAATGACTTTACATTTGATTTTACAAATTGATATTAATTAAAATATCAGCTTATTATTACTAAAAACAAAAAATATTAAAATTATAAAAATTACAAATTGTAGTTACATTTTATGACATCTTATTTTCATTTAAATTTCTGTAAGATTATTTATGCACTTTTCCATTCAAAGGTGATTTTTTTATTGTGTTTATAAATGACTCCTTCTTAAGCAAACATCATAATTATGCCATAATGAAAAGGAATTAACTCAATAACACACGCTTACTGCAAAATGATATCAGATGTGAACTCAGCTTTTAGTTGTTAGTAAAATTAATAAATAGATGAGAAAATTGCAATCCAATTAAATAATAAAGTTACAATTAATTGTTTGCCAAGTTTTGCTAGGATCCTTTCAGGGAAGAATATTTTGTTAGGAATGTATACTTTTCCCATCAAGCAGCTTTTTATTTTGCTTACAAATCAAGCTAGTTTTGCTTTTAAAAAAATTATTAAACCCAAATAATTATGTTAGATACTAGACAATAATTGCAAACAGAAATTCAGCTTGTGGTTAATGTTAAAATTAAGAATAAAAAAATAGATAACCACACTACAAACAATAAGTTACTAAGACGTTTTATTTCCATTTAAGAGTCTTAAATGGATGACTATATATCATTGGTAATATATATACTTTTCCAATCAAAGGAGTATTTCTCTTATGCTTACAAATCACGGTCCTTTTTCCAGGCAAACACCATAATTTTACTGTAAGGAAATGCTTTAACCCAATAACATTATACACGGTACTAGAAAACGACATCAACTCAGAGCTCAATTTCTAGTTATTACCGAAATTAATCGATACCAACTACTGATAAAGACCAGCTTTGCGTGCTGTAGCCTCTGAATAAAACAAGAGAATAGAAAAGCAAATGACTTGTGTAAAGATGATTGCCTACTTAATAAATTGGATTTATTTTTTGTTTCGCCGATGATACACATTTCATGAATGTTTTTGTTGTCAAAAAGCTAATGTAATCTAGGTTAATTTTATTTAGTTTTGTAAGCCTTATTTTGAAAACTTTTTTAAAAAAGAATCTTTAAATAAATTATTCATAAAACCAGTAAATATAATGAAAATGTGAAATATATTAGCACATAATTTTGACATGACAAGTGAATATATGAATTGCTATTTTTGTTTACATTTGCGTAATTGATTCAATCACAGTATGGATTCATTGGAGTTTAAGGGTCAATCCATTACAATTTTACACAATATTTTTAAATTTAACTTGAATTTGGGTAAGCTGCTAAAATTGTTTCATCCATTTTAGTTTTTTTCTTAAAAATCTTGAAAAATACATGTATTTGTAACTTTTATTTGGAAATATTCTTCTGTAGAGCTAAGGTATAAGCTTTCCATCCTTCACAAGATAGAATGCATTGTTAAAAATTCAAAAACATCTTAAGAAAGCAATGGAATATTCATGGTTTTTTGATGAAAAAAGAAAAAGGAATATATATCAATTTTTTTAGAATTCATAATTCTGTAATTTATAAATTTTATATTCATGTATTCTGTTTCATTTTTAATTTACTTGAAACACTAGATGCAGTGAATTTTTTAAATGGAAAGATGGATTTTATGCCAAATGAAATACATGTAGCAACGAATTTATGGTATGTAATTATACACCATAAGTTATACATATTAAAATATAGTCTCTGAAAAAAATAGATAAAAACCATTGTATTGTATATAATTAATACTGAATAACAATGGTTTTGGGGATAAAAATTTATTTTTCGAGTTTTTCCCTTAATATTAGTTTTAAGTAAAAAATATCTTATTTGTCTTTTATATTTCAATTCATTGAAAAAAAGATGAACATATATTTAATCTAGAAATAATTTAATGAGAAATATTGATGTCAGCTGTAAGAAGATAATATGTCATTAAACTGTGATTATTCAATATTTTTGTAAAGGAAATAAGGTGTAAGCTAATATAAATATGCGTGTATAAGTGTAATGATACTATTAAATTTTTTTCCTATGAAATTTAAATACATGTTAATGGCTAAGAATTTAACTAGTAATCTTCCTTTGAACATTCATAAATAATTAATTATTCCAAAGCTAGCTTTAATTTTAATTGATAATGAAGAAAAATTCTCTTTAAAATAAACATTTAAAAGTTTTCGTCAATTTACTGTGCCTGAGAGGTAGAGTAAAATACATTTTTATGGAACAAATTAAGCAACCACGATAATTTGTTTTGCAAGGAATGAAAGATTAAATCTGTGAAATTATTTATTATGTATACAATAATCAATCCAATATATTTTGATTATAATTTAGTTTCATTTTCAATATGAGTCTAAAATCTTCAAAAATCAGAAAAATGAGAAATTAGAAATAGCTCAATTTCAGCGCTATTCCAGCTACATGACATTACAATCCTGGATTTCTTCCGGTAGAGGAATGCTAAGAATAATAAGTCTCTTATCCTCAAATTGATATTTTAGAGTACCTTACTACTGCTGTTTAAACAATCAAGCAGTGGATGCTTAAGACTAAAAGATACCAAAAGAAAATACAGCATCGCTTAGACATTCTCCATACCATTTGAGGAGCAAATGTAGAAGTAATACGAATGAACAAAATTTCATAATTTTATTTTTCTGTTATTTAAGGAAATGTATCGAGAATAGATGTTTAACACAGACATTTGAAATTAAGACATTTCGTCTTGGTCACTTTTTATAATCTTTGAAAATAAGACAAATATAAATTTAAAATTAAATTAAAGGTTATGGTAAAATAATTGCACAACAAAATCTCATGATAATAATAAAAGCTGATTGACCTGATAAAAAGCATCAATTAAATCTTCTACTTTGCATTTTAACAAAAATTTAAGAAAATAAAAGTAATGTTAAAAAATTCAAAAAATATAGTTTTAGCGAATGTAGACAATTTTTCAAGAATTAGTTCTTGAATACATGTCATTACAAAAACTAAGATTAATGTTTAACTAGATTTACACACTCATAGCCATTTTTACCAAATATAGTTTAAATATTGGAATAAAAAAATTCCATATAATATCACTTGAACACTCTTTTAAATACTGCAAGAGAAATTTTTATATTACTGGATATAACAGTTTATTTTGAATGAATAAAGCTAAACTTTTATTTTAAAATATTTTAATAACTTTTTTAATTAAGAATTCATTCTTTCACTAAAAAGATTAAAATGAATGCTTTGCAATATTTAGTTATGTTTACCAGATATATTTTTGATATTGCTATCAAGAAAATTTGATTAATACACTTTAATGTATTACTTTCATTGCAGTAAAAAAATGTGCTACATTATATAAAATTTAAGTTTTTTTAGTAAATAAAAACAATCTTTCATTATTGATATTAAATATTTAAATATAAATAGGAATTTTTAATTAAGAACTCTGCCATATAAATATAAATCAAGAATTGTATATTTTATAAGATTTATTTTAATTAAGTTATAACTTCATTATCCCACTATAGAATGAATTCAAAGAAAATTTGAATTTGAAAATTGAAAATTCAAAGAAATTGAAAAAGAGAAATTAATAACACTTTGTATTTAATTAAGTACACCAAGATCATCGATAATACTAAAAAGCATAACGAATCTGCTATTAATAACATTATTGAAATAATAACTTAAATCACAATTTAATGAGTTACATTTCTATAATTAAGTTTCTTTTTTATAACTTAAATTAAAAAATGAGCAATATTCGTAAGCAATTATATTTTTTCAAACAATCTTTCATAACTTAATATTTTAAATTAAAAGTAATTTTTCATCTTTATAAATTAAATACATAAAAATTTTTCGTTGATTTCAGTAACATTTCTGAACGCGCCTGCTTTTGTAGTTGGAAACATTCCAATTCAAAATTTAATTTGGAGGAATAAGCTATTTCTTCCGTTTTAATTTTCTGTGTTAGAAAGAAATAATTTCTTTTTCTATTGTAATAAAAAATTATTATTTTATTATAAAACTTAAATTTTAAAGACTCGTTTGATGTATAAAAATAATTCACTATCAAAACTACTGATATTTATTGTTTTGATGTCTGTAAACTATTAAATATTTATATATGAGACTAGAACATAATTATTTAGTCATTAATATGAAATTTATATATTTGGCATTAAATTGTTATATTGCATTAAAATTTATAAGAAATAATAAAATGAAATTTTAAAAATGCAAATAAATAGTTTATAAAATATTAAAATCCTTTCATTTCAGTTGAAGACATTAAGTTTACATTTTATTAAAGTTAAATTTAAATTATACGTATAACATTTTATAAAAATATATTTTTAAATTATATATATTGCTTTTTGAATAAATTGAGTTTGAACAAATGTATTCTATATTAATATCATATATTCGTGATACGCAATCATCCATGAATTTTTATATAAAGATATAATGATAAATTTTATAAGCTAAATTTAATTTTAATGCAGTAAAGGAAATGATAAAATATAGTGGAGATAGTAATTCATAATTTTGGATTTTAAATTCCTTCATTTCAGAAACTGCATGCATTTACATTAAAACTAAGAAATTTTTACTGAAGGAATATTTATTCTTTACTAAAATTTATTGGAATCATAACTGAAGACTAATTTGTTTAATTTTGTCAACCTTATCTTATACACAGTGAAATTGAGAACATTTAAGTATCAGTAATATTTTTGTTACATAATAAATGCTCACTTAACATTCATTGTGAAGGTTTTCATTTGAAAATTGTTCTTTTGGCTTAATTTAAAGCTTGTATATAAGTGTTATAATAATAGTTTTAACGTGAGATATAGAAACAATGAAAATGTGATAGATTTCTGTTAAAAACAATACCGTTAAAAATATTTAATAAATTGGTATGTTCATAACAAAAATTATAAATTATTTTTAATTCTACAAATCAAAACTATGAGAAAATAAATTAATGATTAATTACTTTATGATAATAAATTAATGATTATCTCTGGATCATAATAATCCTTTTACACAATTGTAATATAGAGAAGGTATCATTTATTGAACTGATTATACCATTGCTATCCCAATAATTGTGAATAATGCTATATAGCTAATCACAGAGAAATAGTTTTGAAAAAATTATCTGGAAAATTATTATAAACAAATAAGCCACAGCGAAATTTAGTGGAGTCATTTGTTTTTATGTAGGTTTGCAATATAAGCGTATTTTTCAATGAATTCCATGGGTAATTTAAATGGAACTTTTCTTACAATAATTTCATGTAATTAATATTTGACACAGATAATTTTTGTAAGTATAAACGAAAGTTATCAATAGTTATTTTTTTCTAGAAATGACAATTATTTTAATTAGATAAAAAACTTCATAACGATACTTAATTAAATTAAAGATTTTAATTCTAAAGATTTGTTCAAGTTTAAAATAGAACAGAATTGTGATATGCAAATATTTAAGAAATACTTTTAATTTTAGTACATCACAAACTGTGAAAAATCTATTGTTTTACTCGAATGACCATTTATGACCTACTTACAAATGTAGAACAAAAATAGCATAAAATGTCGTAACAATAGACACAAGAAAGTAACACTAAAATGTTTATTGCAAACATTTTCCTGTTTTATATTCTCCTTATTAAAACATTTCGATAGTAAATTATATAAAATTTGTCCCAAAATTGTACAAAATGTGAAGTAATTCCTACCATATTTTTTGCAAATTAATAAAAAAAAGAATACTATATTTAATAATAAAAACTATCTATTCCGTATTCTGAGAAATACTGAAAAAGAGTTGAATCGTGAAAAATATATCAAGTAAAATGTACCAAATATGACATCAAAAGCAACTGTACAAATTTATTTTTTCATACTTTGCGTGATATAAGTTCCTTTTTATTAAAACTTAGAGCATCTTGCCAAAAAGTATCCTATAAATTTTGCATTTTGAAGCTTTACTTGATAAAGAAATTCTTTGTTTCTAAAAACGTAAAATTTTTGTTCAGTTAAAATGTGTGGAGCAGTTGCCCAGACAACCAACATTCATCTACTTGAAACTTAAATACGTTTACATAATTCGAACGAAAGTTTATCGTTTCCTTAGTGACACCTTGAAACGAAAATGTAAGTTGATGTGGCATTGGAGAAATAGGACAGTTAAAATATGTAATCCAAATAACCATTGACGCTCTTACCTAGAAAATAATTTTCTCTACACGTAACTTACTAAATATAAAAGATTATATATATATATATATATATATATATATATATATATATATATATATATATATATATATATATATATATATATATATATATATATATATATATATATATATATATATATATATATATATATATATATATATATATATATATATATATATAGCTCTTTTGACATTAATTTAAATTTTCTTGAGAATTGAAATGAAACCAATTGAATAAAGAAAATAAATTTATTTACCTCATAAAATATTTTTTAGTTTGCAATCAGAAAATATATTTTGTTGAATAGCTATTTAAATTTTTTATTTTATATGACTTTAAATAAAAACCAATTTTTGATTTTGAGATTTGTAAAGTTAAAAAATCATTAAAATAATACATATGTAAATAATTCAGATAATTGTAAGCCTAACAATAAAAAAAACTAAACTAATTGAGCTTACTTTTGAGTTAATATAATTTATTTTGCGATTAAATAACACATTTAATTAGTTTCAAGATAAACACTTAATCTTATAGTATTTTCAAATTCACTGAATATTTACTTAATATTTTTACTATATTTAACTTTAAAATTAAAAAAAAATGACCAGTGCATTTATATTTACCTTCCTATCCATCTATACTTATATACACATAGGTATAGTAACAATTAAAAAAATAACCTTTAAATAAATTAATTTTCGTAGTTTTATTTAATGTGGTTACTTTTCTTAATTAGTACTAATACACCTAAATGTATGTGTATATTTTTGTATGTTAGTTTATTTGTTAAAAAATAAATTTAGACAAATAAATTAACATACAAAAATAATAAACGAATATACGATTTACTTATTAGTCTTTGTTACAAATAAAATTCAGAAATAGTGAATGATTTTTAACAATTTTACTGAAAATATTGAAAATAAATCACGTCAATGAAAATCCAACAGAAATTCTCAGTAAAGTAATAGTTGCGAACACAGACTGATTGTGATTAGTTTGGATTAATTATCAAAATTTCAATTTTTAAAGTCATTTTCATACACTAAACATAAATGAAGCCGACAAATTCATATTTATAGCTAAAGTATATGAAATATAATATATTCCAAGATAATAAAGATGCCTAATATATAAGAGTAATGTTAATTAGTAGTTACATTTATTTTTTAAGAAATAAGTAAATTTATTTTGTATAAGTGAGGTGAAAAAATTCAATTTTGATTAAAAATGTATGTAATACAGTACATTTCATGATAATAAATATGTCTTATATAAGATTAATGTAAATCAGTAAAGTCATTTATTTTCCAACTAATAAATAAATTAATTTTATAAATTATACAATGAGATAATGAACATATTTTAATCTGAAAACTAAAACTAATGATAAAAGATGAGACGATGAAATATCAAAATATTGTAAATTATTATTCAATGTAATTTTATCACTTGTAATGTCTTAATTGAAAACTAAAACTGAAAATTTTATATCAAAATTTTACTTCTTTGTTATTTTTCAAAAATTATTTGTCTAATAAAACGTTTTTATAATAAATAAACATTTAATGTTCTGATATTCTTGTTCGAAGAAATAATTTCTCATTGTAAATGGAAAATGAATTTGAAAAATCAACTTATATTGCTAATATTAACCTTATATAAAATTATCAATGTTTATATACCAGGGCATTGAATTGTAAAAGATTGGATAACATGTACAAGTACTACTGTATTTGATATTGCAGTAGTTCATACAGTTCAAGCGATATAAATATGGTGACTAAGTGTTTTCCTGAGTGAGGTATCTGTCAAATATTCTGGTCAGGACAGCATAAGAAGCCTTTAGCCAGAAAACTTTATTTAACATTTTCTACAAGAGGTATTATCGAGTTGAAACGTAACACTTCGAAGGAATCGAATAGAAGGTAGATGTACATGCCATCTATTTTTTAAAAAAAGAATTATTTGAAATTTAATAATTTGCATATCATAACTCCATCTTGCGGTGTAAATTCGACGTATGTAGCGTGTTGCCTTCTTTGTGCAACAGTTTTATTGGACAGCGTTGTACGTAAAAATAATTTGCTAAAATGTGCATTATTCACTTTTTACACATATTTTTGATTCAGACAGAATATTTACATTTTATTGCGAAATAAAAAAATTAAGCTTAAAATGTGTTATACACAAATCTGAGTTTTTTTTAAAATACACAGCGATGCAATCTGTGATTTAAAACAATTTTTTAAAGAAGTATAAAATTTAATAAAGAAGTATAAAAGTTATGCATAATAAATATAAAATTTATGCATAAGAAGTATAAAATTTATGCATAAGAAGTCAAAATAAATTTTCTCTTCTTATGCATAATTAATACTATTACGCATGATAAGAATGAATAAATTTCATGAATAAAATTTTATGATAAGAACGAATAAAGATATGAATAAATTTTTATAGATAAGAAGTAGAAAAAGGATGCTTTGTTGCATATTGCAAACAAAGCATCCTTTTATTTTAAGTATACAGCGATGCAATCAGGGATTTAAAACAGTTTTTGCATAAAGAAGTATAGAAGGTCAATAGGTGAAAGAAGAAGTGAATGCCATTAACCCCATGAGAAAAAGTGATAACAAACGTTGTTTAATAATGCTCAGTGGTAAGTGATAAATTAATTTCAAGAATTTAAATAACATTGATTGCAGTCTTTAAATATTATTGCAGTTCGGTTTCATGATCACAAATATTTCTCTTTCTTAATACAACACAATGAAAAAACTAAATATATTTGAATTACCTGTTTGACGGACGGATTTGAAATCCACCTTTTTGTGATATGCCTAGTTGCTTAATATGCAAAAATATAGCAAACATGGTTATGAGTCTAGTTTCAGAATTAACAGGCGAATAAAACAAAGAAACAGAAAAATTAAATTAATTTATATTTGAAATCACACAAGGGATACTTAACAGTTGGAGATCCTTGTAAGATACATGAAAATGATACGTATTTTGTTTTCCGAAGAGACTCTTCAGGTCGTCAGCTCTACTGCTTGTTTTGAAGCATGGCATGAGAGAAAGTTGATAATACTCTCACCTTCACCTTGATAAACATACGTACAGAAAGTAGAACGGCAATAACATTTTCCGCTGTTCAACAGTAGCTGGGATTGAATCTGGTAATCTATATTCCGAAAAGTATCATTATAATACAGTCATCTCAAAAATACTTTTTCGGTCTTCGCGTTAACAGTATTGTGGACTTTCTCAATGGTAGGACAGAATGATTTATATTATGCTATTGATTCTTAAATTGATATAAATAGTAATTTTCCCACACATGCTCTAGCTAAATCTGATTAGATGTCAAAAGAGTCAATTTTTTCTATTTTTGAATTTGGGAAAAAAATTCTATACGACGTTCAAAACTTTTTACAGATTATAAAGACTGAACACAAAGAGTGAAAAAAATTTATGTGCTAAAACTAAGAAGAGCATTTTGTTTTGTAAAATATAAATTATAAATTACACAGACTATGTTAAGGAATTATGTGCTGGAATTACATATAATGTTTCTACTATGAATTGTTCCAAGTTTGCATATTCTTTATTTTATATGTTTATATATATATATATATATATATATATATATATATATAGCATTGCTAATTCATAGTAACAGTAAACAAGCCTATAATTAAGATTCCAGATTTAATTTAATGCTGTTTTTATCATGGTTATATATATTTAATTGAATTATATTTTGGAAGAAAAGGCAAAACATTCGATACAATTAGACATCCAAAACAAAAATTGTTCATTTTTTTCATTATATCTATTTGAGTAAATAGTTTGATATCGCATTATAGGTAACTCAACAATTAGTGGCTATTTAAAAGTTTATTTTAAATCCTTTGTGCATTTATTGCCTTTAAGAGGGAATTTTACTAATTAATGGGCCATATTCGGGTATCGGAAGGGAGTTGATCCAGAACATTCTCAAGCACCCACCTTGACAGATGTGCAAGCAAGAGAATATCTATGGATTTCTCCCTTCTTACGTATATGTATTATAAAAAATCTATGAGAAATTCTCAAGAAAAGAAGACCATTAAAGCCGAAAAATCTTTACAATAATCTTCACAACTACTCAGTTATCTATTACTTAAAATATAAAATTAAAATGCTAGTGTTCAACTTAACTTATGGCAAAACATATCAAAAATAGCTTGCATAAATGAATAAATAGATTATACAATTAATTGTCTTAATCTAGAAACATTTTTGGACAATATTAATTTAGAAGCTATTTAACACGAGCACTTCGAAAATGTCATAAAATAAAACTTTTCGTGATCAAAATTTTAATAAGATTAAAACTTCATAAATTGTTCCTTTAATAACATTCTAAAACCGAAATTGACTAAACTTTTAACTCAGAGCAAAATCATTTGTTTTGAAGAGTGATAATCTCACTTTTACTGCTTTTCCGGTGCATTGAATATTTCAATAACACGAGAAAAATAAATTACAGTCCCCGGAGATTTTGGGTTTTAATTTAACTTTGTGTCATAAATTATATCTTTTGTGTTTGTCTTGACTTAAGAATTTAAAATTTGGGAAATACTTCTGTTTCTTTTTTACTTCAACGCACTCAATGCGTTTATATTTCTAGAATAGATTACATTTTATAACAAAGGAAGGATAAGTAGTAATAATAAAAAATATATTTCATAATTTTTTTGCTGTTTTGGAGATAAAATATTTTATATTCCCTGGAGTTTTTATTTCCACATACATTATGAAGAAAAACATTGAAAACTAGCTTTCATTATGGAACAATGGATTAAGTCTATAACGTAAATAAATATAAAACTTTACGATTTATTTTATTCCTTTTGTACTGGGACCTGTGATATCAAATGATTAATGTAATTAACAGTAAGTAATTTAGTTTGAATAAGATGTTTTCAAATTTTTTAAAGATTAATTGAAAGATTAATTTAAAGACTTATTAATTTAGTGTTTTTATATATAAGAATTTACATTTTATATCATTATACAATTTATTTAGTAAATATAATTCATTTCATCAATATAATTTATTCTGAATAATTTAGAATTATAAAGATTAAATGATTTAGTTTGGTAAGTAATTATAAAGTTGATATTATTATGAATTTAATAATGGGGGATATAATTTATTAGTAATCGGAAACAACCAGAATTTGATAATCTAAAAATTTATTATCTAGTTCTCTATTACACATTTTATGCTAGAGTGAGATTTATTATAAAGAAGTACTAAGAGGTGCTTCTTTACTTAAGAAAACAAAGTTTACATTTTTGTATATCGCATCATGAACATTGATTAATAAATTAAAGTAAGCTATATTTTCAAAACAATGCTATAAAGCTAATAAATTAATTAACGAAAGCAGTTATTTGCATAATGGATGTGGCCCCGAATAAACTACCATTAGTTTGAATATATTTATATAATATTTCTATTGAATAAATTTTGTTTACATAAATGATTCAAATGAAACAATTTAGTTTGCATAAGCTTGTATTTGTGTTATTCTTCAATTAGCTTGAATGTTTTGAATTCATATAAAACTTGAAGTTCAAAAATAGTCTGTTATAAAAAAACTGAGTCTCAAACTTAGTTTGAAGTTTTTGAAAAATCTTCAATAAGTTTGAATGCATTTTATATTTACATTGAGCTTGTGGCTACAAAATGGGCTTCAAATATATCTGCCAGATACTTTAAGAAGTATCTGAAGACAGCCAAAAACTTGGCTGTCTTTAAATTCTAATGCACCTGAGACTTCTAAAATGTCGGTATCAAAATGAAACGAGAGAAAGCACAGATTCCAATTTGCTTCTTTCTCTCCAAGGAATAGAACAAAGTACTATAAATAAATAACAAATTTTTAATGCATGGGACACTATCTTCTTATTTCGTTGTCTAATTTATAATAAATGTAATGTCTTTACCAGCAGGCACATTATAGTCTTGAAATTCATTTTGTATAGGAGCAATAGCTAAATAAATAACATAATATCATCTATTTAGAATTACATAATAAGTTATATCCGATGGTATAAAATGAAATTCATATCTTCATCCTTTCTAAAGAATCATACTTTCAGTCTTTGAGGATAACTTAAAAACCTATTGTTGTAAGGTTACAGCCAGTTGACAAAATAGTTGCTAGAGCTGCCAGTTATTAAACTTTCAATCTTAAAGTTATATAAGTATAAAAGATGTTTAATCATTAAAATTTTATCTCATAATAAAAACTCAACACACTGATCATATAAGATATTATTGTAAAAAAGTAGCGCTTATATCATAGCATATTGTAAAATTCACGAAATGGAAAAAATAATTTTCATAAAATTTAGAAAAATAGTTTGTTGCACATAATTGTCTTATTGATAATGGTTGGTCTAAAGATACATCCTCAACTTACAGTACTACGTCATGGTCAAGTGACACAATTGTTATTTGAATCGACAGTTATATAATTTTTAACCTTCACATTAGTTTGGCGAGATATGAGACATTAAGAATTTTTAATCATTAAATACTATTTAAAAATATCCCTCTTTAGACAATCAATTATAAATGAACAGAAAAGGTGAATTGACTGTCCATAGACTTTGCAGTAATGAAAGAGAAAATGATGGAAAAGTGAATTTTTTATACAAAGTCAATTGAAACATATAATTTGTTATCTTCTGGGTGCTGCATTATAGAAAAGTGCCATTATTTCTGCTTCATGTATTACTTAAAGGTTAAAATCCTTAGTAGCGGAACATTGGGAAATAACAACAACATAATTTGTTGTAACTAACTAATAAATACTTTAATTTCGGTTTATTAATGTATGAGATTTGATATTATAAAATCTGTATTGTCTTTCCAGTGATTAATATTCTAAAAAGTTGTAGGACAATAAATGTTAGAGAAAGTATAGTGCCTATCTTAGACTTGCAAGACTTATTTGGCATGAAATTTCATATTATGACCCAAATTTAATAAGAGCTAAAGTAATTAATAAGAGCTTTCATGTATTGGTATATAAGATTTACATTTCAAAAGGATATGTATTATGTTTTCTCGCATTATTTTAATGTAAGAAAAATTATGGAAAATAAAATATTATTATTTAAATTAGAGAAAGTGTAATTCCTGTCATTAGATAATCTAAGATTTACGAGATGGGAAGGTATAAAATCAAGACAAATAATTTGTTGCAATTACCAAGACAATTATTTGATATAATAAAATAGGAACTATAGTTTTCAAGTTATGCATTTCCTGTATATGTATTTCCATTACACGGATTAATCTAATATAAAAATTATAGAAAAGTAAATATAGGAAAATGTATAATGTCAGTCATTAGACATTTTAAGATTTACCAGAAGAAAAAAGTTAATTTTCATTCAAAACCAATACTAATAACTTTTATACATTTACTGAGATGCTCTCTTAACACATTAAAATATGTGTTTTAAATGTTACAGACACGCGCGAGCTTTAAGTTTTTACATGAGATTAATCGGTGGTGAGATTAATTTCACTGTGTTTAATCGGTGGTAAGAATAATCTCGTGTAAAAATTTCTTGAATATATAAATTATCACTGTGTAATATCAAACATTTGACACTGCGATATTTGCTAAAAGAGAAAATGAATTTTCATTGAAAATTAGCAATAACTTCCACTCATTTTGTTGCGATTATCTATTGAAACTTTTAATATATTGATACATGAGTTCTATATATAAGTTTATTTAAAAAATATGTATTACGTTTTCGGTTTTTGATCCGATGTAAGAAATATCATAGAATTTTAGATACATTTCTCAGTATCAAATTTCTTATATTCAGTGTTTTCCGAATAATATTAATAAAGATAAGTTTTTCCAAGAAGATTTGTGATTATCTGAAATAACGAAATGATGACTCCTTCTTTAAATGCAGTTCCTTGTAATAATGCGTGTCTTTATACAGTTAATAGTTAGACATCTTTTCTCCGGATTGAAAACATTCTATTTCAAGATTAACATAATGACAAAAGCACGTTCTACGTGTTCGACAAAAAATATCTTTTCTATTGCATTATAATTATAATATTTCGTAGAATAATATTAAAGGTATAAAAGAAAAGAGAATTTCATATTTTCTCTCTCTCTCTCTCTCTCTCTCTGTCTCTCAATAAAATTTAAAGTCTCAATAATTGTATAAATGCTTAACTATTCATAAAAACAAGAAAAAACACCTATTGTTTTTTTAAATAAATTGCTAACAATGTTATTATATTTAATTCGCCTATAAAATGCATTTAAATTAAAATAAAAATTGTAACGTATTGACGTTTTTAGTTAAAATCTTGTAATTTCAATATTAAAAATATTTTGAAACTAATTTTTGATTTTTGCAGCATTTATGATTTGAATTTCATTAAAAGATTTCAGAATTGGGGTTAATTATTTTCATTTAAAATAATTTTTATGAACTGATTCTAGCCCTTAAATTAGGAACTGTTAAATTTTAAAATATTTTTAAACTACATAAAATTAAACTTTTAAAACAAAATTAACTAAATTTTATAATAAATTATCAATTATTATTATTAATTAACTAAATTTGTTACTAGTTTGGAATACTAATCCCTGGTAAATGAAATATAAATTTCAAATATTATGATAGTTATATTTTAAAATGAGATTTCACATATTTTTTGTGAAAAATTATCACAATTTAATTCTTTTAATTAAAATAATGTACTGTTTTACAAGTAATCTAAATATGTATGTACTATAACTTACATATTTAGATTACCTATAAAACATTACATATTTTAATTAAAGGTTTTTAAATTGTATAAAACTTCATCTGTTAATAGTTAAATTTATTCTATCAACTAAAAAGTTCCAAATTTGATTCTGCAATTGCAAAAATTGAAAGTTTATTGATATATTTATATAAATGTATTTACTAATAGAGATGATTGCTCATTTATTCAACTCTGGTTACATCTTTAGATCAGATTCCAGATTATTTCTCATCCTCGTAACTTTAGTTTAATTTAAATATACACACACAATGTATGCAAAAATAAACATACATATTAAATATAAAAATGGCCCGAATTTGCAGTTTTCAGTTTGAAGCCAAATATTTGAAATACGTGGTATATAAAAGTTTAGTGGAATTGGAAATTATGGAAATATTTTCAAATAATATTATTTGAATTTGAGGAAGAAAATTATTAAGCATAAAGTTAAAACTGTTAATAATAGACTGTATTTATTTAGATAGACTTAGTTTCTGCTGCATATAAAAATTTTAGATGTTGAAATTGAGTCAGTGAAGTAAAATTGTTTAAGTATAATCGCAATTTAATCCTTTGATAATGATTTAGTCTTTTTGTCATTTTTTATCCCGAATGAGAAAGACTGCACTGAATTGTAGGTCAAATATATTTTGTTAACATTATATATTCGAAAATCTAAATAACTAGATAAGAATGTAAGCATAATTTTAGTACAGAGTAGTGTAAACATTCCATGAAAAGTGGATGCATGTATTTATATAAGCTAATCAAAAGAAACATTTAGAGAATGAGTTTTATCAGAAAGAATGAGCGTATGGAACGTTTTATAAGTTTTTACATGAGAAATGTATGCAACTTATTCTATTTAATAATTAATTTTCGAGTAAAAAATGACCAAAATATGTTTCAAAAAATGAAGCAGAAAAGCACTTCAAATTTTTTTCATAACATTTAAATGCTTTTTATTTCTTATAAATAGTTGAACTACTGTTTCATTTTAATTTAAATTTTCTTAAAAGCATTTTTCATTTCTTAATTAGTTTTATACTTTAATATGAAACTTATTTTAGCTGAAATGATAATGCCATTTAATTTTTAATATTTTACTTTAATATTTTATAAATGCTTCCAAAATCATATTTTAATTTAATTTTTCTCTTCATAATGAAATCCAATCAGGTAATTTTAAAATTAAGAATTTCGTCTTTTATGAAATTATAAAGTAAAACATTTATGTAAACATTAGAATAAAACATTATAAAGTAAATTAAGTTGTTACAAATTAATGCCTTTAAAGAAACATTTTGTGTGTGCACAAATTATTCAGTACTACACGTAAAAAAAAAACATTTTATCTTAAATATTTTAAGCAAATTATAAATATTTGATATTTTAAAACCTGCTTAATGTGGCAGTTAAGTTCGTTTTAGAATCTCAATTCATCCATGCTTAATGCGTTCACAACGTGAAATTGAAAAAAAAAAAATGAAAACCATTCACCGTAATTGTTCCACTAGTTCGAAAAACTCCTTATCCAACACCCCCACTCAGTGTTTCTGAAAGTGAAAAAAAGGGGGAGCAGAGATACTATCTCCAAGTCATTAAATTTATGGGTTGGCAGTTGGAAGTTACGCACTCGGCAGTTATCTAGACAGTTTGCAAAGCGGTGACCGTAAGAAGAAAAAAGTTGGGAAAAAAAGTTTCGGAATATGAGGTTTAAGGTTTATTTATCTCATAATTTGGAGTGACAGACCTGACCTGTGCAAAGAAGAGGAGACGGTGGAATAATGTGCTTATCGCCATCCCCTTTCAAAGGCAGACATGGAAATGAGACGAACGACCTGCTGTCAGAGAGAACCGTTATTGTTAATCGCTGGAGAAGGTTATAGTTAGTAAAAGTAAAGATAGCCGAGCAAGTTAAAGACTATATTTTATTCGATTTTGATGTCAAGTAAAATGTAGGAATCTTCTAGGAATACTTGTGATTATGCCTTACAAAGGAAGAGACAATGAGAAATATGTTGTTTTTATTTATATTAAGTAGTAACTAGAAAGTAGCAATTTTGTTTTAGGTTTTGAGATTTCTTATTTATTTATAAAAAAAAGATATCTCGAGAGAAAAGAACATAGACTTATATAGAACTCTAGATTTTTATGTTCATATTTGAATTTTTGATTGAATAATTAATTAAACTTTAAAACATTTAGTCAAAACGCTTTAAGGAAAAATTAAGCAATAATTTTTCTAAAATTTGGAAATATTAATTAATTTATTTGTCGAAAACTCAATAAATTATAAATTTTAAATAATATTTATACAGTAAATAATGGAGATATAATTGATACTGATATTAAAAGATGCAGTAAAAAACACTGAATGAAACATCATTTTTACAATCTTCCCTTTTTCTATTTAATATTTTTGATCATTGATTGATTAATTTTTCAAAATAAAAATTATTCTCCAGGTGAATGGAAAACAAAATTTCCAATAATTACGCATAAATAAAAGAATAAAAGAAAAAAATGCTTGTATTAGGATAATTATTTTCTTATCAAACGATGTCTTTAAATAAAAAATATTTAAATCATAAAGCAATACATTTTGTTCTTTCATTTTTTAATTTATAACTTATAAAAAATTCATTTCCATTAAAAAATTTAATTCTTTAACATAAATTTTGCCATGAAAATAGCTTTAGTATTTATTTGTAAAAAATCAAACAAACATTTTCTCTTAAATATAGCTATTTGTTATTTTATTTCAACTGTTTAATGAATTTCCACAGATAAATATTATGTAGTAATATAATTAGAAGTGTTGCTTGATTAAAATTCTATTCTGTTTTTTAAGGAAATTGAAATGCAATTTACATTAAATACCAGCATATGAAAATAGAATTTATAATTCAAGAAAATCAAATTTTTGTGTCTTTCAAATTAGTCATGTTCTAATTACATTAAAGAAAGCTGAAATAAATCGTTGGTTATTATTGATATTTTAACATGGATAGTTAAAATCTGTTCTACTATAGTGATAAAATCAGATGGTAAATTTTAACTTACATTTACTTAAAATAAAATTAGAAATCGACAGACAAATATCATATTTTTCAGCAACATCGAAATCCAAACATTTGGCTCTATAACTCAATAAATATTCTATCTGTATAAAAATTAATCAGTGCAGTTAGTATAAAATGCACTCCTAGAGCTTCTCTAGGTATATATTTTATTATAAAAATAAATTTTACATAAATTTGTTTTTTAGGATCCTATGACGAAACTTCCAACGTCAAGTTTTAACAGAGAAAAATATGAGCAAAAAGCTTAGAACACATTATTAAAATTCTTATATATATTTTTACAGTATGCTTAGTTGGAACACTTAGAAAAAAAATTCTAATAAAATTAATTAAGAGGATTTTCTTATTGTTATATTTACCTACAATCAATTTTATATAGCATTGAATTGTGATAGATTTAGTTTAAATAAAAGAAATTGATAAATTTTTTCAGTTAATTTTCAAGGAAAAACAGAATTTTTAAAAAATTAATTTATTTATAAAACATATAATTTGTTTGTAGATACGCACACACGCATATCTTTAGATAAATGTTTTTAATACCACTTTCATACCAATTTACAATTACAATTCGATCATATTTTATAAACTCCAAAGTAAAATTTTAATTTAACTCATATTTTATTTTTCTTAATATATAAGCATATTATAAAAATTTTATATTTTTAATCGGCATAGGAAAGCCATAAATTTAAAATATTCATTTTGGATTTCTTTTATCAATAATGAATTTTTTGATAGGATTTTTGATAGGAATTTTTAATTTAATTATGGCATATTTAATTTCCAAACTAAACCATTCTAGATATCTTTATTTCCATTTGCGTTTTTAGTTTTGAAAACCATGTTAGTTAATATTAAAAATGTGAAAAATGATGCATTTTTACACGAAAGTAACAAAAAGTTATAAAGCAATATTCTGTTAATCGGATTTAGTTTCCTAAGTCTTCAGTTATTAACAATAAAGCTTAAAATTTGCAATATTGCACATTATTGTGACTAATTATCTAATCCTCAATGTTAGAAAGCTGTATCATTAATTCTTTTATACAACAATTTTTATTTCATTATTTCTTTACTGTTTAGCAAAGACAGAGGTTAATACATTTATGATCTTTAAGTGTATATATATATATATATATATATATATATATATATATATATATATATATATATATATATATATATATATATATATATATATATATATATATATATATATATATATATATATATATATATATATATATATATATATATATATATATATATATATATATATATATATATATATATATATATATATGATTAATTACAATTTAAGAGTCTTTTTAGCTTTTTCCCAAGTAAAATGTTAAAAATATATTAAGATTTTTTGCAATATTATTCTAAACAGTCAGTAGGTGACTGCCTACAGCATAGAGTTCCTATTACTTGGTTCCATATTATAATAAATGGTTGTCAAATATAAGAGGAAAATAATCTATGCAGGATATTAAAGTATCCTCAAAGTCAAAGCGAATATTAAAACAACCTCAGAAAATTGTAAACAACATTCTGCATTCAACATTCAACAGCGTAGTTTCTGAAATTTCATTATAATCTTATAAAAAAAGTTACATATTTTATAAAATTTATCAAATTTGCATCATATTGATGCAATAATATGAATTTTGCACTAGTTTATGAATATATGAAATAATTCATTAACTACTACTAATTATATAATGAGAAACGGGCATTGGCTTTCAAAATAAGTATGATAAATTTAAATTTTAAATTATTGTAAGGAAATTATTGCAGAATTACTTACATGAGGCATTAGTTTATCTGCACTTCCAACTCTTGTGACCTTGTTACGATTCAGTAGTTTCTTGATGAATTTTTCACAATGTTCATTGAATTTCATGAAGGTTACATAACAAATGTAGCAGGAGAGGAGAACTAAGGCCTCCCACCAATAGATGACGTTGTCTTGGAAGAATGTCATGAGGAGAATGAGGATTATGGCGTAGAATGTGACGTCACGGAAGAGCGGCCACCAGGTCAGTTCTAAGACTGTTTTGCTGAATATGGCACACATAGAAATCACGAAGAGGATGTTGAAGACAGCGGAACCGACAATGGTGCCTATACCGACGTCGTCATAGCTTATGAAGACGCCGATGATGCTGGTGAACAACTCAGGGGCACTCCCACCTGCTGCCATGAAGGTCGCTCCGGCTACATCTTCAGATATACCAGCCTTTTCTGTAATCACATCCAAGGAAGGAACAAAGAACTCGTCGCAAACAATGGCCAGCGCGACGAACATGTAAACCAGACCTAAGCAGTGGAATAGCACAGCACCTTGTTTACGTTCTTCCAAGGTAAACAGATCTTCAGGGAATTGCGCCGTCTTATTGGTGGCAGCTTCCGCTAATAGATGTCTGCTTAGTGGTGCTACAGGAGAAGCTGCTTTGTCTGGGCACGATGGGAAAGGTAATCTTGCTAGAATAGAGCCCAAAACTGCGATTTGGCCCACTGAGAAGTAACCGATGACGAATAAACTTGACAGAAAGACTAGAATGGGATGTCTCCACCGCTGTTTATAAAAGCGCTGGAAACTAATTTTCCTTTTCAGCATTTTGATTCGTTATTTTATTTCAAGTTTGCTATCTTAAAGTTCCAATTGGATACAAGCAAACGCTTAATCACTTTTTATTTGGTCTACCATCACATAGTATTCATGTGATTTGGTGAAGTAACACTGGCAACGGATAAGTATAATCTAAGCTCAATCAATATTTGAGGCAACTCTGGATAATTGTCAAGGCATCTTGAGGAGTACATTTTCCATTTAATACCTGCTAATCTGCAGCTAATAATCTGAAAAAGAGAAATTAGCTATTCTTAGTGATGTGAATTAAATAATTTTCAGCGAAAAATGTTAATAGCTACACTGCTGAAAAAAAATTCCAATTTTAACTATACACACATATATATAACAGTATGGTGGAAATATTTAAAAAAATATTATTTATTGATACAATTTACAATAAATTTGAAAAATATTAAAATGAGATGAAGAGTTAAAAAATTTTTTAAGCAATTTTATACACCTTTATAAGTTTGTTTTAAGTTTCCATTATAATAGAAAATTAAATACGTTTAATAATTTCATCAAAAATTTCTGGAATCATTTTATTTCAAGCTTGGATTTGTATGGTTCTAATGGAAAAAAGCCGTATTTTAGTAAGTGGTATAAAAGTTTGAATTATTAATAATTAATGTATTCTGTACATATCATACATACGAATACATATTACATATATTTTTTTAAAAAATTGCAAACTGTTAAATAGAGGTGGTGCAAAAAAGTATTAGTTTATGTATCATAAAAGCTTCAATTTTTTAAATAATTTTGTAATAATAATAAGCTATAATCCCCTTTAAAAATAAGTTGCAAGCTATTTTAAAATCTATGTAACCATGTGAAAAAAGATGATTTTGATACATCAGTAGATATTTACATAGATATTTACAAAGTAATTTGATGCCTCACAAAAATCCATTTTAATAGAAATCATGTACTTTTAATTATTTGAGTAAATATTTAATAAATAAAATTATATAACAATTGAATTAAATATGAGAATTAAATAATATAGATAATTTAATACTATAAATAATTACATAAAAATTGAAAAAAGTCACTTTTTAATAGTGTTTTATAAATGTCTGCAGGAAATTAAATAAAAATTAACTATTCACTGATATTTTCTTCCATAAAATTATAAACTACTATGAGTTTATGACCTAATATGAAATAAAATAATTTGATGTTGCATATTAAGTTGATAAAAACATCAGTAATATGACTAATGTGTAATAAAATAATTTGATAGTAATGAGTAGGCATATAGAGAGTATCACTTCAACTTCGTTGGGGAACCATTTTTACACATTGTTATGGACTATATATTGTTTGTAGATTTTTATGTTGTTGTAGATTGTAAATTATTTAGCTAGATAATAATCGTTTAGCAATGTAGTGTCGAAAATAATTCATGCGTAATGACATCATGGGAATTCAGTCTTAAAAACTCTTGTAATAATTAATGAAATAAATAGCCCTTTTTTTAATAATTAGTATTCACATTTTGTCTTGCCAACATTATGTCGAAATCAAATGTTTTCTAATTTTTTTGTTGATAGAAACTATTGATGAAATTTTAGAAATATATATACTTCGTAACTCTGTTTGTTGCCGAAAATTTAGCAGTTTAAATAAAGCTACATGAAATGAAAGGAAACTTATAGGCTTGAAATATAGGTTGTATTCCCTTTAGAAATTTTGGTTGAATTTTGAAATGAAATATAGTCTGTGTTTTAATATAGCCAGACTTAAATGCAGTCAAAGTTAACCAGGACTTGGTTGTACACAAAAATTAATAAAAAAACTTTAATAATTTTTGACAGTAATTAAGAGAGCAATTTTTAATTACAATTAAAAGTTAATATCACTTACAGTTAGTTTTTGACTGTAATTAAGGTTTTTTTGAACTCACTGAAAAATTGTTTATGATGCACTTCAGGTATTATTGCGTGCTTCAAAAATGGATATTATTAGTCCACTCGCTACGCTTAAAATTATTACCTATCAGCAACCTCTAGAGGGAATATTAAATATATACGACACATTTTCCGTCCTTTTTTTACATTCCTATCGAGTATCTTTTTTCTTAAAATTAGACTATATTTGTTACTATATTTCTATTTTCAAAATATATCATTTTAGCTTATTGAAACGAAGATATTTTTGTTTTTTCCAATACGCTACTGATCGGAAATACTTTTTAATGTGAATGAAAAGAGTCTTAACTTTAACATTAAGTAATCTCGAAACTAAATGATATTTTAAAGAGCTTTCTTTTTAATTGATTAAGATAAGGCATTCTTATATTTCGTGATGCAAAACAGTATTTTGCACCGCAAAACTATACTATGAAGGTAAATAAGTAGTAAATATCCTTAAAATTGGTAAGTGTCTTTATTTTTAAAATTCGCAATACAGGTAACCCTCCTATAACACGATTCGTAAATTGCGGGAAAATTCCTACAACACGTCATCCTATAACACGGTTTTGTTCCAATGTTAGGACTTGTTATCGGTCGGTGGAAACATGTTCACTCCTTACTTCTTTAGATTAAGAACAGTAATATTAAGAACAGTTTTTCCACATTAAAATCCTTTTTAAAATTTATTACGGAAGAAAATATTACTTTGAAATGTATTAAACAAATAAAACAAACGTATCAACTAGATAACGTAATGCAAACTAACTAGAAAACTAGATAACGCTCCATGCCACTCACAAGATTTGACTCATCCCAACGTCAGAATAGTGTTCATACCACATAACACTACTTTGTTGTTCCAACCATTGGATCAAGATATTATTTATACCTTTAAAACGTATTATATAAGAAGATCCTTACAGTGGATTTTAGACGCAACCGATTCGGAATCAATTAGAGTAATGGAAGCTTGGAAGAAATTTCAATCAAGCACTTTATCGAAATCATATCTTTGTCGCTGAAAGAAATAAAAACATCAACCTTAAATCCGTGTAGGAAGAAGATATGGCCCTCTTCAGTTGAAACAGAAAACATGCGTGAAACATCAGAAAACGAAATTGGTGCCATATTAAAAGTCGCTAAATCAATCGGAGGCAAAGGTTTTGTGGATATGGCTACTGAAGACATTCAAGAATTATTAGTGGAAGAAGAAGTTGACGAAGCGGATTTGATGGAAATGGCATCCCTGAATGGAAATCAAATTGATTTTGAGGACGCTAGCTCTGATGAAGATTGTGCAGTTAAGAATTTAACATTAAAAGAATTACAAGAAAGCCTATGCTTAGCGGAAAATCTCGGTCATTTTTCTTGAAAACAGACCCTTCCACGGAAAGAAGTCGAAAATTCAAAAGGGAGCTGCAAAACTGTTTAACTCCATACCGCGAAATTTACAATGACCTAGTAAGAACTAGTCAGCAAAGTTCGATTACAGATTTTTTTAAGAGGGGAAAACATACAAAAACTTTAAATAGAGAAAAAAGTTTTGAAAGTGAAGGCGATATCGTTCCACCCAAAAAACGTTCTCGGTTGATTGTACTGAGTAGTGACGACGAATAAATTCATTAAATTAGGGTTGCGTTAGATTAAAATATTTTTTTCTTACTTTGTGTTGGATATACATTTATTATTTAATAAAAATTAAGTTGTTTATGTCGAATTAAAAAAAATATTTGTTTTTAATAAGCTTTTGGAACGTAACCCCCTTTTTGTACTAGTTCTGGGTCTCATACAACACGATTTCACACAACACGGCATTTTCTAGGAACCTAACTACCGTGTTATAGGAGGGTTAGCTGTATATATATACTTCCCGAAAAACTAGGTAAATATTTTTTTTTACCAAAATCTTCTATTCTAACCTACAAATCGTCCTTACTTTATTTACCTCCTCTTATTGTTTTTAAATAGAGGTTTCTATTGGCGACATCGCTGTGGCAAGCATATATTCATTTCAAAACCCACCATTTGCCAAATGCACGTAAATTCCTGGTCTTACTTTATCCTCCCTTTTGCGAAAGAGATCGAATCTCTTGGGGGGCAAGGGCGTTTCCTTTTTGGAGGAGTAATGAAGAAAAAAGACAAGGTAAAGAAAAAAGAAACTAAAACCATTGCATGCACTATCGGAGTAATTCATTTAACACTGCACCTCAGACCATCAGTCTTAATTTTTTTCCTTTTGCTATGAAGCGATTTCGCATAAAAATCTTTTACTCATTCGCATAGGTCAAGGCGGATATTTCGAATAACACGATCGAAATAAATGTAATCATGGTTACACGAGGAAGACATTAATTATATTGATTCGTCAAAGAAAGGAATATTGATGAAATGCAAGGGCTGTCATTAAGAGGGAAAGTTAAAACGCAGCTGGTATTAAATAAATTGGCCAACGGATTGGATATGAGTTTAATATTTGACATCATAACAGACGCTTTAATAGATGTGTTGCGACAACGGAAGCCATTCAGGATTGTAATTACTGAGTGACAAAATCATTAAATGAAGAAGATTGCTGGAGATATTAAGAACTAGATTAAAGACCTGATAAAATTCCTGAAAGACGTATTGCATAACTTAATATACTATATTAAAAGCGAAATTTTGCTAATTTTTAGAAATATTTATTGGTTTTATCACCAAATAAATTGTTTTGGAAAAATCACTTCGATAAATGTTATAGACTGTATTCGTTTGTTACTTTATTGAGGAAGATAATATAGGTTGAGAAAAAAATGATATTTACAAGAACCAATAAAGCAGAACTGATTTGTTTTGAATGCCAGTTTACAGTCACAGGAGAGCAAATTCGATGAAAAATAAGTCTCGAAATTTTTAAAATAAATAATGACAAAAGTTTTAAAATATATTTCAAACCATTATTGACAATTACTCCTCAGCAGGAATTAAACCAACTAATTTTTGAATTAAACATTCTAGCGACAACCATTTAGCGACTATGCTGATCAACTTTGCAACCCGAATTTCACAAAAAATTACAATATGATGTAATAATTTTTATTTCTGATTCACGGCTACTACAAAGATATTCCATCTATTTGAGCAGTACAATGGACGGACCTGATAACAACTTATATAGTGGGCCACCCAGGGGGTGGGTATTCACAGTTTAGAAGCGGGGACCAAGCAGATAAAGCTACAGATTTGGCATGTCTCTCTCAGAAGTATCACTTCATATTGAGGCCACTGCGACCACAATATATTTTACGTATTTCAGTTGACATTAGTGAACACGTTGGATCTTCATTCTTGTTGGGATTCGAACCCATTCCCTTCCGATAACGAGAGTAAAACTAGAATAATTTAATATACGAAACTATTCTAGTTTTCTTTTCCTACAGGAGAAATAAAGGACAAACCTCAGCCCCATATGACATAAAGTAAAGATGAGAATTTAATCTAAAATGTATTGATTAAAAAATCCCCACTATGTATCTCTTAATAGGTTAAGAAACTAGCTTATATTTGTCATAATAAGCAGTTATTATAACATCTATTTGAAGAAATATAAATTAGAAATATGTATTCCAAAAGGAGCTAGTTGTAGTAAGAATTTTTTTCCTATTATCATAGAAGACTATCCCATTTTATAATTTTGCTTTACTTTAAAAATAATTTTTGTGAGGCACAAAACGTAATTCCAGTATCTATTATTCTATAAAAATTAATAAAAATTTAGAACGAAAGATTGTGATACTAATTTTATTGCTGGTAAAATCGGACTTTATTCTATAACGGAAGGGGGAAAATGTATTTGCAAAAATGACTAGTACACGGCTCGTACATAGTAAATAAAAGAGACTTAGACAAATTTGATAATGTCATAAAATGATGATGATAATTAGGAAGAAATCAATGGATTTTATTTAAGCAAAAAGAATTTTAAAATATGCCACACGTTATGCCCGTATTACCGTACAATACAGACTAATAAAGAGGAATTATATCAGTCTAACTACTGATACCTGATTTTCTGAATGGATTCCATCGACGATCTACAAAATCACACAATTCTATTCTCTACTTGTAGTGTAGTACCTTTATTTTTAATCAAGAAATTTTATCCAAAATTTGCATTTAAAACAATGTTTAAGCCACAAGATTTATATATGGATAACTGAATGGGAACCATAATAGGTATGATATTGACCACACGTATATCATGCCTGGATGGCCTTCATCTACACTTCTAAATGGTCTTTTTGTTCTTCATTTTTAAGGTAACCTTCATTTTTAGTCAAAATATTTTTAGTCAAAGAATTTCATATCGAGTAAAGGTGGTTAAAGCATTCATTTGATTACACAATATGGGATAAGGGAGGAAAATAGTAATATATCTAGTAACTAATGGAAACTTGTTTTATACAAAGTATTATAAGACTAGCTGCTATTGTACCATCTAAGCTCTAAAAAATAGTATCGTTGTGCTCTGACTGCACAATTATCTCCATTTTCATTCAAAAATTCGTATTTTTGAATGAAAATGCAGATAATTGCGCAGACATTTTAAGGTAAACTTCAATTTTACTCAAAAATTTTATATAGGGAAACAGTGTTTAAAACATTAATTTGACTACGCAATGTGGGGTAAAAGAGGAAATTGGTAATAAATCTGGCAACTAATAACAACTTGTTTTATACAAAATATTAAAAGGCTAGCTGCTACTCTATAACCTGCGCCCTAAAAAAATATGACTTTCATGATCTGTCTGCACAATTATCTGTATTTTCATTTAAAAACTCGTGTTTAATGAAAAAGTGCTTAAAATATGAAATTGATCGCATGTATAACAACTGAAGGTAGACGTAACTCTTATGACATATTGCAGCAATTAATTGGTTAACCGCATGCAAATTTCCATTATTATTCTGTACAATAATCTCTACTTTCATTAAACAAATTTTATTTGATGAAAAAGTGCTTAAAATAAGAATTTGTTTGTAAGATAATGGATGACTAAGGGAAATCGAAATTTCTAAAATAAATGAGAGCAGCTTACCTGGGTGACTTATTCATACACTCTGAATTATTATTCATTATGTGTACAATTATTCTTATTTCCTTTCAAGGAATTTCATTTTGTGAAAATATATTTAAAACATGGAATTTGACCACATGGTGTGAGATTACTAGCTGAAGTTATACTATTTGTTCATACACAATTGTGAAAAATTGCAACAATTTGGATAAAGTCAATTTGTTCCCTGTCTGCGAAATATTTTATTTTAAAGAGAATTTCTGTTTCTAAAATATCAATATAAGTATATAAAAAAAGTTTTTTTTTTAAAATTTAACATATGATCATGTTGCACTAATTGTGGTTTAAATGCTTTTATCAAAAATGAGACGACAAGAATAATGAGAAATTGGTATGAAATACTGTACATCAATTTTTAAAGATAAACGTTCTGGAAGTCGTGAATCAGATCAATGTTTAAAATTACCAACATTTTTATCAGTAACAGAAAATGACCAATCATTAAATAACAAGTACATCGAAGAATTTATATAATTCTTCAAAGTTATTTTCAACAATTATCGATCCTTTCTTAATTCAACAGTTTATCTATTATTTAAGATAAATACTTTTGGTGCTACGATCTTTACTAATGCTTAAAAATACTTGTTTTACATCATTATTAGACAGCAACTAATAGCTAGACAATAAGAACATCGTTTAAATTGTATAATTTACTGATTATTTAATGCTCTTGGTATGAAGGTCCTTCATTAATCACATTTAAAAAAACATTAATATTAAACTAATATTTAGCTAACTAGCACATTGAATAAATTATGAAAAATATAATTTATCGATATCAATTTTCTTTACATTCATAGTCTTTGATGATTTTGCTTAAAAGTAAATATTTTACTTCATTATATAACAATTAATGGCAATAGGAGGAGGCTTCAAAATTATAAAATTATAAATAACGTTCATTTAAATATTCGAAAGAAACCGTTGATAGGTTAAGGTATATGGAAAAAGTTTTAAAAGTTGAATACATAGTTGAAAATCTTAAAGTTAGAAGTATTTGAATTTCTTAAATTAATAATCATATCTCGAACAATCTTAATGAATTATGAGTAACCTCTGAATTCTCCCTTAAGGCGAAAAATTGAAATAAAGACACTATACACATTAAGAAAATAAAAGTAATGATAGATTGCCATGTTAAACCATTTTTATTTAATCATCATTAAGAAGTACTGCATTACACCACTATAGTTTTTTACACTGAACAAACTACTGGAAAAATACAACCACTGGAATCATGATTTTATATAATTCTACATCCTATTAATCATACTTCTCTATCCCAGTACACATATTATCACATAATAAAAAGAAACATTTTAGATTTTGCGTATAAATTTTAGATCATTTATGAAATTGTCAATTTATAAAAATTCATAAGAAGATATTTTTATTTTTAGATGGAATTAGATTTCCTTACTTCAGTTTTTCGCCAATTTTTTAATTCAATTACAAATTTATTAAAAAATATCTCTGAACATAAATGCTTATTTCTATCATACTGACCTAAAAAAAATTAAAAGCACAAATTGATAAGCATTTTAAATTTAATTTAATATTTTTTAAGACAGATAGGGAAAGGATTATATATGTTCTCACAAATAACAATGTCTAAAATTTATTTTCGATTGCTTAAGTAAATAGGTTGCTAGGATTTCATTTACCGAGTAATATATTTAGTTAAATATTGTTTATATATAAACCATCAAGCTAGTGTAAAATACCAATATATTATGATTTTTCTCTATCATTATCCTTTATTATGTATTTCCTATCATGGAACAAATAAGTTTAAGATGGTAAGATTTATTTAACCATATCTTATTTATTTAGTTAATAGTCGTGTTCTGTAAGTCATTTGGAAAGACTACAAATGAATATTTTTCATAAATAAAATAAATATGATTTTTTATTCATATTATATGTATCTTTATTATGTTTTCATTTTAATTCAGCTTAGAATGATAAAATAACATTGGTATTTGATAATTCAAAATATTATAATGTTGGGATTTTTTTCATTGTTATTATTATTTATTAAATTTTCCAATTATCACATTATTCAACACATAAGTAAGAAATAAAATATTAGCCATTAAATAATTACTAAACGATAAATTAATGAATATATTAAATAATTGACTGATAATAAGTTAATTTAAACTACAGGAAATCTACAGGTTCTAGAATTTGAACTTGAAATAACACAAAAATATCTTTTCAAATAAAATATGAAAAATTTCCTCATCTTTTAGAAGGTTTCTTACAAATGTTATAATATGGTAAATTTAAAACTCATGCCGAGTACGTTAACTAGCCGTTGAAAATCAGCTAAAAAATGCACCATTTCATATGTTGTTACGGAAAGCATCTTCCTGTTTTTCTGGATATGAAATATGGTAAATTTTTTATTCGTGATGAGTAAAAAAAGGAAAAGAATCTTTAATATGGGATAAAACAGCACTCAAGTTGATGAGAAAATAAATACCTGGAAGTAACACACTCTTTGTTACCATGACAACCCGATGCCAACAAAATGTAATTTAAAGCATATAAGATCTGCATGAATAAGCTTACCCAAAAAATGACCACTTAATCTATTTTGTTGTTGTTTTTGGGTTGTATCGAAGATCTTATTAATGGTTATTTATTGATATCTAAGAAAGATTAACAACTACAATATAAACAGATAATATTTTCATTACAATAAATGAATTTTTTAGAATTTATATAGATTCACTTGTGTTCTCATTTTGTAATTAATTTATTTATATTAAATATAATTAGTTTTGCACTGTAATTGATGCATACTACAAAAAAATATGTGGTTTATACATAAACAAATAATATTTTAATTAAAAATCCTTTGTTGAAAGTAAAATTAGCTTTAATAAATTTAGAATTTTGGTGGCAATAATCGGTCAAAGAATTGGAAAATTTTCTGTATGTAAGTCAAGATATATGAAATTTTCCATTCTTTGACCGATTCTAATTACATTAAATACTATTTAATATATATTTAATGTAATTTGTATATTAAAAATACTACTTCCACAAATTTAAATAACATACATTATATTTAAAATTGCAGAATAAAAGTCAGATTTGTTAATTAAAATTTATAAAGTCAATTTACATATTAAGAAAACAATTAATAACGTTAAAGTTAGAAAAATGTATGCAACATATTAAAAAAAAAACCAAAATAAATTTGCATCTTTGATTATGCTAGATACCTTTTCTTAAAATTGGATTTATATAATTAGAGTAATGAATTTAGACAAGTTTCAGATTTTATTACTTATATTCACAATATTATTACATCATTGCATTTAATACAAAATTATTTACTTATATAATATCTAAAGTTCATTATGGATTAGGAAATGCTTATTTTCTTCAACCAAAATAAAAGTGAATAACTTTTTGAAATATCATTGATTAATTTTTATATTAATTTGTTTATTGTGGTTCTTATAATTTAAAAAATAATTTTAAAATAGATTTAAGATTTTTATTTTTTAAAAAAACAGTTTCACCAATTTCAAAAATCTATTATTTAACCATCATGAAACATAATTAATTTACACAATATCTAAACTTCATTAATAATAGAGAAATACTTATTTTTATTCAACCAAAAAAAGTGTTTCTGAAAGTAAATGTATTTCTCATGTTATTTAATTATCAACGCTAATAAGCAAGTTGATAACTTATTAAAAAATATATAAGTCATTTCCTAATTTCGTTTCTTCTTTTTCGATTCTCTTTTTAAAAATTCTTCTAATAAAATTCATTCAAATAAAATGTTACATCATGATTCTGCATAAGTTTCCATGTACTAAAAAGTACATGAATATTCATTTATGTTTTTAATACATATAGAGTTGTGAACATTGTAAGATGGTTGATGCTCAGAATATTTTAATTAAGTTTAACAGTTTAAATTATTTTTAATAAATCAAGTAAAAAATTTGTTACACAAAATAATGTGAACTTTTTGTGAAGATTATTCACAAATACTAAATATAACTAGCGTAAAAATATAAAATTATAAAAAAATTTAAAAAGCAAAGAAATTTATATCTATCTATATATATATATATATATATATATATATATATATATATATATATATATATATATATATATATATATACGTATATATATATATATACATTGAAATAGGAATATGTAAAACATTTTACATTTTAAGAGTTTTTAACTCGAAAATAAACATAGAAAATTAATGAATAAAGAAAATGTAAGTATTCTGATAAAATACATAATTTAGAATTTTTTGGTCTCATTTTATTGCAAAATATTTTTTTATTACTTTAAAAATTAGACGCATGTTTCATTTAGTTTTTTAAAGGTAATTTAAAAGATTTCAACATGATTTTCTTCTGTTTTGAAGTGAAAAATTAAGAATCATTAATAAAGTTCTTTTTTTTCAGAAAAATATTTGATGGTTCTTTGATGTTAAATAACGAACTTTATTCTCACATTTCCTTACTTTGGAAAATAAGGAATGGAAATTTTTTCAGTAGCATATTTAAAATCGAAAAATGCTACTTCTTTAATGTAACTTTTTAAAATAGCGTTTCATATTTCACATGTATTTCCATGAATATAAGAATTTATTTCTTTTTAGTATTATTATTGGAAACTTTCTTTCAGACTAGTTTTCAGTTTTCAAAGAAATAAAATAACTATTTATTCTTACTATTCTTTTTTTGCAAAATATTTTCTTTTAATTATTTCTTGAAAAATAACTTAAAAAATTTCAAAATACGATGTCAGAAATAAAAATATTTGATTATTATGTTACAAGAATTTTAAAATACATCATTATGCAAGATATTTTCAAATCAGTTTGTTTTTTCCCTGAAATGATGTAATTAAAGGAGTTTAAGATTCAAAAGAAAAATATATTTTGTCATGAAATTTTTTAAATTACATAAAAAATATGAATGTCACCTACTATCTTCGAGTAAGAAAAAATTAATATTCAATGCAAATAAATATACAATACTAAAATTGATATTTTTATTCCTCAAGTTTCTAGTTAAAAATAAATATCAAAACTTAAAACTTCAAATATTTTATTTTAAAATTATAATCTGTATAGGAACATAAATTTTAATAGAATTAGTGAAAATTAAATGTGTTTCTACAGACAGAATCAAATCATTAATTATATCATCATAAGTAAATTAATTTTCCAAAGCATTATTATTTCCAATTTAGCTTTTCATATAATTATTATATCAAACATGACCAGTCCTTTGAAGATCTTCCCATAGAGATCATTAATTTATCTTTAGAGAATCTTCATAGTGGGAAAATTTTAGATTCTTCAGAATCTATTCATCATCAGTCTCTTTTTCTAATTCCCATTGACTTATATTGCACTATAACGTCATTGAATAATTTTTAACGTTTTCATCAGCAACTCATATCAATATCGCAATCTAGTTATTTTATAAGTAAAAATGGCATAAAAATCGGTATCATTTTTATATTAATCATTTGATTTTTGATTCTAATACTCAGGAGCAATAAAGTTATTAGAAATGATAATCAATCCTAAGTAAAAAAAATAGTTCTGAAGCTATAAGAATTTGTTTCCTGATAGAGATAGGATCTTTCTTTCTTGAAAAAGAAACATTTTTTGTTTTTCAGTCATTTATAATTCATCATCATTTATGGTGCGCCAGCCCAGGATGGGCCAAGGCCTTCTGAACAAGTTTCTTCCAGCCACCTTTACTGGCAGCCAAACTCCACCAATTTTTTGTTCCAAGGACCCTACAGTCTTCTTCGACTGCATCCACCAATCTCAGCTTTGCTCTTCCTCTTCTTACGCTGATGGGTTTTGCAAAAAAATTTCCCTTAGTGTTTTATTGTCCTTCATTCTAATAACATGTCCAACCCAATTGAGACGGCTTACTTTAATGTGATGTACAACGTCTGGCTCCTTGTACATTCGATACATTTCTGTATTGTATCTTCTGCGCCAGACACCGTTTTCTTTTGTACCTCCAAAGATACTTCTTAAAATCCTGCGTTCAAATAGGCCCAATAGCCTCTCCTCTCTTTCAGTCAAAGTCCAAGTTTCCGAGGCATAGGTCAAAACGGGACGGATAAGCCTTCTATAGATCTGTTACTTAGTTTTTCGTGATAAAAATTTAGCTTTTAATAGATGTCTTAGGCCAAAAAAAGGCTTTGTTAACTACAGTTAAACGTCTTCTTACTTCTGGAAGAATGTCATTATTTTTGTCATTTATAATTAATTCGCTTAAATTTGAAACACATTTACAGAGTATGAACACTTCTCTCAAAGCCTTAAAGGTACATGTGATCTTTTTTGTGTCATATATTAATATAGAAGTTAAAATATTCTGAAAAACGCACTTTTACATCCACCACCATTGATACTTAAACCACATACGTTTCTATCAAATATAATATTAAAGAGTACACATACATAACAGTAAAGACGAGCCTCAGATTGTACTTAGAAGTTAACATGTTTACAATACTCATTTGACACCAAGTGTCTCATTTTTTCAATCAAGGTCCAGTTAAGATGCCACACCTGAAATGGCTCTCTCTTCTCCATATCCACGCCAAGCCAGTGAAAGGAATTTGGACGTCACACATTAACTTGGACACATTCCAATCCCACGGAGCTATATCATCCCTGTGAGGGATAATGTGGTCACCCTACCAATCACTTCCAGCAGGACATGATGCTTCATTTTGCTGCTCTTGCGAGAAATGGCGTACAGCAATTGCGGGTCTTAAAGAGTAATTATATCCATCATGGAAAGATGATATATATTCATTTGAAGACAATATTAACTAGCCACAAATTGTTCTCAATACTATTGATGTTTAAATGTATCTTGAGATATTGATAAAAAATTGTTGGAATTAAAGATCTGGATCACATATACAAATAATAAGAGCTGCCTTTTTATGTCAAAGTAATTCCATCATGAAATTTGTTTTAATAGGACATATTTCTTTACTACTTAAATAAGGATTCAATAGTCCTATAATAGTATTTTAGCCGAATACTTTAAAAAAAATTGTGAGTTAATGCATATATGTGCATATTGGTCGGAAAATGAAAAGAGAAGTTATATTCATATGTATAAAATAAAAGAATGTACATATTAGCATTAAAATATGAAATTGCAAATTTTTTTATGTAAAAGTACGGTAAATTAAGTATTAATAAAACAACATTTATTTTTATCACTATAGAGCAAAAAATATGTACTTTAGTCATTCATTGAGTTGTATACTATGAATATTTTATACAGTAAATAATAGCAATATTTATGTGTTGAAATTTACCTAAGACAGTTACACATTTGCCAATTAAGGTCTGAAACAAATTCAAGACTATTGTTAATTTGATTATCACATTTTGTTTGCATCATATTGTGTGTATGATTAACATGTTTATATTAGTTATTTGCATTATAATTGATTGCAAATAATTTAGCACCCAATGCACTAATATGCAGTTAATTATTCGGCATCAACATTGCATGTCATAAAGATGATTCCAAGAAAGATATTCAGATTTTCGTGCGAACAAATTGAAAATCTTGATAAATCACAATTTCATCTTGTTATTTGTCTTTTTAAAATGAGAAGAGTTGGATTAACTTTTCCTTCAAATTAGTGCATGTCCAGAATCAGTCTTTGAATATGATAATGGGAACACATAAAAAAAGCAGATTCATCCAAAAATATAAAAATTATTATTGTTTGTTTTGGAAGAAAACCAACTTTCAAGCATAAAACAACAGTTATTTGCATGCTATGAATATTTGTTTGCTTATAATATTTTTCATGAGATTTGCTTGTTTATATTTTTGGAATATTAATAAGAAAACCAAGCTTTATCAATCACTTATTATATTATGATTCATAAGAATCATTTGCTTATTATAATATTAACAAGCAAGGAAATCTTGCCCTTGATGAAGATTGATTTGTTTATCATAAGTTTGCTATCAGATTCATGAGATTCATTCTATTTCTCACTTTTTGAACATGAAGAAGGATTCACAAATTCATACATTAATTTGTACTAAAAAGTGGTGATTTTTAATTATATCAATAAAAATATTTACCAATAAAAATATCCAAACCTGAAAGGGCAATCAAAGATTCAAACTCTTAATCTTAAGGCTAGAGGGATAATCATTTAGCACCAACTTAGGTAAAATTAGTTGGAATCAAGGTTATACCTGAACAATATTAAAGCATGATTGTAAATTTGAGATTCTTTGATGTTTAATTTAATTTCAAATCCGTTTTGCGTCTAAAATTTCTAATGGTGAAATATAATTTTGAACAATGCTATCATACATATCATAAAGCGATGCGCTTTTGATGGATTAAAAAACAAAATTTACTTTTTATGGCATTTGAATATAATGATACAGTGAAATTAATAAACAAAAACTCAACTAGGTGTTTTTGGATGATTTTTCAGATCGTAGCAGAAAATCTAAGTGAATCACAACAAATAATCACACTGGATGCGAGATTTGAACCGACAAGCCATTGAACTAAACACCAGATCGCTAACTATTCAACTGATAGATCCACCACTCTCAGTAAACAGCTTTATTCGTAGAGAATCTGTTTATAAATATAAAGAATGAGGCCAACAAACATCTTCTTTTCGTATTAGTCTATATTCTTATTAATATTATCTAAAACTGACCTAAACAGCCTAAGTAATAGTATTATTTTGTCTTGCTTTTCATCAAAGAAGCCAGGCTGAGTGTCCAGGCGAATAGTTAGAGCTCGGCAATCAATGCAATCAATCAAACATTTGTAGGTGCGTCACTTATCAAAGGATTCTATGTTTCGGAATCATTCCACATAAGATTTGAAGAAAATTTATTATAGTAGAAAACACGTTTCATTTTTCTTTGTTTCAAGATTTTTAGTTATTTAAATCATTATTGAACATTGAAATTTTCTGAGATACTGTAAATGTTTACAATGAGCAAAAGCATGCGTAAACTGATTACAAAACTAATTTTTTAAAGAATATAAAAAATTTCATTATAAAATGTGTTTAATTATAAGCAATAAGGTAAATATAATTTAAAAGCTTAACAGATAGTTTTATATGAAGGTAAAAATGATCACTAAAGTATGAAAAAATATGGTCATTCGAAAAGGCATATGCATATACATACATCATTATGTTTATCTTAAGGGCAAACACATTTGTATAAATGAGCTCATTTTATTTATAGCACTCTTAGAGTAATCCTGGAACATCTTAAGTAATTAAATTAAACTCTTTTAATCAAAGAATACATCTCTTGGAAGAAAAATCTCAAAAAAACTGCTTTTATGTCTTTAAGCGTAATAAAATTAATATAAAATAAACACAAGTGTCTTTTTTCATTTGAAAGGTATTTTCCTGTGGTTTCTATGAATTTAAGGGGAAAAAGTAAAAAAGAATTTAATCCCACATAATTGAGAGCGTACTAAAGATGACAATGAAATGTTTTATAAAAAGTACTTAAAATGATGATAAATACATTAAAACTAATATTCCAGAAAAAAAAAAACTTAAATTTTGCTTATGTTTTTATGCTCACTTGCAATTCTTTAAAATAAGAAAATAAAAAGGAAATATTAATACTTTTTTATAATACAGTAATTACAATTTAATAATATTTTTATGGTACTTTTTTACGTACACATACAACTTTTATAAACACGCAGTAAATTGTCAACTGATAAGTTTTTGAACGTCATAAATAACTACAGTTCTGAAAACGGTCCTTATAATCAATACCAAAAAGAAATGTACTTTCAACATTTCAAATAATATTATTAATTTTTTAATTTTATTAAAATCATAATTATTGATATTTAATAATCAATTATTCTTTCATATAGCGAAAGCATTTAATGCTCTGTTGACAGTTAAAAAAGCTTTCATAAAGGCTTCCAGGAATATTATTTATTATTCTTAATCTTTTGAGAATGATAGTTATTGTTATATAAGTGACCTTTAGAAATATAGAAAATAATTTTATATACATTTAATTTTTCATACCATTTCGCAATTATGTCCTAAAATAAGATTGGTAAATATGTTTTAGGAGCAATTTACATTTTTATATTAGAAATAATTAATTTCAAATAACAAATTTATGTTCAAAAACCATTTTATTTTTAAAAATTTATTTTAACAATGATACAATAAAATGATTACTAGTACAACTTGAGTACAAGTTCAGTGAGATTATTTTGTTGATTTACATTCATTTATTTTAAACACGAAAAGACATTAATATAAAACAGATTTCAAACTATTGAAAGCTTAAGACACCCGTAACGGAGTTCGAACCTGCAGACTGAGGAATCGATAACCACAATGCAAATAAATCACTTACTAGTTAGGTGGTTGTGGCATAAATAATAGATTTAAAAATTCGAAAAATTATTGTATTTCAAATATAAACTGATTTACATGTTTTAAATTCAAATCATGAAAGGTTTTATAAATAATTTATAAATATTATATACTTGAAATTCTTAATCTGAGCCTATTATTATTTATAAGTTATTTTACTTTCCCTCTTAAAATATAAAAAACAATTAGATTATTATATATGTTATTGCTGTATATAATGATAGGATTTCCACTTTTTGAACTATAAGGGGAAGAAGTTCATTTTATATAATGGGCATCCAGTGGGTGTACTATCGCAACCTCGAAAATGGATTTTCTTAATTTAGAACCAGTGACCAAGCAGAAGATCGCAGAATTATATTAACGTCCTCAGAGGTATCCTTTCATTTGGAGGATAATGCGACCACGACTTATTTAACGTGCCCTAACCGCCATTAGCGAACACGATGGATCTTTTATTGGTTCGGGATTCGAACTTATTATCTTCCAGTAACGAGAGTAAATGCTCGATTCAAACAAGCAATTTGAACATTCCTTGGCCTTAAATGTTTTTTGACAAGTTTCATTTTGCATTTTTTTATTAGCTTGTTATTAAAACTAATATTTTTGCAGTTAATGATTAATTTCTAGGAATATAGTAACTTTATTTTAATTTTTAAATATTCATAAGACGTAAATTTTTTTCTTTTTAAAACTTCCGTTTTGAACGGGAAAGAAATTAATATGTAAATGAGGAACTTCAATATAACGTACGGAAAGGAATTTCACTGTTTAATATGCATTACCCTAGCAACACAATCATATTTCCGAGGATGCTGAAGATTAAAATTCTTTCACAGAAAAAAATGCTTGATGCAACAAAGCCACTGCTTATAAAAAAAAATTAAGAGCAAAAATACGTGCTAGGTTTGGTATAAAACAAGCTTATTGTGCTTTCGTTATTTTAATACAGAATTGGTTACAATTTAACTATGAATATTTAAAACAAAAACTACTCCTTCATCAAACATATTAACTAGCCATTATTGTAGACAATAAATTAGTCATACCCTAAGAATTTAATTTCAAATAATTCAAATTTAATTTTCATACACTCATTAATTTTCTAAATTCTGCATAAATTCAAGTTAAATAAATTTTTTCTTAAAATTTTTTGATGAAATTCGCTTTTTGTATGAATGATGTCAGAAGATACCGAAAATTTTATTACTAATACAAGTCAACAATATTATTTCTTAAAATTAAATCAAAGAATACTTCAAAATAATTTCTTAAAAAAGAAGCATTGATGATTTAATTTTTATATTTCATACTAATTTATTTATAAATGTTTTTAGGTAAATTGATTTTTTCCTATTCTGCATAAGTTACATAAAAGTAATTTTAATATTCAACTTCATTTGTATTCGTAAAATTTGTATTCATGCGTAAATTGTCTGAAATTTACATGTACTATCATAACAAATCAGACATCATAGTAATAAATAACAGAAATTAGAATTAAATGCACTATAGCTTAAAATGTTATATAATATTTTAACTGTGTAAGGAGATTTTTGCGCTAAAGAAAATGTGCATATGCACATACAGCTAAATAAAATATTAATCTCAATAAAAGAACTAGTTGTATTTGTGAATCATATTATACTTTTTAAAATGATTTTAATTAAGTCCATCATTTTATATATTTCTTCATTTTTTGTGATCCCCCAAAAAATGCTTAAACTTTTATTTTCTTACTGTCTCTAAGTTTATGTTACATTTTATTATTGTAAAATATACATGTTTCTTTACTTCTATATGTGATACTAGAAAATTTCCATTAACAAATTATTTTATGTAATAGAAGAATACTAAGGATGATTATTTTTACATTTATTGTGTGTAATTAAAAAAAGTGAATCCTTATTTGTAAAGAATTACTGATTAATAATTCAAATCTTGCTTGGATCAAATTTTTAAGACTATATTATAAAATTCAGATACTCTTAAACTCTTTTTGTCAGAAATCTCCAGAATTTCAACTTTAAAAAAATTCTTAGCTAGAATTTCTTCAAGAGTATAATTTATACATATCTAAATAAAAGTTAAGAAGTATAGAAATATAAACTTGAGAGAATATATTTAATTTTAAAAACAAAATTTTAAAAAGCGTGAAACGACAAATTCCATTATGTAATAATGCATATTGTCATATTATCTAAAATGTAAAAAGTAATGTGCATTGTCATATTATCTAAGAAGTAAAAAGTAATGCACATTATCATGTTATCTTTAAGTATTTCACAAACGATTACGCTAAACAAACTCAATAAAATGTATATCTAATTATTACTATTATAATTCATACCTGTGCATATGTCTATTATTATCACTGTTTATCATCACCTAGAAGCCTCATCGATTTTGTGAATTTTTGAACAAGAGTTAATTTAGAATTCAGGTTTCCATTATATGAAGATTCATTTATCACCTACCACACATCAAACAGATTTTGACTCCTTAATGAAGAAAACTTGGTGATGTATGTCATTATATTAATTACGATTTTATTCTAAGCAGTTTTTTTCTCATCTTAATCGCAATATATCCTTTATCTACATGATATTTAATGATGAGGTTTCTTCTTATTCTAGGATATTCTGTGGAAACATAAAATTAAATATCAAAGATATTGTGTTGATGAAAATGAATTCTTTCTGTTTTACAAGCAAATTTTGTTGCACATTCTAAAAACTTTCTTTTGAATTATAATGTTTTGGTTTTGTTCTAATTGGTAGTTAAATATAAGAATACCTAGGAAATCATTATAACTTGGATCTGATTTAAATATGGGAAATTTATTGGTTTAGAAAATTTATTTGACACACTGTGATTATTTTTAGCAATTTTTAAATTCTTTTCTGAGAAATACTAAGAATTTATTTATATTCTTTTCGAAATGAAATTTTTTAATCATGATAATAATTCGCAACAAATTTTTTAAGGATAATTTTAATCATAAATATGATTAATTGAAGTAAAGAATTACTGTTACGTTAATCATGTTGAATTAACCAATCATATTGAGTTAAATAATGCAATATTTGCCATAATTTATTATATTATTACGAGTCATAAAAAGATTTATTTGTTTCGTTAATTGTAGAAAAGTAGACATGATTACTGTTCCGTTACCGTTGAATGAATGTCGATGGGTATGTCTCGAAAGTTCCTGAAAGATTTTATAACTCTCAGTCAAGAATGACGATCATCGACCAAGAATGTCAAAACTAGGGTACTATCCCCCATGCAATGAAGAGCCACCCTCAAAAAGGTCATGGTAATGAAAGAATTAGACTGAGAAAGATTGAAGTACCTAAAAACATCACTTCTTGAAAATGATAATGAAGACAGATATGTTACAATTCAGCCAAACTAGCATGCTAGACGATTATAAATAGTACCACCACGCTCAAAAAGACCCTTTTATATTACATTGAATGTTTCAATAAAGATAAAATTCACCTGAATTAGCTCTGATTGCCTTATAGGTTGCACATATCATGGCTATATGACAAAACCACTTTTTATTTGAGAAAAAAAATCTAAATACTTTGCTTCCTACTAGTTCAACAACAAATAAAAATCATTTCCAAAGATTTCTATACATTTCTTAAAGCGTTTTCTGACAAGGCAAGATCAATGATGGATTGGTCCTACAGAATAAGATCAGTTATTCCTTAAGTCTAAGCAATGTGACATTTTTGTTTAATGTTTCTGAATATAAGAGGTTTAGTATTAATATAAGCATGAATTTCCGGATTTTAATATAAAAACAGCTCAATTTAACAATGAAATATTAAAACAATAGAAAGAATTAATGTGATTTTTTTAGTTGTAAGCAATTATAAGATGCATGAAGCTTTAGACTGCATAGTTGTAGCAGCATTTGTAATTTTCACTGAATCTTCCAAATTCATACGCGATTTATTAACAACGATAGATATATCTGAAATATTCTTTTATGAGACACGGGAGATATATCCTTCTACTCATGATTCCATTGCATTAACAAATATTTTTTCTTATTTTTAAGACTTCAGTAAATAAAATCAGCAAACATAAGAATGAAAAATAAAAATCAGATCAGACATTGCACCAATGTAGTTTTTTTGCCCGATAAAACAGGTTTTAATAATATTTTAAAGACATGAGACTAAATTTCTCATATGATAATCAACTCATGTGATCTAAAACAGACATACTCTAAAGCATTTAAATAGAACATAGTTTTGATCAATTTTATCAGTTATAATTAAAATAAAGATTTTGTCATTGCTGGTTACAAAACCTAAGAAACAATTTACCAAATTTTCAATGATTTCAACTAGCTTTCAAATCTAAACTTCTATGTGGAAATATTTTCATCATGTATCTCATTTTGATTAACTTTCCATACTGAAAAAAATTAACCATTCTAACTTTTAAATTAAATTTAAGTAATTATATTTTAAATTTTCTTAAGCAATTTACTTTTCTTTAGTCAAAAACAAACTGCCACAATCAGCAGTATTAAAATAAAAGTAAATTACATATTTTTTCTGTTTTTCACTTTGTAATCTGTACAAAATTTTATTATATCATTTTCACATGTGTAATTGATATTTTATGTGTTTTTTATTGATGAAGAAATGAAACTATGAAACTAAAAATACATTTTTAAATGATCCCCTGTCTTACTAGGAAAAGTGTTCTACGTTCAATCAGAAAGATTATCATTCTTTCACATAGAAATATATTTAGCGAAATAATAAACTCTCATTAAATATCGTAAAAAATTAAAATATTGAAAAATTTACAAGTCATTAATTGTCATGAAAATGCGTCAAATATTACCATCAACTACTAAGGTAATGCACATTTCTAAGGAGTTTAAAGTTTTAATTTTATTTAAAATATCATTCTGAGTAATAATATAAAAATGCGATCATTTTTTATACTTTATAAGGCTTAAAAATATTCAAAGCATTTAAAAACTTTTTCTGTGATAACTTTCAACATTTTTAGGAAAAATTTTGAAGTAGCTTTTTATAGGATCAGGTTATTATAGATTTAATTGTATTCTAAATTCATTTATTGCATGAATTGAATAACTTTACATTTTCAAGTTTTTAATTATTAAGATAATATCTTATTAATAAATTTAAAATACCAAAATTAAATTTCTTTTAATTTTTGTAACATTTTAATATTTAGTTTGTGGTGATTTTCACCCTTTTTATCAAATAGATCAAAGTACAGTTTTGATAAATAGAAGCATTTAAAATTATATTGTATTTTTAGTTTAACCCACATAAGTATGATAATTCACTCTTTTAATTTCCTATTTTATGAAAATTATATATTTTCAATACTTGTGTAAGTTTGAATTAAATGTATACATTAAGTAAGATAATGGAATAAGATGTTGATATGACAGTGAGAAGTTAAAAATATTTACAAATTTATTAGTCAGTCGTTTCATGATTAACAGTTTCTAATGCGAATAAAAAACACTATTTATTATAAGTGATGTTTTCAGTATATTGATCTTATGTAAATAAAATGCCTGATGATCATTTTTAAAAAATGAAAGTTAAACATGTTTACAAATGTATTTGTCATAATTTGATTAATTATAAAGCTTATGATTAGAAATGACGATTAATAATGAACAATATTTTTAGTGTGTCAATTTGATTTTAATGAAATAATCTATTTTAGCAACCAATATATTTATAATTTAGAAATAAATTTTTATTTTCTTTTGTGATATTATTTCAGATCCAATGTTTTATGACAAAAGTAAATTATAGAATAGATAGTAAAAACTCAACATTAAAAATTAAATCGTGTTTCAAAAAATATGAAGTATAAAAATCGAGAATAAATAAACTAAGATCATATTTTCAATAAAAAAAATCATTTAAAAATTTATTATTAAAAGAAAGTTGTCTAATAAATTTATTTTTCAGAATAAAATAGTAATTGAAGACTTTTGATTTCATTGCTATTTTGATTCACAGGTGCTTTAGTTATATATATTCAAATAGAACAAATAAAATAATATATTTTTTTGTTAGTTTAGATAAATATAAGCTTTATTTCTACTTCCAATAAGTTAAAGGAAATAAAGTTTGAGTAAATAAATAAAGTACAGTACGGATATCATTGTAAAAATATCAAGTGTTATATGAGATTGAAATATATATAAAAAATGAATAAAATGAATGAATCGCAATAAAAAAGTTGTAAAATTACAAAGAATAATCATTCAAATGTCAAATGAGGTAAGAAAAGTTTATTTAAAAATTTGTAGAAATGATTAACTATTTCAAAATGAACCATTATTGTATTTGAATATCTTTCACGGCAATAAATGAAACATAAGTGATAAACTGGGATGAAAAAATGATTTAAATAGAATTAAATAATACAATTATTGATGTAAGAAAGAAAACTTTTAAAACCACGTTTCATTCAACAAAATTTTAAAATTTACACTTTAATATAAACTTGTTTCAAACCATTTTACCTTTTAAAATGAATAAATACCTGAAACAATAAATATCTGTCATTAAACTTTTATAAAATCCCTGAAAATTTTCAAACTAGATGAATCAACAAGCTAATGTCTATGTTTTTCAATTTGATATATCAGTACTTGACAAAATCTATCATCTTCTTAAGCTTCATTAGTAAATAAGGTAATAACTTGTTATGCAGGGATTTAAAAATATCATACTAAGCAATTTTTTGGAGGATTTGGTTTATTTGTCCTGCAAGTCATTTTTTATTTATGAAGAGTAATTAGACAGAAGCCTATAGTTTAAAGTAGATTTAGAATTTCCTGCTACAATTTAAATATTAATATCAATTATGAAATGTCAGCATTTTAAAATTATTCACATTTATAAAAATAAAATACTTTAATAATTTTACTGTCTAATTTCATAGATATATTATTATCGTAAAATTATTTATGTAATATAAATTATATTATCATGCATGTTTGTTTAAAGTAGACATCTGAAAAATAAAAATTTATTTTTAATGTAAATTTTAGAATAATTAACCATTTTATTAAAATTAGACTTCCATTTCTTTTAAAATTGTTATTTTTTATGTACGTAACAGCATACTGTAATCGTACATATTACAAATATATGACTACAGTTTTGCTGCTTCATATTTTTTAGATTTTAAGTATGTCTAATGAACACTCTTGTTTAAAAAATGACAATTGGATGGACAAAATCTCTAAGAGCTGTCATTAAAATGAGAAGGACTATAAAATAGATAACATCAACTATCTCAGATTTATATTGATGAGGAAATAATCTATATGCTCCAGCTTTTTTCTAATTTTAATTTATATATTTCTTATATTTTTATTTAGTTATTTTATTTTTTATTTAGTTATTTTATTTATTTATTTTTATTTTTATTTATTTATATTTATTATTTAATTATTCATTCAATTAATTATATTCATTTGTTATTTGAAATTAAAATCTAAATTTAATTCTGCATTGTTGCTCTCGATTTAATGTAAGTGATTAAGTAAATACTATTGTAACAATAATAAATGTAAATTAACTAAATGGAAAATTATAGCTAAATAAAATTTTATCAGGAAAAGTGATTGTAAAACTACAAATAATTCTAAAAATTGTCTTTAAAATGGAAAAATAAATGATATAAAATCGATAACATAAAAAGTTTCTGACTGATATTATTAAGAAAAGAATCTATGAACTTCAAAATTTTCTAATTTTTTATTATTAAGATAAATTATGTCCACTCAATATAGTTACAATAATCAATTGCTTCAATAATAAATTCAGATGGACTAAATATTAAAAAAATGTCATTAAAATGGCAAAGTAGACTATGAAAAAGTAAGAAACAGCTTTCTCATCTATGATAGCTCGACATTACACAGATAGTAACCTTGAAATTTATAGATGAATCTATAAGTTTCAAAGTTACCATCAAAATTTTAATTTTATTTGCAAATAAATTCTGCTTAATTGTTAAAATGATAAATGCATGGTAAATCTAGATCCTTCGAGAGCAAGAGAGGCTGCAAAACAACAACCAAATCAACAATAGAATAGAGAATTCTGAAAATTACAGGAATTACTCCGACATTAAAGCTAATACAACTATAAAATTGGGATTAAAATGAAACGGTAGACAATAAAAATAGATTATATTAATTCATTTATATAGATATTATTTAGAAAATGATTTTTAAGCTTCAGGAAAATTATAACTTTGATTTTTCCTTACATTTATAAATTTTATTATCACAATACTAGATTTTTACAACACTAAATTTAAAGTCATTAAGCGGTATTTTTCAAGTTAATGAAACCTAATGTTCAAAATATGATTATAGAGTAACAAACGAGTCAAATATTGAGTGATAAATGCTCTTAGAAACTAAAAAAATGTCAGTATAGATCTCATTAAACTGAAAATGTAGAAGAAGAAATCTATTAAATCAATCACACGTTAAGTTGGATTTTTGAGAAAATAATCCGTAAGTTACATGGTTCATTCTAACTCTTATTCTTTGAGGATTTCAGTAATTTTTACCAACTGATGCAATAACAGATTATTGGAATAATAAATTGCAGAGAGACTAAATATAACAATTTTCGACTCAATAAAACTTCATGGGAAAAATGATTGTAAAGCGATAAGCAAATCAGCTATAAGCAATGAATTAACAAAAATTCAAGAGCAATTAAATTACTTAAATTTAAAGGTTAATAAATTAACAGCAAAGTCTGCAATTAATTGAAAATTTTAAAAATTTGTTATTGAAGTGAAAAAATAGTTGATATAAAAACGTGGCATCTATCATGCTCAATCTCCATGATTTAGAAATTATTTAGTGAATTCCGAAAATATTCTAATTCTTTTAATGTTCCACTGACTTGATAAATGTTTTTTAATGGTTAAAATTATAGGTTTTTGAAATAAAAAATATAGAGTTGTTAAACAATCCGGTTTAAAAAGGTTCAATGTGAATTGTTAACATTTCATACATATTAATCTTTAAAGCATAATTTAAGCATTTAATTATAGTTTTAAAGTTTTGGAAAAAAGTTTTAATTTATTTAAATGTATATGCTTGTTAATAATAAGAAAAATTTAGTTCCTTATATGCTAATATTATTACAAGAAAATTATAAAGTTCTAGTAATTTGCCATTATTCAAATTATTGTTAAAAATGATAACTTTTATTAATGTTTTATACATGCTAATATATCGTAGTTAAAAGGTTTATAGTTTCAAAATTAAATCATAATTTATTTATAATTCCAATTATATCCTCAGTAAATAACATAATTTAAACATTTTAAAAATTTTGTCAAAAAATTAAAATTTACTTTTATTGTTTTTCCGCATTTACAATTGCTTGAAATTAAAAATACAATTAAATTCTCAAAAGTGAATGATTACAAAAATTTTCTGTTGATAAAATTTTTAAGGAGACTTTAAAAATAATCTTACATTTATATATGAATGTAATATTATATGTCTTTATGGAAACCTATTTAATACATATGTTAATGTAAGAATATATTTTTAAAAGTCTGAATTATAATTCTTAGGAAAAAATATTAATCTCTTTACAAACTTCTTGAAATATTTAATGATGAAGAAATATTTGATGATGACTCCAGGAAACAGTTAAGTATATCTCACAGCTTGCAAGAATAATATAGGTATGAAATAAAATTCCTTAACATAAATAAGGAGAATTAAATGATTATTCTTAAGTATACCAAATTCAGAATTAAACATTTTTAACATCATTTATAGAATGTTCGTAAAAAATATACTTTTCATGGATATTTAATTCATATAAATTGGCTTTCTTCCAAAAAAAAGTCTTTTAGTTTAACGCGAAAATTGGCAACAAATTATTACACAAATGATGAATGAGTAGGGCAATTTAAACTTTTCCTTTTTAAAATTTGACCTTTAAGAATTACATGAGGTTTTATTGGCGATTTATTGTGGAAGTCAGAACATAACTCGTAAAAAGTGTTTTATATTTTTGTTGCTTGATGGTTTTTACTTGAAGCTGTAATAACATGCTCAGTTATAGAATTCATAATCACTAAAATATTTATATAAACTTTAAAAATTACATATAATAATTAGGGATTAGAAACAAGTTGAATAACTGAAATAACTGCAGATTTTGTATATTGAACATTCATGGCAATTGAAATGGGGATTTTATTTACGTAAAACTTCATATTTTTTGCTTGCATTGATCCTAACTGATATTAACAATGCATAATATTCCAAACTGAAATAGTATTAAAGTTTATTCAATCACATATGCGTACAAGTCAATTATTAAATAATTTTTAAATTCTGCTCGAATTTTCAATTTTAACAAAATGATAACAAAGTGATAATGACTTTAATTTAATCAAATATCTGCCTCGAACATTCATAACCATTGCAAAATAGTTACGAACTCATTATTTTGCAACGGTTATGAATGTGTGTATTTGAATAAATTTTAAGATTTTTGAAAAATAGAAGAATTAACATAAATTTCAATACCCTAGCAAACAATATACATGCAGTTTCCACAAAAAGAAAATATTTTTGCGAGTCTCTTTCCAAAGACTTTCATTAACTAAGTCTGATTTAATTATTAAGAATAACAATTTAAAATAGTTCAAAATATGCAAATAAAAGCTTTCAAATTACGATAAGCTCAAAATAACTAAATTTAAACAGGTCAAAAAAACAGTAAAAAAGAATTGATAAATTACTGAAATAACTCTTTCATTAGCTTAAATTATTAAATAAGAAAATATATACAAATTTTTATATAAAACTCATATTGATATTCATTTAAAATAACATTCAATCAATATAATGTCCTATTTATTGAATGTTGCTTTATACATTATGCATCTCTTAGATATTATAAATGGTTGACTACTTCAAAAATGTGTTCAAATTTTTCTTTTCATTTCAATTTTGTATTTGAGTTTTGTAAAAATAATTTTTCGTTTTAATATTGAATTAAAAACTATTAAATAATCCCTTATTCTATTTTATAATCGTTGTTATTATTCTAATAAACAACTTTAGGTAGCATGTTATTAAAAAGTTTAATTTACTTTCATTTAGAAGTCATTAAAAATCAATTTAATCAGTAAAAGTTTTCAAAGGAAATAAGTATTAATAAATAATTTATTAGGTTCCCTACTTAATAAAATTATTTTACAGATTAAATCATTTGAAAATGTACGTTTAAAAAAATTTTATACATACATTTTAATAGAAATAAATGCAACGGAAAGATTTTAATTCAAGTATACATGGGATTCAAAAATTTTCATTTATAATATATATATGATTCAAATTTTTGGCAAAATATAAAATATCAAAATTGTATGTACTTTGGAAAAATTTTGTATTCTTATCTTCGTTAAACTGAGAGCCAAAAATCAACAGGCAGATTAAATTTAATTTCATTTTAAAAAGGAGGACAGAGAAATATAACTAAGTGAATTCTAATAGAAAAACTTAATTAAATAAAATAATTAAATTTTTCTTACATAATGAAAAGAAAACAATAAAGGGAAAGGTAAGCAGAGAAAAATTTCATTAACTGCTAAAAAATTATTTGCAAAAAGGATGTGTAAAATATAATAGTTTTTCCATAAAAATATAAGCAATTATAGCAAAAACTCCGAATTTGAAATTTAGTTCTTTTGCATTTCTTCATTTAATCATTTTTTTTAAATTTAAGAAAGTAATTTTTACATTGAAACAGCGTTTAGACATATACATCCCATTTAAAACATTTATGTCTTCATGAATCAGCGCTTAGACATATACATCCCATTTAAAACATTTATGTCTTCAAGAATTTTTTCTTATTTTATAAATATCATAGTTCTTTTATCAATAAATTTTTGCTTGCATAAACTATTATTATGGTTTAACTTTTTTCACTATAGAAATTTAAGACTTATTCTTCTTAGTTATGAAAGTGATCTAAGACTTAATCTTCTTAGTTATTCATTGATAAAGTATTTAGAATTAAAAATTCGTTTGATACTTTTATTTATACAACTTTAAACAAAAACCGTAAATTTTATTGTTAGCTATTACATATCGGTTTGTGTTGAATATAAGTTTACTGTATAGAATTCTTTAGCTAACCAAATCTTAAACAATGATTTTAAGAATTCAATATAAAAAGTATTTTAATTATTATTTATAAAAATTGGACAGATTTATTTATTTTTTTTTAATCCATTAGTCAATAAAATGAAAGCAAAATAAACGCAAGGCTATTTATATAATAAAAATATCTCAAAGAACAGCAATAAATAATTTCAAAATTATAAATATTTATAATTATGTAATAAATGATAATTTCGATACACACAAAATTAAAAATTACAGAAGAGAACTTTTTAAAAAAATACCTATTGTTTATTATAATTATTATTATTTCCAGAGAGAAATATGATGTTTTAAATGCGTAACTCTAAAATTTAAATTCTTATTAACTCATTGTAAATAAATAGTTATGTGTTGTAAATAACATTGAAAATTATCTTGATTTAATTAATATTGTAAATTTTTTTAATATCAAATATATTTTAACTTCGTAGTAGATATTAATTTGTTAAATGATTACTTATTTAACAAGTTTCATATGTCCATTATATATACATTTTGTATGCGAGTAAAAATAAAGTCCTTGGAAGTTTTCAAGTGCTCAGAAACTGAATAGCAACTGTCCCAGGACGAATTTATATCCTCAAGATCTACATTTTAAAAATTTTCAAATTTTATTTCTGTTGCGCATTACAAACTGCAAAGTAGTGAAAAAAGTCATCAATAAAAGGATTAAAAGGAATAAATTGATGAGGACTTACTGACTTTTAATATTTTCTACATGAGATGTATCCCCTTGTATCCGGATAAAGGGTGATTACAACCGGAGGGGTAGACCGGCATATACAGTTTCCCGGCCGGCGCCGAACCAGCGCCGAAAAGAGGGTGACAAGAATAGGGTTGCCAAATCGTTTATTTGGTCGCCAAAACTGATCGCCAATATTTGTCCTTTATCTCCTAAAAGAAAAAATAAACGTTCCCCGGATTAAAAATAAAAAAAAGTCAGTAAAATTTGAAAACTTTCGGAAAGTTACACTTTTAACTCCATCATTTTTCTTCCAACTTTTTCGTATTTGCTTTAAATCTTAGCATGCTGTGGGGATAAGTTATCGAAGTTCAAGAGGTTTTTATTTTTTTGTGTTTAGGGCTTCAACATAAATATTGTTAGTTGGTTTTATGTGATGTATTATGGAAACAGTGCTTTAAACTTTGAATAAAGATCTGATGCACTAGTCGGTTATTTCTTAGAATTGTATTTTATTTGATATAATTACAATACCGTAATTTAAATCAAAACATATTTAATTTTATATACAGAAATTATTAAAAGTTACTTTATTAGAAATAGTTAAATACTTAAAATTACTTCATACTTTATTGTAAGATTATTAAAGATATTTCCATCAGAGAAAGGAATAAAATTAATGGGATTCTGTTAAGTTAATGTGCTTTTAATGGGCTTATATTGTTTTTACAAATGTCAGAAAGATTCGAATTCATAAATATTTATTTCATTTTCAGTTTTACAGTTTAAGATTTTCGCTATAATTTGATATTTACTTTTAAAATATTTACTCAAATTTGGAAAATTGCAATTAATAACTCTTGTAAGTAAGTTAGAATTGTAAAATTTTATATTATTTTTATTATTGTTATTGTAAGTTTTATGACAATAGAGAAATTTTCATTTTCATGCAATTTTGCAATACTTTATATGCCAAAAAGACAGAAAAAGATTTTCTATAACTGTGACAAATAAACCCTGATTAAAACAATAAGATTAAATATTATTATCATGTTATTAAATGAAATTAATTTATTTTAAATAATACTTAATTACAGGGATATTTTACGTAAAATATTATTTTAATAATTTTAATTACAAGTGCTCTTCTTTTATGAAATTTGCTGTATTCAAATGCATATCTTTGCATAAAAATCCAACAATCTTCAAAAATATATAAATTTTCTTATTTTATATCTTTATGTGAGTAGGGATTTTTCATAAAAATTTGTTTTCGTAATATTCTTAACTTATATTATTGAAAATTGTAAAATTTGCTTAATGGGAATAAAGTATTAAATTAATATTGATTATGTTATTAAGTATAGGTTAAATAATACTTAGATATTGGTAAAACATGTTGTTAAGTTAAGCACCTTGCTTTTTCTTTTATGTATTGATATTATGGCTATTTCAATGAATATAATAAATTTAATATGTCTTAAATTACAAAAACTGTATCACATATATAACTTTCTTAAAAGCATAACTTCATAAAAATATAATAAATAGGTAATTTATAATTACAATACAATACTACAAATAGTATTAAATGTATAATATTAATAATTCTTTTTTATATCATTACAAATTTTCCAGCTTTTCCTAAATATTACTTAACACCTAAATTTTATCGATACAGTGTTAGAACAAAATAAACTCAGTGTGTTTATTCACGCAAAAAAATTGCAGCAGTTTCTTAAAAAATTGAAATTTTAAACTGTTAAGTATAAATTTTTTATAAAAATTCAAACTGTAACGTAAAAATTTTCATTATTATAATAAAAATCTTTTATTTTAAGTTTAAAAGGTAAAAGTAAAAGAAACGCACGATTAAACACACTTTTTAAATGACAATGTAAAATAATCTTACAATAATATCTAAAACAAAATTAAATTTTACTAAAATAAGAGCTATTCACTTTTTACTTTTGCAAAAATCACTACCTAAATTATACTCCCCAATATTTTCATTATAAACATTTTAGAATCATTGCTAATTTGACTGCTGAATGTGAAGTTAAATGTAATCAGAAGAGAAAGGAAAGACATTTATAATCATGAGTACATAAACTTTATAATAAAAATCAGTATTTTGAGGGTAATTTCAACCTTATTTACTATCCGTATCAATGAGGTACAAATATTCATTAAAAACTTCGCTACGCATACCAATAACATCAAAAATCATAGATTAAACTTAAAAAATGGTCAATGTTTTCCTTATTTTGATTTAAAACAATTCTCCTACTCATTCTTTGAAGCAATAAATACTTTAAATTTAGAATATCAATTCAAATTTTATAATTTATCAGTATGAAGAATATGAATTTGATACTAATGTTGATCATTTAATATATTATTCTTACCTGTTTTAATTTCTCATGAAATGAGAGAAATTACTAGTGTAAAAATACAGGTTCGTTTTCTTTCTCTTATCGTAGCAATATTAAATATGAAATAATTAATACTTATATTGCTGAATACTTAGTATAGTTAGCTTTTCCTATAAAATAATATCTATATTACATATGAAGAATTTAGACTGAAGTTATCTGTTAATTATTTATTGATAGAGAGGTTGATAATTTGTTATCTGCCAACATGGAAATTATGGATTCGATATTGAACTAGACATTTGATATGCATTACTCTTTCTGAACCTCATACTAATATGGAATTCTATGTAAATGCCAGCTCATATACCTCATCCCATCCTAATGATCTAATGTATTATATTCGACAGTAGATCATTGAACACATACATCAAGTTGATTAATTTTTTTTCGATTGTTACATCTTATCATCTTATCCTAGTTCATATAATCTTTAACCTAAAGAGAAATTTAACTCAAATTCTGTTTTTATTTTACGAACTACCTCTTTTACTTATTCCGTAATCGTTAATGAATGTGAATATCCTTTTTGCCATTAAGTATTAATTATGTTAATAATTCAATATGTAACGTTGAAAGCTTTTATATTCAACAATTTTAGATTAAAATAATTCCGATTTCTGAGAAGCTATTCCTTCACGATTCCTGAATATAACAAGAAATCAAAACACTAATAAAGCTTTTGCAATGTATTTAAATAAGACATCCTTGTATTGAAATATAAAGTTTCAAATGAGTAAAATATATATCATTCGTATCGGTCAAGTTGTATGGATATACATTAAGTAAAACCTTAGCTTATATATAATTTTCTTAAAAAGTTGTTTTCAATATTGTATCACTTAATGTTTTATTTTTATACTGTTTCTTAAAATCAAAATGGCTTCTTTTATATTTAAGCCGCATTTCATTTAAAATATAATAGTTATAATAGACACGACAATTTTTGGCCCTTTCCCAATATAAGTTTATTTCCCTTTAAAGTTTCAGCTTTATTTACAATATCTATGTCTTGAAATTACTATTACAAATGATACTTAGCTTTCAAATTTAAACTATAATGCAATTCTTTTCTACAATATTTTTGTGTAAGTTGAATAATAACTTAAATAACTAAAAAATAAAAATAATAAGAAGAAAATTTATTTTTAAGAAGGGAATATTATTTGAAAATAATTAGAGATTTTTTTCGTTTTAAATATCTAAAAGGGAAATTTAATTGAAAAAAATGCAAAAAATAAAATGTACATAGAGTGAATAATAGTAATGTGACAAATAAGTAAATATTCGAAAAGTATAGGATTAATTTAATTTATCCTCAAACTCCTTGAAATACATTGATATTTTATAAGATAAAATTGTATTCTGGGCCTCAATTTACATAGTGATTTGTTACCTTTGACTAGGAAATAAAATATTTAAAATGGTATCAATAATAAGTAGTTTAATTACTTTACATGGAAAAATAGGACAAGTAGGTTTAGAAGAAATTACAGTTAAATTACAGTTTGCATTAGAAAAAAAATGTGACTCATTATAATATTATAAATTAATTTTTCTAGTAATAAGAAAAGTAATTATTACGAGCAATATTTTCAAGCAATTTAAAAATATTTCAGTAAAATTTGTCACATTTACTTGGGTGTAAAAAAGTATTAAATTCGGATAACACATTTAAATATTTATTTATATAATCGACCCTTCCAAGCATTATTTTTGAAGATATTAATCATAATAATCCGCAAATAAATTGATGTCATTTATCACATTTCCGTAATTTATAAAAATTAATAGTGTGTTACATCCTTTAGTTTCCACAGGAAAAGGAATAATAATCTTTTTTATAATAATATATATATATATATATATATATATATATATATATATATATATATATATATATATATATATATATATATATATATATATATATATATGTACATGAAACCAAATATAAATGAAATTTAAAAATTATTTTGAAGAATTATATATAGTCAAAAGAAGAATTATATATAGAAATAATATAGTCAAAAATAACCTTGAATAAGATTTTATTCATTAGCTATTGGCTAATGTTTTTAATTAATAATCACAAACAAACATATTAATTCTACTATTTTTTTAGAATGTTGTACACCAAGAAAAAATTCTCATTTCCTCGTTAGCTTCCATAATTAACCGAAAAATATCCACAGAAACAAGATTGATCTCTTAACAGGGTTCAATCATCAACATATAAAAGTATAACATTCATTGTATTAAGTTCACTAATATTTATATTATTAATAACTATTATAAGCCCCATTACTATTATCATATAATGTTACAATTGGCTACTATAAATATACTTTTCTATGAGATTTTCGATAAGGTATTTTGATATTATTATGTAAATTCTATGTGAGATAAATTACTATGTAATATATAAAATCACTTAAATTTTAATTCTTCTTAACATACATATTAATTGAATTTCGACTTTATCTCAGTAAAATATTTGAATCATTTTAAAATGTGTTGTTTGTGAACAAAAATATAATAAATAATGAATTCACTAGTTTTTTTTAATTAAAATTTAATATATGCTTTTTAAAATAAAGTTTTTTTCCTGCAACTTTTGCCAAAATAAAATTTAATTCTTGAAACAAGTGGGTGATTAGAAAAATGTATAATAGTATATGCTTTATATTGTTATGTATAGATCCCAAATATTTGTACAAAAAATATGAATTTCAATTTTTATTGACGAGCATGTTTACTAAATTCATATTTTAATTGAAAGATAATTTCTTCTTCTTTTTTTAATAAAATTATTATTAACATATTAGAAGTTGATTAGTTTTTTTAGAAATTAAACTATTAATGAATTTATGTTTTAGAGTTTGAGCAAATTTATTTAAGGAAGTAACTGGACAGATAGGCTAAACATGTCACACAGCATGTCGCACCCCAGTGACAAACTTGTAGCCCTGGCTTAAAATTCCCATGAAGAGATATAGAAAGCGTAACTTTCCTGTAAAGGCCTGTAACGACTTTATGAAGTACTTTGAACAACTTTTGCGACAAAATTCTTAGGGATCGATATCCAAGTCGGGACTCGGTTTTCAAACAAGAAAATTTGGATACCTGCCAAGGGCTGAGATTCGGAAGGAGTTCCCAGTTTTGTCATAACCGAGAACGACTCTCCACCCCCAACCAGTCTTTTTATCGGACGAACATTCCTCCCCTTCCTAGTAAACTTTTATAAAGGCCTGGGAATCCACCTATTTCATTTTATGGAAATTTCGCATTTCTTATTAAGAGGAGGAAAAAAAAAAGATGTAAAGAATTTGAGATCACTCTCTATGAATTCGGTAAGAATGCTGCAGATGTTGTGTAAGGAAATCAATGCCTTCAATTTAAGACTTTGAGAAAACTTGACAAGATTGGAAAGAGTGTTTTGAGAACAATGATTGTTTTGTGTTCTCAAACACCAATATTGTTCGAAAAATCTCATTTTTTATTGATTATCTTGATTTCTCAAGTATCAAAATTATCTGAAAAATCATTTTAAACTGATTTGATTGCGATTTTTTTGCATCTGTTAATTTATATTCTATAAATAATTAAAATTAATAACTATAATTATCTTCTTAGAAATAAATTTATTTTCCAAATTAAATAGAATTTTAGGTACTCAATTTTATAACATCATTAATACACTTCTTATCAACGAAAAAAAAATGTTAGAAATTTGAGATTAACTCCTATGAATTCAGTAAGAAAGCAATAAATATTGTATAAAAAATCAGATGCTTTCAATTTGAGACTTTAGAAGAACTACAATATTGGACAAGTGTTTAAGAACTATTATTATCATTTGTTCTCAAGCCTAAATATTATCTGAAAGTCCTTTAAAGTATTCTAATTTAATTTTCTTACCATAGTTAATATTCCATGAGTAACTATAAAGATTTAATCTAATACATTTAACATAAATGCAGCTTAGTACACGCAATATAAATGTAATTTTAGACATTATTATTTAATATATAATTAAATAATTTTTTTTAATGAAAAAAATGTAAAATTTTTGAATTCCTGTTATATATGAATTTAATAAGAATGTTATGAATGTGTATATAAGTCAATGTATTCAATTTAAGACTGGGAAAAATTGAAAGAATTGGACGCATATATAAAAAATAATGATTATCCTATATTCTGAAACATTATTATTATTTAAAAAAAAAATTTCAATTTACTGACATCGTTTTGTACAATGCAGTTAACATTCTATAAACCGCTTAAATTGATTTATCTGATTATTGGTTTTAAAATCGATGCAATTTTTTAAAACTGAATATAAGAAAATAATCATTTTCATTTTATTTCATTTTACATTTTTATTATAAGGAATAAATATGTTATTGAAAATAATTTTAATCAGCTTATATGAAATCAGTAAGAATATTATAGCAATTTTGTAGAGAAATGATTTGTTTTACGTAAGAGGATCAGATACACATTTTAAAAGCAATCATTTTTTCCACTAACTATAGTCACAAATATCAATATTATCTGAATATTTATTTAATTTGCTATTATATTTTTTGGATTTTATTTTTTATTTCATCTTACTTTTTATTAAAAAATGCTATAAATACTGTAAACAAAATCAGAACATAACTTTTAAAAAGTTTTGGGAAAACTTAAAAAAGTAGTAAAATATTTTAAAACAATTGTTTTTTCTATGACACCATTCTCAAAATATGTTATCTGAAAAATCATTTGAATTTATCATCATTACAATTTCTTTAAAATCAATGCTACCTTTTAAAAATAATTATATGATATCACATTTTTCATTTTGTGTCTTGATGTTTAGCTTATAATTTGAAATAGAGTTTAAAGCAAATTTGTGTGCTTTTAAAAATTGAAGCTATTTTTGTGATATTTTTTAAATTACCACATTTCGTTTCTATTTCATATTTAAAAAATTGGATTAAACTATGGTAATGAGAGTCACTTCCAAAATTTAGCCACAGGGAATGGAATATTTTTAAAAAATCATTTATAATCTATAAAACCTTTGATATAGAGTGAATTATAGCATTATAGCAAAAAATACAAAGCTTGAAACTCATACTTTAAAATAGTTAATATTTTGCAACATTAATTCTTACTTTTTACTACAGATTGTGTAATTAATTTATTCTTTGATAATTAACTAAAAGTGAAATTATTTTTTTAGAATAAAATTTGAACTTTCAATCAAATGATCACACAGTTGAACTCTAAATGGATTTAAATTTGCAAACTTATTTGTTCTTTTTCTTATTAGTTGCTTTTTCTTTGGTGTTATCGTCATTGGTAAGTGCTTTTGGTCTTACTGTAACATTTTATAGTTTTATTCTAAACTTAATGCTTCCTCAGATCCATTTAATTGGTTTGCCAGTTTTATTTATAGTACAGGTGACTACTACCTAGCTCAGTTTATAAGGTTTGTTTATAAGCTCAATTCATAAGCTTCAATGCATGAAAGATATATTAAGTATATTTACTAAATTACAAAGTATGTTATAAAGATATTCCTTATGATATATTATCTTCATAATGATTATCTTCATTATATGGAAATAAGAGCCTGATATTCTTAAAAGTAGTCTGCAAACTCAGAGGTATCATTTCACTTGGAAGACATTGAAACCAAGACTAAATGTATGTCTCTAGTTAACATCTTAACAACTAGTTAACATGTTTCACATGAGACGAGTACAGAATCATTTATTTTCAGGTAAAAAATAGTTTCCTTTCTATAGAGGTTTCTATGGATTTTAAATAGGGAGGTTATGCTCAACATATATAAATTTTAAATAATTTATTTTAAATTTGCTTACAAAAATTTGAATATTTTTATTTAAAAACCAATCACTGAATAATTGTTAATACACTGCAATCAATAATACATAAAACTAAGAAACTTTGATGTTGCTTTTTGATTTTAAGAAATATATATAAAAACAAGCAACATATACATTTTAAATATATCATAATTTTTAGTAAAAACTAATACTTAAAAATGTCATACACTTCGCGTGCTAACAACTGATATTGTATAAAAAAATGCTTATATTTGTTATTCTAAGAGTAAAACAGAAAAATAAAAAGGTTCATAGCTTATACATGTTACTTTTGTTTGGCAGTCATCCAATTCACTGTCAAAAAGCATTGGTACTGATTCTTTTACAAATGCTGAAATTTTCTTTTATTTCAGCTTATTTTAGATAAGATAGATAGTGCAAATGGTATCTTTCCACCATTCATAATACCTGAGGAATTTCGCATTCATAACTTATTCATTTTCATAAAGAATGAACTTATCTTAAATGGTTAGTACACTCTTTAACAATTGCGAACATTAAGAAATACGCTTATCACTTGACAACCTGAATCAGTAATTTCTTAGTAGTAGTCGTATCAAAAATAATACAAATTATTAAGAATTAATTCTTGCATTAAATAACTGAAAAAGATAACAAATAATCGAATACATAATTGTCTTAAGCAAAATTTAAAAAAATAATAATATTTATAACTTTAATAAAATTAAATAATTTTAATAAAATTAAATAATACACTATTCTTTTTCTTTTAAATATTAATATAATAACATTTACACCATAACGTTCATATTTTTAACTATCATAAGAAAACGCTTTTTAGAAAACACTAGAACTTTTATTAAAATATATATGTGTATTTCTATATTTTAAGAAAAGTACTAGTAAGCGCTTATATAAGTTATCATATAGTCCAACTGTTAGAGCAGAATAATTGAATGAAAATTATTTGTATTTGTTTTAAGATTCATGATAACCAATTATGAATCACATTTTTTATTCAATGTGAAACGTAGTACATTTAGTAAAACAAATTTTTATGTATTACCTTCATTTATGTTTTAAAATATCATGCCTAAATAAGTGTACCATCAAATTTTACTTTCACTTTGTACATTATTTAATTAAAAGAACTTATGCTATATTTACTTAAAGTCAGTATGTGATAGTTTATAGATGGTTATTTTGAAAGGATATCTTGATGGAGAAATTCGGGATATTGTTTCATCACAAGGCAGAAATTTCCCCATTTTAGAAAAATTTATAATATGTAATTTAACTTATTTCAAGTTTTTGTTATTTTACTAAATATAACAGCAAACATTACTCTCTTTAATAAATTGTTTTGGATAAATATTATATTTAGAAAATTTTGTTAAACAATATTTGTTAAAAAATTTAGTTGTAATATATTATATATATATATATATATTGAAATAATTACATTTAAACATATGGGTTATACTGTTATAAGACAATTCTATTTATTTTTATTGATAAAGCTATTTTTGCTTCTTTAGCTATTATAAAAGTGAGTTTATTGCTAAAGTTGCAAATAACTCTTGATAATTGATGGTTAAACTGTTTGTATGTACAGCAGCTCAATTACCAAAATGCAAAAGGGAAATATAACACGCACATTTAATTTGAATAGTTTCAGTCATTTAGAGAACTGCATAATCTAGGTAAAAGATATTTTAAAGCTTTTTTTCATATTTAAAGTATTATGTAATTCAATCATTTAAATGAAGTGACTTTTGCTATTTTTATTGAATTTACTGGAAGATATTCATATTGAAATGAAATATATTTTTTTCCTATTCGTAAAAATCATAGACAAGCAATAAAAAGAAAACCATTAAATTTAAATAATCTATGTCTATTGTAAAGAAAATGTATTCAATAGGATAATACTATCTGACAATAATAATAAAATAAATACGTATTTTGTATTTATATTTGCAGATTGCTTTGGGGTATGTTCTTACCTAATAAACTGCATATTACTAAGAAATCAAATATCGAATATAGAAATTAGAGATTATTTCACTTATATTTTCATTTAAATTAAAGATAATAAATCAGCTCAAACATTTTATTAAAAATAAATATTTAATTACATTTTATTCATTAAAATTGCATTGCTTTTCATAGATGCATTTTCTATAAATAAATATACATTTAATATTAGGTATTTAAATTTTTAAAAAATCAAAGGCTTTAAAATATTCCATTGATACTCTTTTAAGAAAACCGAATGATGTACGGTTCTCGATGAATGTAATATCTAACTACCTTATGGTTTTAAATAAATCTTTTTCGTTATTTAATTGATTGTAAATTATTTGATTTCTGATTTGATTCTGATAGGATTAGATTCCCAATAATATTATAAGATTTTTCAAAAGTAAATTTTAATCTCATAGGACTGATTGAATATTATATATATATGATATTCTATTTTCTGATGCAAAAAATCTTCTTGAGAAGTTATTCATTAAACTGACATTTTTGTTCATTTTCCTTTGAAAAGGATATTAATTACAGATACAATGCATTTAATATATGTGACTTCTACATCACAAAAGCCAACTCAAAGCTGATATGTTTTACCATTATCTGGCGATAAATCAACAATCTTCCGTATATTTCCAAGAAACAAATGAAAATTCCTCCGCAAAAGAGCCATGTAACATTTTGAATCTCTCTTATAATTCATGTTGTTAATTTCAATCTATTTTGACTACTTTTGAATTATTTAACACCAGAATGTGCTAAATATTTTATCTGTTCAATTTAATATAGTAAACTCTTCACGTACTAATTTAATGTTTCAGATAAGAATTAGCAAGAAACATTTTTCATAAATTAAATCCTATAAGGTTATAAAATTAAAAAACGAAATTAAAACCAAAAATTATAAAATGAGCTATCAGAATAATCAAGAGAATCAACTGGGCTACTTAAATGCGGCGGATTAACTCGAAGCAAGTTACAAGAGCTCAAAAGAAGAGTAATGTGGGGGTGGTAGGAGGCGTCTTTTATCTCCACTGTTCCTCATTGCTCTTCCATCTAAAACCACGTGATGGGGAAAACAGGACTGAAGGGGGTAAAGAGGCGCCACTGTTCCTATTGGAGCTTATTGATTGGCATCATGTTTGGAATTACCACTCTTAGCGATGCAATGGGAAGATCTCTGAGTTTGGCGTGAATTTCGCAGGAATGAATAACAGTTAAATTCATTAGCTTTAAAATTCCCAGTTTGAAAAGAACTATGAATATTTATATGCTAATATATTTAAATAGATTAAAGCGTAATAGGGTATAATTGCTTTTTAAAATAAAGTGAGAGAGGTTTGCATGAATTGCGTTATAATAAATGAATTCCAAATGCTTTGAGTGAATGTTTGCCGGCAATTAAAATTTCTAAAATCGGTAATTTTAAATATTATAGTAAAAATTTAAACATAATCACATCCCTGCAAAAATTTAATTAAAATTTATTATGCTAAAATAAGTTAATAGAAATATTAAAAAATACCTAAAAATGATTTTATATTGAATATAGGAGCATTTTTTACTTTTTAATCTCAACTTTTTTGGTTGATTTTGTATAAAATTAATAAAAAAACAATTTAAGTATTCAATATTAGTCATTTTTTCTAATTACAAATAATTGTTGAATTTTCGTTTGGGATAAAATACAGAAAGTATAATATTATATTTATACTCTTATTCTTTTACGGATAAAAGCAGTCCTTATTTGTACATGATACAATTCTTAAATATTTAATTTATAATTAATTATTAATGCTATAATTAGCATTCAAGTCTCCAAATAAAATTTGAAAGACAAGATAATTACAGCGCATTTTACATATTGAAGAACAAGGCTGTGAGCATAAAATGTGAAATGTTAAAACATCTTGAGATAAATACAGAACGCTAATCGGTGAATGGTTGAAAAAGTGACGTGAGATGACATCCTAAGTATAACTTGAAATAAATTTCCTCATATTCGATAACGATTATTTTGAAAGTTAGTCCTTAGAATTGCACGTAAGGGATGGTAGATAAATTTAAATCAATAATTGAATTATATATTTGAAAATTCATAAATACAATTCCAGATAAAATTAAAATTGTTATATGTTTTACATTTATTAAAGTAATAACTATATTAGAAAGCATCAGAGGCATAAAAGTAACAAATAAAGTATTAGAAAGCTAACAATTATGTCAAAAAAATAATGAAACCATCTCGACTTCGTAATATTGAGTAATATTAAATAATGTTATGAATAACGTGATTTCATTCATATTTATAACTGATAAAAAAATCTTCATTATAGTGAAGAGCTATATTTGAGGTTATGTAACATTGAATAAATATATATTTAATCGAGCAATATTAAAGGCCAGAAACTTTGATAATCCTCAATCACCAACTAATAATAAATTATGGTTCAACTTAAATATTTCTTAAGATTATGTAACAATATACTTAAACGTTGATATCAACAATCAGAAACGAGAGAAGTATGCAGAACTTACGAGGGATGCAGTTTATTTTTAATATAAATATTAAAAATAAAATTTAGAAAAATTACGCTAGATTATATTCATTAATGCAGTAGCCAAAAAATATGCAAGAATGTGCTTATTTACATTAACATCATAATAGAATTACAGAACACGCAGACTATGATATTCTAATATCCATAATTAAAACGTATAATTTGGCAAGACCTCGTTGATATTGTAATGTCTCTCATAATTTCTATATCTGAGGATGGCACTTCCTTTTTATTTTCAATATAGTACTAATGAGAGACATCAGTTTTTATAAAGTTAATGGGCATAAAATCAAAAAAGAGAGGCTTTAACTGGGTTTAAGATAAAGTCCATCATCTTCCAATTCTGATACCCAAGGTGGTAGCTGAATAATCAGCCTTCAACAATTTACGAACAATTCAAGAATTCATCTCCCACTTTGTGGGTGCTTGTAATGGGAATAAGTTTAATTCACGAGTCTTAAGACTTGATTAAATTAGCCATTATGCACAAGAAAGTATTTTAGAATGACAAACATGTTGAATCAACTTTTGAATAAAAAATTCCGAGGATCAATTTATATTTTAAGCCACATATTTGATTTTTAAAATGTCATTTTAACATGTTCAATGAATTTTTTTTAATATTTTATCATCAGATATATTTATTAGATCATTAAAATAATTTACAAATTTTTTTCATAAATAAACTCTGACATTCAAAAATAACTAAGTTGAAAAAGGGAAAACTAAATTTAATTATAACATTATGGGTGCTACAATACTTATTTTGCAGTGACATAAATATGCCCTACATTCAAAAAGCTAGAGTTTCACTTCGATAAAAAGAACTCAGATAGGAAAAAAATTTTATAGCAATGTAGATAGCTTTCCTACATATAGTTTCAAGATGCATTTTAAAATCAGTCTTGCTTTTATTTTTGATGAGAAAAGAATATTTTTCTGTATCCGATTGAGTATCATTTTCTTTAGTAAAAAGGAATGGCTGATGTAGATATAACTTCACATTTATCTATATTTTGTTTATTCAACAATGACATTCTTCACAAAGAATGATTAGACTCGTTGAATAAAATCTGCTTTTAACATAATAATATATTACAGAATTATTTACTTCAGTTTTTGTTTCATTTATTAACATAAAGTGCTATGGATATTTTAAATAATTTAAACATTTAATTTTAAAACTTGGTTTTAAAAACACTTAAAAATATTTTTAATTTTCAGCATAAACTATTTAATGTAGTATTTGTATATAATCCGATGACTTAGAGTGTCAATATTAAAACGCAAACATTTTTAAATATTATAATTTTTTTCTATTAATTTAGTTTTTTATGACATGCATAAAAAAGACTTAATCACAGTCAAATTATTGTAATCAAATATTATTTATACATGTCCAGAGTTAATAGTGAGTCTAATAAAAATTTTTTGTCACTGATAGCTCAACAGTCGAAGGCTAGTGTCATGCATTTGAACATGCATTATGTTTTGTTTGAGAATGATAAACTTTTTAGGGACTGTGGACCATATTGTAGAAAATCTTGAAAACAACCAAGCACTATTTGTCAGACATGCGAATAAAAAGCAGAAATTTGTGTGTGGACTAATTGTGTACCGCTGTTCTACAGTGACCAAGATCTACCGCTATTTTACAATGACCAAGATCTATCACTATTTTACAATGACCAAGATCTACCGCCATTTTACAGCGACCCAAGATCTAATTTGAGACACATCTGATTATAAAAACACGATATTGCCAAGTCAAGAAAAGCTTCAGAGACTACTGCTGTTCCTCAATAACCAAGATCTAGCAAAGCCCGATACCATTGATAAGTCAATAAGGGATTCAGAGTCTACAGTTGTTCTACAAGATCGAGTCTAAAACATTTGATAATAAAAAGCACGATGCTACTGCTAAGTCAATAAGGGTTTCACAGACTTTCCTTAGATGTTACAAATGAGTAAACTACTACGCTAAATGTAATGCTTTGATGTCTACTGAGCAAAACAATAATCTTATTGGTAAAAGTTCCCATCATGTTCAAAATAGATTTGTGTCCTAGGCAACAGAAAATCAAGTTAATAGGATGTTAAATAATAGGATAATAATTGAGTCTGAGGTTAAAAAAATAGCTTTTTAATTCTTATTTGAAGTTTCAGATTATCAAACTTATCTACCACTGTTCCTATTGAAAACTTATTTTAATTTAATATTATGTAAGAAAACATTTGCAGATATGATAGAAATTAAAAAAAAGACTTGTGAAACAATCTGCTTTTTATTTATAATAGGCTCTTGAGTTAAGTTAATTCTCTAGCATTTTTAATCAATTGCAAAATATTATTTTTATAAAAGTACAATTTAAATTCAAATTTCATACTTTTTATAAGTCATTCTTCGCTATTTAAAAAAAATTAAATTCGTTAATCTTTATTATGATAGCACTAAAATTATGCAAATGATTTTGACATTATAAATAAAATAAAAAGATTAAGAAAATTTTTTAAATAGATAAATGAATCTCACATAAGGAAACAAAAACATCAATATAATTACTTTTGTATCGATTACCAAGAAACTATAACAAAGACTCATGATCTGTTTTTAAAGCCAAATGTAACTTTTAATGATTTATTGTATTTGTCATTAAACGTCTAAAAGCAACACGCAGTTACTTACCAATAGAACAATATAAAGTGTTTGTATAGTCAAATAGTTTACACTAATAAAGCTACTTAGATACTTTCATTTTGTGCGATAATATACGTAACTTTATTCAAACAGCTCTTATAATGCACTCGACCAATATATTAGAGACCTTAATTTAAGTGATTACAACGATCTGCTCGATTAAATACTGTAATATATTTAAAAGTCTCAATGTTTGCAAAGTGGCAATGTTTCAAATGAGGCTTATACTGTATTGTTCGCTGAGCAGCGTTATTAGTAGAAATATTGAGTATAAAGAACATTTTGAATCGATGAAACTGGAAATAAACTCAATATAATACAAGCGAACATATTGATAAAGTTTATAATTGGGTCAATATTACCATTAAGTGATAAACTTGACAAACAATATCGTTTAATAAACAAACTTGAAGATCACGATTAAAATTTAACACTATGTCATTCATATTTATGAAAATAAAACATGTAATAAATATTAACGAAAATTTAGTTGGGTAACAATTAATTTGTATAACTAACTTTATTGACATTAACTATTTTATAAATATTAATAAATATCTTATGCTATATTTCTTTTATAACATTGATATTTTTTATCATGATTTTTGCCTTAAGATACAAAGTTTTTCTATAATCATCTTTTAAATATTTAACAATAATCTTGACTTGCAAATAACGGAAAAATATTTCGTACATAAGAGTGATAATCGAAATTTAGCTCATAATTGCCACAATCATGCTTATTGAGATAAGAAGTTTTATTAAAAATAAGAAATGTTAGATAGTAAAACATTTGTTAAAAATCATTAATGTTTCGTGTTATAATTTATATCTCATCAGCATGTTATAGTTTTTTATATATAGTTTTGAAAACTTTAAAGACAATTTAAATTACATAGATTGAAAAAAATATGGCATTACAGAAAAAAGAGGTGGTGATAAAGCTTATAAAACTGTCAATTATACTTACTAAAATAAGTGTAATAAATGTTAATTATATTTAGTAAATATTGATAATATCATGTATGATTTGTTTCATAACATCAAAATATTTTTAAAAATTTTTTATCTAGTTAGCAAAATATAAAATTTTAGCGATTAATATTAAAATTTTTACAACAAATTTTGACTTATATGCCAAAAAATGAAGATAATGATGAAGTTAATTGCGTTGCTTATCATATATATTAAAATAAGCCATTTAATATATATTATAGAATAAAATTAACGAAATTAGATGTCATACTAAATACAGCTTTAACGCACTATAAATTTGACATTATCTATTTATTAAATTAATGATAGTTTTATTAATTTAATTTCAAAATATTCATGCAAAATGATTAATAATTTATTAAGTTAATTTATCATTTATTTGTGTAAAGTTGTGTGATTAATGCAATTTACTTATACATTAAAATTTATAAAGCTCTAATATAGTAATTAATAATAATAACAAAAGTTTAGAATTAAGAAGAAAATGACCTCGTTGCATCATTTATTTAATAAATTCATTTCAAAAGTAATAAGCATTCAATGAAATATTGGAATAAAAGATATACGGTATATTGTATAACATAAGCACATACAAAAGTATTATCATTATAAAAGATTAAAATAAACAATATAAAAGATTTCCTGAAATTCCAATGGAATTAAAATAACAGAAAATTAAATTACATTTATATAAAAAAATCTTCTGCATTGAATTATTTATTTTTCGAAAACATTTTATATCTGCTCTTTCCATTTTGTTTTGATGTTCGTTATTTTGTTCTACACAATATTACGCATTTCCAAATAACATTAATTTCTATTAAGAGGTTGCACTTAAAGTCATAATGCAAACAAGCAGACCATTAAAAATAAACATTTCATATTGTGCCAATGATATATATTAACCCAAAACCAAAAATAGTAATTAGGCGTCGTAAAATGACTCCCCAGTCATTGTATATCGTGGTTACTCAAACATGGAATGTAAAGAACCATTTTGTTTCGTTTTAAGGCTTTGGAGAGTCTCTGGGAAAGCAGAATAATTCGATTTACTTCTGAAAGCAGCCATTATTCACTATCCTCACGTCGTACAGTACTGAGGCATTAAAACAGATCTCACTAAACATTTTCCCCACTATCCAATTGAATGGACTCGTTTCCGAAGAATCCATTTCCAGCAGTGATTGCCGCCAACTGAATTGAAAAGAAACCATTTTATGAGCCAGAGGTGGTAACTTTGGCGAATTAAGAACGATTTTGTCTTGATCTAAGTTGGAAGCAAATACAAAGCTTTGAAATTGCCGAGTTTCTGTAAATTAGATTTGAGTAGTAATTGGTATTCCAAATCAACAATATTGTTCGTCATTAACATCCAGACGATATCTTAAACTTTATTTATTTTAGTTCTTAAGATTATTAATTACGATTGGGGGAAATGATTTATTGGCATGAAAATCTTGATGAAAAACCAAGTTCTATTATATTTTTATGAGTAAAAACTTTTTAATACACCATTAATAAATATTATTACAATGAAATCATAAATATTTTCGAGAAATGAGTTTTGTTATTATTTAATCATGTAAAAAAGTATGTTGATTTAATTTTAGGGATTATAATATTTATAATATGGAATTCTTTCAAGATATATGAATCTTTACAGAAGAACAGTTTTTTAAATTCGTATAAAAATCATTTTGATGTGCTTCATAAATAACTTCAGCTATTTTTTTTAATCAGTTAAATCTATCAACAAAATGCAACTTTCATTTTTTCCAGTTTCTTGCTTCTGTTTTCATTTATTCCATAAGCTTCATCTGGCATATCAAAACTACCTTCCTATAATATATAATACTATTTAGAAACTCATGTGTTTTCGGAAAGTGATGATTCTTAATATAAGGAAAATAGAAATTTAGTATCAATAAATTAATATCGCAATTACTCATATTGTAATATGTATTTCAGCAGCACCGTTTTCAAAATCTGTTGAATATTATGCGTCAAACATCTTTTATTAAAGTTATTACAAACAGAATTTAATTGTTAAATATAATACAAATAATTTTATCTATTCTACAAGAAAATTTTAAAAAATGTGAAAAACAGCGTTTATATTTTAAAATAAAATATCTTGCTAAAATGTTTAAATATTTAATTTTGCATTTGTAAAGAGCATTATATTCTATTCTTTTAATTACCTGCTAATAAACACAATTTTGCAGAAAGAAAAGAAAACATTTTTTTAAAGCATTTTTTACAAGAATTTTTCTGACATTCTTTTCTTATGTGTGTGTTGTGTGTGTTGTGTGTGTGTGTGTGTGTGTGTGTGTGTGTGTGTGTGTGTGTGTGTGTGTGTGTGTGTGTGTGTGTGTGTGTGTGTGTGTGTGAGAGAGAGAGAGAGAGAGAGAGAGAGAGAGGACATTATAAAATTATTGATCCTATCTACTCTTATATGCAGTTATAAAAATTTAAAACTAAACTCGTAAGGCTCCTGTTAAACATTGAACAAGCTCTTTCGACACTTACATTTCTCTTCGCTACTGTACGAGTTACGATTGATGAATGTGCACGGGGGGCTTGCTTTTATAACGATTGATATTCCTACTCTCGACTAACCAGTGTCTCAACCATATCATATACTAACTTTCATATTTATTCTCGCTTCATTTAATCGAAACGCACTTGTTTACATATATATATATATATATATATATATATATATATATATATATATATATATATATATATATATATATATATATATATATATATATATATATATAACCTTAGGCTGTTAAAACTAATAAAATAAGAATTCTTTGATAATGTAATTTATTTAATACAATTCTAAATTTATGAACGTTCCCTTATATTACCCCTACACTGCGGCCCTGAAACACAGATGTCAATAAATTCCTAAAACCTTTCTTACACATTTAGCAACCCGGTAGTCTCCCCTATACAAACTTCCTTTCAGTAAGAAACAACACACAGATGTCTGCTAATTTCGGTAAGGGCAAACATATGTCCACAGTTGGATAATTTAGCTTCATTTAATCTTTTCTTTAAAGAATGTTGTTTGGAATCTCTGTGTCTTTCAGTCACTGCCTTAGCACTCTGCTGCAGCCTGCTTCTGAATTCTGAATTATTATATTCAAAATAATAATAATAATATATATATATAAATACAAGGTAACTCAAAACGGCCGCATGAGCTCTGCACAGCTAGATTCCTCGTTGGGAATACATTAAATCTGCCCAAAGGAGCTTTCCTGTACTATCCATCGTTTACGAGAAAAACTTTTTTCTCGCACCAGAAGTGACGTCATATTTTGTTTTTCGTATTTTTCTCGTAAACTATGGATCGTACAGGAACGTTTCTTGGGGCAGATTTTTATGTACTCCCAACGAGGAATCTAGCTGTGCAGAGTTTATGCGGTCCTTTTGAGACACCCTGTATATCATCTATAGATCAATTGTTGATTGTTTCCATCATTCTGAGAAACTGTATGACAATATTCGAGAAAATGTGAGTCTGAAATTAAGTGTCTCCAATTTAATATGCCTGATATGTTCCAGAAGTGGTGACAAATTCAGGAGCATGATCAGTATGCATCAAGGGAAAGAAATTATCATAAAACATCGGAAGAAAATTTTGGTTAGAAAAATCACAAGAGTAAATAGCGTAAAGTGGAATGAAATAATAAATATAATAAAAATTTATTTGACAGCAACCAATTGTAAATTTCTAAAACTTTACTGTAAATTATGATTTAATGCTGAAATTTTGAGATAAATTGAAAAATAAACTGCCAAATTAATTAAATGATAAAAGAGCATTAAAAATAGCTTTAAAATTTAAAAATGTGATTGCATTACCTAGATAAGAGTAATATTTAAAATTTTAGATAATGTTTTTAAGATTTAAAAACGTGTCTTAGAAATTAAATATTATTCTGGCAAAAAGTTTGATAGAATAGAATAGAGGTCTGTAAAAGTCATGACCACATACAAACCGTTCTATTTTCGTTTCATAAATTACTATCGAACTTATTTTCTTTTTAAAAGCTGAAAATTAAATTATAGTTTACACCTTTTTTCGTACTTAAGGCACATTTTCTACATTTTTCTTGATTGTTAATGATTTAATAACAAAAATGTACTTTTTGCTATTGAAGAGTAGAAAATATCCTAGTAGGGAAAAAAGGATTTTTTTTAATAAATTGTTTATTTTAATAATTCTCAATCATTTTCCAGAAAATTTCATGTGCTTAGTTTTGTAACTCTTAATTTATTAGCATTTATTAATTTCATTTAGTAAATCATTTTAGTAAATTTTAGCTAATCTTTCAAATTCAGTAAATCTCAATCCGCTAAAATTTTAATAATCAAATTATTCGTTTTCGTTACTAATTTGAAATGAAAACATAAAAAATGTAATTAAGTAAATTTTAATGCAAAGGAATATTATTTTTAATGAAAAAGGAAATAAAATATTTTTACTAAAAATATTGAAAAGACAGTATTTTTTATCATTTACTTAATAAACATTTTAAAACGAAATTATAAGTACCTGCATATTGCAAAAGGCATTGTTTAGCAAAAACAAAAATGGTGAAAATATGCTTTGCAATTAAATAGCCCATTCACATATGAATCAATTAATTAAAAAATCATTAAGATAAGCAATATTTAAAAGAATGGTGCCGGAATAATTAAAATGCTCCTAAACTTATTTGTCTTTATTTGAATGACAAAAATATATAGAGAGTAATACATTTTACTTAACTACCTTAAATGTTATCTAACTTGAAAAGTTTGAAAAAAGCACTTATTGAGGGGCAAAAAAATTATACACTTTAAACTCTGTCGCTAGTAGCGGAACGCTAATTTAATACCACAGGAGTACATTGCGTTAGAAATTTCGATAAGGTAATTTAATATTCCCATTAAAATGTTACTTCTGGCGAACACTAATAGATTAATCAAGATAATTTGCATTTTTTTGTTAAATTATTCAGTTTTGCCACTATTTGTGCTTTTTTAGGTTTTTATTATTTTATTTTTTACATTTATTTCTGAAAAGCTGCAAATAAATTTTGTTGATATATTTTTTTAATTAATTCAAACGTGTTTAGCTTAAGAATATGCTCCTTTGTAAAAATATCTTTTTTTAATTTAATGTTCCTAAAATAAATTTTTAAGCGTTATTCCTCTCAAATGATATGCGTGCAAGTAAATCAGTTCGAAACGTTAGAGTCAAATACTTCTCTAAGCATTATAATGAATAAGTTTTTCTCTGTTCTGTTGCAATTACTAGCAGTTAAATAAAGTTTTACAGCAGAAGCTTCCACCTCACTTCTTTGTTTTGAAACGCAAATAGTTATGCTCATAACATTTAAAAGGACCAAAGTAAAGAAAAATGGTTATATCAGTTGTGTGGAATCCTCTTCACAACTGGTATAAAGGCAAAATACCAGGTATTCCCCCGTTTTTCTCTTGTGACAGGCAGACCAGTATATGTCTTCCAGACTTGTCAATGGTCACATGAAAGGTCTCATATATTCTGGAAATAGCAAGAGGTTTTCTCTTTCCTCGGCTAGATTAGGCACCTCCTCAACACATCTTGTACTGCCTTGGATTGGATTGGGAAGATATCAACAATTTGTATTTGCCTTCATTAATGCCAATGGTTTCAATGATCTGGTCTAACTCCATCATAGCAGATTAGAAACAACAACTCTTAGAAAAATAGAAGATATGGTGAGCATAGGAAATACATGGCCCAACAAAAGTAATGTTTAGAAATTAACGGTTCTCTCTCAAAAGCTAAACAAAATACATGAACAAAATCCATTACACCATTACATAATTCAGAACAATAATTTAATTCGCAGATGATGTCTTTTGCACAGATATGTCAAAAATTGCTTCTACACAAAATGTTCCCACATAAACATCTTTGCACTGTACGTTCTTAATATTGCATGTCACTCCCATCAAAGCAATAGTCAAAAATAAAAATAATAAAAAAGGAAAGAGTAATCTATTGTCACTATGTACATTTGCCTGCAGTACTCAATTTGCATGATGCGAATCATAGGAGTATTCAGTAGACGGAGTAAATATCCCATTTTTAATGCTATATTTTTGTGTAATTTAGAAATTTTGTAACTGATGGCACTTTGTATAAATTTATTTCTTAACATTCCTTTTCAGTTACTATTTATTTCAGAAAAGAAAGTTATAAAACATTCATTTGAATTGCATCAAACAGACATCAAACGACGGTATGTGTGCCTGGTGAAAATTAGCAGCTAAACTAGACGTAATTACATCATAAAATAACGCTGTTTATCACGTGTAACAGTGTTGATACTCACACCAAGACTAATATACAATGCCTTTACTTCGCGCTACGTCACTACTGATCCAGAGCTTTGAAAAAAATGACCGTTTTGTTTTTTCCGAAATAACATTTCCAACTTACAACTATTACAATTCGATGGTTGAAAGTCGTCCCACTTACAGAACAAAGTCACTTCCTGTCAATCGAAGGGAGTGAGACAAGATTTTGCTGGGAACCCATTATTATTTCAATAAAAAAATATATAAATTGTAGTTTTTAAATTACTTAATCGAATAAACGTATTTCTACAAAAAACCACGAAGAGCAACTTTCAACATGGTTTTAATTTCTGTGTTATCAAATATTTCATTTAACACAACAAAGAACCAAAATTAATTCCCCAACCAAAATAAAAAAATACATTTTTTATGTTCAAAATAATTTATGAGCAAGTTATTCAATACTGTAAATACAATACAATAAAATATGAACCATTTGTCCTTTGTGCATGTCAGAAAAGAAGAATATTTTGCATAGCTGACCATCTCTCTCCTGATGAAGACGTGCTCCCTATGCTTTCTTTTTATCATTTGAATCATATATTTTAGTAATTTTTCCAATTTTGTATTTCTGGTTTCAATATTTTTCATGTTTTATCTTATATATATATATATATATATATATATATATATATATATATATATATATATATATATATATATATATATATATATATATATATATATATATATATATATATATATATATATATATATATATATATATATATATATATATATATATATATATATATATATATATATATATATATATATATATATATATATATATATATATATATATATATATATATATATATATATATAATATATATATATATATATATATATATATATATATATATATATATATATATATATATATATATATATATATATATATATATATATATATATATATATATATATATATATATATATATATATATATATATATATATATATATATATATATATATATATATATATATATATATATATATATATATATATATATATATATATATATATATATATATATATATATATATATGTATATATGTATACATATATACATACATACATATTTATATATATATAATATATATTTATCCCATTTTATATCCCATTGTCCTAGTTTAAAGACAGCTAAAAATAGCTTGTGGAAATCAGTATTTCCTTAGTACGAGTATTTTGTCAGCTGCAGCATGTGGGATTATGTATTAGCTTCTTCTATTGTGAGTTATGTGTCCCGCTCCATCTTCCTTCCTCTGGACACTTTGTTTATTCATAGCATTAGTGGGTGTGGATTGTATTATCCTTTTGCGGTTGCAGTTTTCGTTTTCAGTTTCCTTTGCACATTCAGCTGGGCATTTTTTAAATGAAAATACTCTTTCGTTATCAACCTGGTGGTTAATTAGAGCTATATTGTCATTAGGTAAGTTTAACTATATTGTCGTATAAATAATACAGTGGGACGATAAGTATGCAATCAATTGCATTCATTCTTGCCCTATAACTGAGCGAAAAAAAAGTATTTCCTTTCTAGTGTTTCACCGCTGCTGAATTATATCAGTGCACAGGTTTTCGAAGTTAGAAGAAGCGTCAGATTTATTCAATAGTTAAAATTCAGATGAGAGCGTCATTGAAATAGCTGTGTTACCACCAGATGCTAACTGACGAAGATGAAGTGAATGAGAATGAAATTATTGTAAGCAATATTCTTGGATCTGTGAAGGTTTTGGATACAGAATAAATTACACCAATATATATATAGTTAGAAACATAGACTGAATCAACTGCAAGTGACATGCTCAAGTAGGTAGAAACTGCACTAATGGATAAATCTTCATCAAAGCTTTATTCCATTGAAGTCTACGATCTTAATATATAAGAAACTGTGTAATATGCGAGACAGTTAAAACAAAACCAATGTAATTTCTTGACTAGCCTCTTTAAAAAGACATATCACAAAGCCAATTTCAAAAGCTGCAGTATTATTTGTACTCTGACGACAATGAAACTGTATGTCAGCATGCCTAGCATCCAGCCTTTAAAGTAAAACTTTGGTTTGCTATTTTCGACAATAATTTTATTAAATTTGAGCACTTTTTTGAAAGTTTAAGCATTTCAAGAAATATTCATCCTGTATTACGGTAAGAATAGACTGAAACAGTTTATCGGAGACCAGCCAATACTTTTTGGATACAAACTCTGAGTTCTCTTCAAAAGTAAGCGAAATTATACTTTTTCTCTCTATCGCGCTAAAGAATCTAGTTCAAGAAATGATATTACCCTTGGTACTCAGGCTGTAATGAAGTTAACAGAGAATATTGTGATTCATTTCTTTGATGTGAAGAGATGATTAAGAGGACACAAAGATAAATTTAATTCAGATACTGAATTTCATTAATTCTTACAACAGACATGTGCGATGTCCATCATTAAAACTATCCAATTTTATCTTCCATTAAATTAAGTGGAAAAAATGATATCGGACTATCGTTCTACGTATGACTTTAGTAAACGTGTGGAAAATTCACAAATTTTCAGCAAAAATTAAGTCCTGAATTTGAATATGCCCCGAATATTCGTTAACCACATTTTTGTCAGGGTAGGTACAGCGAAGCATGCTGGTAAAACAACAACAGTTTGTCTAAAAAATCTGTGATAAGAACAAAAATTAGACCTTGATGCTCGATTGTATCTTTTGATGCATAAGAAGACATTCATAATGTTGGTCATTTTTTCTTAAACCAAGAAAAATAGGTTCAGTCAAAAAGAGGGCTGCAAGGAAAAACAAAAATGTACTGTGACAAATGTGATAAAACCAGAATTGCTTAGGATCTTTTTACGGAAATTTGAGAGAAATGCTACTAAAGAAATATTTACATTTAACAAATTATTATATTAGAATTGGAAATACTATTCGCCATGTCAATAATATATGGAAGTGACTCATAACACTTTCCTAATTATCTTTATTTTAAAATTAGAGTTTTTTAAAGCCAAAACATTGCGCTAAAATGCTGCGTGAATTCCCTTCATTAAGAAATGGAAAATAACATGCTAATGAAACACATTTCCTTCGCAAAATATGGCCTTATATTCATAAGTAAGGTAATTTAGACAACTGTCCTATTTTGAAGGTGAATTATCAAATATAATTTTGAAAATTGTTGATTCTTAATGAACTTTTAATGATTCTTTTGTGTCTTAATAGAGTTGTTACCTTTCATTGTTATAAAGCTCTTTTTCGTTTCCTTTCTAATCAACGGGGTGTCTTTCTCCATGAAATTATTTCAATTTAACAAATGAATAGTTTCATAAAAAAATAATAATATTCGTTTACTTCAAGAAAAATAAATCTCGTTTATTTGCTATAACTTCACAATACTTTATCATTCGTAAGAGATAGCGTGTTTAGACTCAAATTGCGAAAACTCAATTACATACTGTTAATCATTGCAAGCATAGCTGTAAAAAAACGTGGTGTGCATATTTCATTATTATATTTAATTACTACTTATTAAACAGTGTGCTCAGCAAAATCACATATCGTTCTCTTAAATTTGAATTGACAAATTTTTGAGCATAAAAATTGTGATGAAGTACAGGAAAGTGCTTATCTACTGAAAAATAAGACAACTTAGAGCTCTTCTAGTGGTGTAATTTTGAAATTATGAGTCCTAAATGAAATATGAAAAACGTCAACCACAATGTTGTGATCAGCAGACACATTATGCTTACAGTTGTGAAGAGCAGAACGCTTTCAACTTTAATAAATAAGTTCCCTCGTGATTGTATGATGAAAAGTCTAGAAAAGAATAATTAGACGTCACTACCACATTTTGTAACTTATATGTTGTTTTTGTATTGTTACTTATGGGGCACTTGAACAAGCCAAGCTCGCTATTTCACATTTGGCTATGCGTATTTAAGTCAATAGTCTTTCGTTTAACCAGGGCACCACAAATCTGAAAGTACGACTTTGCTCTGAACTCTTCCGAAAGAAGACACCACCAGAAGATCCACTCCCTCAAGTTTTACATTGACATTGAGAGGGCCGAAATTTTCTCCAGACCATAGTAACTGCTCAACAACCCCGATCACAGGACTTTCGATTCTACAGATTTAACGAGTGCGTATATCACATGTACTCGATGGGTCTTTGACGGCATTTGGAATCAAAACCCACTCTTCCGGACGAAAGCCCGATGCCCTAATACCTATGCTACAACGGCCCCCACCTTATTTTCTTACCAAGTTTAACATGAATTCTCATTCTTCCCTCTTCTAGACACAATAATCATACATTTATCTCGCGCTTTCATTTTTATAAAGCATTGTGGGAAGTAACTGCATTGGAAACCACGTATAAACCAATGAGCCTTGTATGCGTTCTTTTTTTGTGAATCTTTGCCGAAGTTTTAATTTGGTACAAAATGACGTGGCATTTCAGTTTATTCTTCGACATTTTACCCCTAAAACTATAATTCTGGAGCTGGTGGCCCTGTACCTAACAATGGAAGTCACCAGGAGCCAAAAATTCTACAAGACATATTTTTTGGCACAGTGACACATTTTTATACCTCATTTTTTAAACGTCTATAAATGTCTAAACGATCAAAAATTTAACTATAAAAACAAGGCACTCTATATTATTTATCTTCAAACGTTAACATCATGCAACTCTTTGGAGATTCAAAATTTAATTACCTTTTAGAGTGTTTCTTCTCAATTCCTTATATTCTAATAAAATTTAAAAATCTGTAAAACTTATGGATCTGTTGAACATAATTTAGTAGACTATCCTCTTGCTAGTAGAAGATTTATATGGATACAGGATTACATTCGATATGTGGCTCTAATTCTTCTTAATGTATCAATATCTCTTTGGAAATATTTTTTTTTCTTAAACTCTAAAAAAAAATAAAAATGCTTCATTTGTGTTCAGAATGATTTTCTTATTGAAAAACTCAAAAGACATAAATTTTTTAATCAAAGTTAACATTAATATTTTCATTGTAATACTTCAATAAACATATAAATCCATTATATATAAATATCTACACTGATCTTATCTTTAAGATCAACTAAATTTGAGAATTCTTCACATTAATTTGATTGATTTGAGGATTCTTTACATTAATTAGATTGATTAATTTGACAATAATTGATTGATTCGTATACGAAAACTGGATATCATTTTATGCAACAACAGTTTTTCTTAGCAGAATATATCAATAATATCTTAGATAAGATATTCTTTATATTAAATCTCTAATGAAAATAAAAATTCTTCATCAGTGATAACATTGATTTTCGTATTGAAAAACTCAAATAACATAAATCCTTTACTAACGTTAACATTGATGCTATTATAGTAATATCTAAATTAACGTATAAGGTCATTATCAGTACCAACACCGATCTTATTGTGAAGATCAAATAAATATATAAATTTTTCATTATTAATATTAATATATGCCAACTGTTATATTTAGATTTTTATAGCAGTTTTCCTAAACCTGTACATTGATTGCCCCCAATACAATATTGTAAATAATTTGATAAAATTTCTCGGAAATCTCCTAAGAAATTATCGGTCATTTTTTCTCCCTAATTTTTGAAATTAATTGTTTTTTGTTCCTAAGCAGTTTCTAGTAGATAGCAAGTTTAACAAATAGAATTTAGTGATTATTTAGGTTTGCATTGTATAATATTCTCAAAAGCTGGGCTGAATAACACGTTGTTTTTTCAAGAACCTAAGAGCATATTTTTGAACATGCTTAGAAAACCTTCTTTTCACATATTTTAAAAAAACTTTGTGTAATTCAATAAAAATCCAAAGCAAAGAAAAACAATTTGCGATTCTTATTTTCTTAAAATAACCATTAAATAAAACTTAACTTAGAGCAAAATGGGATTTCTGTTCTGAGTTTCTTTTATTTTTCTTCAATAAGAATAAAACAATCATTTCAAATTTTATTAACGGTTTTCTTATTTTTTCTGCTTTTACGGCCATTTTTTAAAAGTTGGAAATTATCCAAGTCGAAGAGATCTTGTGCAGAATCACAAATTCTTCTTATGCACTATCCACATAATAAAAGAATTTGAAGGAAATGTAGATCACAGAATACATGTATTTCGGATGTTAGCAATTCACAAGATTTATTTTCTTGGCTGTTTTTTCCGCTCAAACTAATTTTTTATTTTATTTTCAGCCACTTATAAATTGTTTCAACTGGTTTTAGTTGAACTCGTTTTCTTATATGTATGGGCAAAGTTCCAAAATTCAGATATACGATTAGTTTGATAAAATTTACCCTCTGTGCAGTGTAACATGTCCGAGTGACCTCTTTGCAATAAATCAATGTGTTATTGTTGCATATTCTCTATTTTAAGAGAATGATAAATAAAATCGTCTTCTCCTAAATATGTCTTTGAAAAATATGTCTATTGTTCAACCAGTTGAAGTAATCATTTGAAAAATTTATTTTTGAAGTTTATACTTACATTCAATGGAATAAATAAAGAATGAGTTATATCGTTGTTGTACATCAGTTGTTTTAAGTAATCATTGGCTGATATCATGATTATTTTATTACATTGATTTTTTAAACAATCATTGATTGTTGTCATAAATTGTTATTGTTAATTTTAAGAGAATAACAAGGCAAGTAGTTTTCTGCTATAAATAAACATGTCTTTCCAAAATATGCTTATTGTTCAACTAGTTGAAGTAATCATTTGAAAATTTAATTTTTTGAAATTTACTTACATTCACTAAATTAAATTTTAAAAATATGAGTCATATCGTTGTTTACATCAATTGTTGCAAATTATCATTGGCTGATATCATGACCATTTTATTATATTGATTTTCGAAATAACCATTAATATTTTTATAATAAATTGTTACATATCGTTGAATTTAAGAAAAAAATAAGGGAAGCCGCTTTCTACGATAAATATGTCTTTGAAAATTATATCTGCTGTTAGAGTTTCGTTGTTTTTAGTTATAATTATTTGAAATGCAGTATTAAAATTCTGTTATTTAAAGTAATAAATAATAAATGTTCATTTTGTTGATTTCATTGATTCATATTGATTTTTGTGAAGGATTTCTAATTGTTGTAGATAAACATGAATCTCATCATATAAATATGTAAATCAATTCTTAAAATTAATCATTGTTTGTAGCCTTTGGTTGACCAATATCGATATTTTGAAGAGAAAACAAGATGAAAATACAACAGCATTTAATAATAAATAATGTTTTTTTTCATTAGCATGGGTTTGAAAAATATATTTGTTGTTCGAATACTGAAAATAATAATTTGGAAAATGCAATTTTAAAATTCATTACTGCTTAAAGTAATAAACAAAAAAAAGGATTTTTATCTTTAATACATAGTAATTACTCTGAATAACCGTTCATTGTGATAAATAGTTATTGATTTTTACTATAATTATATATTGATTTTTGAAACATCATTGATTGTAACTATTGGCAACTCAATTGTATTAATTTTAAGAGAATAATGAATTAAATAGTTTTTTTTAAACACATTTTCAAAAAATGTGTCCTTTGATCAAACAACTGAAAATAATCATTTGAAATATACTAACAAAAAAAACTAATAACATTTAATTTAAAATTTAGCTTACTTTATGCATGTATTATAAAAAAAATGACCAAATATTACAAAAAGAGAATCAAGTACAATTTTATTGTATTTAAATTAAATAAATGTTTTTTAACTTTGCTGAAAGAAAAATTATATTCTTATCCTTTTGAATGTAATATTAAAAACTTTAATAATAAAAATCAATAATGATATAATGTATACGAAATTTCAAGCAAATTGTAATAATAAAAGTTCGAGGAATATTTACCTTTTCAAAATATATATATATATATTTTAAAATAAGATATTAATAAAATATTTGAAAATTTTTTTAGCTATGCAATTTTTAAAAATTTATGAATTTCGTACGTAAATCAATTTTATTTTAACACATACCAATTAAATGGATTTTAATTTCTGATTATGTCAGCATATTGTATTCCATATATATATATATATATATATATATATATATATATATATATATATATATATATATATATATATATATATATATATATATATATATATATATATACATATATATATTAAATGATAATTTTTATAAATATATTCTTTATAAAAATTAAAACAAATATATAAAATGATAAATATATTTGTTTTAATTTTTATAAAGAATATATAGCTGCAAAATTTCTACTTTTGATTTAAATATAAAAGCCGTAACGAGTATTCTTAATATAAATAAAGAATAAAAACCATTGGTTTTTGTATACCCTATCATTATTATTAATTAGCTGAAAACTTCTTTTTGTTATGCATATATAAATAGTTTAAGGTAATTTGTGTTTGTGAATCTAAATTACTACATTCATATTACTGTGAACTGTGTAATTTTTTAGATTATAATTGTCTCTCACTATATCAGCAAATAAATGTGTCCTTGTTTGAACCAAATATACCTTTGAAAATTATACCTATTGTTCCCCCAGTTTAAAGGGATCCCTATAAAAATAGATTTTTTAAATTTACGTATATTACCTATTATAAATAAAAAGTGATTCATATCATTGCTTGATGAACAACGAGGCTCTTAATAATGGACTGTAAGTATATTGTTATAATATTATTTTTCTTATTTTATAAAACTAGGTTCGGTGTAGAATCGCGTACCTCTTGGTTTGGCGATATATTTTGGCAATAAATTTTAATTTCTGGTAATTCTGGTAAGCCTATCTTTGTATAGCTATTGTATGGCAGCCATATTGTTAGTTACATCTTGGCATCAATAAAATCGCCAAAGAATCAAGAGGTACCCGATTATAAACTTTTACTTTAAAATTTTACCTTACAAAAATATTTTTGTTTATAATGCTATATACTCTTTTTAAGCTTTTTTTAAAAATTATATACTTACTTTTATTAAGTAAATATGTAAAATTAAAGCTGCTGTATAGATTTGTATAATTACCAATGTAAATGAACTATGAAGGGACTTCTAGTTTGCTCTAGGGATTCAAGACTTAAGCAATCTTTTTATATATCTAATAAAATTAATAAATTGTGGTTGTACTGAGAGAGCGAAACCTACTAACCAAAGGTAAAGTCATAAGATCTCCCACACAAACTTGTAATTGAATACAATTATTGATTATTATCATAATCATTTTTAAAATATAGGTTTTTGAAAATTAGTTATTGCACACAAAATTGTCGCATATCGTCAGTTTTAAACAAATGATAAATCAAGTTGCTTTATCTTAAATACGTACCTTAAAACTCTATTTTGTTTAACCAGCTGAAAGTGATAACTAGAAAAATATATCTTTGTAATTTATTTATATTTAATGATATTTAACGTAACAAATAAAAGATTATTCTAATTGTTGTTATATATTGATGAATGCAAATGATAATTGTGTTTTCTTTTACTGATTTTTGAAAAAAATCTTTTATAGTTTTAAAAAGTATTGTATATTTTCAGATTAAGAAAATAAAGTCGTCTTTTTATAAATGGGTCTTAAAACTGTCTGTTCGTTGGGCAATTAAATATAAATACTTTAAAATTTTTTTTGAAATTTAGTTACATTTAGGGATATAAATAAAAAAAAGGATTCAAATCTATTTTGCATTATCGATTGTGTAGGATCATCATTAAGAATCGAAAATAATCATTGATTGTTATCACTATCAGTGTTAAATCGATTGCTGAATATTTATGTATTGTTGTCATCGATTGTTTCATATCATAAGATTTAAGAAAATAATACATAAATTCGTATTCTCATATATATATACACTACTGGCCATTAAAATTGCTACACCAGGAAAGCGGCATACCACACACGTGAAATTTGCATGACAGGTAGAACTTGCTGTGATATGCAAATGATTAGATTTTCAGCGCATTCATACAAAGCAGGCTACAGTAGCGACATCTACAATATGTATAAAACCAGAGATTTGACAGCAGTTTTCTCATACTCAATTTCCGTTTCAACGTTGTTTTCGGCAAAGAAAGTTGTTGTAATGCTTCGTGTAAGAAGAAGAAATGCCTATCAGCACGTGTCTGACTTTGATCGAGGAAGGATTATAGCCTACCGGGATCGCGGTTTATCGTACCGCAATATTGCTGCTCGCGTCGGTCGAGACCCCATGACTGTTAGCAGAATATGGAATTGATGGGTTCAGGACAATCATACGGAACGTCATGCAAGATCTCAGTGACCCCCCATCACTAACAGCAGAGAAGACAGGCATCTTATCCGCATGGTCACAAGGGATCGTACTGCCACGTCACGAACCCTGAGTCGAGAAATGGAGTCATTTGCAAGGCAACAAGTTTCTGCTCGAAAAGTTCGACGACGTTTGCAGCAGCATGGACTGTCTGCACGGCGACCATGGCTTTGGCTACCATTGACTCTGCGTCACAGACAGGAGCGCCTTCAATGATGTGATCAGTGACGAACCTGGACGCGGGAATGGCATCAAGTCATCTTTACAGATGAATCTCGGTTCTGTATACAGGACCATGATGGCCGCATCCGTGTTTGGAGGCATCGTGGAGAACGCGCATTGCCAGATTGTATTGGACATCACCATACTGGCCCATCTGCTGGAGTGATGGTATGGGGTACCATTGGATACACGTCTCGATCACCTCTTGTTCGCATTGCCGGCACTTTGAACAGCAACCGTTACATTTCCGATGTGTTAAGGCCCGTGGCTCTGCCCTATCTTTGAGGCCTTCCTAATGCTTTGTTTCAACAGGATAATGCACGACCGCATGTTGCCCGTACTGTTCTGAACTTCCTTGATACAGAACAGGTTCGACTGTTACCCTGGCCAGCACGTTCTCCTGATCTGTCACCAATTGAGAACGTGTGGTAAATGGTTGCCGAGCGATTGGCACGCCATCACTCAGCATCCACTACTGTTGATGAACTGTGGCATAGTGTCTAAGCGGCATGGACTGAGGTCCCCCTTATATGCCATACAATCTCTGTTTGACTCCATGCCTAGGTGGATAAATGCTGTTATTGCAGCCAAATGTGGCTGTTCTGGGTACTGATTTCTCAAGATCTATACATCCTAATTTCCTGTAAATCTAATCACTTGCTCTTTCCAGTATAATGTATGTGTCCAATAAATATCCTTCTGTTATTTGCTTTTTTTCTTGGTGTAGCAATTTTAATGGCCAGTAGTGTATATATATATAGATATGTGTGTGTATATATATATATATTCCTTTGAAGAAAGAATTCATTATATTGCCTTGCTGAAAATAATTATATAAAAAGTGAACACTGAATTTTTTTTTATATTTAAGGAACTAAATAAAAAATATTTATGTCATTTTCTGCATTAATTTTTGCAAGTACTCCTTTGATTCTAACCTAATCCTTTCTATCACAATGATTGATTAAAATAGTAGCATAGATGTTGTATAATCCAGCGTAACAAATTCTGAGTTCAGGGTTCTTATGGCGGATTTTCCTTTTAATCTGACAACCTTGTTTTTATTACGTCATAAAGATGGAGGCCTATAAGAATTTTGCGGAAAATTCTAATTTGACAACCGTAATAATTACGTTCATCGCAAGAAGTAACAATACGCTTTCTTGGCAGCATTTTTTTTGTCGCCAAAAGAATTTAGAAATTGTCATGCTGGATATACGGCATCTGTGTCAAAATGGTCATCGAATTCGAAATGGTCAATGGTCATTTATTTATTTTAAGGTAATGAATAAAAATAGTTCATATCATTGGTGCGCACATTGATTAGTGTAAACAAACCGTAATTGTTGAAATTAATCATCGATTGTAATTGGAATGCTATTTATCATTATTGACTGTTGAAAATAATCAAGGATTATTCTCGGTTAAAACCTTTTAACTAATTTTAAAAGAATAAACACATAATCTTGTCTCTTGATTAGTATTCCAACGAAAATACGTTGGATACTTTTCCAGTTGAAAATAATAATTTGAAATACTTTATTAAAATTTCAAAACATTTAAGGTAATAGTTATAAAATCATTTATATTAAAATTTTAGAGAGCCAATGATTCCTGTATTAATTCAATACTTAATTACATTCTAATTTAATTTGGAGAAAGAAAGGAGAAGTTCCAGACTAATTACTCATCATTAAATATTTTAGAATTAAAAATTTATCATGTATTTTGTTGCTACAAATACATTTATGTAAAATTATTTAATAAAATGAACAAAATTACTTTAAAAATCAAAAAGAAAAGAAAAAAGATTAGTTGAACCAAATGATGTCATTTGAAAATTATTTGGCTTCCTGTTATAATAACTCATTGAATAACTAATTCCTTAAATAACTAAATAAATATAACTAATATAAATTAATTGAAATAAATTCATGTTTAAAGTTTTATTTCAACATAAAATTCTTATTAACTAATTGATAAAATATTATATAAACGTAACGAAAATTATGCACCAAATAACTGCGCAATCTTTAAGTTGAAACCCGTACAGTGAAATTATTTATGGCGTACTTTTAACTGAAAAAATTAATAGGTCACTTGGTAATTTGTCTTCTCTCAACGATTAAGCTTAAAGCAAAATTAATCTTTCCTCTCTTCCGTTACTAAATATACTAAACTTCTTTGCAGTATAGCTATTTTTAAAATGCACTTTGTTTTCGAAAATTCTATTAAAGTTAAATCTATATCCTTTTAGAGGAGAGTTTTATGATATATCAAGGTGACTTTCCGGCGTTAAGTTATTTCTTAATCTTTTTCTTTTTTTGTTAAAAGGAGTAAATTACTGATATTTTGTTTATTATTTTAGATTGTCTGTTCAATTTTATTTTAATTGTAGAAAATTACATTTATATTTCTCTAATTACTTCATATATACTTAAATTGTTACTGTTATGAACTTTTTTTGTCTTAAAGTTTAAATGTGTAATGTTTTTGATTTTAACATATGCAGAATTACATCAACTCAATATCATATGCAGTGAATGTAGTATTTAACAACATATGTATTATTGTGTAATTTTTTAAACTTTTCCATCTGATGATTCCAATTTCAATCATATAAAAATACATACTATAATTCCTATGATATAAAAATTACTTTGTAATATTTTATCTCCAAACATTTTCTAATTAGATATAGACAAACAATTCATACATTTATGTAATTTTATATAATTCTGAGTTTCCAAATCACTTATTCCGAATTTCCATCCCAATTCTGTATATTTATTCAATTTTAGACGATTATTTTGCGTTACTTTTGAAATATTTTAAGAGTTTTCAGTTGTTGTTTTTATTTACATTTATTATTAAATTGTAAATTTTGTCTTGAGGAATCGAGTAAAAATATTTGAAAAGAACATAACAATAATATTTATCAAAAAATACATTTTATATAAAATTCACTGTTTCTTATCTTCTAATAAACCCTAATATTATTTTAGACGATTTTTATGAATATTTATGAATATTTGATGATAATACAATACAGTCCTTAATATGTTTATTTAAGCCCTTAATGGAATATGGTTTGTTGTTTTGTAGAAAATGGTTGATAAATTGGCTTTCTCTTTTTAATAAGCTTAAATCTAGAGAAAGAATTCACATGTAATATGCTAATTTATGATCAACGTGAATATTATTAAAATTTATATAAAGCGCAGGGTTGTTCATTAAGACTCACGTTTTTTAGACTCTGGTCTCGGATTTAATCTTAATCACGATTAAATAAGTAGAGTTAGGCAATACACAGAGTGCGTGTGGATGTTCGAATACCTTACAACGATTTTTAGCTACAATTCCAAATGTGGTTACGAAGTCTTTAGATTAGAAAGATAACTTTAAATTATAAAAATAATGTTTTCACATAATTTTCGTAAGTTACATTCATAAACATTTATGAGATTATGAACTTCTGTAAATAATTTTGCATTTTAAAAATATATTGCAAAATTATTTTATTTATATTTACAATATGATTGCAAAAATACAAATTTTCAAAATAGTCATGTTAGAATTCAATAACAATGAAATTTGTATATCATTTATTACAATCTTCAACACATAATTTTAATGCTCTGAAAAATTTTTTTTACATTATTAATATCTTGGGAAGGCACTTTAAAATTCTTATACGCAAATCAGAGCATTAATTCAATAGTTTGACGTTTTTTGCATTCTAAAGAATTTTGTGTCACATATTCTTATGCATGAAAATACATTTCCCAGAAAATGATTTATGACTTCACCCAAGATCAAAAACAAAGGAAATACGATGCAAATCGGAAAAAGAAACTTTATAATGGTAAGTTATGTCGACGGAATAAAAACTACACTGAAAATGAAATATTTGCGTGAAACTTTAAAAACTAAATTTTTATAAGTAATCAAATGAAAGAAAGTGGAAAGGTGTAATAAAGAATGTGTCGATATATGTAAATTGATGCAATTTATATTTATTAAATCATTACAAGTGTTGATCGTTGGGCATTTTAGTGGGAAGAAAATCAATTTCTGCAAAAATGAATGGAATTCAAAAATATTTTGAAATATTAAAAAAATCAGATGTTATCGAACAACTTATGATTATTAAAAAGGAAAATTTTGCTGTAATCTATTTTCATTTCAGTGCAACATTAATTACTGTGAAAATTTAAATCCACATTATTAAGTAAACATATTTTATAAATATTTAAACCATTCATAGTACAGTTATGCGCTATATATATATATATATATATATATATATATATATATATATATATATATATATATATATATATATATATATATATATATATATATATATATATATATATATATATATGGGGAGCACAAATTTCATAGTAAAAAGTCCATTTAAAGATTTGATTAATCTGCTAATCTGTCAAAATACCACACACGCATTTAAATTTTAATAATGAATAATAGTAAATAATAGTAGTTAATTTTTGATTTTTGTACATTTCTCGCAATAATAGTTTTAAAACTGCATTAAGGTAAGACAGTAAATGTGAATCCTTTAAAGATTAAAAATCTGTTAAGCACACAGCGTCAACGAAATAATAAATATTAACAAAAAAAAAAGTTATAACTGTTTCAGTAACATAATAGTGTTGAAACAAGGCAACGAGTAAAATTTTTTTTATTGAAAATAGAAGTGTCTCGATAAAAATTGGCTTATAATTAAATAACAAAATAAAAATTAGGCAATTTATGAATGTACGAGGGTTGCTCTGAAATTTTTGAGATACGCGCAGATGAGAATTTACAAAATAAAAATAACGATTTAATTTTAAAGTACAAAGTATTTTAACGCAGAAGACGATTTTTTATTGACTTACTTCAACTTGTTTAGCGTGGAATAAATTTTAAACAGAAGAGAAAATGGAGTTGACGCGAGAACATTTTCACGCTATGATTTTCTACGATTTCAAAGCAGGATTAAATCAAGAAGAATGCGTTCAGCGGTTGCAATTAGCGTTTGGTGATAATTCTCCAGCTCGTGTTACTGTATTCAGATGGTTTAATGAATTTAGAAGCGGTCGCAATTTTCTTCAAGATGAAGAACACACAGAAAGACCGCCGTCGGCAGTAATTTCGGATAATGTGTCTGCCATACGAAAAATGTTAATGGATGATAATCGCTGTACCTATCAAATGATACAGAAGGAACTTAACATTGGATGCGCAGCCATACGCAAAATCATTCATGAAGAATTACATATGAAAAAAGTAGTTTGCCGTTGTGTTCCCCATAATCTAACCGAGCATCAAAAAGAGGAGCGTGTCAGAATCAGTAAAGAAACTCTTAATGTGCTGAATGATGGTGGCCACCGCATCATTTCTAAAATTGTAACAAGTGATGAAACGTACATACCGTTTTTTGACGTTCCAACACGTCAAGAAAACAAAATATGGGTATTTGAAGATTTACGCCGACAATGGTGAAAAAACGCGCACTGAAAAAAGTGATGTATGCCCTTTTCTTCAGAAGTACGGGATTGGTCAAAGCCATCAAGTTGGAAGGACAGAAGACAGTAACAGCAAACTGGTATACCACTAAATGTCTTCCAGAAATTCTACAAGAACTGAATGTTAGGGGACTAATGCTTCACCATGACAATGCATCTTCACATACAGCCGGATTAACAGTTGAGTTTCTTAAGCAAAAACATATTAAAGTGATCGAACATCCACCGTATTTACCTGATCTTGATATGTGCGACTTTTGGTTATTCTTTAATCTAAAAAAGAACTTACGTGGACGTCGTTTTTATTCAGAAGAAGAGATTGATGTAGCTATAAATGCATTTTTTTCATCTATTCGAAAAAAAGAATGGCTTGAAGCATTTAATCTGTGGAAAATTCGTCTACAAAAGTGCATTGATGCTGGAGGAGACTACTTTGAACACACCTAAAATTTTGTAAGTATAACTTTAAAAACCTAGTTGTATCTCAAAAATTTCAGAGTGACCCTCGTATTGTAAAAATGTCTCATACATACTGAGAAAAATTTTAATAAGTTGAAAAATTTAGGGTATTTTTGTTTTGGTAAATAACAAATGATTATTATTTGCTAATTTTGGTGACTTATGAAGTGAAAAGAATATACATGTATTCCTAAAAACAAAATTTTCCCAAAAATAAAAATATTAAAGTAACTTTTTCATAAAACAAAAATTTAACCCATTGTATTTTTGATTGTAAAGTAGTAACTTTATTTTAAAGAAAAGAATAAATATTTGCCTTTAACAATGAATTATTTAAAACAGTAAATATCAGAGGAAAATTTAAAAATGATTTCAAAATTAATGTTTAAATTTGAAATATTATATTGAATAAACATTATGTTTGATTTTACATAAATAAAATAATTGTAGAGAATATTTTCTTGTGTGAATTGAAAGTTCATAAATTTAATCAAAACAAAAAAGATTTACAATTTTAAAAATTAGAATCGTTAAAAATATGAATTTGCTATTTTAAATTCCTTAATCATTGAATCAAAATGTAGTTTTATGAAAACTATTTTAAATATGCAAATAAATAAATGCAAATAGTGTTCCATTTTGCTATCAGAGTATTGAAATCTTTGAAAATAAAATTTATTTGATGATTAAACAAATATTTAGATCAATAATACAATCATTTTAGAAATCAATACCCCTATAAAACAATATCTTTATTCGACAGTTTAATTTAAGAAAGTGCTTGCAAAAACTAAGTGCTATTTTCACTTCTTTTAATATTTAAAAAATTTTAATAAATGATAAAAATAAATTTTTAAGACATTCTAGACAGTTAACCGAAATTCAGAATTTGATGTTTTCGATGTTGAAAATCATTAGAAAATTGAGAGCTCCACTAAGAATCAGAATTTTTTGTTCCAGGTAAATCAAAAGTATTGTGAAACATAACTTGGTTAAATATTTAGGTTTGAAAGTAGAAATAGATATTCAGGAAATTTTTTTGGAAAAATGTTAGCTTATTTTGAGTTTTTTGGAAGACTACTTAAGTTTGTTATTTCTTTTGACCCATTTAAATTGATAATGGAAAATGTTATCATTATACAAACATTCAAATATAGTTCAGAACTTTCATTCATAGGCCGAACCTATCAAAGAGAAAACATTATTTAAAAAATTGATTTAATGACTCAAAGGAAAGCACACACGTAGAAAACAAAATATATTTTGACTTAATAAGTAACATACCATAAATGAAAGCTAATTATCTTACTTAATTTACAAGTTTTGATTAAGAAATTAATTAAAACTTAATAAATTAAAAATAAGTATAATAATTCCTTGAGCCTGTCTTTCACAAGAAAGTTTAATAATAGGAATAGACACTTTTAGTCTTTTTCTATATTTAGCAGAAATCTATATTTTGTTTTCAAAGAAGCCACTGTAGAAAATCCTGTTTCACAAAAGTAGGATTTTGAAAATGATAAAAGAGTGTGATATATCCTTTTTAGTGCAGAAAACTCATCATCTAATCCTGCCATTATCAAAGAGCGATATATTACTAAATTGTTTTTTGTTCCAGTTCTAAAAAACTCAAAATTTAAGTATTCTTGGGATAATATTCTTGAATATATTTTCATAATGACGTTCGTCAGTACTTGATTACTATCTAATTATCGCTTATGCCTGCTTAAAAATTCATTCATGTTTCTGGGTAAATCTTCTGCCATGAATATTTAATTTAATGAACGGCAATTAACACGAAAACATATGACATAGACATTCACATAGATTCGATAGCGATAAAAATACTAACTTGAATGAGACTGCTAAGAATCAAACATTCCTCTCCTTATGAGAAAACACATGTTCACATCTGCGAATGCTCGTGAAGCCATCTTGTCGATATTCCAGAATGTTCTAGACAAATCAGAATTTCTCTCAAAACCACGAGAATATATGACTTGGTAAATACTAAAGCAGAAACCGGCGCAAAAAGTCACCGGATTCTTGCTTTATCAATGCTAAAGATCCGTGGGTTCAAAGGTTAAAAAAATCAGTATTCTTTGTAATTTATAAAGCTTAAAATTAAAGTCGTAGTGTAGATTTTTAGTTAAAATACACAAAATTATTATTGTATACATTTTATCATATACAAGCTTCGTGATTAAAATTATGATTGAAAATTGGGCTGCGAATTCTGAAAGGTTGAGAAACTTTGAGCTGGAGCATCATGGGTTGTGAAACTGACAAGTCAATTAACATCAAAATCCCCTATTGAACAAAAATCATCTATAACAAAAGATATTAGCACCAATTATAGTATCTTTTGTTTATTTACTTTCAAAAAGTTCTGTAGTTACTTTTTCAGATATCTCTCGGAGAAATAAAAATAATTAAGCTGACTGGAGTAATGTCCTCTGAATCATAAAGTTCTAAAAACATTAGGGAACTGTTTGAATTTTCTTGCAGCAGTCTATATTTGATAACGCTGTAGTCCGTAGAAATAGTTTTAAATATTGCTTGAATTAACAGTTGACTCTTTTGTATAATTAAATTAGGAATTCAAGAAGGGAAGTATTATGCTAATATCTTTCTTAGGGTAATTCAAAGGTTTATTTCCGGCATAGCAAGCTTAATTTACAAATATTACATGTCAAATCATATTGTTTCGAGTCTCATCATTTAGCTCCTTTACCTTACCCCGGCCTCAAATAATTTAAGAGATTGAAAAATGGAGCATAATTCAAGTGGCTTATAAGAATTATAATACAAAATTTGTATTACGTAATAAATATTCTAAATTTATTTTTTTATCTTTGAAATATTAATTGAAAATATCCAAACTCAAATATCATAATGCATTAAAAAATAGTTCTTGGTGACAAAAAACTAATATTTCACATTCATATGAAATTCATATACATAACATATAAAATAACTATATCAAATTTAATGCAGGCTTTGTTTATTATTTTCACTAGAAAAGTAAAATTACATAATATTAGCTTCTATCAAACTTTTATGTGAGACAAGTTTTATATTTTATGTAGGGTTATTAAGTGATTATTTGAGTTTATCTATATTTACACATGCCTGTGTATAATCTTTCATTGTCTACGTCTCATCCTGTTTGTATAGATATGTAATTGTTCTACACATATCTGTACGTACATATTCTTCATTCAAAATCTCTATAATAGATTTTTGATTTTTTTTTGTCTTATTGTCTTATTTCTCATTGCTTACAGTTCATAACTAACTGTTAAAAGTTTTAAATTTTCCTCCTAGTCAACAACACTCCAATAACTATTTAAGAATTTTGCTAGCTACCAACATTGTATTTTAATTGGTCCTACTGTATGGTTATATTGTTGGAGGAATAAGTGATCAAAGTACTATCTTCATAACATGAACTAATTTCTAACTCTAATTTCTACATGGCAATCAAGTATTCAGGTATTGAAATTTTTACAATATATTTTCATCTTCTATTCATTTGATTTTTCTGCATGATACTATACAATTGCTATTTCTACTATGTTTTAATGAAAAATGACTAAGCAATATTTTGGTATTTGAAATTGTGCAAAGCTGAAAATTTTATTTACAGAAAATTACTTACAGATTTACATCATCTACATCTCGTATTGATTTGCCATTAAATATTCGGAATATAACGTTATCAAGGTCATTATCTAGTTATTTAAGGTCATCGATCTGCAAACGAAGATTTGTCCACCAAGTCCTGCAAAGTGCTTATTGATTTTTTTTTTACCAAGTTGAATCTAAATGGCACACGATGACCACAAATGTCGTTTTTCAAGGCCGGAATATCTTTTGTGAAACAGCATTATGGTCTCGAGAAACACCACACTAGGTCATCCACATGGATAATAATTTATCATCTACTTCAGATTGCCACGTGCACATCTCTTGTCACGAAATCTATAGATTTTCGTTTTAGGAGGAACGTTATTTTCAGTTGAAGGAAAGCGATACCTTTACTTAATAAGCATTATTACGATAAAACGTAAGTAGGACGAAGATAATGAAATAATCGAATATTTGTGTATTCTGTTTTCTCTGGATTAAAAAACATACATGAACTTTCATTATAAATCACTATCAATAGAATTATTGTTATTACCTCTTTGCAAATATCGTAAGCATTTCAGAGACCTTGTAGATTGTAATTATCGTTAAGATAATATTATATAGCGAAATTCATAATTTTCTCTCTATCTGTACTTATTGATGTATAGTTACTATTAGGAATGTTTGCGAGTGAGAAGATTTAGCTATAACTGTATTGAATATTATTTATTATTCTGTTTCTGTAATATCTTTGATATTTAATTTGTATCATTTGTCAATTTTTTATTACTTTTATGTATTATGTAATTAGCGGGTATTCACTTACAGTAGAATATGTGTTCCAGCTTCTGAGGAAAAACTGGGAAAAATTATATTTTCGCAAAACAAAGTAAGCAGTAAATATCGTTATAAGATAAATATTTTATGCGATATTTACTATTTACTTTGCCCTGTTTAAAACAAGCGGAGTCCTATGTACTGGTTATTTAGAAAAAAACCGAAAGAATTATGAAACATTAAAAAAAATTACTTTAGTTAAGAAGCTGTTAAATATTGAAACCGAGATTCCTTTCATCCGGGTTCCCATGGCAGCATAATGGACCTATAGGCAGTATACTGGAAAAAGAGTAAACACATTTGTTGAGCATTAAAGCAATACTCTTTAAAACATTATGATTTTTTTAAAAAAATTTAGAACTGAGTAATTATAGAACGAAAAGACAAATTTTCTTCTTACTCTAATAGTTACGAATAGGAGACAATTTTAAAAGATTGAAAAGAACAATATGATTCCATTATTGAAAGGGGTAGTTTTGTATTAGTAAAATCTATTATATTGTATCATAAACAACAATATAATTAGTTAATACCAGCATTAATTACGGTTTAAATTATTTACCAAAGCTGTAATGTGAATGGAAAAAAAGCTAAATTTGACGGAAACCAAGGCTTTGATATAAGCTTCATTCCATTCCATGAAACCGCTATCAATTCAATTCCAAACTAAAATTCGGTGAATGAACAAAATAATGATTTTATTTATATAAATCTGCATTTTTTTTATCATACTTCAGATTATTTTTTAAATCATTAAAAAGCATTTTTTTGTAGTTCCTACTACAATTTATATCTTATATCAGTTTTTTAAATGCATTTCAGTCTTTTTACCTCATTTTTAAAGTGTGAGATTGATATTAGCCTTTGTATTTCACAACTTTGAATACTTATTCTGCATTACAATTCCATGATTATACTGTAATGTGCTTGAGATGATGCCCTCCATAATACTATGCGTTACATGGATGAGTAATGCATGGTAATCGAAGCTATAAGAAACTTGCTTCCTAGAACATTCATGTATCTATATGAACGTGAAAGACCTCCTATGTTTTCCTCATTAATCAACAAATGGGTGATATCGATAGTACTAAGAATAATATGACTGTTTCTATCGAAAGTCCAACCTACAATTTAGCTACATGAAAAAGTTTACAGAACTTATACAATTCCCATCGTAACAGAGAATTTCTTCCTCTCTCATCTGTTTATTCACTTCAAATTCTTGTTTAATTGGCATTATAACATATTGTAAAATTTACATTAATTTTTAAAGATTATCATATCACTTTTTGAAAGAATTACATCATAAACTATAATTATTAGTTAAAATATTAGCTGAGGTAATTTTTAAAGATGAATTTCAATGAATTTTCTAAAAAAGAAACTTAAAAAAACCAGTTTAGTTGCTTTACTCGGGATTTCCGAATTAGATACTTTTTCCATTTCGATCACTATTTGTTGCTAATAGATTTAATACTCATTATTAATTTCATCCGCAGTTTGGGACTCGCTTTTAGAAGACCAAAAAGCAGTATACAACAGGAAAAAAAGTTCACCAGAGAATAGTTATTTATAGCTATGCACAGGAATATGAAAACATTCTAGAGAGAAACAACATAATTTCATTAATACTTGCATTTTTTATAAACTCATCCATAAGAACATATCTGTAACGAGTGCAATTATTATAATGAGCGCTATAATAATTGCACTCGTTACAGATGTATAATAGCACAATACATTATACGATTTTCATCTGTTGTCTTTGGTATTTTTAGCCATGGTGTTTCTTTCATGATGTTCAACTCATGATGTTTCTTTTTTCCTATATATAGGAAGGGAACGCTTCACAAAGGAACACGCACACATTTTCGTACTAAAAACTTATTTCAAATCTGATGAACAAAATGCAGACTTATTCAAAAGCTCATTGGAATTTTTAATGAATATATTGCATCGATTATAATGTTTAGATACAGTAGGGCTTCCCAACCTTTTTAGCTGGCGGACCCCTTTTTTAGGCAAAACTTCATGGCGGAACCCTGTCAGTCAAGCGCACAGTAACTAGTAAAATTCAGTTCGAAGCCCATCAGAATTAAAAACTTCATAATGCAAGTGCCATTTTTTTCAATAACCCCACGGTGAATCAAGAGTCTTTGATTTAATGATGAATAGAGAAACAAAAAAACTTTAAACTAACTACGTTTCCATTAGTCTGAATTCCCACACTATATTCAGATACTTGCTGTTGGATTTACTCACATCTTTCAACACACAAAGCAGGTCATATTTCTAAATGAGTGGAGAAGAATATATTGCAAAGAAAGGCAATATTTGTTGGATAGCATTTTAATTTTCAGAGCAAAAATATCAATACAAACAGAATTCAATTAATTATTAATTTATAGAAAATACCTACAAAAGTTATAGTCCAGGAACATTCACTGCTCGTCGACGAAACGCAATGCGTTCTTTAGCAGAGATGAGTCTGTAGGAATAATAATGGAATTTTAATGTGAAGGTTGAAGGTTACTTCTAATGACACAATTTTGAAAAAGTCTGGCTCAGTACTTGACAACTGGAGACAGATGTCAGGTTCAGCTTCGGTACATAGTTTTGGTGTCGGCATAGATCGAGAATCCGGATTCACACGTGTATGTTGCGGCAAAATGAAAGTAGAACACGTTTTGCTTTTTCAACAAGGGAGTAGAATTTTTTGTTTTCCAATCGTATCCAAAAGTGTAAGTAACCATCACTATCGAAAGTAGATTTCAAGGTTGAGTCTGTGGCAATTTCTATCAAGAACTCATATTCATTCAAGTATGTTTGGCTTTTTGGATGCAGCGAATGGGTTGACCACCCATTCGTATTCCTGCAGTTTCTCTTCTTGAGCTGTTGGAAAATAATGTCCCAACAATGGCTTCAAGCCTCGGAGATGTTCAAGGATTTCATGAAACAAATTGTTCCCAAGCTGCAATATCTTATCTTTCAAAAAATCATTGAAAATTGGGAAACACTCGACCTCCTCCAGACTCTTTGGCCAAAAATTGATTTTCTTCTTGAACGCTCGAACTTTGTCATTTGCAGTGATTGTTCTTTTAGTTTTCCCCTGCTGTGAAGTATTCATTTCGCTCAATTTGGGGAAAGTGTCTTCCAAATAAGCAAATATATATTACCAGTTTTCGTCATTAATAATCTCTACTAATTTGGTATTATGGCAGTCTAAAAGTAAAGCAAGGACTTCTAAACGTAATTCGTATAATCAGGAGAGTGCATTCCCACGTGAGAGCCACCTTACTTCTGTATGCAGAAGCAAAGAATGATGAAGGCTTTCCATATCTTCACACAGTATTTTGAAAAGTCTTGACTCTAAAAGCCGTGATTTTATGTAATTAATGATTCCGACAGATTCATCTAAGACTTCCTTGAAGGATACAGGCATTTTTTTCGTAGATAAAGCATGTCTGTGGAGAATACAATGACTACTACTGCAATCCTTCGAGCTTTCTTTTATTTTTGTTACCGCTCCGACCATTCGACCTGTCATAGCTTTTGCACCATCTGTGCACACATCGATGCAATTAGACCATGGAATTTCGTTCGTTCTTAAAAAATCATCCACTAAACGGAATATTTCAGCACTTGTTGTATGGTCAGGAAGTAGTTTACACAATAAAAGGTCCTTTTCGAAACATCCTGAGTATGCATAACGAACAAAATCCAATAAAATCGCTAATCCCGCAATGTCAGTAGATTCATCTATTTGGAGAGAAAATGAATTGTGTTGGTTCCGAAAAACCAGAGATTCTTTCACATCATTTGACATATCAACTATCCGTTTCTTGATAGTATTGTTTGATAGTGGCTCTGAAGATAAAAGTTTTACTGCTTTTTTGCCTAACATACAAGAAAAAATATCGCTAACATGTGGTTTCATGAGGGTTTCCGCAATGGTATGAGCTTTGCCACTCGATAATTTACCAAGCTTTTAGTGAGTTTTTATTAATTGTTTTTACATGAGTTTTCATACAGTGTTGAGAAGCAGCTAATTCAGTGCTCTTCCTCTTGAAAAAATCGATCTCTTTAGTATGGAGGTCCGGGTGATTACCCTCAAAATAATGCCGCAATTTAACTGGAACCATCGAACTGTTCGGAAGGACTCGCGCGTAAATTTCACACTGAGATTGACCCTCCTCTATCTCGATAAAGATCATTTTTAAATAACTTCCGTTGTACTAACGCTTTTTAGTTATTCCACTTCCGCAGGATACTGCAGCTAATCGAGAACTTGCAGAGCTTTCCCATAATAAATCCGGCTGTGGCGCTTCATGTGACTGTTCTTCATTTGGCAGTCCTCCTTCATCATTAATTTCAACCGGGAGCTTTCCTTGCTGTGAAGACGATGGAGAAACTGCTATCTTCTTCAATAATCCCGATTTCAGCCACTGGTCTACGATAGAAGTAATAAACTGTGCAAAAAGCAAATGCTGCACTCACGAAGGAAGTTTAACACTGAATGATGTTGTCTCAAGAAAAACGAGAAATTGTGTGAGACAGCACACATCACACAAAGCGAGGAGTGCATAAGAGGCAAAGAACACTCAGATTGGTCAGCTGAGCTCGCGCCATTTCCGAAGATAATGCTCAAAAGATTTCTACACATCGAGCGCCGTAAGCCACGAGCCCCAGAGTTTAAAAAAAATGTGCAGGGAGGCCACCTCCACCGCTATTAAACAACCAGTGGGTCAACACTTGGGAACCGTGGCCACGGACCCCCTAGAAAGAGTCGGCGGTCTCCTAATGGGTCCGCGGACCACACGTTGGGATGCCCTGATACAGCATTCATCACATTTCTAATAATTTTTCAGTTTGACAAATGTCTGTTCCATTGTAAAGAGCTCCATTCCTACATGCGCAGAAAAGAGATGACCATCGTCAGTTATTTGGTGATCTATGACCACCAGTCATATAGGCAACAACTGAAACGTGTACAACATTCCGTGCTGCTACAGCCAAATTTAATAGAATAAGAATGGCTGACATTACAAAAGTTGAGCTCTTATAAGATAGCATCAGAATTTTTTTTAATTATTTAAATGTTTTGAAACACGAAAATCAATTTTTATTAAATTACAAACTTTTTATTTATTGCTCATGTAATAATAGTGATATTTAATACAAATTTTTTCAGGCTAATCGTATAATAATAATAAAAATGATTTTATCCGAAGGTTGAAAAAGATAAGTGATATTAAGTTTTGTGATTTTAACTATTTTTAATCATCTTAATTTTGTTCATTCTTTAAGGTAGCCTATTTAAGGGATTTAAAGATAAATGTTTCGTTTTTCAGTTAAATCTCTTAATGAATGCTTGAGAGAATAATTTACTGTTTATAAAGGTGTATATTCATTAATAAACTTTTGATAACATTTCAGAAAAAGAAAAACGAAGTTTTTGATAGACATTAATGCAAATAACTAATTTTATAGCATATTTTAGATATTCCCTTTCAGTTGGATGATACTTTTATTTCTTTGTTGTTGTGTTGTACCAACTAGACTGGCATTATGGGGTGCGCTGCTCCACTTTTCCAATTGAACCATATCTTGGTATGTATGGAGTCCGCGACTTCCTCAGTACACACATGCCATTTGTACTTGTTTATAGGGTAGGAAACCATTCACAACCCATTCATACAAGGAAAGGACAAAGACAGGATAGATAGAGAGAGAAACTACATCCATTCCTGAACCGGGATTCGAGCCCAGGACCTAACTATCCGCAGTCAGGCATGCTGACCACTAGATAAGTTGGGCGGCTCTTATTGCTTTATTTACAAACTAAGTATTTTCATGTATTTAATCGAAAACATAACTAAAAGCGGCCTGAAATAATTTAAATCATTATAGTATAATCAAAAATAAAAATATATTTAAAATGCCATTTCATAATATATAACATTTGACCAACATAGGCTATTTATATGTACTATTTGTAATTAAAATTAAGTTTTCATGTCATATGTAAGAAATTTTAACTTGCAATAAAAATAAAGTTTATTTCAACTGAAATTAACCAAATATATTCGAATATGTGTACTTCTATTCATAAGTAACATACTAAATAAAAAGTTTCGGATTTCATACGCTATATATCGCCAAAATAACAGATAATTTTTTTAATAATTCAATTTTGATTCAAATAGTCCTAGGACTTGATTCGTTCTTTAGGCGTGGATGTTTGTAAGGATTTTATAAGGCATAACATGCTAATAAATTTCAATGCTCAATAACGTAATATCTATCAGAAGTCATTTATCTGTATTTTATGCGTGTACCCTCTAAAATTTTAACGAAAAATTTCAACGAGTTTTCTAATTTGCTCAATTTTACTAGTAAATGGAATAATATTTCTAGCTTTAACAGTTTAAATATAAATGTTTCTAATTAATGTTTCCCTTTCTATTTGAACAATCTTTTTATTTATTATATAAAATTTGTGTGTGTTATATACAAATTTATTTTATATTCTTCAGTTAAACTTATTTCATAAAATCTGCTTGATAGTATTAATTTATTACAATCGTCGTATATCAGAATTCATGGCTTTCGTATTATGTGTGTGACTACAACTTTTCAAACAAGAAGAAAATTGTTTTTAATTTTGTTCCTCAGTTCATTTAGTTATGTATAGTTAAAAGTAACAGAAATACATGGCTAAATCAAACTTTGAAGCAGGTGTCATTGTTGCGGCCTTCAAATGATTTATTATCCATCAGAAATAGAGGCGTGGCTTCAGATTTCTTTGGACAGATTAAAACCTTCTTTGAACATCGTCAAGAAAATTTAGCTGTCATATTAAGAATACAAAATTAAGAATGTCTGATTTTATTTTAAACTTCAAAGGACAATTCTTTAGCACGCTTAAGCGTGCTAAAGAAATAGGATCTATGTAAAATAATATATTAGATTAAGTGTTTTTGTTGGCATTTTATGAAAAGCCTCTAATGGCATATAATTATTTAATTTAATTCAATTTTAAGAAAACAATTTTTTCTTTTGAAATTTTTTATAAAGTTTAATATTAAGCAATTGCTCTTATTTCAAACAATAAAATATGCGTTTCTGATTCGATATAAATATGATTAATAATTCTCATTTATCATAAAAGCTGCTTTATTCAACAATATTAAAGAAAAATGTAGAAAGTCATATTGATCTAAATATCAAACAAATATATATCTCAAAACAACAGAGAATAAATATAGAGTACTAAAATCTATATTAATTTCCTGGAAAAAAGTTTTCGCGTGGCAACATTTTTTAATTTCTTTTTTAACGCATGAGCAAGTCTTCTGTCAAGAAATATAAAGAAGATTATGTGCTGATAATTTAATAATTATACAATTATTTATTTTATAATAAAAATAAAAAAATTTATAATTGAAACGCACCAGAACAAACATATTTCTACTGTTGAAAAGAAACGTAATTTTTAAATTTGAATTCATATAGCCAAAGTTTTTGTCCTTAGTTTATTCATGTGTTGAAAAAGCTTTGCTTTTTATATATGAGCAAAATTTTATTATTTATAGAGAAAATAAATATAGATTTGTGCATATTTGTTAAATAATTATCATTTATTAAAAAAGATGCTTTTCACTTTATTTCATTTATAAAAAATTAGAAACTAATTGATGTAAACACCAAGACAAAAATACTTTAATTTTTAATAATAAATATAGCTTATAAGTTTGATTTATGTAAATAATTTTTTCACATTCATTCACTCAGTCTTGCTTTCATTTCTTCCGCTCTAATTTTTGTCAGTCAAACAGACTATTAATATAAATTTGTATATATTTCTTTCATAAAAAAGCTCTTATTATAAAAACATCTTCAACTTGATTGTTTTACTTATAAAGAATAAAAATATTAATCTAAGCAACAACAGAAGCAAATATATTTTATAAACTGATATAACATTTGTTTTTAAAAATATGTAAATCTTTTCTAGAGTGATTTTTCACTTAAAAGATATTTTTCTTTACTGTTAAAGATAATATAAAATTGAATCTATGTGTATTAAACAATTATCATTCATTATTAAAATCTTTATTTTATTACTAGGCAATGTAAATGAATAAAGTATGTTTAGATATATACCTCATCAATATAATTCAACTATCAGAATAGTAGAGATTTGTGTTCATTTAAGCAATACTTTTCAAATGAATACTTTTAAATACTTTTTTATTTATAATGCAATTTGTGTGAGTATTTGCTTGGTTATTAAAATTTACTATAAGAGCAGATTTATTTAAATTTTACTGTCAGGTTTTATTATTGATTGATGGTTATTTGAGACATAAATTAATTAAAATACAAGAATAAATATATTTCACTTTTGCTGATGATAACTATAGTCGTCTTTAGATCTGAGTTCAAATGATTAATGTTTCATCAGAGTTCTTTCACCCCTGATTTTTTTACTCATGTACAAGCTCTTATCAGTGAAAGAGAGTATAAACAACTTTCTATGCTTTAATGTGGATATTGAACAGTACTTCTAAAAGCAATTGGCTACCATCCAATGCGTAATGAAATGCAGTCCATCTAAACTAATACAAACATTTAATTCAGAATTGTTAAGCACTTTTATTCGTAAAATATAAAAGACATTTCTAATCAAAATATTCCTGGTTAAGCAACTTGAATGTGGTAATTTTATTGATAAACAACCATCTTGCCATCTACTGAAGAATTGGTGTTATTGATATCAACCACACTGTAAGAGGCCTCAGAAAATAGTGCTTATAAATCTATTAAAATGCACGTGTATAAATTTGGAAATTGGTTTAAAATAATAAGTATATTCACGACTATATATATATATATATATATATATATATATATATATATATATATATATATATATATATATATATATATATATATATATATATATATATATATATATATATATATATATATATATATATATAAGGTCAGAGTTATAGTAATGTACATTATTTTCTATAATATTTCTTAAAATTACCCATTTTACCTTTTTAATTAGTTAGGCATTTTTTATTTCATATTACTTGGTTAGGATCTCTGATTTCTGAATATTTTGTGCTAAATTATACTAGTGTTTTCTCAGTTTCATTTGTTTAGGTCTACTACTCTATTTATAGAATCTGACATCTGCTTACTCTATTTGCAGAATCTGATGATACTTTAATGGAGTTATGTGTCTTCATAATTTGGAAGCATTAAGTAAGCAGAAGATATCCATATTTGGTTAACAACCCCTAGGGGTATTATTTCTCATGGAGGGCATGAAATCCATCATCAATTTTACGTCCTTCACTCACTATAGTTACAAGTTTTCTTCTTGATTACGAAGGTGTGATAATGCAGAAATAAAGAAGATAATTTTTTTAAGCAAACAATTTTTTTGCATATCTCACAGGCAGAAACTGATGACAAAAACTTCAGCTGAAGCTTTTACACAGACTAAAAAAAACTATGCAGTTTCTAGAATACAGAAACTAAGCGTCAATTTTCATTTCTGGAGAATCCGGAGTCTTATCGATAGACTAACTATCAACTGAATTACCGCTTGACTGTGAGGCCAATATTTATACCTCTTCTGTAATTCCTAAAATATTTTTTTCTGGAGGTTTCTAGAATATTCCTATAGTAAGTCTTCTCTTATTAGTCTCATCGAGTCATAGTAATCTAGGCTCTTATTAGTCCCATCGACTCCAAACTTATGTTATAGCTCCAAAAATGTCGCTAAATGTCTCCAAGCTGTCTAAAATTTTACAAACTTATTTCTTAACTCCAAAAAGCACTATTTTTACAGAATCAGCATTATTTAAGTAATAATTTTCCAAATAAAATAATAACAATATAAAACAAGCAAATAAAACAAGTAAACTAGAAATATAAACCATTCACACAAAAATTTACACTATTTAAATTTTTCATAACACCATTAGTCAACACACGGGACTGTTAGTCAACAACCTTTGAAAAATCAGAGAACTCAACCATAATCAACTGCAAATTTTTGAAGCAGGAAATAGATTCTGATATTTAATATGAAAGACTTTAAAGTATATACTTCCGTACATGATGCTGATAGGTCTTTGAAAGACATTATGATGGTTTTAATCAATAAAAACAGTAATATCAATAAAAAAGTAATAATTATTAAATATTTTGATTAAGTTCATTAAAATAATATTTTTCTTACTTAAAATCTAATTAAAATTAATTACTTTTTTAAATAACCATTGAAAGTCTTTGTGAAGAGGGCAGGCTTATCAATTCAGTTTAATGGGAAAAAATGAAAGTTAAAACAATTTACATACTTGCTAGGGACGTCCAAAAACATAACGATTGAATATTTTTTATACGAACGATAAAAATGATACTTTTTAACATAAAAACTATTCATTTAATTAAATGTGTTGGTTATATTCAATTAAAAATTAAAACTTCCAGTAATCATTTAAAATGCCTTTTATTTTCAAGTTTTAGGACTTTTACGAGATTTATAAAAAATATTTTCTGTGTTAATCTAATTATCAAACACAGAAAAGTGCTTTTCTCTACAATCATAGTTTTCTTTATTTTCTTCAATTGAAAAAAAATAATTATACCCTTAAAGGATGTAATTTTATTTACAGTAATATATTTTTATTTGAAGAAAATTCATTTGTATTTCTTGTTTTTATTGTACAAAACTCATGGTCAAAATAACTCTTTATTGATTATAATAATTTTATAATGAGGCAACAGAGGTAAAATATTTTTGATGTGTTTTAGAGAGATGATATGATATAATTAAGGGTTGATGAACGAATAAAAATTTTAGTTAACAGAAAATTTATAACAGCAACACAATTTATGAAATGTGTAATTAAGCTGACCTTTTAAATTACAATATAGCAAAAGTAAATATTTAAAATTATACTTTATTTAATTTCTCACTTCAATCTATTTTTTAAATAATTATTTATCTTTTTTTACCGTTTGAAATTTGAGCTTCTCGCGACTCATTATTCCTTCTCGGATTTTACTACAAAGTGGTCTAAGTTGTCTGCATCGCCTTATCAGCATTACTATATACACCTTTTGTAAAATAGGGCTTCAATTCTAGAAAAAGATGTTTTATACGCATGCATTGTTTTTTAACTTCAATTCCTATTTTTTTCCAGAGGAAGTAATTTTTTTTTGGTTGTGTAGTTACTTCGCCAGACAACTTCTGCAATAACAACGTTTATAAGCAAATAAAAGGATAGACAATATTTCGTGCAAAATTTGAAATTTGTTTCTACATCTTCAACAATGAATGAAAGGAAACCATTGTACCTTTTTTTGAGAGAAAACGCGTTTTGTAATTACACCCAAAATTAATCACATTAAAAGATCACTTAGAGAGAACTCATTAAGAGGTAAAGTAGTAAATTTGGAATCTTTTTCAAAAAAGAAGTTAAGAATCAAGTCAAGTTAATATTAAAGACAGGATAATTTCATCAATATTGCAATAAAGGAAAAACCTTATTCAAGTGCAGAAAATATTTTAGCTATTAAAAATATCAATGATATTGTAATTAAAATTATAAGTAAAACTTCTGTCAATGCCTTAAGGAATTTATCACTGAGTAAGAATTCAGTAAAAAAATGTGTCGATGGAATGAGCGAAGATACTGAAAATATTGTGGTTCAGAAATAAAAGTTCCGAAAGGCAAGTTTTCTATCCAGCTTGAAGTCTATTTTGGAAGCTCTCATCTTATGACAAATTAATTTAGTTAAATAAAATCTCAGATTATTGAAGAAATTTTATTTGCAGAATATCATGAAACAGCTGACCGATGGCTGAGTGGTTAGTGTTACTGATTCCTGATCTGTGGGTACCGGGTTCAAATCCCGCTTCGGGCATGGATGTTACTTTATTTCTCTGTTCTCTCTGTGTTTCGCTGTTCTTTCTTCAATTCTTGTGCATATCATAAAAGACAGTGAATGGGAATTATCGCATTAGCGATAATAACTTATTACTTCATAACTTATTATACATGTCTATTAAATCAATTAATCAAATTAGATTATTACCACTTAAATAAATGCTTTTTGCTAAGCACTGAGAAAAAAATTATGGACTGCCAAAACAATTATTATTTAACACAGAAATATGAGTCTTATCAACAGATTCTTTGAAAAAGACTTGTTTATAAAAACATGTCGAGTTCTTTGAAACAGTGACAGAACTTCTCACAGAAATTAGTTCACTCTTAAAGGACAAATTTTCAAAAAGAAAAATATTTTTATTTTGTCCGCGATGTATTTCTATTGTTAAATGGCGTTTAAATATACCATGATATTTAAGAACTTCGTAATTCAGAAGAGATCTCCATATTTGAATTGCCACCCGCACCAGTGTTATTTCACATGAAGGTCAATACCAGCACGAACTATTTAACTTGCTCTATCCACATTTACTGAACATGACATATTTCCTATTATATCGTGATTCGAACTCACTGTTTTATGATAATAAGAATGATGCACTAACCAACCAGTCTACCTCTGTACCAGAACAGCATCGAGATAAATGAATCAAATCAGTCTATCTGAAGACAGAAATCCACAACATGAATATATGCATATGGATGGATATATAGATTCACATGTACAGTACAACGTATTTCTAGTGACTCATTAATTATTATAAGTCGAAGTAAAATAAAACATTTAACTAAAATGAGAATTAATTTAAAGTATATAAATTAATTTTTTTCCTTTACCGTAATCTACCCCTTTAAGAAATCTATCTAGTGAAATTTCACTATTACTGTCTGAATGGAAAACATTTTGTTTTAGAAATTTCTTGAAAAACATCTAACTTTTTTGCTGTGTTTCATTATTCGAGATAGAAGCTTTTACTTTAATCAAGGTCCTTCTGACTTTCTTTCCATTTGTTAGTTAAAAAAGAGCTCTTCTTTTCGTTGAAACCATCGTTTTTGTCTTCTTTATTTTAAATTCATTACCATTGACTTGCAAAAAGACTTCTTATGAAAGAATTTAAATCATCCTTCGTTTCTACTTTTTTAATATTTTTTTTCAAATTTCACCTATTCAAAAGATTTTTTTTAAAAAATTTGACCTTTGTTTTAATTAACGTCACAGTATGTTTTTTTTTTTATAGCATGATAAATTTTTAAACATAAATCTACGAGGAAGAGTTTTCGTTAGAATCACTACATTTATATTTTAAAGGTGTGTTTAAAATATAAATTAAAATTAGATGTGAAAGGTTATATAAACTGTAGCTTACCTTTATATTTTAAGGACTTTTTTTTTAAATATTAATGCAAATTACTAAAGAATCTTTGACCAAAGAACAAAACTATCTTGCTATTTTATAAATACATTTGTTTATATTCATTTTTGAAAGAGATTTTCAAAAAAATTTGATCTTTTCTTCCAGATGGTTTTTTTTAAATACTATTTATATAGAAATATTTTTTTATTCTTTATCTAAATCATTTTATAGACTTTCAACAATTGATGATATAAAATTTTCCCTCAGATAGATTTCGCCATACTAAAACAATTGTAGTTTAAATAGCTATTTAATGTTTTAACTATTATTTAGGTTGAAAAATGTTATATGGTTTGACTTAATTTACATGTCAAATTGTGTCGATCACCTTTTGTTCTAGAATTAGCTGCACAAGCCCTCTGGAATTGCATTAGTTATAGTTGAATTATTCTTATGGGCTAACTGAACTAATTTTTACAGTTTAAAGTAAATTCCGAATCGCTATAAGCACGTATTTTTGAGATAGCACAATATTTTTTTGCTATGAGAGAAAAATATCTGCGAGCCATTTGATAAAAACCATACGAGTAAGGAATTTGAATAAGAGAAAGAAAATTCCGATGTGAATACGAATATAGGTGTTGAATATTCCAAAGTATTTTCTCGAAGTGTATTTTAGTCTAAAATATAATTTGCTGTTAATAGACATTTTAATGGCCAGATATTATAAGATGACTAGTAAGTAGTAAATTTGTAATTAAAAAAGTATTTCATATTGCTGTTGTCTTGTGAAATCTTGGCTAGCAATATAGGGGTGCACTGCTAAACTTTCCAACTGAGCCACAATTTGGTGTGGAGTCCGACTTCCTCAATACACACATGCCATAGGTACCCGTTTATAGGGTAGGTAACCATTCATACAAAGAAAGGACAAAGACAGGAGAGAGAAAGAGAGAGAAAGTGCGACCATATACTCGAACCTAGATTCGAACCCTGGACCTCTCTATCCGTAGTCAGGCATGCTGAAAACTAAAGAGGGTGAGCGGCAAGTGTTTCATAATAAAAAATAAATAAGAAAAAACCAAGCATACTGGACTATATTTTTACTCTAGACATAAAATTAATTGATCTTATCAAACCGTTTTACTTTCAATTTAATAAATTGTTTTTTACCATAAATTATTATGTCTAAAATATAAATTTGATATAATAATTTATTACATTTAAAATATTTTTAACATTTTTTGTTGTTTAATCATGATTATTATTTTAACAAATTTCCTTATTAAAAATTGGCAAGAGTTAAAAAAATCTGAGGTAACAGTTGTTGACTAAATTTTGCCAATACTATTAATAGTGTTAAAAATTTATTTTAAAATTTTACTGCATTTAATGGGTTTAGTGGAAGGATAATGTCAAAATAGTTTGACTGAAATATAGATCCACATAAAATGGTTATGAATGTTATTAGAAGATGCAGTCTAAATAAAATATTAAAGTCTACTAAAGAAAATGTTTTCTACATCAATGTTTATCATTATAATAAATTCATCATTCATTTTTTTCAAAGCATTTGAATGAGAAACCATTTGGATGAGCATTAAAATTGTATGTTTAAAAGTATGAACTGTAATATCCTTATTTTTTAAAAAAATAAACTACTGATCTTATGGCTAAGATCTAAATGCAGGCTATTGCACTCGTTATTTATGAATAACAGCATGTCGAAAAATCTCTTGTGTCTAATTTAAATCCCGATTTTCTATTTGCGTGTGTCATTTTTAGAATGCATTATTAAAATAAATGAGCTTATTTAACTACGCTGATTAAATTAATTATTTCTTAAAAACAATTTTTGAATATATTTAATTAAATGTATTTCTCAGTTTGATTCAGCAAAATATTAAAAATATTTTATAATTAAATAAAAAGCTTCTTTTCTTTTTTTCACAGCAATGATTTCATAATTTAGTAAACAAAGCAATGAATTAAGTAAACTATTGTTTTTAAATATGTTAAAATTTATGATTAAAATAAAAAGAAAATTTACTTGTTTTTTGGGAAAAATAGTTTTTTGCGAATTGGAAATATTTCGATTCTAACTCACTTAGAACAGCTAAGTAAAATAGGAGTAACCAGATAAAAAAACTGCAAACTAATCATACAGATTTATCTACTTAATATAATATTTTCCTTAAAAATGATGCATTATTTTCAAAAAATATTATCAAGCATACGAATTACAGCATTATATTAATCCTTATTTCATTATTATTCTTATTTAACAATTTAATTTTAGTAGGATTTTACAAGCAATTTAAATGCTTTTTAAACATTGTTTAAGAGTGAGATTAAAGAACAATTCTAGAAATAAGTTTTAATCTGTTTTAAAATAATTTACTTTATATTTCACACATTAAATATGCTTTAAATAGCTATAAATATTTATAATCATGAAATGTTTTCTTAAAATTATAAAATAAATAATTTATTAACATCACAAGTTAAAAATAATCAATTAAAATAATTATTGTTTTAAAATTTAGTAAATGTGATAAGAAAATCCTAAATTTAGCAAATAATAATAAATACACCACTGTATTTCATAAAAATTCTCTTCAAAAGATTCGCAAATGAAATATACCTAAAAGAATCATTTGATTGAAACTCATTCATACATATTTCTGAAAAAATTAAAATTGTTTAATATATTTAATAATTGAAGTAATGCTATAAATCTAATCATAAAATAATTTTTGATTAAAAAAATTAAGAAATTTCTTAAGATAGCAAGCTTTTTTGATAATAGAACCATAATAAACGATGTTCTTTCCTCAAGAAAACATAGTAACAAACTCATAAATAATTCTGTTTAAATACGATTGTTACAATTTTTAACACAAAATTTAGTAAAATTGGAAAAATCAATACCTATGTACTATGAACTTTACATGTTTTTAACAAAAGATAATTACCTAATGTTTTTTGTTAAAATTTTAGACAATTATTTATAAGATTTTTTATTTATTTGTATTTTATTTTTATATATATCATAAATATAATAATAAATTTAAGAATTTTGCTTATAAAATATATATTATATATTTTATAAATAAAATATTTTCATTTATAAAAAGTGTGGTACGAGTCCTGAAATTGGGTTTAAAGAAGAAGGTATTCTCATGGAATAGAGATATTCCTAACAATATGAATTTCATAGTACATTCTTTTAAAAAAATACAGGTAGGAATTTCAATTTAATCTGTAATTATAATTTGTCTAGTATACTGAAGAAAACAAATAAATATAAGCCATCATTTTTAATAATTATTATAAATATTTTCTAAAGAAATCAATTTAATCTGCAAAAACTAGTCAAGTTCTGATTAGGAATCTAAGTAAACGCATTAACCTCATGTATAAAAATAAAATAAATTTATTTCAAGAATTCCCAAGTGATGACTCTTTATGTAAGAATACCAAATCAGAGGATACTCTATGAGTTCTTACGAAACAGTGTTTTGTTCTGAAATGAAAATCAATGTCCTGCACCAATTAGGTTCACCATTGTACCTTTCAGCCTGAAAGGAATGTTTCTCGTCATGAAAAATTTAAAGAGAGTAATAAATGTCTTGGAAGCAATCGCGCCCATTTGAAAGTTTTCCGTATGATGCAAAAGCACAATCAATCATTCAAAAGAGAGAATTCTTTCCTTGGCGAGGACGGCTTTGAAAAATTGCGAAGCTTCCCTTGCAAGAATGGATGGCGCTTTCTGCTTCGTACCATGCCAGCTCGTTAGGAAATTAATTACAAGTCTTGAATAGTGAACAATTTCATTGGTATCAGTTATCTCAAGGGGGTTTCACTTTATTTATTGCGCTAATTCTAATTGATTTTGTGTTTTAGGTTAAGTCGTTAATTGCTTAGGGAGTGCAGCCTTGACAGTGGATGTATTTATGATCGATGTGCTTAATTGCTTTTTGCAGTTTAGAAGAAACATTTGACAAATTATAATTCTTGAAATAATTAAATGCTAAATTTGTGTAACTGTGTAATATTTTATCTTCTTTTTCAATTTTTTTTCATTTTATGATTTTTAAAGAAATATATTTGTTATTATTGTTTATATGAATGTAGAATATAAAACTGCGACCAATGGTATATATACTTATAAAATGATTTTATGTTTTCGGAAAAGAAATCATACAGCTGGCCTAAATCAATAATAAACAGGCTAAGTTTATAAGTTAGAGGGCTCGATACCTATCATGGGCATATATATTTGTTATGGTTCAGATCCCGCTTTAAAAGGTAGCTCCTGCTCAAATTTGTTTTCATGCACGAAAAAAAAACTATACAATGACATACAATCATACAGTCGGGAAAAAATTAAGTTTCCTGATAAACATTTATTAAGAATGTGTAAATAAAGCTAGGAAAGAATTATTATTATATTTTAGCATTTGTTTTATAATAACTAAATATTGTCCATATTTCATTAAATTATTCATCATAAGTTAGTAAAAGAGAATTTATTTCATTAATTTATAAATGATTAGAAAGACTCCAAAATAGGAAAAGTTTTAATGAGAAGAAATTTCACATATTCCTTATAAAAAACATATAAAGCTTTTTAAATAGATATTATTATCTAAACAAATGGTATTGAGAAATGCATCATATTAATATAATGACTTATATATTTTCGGGAATAACATTAAATAGTTTAATAAGTTTTATATATATCTCCCAAGAAAAGAAAAATTCACTTAAAAGAAAACAGAGCACTATCATGATGTAGTGAAGATTGTTACAATTATAAAAATGCATAATAAGTAACATTCTTATTAACGTAAAACAATGTTTATCAATTTATAAATTAATAAGGCATGAACTGATAAAATATTACCTTTGAAATTTCATTAGTCATTCTTGTTTGAATTATAAATAACATCAGAAATAGAGTAAATATATAAATATGCTTATATATTTTCAATAAAAAACTAAAGTTTTAAATTATTTACGACAAAAGTTTCTGTATCAAAAATACGTAAAAAGATTTTAAAATGGGGTTTGGTTTGTTTGTCATTTTATGACCACTTTTGGCACACTTTGGTTTATCTGTTATAAGCATACCAATATCTAATATAAGGATTAATTTACAAAAATGTAAAATGATTTCCGAATAATAATACTTTTAAAATTTCGATAATTATTAAATTTAACTAAAGTTTGACATTGACAGATTTGATAAATTAATTAAATAAAAAGTTAAACCTACTGTTAAATTATGTTTGAATTAATGTTTTTAAAGCATTATAATATTTGCTAAAAACTAATTTATACGAATAGTATCATCTCAATAGTGTAGTGTAATACATGTGAATAATCAACATACGCAATTGCACTTCCTTTCGAAGGAACTGAAATCGTTATAAGATTAGATGCATTGCGTATCCTACAGCAGATAATGGTCTACATTTAGAAAATTAGTTAAGACCAGAATGTGATAAATAGCAATGCAAAATCTTCTCACGTCAGCAATGAGGATCTTCGCACACAAGATGTATAGCACTAGGATGTAGGTATTTTTTTGGAGAAAAAAGGGAAAACTCTCGAGAGCCAGACAGGAAAGAGAAGCGGATGCAGTAAAAGCATCTAAAGGCATTCAAATATTCAGAGAGATGCTTGAGAAAATCATTAAAAGAAGAATTATTGTGGTCGCAAAAAAGCTCTCTGGTCATAAAAGTTAACTACCTAAACAGAAGCAGAGTGAAGGTCAAGTTTAAGAACGAAACAAGTTCTTTTAAAATTTTAAAGTATCAAAAATTTGTTACAAGAGAAATCTTTTTTTTCTTATTATAGTTTAGACATAATGATCATTTGACATTCAGAAAATTTTGTTAAATTTAGGTTAGTTGTAAAAAAATATTTTTCAACATTATGTATATTGTTGTAGGTGTACAAAATATTTTTCGTCCTTAAATATCCTTAAGTTGTTTTAACTTTACAAACAGTTATTAAATATATTAAAGAGCTAAAATTTTTAAAAGAATTCTTTATTCATAATATATAAAAGGAAAATGATGACATCTAAGACTAATGATTATCTTTATAATCTTATATCAGAGTTTGTGTATAACAAGTAAAATCTGATTTATGGTTTCATTCTTTTATAGTACATTGATTAAAGTATTATTTACCAAATATCAAATCTGGATATAAATCTTCAACAAAATGTTTATTTATTAGAATTATACTACTTTCTGTCACATACATAAATGACATTTGAAAAGTTTCATTTTTTACCAAAATTTCTATATTTGTACAGGTTTTATCAGACAGCCAAGTGAGTTTTAAAACAACTTTAGAAAACTCGCTGCTATGAATTCAACATGAGTATTTTTGTATAAGTTCCTGGGCATGAAAATTTAGAATTCTATAAATCATTGATTAGAAATCAATCCAAATATGACTAAATTTAGTGTCTAGAGTCCAGTGTATATTACAGTTCAAATAGAAGATGAACTTATGAAAATTAATTTCGGTGCATTTTCTGGTTTAAACTGGGTTGAATTTAGCCCACAAAATTATGTCTTCCTTAAGTTTTCTTTATCTTTGTATTTCTGTGTGTGCGAGGTACTGTTTCGTTACAAAAAATAATGAAGCTTTATAGGAGTTAAAATTAATTTTCATTGATATTCTAACCTATCTTTTGGAATTCAGTACCAAAACTAAACAAAGATAATTGTTAATTGTTGTATAGAAAGGGTGCATTTAACTAAAAGAGAAACTTAGAAATCAAATATTATAATAATATTGATTGAAAAATTACGTTGCAAAATTCCTAATTACTGAATTATTTATAAATGAAGTTTTTTCACACTTAGTACTGTTGTTTCCAGAGACTCCATTACAATAATTGTAATTGATTATGCAAATTAAATTTCTTATTAATTAATTTATTTATTTGTAAATAATATTTAATAATCACTATTGTTATATTATTTGTTTTTTTATTCTTAGTTGAGAAATAGAATTAATTGAATTAAAACATGGTATCTATAAGATATTTGACACATTTTATTATCTTAGGAAATAATATAAATACAAATTAATTTCATCAGTTATTTAAGAAATTCAAACTGTTTGTAGCTCTTGTCAATGTTCTTTGTCATGGTCTATGTTTATGTACGTTTTCATAAGAAAAATATGAAAAAGTCATTGCTATCTAAGCCAGATATGGGAAAACACATAAAATATTTTTATCGTGTTCCATCTTTCTTGATCGCCAAATCTGGATAATTTCATCCCATGTTCAATGCAGTTTATAAACTCACCAAAAAATCCTGATTTGTCTCCATTCCTATTCCAGTTTAAATGACTTGAGTAACCAAAAAATAAGGCTTAACAAAGCTTTCTAAGAAACAGTCAACACAATTGATAAAAAGGAATGATATTTACATAATAGTATTATTTAAAATCAAAACACGTGAAGATTATATTTAACAAAGAAAATATTTCCGGATTGTAAATAAAATTTATTCTATGAATAAATGTCATGAATTTGTTTGCGTTTTCATTATTTAATGAACTATTTAGTATTAAAACCTATTAGAAATTCTATAAGCACATTGCTTTTAGGAATTGTATTTCTCTAAACTCAACAATTAAATTGCTATTGTTTAATAAAGCTTAAAAATGTCAAATTCTCTTTAAAAAATTATGTAAAACAAAAAATTACAAAAAAGATTATTTTCTAAATCTTTTAGTGAATATTTCATTACATGCCTAGTACTAAAAATAATTTTTAAATAGAATTCATTACAGTTTAAAAAATTGATCATTAAATAAAAAAAATTGAAGTTGCTGCATTAAATTAATATATCTTTTGAGTTACAAAACTGAACAACTGGTAATTCGAATAAAAATTATTTTCTGAATTTTTTAATGAAGCTTTCACTATACTGAACTTTTATTACATTTCTGAAATTGATATTTAAATAGCAAATGTATAACTTTATACCATATTTTTCTTTGAAGTTACTGAATTAAGTGAATAAATATATGCTTTTTCATTAATTATTCTCTTAGAAACTTATATTTCACTTGTGATGGAAAATGTGCTTTTGAAAATATTTTTTACTTTTTCTTTATTATTAAAATTGCTATGAAATTATGATGAGTTTACAATCGAAATTAAAAATTTTAAATTATCATTGATGTTTATGAAAAAGATACTTTGAAGAAATGTGATTTTATTTTTCGAGATAAATATTCGAAAATCTTTGCTCAAAGTTCAAAACTCAAAGACCAAACTAAAATACGATAAGAACAAAAAATTAACTATGAGATTAATTATCAATTTGAAAGGAATTTTTAAGAATTAAATATTTCAAAGCAAAAAGTCATGAATTTCAGGATGTAAGAAATTTGAAGTTTTCAAAGTATCGCATTTATTTTCTGTAATATAAAAAATAATTTACACAAAAAAGTGTATAGCTGTGTGAATATCACAATAGGTGAAGAAATTTATACAATACTAAGTGAGTTTTATTTTTTTAATATTTTTACGAAACTAATTAGAAATTGCCAATTGGTTTTTAAACGATTGTGAAAGATATCCGAAGACACACTTAGAAAACAGTCTTTTTATGAATTTAACATCATGAATCAGTTTAGCGCAATGGAATGTAGTTTTCAAGAATAAGTATAGTCTTCCATTGGTCTCAAAAATGAAATTTTTATCTCAATTGTGTTAAGATTCCTTTCTATTTCTAACGATATCATGCAAAAAAGTGATTTTTATCATTCCAAAGCGGGGAGACATTGTAGCCAAATAATTGCAAAAACATTCAAAATCATAGCATGATAACAGGACACACGCAAAATAATGGTTGATATCTTTCAAAAGTCAAGGCAATGTAACTAAATAAATAAAAGAAAGGTAATTATGTCTTCATTTAGGGTGATGGAAGAAATTTCTGAAGCACCATGATTTTGCTTTGAAAGACATTTCGACGATATATAAATTGATCTAATAGCATCATCTGTTCAATGTTTACATAAAAAGAATATAGTATTGTTCGAAATATTTTGGAAGTAAAAATTTATTAAAGAGTAAAAACTCAAGTAAATGTTCATTTATAACTCTTTAAATTTTAACTTGCAAAATATGCTAAATATTTGTAATCAAAATATTCATTTTTGAATGAAATTTTTTGACTTGGTGTATTTTAAAATTAACATAGTTTAACAAAAAACTGCTTTAACTATTTGGTAAATTTGAAGAAAATATCAATACAAAAGTTGTGCCATCGTGCAAAATATTTTATCTCTGAATTTTTCTTAAAACGAGCCGAAGTTTTCAAACTTTATTGAAATCAATAAAACACAGGTCATTTTCATTAAGATTTAATCTGTTTCTGCTCTGCGGTTTTTTGTCCTCGGCAATTAATTTTTTATAAACCCAACGTCTTTATTATTAGAAACTCATTTTTAAGTTATCAATCTACATTTAAAAAAGTGCAAAGTTAAAAATGTACAAGTATGAATTTTTGCAGTTATTTGCACTCCATACAAATGAAAATGCATCTAAGTTTCAGTACTTCTCAGAATGTTATATAGAACAAAAATATTAAATATAAACTTAAATCGCTTATTCATGAACCCATCAAAGCTATCTGCAATTAACATAAGTTTTCATTTAAAAAAGCGATTAAAAATTAATGGTACATATTTTAAGATTCAAAAAGAATACAACTACTAACATTATAGTATAAATAACTGAAGTATAAAACCCTATAGTCTAAATATTTAAAATTGTAATATCATTAATTCAAAATACATTAAAAGAAAATTCGATTGGCATCAATTATGACACTGTACGTATGTTTAATAACGAAAGTTTATTTTTAGGGAAATATTCAATTAATGCAGTTTTTTCATACAAAAACAATTAATAACAAAGTTAGTCAAAAGGCTTGTAAAAAATTACATTCTTCTAGTAGTTATAAATGAATGGATAGTAATCTCATTTAATTAATATACTGCATACGCCAATTTTTATAAATCTAATATTGATGATTATCATTATTATTTTATTTATAAAAATTATTTTACAAAGATTTTTATAATTGTTTTGTTCGAGATTAAAAGAACTGGGACTGCTATTAATAGTTAAAACACATTTGTATAAAAATTATGATTTCTCATCTCATAATTATTTCTAACCTTTCTTTTCAACATAAATGTTATTAATATAAATATTATTTATTAACATAATAAGTTAACTTTTTATTTCAAATTATGTTATCCCGTAATTAATACATAAAAATAGAAATAAAATACTTCATATCAGTATAGTCAACAACCAATCATTTTATTTACTTTTGCTTTTAAAATATTTTATGAGAATAATTGTTAACGTCGTAAATTATTAATATAATATTTTCGAGAAGTTTCTGTGCTTTACTCGCTCGTAAAAATTATAAGTTTAATTATTATTAAAATAACTAATTTATTTCCTTGACATTATTTTCAGTCATAAAATAAGAGAATAATTACACTTTTAATAACACTGATAATTACCAAACCATTCCCTAGTTAAATTTTTTAATTTCTTGCAGTAATTTATTTACATTTTACAGAAAGACTAATGTTTTAATTGCCAGAAAGTAAAATGATACAGAGCATTCATTGGTATGTGAACAAAGAGAAAATTAAGCAAGCATTAAATCTGTTTTTAAAATTACTGTTATTGCTTTCAGCTTAGTTAAGGATCATAAACATTTTATTCAGTTCAGTTTCATGTGAAATAAATAATGTCCCTTTCTAAGTAATAAATCCGATACTTTTAGTGTACTTACATTTTTTATTACATTTCCTTGTTCATTTATTCTTTTTCATATATTATTCATATATTCAAATTAAAATATATATTCAAATTTCATATATTTATTCACTTGTTCTTTTTATTACATTTTTATTACATTTCCTTGAAAAAAATCATTCCTTGTTTATGATTAAGACAGTACCGATATTCATTTCTGGGAAGTTGAATACATGTTCCCGACTTTTTTTTAACGAATACACTCTTGCTTTTTAATTACAAGTTAATATGAGTAACAAATAATGAATTTTCTTTATATTCTGTATTAACAGCTATGTTTCTAATATAAAAATTCATTTCTAGAGCATTATATAGTATCATGATTACACAAATATAATTAAAATTTAAATGGAATAATATTAATTTTTTGAAATGCAAATCTAAAAATTTCTAATTTAAAACTGCCATATAAATATATGTATATGTGTGTGTGTGTGTGTGAACTCATTAATTATTTAAAACAATTTTCGAAAGAATTAATGTATATAGATACTTTTATTCGTATTAAGGACAGATATATTTTGTTTCAATTCAATTTTTTTTAAAAATAACAATTTTAATACTTTTGATTTTTAAGTAGACTGTGTGCCAATAGACGAATATTAACTTTTTTTTTTGGAATGTTGTCAGACACAATCATTAAAAAGTGAGGAAATGTAAAAGAGGAACTATGCGCTACAAGATGAGAGAACTTGCAACGGAACATAGATCTAAATTAAAAAATTACCGTTCTAATTCAAGAAATCTAACAAGATATTGCTACAAAAGTAGTTAAAATGTTATCGAACAAAAATCTGGTTCATAATTACTTTTTATTTCTAATGACAGATTAGAAGAGAATTGTTGTCAGAATAGCAAACATTAGAACTAGAACAAATGTAACATGAACTCAGATAATAAACCGGTAAGTCATTCGTCTTGTGCCGAGCTCTTCAATATCTCACCCAGAAGTGCCCCGAGTCCAGAGCAGGACAATGACTCAAATGGTTCTCGTCTATTTCCTCTCGTATGTTTCACAGTTGGAACGGAGGACTTGCTGATACTGATGCTTAGAGAGACAATCGTGGTAGTAGAGTGGTGAATAAGGGTAACAGATCTGTTCCTTGGGTAAAGGAGAATATTCATGATTTCATCAATTTATTGTCTTTGTTTTTCTTTTTTATGTTTTCCAAACAAACTTCTCTAAAAGGTTTTTTAATTAATTGTTCATCGGTACAAATAGGGATAGGTTTATCTGCAATTATAGATTTTGGTTACTTTTCTTGCCAAGGAAACAGTTGTTTCATTTTCGTGACACGTCCACGGTGTAATGGTACTGCTGTAATGATTTAATTAAAAACCATAAATAGAGTACTATCTATTTATGTTTTTTAATTAAATCTTTGGAGGGCTAGATGGATATTTAAAATATAAGTTGACGCAGGAGCTTCAGATGAAGCAGTGGTCAGGAGCCTATAATCTGATAGAATAACATCCTTTAAAAAATTTTCAACCTAACACTGGAGCAGAGTTTACGAATAAAGAGAAAGGTAAAATTTACAACATGCATTGGTTTTCTAACAAGTTCCAATTACATCATGAAATGCTCAAGGTACTTTCACTTTCATTAAAATTAATAATTAATTTTTAAATCGCTCAACCTTAGAAATCCCCTGAAACTATATATATATATATATATATATATATATATATATATATATATATATATATATATATATATATATATATATATATATATATATATATATATATATATATATATATATATATATATATATGTGTGTGTGTGTGTGTGTGTGTATATATAGTTAATTGTATATTTTAAAAAATACAATGAAAATACCAAATGGAGAATAATGCATTGAAAATACTAAATGGAAAACAATATATTAAAAATACTTGGAAAAATGTTTTCAAAGAAAAATATTTGGAAAAATATTCTTTGAAAAAAATTTTTTCAAAGTATTTTTAATGTATTGTTTTCCATTTAGTATTTTCAATGTATTACTCTCCATTTGGTATTTTCATTGTATTTTATAAAATATACTATTAACTATATTTTAGTAATTCTATTTTAGCTGCTTTTGCGCTGAATGTATTGCTAAGCATAAATGTTTTTATATTCTTGTGCTTCTCAGTTCTGTATCTAACCTTGCATTATATATATATATATATATATATATATATATATATATATATATATATATATATATATATATATATATATATATATATATATATATATATATATATATATATATATATATATATATATGCACACAAAAAGAGAGAGAAAATTTGATATTTTCTAACATATATGTGTGCTTCTATCAAAAAGGGAGCATATCCAGAAATCAGTAGTAAAATTAGTTACCATTCTTTGTATTTGTATATTGTGTATTAAGTGCTTTATATATGTAATGTTTTTAATTTAATGTTTCCTACCATTTTTCATTTATCATTTTATTCTTAACGGCATTTCCATACAAAAATCATTTTTTCAATATTTTTTATTTATTAACATCACTTCCCTAAATCTCTGAAAAATGCTAATTGACTAATATAAATTGTATCTTTTAATAGTTTTTAACGCTACTTGTAAGTCCATATTCTAATGAAAAGTTTTATTTTAAATATGAAACTTTAACATAAGTATTGGTTTTTGATCAAAACACTTGAAGAATTTGTAAGTAGTTTATTCAAAAACTATATGCCATGCCATCTAATATTGCATTTCATTATTAATTGTGCCGAACATGTTCAACATTGAAAAATTTGTGAATCATAAATTCATTGATTTTTTTAAAGTAGTGTTGATGGAAAGAATTAAAATTTCTTCCAAACTGTGTCTTTGTATTCTTTTATATTTGCTGTGGAGTGGGGGTGGGGTAAAATAGAATGCCTCCTTGTAATGCACCCTGGATAACATTGTATCTGCAATTGACTTGCCTCTTTGCTGGCCGATGGTTGAGTGGTTAATGTTCCTGACTCCTTGACGGTTGGTCTAGGCTCTGGCATCGATGTTTTCTTTCTCTCCGTGCTTTCTTCTGAGATGATAAATGAATGTGACTCACCCTTTAAACGGGTTTATGGTAGAATAACGTCAGTAATGCTACTCGCCTTTTTGAACTGAGCCCATCGAGAAACCATACATGAATGGCAGTTTTCGGACTTTGGCAAAGGGATAGTGTCCGTTTGAAAAAAAAATCTGTTTTTGTATTAGTGTCTCAAGAAATTATTATTTTTAATATTAAAGATAATAGTGTTGAGCATTGCCATAATAACTCTTCTGTCGAATTTAGCATGAATTATATCTTCTAAATTAGGGAATCATTGTAAATTATTAATTATTTGCAGGCTGATGATAAAGTTTATTATGCAAAATTTGCATTTAAAAGTTTTACAATGATACTTTACTTTACAATGATACTGAACTTTTGTAACTTAGAATGCGCTTTTCTACGCCAGATAATAGTACTGAAATTCATTCCAGTCAAAACTGAGCGACACTAAATAGATATTGCATTTCAACATTCTGCAAGCATGTCGAATTTTTGAAGTTTTCCTGGCTTTTTCCCTTGAAATATGTGAATGCAGATATATTTATTACATGGCTCGGATATTCAAATGCTTCAAAAAATAGTTCAATTTAGATTGTTTACAATATGTTGTCAAATATTGAGTAAAATCAGGCTCACCATTGCCAGTGGTAGAATCAAGTTCTTTAAAGTGTTAAATCCTGGATCCGATCCTCTTCACTTTTTTAAAACTAGAGATGTATTTTGCTCTTCTACTATTGTGTACGTTTCTATCGAGGTGGATTGTGGAAATTTTCCAGGTCTTCTCCCTTGGAATATGTGAATATGATCATCTATCTATGCAAAGTTCTTGTAGAACTCTTAGACGCAACAAATTTTAAAACACTTTAGAACAATATTTAATTGTTAAGCTAGTAGCAACACGATGTTAAGATATCAGAATTAATTGATGAATATATTCACAGCAAAAAACGATAAATTTGTTGATTGAATTATAATTTTATGCATAGATTTTCCATCATAAATTCATTTATATGCATTTTTCGATTAATTTGTAGACTTTTTCAGATTTCATTCTACGAAATTCTGTCACTTTCCATTCCCGAGTATAAAGGGAAATTCACGTATTTGAGAATTGCATAAATATTCCACTTATTTTCTAATTCCTTATTTCTAATTTTTTAATTAACACTTTCATTTTTTTATGTTTACAAATTAAAGCGTAATGTAAAAATATCTTTAAAAAATTTGAAATTTTATCAAATAATTTTTAACTTGCTTGGCACCAGAGTATAAATAATTAAATAACTACTATTTTAACTGCATGGAAGCTTTGAAAATAATTATTAAAAATAAAAATTAATTAAAAATATTTAATTTCCGTATTAATAAAAAATTTTAAAACATTTCATAAATAATTTATTTGGAATAATTGACTGGTGTTTTTCTTAATTGCATATATTTTGATAAATATTACGAGTGTGCTTAAAGAGGGCAAAGGATTCTTGTTAATTCATTATTTAGAATAATTATTTTTAAAGAGCAAAATATTTTACAATACAACTCAACAAAAAAATTGTTCTACATGATATGTAGTATAATTCATTTACTTTGTTTAAATTTTACCATTCATAAGTTTGAACTGGAACATTTAAATGGAATATAAAACTTATTTTTTAATTTGTCAAATTAAATTCTAGCTGTATATAAATATTTTTTATTCAATGATACATTTAATGTCAAAATAGTTTAATTTATTTAATTAATAATTTAGACATAATGTTAATTTTAATTTATTTGTAAATATTGCATAATACAAAACTGCCAAGATAATTTTTACTTTTAATTGATTTTTGTTTGTTAACAGTATGTTACAATGTATATTTTAGAACACTTATATAAGAACATGTAAAATATGTCGCTTATAAGTTCATAGGACTCAAAACCCTCAAAAGTCAAGCTTCCCTATAAACTTAACCACTATGATAATAATATTTACTCTCTCTATTTTAAACTTAAATTATAATAATAATTCAATGTATCAGTATTTTTAAAGTTTATAATATTAATTTTGCATCGCGGTTTTTGAAAATATCCTATAAATTTATTGTTATAAATTAAAAACATCGAGATTGCTTATGTATTTAATTGTTTTGTACATTTTGCTAAAATAGGGTTTCATATTTTCCAATTATTTATGCTTAATGCGTCAACGTGTGATTTATTACTGAAAAACACAATGTTTAAAAAAATGCTAATATCTAGATTTGACACAATGCAAATATACGAGTACTAACGATTATTACTTATAATAATATTAACCCCTTAACCGTCTGGGGTTCTGTGAAGAAAGTGCATATTTTTGCTTCGCGGTGGCAACATAGTTTTGGCTTTCACTGCAAAGCAAGTTTTCCCCCTTTAGCACTTTTCAAAAATACAAAAGCCTCTAATTCTTGATGAGACGTATTTCCGTTGTACCCTGGACCACCTCACAATAATCACATTCTAATCACTTACAGCGAGGAAGCCCATCAATCGCTGTCAGCTGTAGAAACCCTCATGTGCTCGCAGTTTGCTTTTATGAATGTTCTGCTCGAAAATCTCTTCAAGTCCTTATTGTAATTTTTTATTGCGCTAAATATGAAGCTTATTTAATTATTTTGTAAATGATCAGGAAATTTAATTTGTTTCCAAGCAGTTTTTGTATTTAAAATCTTAAACAATTAAAAATATATAAGATAGCCATCACACATCACAATGAATATCGTATTATAATTTTTAAATGTCATTATATATATATATACATACATACATACATATATATATATATATATATATATATATATATATATATATATATATATATATATATATATATATATATATATATATATATATATATATATAATATTATTTCAATCATTACTTTTTATTATAAATCAGAAAACTGTTTTTCATTTCCCAGATGGTTAAATATTTATAGATTTTAAATAGCTGTAATAATTAGTTAATTTGCTGCTTATTTGCAATTGGTAATCATTGTAGCTACTTTTCAAAATCAATATTATATATTTAAAATCATCAAATAATTTTCAAAATCATTAAAAGAAACGCTTCTGTTGCTTTAATACATACAGATTGAAGAGTTTAGATATTGTATATTTTTAATAATTTAAAAAATAAAAAGCTAACTTCATTTTACCTAACAATAGATTTTATAGTATATAGTAATCTACTGACAACAGATGAAATTTTAGTGAAAATGCTGAAAGGAAATTTTTCTTATTAAATTCCTCGTACCAAAAGATTTCCTTTTCTAATTATGTAAAAAATATCACTCCATACAAGAACCCGTGTTGTTATTATATATTTTTTAGTATTTCTTAAATTGTTTTACACAAATACTAAAATTAATTTGTCTCTGGTATATTGAATATTTGTTTTTCAAAAGGAGAAAAATGACAAAAATATAAAAACAGGGACATCTTAACGCTATTGTTTACAATAGTATTCTAATAATTGAATATTTAATATAGAACTTGTCAAAATCACATTTTTTCAGATATTCAAATTAGCCCTACATTAAATATTTTTTACCTTCACAGAATTATAACTGCTTTGACATGCAAATCATTATAAGCTATAAATTTAAGAAAGATTTTTTTAAAGTACTTTAGTACAATAATGATTTTACTTCATTCTTCTTTTGATGGTTATAAATAAAAATATTTAGCTATATTTGATTTGATTCATCAAATATTGTTAAATAGTTTTGATTAAAGAAGTAAATATTCACAAAATTAACTTTTGTAAGCATAAATTCACTAACCAGAAATGAATACTTTGTCTAGTTCGAAAGTATTAATTTTACATAAAGTTTAACCTGTTAAAAATACATACCATAATTTATTAATTTATCGCAAAAATAAAATTTATTTTTTATGTTAGAAACTTCTTATAGAAGGTCAAATTATTTAATTTTAATATTAGAATTAAGTTATTGAACTTTGTTTTCGAAAACATACTAAAGGAATAAAAAAGCCATAACATAGTGCTTATTTGAAAAATTCTGTTTCAAGAAGGTGAAAGTATAATCTTTAGTGCAAAGCTGTTAGAAATTGAAGTATATAAGAAAAAATGAGCTTAATACTTAAAATGTATAATCACTAAATTAGTAAATGAAAATATTTCTTTTCCATGATAAAGGAAATTTCCTATTTTCCGGAATTTGTAAGTAACTTTAACTTTAATTTAATGATTTAAGTTATACTTACAAAATATTAGTTTAAAATATCTTTAATTTTACAAAAAAAAATTACTGAAATAATTTGAAACCTCACAATAAAGACATTAAATAATTTAACATGTTTTCCGCTGTTTTCCTTATACGAAAAAATATTTGTGATAACTAAATTCAAACATTTTTTAAATATTTAAATTTGATCATTAGATAGAGAGTTTATGGTGAAATTATATTATAATGTCTCTGAAACAGGTATGCATTTCTTAAACAAACATTTAAGGGAATATTTCTCCTAATTTTTCAGAAATAAGCCATTCTTGATGTATTTTAATATCATTTGCCAGTCCTGTAGCAAAATGAGAATTGAGTGAAAGTTTTAATCAAAATTAAAATTTTCTTGCTAAAAATAATAGCTTCCTTCTAAAGTTATAGACCTTAATCGTAACAAAATAATATAATTTTATGTGTAATAAAGAGTAACATAAGTCCCGTTCTAAAATTCGAAAATAGTTATGTAAGAGGATTTATTCCTTCATATTTTGTAATTACCTTGGTCTTGATATTTTAACCAAAGCTTAACATATGTGTACTGAAAATTTGAGTAATGTGAAGCTAACAACAATATGAAAAATTTCAAAACATATTTAGTCAAATTCTCGAGTAAACAGAAAATTAATGCACATGTAGTTAATTTTAAATTATTTACAAGTAGAATGAAGATAGCAAAATGATCGATTGGTGTTTCTGATTATATAAATTTGACATCAGGATTGACAAATACCTAACTATTGGAACTTAGGAATTTTTTCAAATTCCGTGGGAAAACTGTAAATGTAAATTAAAATCAAATGTAGCACCTGTGTAGTGGATGCACATTTTGAATCGAATTATCTTGGAAACATCTGTTTCATGATGTCTTCTAGGTGAGCGTGTTAATAAATCGCCTTCAGCTGGCCAGAACAAATTATTGAAATGCCATATTGGGACTTCCCTATTCTTGTTTGCATATATATATATATATATATATATATATATATATATATATATATATATATATATATATATATATATATATATATATATATGTGTGTGTGTGTGTGTGTGTGTGTGTGTGTGTGTGTGTGTGTGTGTCTGTGTGTGTGTGTGTGTGTGTGTGTGTTTCACTCTCAGATGTTATTCTAGTAGCTAATTGTATACGTGAAAATATTAACAGCTTACGAACATTATGTCTGATTCAAGCAGTGAAGAATTCTATTTTTATTATGAAGATAACTCTTCGGACATGGACTGTGAATTCGATGATCTTTCTGGGGCTCGCAGTCGGTACCCAGTCGACAGTTAAGCAGTTCCGATTTTTGATCCTCTTTTATAAATTATATAAGCATATAAAATGAGATAATTAGTAGCAAGTTATTCAATTTATAAACTAAAATTAGGTACATTGTGAAATTAAATAATACCTGAGAGATTACAAAGACTAATTATTCGCAGAACAAAAAATATATAATCTAATTTTAATAAAATGTAACTCTAAAAAAATGAAAGAACTTTTTATAGTTGCATTTTATTAAAATTAAATTATATATTTTGTACAAAAATCATAGCAGAATTGTTCAAAATACTAAATTCATTCAAAAGTTAAAAAAAATTAGCATCTAATTTCTTGCTTATTTTATCCCTTCTAATTTTAAACATAATTTTTAAGATTTCATATTTTTGAACAAATTAAGTAAAAAAATTCCTTATATTTTAGCCTTGTCGCCAAGTTACATATTCTTATACTATGAAGTTTACAACTAAGCATATATATATATATATATATATATATATATATATATATATATATATATATATATATATATATATATATATATATATATATATATATATATATATATATATATATATATATATAAAGTTAAAATTAGTATTATATACGTTGCTTATAAATTCAATTGTTAGATAGCCTTTAATTACTAAACCTAAATGCGAATAAATATAAAAAAGTAAAACGTAAATAGCTGTTCCTTCCTTGAAACGCTTTCGATTTTCACTCGCATTAGTTAAATCAACCGTAACCGCTCAGTAAATAAGTTGAGTAAGTAAGTGTAAAGTATTGAACTTTACAGTCCTTATGACCTAACGCATTTCCATAGGCCCAGAGCAGTGTTGAGAGTAATACCTCTCACCAATATCTCCATTTATTCAAATAATTCCGAACGGAAAAGAAAGAAGAATAACAATTAATGGAAATCATATCTCTACCTAAATAAAATCTTGTGAGAAACCACATTGTAAATAAATCGTGTGGATCCTGTAAATATCTCAGTTTTATTTAATCTTAAACAACTATGGATATGTATCATTCTTTGTCCTCCGTTGTAAATATTCTAACGGAACTTTGTGTTTATCAAGAATTATTGTCATCAACCTGTGTTTTTTCTTTGTAACTCCTTTGTAAATATTTTAACGGAATTTGTGTGCTCCAAAGAATTATTGTAATCATCCTGTGTATTCTCCTTATATTTTCCTTCGTAAAAAATTTTATAGGAATTTTATGTGTACCTAGAATTATTGTCATCATCTAAGTGTCTATTACTAGGATTACTCAATTACTTAGTCCAAAAACACAAGTCATGCAGAGTGCATCCAGTGGGAGCACTTACCTCAATATTTTTGTATTATTCATTATTGTATCTTTATTTCTGATTTTTTAATCACCAGGCCAAGACTATCCAGGGACTATAATTCATTAGAAAACGAGGTACATGGCCGGAAGGCTACAGACCTCCCTCAATCCCAGACAAAAAAATAAATAAATAAATAAGTTCCCGAGCTACGATTTCACGGTAATCCGTCAATTCTGGGGGTTGAATTTGAAGCATTGCAGTGAAGCCAGTTGTCCCTACTAAGGGGCTCGGGATAGCCGGAAAACACACAGAATTGTTTTCCCGAGTTACCTCGGGATAGCCGTTTAAGGGGTTAATCACACATTATTAATATTGCGTGCACAATATAATAAAATAATTTTAAATATTATTATTAAAATATTGAATCTATTAAAATTGATTCCATATGTGGTTTATATTCTACATTATTATTTAGTAAATTTTGCATATTAAAATGAAAAAATCTATTTTGAATTCGATTTTTTTGATTGCCACCAAACTATCAATGTCAGGTCTATTGTCTAAGACCACATAAAATGTACATCATTAGACCATAAAATTTCTAATGATCTTATCGTTAGCTTCATTGCAAATACACTAACTAAGATAATAATAATAACAATAGTTAAGTATAATATTGATTTTAACTATAAATGTGTAATATATATTCGAGAGTAGTCTAAGTTATTGAAATTCAAGTATATATATTGTTTGCATATTGATTATATATTTTGTATATGCAATTCATTGTCGTACATTTTGCATAACATGTCACATAAAACAATATCTGCTTTCAATTTATTTATGTTTGTGCTATCAGTGTATCAATGTAGGATTTATTATCCATTGACCCATAAAATGTACCACATTAGACCGCAGAACTACTAATGTAATAATATTTATCTTCATCGTAAACTTATTGACTAAGACAATATTATTATAATTAAGTACACTAATATTAACAATAATAGTATTTATCCAATGCATATATAATTAAGTGCTCCAATAATTCTAACTATTACTGATAGTTTTTCCATACTTAATGTATAGTGGCTGCTTGCTTAATTTTTTTAACTATTTAATCCACAGAAAAAAACTCTAAATTGCACCATGAAACTTATCAATCCTTCTGTTAAGCGTACTAGAATGTATAAATTATTTTACTGCAATAATTGAAATTAATATTTAGCTGTTGAAAACCGACTGAAAATTAAAAAGAAATTATTGAAATGCTTACAAATAAAAAAACATGACAAACATTAAAGTGTGTTCGAAATTAATATTGCTTCTGTCTGGCGAAAACACCGATGTTGTTTCTTTAGTTTCAACTGAAATATAACTCACTTCTAAGGCAATAAAAGCTAATACTTTTTGCGTGTTATCCTTTTTGCTTATCTCGTAAATTTATATTTATGACGGTTGTTTAACCGGTATGTATTTCTGAGTGGTTAGATATCTGCTTTCGATTACTTCACAGTAACGTACTCACTAATATTTCTCAATTATTTGTTAAAAATGAATGTCAGCTTAGACTTATAGCCGTTATTTTTTTACCTACTTTATTCCTTGTATGAAATGTGATTTTTCAAACTAAAATACAAGGGTAATAAAATCTCGTTTCCATTATTTTAACAGAAATCAGAAATTGAAAAAAAAATTGATTCTAAGTGAAAACTGTCCTTTCATTTATTTCTTATATTACATTCCTTCTGTTTAAATTGCTTTAATCATTTTTTCAACTGTTTTTTTTAAATTACTTGATTCAAATTGCTGATAATTCAAATAAAAAAAACCATACTAAATATCTCTGATAACGTAAATTAATAATTTCACTTAAATCAGATTTTCAAAGTAATTAATTAAAAAGATTATAAGCAATTGATTAAAAAATTTAAATACATTTAAAAAACATAATTATTTATATACAATTAATCAATTTATTTTTAATTAGGTTTATTTGTCTATCTAAGATTACTTTTTGAACAAAATGCATAACTCAACTATCACTTCAAGTTTAAAGGGGATTCTGAGCCACTTGGAATATCCATGCCCGAAATGGGAGTCAATGAGCTGGTAGCTGAATATTTAAAACTCCGTTCTTCAATTCAAAGGGCTTGTATGTTCAAATTCCACTTCGAGCTAGTATACTTCACGTAATTCGGAAGCCACTTTAAAACCACATGCTTAAATCAAAAATAATTAAAATATGATCATAGATCGACAAACAAACCAATTAGAGTTGAATTAGTATTCAGAATACTAAAACTTCAGAGGATAGTATGGCCATAATTTATTTTTTCTTAATAAGAAAACGCCATGTGATATATATTCAACTAATATTTAACAATTTCACGCATTTAAATTAGCTTAGTTTACTATAACTTAATAACTTTTGATAACCGTATAAATTGCACATTTTTATTACTTTTAAATCGCACTTTTTTATAATACCAAAATCTTTCAATATTTCAGGATACATTTTTTAAATTTCAATAGTAGAGTTACAAGACAACTGAAAGAAAAAAATCTAACTAAAGAGCTAAATACGTACCTGTAGCCACTCTTCTTCGGATAGCGTGAACTTATGGTTTCATAAGCTAAAGCTAGCCTATAGCACAATTTCACTTGGGTCACTTTTAAAAAATTCTCGTTAAAGTCCATGGAGTATAAAGTACTAAAATGCTTTCAGGCTAAAATGGAAATTGAGGTCTAATGAATATCAATATTCTCATTCCTGTATCTGCTCCCGTTTAAGAAAATAATTTTACCCCGTATTTCGTGGAGTTTTTAACAACAATATGCATCAAAATTTTTCTTTTTACCATAACTTTGTCCAAAAATGAAATAATATTTCGCAAAATATAATTTTAATTTTATACACGTATTTAGAAAAATTCTGAAATCTAAGAAATTTGACAAAAATAACCACATCTTCTTTTAGATGAGTTAAAAATTTAAATAATAAATTATGATTTAATGATGTTACTCTGGTTTTTTTAAATAATTATTTAATAATACATCATGTCATCATTTTAAGTTATACCAAAATTTTATGCAAAGTGCACAATACGTATGGCATATATTATGCCATTTAGTCGCATGATTTTCATGAATATTACTTGCATGTATGTAAAAGTAGTTAAATTATTATAAAAAAATTCATTCTTATTCTAGACAAGATTTTTTATCTACTAGAAGAAAAATATTTGAATAGTATTTTAGTCATATTCCATAAACAAAGCTGAAATCCAATAAATATTCATACTGTTTTGTGATAAATAAAAACACTTAACTGAAAAAAATGATAAAATCAAACCAAATAATTTAATTAATATATTATAAATTTTATATTTTATCATATTATCTTTATAATTTTGTTGTATGTGTTATTTTTGGTGTTAAATTCCTTACAAACTATTTATGCAATAATAATGCAATATTTTTCTAAGTATATAAAAAATTGTAATTATGCATATTCAATAATTTCTATAAAAACACTTTCGGTTACATAAAAATTAATGATCTTTTTAATGTAAGAAACTGAGATTCATTTAATGTCACTAATATAAGAAAATATATTTTCGGGATTGTTCAATTTACCTCTTCTACAGTTTCTAATATTCCGTTATAATTATATTTTCCTTAATTCTCTCTTATTTCTACTTTTTTTCGTTAATTACAATTTTTTGTACTTAAATTTATAATTATTTCATTAAATGATCTTATATCACAGTAATTTCATATTCTACTATTTATATTATAACTTATTAATAATTGGATTCATTTTTTATATTTAACGTACTTGCAGAAATTAAGTTTTTCATATTCCCTTTAATTTTACATGAATAGAAATAAAATTACATTTCATTGAAAATATAAAAGTTTAGTAAAAGGTTAACAATTAATAATTGATATTATTATAAAACTTTGTTATAGACAATTACAATGTAATATTAATATTTTCTACTATATTTTTACAATATTTTGAAGGGATTTCTATTGTAAAAGCCCATTATCTTATTATGTTCTTCAAGCTTATGCATTTTTTATTTTGGTACAGTACTTATGGAAGTTTGATCCCTATAAATTTCTTTCTAAAAGATGAATACTGATGAATTTATAAAAAATATTTTTTGGTTTTTATTAAAGTAATAACCAAATTTTATGCGATCATCTTTTTGCAGAATTTGTGTTAAATATTAGATTCTCATTTAATTTCTATTGTATTTATGCAATGTGTTGAAATTTAACCTAATATCAAGTTTTCCAAGGTATATCAACAATAAATGTATTAAATATTAATTTAGACGTCAATAAATTATGAATTTTTATATAACTCTTTCTTCCTAAATTACATTTGATGGATATATATTAAATATATTTTGATAAACTTTCATCAACATTATATTGACTACTCGAATTATATATGATTGATGTTACAAAACATTCATATTATAACATTGTATTTTTCAATACATTATATTTGATTCATTTTCTGTTACTTTACGCACTTATATATAATTTTATGCAGAATAATGTACAAGGCTTATTAATAGATGCGGGTAACCAATTTAAGAGTCCAACTTTTCATTGTTTTCTCTCTTTGTGGACATTTTGAAATGAAAAATGTCTTTTTATCACCATTTTCAATATTTTGTTGTAGAAAAGTAATAAAAGTGAATTAAATAACAGAAAATCAAATAAATTTATTTCAGTTTACTTGCTTTATGGACCGAAAATCATTTCCTTTATAAGCAAATAAATTAGCAGAGTTTTTTTTATGTAGGGCAAATTAACTTTATTTAAACAAACACAAAATATTTCGAGTGATCAGAGCAAACTCAACAAAGTAAATTTCGCAATTTTCAGGGCATAAAACGATATACAATTGTAAACTTTGTAAAATAACCAAAACTTGAATGAAAATTCTGTTTATAGTGAAACACATGTAAACAAGCTTTACGATATAAAAATAGTAAATACACATTATGTAGTGTAATGTGTAATGATGTAAAACAGCAAGCCAGCATTATATTTTCAAAACTGCTGTTTTAAGAAAACGTTGCTGTTTGATGCATTTCCTTTTTCAAAGTGTATTTCTTAAAAGGTTTCTGCGCTCACGAAGAATATAAAAGGACGTGTATTCGCATTTTATGATAATAGGAAAGTAAAGAAACATTTCCGAGATTTCGGATGCATAATAAGGGCTATAAAGTGCTGGCAAAGTTCAGGGCATTTAAAATTTTCTGGCATGAAGCCCAGAAACCCATTTTGTAAGAACTGTATTTTTACATAAACTATTCCCACTCTTTCCTTAAGTATTTAGAAATCACGAACATTCTCTTGGATTTAGATGACGCATCTTAATTCATTCAATTATGAAAGATCATTGAAGAAAGTAAAGTAGCGATCTTTAGCTTAGGCGAAAGTAATTTAAATGTGATGCTTTAATGCATAAAACACCACGGATAAATATACCTTAAATAGGTTATAATGAATAAATTTTTATTGAAATAAAATTTTGTGTTTTTTAATTCCATTAAATTGAATTTTCAATTTTAAATATCGTTATAAGCAGATATTTTGTTAAGGATAACAGAAGCTAGTGGTTTATAATATTTTATTACAAACAGTGATATAATAAAATAAGTTCTTTTATAATAAATATACAAATTGTAATATATTTTTTATATTAGAATTTAAGAAACACACCCACACACACTCACTCACACACACACATATGTGTTTGTGTGTGTGTTATAAGTTTTTTTAATAATAAAAGTTTTTTAAATAATATTTATTTTTAACCACGGAAATAACTTTTTTGTAGTTCTTTTATGAAGTTTGCAGTATAAAATCCCTGTTAGTAGTGACACACTCATATAAGGAAGCATTCAACTTTGAAAAGTATGATTTCACTATCTACTTTTAGGATATGAAAATAAGTCAACATCTGTGCTATTGATTTCTGATAATTTACAGAACTTCAATTTGATTGCAATTCTCTTCAGGATGAAAAATACAAATGATGATTTTTGTCAGCTGTAATTATGGTAATCGATCTGCCACGTGGAAATTTTAATCTATAATAATCACTGTACTAACAAAATGATATAAAAAGATTGTAACACTGAATCAATCGTGATGCATAAAACTATTCATATAAAACTAAATATAAAAAATAATTTGTTATTCGGATACCCATAATTTAATTGAGCATCTGAAAAATAGGTTAGTCAGAATCAGGGGGAACAAACAAAATTTTCTTAAGGACAGTCACCACATTTTTTTTTTTAAATTTCAACAGCTGAAGGTCATTTTTGATTTTCCAATACGTCAAGAATATAACGTAAGAATTTTTGAAGATAATTCCATGCTGACAATTTTAATTTGCTGTGAAAACAGTAAAGCATTCCGTTATCAAAAGAACTATAAAGTTAGTCAATGATATCAATTTTGAAAAACAAAAGATGTTTACAGCTAATTGCTACACAGCTAATTATATTTCCATACTTTTTCAGGAAGTGGATGTTTGGGAATAACCATGGCCGTGCATTCTATCCTTGAGCAAGTTTCAATTGTTAAGATTCTTGAATAATAGCACAATAAAATTATAAAACATCAACTGCTTTTAATTATCTACCTATTTGTGTGTGACTAATAGCTATTTATTAATACAAAAATGAACTTATGTAGACGTCGATGAGTGAATTTTGGGGATATAAATACATTTATTTTTGATAGGAAGTAATAAATGGCTTGAAGCATTTAATATTTTTCAACTTCTCTTAAAATTCTTTTATTTTTCAAATGTTTAAAAGAGACTACATTAAGAATTTTTTTTTAATTTTCTCTCTCTCTCTCTCTCTCTAACTATAAATTTAAAAACTTAGGTTTAGTTCAATGTGTTTCATAGAGTGATCCTCGTATATTAGTGAAACTTCCTGAATCTTTGATTGATTAACATTGATTGATATGATATATATTTTAAAAAGACACAATTTCTTGCATTCAAATATTAATAGTATAGATTTAATTTAAAGGATAAGAATTATTTAAGTTTTTCTTTTGTATTCTTTTATTTATTTGAAAACTTTGAAGATAAAAATGTTCTGTAGTTCTCTTTTCATATGGATATCATAAAAATATCAATATTTTCAATAAAATTATATAGTAAACCATCATATTTATTATAATATTTTATATTTATATTCTATATTTACTAATGTGCAATGCAAGTATATCAAACTATCAATTATTTTATCAATTCAAAATATATTATGCAAATCAATGTATTATTTATTTTTCATATTTGAATTTAAGTACATAAATTCTCAGGTTTATTGTTCCTATTTAAGAATTAAAATTCATTACATCTCTTGTCTAAAAAGATAAAATTAAATAAATATTAGTAATAGTAATAATAAATATCTAGATATTTCATATCATAAAAATTATTAAAAATAAATAATAAAGAAATAAAGTAAGATCTTTGTCTGCCAATAATATTTATTAGAACAAGCTTTTAAACATTAAGGAACGGGCATCAGAGAACAGATAATTGCGATTACAATTAAATTCATAATACCGTAAGCAAATTTTAAAAGTTAAAACTTCATTTTAATTATAGAATGACATTAACACTATATTTTTCATTATTATCATGTAAAGACATTTAAAAGTTTTTAATTGAAATTTTTTATTTCTTATACTAGAATTAAATTTATATTATCAATAAAAAAATTTATGACTTATATTTAATATAAGGGAATACAACAATAGTTTCTAGTGCTCATTTAATTCTATTTTTAGTAATTTTGTTATTAAAAATTACATAACATTTATGAACAGGAACAATTTCTTGATTTTATTTTTCGTACAGTAAAATAATTATTGTTATTAACTAAATATCTCACAATAAGTGTAAACAGAATTAAAAAATTATGAGAATAATGAATTCACACAATTTTAAATTTCATAACACATCACAGCCTTTAATATTTTCTCACTGTTTTTCCTGTTAATATATCAATTAAATTACACTATGTCAAAGCCAATTTCAAACAATTTTATTAAATCAGAGATTTTCCTGCTTTTAGAATTTATTCAGGAACTTTTTATCCAGGGTAGTAAGTTTCTCCCAGATTATTTGACTTTCTAGGTGGTAGAAATGAAAAATAAACTCATATTTTCAAATGTACTTCAATCGAAAAAAATCGTCTTTCTAAATAGCGATTTCTAAAAACTACTTCTAATGATTGTTTTGTGGTTTAAAATTCTTAAGTGCATTATTTATTGCATTTTATGTTTTCAATTTTTTATGAACAAACTTTCATTAAAGAATGTGTTTATTGTTGTATTCTTGAATATTATATTAAGTAATTAGTATAACAGACATATAACTGTATTATAATATTTCTTTCTTCATCTTTTCTATTAAGAATATCAGTACTAATCGTCATTAAAAAGCGCCAAACTTAAAGGAAGTGTTAAGGTATTTAAAAAAGCTCAGATCTATTAGAGATACATTCCAAATATATCGATTTTATCACAAATTCTAAATCAGACGATAATTTCATTATCTTTACTTATATGCAGTGTGAATTATCGACAAAATACGGTGAATATTGGAATTTGAATGCGGCAAGAGATTCATCCTATATTTTTCAATATAGATTTGCGCCTTTATCTGAAATTGAGCAAGCTGAAAGAAGGCAATTTTAAGTAGTTATAAAACAGTACTATATTTTAAATTAATAATTTTTTCCGCAATTGATTTTGAATTTTACGAAGGCTTTAACATTTTAATGTGTTTGTCTTTAATAAAATAGAGCTGTGTGAATAATTATTGACAGCAGCTATACTTTTCCTGGCAAAATATCGTAATACGTTTTCTGGAGCTCATTTACATGAGTTTGCTTGTATTTCCTCACTGAATACAAATTGCAGAGATATGTTCTTTATCATATAGAAACTCTTAATTTTAATTTTCAGAAACATTAGTATTTGCATTAAACTCTAATAACAATTACTTTAATGATGGAAGTTCAAAAAATTTCTACCAAGTTAATTCGGAAATGAAATCTGCGTCATATAAACGTAAGCACCGCGGACCCAACTTTTATTTATTCAACTTTTATAAAACCATCATGGGTACAATTTCAATGTTATTTTTCAGCTCTTTGAACACATTTTCTGCATTAGTTGTACGTTAAATTCAATACTAAATTTTACATAACTCTGAATATTAGGAAATTTGAACATTTTTGTTCAATTTTCTGCTTACAATCATGTGCGCATATCCATTGTTATTATTTAACTAACCGGAAAACATTTTCTGCATTGTTTATTGAAAATTATCTGTTATATTGTTTTATTTTTCATATATAATCAAGTGTGAAATTTCACTGTTGTTAATCGAATTATTTGGAAATGTTGGCCATATTCATTATTTATTTAGATTTTATGCTAAAGTAATATATTATGCCATTAAAGTATTATTTTTTTAAAGTATTATTTAAAAATTAAATTTTTTTAAAGTATTATATTAAAGTATTATTTTATGCTAAAGTAATATATTATGTAATATATTATGCTAAAGTAATATATCAAAAATATTATATGTAAATATTATATGTAATATTATCTTTCTCAATTTTAGTTGCGTTATTAAAATTTTTAAATATATTTTTCTTATTAATTGTCTGTGCTAAATTACGAAAACGCTTTTCAATGCCATCATGTGATCCTACTGAAGGTACAGTTTCCTTAGATGATAGTCAGGTAAAGTATGATATAATTTTAAACAAGAAAATCATTTGCATGCCTGAATTAAATTAAGTGATTAAGCCATTGTCTTGGATTTTACAAATATTTAATCAATGTTCTTGTTACTTATGATACTTGGACAAGCCAAGATAGCTATGTCGTCAACTATGTGAATTTAAGTCAGTAGGGTGCGTCTTTCATTTAACCAGAGCACCATGAAGGTGAAAGTACGATTTGTTTTAAGCTCTTCTGATAGATGGCACCACCAGCAGATCCCCTCCCTCAATTTTGACATTGATCTGAAGGGGGGATTTTCTTTTGGTTATTACACTTATGGTAAGTGCTCAACGACCAACCAAAGGACTTTCAATTCCACAAATTTAACGAGCACGTATATCGCATGTACTCGGTGGGTCTTTCGTGGCATTAGGAATTAAACACCACCCTTCCAAGCAAATGGTCAATGCCTTAACCACTAGCATTTAATTTATAATTGTAGGGATTAAATTGATGAGTCATGTTTCATTTCGAAATTAGATCATGGTGAGATCATGTTTAAAAATTAAAAAATTAATTTTTTCTGCTGAATGATGTCACATCTGATATCATTGGAATATTTTTGATTTCTATCTATATTCTTCTGAATACTGCAGCTTCGAAATATGAATTTAATTGAAGAATATATGAAAAATCTATAAAAATTCAATGCCTAAAACATGGAAAAGTTTTGCACAACACTTACTATAGATTAGTAGTAAATCCGTTCTCTTCGGGGTAAGCTGTCCTGCATCTTATCCTAGTCATTAATAGTAGTGCTACATTGTTGTTGTTTGCATAATTATTTGGTGGGAGAATGTTTGATAGCTTTCAAATTTCTTCACTTAAGACACTTGAAAACACCTCGGGGTCTGTGAAAAATCTTCCTATAAAGCAACACATAGTGTAAAATATTTAATGTTTTATACTTATGTTCTTTTCTTATGTTATAAGACGACCCTATATAAATCTAATATTATAAGGCTACCCACGTTATTTTGATAACTGTACATTTAAGAACGTATTAGTTCGTTTAAAAATATTTTTGAGTATAGCATAGTTTTTAATGAGAAAAATTTGTATAATATATAATTTCATCAGCGATAAAAAAAATCAAGGTTTATTCAATTGATCTCTATATAAATTTTGTAATCGAAGCAAATTCTAAGCGAGAGCTAATTTTATTTTAAGGGGAAATAAAAGTTTCTTGGAGAAAAAAATACTTTTTATTTTAATGAAAGCAAAACATTTATACAATTAAAATAACACCCTTTTTTCATTACATAATAGTAATTAATTCATTATATATGTATATTGTAAAAATTCATGCTTTTATAAATTCTGCAGTAAATAAAAGTTCTATTTTACAACATTAATTTATTTGTGATTTTTATTCATTTATTCTCTAGGATATATTACGAAGTATGTCCCACACACACACACATCCTGTGCTTTACAAATCTCTAATCATTACTTAAATTAAGTTGAGTAATAAATATAACTAATGCGATGAAAACTTTAAGCTTTACTATGGAGTTGGACAAACTATTCAATTTTTACAAACATAAAACTTAAATTATTAACTCTAATAAATTTCAACTCTGCAGAAATTAAAATTAATGAAGTTAAGAAGTTAAGATTATGTATATAAGGATTTGTTATTTATTTGAGATCAAAATATATAAATAAAGCAAACGATAAAATTACAAGAAGTTCTAAAATTAAAATTGCATTTGCAAACGAATATTCTGAGCTTTGCAATATGGCAATTTTTCTCTGGAAGTTATAAAATCTAATGTTTGTTTCATTTTTCTAACCTCGTAAATAAGTATTTGTGCTAGCGATAAAAGTGATGTGTGATTCTGAGTGCTTAGAGAGTTGTTTTTGTTTATTTATAACATAAACTCACATTTTTCTCTGCTGCATGTTAAACATAAATGCATATTTAGCAATACAGTTTATTTATTTTAGAGTTTACATGTTTTAAAAAAGGAATGTATTTTTATAAAATCGTTTGCAAGTATTATAACTTTACTTTTTGTTTATCTTTATACGTCATGCATACATAATGGATTCCTTCGAACATTTTCTGTAACTGAAAACAAAAATTATGCATTTTGTATATTCATAGCTAAGCTTTATTAATGTTTCATGAAAACATAAATTGACTTTTCGAAAATGGTGTTGTAAGTTGTTTTGGCTATGTTTTTATTTTAAAATGCTTTTAGATTAGTTTGATTTATATTTTTTAAAGAATATTAAACTAAGATATTTATCAGCGTTAGGAATCATAAGAATAAATTTGTCAATACATTTGGCTAAGCCAAATTCTCTCTTATTGTTAGTACCAGCAAATATCATTCGTTGTTATTTCCAATAGTTTCTGAAACTTTTAAATGCCACTATTTTGTCACAAATTATTCACAATTTAGTACTATTTTATTCAGTTTGATAAAATTTTTATGAATTTAATCTCTTGTCACTGTGTAAATGATTACTATATTTTTAACTGGAAAAATATGTTCAAATTTAAAATCCGCCACAAGGTAGTTAACTAATATTATCGGAATAAGCCGATCTGAGGGGTTAACGTTCCTGACTCCTAGGCTGTTGGTCGTGGGTTCGAATCACGGTTCAGGCATGGATGTTTCTTTCTTTTTGTGTTTCTCTGTCCTTTCTTTTGAGGATGATGCATGAATGTGGCTCACCCTATAAACGGGTTTTTGGTAGTATGCTGTGGGTAATGCTACTCGCCTCCGTGACTTGGTTCGCAGGTGCCCAGCGGGTAGCGATAAATGAGTAGCAGTTTCCGTCCTTGTTGTGGTGAAGGGTTAGTCACCCAGTACCCGCCATTATTAAGGAAAATATATTATTGGATAAAATTTCACCAATGCACATGTTGGCGTGGACTTGGATGCACATTATGGATTTTTCGGAAAGTTTCTTTTAAAGTAACTTAATTTATTTTTGAATTGAATAACTCGCGAATAAATTTGGTTTGTCTATCCACTGCGAGTAAACCATACGAAACAAAATATATTCTATATTAAATTAGAATTAAACCATTGAAACTTTTGGGCAAGAAATTAATTTGTATTAACAATTCTTAAAAGAGGCTCCACAAGATCATCGTATTTACTTTCATGATGCTGACCTTAATTCGAAAGATTTTCGAGGTCATTAGATGTAAATAAAAAACTTTTTCTCTGAATCATTACCAAAAGAACTCAATCTTCGTAAAGAATAGAATGTTAAAGGAAAAAGACTTCAGTGACTACTGAAATGAATGATTGGTGAAAACTCGATATGGTAAAAGAGGAAACGGAAATCAATAAGGTGATTAAGGTAACACTGAGCCTTTTTCAAATAGAAATGAATGGAAATTTTCTGTTTTGTGCGACACATATGCGAAATTTGTTTACTTCTCAATGTTGAATGGCTTTGTTATTATTTGGTCGAGAAAATAAATACTAGTGTTTGATTAATGTTTATATTTCTCATTGTCTTATATTTATATTGCAGAATTAATTTAAATATCTCTGTTGTTGATTGATCTCAATATTGTTATGCATAATTTCAAAAATTTGACTTAAGGAGTCCTGCTTATCCATAATACATTTTATTTTATACAGTGTATCACTTATAGGACCATGGTAGTTTAGTGGTTAGGGTAAGGCTTTCCACCCGGAAGGGCTGGCTTCTATTCCCACTGCCGCCAAAGACCCACTGAGTGACATGCAATATATGTGCTCATTAAATTTGTGGTATCAAAAGTCCTGTGCCTGGTCGTTGAGCAGTTACCATGGGTCTTGAGAAAATTTCCTCCTCCACCAGATCAAAGTCAAAATTAAGTCTTCGAGCAAAGTCGTACTTTCACCTCCGTGGTGCTCGATTAAGCGAAAGACGCACTCTTCTGGCTTAATTTCGCGTAGCCGTTGGCTAATGAACTTGGCTTGTCCAAGTGTTACAGTGCACATATGATGTCTAAGCAGTTGCTTTATAGAAGGATTAACCATTTGGAAGATAACTATGAATTGAAAGGTTTCTGTTTTTGTTTCAATCCCATCCATTGTTGAACAATAGAAGACATGCCTTATGTTTCTACTTTTTGCAAATATTTTGAAAAGTATTTCGGAAAGGCAAAGATAAAATGTGAGTGTACATATACATCACTCTGATTCTCAATTCTTAAGTTTCTTTCTTTCTAATGACAGATATTTGATAATCAAAGAATACCAAAAGTCTCAGACACATGATTTACCATTTTTGCTGTAAATTCAGCAGACTTAAATTAAAATATTGTATTTTAATCAACTACATTTCAAATCTATTAATGAAAGATTTAGTTTATCATTTACGAAGATTTTCAATAAAATAAAGCAAATTTATAATCGAAAGACCATTATAATATCAAGCAAAAGATGATGTCTTACTTTATATGATTTAAAAACTTTGAAGACATACTTTGAGAATATCACTAACTATTAATTTGCATTTTTAATCATGCCACACACTTAATTATTCATAAAAATTTGGTGAAAAAGTTTAATAAGTACCATGTGACTCATTAATTTAGAATAATGTCAAATTTACACTATATCATTAACGTACTAGTTTTTGCTAAATTTTCAGGGACTATAATTCACAAAATTCACATTTGTTAACTTTTTTATTCACTATTATTTACAAATTCTTAAACAGGCTTTCTTTAATCTCTACTGCATTAATCGATGATGAATATAATTTGCAAATCACAATTTTTTTCGTTCTGTGCTGTAATTAATTAAAATTAGATTGTAAATACAAATTACACCCCTCCTTAATTTCAATTGAAAAAAGGAATATTAAAGTATTTGATACCTGTTACTAAAGATTTAAGAAACTACTTTTGTTTTTGAAAATATTTTGTTTAATATATAACCAATCAGTATAATAAATTCTGAACATGTAATGCGCAATATCAGCTATCAGTTTATTACGGTAAATTATACATTAAGCCATTAATGTAAAAATAAAGTTCCCTTTCACCCATTAAATCTATAAAAAAATTTATAATTTAATTTATTTCTCACTTATTTTTTTAGATCATTGTAAATTATTGCTATTATGATTCGTGTTAATTTTTGACCAAATCGATTGAAAATATTTTAAAAAATAATAACGTCAAACTATTAATCATTCTTAACAATATGACATCAGCATTCAATCTTATTTTATTTAAAAATAAAGTAATTGTTCATAATATATTTGCCTTCATTTCAAATAAAGAGTTACTGTTGTGGTAAATAATTAAAAACAGACAGTTCTTTTTGCTTTTAAAGGACTAATGTGAGAAACCAGAAATTAATTAACATTTGTTATGGAATATTTTATTTATACAAGGTGTAACATCTTCCTTCCATTAAGATTTACTGAACAATAAATATTAACTGACATAATATATTTAAAACAAATAACAATTATATTAAAATTTTGTGTGAAGCAATTTTTATAAAATCGAATCTTGTGAAAAGAATTTCTTATTGCACAAAACTATTTTTAAATATGAACAGTTTGTAAATGAGGTTTGTAATAAACAGTTTGTAAATATTTGTGTAATAAATGGATAATACAAAATTAATCGATCAATATTTAAATAATATTGATTTCTTATAGCTACTACATATTTATTATGACAATTATGAAATTATGATTATTATTGAATAAGTTTTGTTTTCTAAGAATAAGGAAATATAAAATATTTCACAAAAAATAATTTGAATAAATTATGTATTCACAAAAATAAAGAAACAAGTATATAACATTCTTACTTTTTTTTGCAGTATTTCTTCCTTTATATGCTTATTAGATAATTTAAGTACAGTACACAGATTTAAAAAAATCACTTTTAAACTTTTGTTAGAAAGGAACAACATGTGTATAAAAAATTGTTAATAGGAAACGTATAAAGTAAGATAATTTTATTAACTCATCATGGGCTCTAATTGAAACAACGATAATCTAAGATAGAGAAAAAACATTAGTAACTCTCCGAATAGCAATCCTTGAGTACAAGAAAACAAGGTTAAACTGAAAAATGAGGCTTGCCAAGAAATTAAGATAATTTAGTTCTTTTGTTTGCCGCTAATGTTTAGCAATTTAGAAGGAGAAATATTTCTATATGTCATCACCACATACTTTAATTAATAGGAAAGAAAAATGAAGAGAATTTTAAAAAAAATAATGTCGTATTTAACAGAAGCATTTTTGAAAGAATTTTAATAAATTACTTTCTCGAATAACGAAAAAACATTATTGAAGCTATTATTCCGTTGTAATTATTCAACTTGGCACATTGTAGTATGTCAGAACCATTATGATATTTTTTTAAGATTTATTAAAACGCAAAAGAGCAGTTGCGAAACCAAATTTATTAAAAATATTATTAGTAAAACTATAAAGGGCATTTACTTAACTATCACGACATGTTCACTTCTAATATTAAAAAATAACTTTTCATTCCTTTGGAAGAAAACAAGTATAAAGCAACTCCAAATAAATTAAAAAGTTTATATATATATATATATATATATATATATATATATATATATATATATATACCGGGTGTGGCCATAATTAAATTGACAGTGCTCACAGTGTTCTGTAGCGCGATCTATTTGAGAGAATGGCGCCACATTTTGGCAGAAGATTAAACAAGATGGGGGACAAAACATTCCGCGAAAACACAAATTAGTTCCAAAAGTCACCGCAAGGGTAATATTTGGCGCTGTGTAATAGAAAATAGAGTATTAACAAATGCAAATCAATATGGAAATTACCTTTTATTTTGCATTCAAATGAGGTTCCATGTGGCTGCCACTGTTGTGGATAACATATTGCATTCTGTGCACAGTATGCACAACAGCAGAAAGTAACATGTCAGCAGGAATCTCCCGTACAGTCCGTGATATGTTATCCTTCAACATAGCCAGGTCGTGGACCACTCCTTGATAGACCTTGGACTTAATGTAACCCCATAGCCAGAAGTCGCATGAGGTAAGATCAGGCAACCAAGGTGGCCATGCAGTTGGCATTTGCAGCCGTACAGCAACGTGTGGAGGGGCTCCATCTTGCATGAAACTGATTTCCTCCAGGCATTGTCTTTGCTGAAGTGCCGGAATGACGAAGCTGTTCAACATGTGGCGATATTTCTCTTCGGTAACAGAACATGTTTCCGGTCCTGTCGGAGTGATGTTCTCATAGAAGAATGGACCTACGATAAATTCCGCTGTGAACCCACACCAAACAGTTACCTTTGGTGAATGTAAGGGAACTACTGTGATTGCATGTGGTGGTTTGTCATCCCAAATTCGGCAGTTCTGGGTATTCACAGTTCCATTCAGGTGAAAGTGGGCCTCGTCTCTCCATAAGATTTTCCACGGCCAAGCATCATCCACTTTCATTCTGGTAAGAAAGGTGAGAGCAAAATTCAGTCACTCATCATGGTCGGGGGTACAGTAACTCCTGTACACAGCTAATCTTGTACGGATAGAAGTTGATAATCTTTCGTAAGATTTTCCATGCTGTACTGTAAGGCATATCGATATTCCGAGCTACTCCACGAGCACTAGAGGTGGCAGCAATATCTTTACGCAATTTTTTGTGCGTTCTAAAAGCTCGAAGAGTGGCTGACGCGTTGCACTGGTTGAGGTAAAAGAATTTGACCAGTAACGCACGCTCGACTAAAGAAGGAGGACATTGCACATAAACTTTCAATCCGATTGATTCGAAACGTAACACATTCCCTTTTAAAACCCAAGCAGCTGACACTGTGCCAATGGATGCAATGTGAAATTTGAATAATGAACTTCTTCTTCTACTCAGCGTACGTGATATTGCAGATCACGAGACTTTATAGGTGTTTATGTAGATCTTATGCTTTTTTAAAAGTGTTGCCATATTGCACTTGAACTGCATCAGAAAATGTGCATAATGAAAGGTAATTTCATTCCGTATTAATTTGCATTTGTTAGCACTCTATTTTCTCTTACACCGCCAAATATTCCCTTGTGGTGACTTTTGGAACAAATTTGTTTTTTCGCGTAATTTTTTATCCCCCGTCTTGTTTCATCTTCCTCCAAAATGTGGCACCATTCTCTCAAATAGATCGCGCTACAGAACACTGTGAGCTGTGAGCACTGTCAGTTTAATTATGGCTACTAGGTATGTATATATATATATATATATATATATATATATATATATATATATATATATAGCATGCCCAACTGCGGATAGGGAGGTCCTGGGTTCGAATCCCAGTTCGGGCATAGCTGTACTTTCTCTCTCTATCCATCCTGTCTTTGTCCTTTCCTTGTATGAATGGGTTGTGAATGGTTGCATATCCTATAAATGGGTACCTATGGCTTGTGTGTACTGAGGAAGTCGGACTCCACACCAAAAGATGGTTCATTTGGAGAAGTGGAGCAGGGCACTCTATAATGCAGCCTAGCTGGTCGCAGGACAACAATAACAACTATGTATATGTGTGTGTGTGTGTGTGTGTGTGTGTGTGTGTTTATATATAGATAGATAGATAGATGTCCATGTCAATGAATACCGTGTTAAGTCTGTAACATCTTTTACAGACTATTCTGTTTACAAAAAATCTAAACAGGCATAAGTTAAATATACAACTAGATACCATCATAAAATTTGATGATTTTTAACTCCTCACAATAAAAAATTCATACTTTTGATTTTAACTTTAGCCAAATTTAAAACTGATGAATTGTTTACATTAGTATTCTGAAGTGGTGGTATTTTAATAATGAATTACGTAAATAGGTATCGTTGTTTGCTTTCTGTAAAATTCGGAGCTCTTAAAAGTTTTATGTTTAATTTTAGCAAATTTGTGTGCAGTGCTTTTCCGATTTCCTAGTTCTTTTTTGCAAAACCCCCAATTACAGCCAATTGAAGAATCGTAATTTTAAACTGCTATCAAGTACCCGAGATTTTCCTAGAGCTGGTACCTTCCTGTCCATGTCAAACTAATGTTGGGATATGGGAACCTGCTGATACAGGTTTGCAACTGTTGGTCTCGTTTTATTGGCAAAATATTTCTGTATATAATTGTGTTTAGATTTTTTCATTTTAATAAGTGAATTTGAAAACTTCGCCTTTTATCAATAAGATAAATGATTTCTTATATTTTTATAATTTGTATCTACTATTGAATAAATGTATACATATTAAAGATGACGCAATTTAATATATTTCTTAATATACATATTTAAGATATCACTTTATTAATTCTCATATTTTTTAATATATATTTAATGTTCTTAAAAAAAGAAAAATTTTACAAAATATATGATAAGGAACTTTCGATTTTATATTAAAATTTCATTTCATTCCAAAAGTTTTAACTTTGTTGCTTGAAATATTGCTTTACTGCGCAAAAAATTTGGGATCTAATAATAGATATTTGTATTTAATTAACAAATGCACATGCAAAAATTAGAAATAACTAGGGTGATGGTGAATTATGAGAAAATTTAGTTTTTGCTTCTTTGTTATAAGTTTCCATAACCTTAAACTTTTCAGAAAATTTTTATTAAAATTAATATATTTCTTATACTTCATACATCATCAGACCTTTCTGTATTATAAAAACTAAAATTTAACTGTTTAAAACCATTTAATGTATAGCAAAAATAAAATATTAAAGTTTCAAAATATTTTTCAGTAATGGGAAATGATAATTCACAGCAAATTACGCCGTTTTTAGAATTCTAAATTATTTTTCCTGAAACATTTGTGAAATAGCTTTTAGTTTAAAAAAAACAATGGCAATTTAAATCCATAATTATCGAACTATGTTAAAGTGGTTAGAGCTTCATAAAATTAAATTTATTCACTGGTTTGACAAAAAATACTGGCTTGTAATTCCAGGCTATCTTATAAGAAGATTATTACACAGATATGAGCTATTTTTAATTTTTAAAATTAAAATTTGTAGAGAAAAAACAATACAAGATTTAATATTAGGATAACAGCATGCGATTTTTTGTATCGTTTTATACAGTATAATAACACAAGGAAGAACAAAAAATCATTAGGAATATCTGAGATTATTTTGATATATATGTAATATTTGATAGTAACACATTTATCAGTCTTTCTGCTAGAAGCTATCTTATTTTAAAAACTTAAACTATAAATCAACCAAGTTATTACAATCGAAATCTAAGAATCTTATTTGGAATACACAGGGGATTTCTCATTTCGCATAAAAAAGAGAAAAGTTTGATATTTCCCTTCCACTCTCTCCCTCCCTCTCTCTCTCTCTTTCCTTATAATTTTAAAAACAACACAGTTTAAAATCAGAATTTTTTTATTCTAAATTAGTGCACAAAAGATTTGACGTTTTTGTTTTATTTTCACATTTCTCATTATCTGGGGTATTCAATTTTCATTGGCTTTTTTCTCTTTGGTTATATTGAACACAAGGTTATATTACGTAATATATATATACACATTGGTTATATTTTACAGAATGGAATTCCATAAATATTGATCGATTAACAATGATGAAGTTTGGCACCAAACAAATAGCATAAAACGCTCAGCTTTGAAAAAACTAAAACTGTTGTTACAATAACTGTCAAGCTTAAATATTAGAAATCTGACAATTTGGTCGTTATCTGAAAATTATTCACGAAGAATTTTCATGACAAATACAAACCACAATGAACGTTAATTATTATAGCAAAAATGTGGTTAAAAAGTACAAGTAAAGGAAAACAATACTACAATTATACAGCATTTTTTGAATCACATGTAAATAAAATAATCTTCCTTGTTAGTTTCTTCACTAGATAAGAGTTTTCTATATCAACTTCATATTTACCAGATTTTAGTCTCTCATTATGTTACAATCTTCATACATTTGTTCTTCGTATCTACGATTGCATTTAGGCACGTGAGCATTAATTCAGTCAAAATATTCAGTTTAAGGCTTATGCCAACCATATAATTGGCTGAATACCTTCGGGTGGGACAGCCCTACATCTTAAGAGGTATGCCAACCATATATAAGAGAATATACAACCAAGAATATCCATCCTCTCAAAGAGAATCGAAGCCACGAATTATAGTAATGAAAAGAGATCACTAATCATTTAGTTGACAGCTCAATAACAATCCCTGTTGAACAGCTTCAAAATAGCAGCATATTTTCACGTCTAACAGTCAATGTAGGTGAATTTTCTCTATATTTTAAAAAGATTTAATCGTTTATTATATATTCCTTATGTTGTTGTTGTTGTCGTGTGCCAGCTAGACAAGTTAGGTTGCTAAAATTCCTTATAGGATTGACGTATCTGATAAGCGTTAAATCTCTACTCTTAATCAGATACGTCAATTCGATTTTCATGATAAGCATTTAAAGAACCAGTAATTGAAAAAAACCTTAAGCAATACTCAAGATATATGTAGTCAAACAAAGTAATAAGCACATGTTTTTCGGAGAGCAAGGCTTTAGATTTGATACCAGATACTGTTGTATAAGAGAAGGTCGACATTAAGCTTCTGCTTCATTGCGGCATGTTTGTTTAGGTAAGGGCTTAGGAAATTTAACTATATTTTCCATAGTAAAAAACAAATTATTAAATTATTATGATATACAAATTGTAAAACCACTCCCGAAAATATGCAACAGAAGATAAATATTTTCTGTGTTCAAGCTATCTGCTACGCGGTTTTTCAAACAGCTATACCAAAAGCTTTAATTAACTACAGTGACAATATTTTCACAGTAGGCTTGAAATTTGAATTTATGACTAAGCTATTATTTAGAAACCAAAAGAGAAATATTTTGCATGTATTTTTAAATGTTCTTTTTTTAAAAAAAACAATGCGTCAATGTTTTCCATACATTATAAATAAAATAATATTGCAACACACATCATTTTTTAAACACGGTTTTACATACATAAGCAATACTTTTAATTGATCACATCAATGGTTAAATTAAAATAAATCTTCTTATTTTAATAATTTTAAGTTTATATGAATTGAACTTAATATGGAAAAGTTAAAAACTCAAATTCTAAAGATTCCAGCTAAAAACTTATTTCTATCTCAATATTTATCTTTTAGTATAATAGAAAGCATTTTACATCCTCAAAACAAATTGTTTATATTTTATTACTAATTTATTTGTTCAAGTGCATTTTAAATATAAAAAATAAGTTTAAAAGGGTGACTCACACGTAAATAATTCTTTAAATATAAGAGATATATTTATAAAATTTAATTTATAAGCAAGAGTACCAAGAAAACCTGTCTTATATTTAAAGTGAGATATCAATTATATAATAATAACACTGCACTGAAATAATATCAAGTGTTAATATCTCCATATGTGCATATAAATAGTAAGTTATCCTTATTCAGAAAAATATCAAAATCATAACTTATTAATAATATTTATTATGCAAATTTATCATCAAATAGTAATAACCGAATTATATAATTTTCTTATATATTTAAATAAGTTTGCTTTTAAGCTATTTGTGTAAATTTCAAGATAAAAATTTTGGTTTTTAGCAATTTGTGTACATTTTTCCAACATTAAATGAGTATTTATTATTTAAATGTTAGTGCAAAAGTATTATTTAAATGTTAGTACATGTTAATTGTTTATTTAAATTTTGATCATTATAAATTATGTTTTGAATATAGCACGTAATATTAAAGTACACTATAAATTGTATATAATAAAATGTAAAACTAATAAAAAAAATTTTCTTCTTACATATTTTTTCAATAAAGATATTTTAAATTAATTCTGAATATATTACTTAAAATAAAGTTAAATATTTGTCTTTTTTATTAAGAAAGCAGGTGTGATAATTTTATATCCACACAAGATTTCGCCTTAGCATTATATATACATAATCTGTGGTTAATAGTTTTTTTCACTTTAATACCTAAATAAACGGAAATTTAACTCTATTATATGCATTGATTTAATCTATAAAGTCAAAGTATTTTGAGAATTGCATTCTGATTTAAACTGTTTTCAGCAGATTTAATGAAAATTATTATCCATATTCAAACTACCATATTTTCTTCATTAAGAGAAATATTTTAACTAACATTGTTTTCCTTTATTATGAAGCTTTAAGAAGCTTTTCGAATAGAATTTATTTTTAACAAAATTTGATGTTTAAGTGACTAAAAAGTTTAAATGCATGGAAAATAATTGAGTTGAATGAAAATAAATTGTGCTCTAATTGAGTATTATTAATTAATTATCTGAAAGCAGTTATAAGGATAATTTTTTGAAAACCTATTTTATGAAATAATTTTAAGTAATGAATCCTTATTTGAATTAGGAAGTTATTTTAAGCGAATAAAATTGTTCAAAATCTGAATAAATCATATGTTTATCTTTACTATGTAACATAAAAGATTAATGTGATAACTTAAATGCTTATAATGTTCAGGCACTCAGTTTGACTGTATGTGGATTCGATTCCTGTATCAGACTTGGATACTCATCGCTATTCATAATATACTTTAAAGTGTAGGTCTCTCCTCTAATTAATCTTCATGAGTGATAAATAACTGTCAAGAAGTAAAATATATATATATATATATATATATATATATATATATATATATATATATATATATATATATATATATATATACACATATATTTAATCAAATCCGACCCCAAAAATAGTCTGGAATATTGTGAATGACTTCAAGTTAATATATAATCAATTTTTTCAAATTTTTTAACGAAAATAGTTTTATAATTTACTTATTGTATACATAATTTAATTGAAATCATTATAAATATTATAATTTTATTCGTTAATCACTTATCCCTTACATTTCTTTGCATATAATAATATTTTCAATTTATTGATTGAACAACTTTTTTAGGAAATAAAAAATTTAATAGACAATTCTTCTTATAGATATTCAAAGAATCTATTTTTTATATTTTAAGCTTATAAAATTTAACTATACAACAAAATTATTTAAATTTTAACATCACATAACAGTGGAGTTTAATTTATCAACTTCGTTAAATTTTTTGTTTATTTCCTTAATTCGTACATACAATGATGTTTCTTGAATTAAATAGATATCATACTTAAGAGTACACGAGTGTGTTTCTGAATGTGTAAGAGTATGTGATGTGCAAAGCTATAACTCTGTGGTCAAAAGAGGAATGTGATTAAGGGTCCATTGTATAATAGTTGACAAAAACCATTAATTAGTCGTACAGTATCTGACATTAAGTTCAGTAAACATTTCACTGAGATATCCTGTTATTACTCAAGTTTTAATAAATTGTCAGACTAGGTATTTGAATATTTCTATACAAAAAATAATCACAATCATAATTTATAGGCTATGTGATGCTTCTATCATGTTGAAACATCATTCATTAATATTTTCATCTGTCATTCCCAAGATCATGAGATGTTTTTGTAAAGCTCATTGGAAGCTCATATTTATACAATTTTTAATCTGTAAATTTAAAGTATCTGAAAGAAGTTTTTAACATTTATGATTTAAGATGTTAAAAATTATGCAGACATCAATATTAAAGCTTTCTTACAATAAGAATCGTCTTCTACTGGCCAAAAACACTTAAATTTTTCCATAAAAATCGCAACCTCAGCTTCAATATTCTCATAAAAGTACATATCAAACGAAAATATGAAAATTCTATAGGAGTTGCTAAAATCAGATTTAAAGGAATAATAATAATTTTGTTAACATATTGTTAATTGAATAGATAATTAAATTGCTGAATGTTAATTCAGTTGTAATGGAATCGATAATTTATTTGAAAAATTATTGGACCATTTTTGCTGCAAATACTATATATAAATAAACAAATTGCTTGACGATTTATCGTCACAGTTTGCATGCGAGAAATATAGTTCAACCAGAACTTATTATTTAAAGTGAAGTTCAAATCTTCGGAAACAACCACAACAAAGGAAGAGTTCGCCAAGCTGGTAAATGAATAGTTAGCATTCTTTCATTTGATTTAATAGCTCGAGGGTTGGATACGCCACAGATTCCGTATAATCCAGGAGGTCAAATTCTGAATTTGGTGATATTTTTGGAGGATTTTCTTATGTATCTGGCAACCTGGTTTTTATTACGTCATAGATATAGAGACCTATAAGAATTATGCAGAAAATTCTATTTTGGCAACCCTTGTATTTACGTCATCGCGCACGTCACAATACGTCATCTAGACAAAATTTCTTCATCGCCAAAAAAATTCAGAATCATCGTAGATAATGCAGCATTTGTGCCTTCAATTCACTCTTCGAGAGCTGATTTTTAGAGTTCATTTATTTGGAACCACTTTTTTTAGATTTTTTGGACACTACAAGGCAACTATATAATATCTTTCAACAATGTACTCAAGAGTGTATAGAACAAATGCTTGTTTTGATGCTTCAAAATGATGTTTTGGTTTCCTTATCTTTCTAATGTTACTGTTTCCGCACGAAGGAGAGTCGGTCTAAAAGATCTGGATTTGAAAGTCAGTTCTATAACTTTACAAACTTCCACGCCAGAGGTTTGTGTTTGCAGAAAAAACTGTTGAACCATGATTGCCATTTTGCAAATATAAATTATTAAACATTATTATATATTTTATAAATATAATATAATAAATAAATTATAAATAAAATTAATTATAATCGTTAAAATTAATAAAATAAAGGAAATTTAACAATATTACAAGAAAATTAGCAAAAAATAAACAACTCTAAAAAATTTAGGATTTTTTATACAATTTTCACAATGATTGTAATATGAACATGAAAAAAATTTATAGACGTGGTATGGAATATTTGAAGCTATAATGAATTTTAAATAAGTACCACAAATATGTTGTAAAAGTACTTTAATTTCTTTTCGACAAAATATAATATTTTACTATATAAATTTGCTCAGATAACAAGAAATAAAAAATGAATTATATCCAAAAAATATTGTAATCCGAAATCTCATTTATATTCAAGATTCTGCTGCGAATCTAGATGTAACCAACAAAACCAGGAATGAGTCCTTTTAGTATTTTCTACTTGCCATTTTCATATTCTGAACATTAGTACACAAAGCAATGAATAAAATTACAATGACTGTCAAGAAATACGAATGATCGACCATTACAAAATGTTAAGCTCTTGTAGAAGAATAATATGATTTGAATATACTCGTAACAACATGTGAGAATTTTTCATGTCTCCGCTTTACAATCTATTTTACAATTTGGAATACAAGTTTTTTTTCTAAAGCAAAAAAATAGATCAGAAATACGTTAAGGCATTATGTTTTAGTGGCTGGGTTTGTATTTACCATTAGATTTTTATTTTATATAATGTTATTTATTAAATACGAATCTCAAAAGAAATAATGAATAATGGATTTATTTGAATGGTTTTTATTTTAAGAATATGCATAGAGTGAAATATTTATAATTAATTAATATCTCAAATACTTTTTAATATATATTTTTGTTTTCATTGCCCTAATATTTTATATCTAATTTTGATTCAATTTCAAAAGGAAAACTTACTCATTTGAATAGTTCTTCTGAGATAGCATTCAAGGAAATATTCGGCGTATATTTTAAAAATAATTATTTATATCTAGAATATTTTCACTATTTAAAATGAAACTGATTATGCAAGAAAACTATGTGACAAAATTGTTTTATAGCTTTTAATTGTTACTATAAATTGTATTGTGCCTCAATATTTAATATTCTGCTAAATATTTGGAATAAATTGTAAAAGAACTCTACTTACTTGAACATTATTTATTTAAAGAGGATGTATATGAATAAAATATTCAATGCAAATTTTAAAAGCAACAGTTTATGTAAAGGTACATTTTATATAATTAAAATCTAAGAGTTAATTCAAAGGAAAAATAACTAATAGCTTCATATTGTATAGGTACTATATCCTACATTGTTATTTAATTTTATTTTTTTATTCTGGTTAAATATTTTTAACTAAATTCATGCAATTCATGGAAAATGTATTTAAATCAATTGTTTTATTTTATATTAGTGCATATACAAATTAAATATTTAAATATTTTTACAAAATAATTTTATCTGCAGTATTTTTAAAATTTAAATTCATTAAAATAGAATAACCTACGAATAAAATAATATTGTATTAATATTATTTCTTGCAAATAGAGTTGTATGATAAAAATAAAAGCCTAAAATTTGATTAAACTAACAATCGATGAATAATCTTAACTTTTAAACATTTTGTGTTGATATATTTCAAATATTTTTATTACCTAAAACGTAGAAATCTATTTAAGAGAAAAATAAATGCGTTAATTTTATGACATTATTAATAGTCGGTATTTGAGTTGTGCCGCAGTTGTATCATAATAAATATGATCGTATTTTATTAAAGCTAACAAAGTTGCGTTTTTTTAGGGATCTAGAGGCCAACAGACTTGTATTTCACGCTTTTCCAGTGGTCACGTAAGGGGCCTCAAATATGTGCAGAATCAAGACTTTTATTCTGTGCACAAAATGTAAAGCTGAACTGGCATCGCCTGAGCATATCTTGTGCTGCTTGAATTTTGACTTCAATGAGGCTTTTTCAAAGCCCCTTTTGTTTTTGAATTTCCTGGCTCTTTATGGACTTGTGGAGTTGGTCTACTAATAGAATTTGACCACCTGGGATTAGCAACAACAAGTTGGCGGCTAAGTGGCCTTAGCTTTAGCTTCAAATTTAATAGTTCGAGGGTTCGATTTCCCTCTTGGAAGAGCATGCTTATTGAAGTTTGAATTCTAATTGGATTAGTTTTTTTTATGCAAAAAAGGCAAAAAAAAAAAAATCCATTGAATAAATGATAACAGAAAGTATTTTAATAATGCTTAAGCCAATTATAGTTTTAAATAAATAAATGAATGTATTAAAATAATTTTACTCGATTATTACATCATAAAACTGCTATAGCTGGAGGCGGATTTAAATACAATTCTGAAGGAATCCCTTTAAAAGTAATATTTAAACTTGATCACAAAACTAGTAGAATATCGATTGGCATCAGGGTTTTCTCATGAAATTCGAAATCAAATCCATTGGGAGGCGGAAGTGAAACTTTAATCATTATACGCATGGACGATTTTAAACTCATTTGGGAATTTGCATAATAACATCTGTTTTGAGAAAACTAATAGTTTTCAAAGATAGCAGCTATTAACATAATTTTTCAAGCAAAATGTCTCTAGTGAAAAAAATTCCATGATAAAAAGCCACTTTTAAGAGAGTATGCGGTTAAGTTATTAATGAGATAATGAGTAGATAACTAAAAATATTTTGAATATGTGTGTGTCTTTATTTCAATTTTGTAAAAATATTTTTCAGCATTTTAGAGGGAGTACTGTAAAAGAAAGTATATGAAAATACGAAATGAATATGAAATTTCCTGATTTTTTTTAAGCCAAAATAATGTTATGCTTAAATTATTGTAACCAAATTTTGTAAACGTAATTTTTAAAAAAGCATTTTTTCATATAATAACCTGCGTAAAAGAAACTTAAATAATTGTTTGTGAAAAGTCAAAGCAAAACTTAACCATAGTTATGTGTAAAAGCATTATTAAATAATTAAGTAAACACAACAAAACTCTAATACAAACTCATATTACATACATGATGAATTTTATAAATAAATATTTGAAATTGAACTTATAAAAGTCATTAAAGTAATTTAAACTTTAATACATACATTGTTCAACAATTATTTTTACATCTTTTGAATAATTGTATTTTAATCTTAAATTTGACTTATTTTTTTAAATACTAAAATAAAGCAAATGTACTGTTTTGACTAATTTTGCTTATTTTGCTTTCTCTTTATAAGGTGAGATGTTTAAATTGTAAGCATGCATATGTTTATGTTAATCTTTAGATATTTGTTTAAAAAATAAGAAATATGCAATAGTTGTGTACATTTATAATTTTATCCATACTTAATCTTCGTAATCATTATACAATAGACACTCGTTTTTACGAACCTCTAATTTACGAATTCTCACATTTTTACGAATTAGGGGTAGTCCCTTCCTTACACCACAAAGACAATGATAATTTTAATTCCTATTTACGAACTAAAATTTAAAAAAAAAATTTTTATGAATTTTCATTTCTAACAACTAGTTTCTGTTCCCTTTTTTTATTTTCACTTTTTATGGTCTGTTTTTATTCTTAATTTCTTATGTGATTTCCTTTTATATATGGGTTGTGATTGGTTAGAACATAGGCCTACCAAGGACCCTCCAAGTGTTCGTTAAATCTGTGGAATCGAAAGTCCTGTGGTCGATCGTTGAGCAATTACCATGGGTGTAATGATCTGGAGAAAATTTTCTCTTCCTTCAGATCAATGAAAAAATTGAGGAAATAAATCCTCTGGTGGTGCCATCTATCGGAGGATTTTATAGTAAAGTCGTACTTTAACATTCGCATTGCTCTGGTTAAACGAAAGACGAATCCTACTAACTTAAATTCGCATAACCAGCCTGGTTTGTCCAAGTGACATAAGGAACAACAGCAACAATCTTTTTTATAAAATGCCCGAGAACTTGATTCATCCTTGAACAATGAAGTGGCATGTTTAGTCATTCCAGACATTGAAAGAACAGACATTTGATTAGAAAGAACTCTGGTATCGAATCAGAAACCTTTCCTCCCCGTACGTAAGAACATAGAAAGGAGGAAAATTTTTAAAAGACTGGGGTATTTTGTTTTGTAGTTGGATTCATTTCCTCTAAACAATTCAATTTACGAACTTTCGCTTGTCAAGAGTGACATTAAACAGGATCACTGCTTACGAGTACGACCCAAAGGATGTTTTGAACGGGGACAAGATACACTTGTTTTTAAGGTTTTGAATGAAAAAAACTTAATTTTAAGGGCAAAAAATAAATAAAAGGGATTATTAAAAAACGAAGCAAAGAATTAAAGTGTTTCTCGCAGCCAAAATGAATAGAATAGAAAAACTGTCAATGCCTTTCATGGGAAAATGTTTAATGACTTGATGTTTTAAAAATGCTCAATAACCTACCAGTTGCATATCATGATAAAAATAAATCTCGGATATGACTGGGAACATTTATGAAAATTGACTAAGAGACTTAAATCGAAGTTTTTTTTCCTAGCGGAGAATCGTATTGTTCTTCTAATGGTGGATATCTTCACTTCTCCCCTTGAAGTTTTGGATCATAAGCTCCTGAGTGTGGAGATCCAACCCTCCAGCGTGACTTCTGCCTTACAGTCCATGGTTCAGCATAATCAATAGCTTCAAGAGCAAGTATCGTAGAGCACATTTGCTAAGTGTGATTATCTGCTTGGATTTGGAGCGAACTTATGAAATTGATCTCAAGGAAATTTGCATTTGGCAATCAATGCAGTGTATGCTTGGGATGATGTTAAAAGACAAACAATATGGAGAGGACTTCAATATGCAAGCTTTAAAAACCAATGTAATTGAAGAAAGTCAAAGTAATTTTTACCTGATGACTTGAGCGAACATGAGTTACATATGAAAGAACTCCGACAAAGAAACCCTTTGCTGGTTAAATTTCTTTCGAGGATTTCTTACATATTGACTCACATATGGTATGTACGGAAAAAATACGGTTGATGAAATTATTGAGAATACAGTTCATGAGAATCAAAAATCTTTCACATATCGAACATGAAGAAAATGATGTAGTGGAAAGATCATCTGCAAAACAAGTAAATTAATATTCAAAACAGGACTATGGAATTTTTTTTTTCAAAGAAAAAGCAAAATGCTTTTATATATATTGAAAAATTGTGGTAAAAATTGCGTTACATAAATGTAATTTTTAAACAGAAAAAGATAATTGATTACTTTGTATGATTTTTCTCAAAAGAACGTAAGAATTCTCTTTAAATATGAATCTTATTTACAAGTGTTTCTCATAGTGCATACTAAATAATTTTTTATAATAGTAACTAAAAATATATCTATAAAGAAAAAGTATTTTAGTTGAAAAAAAGTCAGATTTTAATAAGTTATATATATATATATATATATATATATATATATATATATATATATATATATATATATATATATATATATATATATATTGCTCCAAAAGCTATCAAATTATGAAAATCTTCAATTCAAATTTCAAAACTTGACTTTCAAAAAAATCTGTTATTTTTAAATTATGATTTAATCTGTATTTCTCACACTTTGTAGAGGAATTTGAGTATTATTTTAATTAAATAAATTTAAAGTAGCCCTTTTTCCTCAATTTCAACTAGCAAAACAGATCCAATTTCTTTATCATTATAAATTCAGTCAGTATCAATATCAGTATCCAAGTCAAAAGCATTTCCATCTTCAATTACAGACCAAGGTAGAAACGTTAAGCTTAAAAAGTTGCACATGAGCTGATTTTACCAAGGCGCTAATATTTAATAGAACTAGAGAATCGAAACCATTACAATTCAGTCCCAAGAGTGATGCTTAATCAATCAATTCGGTTCTCAAATTAGTAAAAATGTATTGATTGATATTTTTTAATTTAAAAAAATTGTTGTAACTAATAAAAATTGAATTTCATTTATGATTTCATTGTTGCCAATAAAATATGCAATCAACAGTATTTTATTAATAAATAAGATTCCCTTTATTTTACAAATTTTTCACGTTTTGAAAAGTTCATAGTAATTATTTATCATTTTCTTTTTAAATTTCTAAATTAACTTTTTATTTTTAACTCAATTGCGATATTTGTTCTTAAAGCAAATGGTACTCCAAAATGGCGTTGGTTAGTGATTCTGGTTATATGTTGTATAGCGGTTTGGTTTTCCGTATAATATCTCATGAGTTCGACTCCCATCTCAGATACAATTTACTGTAATGGCTGAAATTCCTTTTGAACTATTCTTTTCGGTTGTTTCTGGCCTCTCATAGAGAAAGTAATTTTGGCGTGACAAACAAAACACACCATTCATTGGTATGTAGTTGATAATGTTTAAATTTAATCTTGTAAATATAATCTCTTAACAAATCATATTATCAGACTGTTATTTTATTATTAGTTTTAGAGTATATTACTTATGGTGTTTTGGCTTCTAATAACAAAAAATAACATGTCATCCTCAAAATATATGTATTCCAAAGACCAATTAAAAAAGCGTAGGATGTGTAAGACACTCAAAGAATACGCGAATAGATATAAAAAAATTCAAATTCTCACTCCCCTCAATATGGGAACTTTGCGCTATTTTCTGCAATAATTTAACATAACACCAGTTTAACCAATATGAAATAAACCTCCTGTTATACTTAATCAAATAAATAATATTTATCAAATAAATAAATATTATCAAATAAAATTAATCAAATAAATAAAATTATCAAATAAATAAATATAATTTTTCAATTTTGATGTTATACAACATCAAAATTGAAAAATTAATTTTAGTGTTATTCGAATAGTAAAATTAATTTTAATGTAAACATTGTTTTGAAGTAAAATATTAAAACAAAACACTGACTAAAAATATATAAATATCTCTTTTTATTGGAATAAAATTATCATGAAATTTTTATACACGTTTACTGAGACCAAATGTAATTTAAACTAATTGGATTTAATAGGATTAATGAAATGTCAAATCCACAGGAATCAAAAGTTGTCACATCTTACTCTGATAATGTTATTCCCATGATTCTATTTATTTATATGAAATGGTGATTTTAATCTGTTGTAACGACTTAATTATTAATAATACCTTTCTAGTTCCGATTGCGTGCTTTTAAACATAATGCTTCGCGTGCTTATTCATATTTAGTCCGTGCAGAAGTGATTGCCGTAACTCTTATAAAAGTTTAATTCGTTCTTATCGTTGAATAATGTGTAATGTAAATTGTTCTTTTGTCGATTTTACATAACTCATTGTCACTTTTTTTAACAGTGCTAAGGAATGACTTTGATTCTCGTTCAGAAGGAAACCAATGTCAAAGCATTTCTGTTTAAGCTGTACTAAAATAGTATTTCATAATTTTAAGAAAGTTTTAAAACATTATGAGATTTGTTTCTATATTTGCCCTTATTTTGATATTGAATGTGAAGAATAAATTGCTCGTACAGCCCTTTAAAGAACAACTAAATAATTGGCACCATTATAATAAAACATATTTATCTTACCAAAATTTATAAAAAACCTTCAATGTTTATGCGAATAAAATTATTAGCTTTATAAAAATGTTCTGATAATTTCGCGGCAGTATTACACTGTTTGCCATAAAGGAAAGTTCATTAATGAATTTTGGGAATTTATTTCCGATTGCTTTTTGAAGGGAATTACCCTTTATGATTAGTTTCGTAGAGAAGAAAACAAAATTCCAATACTTTGTCCATATAAAAGAAATGAATAATAAGATTTCTTTTCCAAAAGGTAAGACTTCAAGTTTTTTACAAGGGTCAAATTGAGGGAGTGGGCCTTGAACTTGGAAAATTAGTTTTCCCAATAATCTATGAAATTAGCTAGAAATATATACACTTTAGGTCTTAATAGTAGAGTTCTGAAATTTATTCCAAGTGCCATTAAGCAATGAAAGCTGTAGATTACGTTTCTAATTCTTACATGCACGTCCACCAGTGTAAATACTGAAGATTTTTTGGTGTTTTCATTCCTTCGACTCTTGACTACAAGACTATCTTGGGATATATTTCCTGTAAGGAAAAAACGAATAGAATACTCAAATGCCTTACAACGCCTATTGTCTACTAGTCTATGGCATTCTAGCTATATTTTTGACAACAGTGTCATAATTATATTTTGAACATCGAAGCACAAAGTGCCAGTTCATACACATTTCAAATCAAATTTTGGTGATAGATGGATTAATCTTAAGTTATATTTTATTTAAGATATTTTTTAAACTATACTGTGATAATAAAAAAGAAAATTGTAAAGCTAATTGATTCATAGTTGTATGTGCATGAGTAGAGGTACAAGAGAATACAAATGAGATTATAATTGTAATAAAAATTTTTAAATGACTTTCTCATATTTTAAATATAAAGAAATGTGTACAAAATATTAACTAATATAAAAGTTATTATGTATAGCTTAAAGCGAGTGAAATTTTTTCATAATTGAATATATAAGAAATAAAGAAATGCAAAATCAAATCGAAGTAAAATTTATACTAAAATTTATTTAGGAATTAAAACTAGAAAAATTATAGGAGATAAGATAACGAATATTTTATTTATCCATTCTTGAACTCATAAGAAGATCTGATTGGCTTAAATAATTTTACAAAAAATATTGTAGACACATGTTAATATCACTCTAAAAAAAACCAATTTTCTTCCTCAATTAAGTATTTTAAGCCACAAGTAAGGATTTTTATTATTGTAACTTCCTCAAAGGGAGAAGTTATAATGTTAAAAATATTAAGAAAATATATTGAAATGGAAATTCAAAATTTTTTATCTTGAAAATTTGTGTTAACATTCATAACATAAAAGAAATTAAAAAAATCAAGAAAAATGAAAAAGAACCCAATAAAACAATTAATATCTTGCTTAACAATAAAACGTTTCTTTCTAAATAATTAAATTCTCCTTGTATTGTGTTTTTCAACTAATTTCATTTACTTGAATATTAATAACTCAGATAAATTTCTTAAAATTGGAAAATGTTTAATTTTATAACAAAATTTAATTTGTTATATTGGGAAAGTTTTGAACGATATTTATAGATATCAAATATGAATATATATGTCAAAAGTATTGTAATAAATATATCGATATACTTAATGTATGTAACACTTATATTTCAAAAGTTTTGTAATTGTATTATTCACAGTTATATAAAAATATTAAAAAAAATTTTTGAACATTAAAAATTATTTTTTTAAAAATTGTTTTCTAACGTAGTTATTATGTTAGATTAATTTTCAACTGCAATTTAACAGTTCCTAGGTTTGAACTCTACTACGGATTTGAATTTTTATAGTGGTTTGGAATCCCCTTTTTTAAACTGTACATCCCTGCCTAATTAGCAATCGAATAAAAAAACTGAATATCAAAAGATTCTAAAAATAATTTTATGTTGGCATGAGAGATTAAATCAAATTATTATTAATGTGTTATATTATCTTTCTGTAAAAGGATATATATATATATATATATATATATATATATATATATATATATATATATATATATATATATATATATATATATATATATATATATATATATATATAATGCAAGACAGTTTCCTAGCCTTAAATCTGCGGTAACTGTAACCTTGTTTTATGTCAGATTAAAATAGATTTTATCTGCAAAGTATTTAATCATCTATTTTTCTTTATTCTTATCGATTTACATCAAGGAAATCAATTCCCCTCTCACCTGAAAATTATCAAACGTGGAAGTATTTTTGAAAATAAAAGAATAATTTTTAAAATTACCTATTTCTTTCAAAATCTAGTGGAGTAAAAATAGACATGAAACATTCAAATCGATATTAATAAAAGTTACAATGAAACTATTCGTCTCAAGTAATTATTCAATAATTTCTTTCTTCAAAAAAGCATTGTGTCCCAAATTTTAATGTCCATGACATAAAACTGAATATTTTGGTTTTTGAAATCCATGGGGGACACACTTTTTTTTTTAACCAGAAAGTCTAACAGCACCAATTATTTCAAGGTCGAGGGCGGGTCCCGCTTAGAGTCCCACTGTGCGCCCCTCCTGCTGCCGGAACTGTAGCAGTTGTGGATTCCGAAAAGTCGATGGTTTCCAAGGGGACCACTGTTTCAAACAGAGCGACCGCGACCTCACCAATAGCGAAAGGTCTGACATGTGACGTCACGCTTCGTCACATATGCAGTGATTGTAACAATCGTTATGCCTCTGACACCGAGGGCGTTGTTGCGATCGCTGCCGCGGAACATTTAAAAGCTCTAGTATGTGCGAAAAGCTTCGAAACGGGATATAACTTTTCCTGAAATAACGATTCGGGATTAAAATTCGAAATAACGATTTCTGAAAGAACCGGAATTGGAATATAAATTTCTCAAATGCTGTATTAAAATTAGTAACCAGATCATTTTTTTTTTGAAAAATAAATTAGAGGCAGATATTCAGTAAGTTAAGTTCTAAGCGTCCGTGTATTCCACGAATAATTTTTAGTCAAGCGATAAGAGAACCATTAGTGACGAATGACAGGATATAACTATTTTTAACTTCAGTCGTTATCGTAAAATGTTGATAATTTTAAGGCTCATTGAGTTTGCCGTCAAAATAAATAATTGTTCAAATATCTTCACATTATGTTTCCTCACTATCATGTGTATGCACTTTACAAAATTCTGTAACCACAATATTTTTTATAAAAATTAAAGGGATAAATAAAGTTACAAGTATAAAAGCTTGTCTACAATTGTTTGTTATGTTTTCGGTTGCTTATTTCTGACTACAGAAAAGAATACAAATTCAACCAATCGACTCATAATTTTGAACCACGATGACAAACAGTGACGAGGTCGACATCTCACTTGGCACTTTCTTCTTCCCGCCTCACCACACCAAAGGAAGAAAATAGTGACCACGATATTTTTTACATCAGCCCGTCACCATTGATGAAGATGACGGATTTTTGATTGAATCAGTTATGGAACTCATCATCTTTCAATCATGAGATCGATTTTCCCAACCAATTTTTCGCGACCTCACAATTTGTGTCTATGAAATAAATAATTTCAAAGCATATTAAAATACATCAGACTTCATTTTTTACACTTCCAGCCAACTTTGACATATAAATAAAAATCAAGTGATGAAACTAATAAGCCCAGTGGCTTAGTAGCAGCTTTTCGCGCCTTTAAGGCAAAGATCCAAGGTTCGATCCTTGATCTGGGCATAGTCTATTCTGCCTTTCATTCCTTCAGTGTGTCTATAAACTGAGTACCAAGCATGTTTGAGAACTAAATACTAGGGACTTCAGTTAGGCACCCCATGGTCCTTGGACAGGAAAACAGCTATGGGCACTGTAAACTTTAACCCATATGGGCCGTAGTACCATAGGTTTAGCTTAGATAAAGCTAATATCTGAGTTAGCAACTTTTCTGCATTATATCAACTGAGAAATATTAAATCACAACTAGTTTAAATTCATAGTCAATATCATTCAGGCAACTGTTGATGCAGTCAGAATCAAGCCCTCTACCTCATATTCTCATAAATACCTTTTTTAACAACTAGGCTACTGTAAACGCATTACATTTTTCTATTTGCAAATATTGAAATAATTGTCTTTTGATAAATATAAAAAATATTTAACATTATTTGTTTTATTGATATATAACAAAATAAATGTCTTTGGGTGTCTAGTGTAAAGAAAATGTAGATTTAATGTGAAGGGATCCACAACATCCTTCTGAGAAAAAAAAACGTTGCTCTTATGATCCTGAGGTAATGAGTTCGATAACTGACGCTGTTAAAGATTATGATGCTGAGAGGGCCTATATATGTCAAAATATTGTGTTAGGATCAATGTCCCACAGTTGATTTTGTGTTATGGTGAAGAATACCGGCTCAATTGTCAACCTCATCATTTGTTCAAAATTATGAAATGACTTACTATTTAGATCTAGACAGACTTCTCCCGAAAAAGTATGATAATAATTTAATCTAACCTTTCAATGAAAAATATTTTGTTCATACTCAATTTTTCACAGATAAACTATGTGTAAAAACAAACAGCAGGCCTCAGTTGAAATCGAAGCGAGCGATTGTAAATTTTGTTAAATGATTCAGGTGTTTGAAAACGACAATTTTAAGAATAATTTATTACTTAAAATGATATATGCTTTTCTCTTACATAAGTAATTTTTTATGTATAGACTAAAATATCTGAGCATTTTTCTTGATTTTTTTAAAATATAAAACACAAAAACACTTTTTGTAAAGAAATTTTGATTCATAAAACTAACCAAAAATCAGTATAATGTTAAAAAAAATCCTTTGGAATACTTACTGTACAAATTATACTATTTAAATATTTTTATATCATCCCAAACTTTAATCTAAGTATAGGATTTATTAAAAACTATAAGAAGTATTTACTTTTATCTAGTATTTTGATCATAATTCCCAATACTCTTTCTAGTTTTGAAAAGCTCTTCTTTTGTGATGTCTAGTTATTCAAACATAGCTTGTATCAAATAAACTGAATATTTAAAAATTTTATTGTTAACAGTAGCTACTTTTACATTTTCCATCGAATATCAATCACGACGTTCAGCTGACCATAGAAAGAAATAGTTGCACTCAAAACAAAATGGATTTGTTATAATGAATATCTAGTACTTTTCTCACAAACAGGTAAGGACTTTATATATAAATAATGCTATTGGTGGTATACTTACAATAAACTATGGGTACTTTCATTTTTTCACCAAAAGAGATAAATTTAAAGATATGAGTATAATAGATAAATTTAAAAGATAATTTTGATGACTATTACAGAAATTAAAACTTTGCAAAACATTCTCTCTATAAACTGTCACTAAATTTCGTAATCCGTTATTGTAAAGAAATTAATGTTAAATTTTACACTTTATAAATCAGTTTATAATCTCTTCATTGTTTTTCGTTTAATGCCTTTAATAGCTAAGTGAATAATTCATATTTCTCAATGTGTGTAAGGCAATCTGAAACAAAGTGTAAACTCATAAAATATGGGTTCAAAAATAGGTTTATGATTCCAAAGAGTTAAAAATGAAAAAATAATAATTTTTTAGGAATAAAAAGGGAATCATAATTTTGTCAGAAAAGTATTGACCTGAAAATTGCATGACGTCACAGAAACGGACACCCGAAAGTAATGCACAGAGTGAATGCGTGCATGAGTTACAAGATCCTTTAATATGAAACATTAAAAATTTTAAATATTAAAAGAAAAATCTTCTTTATAAATATATTGCTATAATTCGTAAAATGTAAGATAAAACCTCATTCTCATCTAATTAATAACAAAAGTGTATTATACATCAGAAATCTAATATACACTGCTGGACAATTGCTAAGGACGGCTCACAAATTGCAATGTAGCATAACATTAAGCGAGATATGAGGCCTAGTAGGATAAAATTTTGTTGCCACACTGTTAAGACATTAGAATAAAGAATATTTATTGTTCTGGAAAGTACAAAAACTGTGAAACATCTGAAAGAAAAAAAATGATCATTTGATGCTGCATACGGAAAAATGGAACTATGCATCTAAAAGTCAGCAGGCACCTTGAAGAAAGGTGCCAGTACGGGATATGTCCACCGTGGAGTGTGATACAACATTCCACACGTCGTATCATACTTTGCACAACATTATCCAGCGGCTGTTGAGGCAATTTATCCCATTCATCTGGGAGTGCACTGATGAAGGTGTTCTTGTTTGTCGGAGGATAGTTTCGACCAGCAACTTGCCTCCCCAAAGCATCCCACACATTTTCAATGGGGTTTAGATCTGAAGAACGTGATGGCCATACGAGACGTTGAATATCCACGCTTTCTAGACAATCCTGAACAGCGAGTGTTCGATGACATGTTGTGTTGTCGTCCATAAAAACAAATTTATCACCGACAGCACCACGGGAAAGACGAACATGAGGAAGTAGAACTTCATTAATGTATCGTTGGCCCGTCATAGTCCCATTCGCAACCCCATGTAGGGGCGTGCGGCCATTGATCATGTTGCCGGCCCACACCATGACACTGCATGTCAGATATCAGTCCTTTCCTGGATATTTTCTGGACGATAAGCAATACCACTCTCGCGCCAGATCAGCTGGCGTCTACAATCCGATGACAGACTGAACCTTCTCTCATCTGAGAATAGTACGCATGCCCAGTCTTGTTCAGTCCAATTTCGATGCTCACGACACCATTGCAAACGGGCAGTACGGTGCTGTCTGGTCAATGGGACACACACAACAGGTCTGGGGACGTATAGACCTCCTCCCCTCAAACGTCTGGCAACAGTTTTTCGGGAGATCTGCTTTCCTGAGGCAGCAAGAAACTGATTTGCCACCTGCTGAGCTGTGGTGCACCTTTTCCTTTTTGGTAATAGGAGGATATATCTGTCTTCTGTAGGCGTCGTACTTCTAACACGACCTCCCCCGTGCCGCCTACTACACATTCCAGTAGTTTTAAATGACTTCCACAGCCGTGAAACAACGCTGTGAGCGATGTCGAACTCCCTGGCAACATCTGTTATTTTTTGCCCTTCTTCGATATTTCCAATAATTCGGCCACGCATAAAATCATCTAAGTGATGTCGGGAAGACATGCCAAAAATTTCAAGTTCGTATATTAAATCTTTCCTGTAAAACTTTGACTTGAAACAACAACTGTCCACACGCGTCAAAACCTTTAAAGCTCTTATGAACGATATTACGTGATGAACAAACGTGGAAAAAAATTTGCATACGCATTTTTCTTACTATATCCCGCACTTATTCTAATTTTCCACATTTTGCTTAATTTCATTTTCTGGTTGCTATGGATGATTGTGTTATCCGTCCTTAGCAATTGTCCAGCAGTGTATTAAAGAATAAAGGAAGTAAATTATATAAAATTATTTAGTACCTGTGAATGAATTTTAGAAATTAGCTTTTATGTTTTATTTAATAAAAATTATCGATCAATGGTTGATGACTATATTAGACATAAACTTTTTTATACTTATTTTATTTACAAATCAATATTTTATATTTTGAAAGGATATAAAATGTTGACTCCACAATTTTGAATAATGATTAAGATTACTTTAATACTATTTAAACCAGTTAACAAGCAAATGTGGACAGTAACAAAGATACAAGTCTTGTGGTTTACTGTGTCCAGATGTCTTAACGAAGGTGTGACATTTTTTGCTCGTTATTTGCTTTCCTTTGAAAATCGGCCATCAACGTCACCGTTTAGAGTGGTGCAAGGAGCACAAAAACTAGACATCTCAACAACGAAGTCGTGTTCTCTTTATTGAGGAGAATCGTTTCAGTGCCACAAGCAGATTTTTAACACCAGTTGATTTAGAGAGAGTTTGAGACAATATCTCATTCCAGTAATATCAAGGAAAGAGATTGTTATAGTGGACTGGAGTTGTCTTCTGGGCAACATTATGTTGAGCAAGCAGACTGCACTCCACATTTTTGACTGAGGTCCTGTAACATGAAATAGCTATTGTAAAAGGATGATCCTTCCACAAATATGTCGGTTTGGAGGTACCATTGGAGCAGACTTCGTTTTCATCTCTGACAATGCACGGCAACATAGGATTGCTGCTGCTCAACAGCTATTGGAAAGGGAAGATAACCCTCGAATGGATTCGTCAGCATACTCCCTGATTTAAATCCCATAGAACATCCGTCGTATGCTTTGGAAGATGTTTCGTGGCATGATTACATCCTTCGATTAACATCCAACTACTGAAACTGATGCTGATTGAAGAATATACACTCTTACCTAAAGAATTTTTAGATAATCTGGTGTTGGTTATGAAAAAGGGTGAAAAGCATTCATTTCAGTGAGGGGACGGCATATCCCATACTGAAGAACATCTGCTTATTTTTCTTCTTGAAGTTTTTCTTCCGCCAAAAGATCGATGGCAGCAAGTAAATCTGATGATATGTCCGTTTTGGTTAGTCTAAAGCATTTAGTAAGTGATCCATTGAAGCTGGATGGTCACCGGAGCATTTTCGACAAGTGTTGTAGACCTTTGTGACTCGTTCTAATTATTGCTACTTGAGAGTCTGGCCAAAGCTGTCTGGGAGCTTCGATCACATTTGATTTCCAGAAAAAGTGCCAGGGGAAGTTCTGGTGTGCAGATGGTGCTCAGGACTGGTATCGTACCTGGAAAATTCAACTCGGCAAATCATGATCTTATCACTAAGCCAAATGTCATTTACCACGTTTATTTGACGCAATGTTGTTGATATCTTAAGAGTTAAATAATGTAAGATTTTACTTCATCCAAGTATCCCAAAAGGAATTTTGATGGATAATCTTCCGAATTCATGGATTCCAAGAAGGGAACCTAAGAAATACACTTAAATTTGAGTGACTCAGAAGGAATTTTGATGGATAATCGTCCGAATTCCTGCGTTCCAAGAAGGTAACCTAAGAAATACTTCAAGCACCTACATTTAAAATGGAGTATACAGAAATAAAAAAACAAATACAAAACTACCATTGTTCAAAAGAAATTGATATTTGACACAAGAATTTCCTCTCTGAATTACAATTAAAGGACTCATATATCAACAGTTTAAAATCTCTGTAACATACATCTTACGCACTTTGGCTTAACTAGGCAACCAAAATTTATCTTCAATGATTAGAATTTTTTGTTTCATGCCAATACATGTCTTTTAACAAAAAGAAGGCCTCTGAATAAATAGAATTTAGTCTGCCTTATTTCAGGAAAATGCATTTAGTTTTCAACTTGAATTAAAACGTTAATAATGAATTGATTTGTGTTTCAGAGAATTGATAGCGTTATCCTACCTGAGATGATTTTCTGTTTAAAAAGCAGTTACTCCTCTTATTATCATTCTCATTTTTAATGCAAATATTATTCTGATTTTAAATTTGAGAATCCTTACTTTAATTCAATAAAAATTTATTTCCAAGTAATTTCTATTTGTTTTAATAAATGCATATTAATTTTCATGATATATTTGTAAATATCAATTAAATGAATTAACATGAATTACTGCTGTCAATTACATTTAATATTTTAGAATGAAGGCATAAACGTTAATCAAAAATTTAAAATATAATGTATTAAATTACAGCCTTTTCTTTAAAAATGTGTTTTCAGAATCATTAATGGGAAAATTTTATTGGAAAAGAAAATCATAATGAATGGAATTATTTAGTTACAAAGGAGCCCATTTTTTAACTCCTCCATTTTATAATAATATCTTTGGATATTGGCAATGTTTCAAGAAATAGACCAAAAGCGTGATAGCATTAAATAAAAATAATACATTTAGACACTGAATGACAAAATAATGACCTAAAACAGTTTGGTTAAAAACAGTTTTATTTTACATAGGCTTTAATTTTGAATTTTATTTATGAGACAAAAATAAATCCATTCGCAGTTGTTGCTAAAAAAACTCAGGATAATTTTGCTGGAAATGTTTTAAAGTTTTTTTGTTTGCTAGTCTAGTAACACAAAAATTGTCTCCATATGGCAATTCATCAATTATTTTATTGTCTTCGAGAACGAACATGGTTACCGAAATATAATATGTGATAGTTACATAAATATGATGTGAATGTAATGAACAGAGAAAATGAATCATCCAATACACTACTTGACATCAAAAAACGTATCTGAACAACGCATAGAAAACAAAATCGTTAAATGTGAATACTACTGCCACGATGGCGATTTTTACTGTTTTTTGATTCAATAAACAATCAAAGAATAGAGAGGACATCTTAACTTTCTTAGTAACACAAACTGGTGAAAATTGTCTTTTTCTGACTGATAGCAATCATAAAAAAATAGAAACAAAATTGAAATTATTTTTTAAACCGTTAATTCAAATAATATTAAAAAGCACTTATTAAAATTATTTTTTCAAATTAGGAATTTATTAAAGTTTTTAAAAAGTATTATAACTCATAGATATGACTCTTGCATTACAAAAACCGAAAATTATATAGCATAATTATAAACAGATAAAGGATACTTATTTCGCAATGCAATAAAATTGGGAAATAAATATCTTTTATAAAATTCTAGTTCTATATAATTATGCTTCAAAAACAATTTGTGGGCTTTAATCACTAATTATATTATAAAATGTATATTACTATATTTGTCGACAGTTGGGAGAGTGGTTAGTATCCCAAACTTCGAAATAGTAAGTCCCGAATTCGAATCCTGGTGAAGGCATGGATTTTCCATTCTAACTGTGTGCATACACATTCTTTATCCTTTCACTGTCGAGGCAATGAGGCCAATCCCACGGACTGCCCCACTGCATAAGATGTCATCACATTCACCCCTTGTACAGCTGAACAGATATATCCTGAGTGCAGCCAGGAATTAGGAAAAAATATTTCTTTATGTGTACCATTTTCGTACCATTGTCAACTATATTACGACATGTCAGAAGAATTTTTGAAGAAACATTTGATAAAAAATCATATATATTTCAGTATGAAAATAAAATTAATTTACTTTAATTTACTTAAAAATAGAATAATGGGAGAGTAAAACAGAGGTAATGGATTCAGTTTTGATGGCAGAACTAAATATGGAAATTCGGTACTATTTATGATATTCGATATTTATTTTGTTATTATAAAATGTACATTCTTATCCCTTTCTATATCTATATCTATCTATCTATCTATCTATCTATCTATCTATCTATCTATCTATCTATCTATATATATATATATATATATATATATATATATATATATATATATGTGTGTGTGTGTGTGTGTGTGTATATATATATATATATATATATATATATATATATATGTGTGTGTGTGTGTGTGTATATATATATATATATATATATATATATATATATATATATATATATATATATATATATATATATATATATATATATATATGTATATATATATACAGACGGTATTAACACATTTTTAGAATGACTTCGGGGCCGTTTAATTAACGTTTAAAATGTAAAGATTAGTTGTTTTATGTTCTATCTGATAGACTTTTTTTTGGACTATACGTCTGCATCGTGATTTCCATGATAGAAGAGAATTCGTAAAATTTCCAGGAGTATTGTTTTCCATTCTTCTTCTACTACTTTCCAGAGTACATCTTTCGAGGTGGTTTTGAGTTTAGAAAGAGCTCTTTTTAACACACCAAAGGCACAATAGTCCATTAGTAAAACGTCAGGGGACTTCGAAGGAATGTGTCGAAAAGGTATATATGCAATGCCTGTATTAGTCTTCATTTTTTTCAAGGAATGCAATGGTAGTTTTCGAAATATGACTTGTAGCTTTGTCTTGTTGATGTTTCACTCTTCGAAAGTGTTTGGGATAAAGAAGTGGAATTTCTTCTATAAATATTGAACGTAAAATCTTCTCCTGATAGTATGATAAGTAGATTTTAACATTTTTTTACTCTTTTTAATTTCCCATTATCGGAGAAACCTGCGACAATCATAAACCCCTTACTGAAACTTTCTTTACATTGACGGAACTAGGTTTGTACATATTTTCTCCTCATTTTCTATAGTAAATAGACCTTTTTTGTTGCAGTCATTTAGGTAAACCCATTCTTCATCAAGGGTCACAATGTATTTCCTTTATCTCCTGCTAAATGGTTTTCATACAGGATTCTACAAAATGCTTTACGTTGAGCCACATGTCTGGTGAACATTATGTTTCTTAGCTTTAAGTTGTAAATTTTGGTTTATTATTTTATTTATTGTTGCTACAGATGTATCTAAAGACTTTGCAGTTGATTGCTGTGTTGGCGGATTTTCTCTTGTTACTAGTGATTTCACTTTAAAAATATTTGAAACAGTAAGTACCTTTTTCGGATATTCGTTTGGAGTCTTCTTTCTATGTAGAAATTATGATTGACGGTTTTTACTTGTCCAATTTATCATGTTGCTTATTTTCCATTTAGAAATTTTAATACCATGCATTTCACAACGTTTTTGGTTTCTGGAATAAGAATATTTCTCATCGAAAAGTGCAAAAACATTTCCTTTAATCCACAGCTTGTTTACGTGCGACATTTTGAAAGAAGAATAAATTTAAAAGTAGCAGATGATATTTCTCACTTCAAATAATAAGCTGTTGCCAAAGTTTTTTATTTTAAAACATTTACTTTTTAAAATCCTTTATCCAAATCGTTCTAAAAATGGGTGAATACCTTCTGTATATATATATATATACATACATACATACATACATACATATATATATATATATATATATATATATATATATATATATATATATATATATATATATATATATATATATATATATATATATATATATATATATATATATATATATATATATATATATATATATATATATATATGTATATATATATACATAAATATATATATATATATATATATATATATATATATATATATATATATATATATATATATATATATATATATATATATATATATATATATATATATATATATATATATATATATATATATATATATATGAATAAATTAGCTACACATTTTTCCAGTTTGACTGTTATAAAAATAATTTTTCTCAAATGAAAAAGAATTGTAAATTTTAATATCAAATTAGTTATTTATATGAAGTATTACTAACGTTCTTAAAAATACTGCACAAATAATTTAAAATGTATAATAGTGATAATTTAAAAAATATTATTGCAACAGAAGCGTGAAATTTTATAAGAGGTTTATGAAAATTAACGCATTTTAATACAAATGTGAAAGAATTATTCAAGTAAACTCAAAAGAGAAATATTGCTCTGAAAATAAAATGGAAATTTGATTTTTTTCCCTGAAAATAAAAGGGTATTTTTTAATAATTTAAGTAAGAATTTTTAGAACAAAATAAAAACATGCTCATTTTAAACATTTGATTAAAAAATTACCAAAAATAAATAAATAACAGAGAATAGAACAGAAAAACAACAACAGAAAGGATGATTATCCAAGTTTATCTTTTTAACGAAATAAAATTCGGTAAATATTTTTTATTTTTTATTTTTGTTGGTGGAAATAAGAATAAAATTATATTTAAATATTTTATTTTGAAAAAAAATTTAATGAATCAAATTATTATCCTCGTATTTATTTTTCTGATTTCCTTTCGATGGAGATGCATTATAAACCACGGTGTTTTTGTACATCCCAAAATATTTTTTACTTTAAATGCAAGTTTAAAAATGTAAATGGTGCAAATTTGAATTATAAATACCGTTAATCAAAAATTACTTGTAATATACAATAATTAAATTTTATCGCCAACGTCATTCCAATTTTGGTGATTAAATTCTCTAAGTGATTTTTTGCTAACAAAAAGAATTACCACAAATTTTGGTACATTTAGTTATTTTCTGACATCTGTGACCTTTGACCGTAACGTCTCATCACTCCTTCTTCATTCCAAGCTATACATGTATGGTACATCGTAGATTTTGTTCATGTTATGCAATTTAGCTTAATTTTATATATTTTTTACAATATATGTGCCAATTATTATACTGCTTTATATCGAAATTTCTAAGCAGTTTAGTTAAGAAATTTAAAAGAAAACTTCTTATAGTTAAAATGCAATTTATCGATATAAATTGAGCTAAGTAAGTTTCTAGAGAGAAACACTGATAACAAGAAACAACCAAAATCATATTATTTCTATCTTAAATTGTTACCTTTACGGGATTATGATATCGTTAAATACTCGGTAAAAAAAAAATTTAAAGCCTTAAAATAATTGACAAACGGAATGGAAAACGTATAGCAAAATATATTCAATAATATTAGAAGATTTTCATGAAATTTATATAGTTAAAATACTGCAAATCTATAGCATGAATATGGAAGCATAAAACTGCATTTTATATTTAGAATGTATTAAATTTGCATTTTAAAACTCAACTTCATAAACTCAATTAAATATGAATCTAATTAGTTAGTAGCAGTGTGTGTCTCGCTGACATTTATTTCGCCATTTTATCATAAATTTTCGAGAGTTTGCGTATGACAGTTAATATCTGGATCGATAAAATTATGTGTCTGTGGTAAACGTAGAAATATTCGAATTTGGCTTCTTTCAATTTTTCAAAGTCATCTACGATAAACATTTTAATGTGAAATTTTATCAAACTTTATCATGGGTTTATAATATGGAAGTTAGTGAAAACTTCCTGGAGATTTCACCTATTGGCAGCAATTCTGGTTCTCAAAATTAAAAAAAATTAATGTTTATCCAAAATATCACTAAATAAAATGAATACCATATAAATTTCGGTAAATATATTAATATTTAATGAAAATAAATATCAAAATAATAGGATCAAAAATAAAAAGGTATTTTTCCTGTATGTAAGATAATATTTATAATTTTAATAAGAAACCGTAATAAATCGTTTGTATTTAGATTTTTAACAGTTTTGATACATACTTCTGTCAATGTTTGAAATTTCAAAAATTTAATTTGTGGTCTTTTAAATTTGCTAATTGTATGTAAAAATTATTTTCAATACTATAAATAGCAAATTAAACTATGCATTTAATGTAAGTACATTAATATAGTTTACACCATATTAATGATTATATGAACTTCGATGTAATTTATATAAATTATATGTGATGCAATGTATTTTGCGGAATTTGCTTAAATTGCATTGTAACTATACTAAAATGAAATTATATTAAAATGTGTTTCATATAAATTTTGATATAATTTCATTTTAATCTATTCGTCTTGATGCATAATTTTACACGTTCTCATGAGAAAAGAAGCCTGCGATTTCAATGACTAAACAATTTATTGATTTTTATCCATTGTCATCTATCAAGCATGTCTCTTTGTATACAGAAAACTAAACTAAGAAAAAATATCCTCAAAGTTTATTAAATATATTGGATAAAACTTTTGTAAAAAGTAAAATAAATATTCTAAGCTATAATTTCTCGATAACATTAGAACATTTTCTATGACTTCATTTTGGTGAATAAAATAAGAAAAATAAATTTTAAGCATTCAGTTAAATTGATTGTGTTTAAATTTTGCATGACCTTATTGTATTTATCACAAATATTTAAAACATATTATTCGATCGTAATACAAATTCATTCACTGTAAATATTATTTTTTCAGAAATTACTTTTACAATATTTTATGCTTTGTTTGAATAATGAAATATGGATTTAAGAGTTATTGTTTTAAAACATTTACTATGTAAATGTGACTTTTAAAACAAAACTTAAAATTTGTATTTTTGAAATTTATGTGCTAATTAATACAAGAGAAATTGATATGATTTTCTAGGATAGAAAGATATTTATAATGAAAATTTAAATGCCATTTTAAATGAAAATTTTTCTATTATTTATTTTATTTTTATAATATTTTGAATTACCTTTCATCTTTGTTTAGAAACATACAGCTAAAAAATTTCTGTGTTAAATACACACAAAAAGATGTCGACTTTTAAGAATTTTAAATTATTATCCTAAACATATTCTAAATATTCTCAGGCAAAATAAATTCATTTTATTCCTTCATTTTAAATTATATTTTTATACAAAAGTTAACTTTTTTATTTCTAAAATACATTTTAAAAAAATTTTAAAAATAAAGTTGTAGAAATATCGTTACTATTTAATTTCGTAACACCAGGTGATATAACCACAAAATGATACTACCGACTAAAAAATACTAATGATTACAATATTTTTCTTTTTATTTTTGAAAATATTTATCTCTTCAGAAAGTTAAAAATGACAGTTAAAATGTTTTATAAAGTGTTCAAAATGCTTATGTCTCCAAAGTAAAATTGGTTACAATAAACAATTACTAATTTCTTAATCTGTATTTCATGTGCTGTGGTGAAAACTGATTGATCTAAGACAGTTGCATTAGCAAAATATAACAGAAAGGAATTTTTGTGTATTTTTTATTAAATTATAATTGTAAAGTTTTATGTGGATTATATAAAATTACATTTCATTGAAATTAAATCACGAAATACAATCCTGGCCACCCAAATTGCAACACCAATATAAAGACAAGAAATATCGCATAAAACTTATTTTGTGGATAACCTGTTGACCAAGTATCAAATGATTAAATTTATAGATATCTGTGAAGTGTGGTTCCTCAATTTCATTAAGTTCTGCCATCCACATCCTTCTTTCATCGCACCATTGGTGATGGAGACGTCTGTGGCTCTGCGTTAAGGATTGACGAAGCAATGGACGTCTTGCGGACAGACCACTCTGCTGTAAATGGCGTGGAATGGTGCGAGATACTGGATGTTGCGTTGCAGACTGAATGTGCTGTGCTGTGGTTCGTGATGTGGCTGAGCGATTCATCAGTGCCATGCGCACAATTTGCCTGACATCACGTGAAGTTGTGCACTGAGGTGGATGCGGTCGGACACGCGTCGATCCATCGTACCCTCCTGTATCCAATGATCACATATCCGCGTTACAGTTGTTTGGTTTCATCCAACGCAGCTACCGATTTCCCTGAAAGATCATCCACAATCTTGATAGGTCCCTATCCTTCCTCTATTGAACTCGGATACTTGATCAAAAAGTGATCGCTGTTTTCTATGAGGCATAAATGATCGTTTTTTTTTTTTTTTTTTTTTTTTTTTTTAAATCAGAAGAAAAACACAATTGCCGAACTTGAAATCGTCGAAATCTCCATGCCTTAAATAGCACTTTGAAATAATGCCACAGGTGCACGTGATGTGCGTCTGCGCTGAAATTCTAATCATTTGCATATCTATCCTCCGCTAATGCATGTTGTAAATTTCATATTATTTGCATGCTTCCTTCAGGGTTTTGCATTTAATGTGGCCAGCAGTGTACAACAAAATATTTATGGATTTCTCTAGCTAACTAAACTAACTGTACGATCTATTTTATTATAATTTCTTTGTGTAAGAAGAGTGACGTATGAGTTTGATGACAGAAATTTTATCACTAAATTATTCCAATCTAGAGAAATAAAAAATCCAAATAGAAACAATTTGCTCTCATTTTAACTCACAACAAAACAAGTAAATTTACAAATGAAACAAAGTTTGACAGTTTAAAAGATGATATTTTATATCAAGATTATCAATTAGTTTCAATGAAGTATTTCCTTATATTTTGGATATCTGAGTCACAAAGATTTAAAAAAATTCAAAGAATTTTTCACACACACACACACACATTGAATGCCAATAACATAAGTTTAATAAATCCGTACTGACTACTAATGCTCTCAAATGTTGCTTAGTGGGTTTACGGTCAAAATCAAGAACAATTTAAAGGAATTATTTGACTTCACAAAGACAATAGAAAATTTGATTTCCAAAATCAATCAGTATTTTGCCAATTAAGTTATTTATATCTAAATATTCTTTTGACAAGAATATCAAATCATGTGTTAGAGATTGCACTAAATTTACATGTATTTAATTTCATCATTTACGCTAATGTATGCATAATCATCTTTAATATATAAATATTCATTAACAATCAAATGATTATGTATATATTTTAACATGGTTCAGTTTAATTTATCATCTAAAAATATTCTGTTATAACGAATTCCAATCTATATTCACTTATATCATTACCGTTTTCCATCAGTTAGGAAAGCGCGATCTACACTTAAGCATTCTTCTTGATGCATAAGTTCCGAAATTGATTCAAATATTTTTTATTGTGCCGAACTCTAATCAATAATTCTTCAATCCCGCTGTGTTATTTGGTAACATGCCAAGTTCCGAAACGTCATCACACAATTGAACATATTGTTTGATAAAACTTGCTGTGGAAAAAACAAAAATCAATAAAGTAAAAATATCTTACTAATAAATAATATATATATATGTATATGTGTGTGTATAAATATAAATATATCTATGATTTTTTAAAAAAAATTGAATGATTAATCTCAATTTTATTTATTACTTCTATCACTAACATTTTTTTAAAATTTGGTTCCAAATGATCTAAGTTTTTAAGAAATATAAATGATTCCATTTTATTAAACATGATTGGTTGGTTAGTTGGGTTTTATGGCGCAAGGTCCAAAAATGGACATGCTGCGCCTTATTAAACATAAAATATTTTATAAAACAACAATAAAAGCATAAAATATTTTATATTTTATGCTTTCAAACCTATTTTCTTTGTGTTTTCGTATAGAAACACTCGCTTTGCAACAATTCTTTTTCAGTATTTAATAGGAAATGTTTTGAATTCCTTACATATAGTAAAATGAAATCATTTTATTTTTACAGTGTATTTTTGTGAAATTTTATTTTATGGCTTCACCCTATTATAATTCAATAAAAAATCAACAAAATATTATTGCGTATTTCATTCCTTTGTTAATTCTAATTTCAGGAACATTTATCTTATGTGGATTCATTCCTTTATATATTCTTTAGTAGAACAATACAAAAATATTTTGATACATCATCAGATTATTCTAGTTTTCTTTGATTATTTGGATTTGTTCTCATTGGAAATAAGATAACCAAAGATGTTATAAAAAGATAAATTATGGAAAAAATAAAATTTTGGTTTATTTCTACAAAATTTTCAAATTATAAAAAAATGGTTTTAAAATTTAATTAGTTTAATTTTTTATACAGTTTCTTCGGCAGAATTTTGATAAGTGTTTTCACTTTTCTTAAAATTTTTATAAGAAAGCTGTTTTACTATACTGAAAGGCATTTATTTCTTTATTGGTTTTCTTTGCATGTTTTCTTACGGCTGTAATACTTTAAAAATCAACAAACTCCCTTTATTTTTTCGTATTTTATTTCACTTCTTTATACGCACGATTGGGAATAACATTTTTGCTATTTTCTTTACCTTGTAAATAAAAAAATATGACTATCTTGTTGATACTTGAATAACTACTGTAATCTACAAATATTTTTTTAAAAAAAGCAGGTTTACACATTTGTTAAAAAACATTAGTTTAAACATTCCACTTGCAAATACTACTTTTTTCCGTTAAACTTTAATATTGGTGTACATAAGTAGCTTATTATATTGCTTAAAAATTAAATCCGGTTTTATATTTCTCAATACATCGGATAACAGAAAATGCACTTTCATTCAGATAACTATAACTATTAAGTATTGATCAGAATAGATAAATGATGTGGAAGTAGAAAGAAAACTGACACTTGAAATGGTAATTGTGCTTCATATGTATTCTCAAAAATTTCATACCATTGCCCTTTACATTACAATAAGAAATCATTATTTCGTGGTGTTTTTCCATGGAATTATACAAAATCTGTTGTATTTTTTAAGTCCTCCGAAGAAAAAATAAACTCGCAAAGTAAATACGGTAAAAAATTCCGTAAATTTTTCATCTACAGTTTCTTATCTTTTTCTATTGAATGAAGTTGAAAAAGGATTCATTCGCACATTCTGTAATTCTTTTAGATACTTACAAAGTAAGTGTGAATTTTTCCTGAATGAATACTTAAATCTAATATTATTCATAATATTTTTGGTTTATTATGAAAGAAGTCACTGGTTGCTAGATACATACGGGTTTACAAATATAGTATTGATCAACGGACAAGCTACATAAAAATAGGATATTTATAACTAACAAGCATCCTGTAAACAGGATATTTTGACTCTGCGTTATGGAGAACCTAAGAACCAAAGGCTATTTTAGAGTTATTTTATGATAAACATAATATTATTTGGAGAACTCCCCGTATTCACATGATGCAAGGAAAAATTCTGAAAAATGTTTCTAAATCTACTGTTTCTCTAAAATCTACTGTTTCCCAACTATGCCTTGAATCGAACTCGGGATTTCTAAATATGAAGAGAGTGGTCTCAACATTCCACCACAACGAGCCTAAATATAATACTTTGATACTGCGTAGTTGACCGTTTCACCGCTTAAGGCTGTTGTAAATAAGTTTTACATAGACATTGATGGCTTCGTAGAAAGAAGGATGTGAAACAAAGGAAGAAATAAAGAAAATTTACAAGAAACCATTCGAAGGGTGTGCATGCATGCACATACATAGCTGTGCAGGGGAGTCCCAGACAATACCTTAAGATTAACGGCCTTGGAATACTTGTACATAAGCAAGTGGCTTGAAATTTTGAGCCACGGTCAACTGACGAGATCACATCTGAGCTGGAATCCTCCTATCCTTGTTCACACCCATCAGTGAAAGGACTTTGGACGTAAAAGATTAACATGGACACGTCCCCAATCCTTGGAGCTCCAGCAACTCAGGGAGGGCGAATACGGTCACTCTCCCAATCGCTGCCTGTGGCAAATGAGGCTTTACTTTGCTGATCTCAATTTGAAGCGGTGGGAAGGTACAGGGGCAGAATATCTTAATTTCTGATATACATCTTGACAAAGTTTATGAATATGTAAATATTCATAAACTTCTGCCTGCCCTCATATACCAATCTCGTTAGACTTCTATGTGGTAGCACAGATGGGAGACCTCCAACAAACCCAGGAAACTCTTTGAACTCTTCCCGAAAGTTTCACGGAAAAGACTACAAGGGGACTTCTTCCTAAACCAGCTTCTTACCGGCCACGGAGTCTTCGGCACCTATCGCAGCAGATTCCATGGGCAATCAGATGTCTGTCCACATGACGGTGATGTACAAGATCCGGAACACCTTCTTTTCCACTGTAGCTGCTACTCCAACATTCAGGAAAAAACATTTCCCAAGAACTTCCACCAACTACACTTCAAGCAGCTCCTTCTTCTTAAAGAATTCAGGAAAGGTGCCAAGGAAATTCTGCAGGCTGAACTCCTCCTTCAGCTCACTGACTAACCTCCGCCTCCTCCTTCCTTATACATATGTTCTCTGCTGTATCTTTCTCAATTAAGGCCATCCGGCCCTCTTCCAGCTACAGTGAGTCCCAACAGAACCCCTTTTGTCCCTTCGGTTTGGACAATCCACAAGAGCTCTACTCACACGCCCTGGCCAAGTGATGAGCCTGGGTTCCCTTCATGATTACTGTCCGACGACGTTCTCCACCGTATACCTTCGGGTGGGACGGTGCTCTTTGGTAATGTTATTACCAAAGTTATTATTATACCAATCTAATTTGCTTTACTTTCAATATCTTTATTAAAAAGAATGTTGGGCAAAATGTTTGGAAACAAGACTTAATAATTTCATTAGAAAACGTTTTTCACCAGTTCTAAAGTAATTTCCCATGAGTGCATAGATGTGCATGCAGGAAGCATTAGAGCAGCATTCAATCCCTAGTGTTCAACAGTTGTTAAGATTGATTCCAAGATTTTCAGCTTGGAGGAACGCTGTCCTACCACTAGGACGTGGTGATCCCGAAACAGGATGGCCAAACAAAACACGCAAATACGATACTTATATTTTTGATGATATATAGTATGCATCAGTTATAATTTACAAAATAGTTACTATTTTATCAATTGGTAACTTTTCAGAATTAAGGAAGATAAGAATATCTATATGAAAACAAATCTATTTATTCTAAGAGTACCCAAAATCAGCTAAAGACGAATATTTTTATAATTTCTTTATTTTATGCTTATTATACGACAAGTAATTACCTTTACTTTGAAATTTGAGAAAAAGGAATACATTTCTGTCAAATTTGACTTTCCATGGAAAGAACAATATACGGTCAATTCATTTAAGTGATCTTTTAAGAATTCGAAGATAGTTGCATTTAATAGAGCTGATAGATCTTAATATTTTAATGTATTTAATGAATTTTGATATTCTATATTATTTGTACTATAACTTTCATAACTTAATTTTCCGCGTTTTCCATTACACAAAAATAAAAAAATGTGGTTCTTAAGAGTTTAAAATGTTTGATCAGCTTTGCAGAACTGGGTAGAAGGAATTGCATGAGAAGTCGATTTATTCTTAAAAAAATCAATAGACTTTGGAAAAGAGATCATTCAAAGTTAACAATTGAATTATCGTTTCTCTGGCTTTCAATTTAGCGGTCATAGATTCAAATTCCTCCTATGGTAGAAACGTTCGAGTGATTCATATTTCATTTTAAAATATATAAGTATGGGCCTTGATCAGTTCAGATCTTGATTGTATAAAATTACCTCAGAGCGACAAACAAAAGAAATCATCAGTTTAATGAGTAAAATTTAAAATAGAAATACATTTTTACTGAAATAAGCAAAAGAAAAACTTAATATAAATTATTTCTTTCCACATAATCTTTTTAATAAATAAATTTAAAACACTTTAAATTAAGTTGCTTTTCATTAAAACAAAGTTCCAGAGATAAACTTTTCAAATCGCTTATGCCCTTGATACTTTATTTTGCAACATGAGGTTATTTGCGGTTCGATAGCTAGGGTAAGAAAACGAAGATGAATTGCTTGTAAAACTGCCAATAAAAGCAGATGATAACCTCGTATGTTTTGTTCAAAAATCAATATGGTTAAACATTTTTCAGAAAAATCTACCAATCATTTTCTGACCTATTAATTCTCTAGTTATCATCCATTATTTCTGAAAGCACTTCTATAACGCTGAATGAATATCATATTTATACAGTATTCAGATAAATACTGGATTTCAATGCATAAAAAATGTATGTAAGCATTGTAATTGTTTTCCTAATCAATATTCAATTATTTTATTCATGAATGTTTGTCGTGTGTTTTACGTACGTCGTTAATCCTATTTTGTATTATTTCCCTTTTCTTATTTTAAATTTTATCTACTTCAATTTTATTTATGTTTGTTTTGTAAATGCTAATTTTTATTAGTATTTAACAAGATATAAATTACAGATTTTGAGTTAAAATCTTTATATAAAGCTTGAGGAAATTTCAGGAATAGAATAAAGTAAAAACGTGCTACCTTTCATCTTTTCTTTGATAATCGAATTCAGAAACAAAAGACGTCCTATCTTCTTAAAAAAGTTGCTGACAGACAAATAATGTTATTAATAGGCTTAATACTGATGTTCTATAAAGAGATAGTGATTATTCCTCTGGGTATATCGTCTTGTAATTTTACGGGAATTTACATTTATAATGAACAGTATGTTAATTTGACATTGAACATATTTTTATTAACTGTCAATATCAGTATTTGTCTTAAACATACATAAACACGCTGTCATTACCACAACATAGATTAAACATGTTTTTTTTTTCTTTAAAGTAGTCTTGTTAGAACTGTCCATATTAAGTGTGTAAAATCATAAGCACTTACAAACTTATCGGGGAGATATTTAATATTCAACACTAGTAGTTGATTTCTGCCTAAAAGAAGACAATTTCCTATTTTTTATAGGGAATTGTACAGTGTATATCTCCAGTCATATCTCTTCTTCGTAATTCTTTTCGCAGCATGTCCATTTTTAGACCTTGCACCATAAAACCCAACAAACCAACTAACCAACTTTCGTCGTAATTCGAATATAGATTAAGCGAAAAATTAAGTAAAATGCTTCATATCTTCAATTTGGTTTTTTTCTCCAAGGTGAATTTTAAACTGCTTTATTATTGATGCCCTATAAGGGTATATTGATTATGTCTTCAGATAATTTTAAATAAGATTAAAATGAACCGTCTGTTCATGAACAGTCTGTCAGATTAAACATTGAATACACTTCCATTAACTGCCAATGAACACATTGCGATTTGATTAATAAAAAACTTAACATGAATAAAATGAACTCGTTCTTATCTTCAAATAGTGCATAACACCAAAAGGGAAATCACATACTGCAAGAAATTTATCTGCGCGTATTTAATAACAAATTAAATTTATGTACACAAAATATTTAATTTAATTAAATTTGATAACTGTTCTACATTAATACTAAAATCTTTAACTTAGGTGAAAGCCTTTAAGGAATTTAGTTTTTTTTCCTTTTGTATTACTGTCACACTCTCTTCTTGTACAACAGGCATCATTCTGCCTTTTTGAAATGGAATCCGGTTTACGATAAGCATCCACTGCCGAAGTGGGATTCTAACTATAAATTGTTTAATTTTAGACCAGATTGCTAATCATTCAATTGCTAGTTCAGCAAAAATATATTGGAGAAAAAATATCAAAATAGTGTGTATATGATTGTCTTAAAAATTTTCCGTGTTCTGTAGCCATGGTGTTGCATTATCTTCAGAATGGGATCGATTGTCTGAATGCTCATCTTTATAAAAGGCTCATCTGTGTGCACTCTTTGAAAGTCTATATAGTCCGTGGATAAAATGCATATGGAAAGTGCACTGCGCTATAATCTAATAATGCTGTTGTTCTTCAATTTTGGGAAATAAGATCAAGACAAATGGATTAGTGGCCAAATCTCTGGTATTTGTATAAATAAAAATAAATAATCACAACAAAGAATTTAAAGTAAATTGACGAGTAGAAATTTCAGCTGTGTAATACTGATATATGGGAGTAATGGAAAATGAATGATAATATTGAAAATGTAAGAACACGTGTAAAATTTAAATTTAAAAAAAAAACAGTAGCTATCGTTATTACAATCTTTAGGGAAATTTTATTGTATTGAAGAATTAATTATAAATAATTAATAGTTCATAAAAATCAAGTTTTCTGTACTTTTGATTAGGAATTTTATTTTCATAAAAGTATTTAAAGCAAGTATTAAAGTCTTAAACTTAGAGAATTATTTACAAGTACTAATCAATTTACAACGTCTTTGCTGAAAAATAAAGATATTTTTTTTAAAAAAAAATAACTCAGATATATCGTAAAATATTACAATTTTTACGTTTCAGAAAAAATGCGATGAACATATAAGAATATAATCTTAAGGTAACAGGCAAAATAATTCACCACAGATTTTAATTTTTTGATACTGAAAACTTTTCTGTAAAAAAAGTTCAGTTCAAAGTTTTCTTATATGCAAAAGATTTAAATTTTCGTCTGATTTTCTTCAATTATCCTTTCTCTAATAAGCAAGGTCGGATTTCTGTCTAGACCGAACAAAAGAATATCTTTTTTAAAAAATAAATACCGAGAAAAGGTTCCGAATCAATAAATGTCCATGGGTAATTAGCTCTTTATGTTCAAGGTAGAAACGAGTAAAAATGTTTCAAAATTTCTAATTCTTTGAACATCAGAAAAAAAATGCCTCCTTGAAGTACTAGGTCAATCAATTTACGAAAAAAGGATTTTATTCAAGGTAAAACTTCCATAAGCTGAAAATATTTGGACAGTATTAAGTTCTGAAATGCTTTTGTGTAAATAGTTTTATACCATGAAGATGTATCAAAATTCAAGAAAACTAAATATGAAACTCGAAAATATTTTCAGTGATTGACGAATCAATAATTTAATGGAACATGTATGTTTCTTTTTATAAGCTTTTGTAGAAATAAAAATAAGCATGAAATAAACTTTAATTTTTTTTTAATTTTATATAATTTTAATTTATGCTTATTTTAGAGACAAAAAAATGTATTTTGATATTTTTGTAGCCTTTTTACAAAAAAATAATTTTAGCTAACCGTTTGATCATTTAAAATGAATTAAATATTAAATTTTATGAATAATTAATTCATTGCTGTATTTCAATAAAAACTCTTAATTTAACTAGCAATAATTTTACTTAAGTAACAAAATTATTTACTTTTGTTGGTGAAATTCTACAAAATTATAATAATTAAAATGAAGAAAAATTATTCTTCATCAGCACCAAACAAGATCAAAAAATCTCGTAATAAATGTACATTCAATCTTTCAAGAAATTTTAAACATGTTATCAAATTTCAATCTATCTATTTTCATAAAAACGTGTTGTAGTTATTACTAATGACACTTGGACAATACAAGCTCGCTATGCCATGGCTTTGCGAATTTAAATCAAATGGGAGTTTAATCAGAGCACCATATAGGTAAATGTACGACTTTTGCTCTTCAAATCCTCCGATAGATGTCAGCACCAGAAAATCTACTCCCTCAATTTTGGCATTGATCTGAAGGGGGAGTAAATTTCTAAAGACCATTGCACCCATGGTAACTGCTCAACGACCGACCACAGGACTTTCGATTCCACGGATTTAACGAGCACGTACATCGCATGTACTCGGAGGGTCTATGGCGGCATAGGGAATCGAACTCCACTCTTCCGGATGGAAGGCCGATACCCTAACCACTAGACTACCACGGCCTCGATAAAAACGTAGTTAACTGTAATGAAAAAACTATTCAAGAAATAAAATATCCACTTTTTTAAATTTATCCAGAAAATTATTAATTACTTTTGCAGCCTATAATAAATGACCTATGGACTGCATAAAAATAAATGTAATAATGAAATATATGTGGTTTTAAATCGTATAGTTTACGTAAGAAATCGCAGATCCATTACAAAAATGTGCTAAATTTTTAATTCTTTACATTTTATGTATCATAAAAATTTAACATGGAGAAAATATTGATTACATTAACTGATATTTTCCATGTTCACATTATATATATATATATATATATATATATATATATATATATATATATATATATATATATATATATATATATATATATATATATATATATATATATATATATATATATATATATATATATATATATATATATATATATATATATATATATATATATATATATATATATATATATATATATATATATATATATATATATATATATATATATATTATATATAAGATTATTACCTTAAGATTAAATCTAAGCCAGTAGCAAGACAGCCCAAGTGACCAAGACCTATAATGCCCATATCTATTTTCCTGATGCAGGGCTCAGGGTGCGAAGCCCGGTCCCGGTAAAGTTGGCAGCCTAAAGCGAAACTCCCATTGTTTAGTTTCCAAGCATGAAGCAATTCAGTTTAGTAACTCATTGAAGGAATGAAAGGCTGAGTCGACATTGCCCAGCCCGAGGATCGAACTTCGAACCTTTGCCTTGAAAGCGCGAAGCAATTCCGCTAAACCACAACTTTTAAGATTGTTTTTATACATACAAAAACATCTCAACAAAGTAAACTCCATATTTTATATTGCATATATCATTGTCTTGAGTACTATAATCACAAAATATATAACATTGTTTTGAAATATGAGATATCAGTCTAAAAAATGCTTAAAATGGATGAACAATACAAAATTAATTTGTAAGAGAGAAATGTTTAAAATATACTTCGTGAATGTATACAGAATGTGTCAGGTAAACAGAAAAGTTTTGTCGCTGTGTAACGTATTCTAAATGAAGTTTTGGAATGACAAAACGGGCTTTATTCATCGAAGTTAGCACAATTACATGTAACCTTCTTCCAACAGCTGACCGATGACGGAGTGGTTAGCACCCTAACTTTGTAGTAGTAGTTCTCGGGTTCAAATTCTGATTCGGGCATGGATGTTTCTTTCTCTCTATGTGTGAATTTGTGTGTAACTCTACAACAGCCAGCATATCTCAACCTTTCAGTATCAGGAGCCCGATTTTCAATCATAATTTTGATCTCGATCCCAACATATACAATAAAATATATATAATAATGTATTTTGAGTATTTTTTGGCTCTAAATCTACACTAAGAGCTTAATTTTAATCGTTACAAATTAATTAAGAATTTTTACTTTGCAACGCAGATTTGACAAAGCAAGAATCAGGTGTCATTTTGCCACCGGATTTGTCAGTGTTGAGAATTAATTAGTTAATGAGAATTTAATAAGTTAATTATTAAATATTATGTCAAAATGTATTTTGTTTTGCATGTGTAAGCACTTTTGTTTCAATTGCTAAATCAATTTTTTAACTAATGTATTTTCTTGAATATGCTCTAGCCCCCCCTTTTAGTGTGTTTTTTGTCCCCCTAAGAGGGCCCCACTGGTTGAGAATCGCTGCTTCACAATGTTTGTTACAATTCTTTAAGCTTACAAATTATTACAATGTTTACGCTGCTTTATAATTATAGGCCAATGGTATTCAACTTTAGGCCTCTTTCACAGACGACTTTTATCGTACGATAAAAAGTCGTCCAATATTTTATCGTGAGAAGTTATTAAAAATCCACACAATAGACTGCTTTCTTTCACAGTGAACGGGAAACGATATTGTGTGACCAGTCTATTGTGTGGTTCTTTAATAACTTTTCTCACAAAAAATTTCGGACGATTTTTTATCGTACGATAAAAGTCGTCTTGTGTGAAAGAGGGCTAAGCAATGTTTTTTCTTTCTCATTTGACGCTAAGCAATTAGCATTAACTGAATTTTTCGTTTCCATTTAAAAAAAAATTTTTAACTATTTGTTGATGCCAATTATACACAAAATTGTATACTATTATTCATATATTGTTGAGGGTAACATTTAATTTCAACACAACGATAGAAACAAATCCAAAAATTACAAAAATTTCGGAAGTAGACTCAACAAAAAAAATTTTATTATTACGATATAAATGCATAAAAATAACAGGAACAAATAAATACTTTAAAATGCAAACAAAATTCTGTAATTGCAAACGTGATTTTGAAATTCAACATTTGTTTTTTCCTTCACACTATTTGTAAGCTTTCTTTCATTTATTTAATAGTAGCTATATTAACTATATATTATCATATGTTAAAGAATAAATAACTTATACGAGTTATATATATATATATATATATATATATATATATATATATATATATATATATATATATATATATATATATATATATATATATATATATATATGCAAATTTTGTTATATGATGCTCAGCTGCTAAGATCCTTTTCCAACTTTTCAGCACAGCAAGGGGTGGAAGTGAGGACTCATCATATTTTGGGACACTTTGTGGGTATGCGATCTTGGAAAAACCACTCGAAAATGGGTGGGGTTTCATAATTTAAAACCAGGGATCAAGCAGAAGAACCGTAAACTTGACCTGACACCACCAATTCAGGTGAAGGACAGTTTGACTAGGATTTATTTAATGTGTTTAATGCCATTAGCGGTTTCAGTTAGAACGGGATTCGAACTCACTACTTTCCGATAACGAGAACGAGCGAAATAACAAACCGGGCCACAGCAACAACTATATATATATATATATATATGTGTATATATATATATATATATATATATATATATATATATATATATATATATATATGATGTGTGTGTGTGTGCGTGTGTGTGTGTGTTTCTCTAGTTGTTTCGTCGCAATTCCCTTATTTCTATAATTTCCCTTTTTACTTACTTTTTAATTACTCTAATTAATTTTCTTTGTTTTCTAAATGATTCATCTCGTTCTTACCAGAAATATTTTTTTAATTTCTAATAAAATTTAGAAATATTTTTTTAATTTCTAATAAAATTTTCTGATTTGGGCAATTCGAACTACTTTTTTCACTTATTACATTTAAACTTCTAAAATGATTTTTTCAATTATTTATTCATATATTTTTTCCAACGGCGGGCACTTGGGTGACGAACCCTGTGCCACAACAAGGCCAGAAACTGCTACTCATTTGTCTATACCCTGCGGGCACCTGTGAACCAAGTCACGGAGGTAAGTAGCGTTGCCCGCCCCATACCACCACAAACCCGTTTATAGGGTGGGCCACATTCATACATCACAGAAGAAAGGACAGAAAAAGAAATTAACATCCATGCCTGAACCGGGATTTGAACCCGGTACGCACAGCTCAAAAGTCAGGAACACTAACCACTTAGCTATCGGTCAGCATTTATTGATATATATATATATATATATATATATATATATATATATATATATATATATATTGTAAAATATTAAGTAAGCATTTACACTCTAATGCGTACTGAAAAAGATGTTATTCCAGTTCTTATCACATGATTGGGATATTATTACATACTTTTTGCTGGCAAAATCTCAAACAAATGAGCACATCAACGGAGTACCCATAGTTTTATTTAATTATATCTGTTTTTCAAATAAAAAATTTTCTCAGAACTGTAAACAATTTTATTTATTTTTAAATTCGCTCAAATTGAATAAAATCTCATAAAATTCTCGGAACGTTCGATGATTTCTGGAAGTAATATCAAAATCTTCTCTAAATTTTTTCTCTCTCTGAAAAGAAAAAAATAGATAAAGTAACAAATAATTTAAGAAGGGGGATGGCACATCGAATCTGTTTATCCCCCACAAGAAAGAGGGGGGAGGAATGAGTTTCGAATATTTCTCCGAAACGTCTCGCTTAGAAATTGAAACTTATCTAAATGTGGTAACCTCTTTCAATCTCCATTTATAGTTTTCGTCTCGTACTTATTGCGAATCGATGCCAGGGGGGTGATCAGACAAATAGTCGGCATGCGTTACATGATCACTTAAGGTCGAATTTTGACCCATTTTACAACTGTCACTCGCCATCGCGAATTAACGGATCCCTGACCTTCAGGTGACCTTCCTTTATCGACGTAGGGAGAAAGGGCTGCTGCTTTTGCTACGAGGTTTCCCCTTGAATCATTATGTTCAGGATCGCATTTTTTATTTTTCATAGGAAAAGAATATTTGAGCTTTTCTTTTTTTTATTTATTTTCGCGCTTCGAATGCGAATTCCTTTTCTTAATATTTCTTTTGGAGAAAGGTGATGCTTTGGCGTGTTTATTTATTGGAAAGGCGGCGAAATGTGAGGATTTTTTTTTCTCTTCTAGAGATTTGCTTTTGACTTTTAGTTTGATATAAATTATACTTTCGATTATTGAGAATTCCTTGTTGGGATATCTAGCTTTTTAAAATATTTATTTTTTGATATTCTCAATATTGCTATTTAATTCGAAATATATTTGTGTTTTTATCTCTTCAAAATTTAGAATTACATTCAGTAAAAAATTCACTTAATTTTATGTATCTTTTGTAAATTGTATTGCGTATATAAAATCAGTTTCTTCCATTTAATATTTCTTTTTAAATGTTGTAATACAATGTTTATCTGATTAATTTATATCGTAAGTCTCTTAAATTTCTTTTTTAATTGGCAATAAATATAAGTTAATTAACTAAAACTAAATAATGAGAATTTTATAATTTCAATGCAACAGAATTTTGGTTTCACAAAAGTGCATATCTTATCATTTCACATAAAATTTATGTTTTTTTAATTTTATTTTTTATTATTATTTTTATACAAAAACGTGTGTCGCATACAGTTAAAAAGCATTTGAATTTTATAAATATCATATGCCCATAAAATTAGTTTATTCTAGTTAGTATATTTAATTGAAATTTTGTAACTTTTTCCGATTTATTTTAGGAATCATTCATTCTAGTTATTCAGTTCTTCGTTTTGCTTATCAATAAGTATAAATTAAACAAATGATGTTTTAAAATTTTGAGAATTTTAAGATTTAAAAAAAAAACAGTAACATGTCTTACAAAAGAAGATCAAAATTTTTTCCTGACTCTTTAATTAGAAATTTTTTGTATTTAATCTCTTTTTTCTTCATAAGAATGTATATCACATTCATTGAAAATGCAGCAAGTTTTATAAATCATGAGAAAATTTTCAAACATATTTTACTCTACTTAAAACATTTATTTGAAATCTCGTGTACAATTTTCCCAAGCAAAATAATATTGTAAAATAGCATTATATAATAAAATCCTTAGAAGAACAATTTCTAGGATTTTATCGCATTGTAAAATATTATATTGATCATTTGTATAGTATTTAGATGTACACTTGTGTACTACCCTTTCATAGTATATCGTTTGAATTAAAAATTTACTGAATATATTTGCAATCGAAACAACATACTATTTTAAAATAGTGTTATATTTTAAAAAACCTCTGAATATATTACTATTGTATCTCGAAGTCAAGCTAACAGCTCATTGCTTGTCATATTAGCTTTCAGTTTTTCAGTTTGTAGTTTTAATTACCATATCAAGGTGATTATTTGTGAGAGATCAAAATCTATTTAAAAATTCATGCTTCCCAAAAAACATTTTACTTTGTAACTACCTATTAGTACACATTAATCAACTGGAATTGTAACAAGAAGGAAATAATAAAACTTTATAACTAAGTGGCACATTTTGCAAATACTTTAAATAATTTCAATCTTCTTTACTAAATATTCAACTAATGTGATATTAAAGACTATTTCTTAGAACAACAATTTTCATTGTTGAGACAGAAAATAACTAGGTAATTTCCCAGCCATGGCAGCTGATTCGGAAACTGAATAATACTACAGATCATAAGTTTAATTCCCTCCTCGAGCATGGATGATTGTAGTGGTCCGAACTCAGTAAACTGTAGGTCTCAATCATCTGCAAATAAGGAGCATAAGTGCACAAAAAAGGGATAGATTTCTATAATGATTTCTTCTCACCAATCACAATGATTAATTTAAAATATTTGACAAAATAACTATGTATCACTTTATGATTCCATTATGCCTTTATTTTTTTATTCCATTAAGTTGGAAAATAGCAATATAATACACGTTCCCATATTTATAATACAATAAATAACACGTTCCCATATTTATAATTAAACTCATAACTGTGATCGTTTTTAATAGAAGAAACTTAAATTAGTATTTGTAGTTCAACTTTAATTGAAACTTTTAGGAACATTTTCAGCTGCAGATGTTTTTCAAAGAGATCAAAGAGCTTAAAATCCTGAAAGAAAACTTATTCACTAATATATTATGTACAATATTATTGAGAACAAGTCACTTTAAAACTTTTACGTGATCATCTGCTACAAAAATTGATTAGTTTTATCATATTATTAAGCTTCAGAGATAAATTTTATGACATTTAAATTGTTAAGACTTTACCAGTTTGGTATTAGATTCTATATATTTAATCAAGATCATGAATTTTTCAAGAATCTATATTTTACCATGTACATTTACATCAAACATTTGATGTTTCTTATTTCTTTATCATTTTTAAATAAAGGGTTTTCTGCAAACTTTTCTGCAGATCAAATATTTTATCCTTCTACTAATGGGGAATCTTTGCATAGTTCATTTAGAGCCATTTACATCATTTGTTTAATTTGAAATATGAACTTTTTAATTTCAATTAATATTTTTAAGACATAGAAGAACACAAGGATTAACAGTTAATTCGGGAACAAAGTATTTTAATACCTCATTTCAGGGCACCTGGAATTCGTCTCTCTGTTGTTCTTATTGCCATTTAACAGAAACTAAATTCTTGTTACTTCTAGAAGTCGGATAAATTAGCTTCGTTTGAAGGTCTATTTAAATTTTTTTTCGAAATTCAATCAAATATTTACCTTTAAATAGCTCTTAAAACCTTAGTTTAGTACATTTCGAACCTGACACTTTGTTTATGTAGTACAGTATTCAAAGTCATTTCTCTTTTCAAGAACTCATTTTTCTAGGCATATTCGCATTAAATATTCGCTGCATTGTGTTTCTCAATAGTTTAAATACTCTTAAACCTTTCTCATAAATCCTCATTCGTTTACCTCTGCATCAGTTAAGTGTTTGATACTTTTAATTGTAATGACAAGAAGGTGATATGTTATACTCGATGATCGAAGGTGGTATTTTTCTTTTGGTCTAATATACTGTGGAGGACAATGCCAATAAGTTTCTTGCAGAAGATAGACAAGAACAGAAAAATGAATTCAAGTACCTTTGCATTTTTCAGATGAATGAAAGGCAGCTTTTAATTTGAAGTTTATTATTTCGGTTGTCATTAATATAATTTAACATGGATTATTTTATTTAAAAGTTCATAAAACACGCAACGCACGTGCTCGCACACACATACACACACATATATATATATATATAATATATATATATATATATATATATATATATATATATATATATATATATATATATATATTTATATATATGTATGTATGTATGTATGTATGTATTCCTCTTAATTAATCATACAGTATTGCTTATGTATTGAAAAGTACAAGATCACGTATTGAGTTATACTCATGAAACTAAAATTGTAGATTTTTACTAAAAGATTGCCTGTTCGTCACTCACAGTTGAACAGTTAATGCATTGGCCCTTATCTTAACACTTTCTTTTTCCTATCTCAATCTTGGATATATTGGGACGATAAAATGGAAAGCCTAGAGCGGTAAAAATTGCTTGTATTTTAATATTCATTAAGAAATTGGCTTCAGAAAGCACTTTACATTGAGAGTGGGCCGTATTCGGTTGTTTCAAGGAAGAGAATCTGGAAGAGTCCCAAGCACTCAACTCTGATAGACAAGCTCGCAGAAGTGCAAAACCCATATTCCGTTGCTGAACAATGGCTAAGACTGAACCTGGAACTTCGCACTGTGAAAAACAGTATCTTAATATAAGGTCATGGTGCGTATGTACCATTTAGAGTGTGAATATATGTAATGCTTGATCAAATTACTTTTCGTGTGCAGAAAGAGGTCATAAATTGGCGAGCATGTCTAACATTTTGCAGAAAATAAGGAAATAGAAAGCAGAAGAAATTTTTTCTACCTATGCAGGCATTAACTAATTGTATTTTACCCTATAAAATATAAGCATCAGTTAATTTCTCGTGATCTTACTAATTTCGAGTTGCAATGGATTCTGTTTATTAGAGATATTTTCTTTCTGTCCTCATTTAAATAAACATTGTACTACATTTCGTTGAATTTCTAATATAATGAGAATTTCTTAGCATAATATGTATAAAGAAATTTCCATGGTCAGAAGAATTTTTAAATTTTAATATAGGATTAAAAAAGTATACGTAAGTTCAATTATATATCAAATAGAGAGATATAAGTTTGATAAGAGAAAGTGAAAAGTTTATACCAGAAGACTAAGAACTTATTTTATTTAAATTTTGATACAAACTCATGAATTATGATAAATAATGCTTATTAATTTTGATCATTATTAAAAAATAGAATTTTTAGAATTTACGTTTAATGTCATATTTATTCTAGTAGCATGATTTGAGTAATGTCATAACTACTTTATGAAATTTGCATTATAAATTGCTTAGAAATCTAGTAATCTTCGCTTCTGTGAATCGTAAACCCAATTCTTACTTCGAGTAAATTAGCTCTCATGCGCAAAAATGACCTTAATGTGACAATCGTAACAAAATACCAGAAGCACACACAATTAAATGCTCTTAGGAAAACATACCATAGAGTAAAGTATTTTCACTATACATGAAGATTCGTCTCTATTATATTGATTTTATTTGAAATTTAATCTAAAACTAACTTTATAAAAATTTTAAAAAATGAACAAATTTTGCTAAAAAATATTTTTATTAAGATTATTGCAGTATTTCAAATTATAAAAACTACCAATGCAATAACACTCACAAATTAAATATTTAAACGACATATATTTGAATATTTTATCTGTCATACAAGTAATAAAAAAACATAATTTTTTCTCCTTATCATTTTAATATTTCCTATACATTTAGTTTTTATTTGCACTTTAAAAAAAATAAAAATTCAATGATGAAATTAAAAATAAAAATTCAAATTACCCAACTGAGTAAAAACTGTTTGTATCAAAAGATCTATCTATATGCATTTGTTATTACTTATACTTATTTCAACCCGTCGGAATTCCTAATCTTTCAAATTTCCAAAAATAATTTACAGCCAAAACCTAATAAAGTGTGCTTCCGGTACTTAATTATACCGAGTGACCGTAAGAAGAAAAAAAACAATTTAAAACATTAAATGATTCTCTCAAGGCCTGCTTTCACCTTCCAGCTTGTTCCGAGATTCATTACTTGGTTTAATTAGATGCTTAATTTTTCCTTAGCATCATAGACTGCTGATCTTGGATTAATGAGCCCAACTATTAGTGTGTTTAATGCTTAATCATTAACACTAAATCTTTTTCAGAGATTCTCGAAGGCTTAAGGCAAAGAAAAATTGTCAATTCTGTGTTAGCTTTTTATATTTATGTTACTTCATCTATTCTGTGCTTAAAATATATCAGGAATTTTTATGTCATGCTTTACTGAAAAAATTGTGCGTCAGTTTGTCATTAGATTGAATGCATGGTTATAAGTCTCTGATATTTTAAACCATTATAGCTAACAGCCAAAGAAAACGAAAACTTAAGATCATATTTTAAAACAATTAATATTTCAACGATAATTTAGTTGTACCGTTGCAAATTAATTTTGAATTTGTTTTGCGAACAAATGTAATATATAAATATGTGCTCAGCAAAATTAAAATATTTTTCTAGCAGCAAAATTTTTTAATTTAATGAATCCATATTATTGTAATATGAGATGGTTTTGGTAAATGTATATCCGTTTGGTGTGCGGAATCATTATAAATGCTAAGAAAATATAATAAAACATATTTCTTAAATATGTGTAAAACTTATGTGATACAATAATTAACTTATTTTCTCTATCCAATGAGCTTTAGCCCTAAAATCTAGGTAATAATCTTACATCAGATCAGAGTTAGGCAATATTCTTTGCATAAATTTAATATATTTTATTAATGCAGAAATTAATAAATTTTATTAGCGACGTATGTAAAATGTTTGTCGAAAAACAATTCAGGTTTAGTTAAAATTTAAGATATTTTGATAAAAATTAAAGATAAAAAGTTTAAAAAGTAATATTACTTAAATAATTTTAAATTAAAGCTTTAAAATTATACATAAAATGAACTACATGATCGAAATTTAGCAAACTTTTTTATGCTATTTAATTGGTATACATAAAAAGAGAAATGATATTGAAAATATGCTTAAAGGAAAGAGAAAATCATACTTACTTTAGGAGTTTTAATGAAAATATCCTCAATTAATTATTAATTTTTAATGTTCAATAATCGAAAACTTAACAAAATTTACAAGCTCAAACAAATAGTTATTTCACATTAATAAATTTCACAACCTTAAAAATTTTAAAGCGGCTAGAATTTTCCAATTAATTTGTAATGTTGCTTTTAAAGATATATTAAACATGATATCATTTAAACATGTTTAATATTTTGCCATGTCAAAATGATTTTAACTGAGCACCTGAAATCTCAAATTTAATAGGTTTTACGCACATGTACAACACCTCTTTAAAATAATAGAATAATTTATCATAAACATACCAACTGAAATATCTAATCAATTTAAAGTAATAATTTTGCTTGAATATCTCTATAATTATATAACAATAAATCAGGAGAACCCACCAAGCAATTCAAAAATACGCGGTTATGATCACAAATTTGAAAGAAAATGCGATTTATGACAAAAAAGCATATTATTTTCTGAACCTAAATCGTCAACAATTATCACGGTTTATATTTATGTTGGTAACATAGCTATTGATAATTATTTAAAAACTAACAAAATTATTGATAATTATTTAAATTTCTCTCATTAATAAAAACACATTTTCCTGATTTTTGAACTCAATTAATTTTAATTGTTTATAATCATATTTATATTAAGTTTAATACGATATGCACATGTTTAAGCTAAAAATGAATAAATCAATATTTAAAATGCTCAATACTTAAAGAAAGAAATAATCAATATTTACAAAATAAATTATGCAATAGAGCATACTCAGTTATATATATATATATATATGTATATATATATATATATATATATATATATATATATATATATATATATATATATATATATATATATATATATATATATATATATATATATATATATATATATATATAATCAATTATATTTCTATAATTTTCAAATAAATAACACTAGCACTCATAGCAACCACAAAACGAAAGGAAGCAAAATGTGGAAAATTAGAATAAGTGCGGGATATAGTAAGAAGAAGTATGCGTATGCAAGTTTTTTTCCACGTCTGTTCATCACGTGATAGCGTTCATAATAGTTTTAAAGTTTTTAACGCGTGTGGACAGTTGTTGTTTCAAGTCAAAGTTTTACAGGAAAGATTTGATAGACGAACTTGAAATATTTGGCATGTCTTCCCGACATCACTTAGATGAAATTATGCGTGGCTGAATTATTGGAAAGATCGAAGTAGGGCGAAAAATAACAGATGTTACCAGGGTGTTCGACATCGCTCACAGCGTTGTTTCACGGCTGCGGAAGTCATTTTAAACTACTGGAATGTGTAGTAGGCGGCACGGGGGAGGTCGTGTTAGAAGTACGACGCCTGCAGAAGACAGATATATCGTCCTATCAGCAAAAAGGAACAGGCGCCCCACAGTTCAGCAAGTGGCAAATAAGTTTCTTGCTGCCTCAGGAAAGCAGATCTCCCAAAAAACTGTTGCCAGACGTTTGAGGGGATGAGTACTATACGCCCGCAGACCTGTTGTGTGTGTCCCTTTGACCAGACAGCACCGTACTGCCCGTTTGCAATGGTGTCATGAGCATCGCAATTGGACTGAACAGGACTGGACATGCGTACTATTCTCAGATGAGAGTAGGTTCAGTCTGTCATCGGATTGTAGACGCCAACTGATCTGGCGCGAGAGTGGTACTGCTTATCGTCCAGAAAATATCCAGGAAAGGGACCGATATCCGACATGCAGAGTCATGGTGTGGGCCGGCATCATGATCAATGGCGGCACGCCCTTTTATGTGGTTGTGAATGGGACTATGACGGGCAAACGATAGAATAATGAAGTTCTACTTCCTCATGTTCGTCTTTTCCGTGGTGCTGTCGGTGATAAATTTGTTTTTATGGACGACAACACAACAAGTCATCGAACACTCGCTGTTCAGAATTGTCTAGACACCGAGGATATTCAATGCCTCGTATGGCCATCACGTTCTCCAAATCTAAACCCCATTGAGTATGTGTGGGATGCTTTGGGGAGGCAAGTTGCTGGTCGAAACTACCCCCCATCCGTGCACTCCCAAAGGAATGGGATGCTTTGCTTCAATAGCTGCTGGATAATGTTGTGCAAAGTACGACGTGTGCATGATACGACGTGTGGAATGTTGCATCACACTCCACGGTGGACATATCCCGTACTGGCACCTTCCTTCAAGGTGCTTGCTGACGTTTAGATGCATTGTTCCATTTTTCCGCATGCAGCATCAAATGAACATTTTTTCTTTCAGATGTTTCACAGCTATTGTACTTTCCAGAACAATAAATACTCTTTATTCTTATGTCTGAACACTGTGGCAACTATATTTTATCCTACTAGGCCCTAGGCCTCATGTCTTGCTTAATGTTATGCTACATTGCAATTTGTAATCTGCCCTTAGCAATTGTCCAGCAGTGTACATATATATATATATATATATATATATATATATATATATATATATATATATATATATATATATATATATATATATATATATATATATATATATATATGTACTTATGAATGAGATTCAAGGGGTGTGAGTAGAATTTTCATTCGATACTTATGTACCATGTAAAGAATCAAAGATGACTCGTGCTCAGAGATATATTGATGCTGTAAGCCATTACTTTGAACATTAATCACGTACATAAGGAAGAAAATGCATTTTAAAATTAGACTTCAATCATTTAATTTCAAATTTAACTTTGAAGGTAGGGAATTAATTTTTTTCTGAGAGTTTAATGTGCGTATTCAAGGGCAGTATAACTTTCATGTATGCTTGCAGGAGGATATATACTTGTGTATTTTTCTTATTCAAAATTTCACTTATCAAAACACTTAGGAATTTTTTCATATTCAGAATGTCTTGACTGGCACTATATATATATATATATATATATATATATATATATATATATATATATATATATATATATATATATATATATATATACAAAGGGTATTAACACATTTTTAGAACGATTTCGATTCAGAATTTTAAAAAAGTAAATGTTTTGAAATAAAATTTTTGGCAACAGCTTATTATTTGAAATGAGAAATATCGTCTGCTACTTTTAAATTTATTGTTCTTTCAAAATGTAGCATGTAAACAAGCTATGTATTGAGGGATATGTTTTTGCGCTTTCGGAAGAGAAATATTCTTATTCCAGGATTCAAAAACGTTGTGAAATGCATGGTATTAAAATTTCTAAGTGCAAAATAAGCAACATTATTAATCGAATAGGTAAAAACCGTCAATCATTATTTCTACATGGACAGAAAACTCCAAACGAAAATCCGAAAAAAGTACTGACTGTTTCAAATGTTCTTAAAGTGAAATGGCTGGTAACAAGAGAAAATCCATCAACACAGAAATCAATTGCAAAGTCTTTAGATACATCTGTATCAACAATAAATAAAATAATAAATCAAGATTTACAACTTAAAAAAGCTAAAAAACATAATGTTCACCAGCTTTTGCCAAGACATGTGGCTCAACGCAAAACATTTTGTAGAATCCTGTATGAAACCCATTTAGCAGGAGATAAATGGAAATACATTGTGACCCTTGATGAAGCATGGGTTTACCTAAAAGACTGCAACAAAAAAAAAGGTCTATTTACTATAGGAAACGAGGAGAAAAATATGTACAAACCTGGTTCCGTCAATGTAAAGAAAATTTCAGTAAGGAGTTTATGATAGTCGCAGGTTTCTCCTACAATGGGAAATTAAAAAGAGTAAAAAAATGTTAAAATCTACTTATCATACTATCAGGAGAAGATTTTACGTCCAATATTTATAGAAGAAATTCCACTTCTTTATCCCAAACACTTTCGAAGAGTGAAACATCAACAAGACAAAGCTACAAGTCATATTTCGAAAACTACCACTGCATTCCTTGAAAAAATGAAGACTAATACAGGTATTGCATATATACCTTTTCAACATATTCCTGTGAAGACCCCTGACGTTTCACCTATGGACTATTGTGCCTTTGGTCTGTAAAAAGAGCTCTTTCTAAACGCAAACCCACCACGATAGATGGACTCTGGAATGTAGTAGAAGAGGAATGGAAAGCAATACCCCTGGAAGTTTTACGAAAAGCTCTTCTATCATGGATATCACGATGCAGGCTTATAGTCCAGAAAAAAGGCTATCAGATCGAACATTTAAAAAAATAGTCTTTGAATTTTAAATATTTATTAAACGGCCCTGAAATCGTTCTAAAAATGTGTTAATTCCCTCTGTGTGTGTGTGTGTGTGTGTGTGTGTGTGTGTGTGTGTGTGTGTGTGTGTGTGTGTGTGTGTGTGTGTGTGTGTGTGTGTGTGTGTGTGTGTGTGTGTGTGTGTGTGTGTGTGTGTGTGTGTGTGTGTGTGTGTGTGTGTGTATTACGTTCATGTCCTTAATTATGATCAGTTTTTCTTCAGAACTGTTATCATGAAAATTTTCTAAGGAAAGTCAATTCAAAGCTGAAATATAAAATTATTCTTATTACTTCACTCTTAAGAGAATACCAGCTTTCTCTCCTTTTTTCTTCTTTCAACATTTTCCCCACATGAAAATAACAAATAACCAAATATTACTGAATTTATGCGATAATAAAAAAGAGGCATTTATCAAGTTGAACTAACAAACAACTACTTGGAAATAGTCGATTCAAAAATTTATATCCTCTCCATTGGCAGAAAATTTAAAAGAAGGGCTACACATAAAATAAAATAAAATGAAGTAAAATCTTATTCCGCTCCATTGGTATCATCTTTGCCGTCAAACGTCAAGCTCAATTTATTTTCGGTCTTTATTTCTTTACTTTTTTTCTTCCGTCAAAAGTGCCTTTTCCGCATGTCCGCGCTTTTTTTTAATTAAATGAAATCGCCATTACTCTTTTCTCTTTCCGTGTTTTTGTTTTTCCTTCCTTGTTTTTGGATCAATGGCGCAGAGAAGAAAAATATTTGGCGATATCGCTTGCATCCTATAGTTTCTTAGAATGTATAGCGTTTTTATTATTTTATTTTTTAATTCTCGAGGTTTGAAACTTTGTTTTAACCCCTTGGCTTCTTTTCTCTGTTCCGATTGAAAACTTTTGTTTGGAAGTAGAAAACCGCATTGCGGTTAATTGCGCCACGGCGACTATTTCTTTTTATTGATATTAAATGTTTAATTGAAAGGTTTTAAAACAGTTTACTTCTGATGTACTCTAATTTTTGGGGTGTAATAAATTTGCTTGAAATGCAAAATGTTTAAGAGAATTACAGTTTATATAATGCTTCGAAAAAACGCTTGTTTATTTTAAGTGATAATAATTATTTAAGAGAAGTTATTTAGTTAGTAACAAAGTAACTCTTGTATATGTAAGGAAATATTTTCAGCTTCATGAATTTGAGAACTTTTATTCTTTATAATGTGTTTATATATATTTCATTACACAATAAAGAAATTCTCTTTTCCCAAAAAGTTCGTTTCTATTCTGTGAAATCACTAAGTTATTACCAATTTCTTAAAGTAGAAAGAACTTGAAATTTCTAATGTTTAAAATTATATAACTTTGAAATTCTTTTTACCATACAGTCGATCTATAAATACTTTATCTTGCAGTTGAAGCAATTCTTAAATGGTATTACATGAGTAGTACTGTATAAATTAGTAATTCTTGAAACACACACACAAATTCAAATGTATGTGTGTGTAAATATATATATATATATATATATATATATATATATATATATATATATATATATATATATATATGGCATTTTTTCATAAAATAGAAAAGTGAAGATAAAATAGAAAAGCTTTCACTCAGAGCTTACTGTGATGTTACTCTATGCCTGTAAAAATTATATTCACATAAATGTTTTCTAAGTAAAGCTATCCGTTATTAATTCTGTTTTAGATTGCATATAACTTTTCTAACATAATGGAGTAACAAATTTTCAGATAAATGAATCTGTGACTCAGAAAACATGCAGGATAAATACACACATATATATATACCCGTGAGTACACAGTGATATAAATATACATTAGTAGCCCTTAAAATTGGTATATGAAGAATAAGTAAAAATAAAAATGATAGTTATTAGATAAACATATTGCAATAAAAATTACAATAGATAATATTTTCAAGAAATTATGAAATATAGGTCCTGAGATATCTATGCCAAGAATAACCACTTCTAATGGCAATCTAGAATACATCTAGAAATTGATTTAAATTAAGATTGGTTGGCCTGCACAGGTACAGCTCCCGTACAGTTACAATAAGATGCCGTATATATGTATCCAACAAAAACCAATATCAACACTGTAAGTCATAGGCTATTAAGATTTCGATTGTGCTAGATCGTATCAAATGTTGGCAGTGTATTTTCTCCATGATACTTCCAAATATAGATTTTACATTCATAACGCTGTAAGCAGAACAAGCATCCGTTTGAAAATACGACATTATGTCACTCTTGTTACCAAATTTATTATCAACCCCACCACTGAAGGGACTTCTATCTGTAGCATATTGTCAGGAGTAATCACGGTCACCCAGCTGACGTTCTATGTTATTGCAGACTACTGTGATCTGTCTGAGAAAATATTTTTGTCTTGCAATCGATCCTATTTCTTATATCAGGGTTCGTGACATGACTGTACTAACCATTATGGTGATGTGGAAAACATGTCAGCCTTCTTGGTCATTAGTGGCAATGACCGTTGAGATCCCACATGCCATTTGTATAATCGTTCTGAACTCATCCATTCCCTATTCTGCTGACAGCATCATGAGATTTTAGCCAATGCAGGCAGAAATGATATCATATGATAACCTACATCTATAATGGTAAGCATTTAGTCTAGGTTAGTCTACTATAATAACAAGTATTTCTATTTCTTACACTGAGAAAAAATATAACTTATCCCAGTTAACAATGTTCAAAAGCAATGAGAAACCTACTTTAATGTTTTCAATACTTTATATTCTGTTTATAAGAGATTTATGGAAATAAAACACATAATTGAAATATTTTGTCAGATCATAAAGATTATCATCGCTTATATACAACGAAACAAGTATTGAGCATTGCGTCTCATTTTGGAGATACTTTGTGACTATTTTAATAAAAAAAAATATTATTGTTCTATTTGCAAATTTTACTTATAGGTATGCATCACTGAATTTTTTTAAGTTTTTTACTTGGTGATTTGGTGGAATAATCACAGAATCGTTGCATATTTTAAGTACTGACATCGTAAATCCAATAATTTAAATGATTTTGGATGTATTTTCAGCAAACTGTAAAAAGTTGCATGACTACATTGCAGGGATATATTAGGTACAAAAGTATTTGAAAAATTCATATTTCTCATTAAAAACATGTTTTATCTTTCAGTTTTAGCTTTTTATACTTCTTACATAAGCACGTATGTCAACATCAGTTGCCCTGCCAAAATATTTTAACGAGTTCCCATTTTGTGTTTTAATATATTATTCCAAATATAACCAATGTAAATTTTGATTAATTTAATTCAGATTCTTTTTTTGCATTTTACTATTTTTAAATATTTATCAGGAAAATTAATTCCTATTTGTTTATTCTCACATTTTCGTTTCTCCGTTTTTCCAAAAAATTTTTCTGGAATGTCTCCAATCTTTGTTGTGATTCCGAAAATTAAGAATTTTTTTATAACTTTTCATTATGAATTTAATTATTAGTTTTTTCATTGTTTTTAACTTTTACGGTTATTAAACCATTTCTTAAGCATGTAAGTTTCTTTTAATTTCACGAAATGGCTTTCTCTAAAAATGTTTTTGCTTCTCTCGCTAAGAGAGTTATTTGTTATTTTTCATTTTAACAAAATGTTTACGCTAGAACGAAAATTCGTTATGTATGTGATTTTCATTTCTTTTTAGTTTATCTTTTCCCAATTTGGTTAAAAGTATTTCACTATGTTTTAATGTGATATTTTCTTTGTGTTAATTCTTCACACATTAGATTAAAAGTTTTTTTAAATGAATAGCGGTTCTATTTATATTACAGTGTATATTTTTTGCTTATTTATAAATTTTATTTTGTCTTTATTTATCTTAAGTGAACATACTTCCTTTAAAACACATGTGAACGTTGCATTCTTTTATTAAAAAAATTATCGATGAATTTAACTACTATAAAACATTACATTTACTATTTATTTTGTTTAAATTTTAAGAATTAAAAATAAATTTAATAGCGTAGTGTGTACAGTAATTTTTTAACATACAAAAATTTTTCGTTCCACATAATTCTTTTAATAATAATTTTATAAAAACTTATTTAATAATAAGCTGATTATTGTAAGAATATTTTCAATGCTGTTGGATTTTTTTATAGTTGAATTATTTTTAATAAAATTGTAACTTTTATTTTGCTTCTGATCTATAAGTCTGAAGGAAAATATTATTTCTTATTCATAAAATTAAAAAATAAGTGTTTTCTTTGAACGGCAAATTTCACGAGCCTTTATTTTTATTATTTATTGTGATAATCATTCACATATAGCTAACCATTGTAAAAACCTGGTATTATTACTATTTTATTAAGTTGCAAAATAAAATAGATAACGTTCTTTAATGAGCTTTTTAATGCAGAATAATTACATGTTTCATAATTTGTTTTTAAAAATATTTTTAGGTAAGTGTATTTACGAATTTCTTAACATTTTTACAAAATGATAGTAAAAATTTATTTCGAGCTAGAGGTTGATAGTCGTATAAGTTAATAAATTGCTTAATAAATTTTTCTAATAAATTAATTTTGTATCGATTTTGTATTGTTGCGCATTAATTTTGTATTATTGCAAATTAGAAATCAATATCATTTCATGAAAATATAGGAAATAATAAATAAAAAGAAATTACTTTTATCATATTTTTAACTTATTCATGGTTTTATTGTTGTTTATTTTATAAAAAATTATCGCGAGAGAATGTTTATATAGTTATTTCTGATCTTTTTTATTTTTATCATTTAACTTAATATTTATTAATATACTTTACTACTCCAAAAATGCAATATTTATATAGTTATATAAAGTTATTTCTGATCTTTCGTTATTTTTATCATGTAACTCAAGATTTATTAATATATTTTAATACTTCAAAAATGAAATATTTATCATTTATAAATATATAAGTAAACAATGAAATATAAATTTATCACTGTAGTGTAAAATGTAAAAAATTGTATCGTACATTATAATATAAAATGTAAAACCTTATATCGAACAGAACGTGCAAGAAAAAACTAAAACAAAATTTTGCTTAAAACCATATCGATTTTTACATGGATGGAATTTCTGAAATAAAATTATGAAAACATTAATTTTACTGTTTTGTTACTTTACATAAATCAGTGTTATATGAAAACATAAGATATAAGGTACTTATTCATTGACAAAATTTAAATCATTAAAGTAATAAAATATATATTATAATGCATCTTTCAGTCAAGATGGAGTCTTGAGCAATTTATAAAAATTATTTTATCAATTTAAATATTTATTTGCAGCTAATTTATTTTCTTAACAAAGAAACTACATTATTTCATCGAAGAAACTTAGATATTTTTTCGAAGAAACTTATATATTTTTTCGAAGAAACTTATATATTTTTTTGTTTTTCTTTTCTTTTGTTGAGGAAAATAAATTTTCGATCCTTTTTATATTATAATCGTTTCAGAATAATATTTAATATACTTCAAACTAAAATCATTATAACTTTTAATTTTTAAAATTTATTTAATTAATAATTATTTTCATGAATATTCATTTTCAAATCTTTATATGAAAAAATAGTTAAAATCTCAGATTTTTTTCTTTCGCTTCTTATTATAGATAAATATTTAAAAATGCTAGTTCCGAGAAACGTTACAATGAAGACATTAGGTAAAAAAATTTTGATATACATCCAAGTATTACCTAGAAGTTTTTAAAAAAAAAGTACAAGAAGAGCTTATTAAAAATTACTGCCTATATATGTATTAAATGCTTTATAAGTGAAGCTTTTAGAAATATTTTACTTTGAAAAATGGTAAAATACAGATTATAAACATTATAGGGATTGAAAAATTATCAAGAAAGAAATGGCAAACAAAACAGGCGTGGATTTTGTCAAAGTATTAAATCTTTCAAATAAAGATCAATTGTAGAATAATCACACAAAACCTGTTTTTTAGCAATGCAGAATTTTTTACTAAGCGAAATTGGTTTTGAGTAAATATGTATTCTATGAAATAAATGAAGAATAAAACTTCTGTAATATTTACCTTTTATTCATATAAATTATAATGAAAACCTTATAGTTTGATTAAAAATAAATGAGATTATAATATACTGCAAACTAAAAGTAGACAATTAAATTATTTAACTTCTTATATAACATAAATAAAAGCAACAAATTTAACAAATGCCTTCTTACATAGAGATAATAGCATAACTACATATTTGATCAAATGTCACTTTAATAGAATAATATACTTTCAAAGGAAGCCTATTTACCGCTTCTGAAACATATTTAATGTCATCCGGTGAAATAATATCACGGGAGTGTTAACTTATAACATACTCAAGATGAAATAAAATACTTATACTTGGATTAAAAAATTGGGAAACAAACATTGGTAGATTAATATAAAAGGAATGTTTAAATACATTATTTTTTAATAATAAACGTTCTGAATAATATATATTACATAAGACTTATAAATAGTGTTGGCAATATTGATTGCAAGCACATTGATGTGACATTAACATAAAACCCATAATATTCTAGAAAATTTCTATGGTATTTTGAATCGCAGTGACGTGTATAAAGCTATAAGCAGAAAAGTCTGCAGTGGAATAAACTGGTGTCTCGTACGTTTATTTAACCATATAACTCCAGAAAAATATAAGTTCAGCCATAAAAGATCGTATTTTACCTGTATTTTACAATACTCCTGTTTTAGACTATCATGATTGGCTCAAAGATGTAAAAATCAAGCGCTTAGGTTATGACGAATTTGTTTATTTATGTTTATGTGATGCAATTTGAGAAGAATGTATAAAACCATTATAGATTCTGTATTCTAACAAACTAATGATACAGGCAACTCAATAATGTCAAATTGTCAAATGATTGCATTTTTCATTTTCGGTTTGAGAAGCTTAAAATAAAATTTCCAGTTTTAAATATTTTCGGTTTCTCCTTCGATGAATTTGAACTTATTTGATGATGATAATGACCAACCCCTGCATATTGTGGACTCACGTATTGATAAACTATCGTTAGAATACATGAACTCCAACAGTTTTTGTAAAATGCAGGATCTCATCTCGTTGCTTTTCCAATATATCGATTGTCTGAAAGAATTTAATATCACTATCAAACTTTCAAGCTAACAATCTCACATTATAATCGATTCAGAACTTCAAATTTTCAGAAAAATTCAGAAGCGCATGCGCATTGTCAAAAAAATTCTTTCCACATTTCCAACAATCAAGTTTCTTACCATCCACATCTCCACTTGGGAGTTCAGCTGATTCAACATAAAAGCATTCACTTATCCAACTACTTTATTTCCAATAACTAGTTCTCAAATTCTGACATAATCCAACATCCGAATGATATTTTCTACTATAAAAAAGAAGGAATTTCTGACTCTGAATAATTAAGTGAATCATTTATGTGAGCTCCATCTCCTTTAAGAGTTTAGTAAATAATCCAGTATAGAATCTATAAGAATTTTGTCAACATATATCTAAGAAACATTGAAACAAATGATGAGGTTTAAATCAAGGTAATTCTAGCTATGGTGTACGGTTTGTCCGTGGAAATACATAAACTGGTACATTTGAAGATTTGAAAAAAACTCAAGGTTTTAGTAATAACGGAAAAATGCAAAAAATAGAGTAATTTTCATAAAATCTTTATTATCTTTCCTACACACATTTGCATTCACTTTGTTTATAACACCAAAATAAAAAGCAAACAAACATTTTGCAATTTAATATATATACATATTGTATAATAAACAAAGAAAACTCTGCCTTCCAAATTGTACACATTCACAAATTTCGTTATAGGTTGATAAAACATTTTAAACTCTTTGGTTTAAATTTATATTCCAACTCATTTGACAGCGACTATCTTATCTTTCAATCTTCTAAAAATAATTTAATTTCAAAAATGTAAAACAATTTATTCCCCCAGCGCTTAATAATCACTACTGTTCACAAAAGAAGGGCAAAAAACTTAGTTTACAGTACAAAATGAATCTCTCTTAAAGGCTACTTTCAACTTCTGTGCCGCTTCAACATTCATTACTGGGCTTAATTAAGGAACTCGATTTTTCCGTACCATCATAGACTGCTGATTCTGAATTAATGAGCGCGGCTATTAGTAAGGTTAATATTCAATCCCTGGCACTAAGTGTTTTTAAAGAACGTTGAAAATAAAAGGCTTCAAAAAGAATCAATATCGTCTAGATTATGATATTCGTGTTTTTTATGGATGAAGTATTCCAAAATATTAAAATGAAGAGTAAGAACTTTTGGAATTTTGTATTAGTTTTTTATCATAAGGACACTTAAATGGGTTTTTTTTTAAATTATGATTAAAAGTATATTCATCCTTAAGAATACTTAAAGATTTCTTAAAAATTTAGATTTCATTCACAATATAAGGAAGTAATTTTAAGCATCTAATCAATCTTAAGTAATGTAATTTTTTTTAATGATTTTAATTTTAAATCAAAACATTGTCTAAATTTCAAATTTGTATAATAATGTAGGATATCTCTTTTGTATATCTTTACTAATACAGCGAAATTTAATTATATCTTGGATCAAGTTTCTAATTTAAGTGTAATATTTATACTGGTGTAATTATTATACCAAAACCTTTATTTATATAACCTTAACAATAATGCATAATAAATTTAAATTACAGTTTTGTTCAAAACTATTTAATATACTTTTGTAAGTTTTTATCAATACAGTGAAATTTAATTATATCGTAAATTAAATTTCTATATAATTTAAATATAATATCTATAGTAACATCATTGTTACCAAAATGTATTTATTATTTATCTATAACAGTAACCTTCTACATAAATATCATTTTTTATCAAGCAAAACATTAGAAAAAATATAAGAGTATTATATTAAAAATCCCCTTAGTTGTAAGTAATTAAACGTTCCGTTTAATAAAATAATCTAGTATTCTGTAATATAAAAGCACCACCAAATGCATGTTACAAATTTGACCTGTTATAAAAGTACAGACATTTTATAGTTCAGAAAAGAGTTTTAATTATAAATAAAACAAATATAACTTCAGATTGACAAATAGAGAATGTACGTCCACAGGGCATAAATACTTCTCTCTAACTTTTTAATATTTTTTAGAACTGTCTTGTTTAAAAATAAATTTTAAAGACTGTCCCAAAAAACAACAGAAGTACATTGGCGTTTTCATTCTATTTCAAATAAGATTAACATTCAGAAGAAGAAATATTCCTGTACACATTATAATAACCAACTGTTAGGTAGTATGTCAACTGTATTAGGTAGTTTGTCAAATTGTCACCAGAAGATTTGATATTAACTCAATATATATGTTATAATTTCTGAAAGCACTTTCAAACAATTTCGGTACTGACTTATTATCATTACTGCAGTCAATTTCACTATTAATATGACAGTAATGTTAGAAGTTATATATAAAATAAAATAATTTTGTAAATATCTTTGGTAAAAGTTAACAATTAAGTAACCCTTGATTTTTTGGCAATTTTTTGGCGACAAGATGTGACAAACAATATGGCAGTTACTCAAAAGCTATAAACTAAGATAAGATACCAGAAATTAAATTTTACTGCCAAATTTTTCATCAAACCAAGGAGTACCCATTGCTACATCGAACAGGAATCTTTTGTTGTTATTGCTTTCTTTTGTTGCCATAATGTATGGCGTTAATTCGGTTTGGAAGAAAATTGGTGGTGATGATGCTAATACGTAGTAAACACCAAATTTTTTTACAGTAATTTAAAATTGTATTGAAATAATACATCTACATAAGCTATCACTACATTAAATTGTTCATGGAAGTGCCATGAGCAAAATTATCTGAAACTATATCTGATAACATGTAAAGGAAGAAAAAGAAATGAAACGTAAAAATATCTCAAAAATAAATTATGAGTTAAGAATAGTGAAGTTATATTAACTTTTAATGCATTTTTTAAGCAATCTGTGTATTTGAAAATATAATTTCACATAATGTTGAAGGTATAATTCTTGATATTATTTTTGCCAATTTTTATGTATTTTCATTCCTTTTTGCATGAATATAACATTTCATTTTTTAAATGCACGTATGCGACGAATAGAAACAACGCTTTGCTAAACTTTTATCTTTAAACACGTGAAAGCCATGACTTTTCTTCCTGAAATTATTGCAATAACTAAACCATGCTTAATTAAAACTGTGGGGACCATTCTTTTTTAGTTCAAAGAGCCTCAAATATTTTTATTTTTCATGCGGAATATTTCATTACTTAACTTTTAAGACTTAGTTCTGAAGTAACATTTTTCAATTGAATTTGAGGATATTAATTTGTAAGATGCTAACAGTTCAATAAAACGGTAGGAATATTTTTAATTAAAACTTAAAATAACACATTTTTTAAATGTAAAACTTTTCATTTGTCTCATCCAAAGATAAAACTCCAAACTTGATAAAATGAAAAAGTTGAGGAGACAAAGAAATAGCGGAAAAAGGAATAACGAGTGGAAAAAAGTTACACGAGATAACAGCTTGTAAAGCTCTACATTAAACAGAAATAGAAAAAAATAACCTACAGATATTTTTCTTTATTTATTAATAATTTTTGCACAGTGTAATATTTATTTTAAAACTGCATTTTGATCGCAAATAAGATTTTTATATGCGTAAAATTATATGTTTGATGATTAAAGTATCTAATGAACATACTGGTTAGAAATGAAATTGCCTGTATAACAGAAAATAAATGTTTTTGAGAACATTAATTCAACATTTCCTGTTAATCATAGTGGAGTATATGCGAAATGGTCTTGATTGGTGAAATAAATATTTCCTTCCATTTTTTATAAATTTTTATGCATTACTTTTGATAGCCATCAACTAATACCTTTAACTTTTGTTTATTTCATTTTTAGTTAAAGAGAAAATGTCATTTGTTACAATTTGCTTCTTCAAAGTCATGAAATCAAAGTTCAATATGAAATGAGAATTATTTTATAATCTAAGGCTTTTCATCTAAAAATCATATGACGGGCTTTATTACTAAGTTTTATAATCAGAAGCCAGAAATATGTTCAAAATAAATTCTAGAACTATTTTTCTGAACATTTTTTTATCAATACATAAAGAGATAGCTGATATTCCAAGTGCTTAGTACAGATTTGTCTTATTTCTTCAGCAATGGAATGTTGGCAGAAGTGTTGTTATATGAAAGAGAGGATATAAGATACAATGATATATATATTTCAAGTACCTAGTCATAAAATTCAGAAGCTAACTCTTCTATCCCAAAAATTAAATGAGGTGTGAGAAAAATGGAAATAGAAAATAACATGCTATAATTTAATTCTAAATGATACTTTTTTCAAAATTTTTCCAAAAAAAGAAAGCAGATAAAAAACAATGGTTTGTGCGCCAATACTGTCATAGATCACAACGTATCAGAATGGAGATATTTTAATCTTCAGCAAAATATTTATAAGACTCCTAGACCGATAATAATAGGCAGTGTGACAATTTAATGTTAAACAAGAAAATTCTTGCTGTTTTTAACGACACAAATGAACATGACCTGCAGAAAGTGTAGTCTATTGTTAGTCCTCAAAGTAATCACCATCGTCATCTAGCACCTTCTGCCCACGTGCCTCCAGTTGTGCAATCCCCTTGCAGTAAGACTCGGGGGTCCGTGAGTGCTTGTCCCAAGTTTGCTTCATCGGTGAAGGATTTTCCACGAAGATCGTTGTATAGAGAATGGGAGAGAAATAATCTGATGGAGAAAGGTCAAGAGGATGACACAAAGTCTGCCAAGCAAGTCTTTGCATAGTATTCCTGACCAGCCATCCTCACATCATGCAGGTTTGCCTTATCGGCCAAGAACAGTACACCCTTGCGATTGATCACTCCTTTCTGCTGCAATACCTGTTGCACACGTTTCAATTGCTGTGGTAAAGGTCCACAGTAGCCGTTTGGAGCCTTTGGTAGCAGCTTATAGTGAATCACTTAACAACTAGTCCACCAGGCACCATCTTCATCACAGACAGACATATCTCCCGACCTGAATTTGTGAAACTAATGCCTTACCGTTTGTTCACTCACAGCACTATCCTCATACGTTTGAAATATTTGGCGATTTGATGCAGCAGCTGTAAGAGTTACGGCTAATGAATGTGCACGGAAGATCTACTTTTATAATGACAGATACTCCTACTCTTGACTAACCAGTTTCTCAATCACGTCATACATTAAATTTCATACTTATTCTCACTTCATTCAATACCAACGTCAAGAACTTTCCTGTTTACCATTTAGTTTATCTTTTCTCAAGCAAGGTGAGGTTTAACATCAACTAAACTCATGTATAATCTAGTAAACATTGAATGTTTTATTTCATTTCGAACTAACTTCCAAAATTTACCACCATGACTAAAATTTGAATTATCATCTCGCCTTGTAGTATATGGCCATTTTCTTATACCCTGACATCATGTTTATTATCATAACTGCCAACGTTATAACGGTATTCGAAATCCTATAAAATTTTACTTGACATCTTATTTATAAGAATTACATTACAAATATTTATTAAGTAAATAATTTTAAGCAGAATTTTCCAGGAATAAAAAGCGATGACAAATTGGTGTATTTTCTGTGTGATCACTCTTCATTTTCAATTACCTAAAAAGACTTTATATAAGATGTTTTCAAAATAAAAGAATTCTACATCTACCTAAGAAAATCAAGGGGAAAATTTCACCAATTTCTGTATTTACAGCAGGGACTTTAAAAATCTATATCATGTGTTATGTCTATTGATAAATCGGGTATTATTTGAGTAATTGCATAATTTAATGCCCATCAAATTAAATATATTTTCAGAAGAAAAGAATTTTATTATTTTTTTACATTTAGCATGATGATTTCTGACAGCTTTTATGAAAAATAATCAACAGCTCATGTATATTATAAATAAAATTAGAACAAGACAAAATCTTATGTAATAAACATATTCCTTCAATATGAACAAAAGTAAGAAATACTTTTAAAATTCAAAGAAAAAATTATCAATTAATTTAACGAATGAAAACGTTTTAACATATTCAACAAAAAAGTCCTATTTGTGGACTCAAAATTTTCATCATTAAACTATTTTAGAATGTAATAGAAAATTATACGAATTGTGAAAATGATGGCAAAATTTTATAATTAGAATGTAAATGAATAGCTTTTATTATATTTTCAATCCAACAGGGTGAAAATAAGTGACATCATAGATTGTTAGGTAACCAAGCAATATTATTGGTATAACTATATGATTAAATCGACCTAGTGATTCATTTAGAACCATTTCCATTTAACAGTAACGTATAATTTTGGAATATTTTAGAAATAGGAGGAATATTTACAAATTCTTTATTACAAACCAAGCATTTTTATGCTGTGCAAAATTCTGGCTCCTTTCATATATGTAGTAAACTAACATGGCAAATACACAGATTGTTAAAATTTAAAGTTACATTAACTGTGAGAAAAATATTTCACTTCTGATGAAAATAATTTTTTAAATTATTGTTTTATTTATGTATATTAGCTAAGTTTACTTATGTATATTAGTTAGTAATATATTATTGAGAAAAATTAGTAGAAAAAATAGTTATTGAATAATACTTTCGCAAATATTAATTAATACATGTCAAAAAAATTTCTCTACGTTATTATTTAATTTTTAGAAATGTTGATGTATTTGAAAAAATATAAAAAAATTATCAAGCGGTGATAAAAGATGTCAGGAAAGTTTTGATGGAATAGTTTAAATATAAATTTTCTATTAATCAATGTAGTTATTGATTTTTATTATTTACGAATAATTATAATTAAATTTGAAATAAAAATATTTTGCATATATAATATTAATTAAATAAATAATACACAAGTTAATATAATTTTCTTAATTATTTAAAAATTGATATCAGTTTTCAAGATATTATTTAATACTTTATGAATTAACTAACTTTAAAAAATTCCCATGTTCTTCAAATTTAAAATCATTAAACTACGTAATGCAAACTAATTCTTTACAAGAAAGTAAAATTTTCGGAGTAGGTAAGTCAAATGCTGTAGGTAGAAATTATTATGATTTAAATTTGATATAAACATTTTTTTAGTCAACCAATTTTTATTTATATTTGCTAATATGCATTTCATAGGAATTTATTTCCTTTTAAAAATAAATTAAATAAATAAATTTTTACCTACAGTAAAATTTCATTAATAACTGAGTCAATGCTCATAACTAGAAGGAAAGAAAGAATATTATAATCACGATGGCAACTTTGGAGATTTTGTAGCCAAGCAAAGAGTTGTGTAGATAAATGTATTTGGGAGGATAACAATCCTAATGGAGGAAAATTAGTTATTTCAAAGTGACAGAGCAACCATATCAAAAACTTGGAAAACATTAGCAGCATTATCTAAAACTCTGACCCTAATGAAATGTAAAAACACAATTACTCAAATTAAGAATTTAGAATTTATATTTTAAAAAATACAATTGATTGACAAAAATATTTAAAAAAGGGGTTACAAAAAGAAAGATAATTATTTAACATTTTATAACACAATTATAAATTAATGGATTTAAACGCGATGAAAAAATGTATTCATAATTCTTTTGAATATAAATACAAGAAGTATAAATAAAATAAAAAAAATTTAATTTTTAAGGTTTTAAAAATTAATCATAATGTAAAATGCATGATTTTACAAAGCCATATGCCGACCGATGGTGGAGTGGTTAGCTTCCCCAACTTCGAAGCAGTAGGTCCCGGATTCGAACCCTGGTTGGGGCATGGATTTTCCTTTCTTGTGTGTGTGTGTTTCTTTATCCCTCCCCTTTTAATACGGAGATGGCACATTCACTAGGTACTCCCCACTGTATATATAAGATGCCATCACATTTAAATAGCTGAATAGGTACCAAATACGACCGCGAGCACTAGAAAAAAATTATGTTATTAATATATGATGTAATTATTTTGGAAGAGAAATTGAAAATCATGAATGTAAAAATAAAACATTTTTATTTAATATGTGAGAAAATAAAAGAGAAGTGATGATTTTCAGCTATTATCTCTAAAAACACTAAACTAAATAGTATAAATTGATAGTTTTTATGTATATATATATTTTTTTCGATGATTAAATTCAATATTACTTAAATAGAAAGTTATGTTAATAAAACTCACTTTATTTCCTCCAACTATTTTGATACAAAAAAATATTTTTGGTATTTTACATGTTATCTCGTAGAACATTTTTGCCAAAAAATCTATTGATAAATATTTTCTTTTAAGACAAAAATCTTTGATCTCGTTCGTGTAAACTCGATTAGTATTAAGAATTAATCGTTTTTTAAAAGAAGGATGTATATGGCCTATATTACAAACCATTCTGCGTTCTGTATTTAACATGAATAGGGCAATAATTCTTTACATCACACAAAAAAATAAACATCGTAAATTTATGTGTTTCACTTCAATATTCCATGTTAAAGTGGATTCAAATGACAGATGTTAAACTTTTTAAACATCAATTATCGTTTGAAAAATCAACTAGCTGTAATTCTTTTAAAATTCAAACGACATTAATCATAAATAAATATCCATACCGTACAATAATTAGATATTTTCGTTTTGAGAAGAAGAAGACAAGTGAGGATGAAAAACGTGGTTGTTTACGTATGTTTCTTATACGTTCCAACAGATTATATGAGACCAGCAAAAATTGAATGTATAAATAAAAATGTTTTTTACCATAAGTCTATACTCATGCGCATTTCTAATTTTTTCTCTTCATTTTAGTATATAAACTATTAATAACTAATGATTCAATGATTACTATGCTCATTTTACAAGACAAATTGTAACTCAGGTTTATTTTCAATTTCCCTCTAGAAAGTAAGCAGACATTTTCGCCCGCGGAAATCAGATGACTTTATTTGCAACGAACTAAAATCAGATGAGATTTTTAGACAACATTGGATTCATTACCCCAATTTATTTAATAAAAACGTTTGTAATATGTAATCAATACGAATTAAAATTAATTATCTTTCAAATCAACCAACCAAACAAACAACCAAAACAATTGCGGAACTCGATGTTCAAATGAAGAGGATGACAGATGAAAAAATTTTTAAACATAATTATCACGAATTCAAATCGCTGTAATTTTATTGAAATCTAAACAGTGTTAACCCTTTGACCGCAATCGACGTATCAGAACGTCTTCTGATACGTCGATGAAAATTAGACAATATTTAACATGTTCATTCTTGTTTATTTCAAAGTAACAATGATAGTGGTGATGATAGTGAGATAAAACCAAGATGCAAAAGACGTACAAGATACTTATCAAGCAGTGACAGTGAATCTTCTCCTGAGAAATTAGATCAATGGATTTGGGAACAAAAAGACAATGTACCTAATGTAAAACGGTTTCGTGAAGTGCATGGAATAAATCCTTTGTGTCTGCGAAGGTTAGGTGCTAATCCAAAACTTTTGGATGTTTTGAATGAAGTACTAAATGAAGATTTTTGGAACTGCATAGCGGAAGAGACAAATAGATATGCCAGACAAGTGATAGAAAAAGGTTTTGGAAAAAAAAGAAACAAAAGGTGGAAACCAATAAACTCTAATAATTGCATAAAATATGCTGTCATTACAAATTACTCTACCCCAAAAAATTCAATGTGCTCCAAATGCAAAAAATTATTCGAATAAATGTGCATCCATTGGGTTAAATTTAAAAATCACCCGTACCATACTGGAATTAAGTTTTTTTGTTGATATTATCTCATATTTTTCAAATAAGCTTTTTGATAATTTTTTCTCGTCATGAAAAATTGCCCTCATTCTTTACATACTGGCTTCTTTTTCTTTTGGCGAATAGTGTTGGTGATGTTAATTTCAAATAATTGGAAGAACTACTAAATTTCAACCAAAATCTATTAATTGATCAGTAAATTATTATATTTGTTTGCTGATTAGTATTTCAAGAAAATTTCTTTTTTTAAAGTAGAAATAATTCCATTTACTATAATTAATATGAATGTTTTCCTCTTAATTAGGCTTATCCTCATTTAAATTCAAATAATTTATTCATTTTCTTATTCAGCATGACTTCTAGAAAATATTGTTAATGGCTATATGAACATAATATTAACTATATTTCCCTAAAATAATTCATCATTCATATTATGTAATCAGTATAAAACTCTAATACGCGCACGTGTGCGAAATATGTTAACTTCCCTGTCCTATAATAATAACAGTAATTGATGAGTTAATTTCACTGTGTAGTAATATTTGCAAAAGAAAAATAAATATAGTAAACAAAATGCTTATGAAACAAATAATCAATAAAATTAAACAATTTAAATCTTTATATATATATATATATATATATATATATATATATATATATATATATATATATATATATATATATATATATATATATATATATATATATATATATATATATATATATATATATATATATATATATATATATATATATGGTGTTTATTCCTTCGTTGAATACAACATCAATCTTGTAATCGAAGATGTGATCAAGTTAGTTTCAGCTAAAATCTATCATTTCTAGGGTTACATGTTCTGTGTCCCACCCTTTGCCTTTGGATGATGTTTGATGAGGATTCTACATTTTCGTTGACCTCATCACTTGTCATGCTGGTTAAATTAAATGATGCAATCGCAAGATCCGTTTTAGAAACAACTTCAAGAATACTGAGTGTAGTCCATCAAGTATCCATTCTGGGATATAAAAATATTAATATAGCTTTCAAATTTTTATTCAATATACATTTTTATTTAAATTAGGAAACTAAATTATGATAATTTTTACAGCAATATATAAATTAATATATAAATATCTTGCTTACTTAAACTCCCTCACAAAAATATATTTTTATATCTATAATTTTGATGGGATTATTTTTGTAATTCTTTTTATACTTTTTGACTACAATTCTCTCACAGAATAATGAAGGTAAGATTTGCATTTTAATTCCATATTTGCAAAACGTTTCTGTAGACGGTTGAACGAATTTCGATAAATAAATTGCATCACAATTGAACACTAATATAGTAAATAAATATTAATTAGTTAGCAAATTTATTCAATTTTAGTGATACTTTGAAGAATCATTTTACTCATTATTCTATTTTCTAATGCTCATCAAGGAATTCAGTGTAATCTGAATTTGTATTGAATGGAGTGCAGGTAAATGCATGTATGTATAAGTATGCATGTAGTCCTTAATTCGAGAAGCTGTGACAGAATTACATTTATAATGTGATTTGATTTGGTTTGTTGGTCATTCAATGGTCATTATCTGCACACGAGTGATAATTATACCGGAACCTTGAGTTTAAAAGGAGATCCGAATCACTACAAATATCAAAGGACGAGGTGGGATTCGAACCAACCTCGGTTTTGGACATGAGCAGTTGAATCCAAGGCCAGAACACTTACCATTCGACTACCAGTTTGGCTATGAGGTTCGATACAAATTAGTTATAATTTTGTTGCCTCTATTTCAATGGGATAGTAGTGGATGTAAAATGATATTTTTGTTTTTTCAGAAAAGATTTCTTAAATTACATTGTTTGTAATTCAAAGCTCACTTCTTGCATTTGAAAAGTAAATTCATGGTAATTTACCATTTAAAATTGCGTATGAGCTACTATAAATATTCCCATCCAATGTCAGGATCGAACCCAAGGTTTGTTAAAATGAAAACCAGCGCTCTTCAGAAACTAGCACAGGTATTCAAGAAATGCTGTTCAAATTGATTCTTCAGACAATGGTAAGTAAAAAGTATTTCCATTATTTTAGATTTCTTCCAGATTCAATAAAATGCTACAAAAACATTGGCCGACCTTTTCTTTAATAAGTTAAATTATTTCCCTTGCTTCGAATCAAAATTCTTAAATTCGATTGTTAAATCTAACTTAACTTTAAATTTAAATTTATAATAAAGAGTCAGAGAGATGATTTTATATAATTTATAAAATGAGTTTATATAAATCTTAATTCCTAGATAGTTTATCTTTTCATAACTAGATTATATTTTTTGAGTTATAATATTTACAAGTTTAAGTCATGATTTTGGATCGTATAGAATTATTTTGTTTCGTCAAAGCATACAAGAGAATTCTTTCATTTAAACATTTTTGAATTGACGTGCATTATAACCTATTTTGGAACAGAAAATTCAAACGTGTGATTTATTTTTCATATAGCAGACACAAAATACAAATTGATATCACAACCAGTCGCAATGACTATGACAACTGCATTTTAGGAAATTCAAGTACATGGAAAATTAACAATAAAAAGAAATGATATCAAAAATGCATTTGTTCAAATAGTTAGGTCCCTTTTAGAAATAATTCTACTTTTATTTCGTTTCTAACTATAATGCCCATTTTTATTTAACAGAAAAACTTAGGAATTACAGATTTTGCGTGCAAATTAATAAATACTTTTTTTTTACTGAATAATGATATCATGCCTTATTGAAAAATTATACTTGAACAAATAGAAAGTGATTGCGTAAATTTCTCTCGCAATTCTAAATTTCCTACAATGGGCTGGTAACTAGAACTTATTAAATCTAAAGAACTTGGCTTTATTAATGCGATTAATGAAGGCTCTCAATTTATTATCAAAAGTTAATGGAATTAATCTCTGAGTCAACAGAAGATCGTTAAGCTAATAGCATTTACATGTTAATTCATCTTAGCCTATTTCCTTATCACTTATGAATTGAAAATGTAAGAACAAACTCAGAAATTGATTTTATCATTTGGTCATGTCCCAAAATTAAGACATGACTAACGACATGTAACAATTTGAAGTTTGAGTAGTTTGTTGTTAGAATCATTGTTGAAAAATTATTCGAATTAAAACTTTTCTCCGATTTAATTTGTCGCCATGTAAGAAGTCCGCTAACAAAGCAAGAGTTTTAAGCACATTTACTATTGCAGTAATAACAGTGTATATAAAATTTAACTTGAAAATTCTGAAGTATTTTCCCCAAATTGAAACGTACAGATGGCTGTTGCATTTTGAGGCATTATTTGCTACTTAATTAAGTTGAAAAAAGTACTTAATCTAATCACGAAAACATTAACAAAATAACCATTGTACGAAATCTTAAATCATCATTTACTCAGTTGATTACACAAAAACATACATAAATTTTTTTATTAATGCATGTCGCAGAAAATGAGGAACATTATATCAACTATCAAAATATTTGTTTCTTGGATAGAATCCAATACCTCTTTCCTTTTTCTTACTTTGTTACAATGGAAATGAGATATAAATTAAATGTCTAGTAAATTTACAGAAGCATAAATTGCATCCAATTCTTATTTATAGATTAATTTATTATCACATTTCAGGGGAAATTGTTTGATATAAAGTAAATAAATCAATTTGCAATTCAAATAAACTATAGATAACAAAAGAGAATCAAAAGGAGTTATAAGATATTACATTGTTATAGTTCTCATTTATTTTTCTTATCTCGAGATTTTATAGTTTCGAATAATATTATATAAATACAAAGACCGTAATAAAATAGTATAACTATATTAAAACATTTTTAGTCATATATTTTGCATAATAAATTTATATGATTTACTATGGTTAATCAGAAATTTGTTTATTAAAAGTGTTTTACGAGAAAAAGATTTTGCACTGATTCTCATTGTAGGTAGAAATTATCTCTTGGTTTGATTTTAAAGCCACATTTAGTAGATATTGTATTGATTTCTGAAATATATATGCATCAAATGCAATTACATTTACCGAAAAGAGCTATAAATATAATTTTAATAAAGGTATTATATAATGTAATGAAAATAATTTTATTATAATTGGTAATACGAAAACGATTTTTTGTATGATAAATTTAATCTAAATTTGTGAGTCACAAAAGTGTACTAAAATGAATTATAACCCATTTCATTCTTCGAATGTAGAGGGTCACTCATTGAAACCACTGGGAGCTGGATTAGAACTTGATGGAATATACTTCCATGAGGAGCTCCTAACAACTGTGACAAAAGACTCAGAGATTCTGGCTCTCGTTAAGCAACTGGCACTCGAAACAATCCATAATATCCCTCCATGTTCTTTGAAAATTTATACAGATGATAGTAAAGGTGTGGGGGGATTCTCGGGCAGTGGGGTGCACATAAACACAGTCTCCGGAGAACTAGAATTTAAAATAAGAAACCCAGATAATTGTTCCGTGTTTAGATCAAGGCTAATAGCCATTAGAAGAGATTTACAGTGTGCAGTAGAGGTAGAGGAGGAATTAAGGGATATCTGGATATTGACTGACAGTCGTACTTCAATCCAGCACTTTTCAAATTGGAGCACTGTTAGAGATCAAACTAGCCTGGACATACTAAATCTTCTTGAGAGATTGTCACCCGAACGCACAGTGCATTTCCAATGGATCCCTTCACACGTGGGAGTAGAGGGGAATGAAAGAGTGGATTTCTTGGCCAGATCGGCGTCAGAAGAGGGAGTAAACCCAGAGGAGAGCTCACATCTAGTGAGATTTCTTCCCTGGCAAAAACTGAATTCAACAAGCTTATGAAAATTTCTCCCAACCATCCATGGTACTTCGCAAAAGACAGGTTGAGACCTTCCATCTGAGACCAAGATCTTATCAAACTGCCTTTTCCCGCTATCTGGGTGGGCACACGAGAGGAATCACCTTTCAGCAGGGGCAAAGGACATTTCCAGACTGTCCTTGGTGTTCCGTCAATATGGCCTCCACTGGACATATCTTAACCTGCCTGAATTTTAAAAAGACGATGTCCTTCTGGGACCCATCACAATTTTTAGACATTTTAGATATTTTTGGTTTTATGGGGATTGTATAGCCTAGCTAGACAACCTGAAATAAGTAACAACAACATAACCCATTTCATAGTAAAACTGTTTGAATAATTTTATTTTATCCTTATAATAGTAAATGATTTTAAAACTACAATGTTTAAATAGTGTAAAATAGAAATATATAATTTTTCTGACTAAAGAATATATAGCTTTTCTAAATAAAAAAAGGAAACAATTCAGATAAAATTTATATTTAGAAAAACTATATATTCTTTAGTCAGAAAAATTATATATTTCTTATTCTTACACTATTTGAGTGATAATAGTAAATAAATAGTAATAATAACTCATTACATAACAAAACTTTTGAATAATTTTATTTTATTATTAAAATAGTAGTTAATTTGAAAACTACAGAGCTCAAATAGTGTAACAATAAAATACGTAATTTTTCTGAATAAACAATATATAGCTTTTCTAGATAAGGAAAGGAAACAATTCAGATAAAATTTATATTTAGAAGAGCTATATATTCTTTAGTCAGAAAAATTATATATTTCTCTTATTCTTACACTGTTTGAGAGATAATAGTAAATTAATAGTAATAATAATCCATTTCATAATAAAACTGTTTGAATAATTTTATTTTATCATTATAATAGTAGAGTAAATTTGAAAATTACAGTGCTAAATTAGTGTAACAATAAAATACATAATTTTTCTGACTAAAGAATATATAGCTTTTCTAAATAAGGAAAAGGAAACAATTCAGATAAAATTTATTCAGCGTGATATTTTAAATTTTGACTTCAAGCAAATATGACATTAAACAAAATGAACAACGAAAATTGCCTTTCCTTAATGAAATGGAACAAACTACTTTTACAATTGTATGTGAACTACTAACATTACATTAAGCTTGCAAAGGAAGATGTTAATCTCTTTTGTAAGTATTTGTAAAATGTACACAGTAACCCTTGATGAATTAGTATTAATCCTTTACATACTGAAATGAAGAAAAAAATAAATTAGAATTGCATATGAGTATAGACTTATGGTTATAAGAAAATTCTATTTATGCATTCAATTTTCGTGGGTCTCAAAAGGTTCGCTGGAATGTATAGAAAACATATAGAAAGCGGCCACGTTTTCCGACCTCAGCTGTCTTCTTTTTCTATAGATGAAAGTGTCTAATTCCTACTATTAGTTCACAATCTCTCTATATTTACTTTGTTCAAGTTTTCACTTGTTAATAAAATACATTTATTCATCCACACAAGTTCAAATACATTTTTTAAAATTTGTAGTAGATGATACTTGATGGAATATAATTTTTTCAAATATTAATTTATTAAATATTTAATAAAGTATTTTAGTTTTATATGGGAAAAAATAGTATTATTTCTTTGTGATCTAAGTAGGAATTGACTTTAAATTCTTTTATATTGCTTGTTTTACTTAATTAATGAATGAGGAGACAAAATAAATTTTGGATATGTTTCCACGATATGAATTTTTACCTCGCCAACTCAATGCAATTTTAGATCTTCCCCATCAAACGGAAGTTAATTAATAATATAAAATTAGTATACTTAATAACGCAACTCGATATGACTTATCTGTTAAAGTGATTTAAAATTTAGTTACTCAAAATTTACAATCATATTTACTTGAATTAATATTAGAGTGTGATATGATAAAAATAAATTATATTTTATTTACATTTACTGTTGCATACAGCTTTGTTTTTGTATATATTTTTTCATTTTGTATATAAAATAGTACTCTAATAAACCCTTTTGAATATATTTCTTCACTTGATTGAAGAAAAATAATTTCAAACACATTGCGTACATAAAATTTTTAATTAAATTACTATTATTAATGTTATACATTTTTATAAAATTTTAAATATCAAAAAAGAGCTATTACTAACCTCAGAAAAATCAATTTTAAAATATTACTTGAACGTTTTTAAATCAAGCAATTGCGTTTGCGAAGAAACCAACGCGTGATTTCATTTTTGTTTGCATGCAAAATATACTCTTAAAACGCAAAATATAAAAAAAATAAGAAAAGGGGTTTAAAAACGTTTGGTTGGTAAAAGCGGGAATTTTTTTACTATTTTTAGACAAACCGAGTTAATTTGTAATCCGCAAAGCTACAACTTCATAAAATGCACGTTCCCTGCGTGACGAATGGGGAGAAAAAAAGTTTCTGCGCGAAAAGCACACGAATTGTTTTTCGGAAAGATTTTTTCGCGTGATAAAAGGATATTTGAACCATTTTCCTCCGTCTACACGGTACAAAAAATTACACCTTGCATTCAATATAGCTGAAAAATCAAGTCAGAAATATCATTAAAACTTTTTCAAGAAATCGGGGTCAGGCGAACGGTGAAAAATAATCCCTCCTATACGTTTGGTTCGTAAATATTTACAAGAATTGGTGCGGTTATCTTACAAAAAAAGGATTTTTTTTGTGAAATCGATACTACTGATAACTTAAAAATAAGATAGAAAAGAGCTTACTCATAACTAATATTTTAATTTTGTTTAGTTAATTTAAATGTAATCATTACACAGAATCATTAGAGAATTTTGTATGCAAAGCCAATGAGAATGTATTTCTAATTTGAGAAATTGTGTTCAAACAAAACTATTTACTTTATTGTGTGTGTTTTATCTATTTCTCCTCATATTAAGGTTATCTATTTCTTCTTAGATTAAGGTTATTTCAAAGCAAAAATATGATTTTTAAATAGTATAGAAAGAAAATGATAGATATTACAATTATTCTTTAAGAATATTAATGTTTGAAGTAAGGCATTTTTTGGTTTCGTTTCTCTTTTTGGTAGTTCTAAAAATGGTGAAGGTTCAGCATCGGCTTAGTCAAATCCACACAAAATCAAAAACGCTCCATAAGATGGCGCTGTATATTGCATTGATTAATAAATTTCCAACGCAATATACAACGCCATCTTTTGGATATTACCCATTATATTCATCTGATCTCAATTTTTGTTATTTTATTCTATACTACTTTCGAATGGACTTCGTGAACTAACGAAACCTTCTAACAATGGTAGACTTGATGCGGAATATCTATCATTTATATGAAGTCTTTCAAATAATGATAATGGAGAGTTTCTCCTTTGCATTTTTATTTCAATTAAGCTATATAATTGTAACATGCTATAGGCAACTTTAACTGTTGAGAAAACTTACACTATCCAAACTATCCAAAATTAAAAATAGGGCCGTAGTAGCCTAATGAAGGCATCGGTTTTCCATCCGGAAGGCTGGGGTTCGATTCCCAATGTCGCCAAAGACTCATGGAGTCCATGCGATATACGTGCTCGTTAAATCAGTGGAATCGACAGTCCTGTGGTCGGTCGTTCAGCAGTTACCATGGGTGTAACGATCTGGAGAAAATTACCTTCCCCTTCAGACCAATGTCAAAATCAAAACAATGGATCCTCTGGTGGTGCCATCTATCGGAGGAGTTTAGAATCTCACTTTCACCTTCATGGTGCTCTGGTTAAACGAAAGACGCACCCTACTGACTTACATTCGCTGAGCCAACGGCAAAGCGAGCTTAAATTGTCCAAGTGTCCTAAGTAACAACAAAATTAAAAATATTTTGGTTTGGCATACTAATGTACTTACTTCAGTATTTAATAATTTTCTTACCATCTGATTTTAAGAAAAAAAAAACAGTTTGGTTTTGGAATAACCTGGAGACAAGAATATTTGTAACGAAATTACATGAGTATAATATATAGGCTTATCAGCAATCTGTAGTTTGCACATTATCATATTTTTACGTGAATGAGTTACTTGTGAATATCTTTGGTGAAACAATAAAAATGCTAAAAATTATTAAAAATGACAGAAAGAAAATTCTTATTCATGCTTTTCGTAAGAATTGAAATTCAAATCCACTAGAAAGCTATGGTAAATGTTTACCTTCATTGGAACTAAAATTTGAAAACTAGTGTTATAGCATAAGAATCATATTAAAGTCAGTACAAAAACAAATTTGAATTTCAAATCAAGAAAGGATAAGCAATTATGATTAAAAAAATTCCAATGCTATGATTCATTTTGTAAGATCATATTAAAAATACATTTATATTTCACCGATATCACCACGGCTTAAGATCGAATAAATAAAATGGCTATTAGACCATTCATTAGATTATTAATAGGTTAAGACAAAACTGTCCTCAGAATCGTAAAATTTGAAAACAAGAAAATCAAAATTAAACATACATTCTACTTAAAACTATTTACAAAAGCAATAAATGCAGGATATTTTCTGTTTCTTCAAAGGGCAGAATAATTATTTTGATGTTTCGGATTGCTTCCTTTTGGCGACAAAAGGTACTCTAAACACACCCATCTATTAACAATATATGAACATATTAATGTTTATAGGTTTATCCTCACATATTGGCCAACGGCTCTATCTATTCTGTAAGAACGTATGCTCGTTAGAATTTATGATTGTGTTTTAAACTGTCTTTAAACTAGATCAAGCATCTCATATTCGCTTTTAAACTGGATAAAGAATCACTATTTAGACATGAAACAATGCTTCTCAAAACCACATTACAGCAGCCTATTTCTTATAAAAAATTCATTTCCCAGTTTTGAGCAATATTGGTTTGTTTATCATTACTGCAAATTTTTTCAATATTGTTTTTGATGAAATATAAGTTGTTCCTATACCTTTTATTAAATTAAATGAACTATGAACCTAATTAAAGGAATATAGTATTTATTTAAAAAACGCTAAAATCTGTTTCTTTTCCAAAATAATATAAAAATAACAATTAAAAATAATTGCTGTTTATTTAATTAATTAGTTTTTAAAATAACTAAAGTATAAAAAATGCAAAATAAGGAAGAACATTAAAATGCTTATGGAATATAAGTCCTTTATTTAAAATGCATTGCTGAAAATATATATATATATATATATATATATATATATATATATATATATATATATATATATATATATATATATATATATATATATATATATATATATTAAATTTTCTTTATCTTGTATATAAAATGATATTTAAGAGTTGAAAATGAAATGTATTTAGAAATTTCATCTTATAATCTTAATGATCCATTTACGTATAAAATTTTTTATGAAACTTATAAGAGAAAAATTCATTTAATTTCTTTATTTTAAATTGTTTCCTTAAAAATAATGAAAGCCCAATCTCTCAGTACTTGAAAACATAAAGCTCTTCAATCTCTCAAAAAATTTTGTTGGAAACTAAAGAAAAATCAGTAATAAAAAATATGATTTTTGATTTTCTTTATTTTTCTTATCTATTTTTAAGAACAACAAATTTTGTAGACATCAATTTTAAAAAAATTCGCCTTTTTTCAATGTACATATGTGCATATAAATCTTTCGTAAAAAATTTTATAATTTATTAATTTATTCAATTATAATCTCTTTAACTCGATAAATATATTAGCGAAAATGTGTTCGCAAATTTAATAAGCATAACCTAAAAATTCCAAAATTATATTCATGCATTTAATTAAAAAAATAATATAACAAATAGAGTGAAAGCAAATATAAATAATTACTCTCATTTTAATTTGCAAAGTATACAAGAAAACATGTTCTTACAGTTATTCTATAAGCCGATATTTTCAGTCTTTTTAGCGGTATCTCGTGCATGTATATTTTCTATTTTAATCGTCGATTTATAAATATTATTATCCAGTGCGTGATTAACATATATAGTAATACATATTTACTTAAATTATCATTTTTATCAAAGAACATATTCTTAGGAGATTTTATGAACATATATATTTCTTTCTATGAAAAAGATTTTCCTTTTTCCATCATAAAATTGCATTTGCAATCGTCTTTATTTTTGTTTTTACTTAGTGGAACGAATAAAGGGATGAAATGAAATGACATCATTCTGAAATGTAATCTCATTAATTTCAACAAGTAATACAGGGAAAGTGAAATGTACAATTGAGACTGACAAAGACAAAGCAAATGGCAAAAGAATTTTCGAATGATAATTATTCTCTCTGACTAGAGGAATAATTTGCATGTGATATTTGCATGTCATGATAATTTTTAAACTTGTGCTTACCTTTGGATCAGGCATGACACTGGAGTACTTAATGTGGATAAAATATAATTAAAACATTTATATTTCCTTTATTTATTTCATTTCCTACAACTATTTAATAGACTATCGACAACTTATTAAGCTCCAGGCTTTGAAAAAATGTTGGAGATATTTATTAAGCATTATGGAATTTAATTTTTCTCCGGTATACCTGTTGGGAAATACATTTTTTTTCTTGACTTTTTACTCATTTAACTGTTAGTTGTACGAATTTCACCTTGATTGTCCGCAGTGGCCTGTTTGATCAAAGGATTGTCATCATGATCGTAAGGTAGTAAGTTTGAATCCCGGCTTAACCAAAGATCCGTCATGTTCACTAAAGACAGCTGGCGTATGCTTTAAAGGTCAGTATCACAATGTCCTACAAGTAAAATGACAACTTTGTAAGGGTAAGTCAAGTGTTAAGGGGTCTTCTGCCTAATTCCTGCTTCTAAATTTCGAACACTCCCTCCCAGCTGCGTCCATGTAACTGGCACAGGCCATTTCTGGGGTAGGTATAGGAAAATATGGGATGTATATTCCTGTGTGCAACAACTAGGAATTTCTGTCTCAAAATAATAGCCCAATAAAAAAATATTCTTTATTTTCATATCTAAATTCAAATTCTAATCTCATTCCCAACATTTACATTGTACATTTTTAATTTATATTTTTAACGAACATTTTTAACCTCATAAGTTTATTTCATATGACTTCAAGTGGACAAAGTTTACCATGTCAATGCAGCCAAAGGTTAATTTAATTCGTATATCAGTCAAATGACATATTTGACACCTGAACTGCGAAATGGTTATAACAAGCGAAACATATTAAATTGTGCAATTTTTAGCATGCTTAAACCATAACATTCTTTGGTTGGATCAATTATTGAAAACTCCATTTCTTAAGGATAAATTAAGTTTCTTTGAACAAGCCCCAAGCTGAAAATTAAAATCGTCTGTTACGCTTCGAGTGTTTATAAACGTCCAATTAACAGTTAATAAACATAACTTGTGCTTTTATTTTTTAATTTTATAGGATAGAAATTACACCAAAAATAACTCTTAGTTTTTATAGGAATAAACTTTATTATAAATACAGAAAATAGTACTTAAACGAAACTCTGAATTATAAGTTTAGAAAAAGGAAGTTTTATGTAATACAGAAAAAAATACTATAATATATGATAAAGACAGTATTGTGTAAAGATATTTAAGTACAGTTAACTTTTTATTAACCATGAGTTGTCTACTTTTTGCATCATCCATGATATCCAGATCCTAAAAAAATCCATCACTGATAAAACGCTTCAAAGAAACAAATATTTGCAGAATTTTCTAAAGGAGTACATCTATATATTTTATAATTTCATTATTCTTCAAACGGTACATAGATTTATATATTATTTACTGTCGATAAATTTTTTAAATACACATAGATATATAGATATTTTTCATTTTTAGTGATTTGTGAATTATGCGAGACATTAACTTATCAATGATAGAGAGAGAGGGAGAGAGAGAAAACGTATTTTAATTTTCTCATGTACCTAATTCTCATTTAAGTACTTTTTACTAAAATATTTTTTCATTAAAGCATAATAGTCATAAATGCTCTTTATTATAATTATAATCATGACTTTTTAAGTTTTAATTATGAAAATTTTCAAAGAAATAGTTTTTGTAAAGTAAGAAAGAATTATATGCAATATACTTTGCTAAAAATTATAATTATTTTAGTTTTATATTAAATAATTTCTTTTCTCTGTGTTCTAAAATTATTCTTAAATAATAATTGTGTCGTAATCTTATTCCGATTTTCTAATATCTTATTTTTATTTGAGTATTTTTCATTGATATATTTTATTTTACTGAAATTTGATAATTATAAGTACTACTTACTATAGTTACATTTGTAAATTTTTAAACTCTAAATACAGGTTATTTACAAGAATTATTTTTATTCCTTTTTATAATGAGAAAAGAAACTATATATAATATTCCTCCTATTAAAAAAAATTCATTAAAAAGTTTCTTCCGTGAAGCAAAATGTTTCTAGAAAGAATGTAAAAAATCATTTTGTGTTATCATTAAATGAACGCATAAAATTTTTAAGAACTGTTGGGGAAACTTACCTTCAAGGTATAAGAACTAGAGGGATTCTATTTTTGTATGTTACTATCAGTTTCCTGATTGCCTCGGTGATAATGTGCATGTACTTTATTATTTAAGTTTTAAGATATGAAAGATACATTTTTTGTAAGTTGTTAAAAAATCAGCACACACTAAAAAAATCCAATAACCATTATGACGAATATGTTAGTATTAAAAATAATTACCAAAATATCAAAACTTTTCATCTGAAAGTAACATTTAAATAGTATATTTTTATAAATTTGTTTCTGGTATTTAATAAAATTGCTAGCGCCTCATTTAAACATTTAATGGGCAAAAATGCTAAGATATTTTATTTCACAAGAGCAATAAAAAAACACAAACACAGTTGACAGCTAAATTATACTATACTCTAAAGATAAAAAGGGCAGTTATTAAGATTTTCCTGTAAATTTTAAAGTTTTTATATTAAGTTTATATAATAAATTATATTCAGAAGTTAGTAAACTGAAAATAATATACCGTTTAATTTGTAGTATACCTTTATAATAATAGTCTAGAAAACGTGAAGTATTAAGTGAAAATAGTTTATAATATCTGCGGTAACGTGTTATTATAGTTTCTTACTTAAATAAATTATGGTATAAATTATTATCATAATAGTGACATTCATATTAAATAATTAATACTTAATATAAATATCTCTATTTTACTAATAATTTTTATTTTTAATATATACTTTATTTTTAATACATAACTTTTTTAGTATAGTGTTAATGATACAAAAATTTAGCGTCTTAATAAGACTAACATAACATGGCTTTAATAAGAATAAGATAAGCGTTTTAATAAGATTAAAATTATTAATAACGCTTATTAACATGCTTATTAATTCATTGTAATTAAGATTAATTATATATATGTGTTACTACTAACATAATTTTTAATAACTATATATATTAATGATTAATTAAAAGCGGTAAACGAAAATTTATTCAATATTTTTAATTGTTCAATATTTTAGAGTAAACAATAACTCGCTTATTCTAAACACCCAATAAAAGACTGCAATAATTATTACAAAAATATGCATATAAAAATAACACAGGAAGTAAGTAATTTTTATTTGAAAAGTTAATTGTATTGCAGTATTCCTTTAATGGATTTTGCCTTAGATTCCCTCACTGAAACTTTCAAGCACACACATGTTTTAAAAATTATTAACATTTTCTTTACAAGATGGGAGAAATAGTACAATAAAAGTCTTACCAAAATGAAAATGTTATAAAAGTAAAGTTGACAATAAATCAAATTTATTCAAACATTTATGTATTAAATTAAGAAATTAATTATTAAACTGTGAAATTATATATATTTCTTAAGTAATGAAGAAAATTATCTTATTTGCATAACTCCTTTAAGAAACTGCATGGAAATTATCGAATAATAAGGGAACATAATTTATAGTAGATGTTTGCTCTAAATATTAACGTTTATTGTTAGAAATTAATATTATTGAGGAAATATTACTGAACACTTTATTTCTTAAGTGTTCAATAATATTTAAATAAAAATAGCACAATAAAAAATAGGTAAAAAGAAGTAAAGACATTTAACAAAATAAAATTCTTGTAAATGTAAAAAAATATATAATACACGAGAAATTATTATCAATTTCAATTATCTATAAAATTAAGAAATTAATAAAACATAAGGGAAATTCTTTAATTTTTATTATTCAAATTTTAGAAAATGTATAGAAGTTACAAACTGACGGAGGCAGAAACATATTACAATAATATAACATATTATAACAGTTGCTTATTTCAAGTAATTATTGAAATTAACTATGCGTATTCAAGAATATTAAAATTAATTATTAAATAGGAGTAAATAATGCAAGTAATTGAAATTTTAAGTTCTTTGAATATAGCTTATATTTTTTATGTTGTATCGTTATTTAGAAATCATTAAAAAAGCATAAAAAATTCACCGCAAAAGTCTTCAATTTGTGGATATAGTTGGAAAGTTTTTCTCCAAATAATTTTGAAAAATTTTAACGTGTATTGTTTGTTTTGTTGATTACTCCAAACATGTTTGTTTTTTTCTTTGCCAACGAGATGGCTAATTACACCAAGGACCAGATCTTCAACATGTAATTATTTCTAAGAACAATTTAAATTGCTTTAAAAATATCTAAAGAAATAAAGGAAACATTGTCATTAAACAAAATAGAATATTTATTGCTTCCAAATGAAGCCTAATGCTTTGATAATTAGAAAAACTCGAAAAACAAGTTACTTATACTCATGAACATTAAAACATAATTGCCTGCATAATTAAACTTTAATCACATATGCACACACAAGAAAATTTTGTCATGGTATCGGAAATTATTTTATGACGTATAAAAGGCATCTCTATAGCAACAGACGTTTAAACTGATTAGGTTTTATATTGTTTTTGCTTATTAATATACCTGTTGCTAAAAAATAAGTGAGAGTAATTTTTTAAAGTAAAAGTAGGCTCTTAGTAAAATATACAATTATATATATAAGTAATTACAAATAACATTCATGAAAATACAGAAGAAAATTTCAAAGTAAAATTTTTCTGATATTAACATTTCTATTTTCCCAATGATGTTACAATCCTTTCACAATGGTTGACATTAAAATGGCGGAACTAAAAATCCAAAACAATTTATGACTTTATTAATTTATTTGTAAGAAGATATTAGTAATTTAATTTGTGGGATAATAATTATAAAATAAGTTAATTACTGCATTTATACAGTAGAATACATATATTGATATTAATTTTTGAATATTAAAATGTTAATACAGTGAGTGTAAAAAGTATTCGTACAGTACGACAATTGATTTAAAAGAGATCCGTTCATAAAAATTATTAACATAAATTCCTTTTTAATTAATTAGAAATATATAATAGAACATACTTTCATCAGTTTCATGTGAAATTTACACAAAAATAATTTTATACATAAATAAATATTTACAAAACTGAAACAATCCAACATCTTGTGGTGTAAAAAGTATTCGTACATCAGGCATATTGGCCAACACAATCATAATATTACAGCTAATACCTTGTAGAATATCCTTTAGTTCGAATAACTGCTTTGAGTCTCTTTGGCATCGATTCCACCAATTTTGCTGTTATTGAGCTAGATATGGCGTCCCATTCTTGATTAAGAGCCGATTCCAAATAATTTTTATTAGAAATATGTCTGGATCTAATATTTTTATCAAGAATGTCCCATAAATTCTCGATGGGGTTAAGGTCCGGCGATTTAGGAGGAAATTTCATGAACTTTGGTGTATTATATAGTATCCAGAGCCTTGTGTTTAGGGCTGTCGACTTGGGGTCGTTATCATGCATGAAAATGTAATCACCATTCAAGCCCATTTTTGTAGCACTAGGTCCTAAATTATTGTTTAAAATGTCAATATAAAGTTAATGATTTATAATGCCTTTAATAAAGACTAATTTGCCCACCCCAGAAGCACTCATACACCCCCAAACAAGTAGACTTCCACTCCCATGTTTCACTGTTGGCACTAAATTCTTAGGATGCATTTCTGTATTGCGCTTTCTCCATACCATTCGTCTCCCGTCCAATCCAAATATGTTGTATTTACTTTCGTCTGTAAAGATAATCTTTTTCCAGAAATCTGGACTTTCATAACGTATTGCTTGGTGAAAGACAACCGCAGCTTCCGATTCTTCTCATTAACAAAGAATTTCCATCTCGCAACACGGCCATGGAAACCTTCATTTCTGCATGCATTTCGAACAGTTCTTACAGAGACTGCTGTTCCCATGTTCTTTAGTTCTGATGTTAATGTAGGAGCACTTATTTTGGGATCCTTCTTTAATGAATGTAGCAGAAACCGTCTATCAGATGATGTCAATAGACATGGTCGCCCAGTACGAGAACTGTTTTGAACCGTTAGAGTTGCAGCAAACTTTTTTATGATTGACTGCACGGTTGAACGGGGTCTACCAACCAGATCAGAAATCTTGTTGTACGATTTACCATTTTTACGGAGTTTTAAAATCAGTTCTCTTTCGGAAACACTTGTCTCATTACTTTTACGACCCATTACAGAATTTCTAGTTTCTCACTACATTAAAATTTCCACTGAAGAACCTTTTAAGTAACTTACAAGATGACGTCAATTAACTACATCTTAATAGCTAAACCAAACACAAAATATAACTAAAACAATTTGCATTTTTTTTAGTGTACGAATATTTTTTATACCACAAGATGTTGGATTGTTACAGTTTTGTAAATATTTATTCATGTATAAAATTATTTTTGTGTAAATTTCACATGAAACTAGTGAAAATATGTTCTATTATGTGTTTATTAGTAATTAAAATGGAATTTATGTTTATAATTTTTATGAACGGATCTCTTTTAAATCAATTGTCGTACTGTACGAATACTTTTTACACTCACTGTATAAATTGCTTACTTATTAATATATCACGAGTTTTACTTCTTGTAGATTCAAGTATCCTGCAATTCTATAATTCGTAAATTCAAATTTCTCCCTCGGATGTGTTCCTTTATTGTGGGTTGCAGACTCTACTTTTAACTGTAGACTCTAATCAACATTTTAAAGTGGCTATCTACATTGTTTTTATTACATTGTTTTAAACAAAACTAACTACATTGCTTTCAAAATTTGCTGTCGAAATATTCCTAAATAAGAGAGTTGCAGATTCAAGCTGATGACTAATTGGTGAGTGCCCTATAGTTTGATTATTAGTAAATTCAAATTTCTACCACAGGTGTGTTTATTGTAATTTCGAGAATCTAACTTTAAATTGTAGATCCCACTGGAATCAATTCTCATGTCCAAGGTGTGTGGAATTAGTGTGACAAACAAAATTAGATACATTACTTTTAAAATTTATGTTAAAACATTCCTAAATAAGAGATTTTTGGAAAACGGTAAAATATAAATTTTTGACTATTATTATATTAAGTAATAATTATAATTAGAGCAGAGTTCTATTAGAAATGCAAGAGTTTTTTGCTTTAACAATATCTTTAGATTTGAACAAAAACTAAAATAGCTTCGTAAAGTTTACAATTTTACTATTATTAATAGTACATTTGTTCCAAAATTGAAATTTACTCTAAGATTATAAATTATCTAAACTGTTGAATTTGTAATAATTATCGTTTAAAATGAGAATGTTGTAATATTATGTTTTCAATCTTTAAATTTTATTCACGTTACACATAGCTATATCGACGAAAATGTAAATAAACATCTTTAAATCATTATATGTTCTTAAAGATAAATTTCGTGAAGTGAAAGCAACATAAAGCTCTACATTTGCATCTTATAAGTGAAAGAAAATTTAATAAAGTGTGTAAATAAATATTTAATTTGTTTTCGCAATCACAAAATGTTCATGACTATAAATAATACAAACTCATTCTAAATTAGATTTTATTTAATACACAAATTGCTATCCAAAGATTTCTCTCCGAGTATTATAACTCAAGTTCTTAATTTAATTCTAAACATTCCATGGTGCTTCAAAGACATTAAAATTATAGTTAAAAGAGAAATTTCAGCGTTATATATTTGGTAACAAACAGCTAGGAAACTTGTTTATTGTCTAACAATTTGAAAACTTGTATAATAAAATCTTCAGTTAAATTGAATACATGAAAATCCAGTTTGAAGTACGCTGAACTTCAACTTTTATGACCCAATAAACGCTGAGCTGACCCAGCACTATATTCAGGTAACCGAATGGGGTTTCTAATTTAAAAACTATAAATCTTTTAAAAATTGAAAGTCCAAAATACCGATTATTCTATGAGAAATTTACCATAAATCTAAATCTTTATCGAAGGATTCAATTGGAATCTAGTTGAAACAAAAAAAGTAATAATTCAAAGGCTGATTATCATAATAAAAATAATTAGAAACTTACTGGAGTAAATAATTTTAGAATTCATCACATTATATAATGAAGTGTTTGCCATTACAAATTTTCAAATTTATTTGAAATTCCAGAGCGTTTTAGAACGAACAGATTTATCCCACTGTAATTTTATTGTAGAGACATAAAATGAAACAAAATTTCGGATTTAAATTTCAGTTTTTCTTGAATAACAAGAATTAGTTTGTATGATAAAGTATATAGTTTTATGTTCCAGAAGCTCAAAACGATTAATTGTTGATTATAATGAATTGTGTGCGGAAAATGCAATAATTTTCAATTTGATTAAAAGAGTTAAAGAGAATGTTATATTAAAAGAGAATGTTATATGCGCATACATGTAAATATAGTCATTGTTGTATTATTAATAATTGTTTAATAAATAAAAAGACATATAAACACAAAAGTAAAATAATTAGTCTTTAAGTATTTGAGTTCTGTGCAATGGAGTATAATATTTCAGGAAAATTCTGAGAAAACAACATGTATCAGTTTTTAGATATGAAAAGAGAAGAATGAAATAATTCTCACATCAACCCATTCAGTTATTCAGGGATATTTCACATTGATTTTTTTATACACATATTCCTTCATACCTAAAGGCATCAGAGCGAAACTTTAAAGAAAAACACTGTAGTGGCAATTGTGGTAAAAATTATTTTACTGATGAATATTAGTAAACGTTTCTGATAAAAAGAAAACTATTATTTTCATTTTTAATAAAAAAGAATGTATGCTAAAACCTTCCGACATATTAATTTTATTATGAGGAATTTTAATACAAATATTTAATTACAGTACGTTGGAAGTTATTTAAATTATGATGGCAACCGAATTTCATACATTATTCTATTATGTGTGATCCAATATTTTGATGACACATATTTGAAGAATTTCGGATTGTTGTTACGGAGCGTTTTGTTGTGTGGAGAAAAAGTTGCAAACTCTTAACGGTACGTACATACTTCTTCGAACTTTATTCGCATTGAGAAGAACTCAAGCAATTTATTTTAAATTATTTAAGTTTAGAGGAATTCGGGAATTCCTATAAGATTAATTGGTTTATTAGTTTCTAGTTCAAGTAGTTCTATAGTTTATTTCTCAAGTACGTACAAGATGTTAAATTCAAAATGACAGACTTACAAGACGAAATACCATCTATTGAATGTGAATATCGCATACCAAAACATGTATCGAACTCTATATTAGACTATGATGATAATACACCTCTAGCTATACAATTAGCTTCAGAAGCCGGAATTTCAAACTTCATAGTGTTTTTGTGTCCTACAGCAGGATATGCCTCAGTTCCTAAGAGGCCTTCACAGTTAAAATCTGAACTATTAAATGCTATTTCCAACAAAAATGGGATTGAAGAAGTGAGACATACCAGAAACGGAAAACTAATTATCGCTACAAATGATTATAAAACAGCAACAGAAATTTGTAAAATCGAAACAGTATTAAATGTTCCTGTGACTCCCCAAATACAAATTGAACAATACACTACGAAATTTATTATCCCGTTCATATCAGTGGACGAAAGTCTAGAAAATCTAGCATTAGAAATTGAAAATAACGGCCTTATAGTATCTCAAATACGACGTTTCAATAAAAAGGGATCTTCAGAACTTTCAGAAACTATCTTGGTAAGAGTCTACGGACATAATATCCCCTCTCAAATTAAAGTATTTTTATCTATTGTAAACATAAAGATTTTTGTGGATAAAGTTCGTCAATGTGGAATTTGTTTTAAATTTACACATGCAACAAAAACATGTAAAGTACAAACAGCTTTATGCAGACTCTGTGGCTCACATCACAATAATGATCCTTGTTCAACTAAAGTCCCATATTGTGTAAACTGCAAAGGATCTCACGCGGCAGATGATCCTTCATGTTCAGCTCGTGAAGAAGAAACTCGGTTTTTAAAATTTAAGGCAATAAACCATTTATCTTTTATTGAAGCAAGAAGACAATTTAAAAGCTCTAAAACCAGTTTTGCTACTATTGTAAAGTCTAATCAACCATCAGAAATTACTCATGCAAAAATAAATGATATAGTCACCTCAATACTTACAAAATTTGAAGAGTCAGTAGACAAAAAAATTTTAGCTATTCAAACCCAACAAGAAACAATTCTTAATACTATTTTCCAAAAATTTGAAGAAACTGTAAGCAAAATATTTGAAACTAGAAGTCTCTCGTCATCCCCTGCTAGAAGGAAAACTCGGAAAAGTAGTCGAATCCAAAAACAATCATCAAACCCTAGTAATAGTGACATTCAGTTCAATCCAATTTTACCTGTGAACAGTGTATTTAATTTTGGTAACTCTTCTGAAGAGCAGTCAGAAATAATTGAAAATGCAAAATTCAGAAAGGGAAGTAATAAAATTTCCTAACAGATGGAACGCATCTACTATCCTGGGTGCATCAGTCCGTAGAAGTCAAACAGTAATTATAATAATTGTAACTTTTTTCATGTTCTCATTAATTTCGTGGAATGCTCGTAGTGTTCTCAATAAGCGCCCATACATGAAACTTCATTATTTTAACTCTGCAGACATTATTGCAATACAAGAAACTTGGTTAAAAAAGTTGACAAGATATCTTTATTTAACAAAATAATCTTTCGTCAAGATAAGGAAGATAGCCGAGGTGGCGGCCTTCTCCTAGCAGTAAATAAAAACATTCCAACAAGGCAATTTTCTCCTATCCGTTCCTCAGATGATGGCAGAGAACTCTTAGCAGTCAAGATCACAGTGGCAACAACTACAATAACTATTATTAATGTTTACATTCCTCCTGGCAAATTTTCTTCAGAGTGGCTTCATAGCATAATACAAGGAATTCAGCCTCCTTACATCATCATAGGAGATTTCAATATTAGACATACATCATTAGGAAGCTATTCTACTTCATCAAGGGCAAATGACCTTCTTGAATGGATTCAGGAAGAGAATTGCTGCCTCCTGAACTCTGAAATTCCAACACATTACGGCCCACATCATAAACCTTCACTCATCGATTTCACCTTTGTATCACCAGACATTTATCACCTAAGTCAAATAGAAGTTCACCCAGATTGTTTTGGAAGTGATCATTTACCATCTAAAACTAGCATAGCTATAGGAGATATTGATCACCATATACCAAACAGATCACGTATCCTGTGGTCAGAATTCTTTGCTTCCATCAATACTGATCATGAAATTTCTAATCTTCATTCTATTGAACAATTCAATCATCTCTGCATAAATAAACTTCACAAGTTTCGAAGATGGCAGAAAATGCCATGTAAACGTTATCCTCCATGGTGGTCTTCTAGATGTGGTTATCTCCTGGGCCAAAAAAGACGTCTTTGGCGTAAAGCCAAAAGCACATGTGATAAGTACGTTTGGATGGCATATAAAAAAACTGCAGCAGAACTACATCAACTACTCATATCTCTCTCTCGAAAATATTGGGACGAAATAATAATTTCAGCTGGAACATCAAAAAATATTTTTAATTTATTAAAAAATCTCCAAAATAGAGTTACAGTATCTCCAACTTCACATATGATCCTATTACATAATAATTCTCCAGTGACAGATCCTACACATCAAGCTAATATGTTTACAGACTTCTACACTCGTACACCAATTTTAGAGGTTATTCCACTGGATTTAAGTACAAGTGAGGATTTCTCTTACAATAAACCCTTTAATGCATCTGAACTACAAGAAGCTTTGGCCAGATGCAAAAATTCGTCTGTAGGTCCAGATAAGATATCTGCAAAAATACTAAAAGGAATTACTACTACCAACCTAGACTACCTCCTCTCCCTGATAAATAAATCGTGGCTTACAGGTATTGTACCAGAAATATGGAAATCCTCTATTGTCATTCCAATTTTAAAACCGGGAAAGATGGCCAATCTTGTGGCATCGTACCGTCCTATATCTCTGACTAGTGTCATGTGTAAATTAATGGAAAGAATGATTTTGAAGAGATTTATTGACTATATATCAACCAAATCTTTCTTTCATCCCAATCACCACGGATTTCTGCCACATCGAGGTTGTGACAGTATTTTATCCATCATTCATCATCACATAATTTCTGCCAGATCCTCTAGAAAATTTGTTGTTTTGGTTGCAGTGGATATTTCCCAGGCCTATGATTCAGTTTGGCCAGATGGCCTAGTTTATAAATTACTTCAAGCAAACATCAAAGGAAATGCTGCTTTGTGGATTCAACAGTTCATTACAACTCGCTATTTTCAAGTAAAGTGGAGAAATAAGCTATCTTCACCAGCCACATCATATAGGGGAGTTCCACAAGGGAGCGTGTTATCACCTTTCCTGTTCTCAGTGTTTATGGCAGACCTCTACGATATCCTTCCCCCTGACATCAAATGCTTCATGTACGCTGATGATATATTTCTACTATATGAATCTGTTAATTTGGGAAAACTTCAGCAGAAACTAACATCTGCACTTGGAATATTACAAAATTGGTGTCAGGAATGGAAGTTATCGATAGACCCACAAAAATGTTCTATGATCAACTTTTCTTCAAAACGACAACAACCTAATTTCAACTTGTTCATCAACAATCATCCTATTTCCTGGAGTAAAAATGTTAGAATTTTGGGATTACATTTTTCACACAATTTATCTTTCCGTCATCATTTTCAGGAAAAGAGAAAAGCTATATCAAAAAAGTTGAATGCTTTAAAAGGTATCGCAGGCAATAGATGGGGTGCTCGTACTGCTCATCTTCTACAAATCGTAAAATCATTTATTGTCTCCAGTCTGGATTATGGCTGTCATATATTTAGTTCAGCATGCACAACAGATCGCAAAATCCTTGAAACTATATATCACACTGCCCTAAGAATTGCCACAGGTCTTCCCAAGTGGACCCCCATACCTATAGTTCTACAAGAAGCAGGAGAAACTTCTCTTCACTCTAGACATGAAATGCTCTCCTTAAACTTTTACATTCGGAATTTAAGCAAGTCCTCATTATCCCCCTGTGCTTTAGCTTGGGAAAAGCTAACTTATAATCGAGTTAATCGTAATCATCCTCTAGCCATTAAAGCCAAATTGTGGCTCGAGCAACAAGGAATAAATACCTCGTGCATATTTAAAGTCCCAATAGACTGGCCAGAAATGTCAAAAAAAATCTCAATTTATTCCTCGAGTCTCCCTTTTCAGACTAAATCATTGCCAAAAGATATAATTAGTAAGCTATTTCACCAAGTTTGTGAGTCATCATGGCAGACAAATACGTTGATATTTACAGATGCTTCCAAGCAGGGATCAAATGTGGGTATTGCAATAGTCAATTTTACAACTAGTCTATCAATAACAGGGAAAATTAATTCCATAAACTCCATCTTCTCGGCAGAGGCTATGGCACTACTTATTGCAGTCTCTAAAATTTGCACTGAACCCAAAAAATATGTCATTTTCACAGATTCACTTTCTTGCATCTCTGCTCTTTCAGATTGTTCCAGGACATCACCAACTATCATTCAACTGCTTCGATCCCAAATGATTCAATCTACTCAAAAGTGCTTGTCAATACAGTTAGTTTGGGTTCCAGGACATTCAGGGATTGCAGGTAATGAAATTGCCGACTCATTGGCGAAAGCAGCAACAGGGAGTCAATATGCTATTCGATCTATTTCTCCTGAAGATCTGAAACAACACATCAAGAAATATTACTTTAACGAAAGTTACAATCAATGGAAAAATAGCAAATATGCTGAAGCATTCACTCATCTCACATCTATTCGCAAAAAACATAGACTGTTAACGAAATCGCGACTAGAAGACGTATGGCTGGCCAGAATAAGAACAAGATCTTTTCCTACCAATTCTATTCTATTTAGGTTTAATCTCTGGCATACAGACCGCTGTCAGTGTGGTGAACCTGAAACTATAGATCATATTCTACTAGATTGTCCTTTGTACGAACATCAGAGGAATCAACTACGGAAAAAATTAGGAATAGGAGCGTTATCATTCTCTTGGATATTTGAACTATCTACAAATCCGGAAATTAAAATTCTTGCATGCTGTGAATTTCTACGCCAGTCTAACAGATTCTAACTTTAACGAAAAAAGAAAGTTACAACTCAAAATCCTTGAACTATTTTCTAATAAGAATTTATAAATCCGAATTTTTCTTCTCATATCAAGACTTTTTCTGTTAGTGATCACCGACTTCAATTAACTTTACTTAAATAAGGTTAGTTGATTGACTACATAAATCCTCTCCAAGTACCTTCTTCAATGAGAGCTACAAGCATCCTAGCATAAAGCTCCAAAAGTGTCCGCCATAACCTACCTATTTTGATGACGTATTCTACATATTAACACTAGGAAAAATAGAATCTCTTAAGAAACTCAGAAATATGTAATGTTATATGACAAAGAACTATCACATCAAACAACAAAAATTATTTTTCTGTATCGAAAGAAACATTTGTTATTTATCTTTCTTAACTGTGTAATAAAAATACCAAGTCGTTTACCGTTATTGGTATTTTTAGCAAAAAGTAAAATAGATTTTCTTTCTTACAAATCGAGGCAGTTGTTTGCCAATTTTTAACTCAAAATGTCATCATCTTACCATGACAAACCCTCATCTAAAGTACATTTCAAAATGCTTTGCCTGACTGAAATTTTATGAGGCTAATAGTTCTTGTATGAACTATTATAATTTGTCTGGTGACCTTGTCTGACCTTGATATGGCTTGTCTGAAGAGCACAGGTTGCTCTTATATGAATAAATTATTGAAAATATTGAAAGATATTTTTTTGTGGATTACGTAAATAATTTAATAATAGAAAATTGAATTTAAGTTTCAAATATTTTGTTTTTATATAAGTTTGATTCTATCTTTTTATATCTGCCCATTATTTTTTAACAAGGTAAATAACACAACTCGGTTCTTCTCCGTTAATAACAGCAAATAATACGATGCAAATTAATAAAAAATTCATTTAATAATAAATAGAAATGAAGGAGCTTTGCTCAAGTTAATTAATATTTATTTCAGCTGGAAAATTAGACACTTTCACTTCAAGAAGAAGACAATAATGATGGAAAACATGACGGGGTACTTTTCTTTTGATAGTCTTCGTAACGGGAAGAAAAAAATTCTTAAATTATTGTCATAAATTTTGCATTTACATCATGTATTGTTTAAAAATACTTACGTTTTAAGAAACTGCTAAAAAATAAAACAAACTTTTTATTTACGTTTTATAAACTAAGTAATTTCACTTATTGATAAAACTTATTTGAACGCCAATGTTTACTTCGGGTTGAAACTTTTTAGCAATTGCATCGGTGATCGATTGCGTAATTTTAATGTAATAGTAACTTTTCTTCAACGAGACAAAATTAAATTTTGCTGTATTCAGTTGTTTCTTTTCCTCTTAGTGACTTGTGACCGTAATGTTTCTTTTAACAGACAAAATGATCACCGAGCACATCTTTTGCACCAACTAGCTTTAGCTCTGTTTAACATTTAGCTTGTTTTGCATTGTTTATCACTTTTTATTCAATTTTTTCAGAAAAAATTTAACTTAGTTTATATTAAATTTAAAATAAAATTTTGAGTCAATAAAATCACCGTATTTACATTGTGTTGCTTTCGCTTCCCCGTAAAAAAATATTTGTATTTCTTTAGGATAAAAAACGAGGATATAATGGAAAAGTACCCATGGCGGTTTTATATATATATATGTTTTCTGTACGTTCTAGCAGATCTTTTGAGACCCACGAAACTTGAATGCATAAATAGAAATGTTTTTTGTCAGAAGCGTATCTCATTTTAACTTGCAATTTCCCACAAGAAAACAAGCGAACAATTTCGTCCACGAGGATTCACTGAAATCATATATGATTATCTAATTGTTGTCTATTACGATATTATAGATAGGTAAAGGAAAAATATCTATTAAAATATGAATAGTAAAAGTTACACTTTTGCGCTTTATGAAACAAGATAATATCAATAGCTCCATTTGAATTTGTATTTACAGTATATATTACAACAAGAATTTAATTCAGAATGCGTTTCAGCGTTTTCTGGTTTATTAAATCATGAGATGAACGATTATAATGAAATAATGAAATGGTGAATAACAATTTTTGCAAATCGCCATATGGACAGTTGAAATTAATTTTTCTCTGCATGGCAGGCAGTATATACATCAATTATGTCTGATGACATGAAATTCTCATGAGCAAAAGACAAAAACCGTATAATTTATGGGGCCTTTAAGATCAGCCAAGTCTGGCACACGCAGACTATTAATGATTGTGGAGGTATCTAAAAAAATTTTGTGTATCACACATGTCTAAGCACTTTAGGGGAATTGAACTATACCATTTGGTGATCTATTGGTGGCATTGATGCTGGTGTTACACACAGCTATTATAGGTGTTGTTATGCGACTAACTTGCTTAATATTTTGTGCTGTTGTCATGTTGGGCGTTTTTACTTGTAAAATAAAATGTGTTGGGTTATATTATTGTATTCTGTTTCATCAATTGCTTACATTTGCCTAGTTTACATAAACCTTCATACTTGCCGAATGAATGCTGTCAGCTCTTTTTTTAATTCGTTTGTATTTTCAATGGAAAAATATCCAAAAACTATCTGACCACATTCCTGTTCACTATTATATTTTCTAGCATCTATATTTAAAGGAAAAAACCGTCACACCAGGAGTTTGCTTCTTTTTATTTTTGAGATTCTGAACATAAAATAAATTTTAAAAGCTTGAATATTGAAAAAAACTTACTTAATAACCTAATCAAAATATGATATTTATAAAGAAAATGTTTATCGCATTACTTCATAAATTGTTTCAAATTGTCAATGTGAATAATTACAAAGATGAAAATAGTCTATGTGGGTGTATGTATGTATATGTATATATAAATATATATATACATATATATAAATATATGTATATATATATATATATACATATAATATATATATATATATATATATGTGTGTGTGTGTGTGTGTGTGTGTGTGTGTGTGTGTGTGTGTGTGTGTGTGTGTGTGTGTGTGTGTGTGTGTGTGTGTGTGTGTGTGTGTGTGTGTGTGTGTGTGTGTGTGTGTGTGTGTGTGTGTGTGTGTGTGTACGTATTTATATGTATATATATATTAAATCGAGAGATAATTATCAAATTTTATTAAAATTATAAAATCTATAGAAATTTTTGAGTATATTTTTAAAGTGTAAAATTGATTATTTTAGTATTTTTGTGAAAGTAATCATATTAGAAAAATTATTATGATTCACAAATTCTCTAGCAAAACCAATTTAATAAATAATATCTTTTTCAAAATAATTTTTCTTAATTTCGTCGTACACCTTAATAAAATGCTTATATACTTTAAGAAACCTAAATTATTACTGTGAAATTGTATTAAATCTAAATTTCGTACTGGTTTTCGTAAAAATGGTATAACTGAAAATGAAGTTTATTGGGCGATTATTTTTATGTCAGTAGAGGGCACACACTTTCTGAAATTGTCCAAGTCTATATTAAATAATCTCATTGAAGTGTAACATATTTTATAATAAGCTACATTTTAGCATTTTTAATTTGTGTCGAAATTATAAGTAAAATTTAGAGCTAAATGTATTTAATTTCATTGATGAAAAAATTTCAATGAGAAATCAGTCATTTTTTTGCATCTTTTAATATATTTTCATCTAAATAATTTTTAATGTAATAATTGTTAAAAATTGAAATTATAATATTATTGATTGTAGCCTGGTTAGAAAAGCCATTGTCCTCTAATCCTAAGCTCTATTTCAATATTACTAACTATCCAGATATCCAAGTTAAAAACTTTCTTTTCACTCGAAAAATTGTTAGCCGGAAAATTTTTACAATAACCTAATCTAAGTGTTGTGAAATATTTTTTTTTAATTTTGGAACCTAATCTATATAATTTCTTGAAATATAATTATGAAAATTGTATGTACAATATAACTAAACTATACTTCAGCAAGAGGTCACTATGTTAGATATCTTGTTGAAACATTTTAGCAGTCTACCATCAAAAGAAAATATGTATCCTATCACAAAATTTAGAGTTGTTTATTATTTCAAATATCACATAAATTAACTAAATATAAGAGTAATTGAACTTATGAAACTTTCCTAAATATTAGAAGATAGTTTCAATGATAGCTTGTTTATATTTTGTAAAATTTGGATAAGTAAATAACCATTTAAGGCTAGAATTCTTGCTTTTTGAGCTTTATATGGTTAGAAATTTTTTATGAAAAATTGAAGGTAATAAAGGGTTCTTCAATAAAGAGATTATCAGTTTTTATAACTATTTCAATAAATTTCAACTAATTAGACGCTCTTTATCATACAATAAAAACATATTACTCATATAATTACAGAACATGTTGCATTAGCTGATAATTTATGTTACACTTTACTCAATTTCTCACCATTTTTCCAATATTCATTATATTCGTTTTTTTATAAAGAATAGTTATTAAATATTAAACCATGAGATAAAATAACTAATTTTTCAGAAAATTAGCATCATTAATTATAAATTCAATAATTCAATTCATAACTTAATTATAAAGCATTTATTGCAGTATAAAAATCACTTTCTTCTTGTAATTTAAGCAATGAGCAAATATTTGAAACTTAAGCACCATTTTGATTCAAGTAACCCAATCATTTGACATTTTTGTAATTGACTATATTTTCCTCGATAAAAGGTAAAATGCATCGATTCTTGTTTTATAAGATAATTATTTCATCGATAGAGTTGACAATATTCACGTGTTGAACCGGGAAAATGTCACCAAATGTTACAAACAATTCTTGTAGTAGTATTTTACCATTACATTTTTAAACTATTTAATCTTTTTGATCTTATAGTTAATCTTTGTAGTTAACTTTTACTTTAAGTATTCAAAAGAGTTATTAAAATAATCAAAATGCTTATGGTCTCAAAGTAAACTGAATCACAATTGATAGTTACTAGCATTTCATTATCTGTATTCCATGTATCGTAACTAAAAATATCAATTCTGTGAGATTTGCGCTGGAAAAATGAAACATTTTTAATTAAAAATATAATCTTCTGATTCTGCTATTTTGTAAATTCTTCGAAAGCTTTGATATTTACTATTTTATTCTATTTTGTTACTATTTATATCAGCCTTTTCCATAAAAGACATGTTGACACATTTTAAATGTGATACTAAAACAATTCATTTATCATAACCAGTCAAATGATGATTTTTCAAATATATTTTAAACTTTTTTATATTATTCTTGATTTTAGAACTTTGATATAACAAAAAATGCAACGTAGTGATAACATTTTTTAATACATCGATGTTTATATTTATATTATTATAAAATTTTAACAAGTCGTAGATTGTTTTGAAATATAAAAATTTATGTTCCGTCGTTTGAGTTAATTGATAGAAGTTTTTTGTTATTTCTATTTCATACATATGTAAAAGTAAATATAGTAACGTCGAAGGAAAAGTTTAATAATATTTCAGTATCTTTTATATAGAGCCAACTAGTTATAGAATTTAGATATATCAAAAGAAATAAAATATGGTAAGAAACTTTTCACGAAGCCTTACCTTTCTTCATTGCTATAAATCATAACTCAATTGAATACGGATCATGAATATAAAACCGAAAGACACCCCCTCCAATGTCTTCTTCAAAATATAAAATATTTTCAGAGAATTCTCTTTTATTTATTTCCTGTATTTGATTTTGAGTAGAATTAAGTGAATAGTAGAATATATATGGTATAGTAAGAATTCAATTTTTTACCAGGATTTCTAGAAACAATACTACTGCTACAGATTTGGTCTTAATTAAGTCCTGTTTTTTAGAGATAAATAGATCTAATATTTGTTGTTGTCGTGTCCCAGATAAGCTGGCATTATGGGATGCGCTGCTCCACTTTTCCAATTGAACCATATTTTAGGGGTGGAGTCCGACTTCCTCAGTATACACGTGCCATAGGTACCTGTTTATAGGGTAGGCAACCATTCACAACCCATTCATACAAGGAAAGGACAAAGACAGGATAGATAGAGCGAGAAAGTACATCCATACTCGAACCGGTATTCGAACCCAGGACCTCCCTATCCGGAGTCAGGCACGCTGACCACTAGACAAGTTGGGTGGCAAATCTAGTATTTAATAAGTGCTATTGTTTGATTGTTAGTTTTACTACTATTCTCTCTCCTTATATTTTTTGGTATTGAAAGAATGAATTTATAATAGCGTTTGTAAAAAAGAATTAACTATACACAAATAATAGGGAAAATCATCATTAATGAAAAAAATTTTATCAAGAAATATTTATAATATTTTAGTTTAATTTTAAAAAATAACATAATAATTTTAATATAATAAAATAATATAAAATCTAGAATTTTTTGTGACGTATTCTCTGTAGAATATGTAGCATTTTGAAGTAATTAAAATATAAAATTTTGCGTAACAAAACCTACAAATAATAAAATTAACAGTGAGCAAAATACAATCGAGTTTGCTCATAATCAAATGAATAATTTATAGACCATTGTTCATCTTAATATGTTTCATGGTATCCAGAACCATGATGTGATATCAATATCTCGATATCATGAAGAATATTTTGATACGGAGGTTCAGTCTAGAGTGCCAAGATGCATTAAATAAGCATCAATTTGAAAATTCAATATTTATTAAATAAATAAAAACAAGTATTTCCATAAAATTCTTTATTATAAGGTACACCCACCTTCCAAAAAAGATATATTTCCGATCACCATTCGCAAAAAAACTAAATTTCACAATAATATATTGCTACGTAGGCGAGGCGGAAGATCATTTAGTGTTTGCAATCTAGGATAGAGTTATTTGCAAATAAATTCTGATAATTCTCATATATCAGAATGTTTTTGTGATTATAATACCAAAAAAATATTGCTTTAAATACTAAAAACTCTGGGTAACATTGACATATCATTTATTTTATAAACCGAATTTTAATTGGATGATGAATTTTTAATTAATGACAACTTCTTCACCTGATTGATTTAACTCAAATTGTTGAAATTCAAACAAAAGTCTAACTCTACAATTTTATAATATATAACAAAAGTGACATTTTAAATTGTTTTATGTAGAAATTAACTGAAGAAAAAACACACAAGTTAGGGGTCCAGATAAATCCAAATAACATTATTCTGATATAATTCTTTAAATCACTCTTATTTCATTAAAATATTAAAAGCCTATACTGAGAAAAGTCGTCTGAGCTCATATCGAATATGAACTACTTCGCATATGCTTCTATCTTAATATTTTAAGGTCTCCCGTTGATGAGAATACTTCTTTTATGAATCCCTCTCACATATTTCTAAAATCTAAGCCAGGAATGCAAGGCATCTTTAATGATGCTCATATCGTTGGGTCTTTAATGAAGTCTAAATATGAAATGTTTATCTATGACTCTCATGCTTATCTAATTATTCATACCTAAACATCTCCTACAATTTGAGAATCAAAACTGCAAGAAATTATTTAATTGTATTCTATTAAAAATTACATATTGGTCCAATATTCAAATAAAAATAAATGCTCTAATTTTTTACTGAAATCAGTACTAAAGTTAATATAAGTTTTTAGATTTTAAACAAATACATTTTCTCAAAAAATATTCAAGAAATAATTCAATTTTTAAGTGTTCTATTTTTCATTGTATATGTATTCGGCTTAAATATTCTGTGATTATTTTCACTAAAACTAATAGTAAAATCGTAACAATATGAAATGTAAATTAATTTCAACTTTCTTTTTCTTAAAATATACTTTTTGGGAAGTCTATCTTCAGAAACGTTCAATAGATTATTAAGTTTTTATGTGATTGAATGTTTATGTATTCTCAGTCCTATTGTTATTTAACGATTATTCCTAAATCCTGACTCCTAACTATTTTATTCCTAATCATTCCTAACTAATTTGTAAATTTCAACTAAATGTAAATTTTTTACTTCTCAAGAAACATACACATTCATTAATAAATTAGTATATTTTTAGACGATTATACATTCACTTGATATATTTTTAATTATTTTCCTTAATCTTAAGAGCTAAAATAGTAGGAGCTCGAAAAAGTTAAATTTATACGAATAAAATCTTTTTATCCTCAATTTTTTTCAACTATTTAATACACTGTTTATGAGATTATGTGGTTATATATATATAGTTCTTAACGACATTTTTTCATTTACGTCATAATGTCAGTAAATAATTGTAGATTTTAAATACTTTTCTTCATTAAAATCAAACGACATTTTCAACATTGCTATGTGATCAAATGTGCTTAAGTATTTAGTCAATTTCACTGAAACAATGCTAAACTGGTAACAATGAATAAGAAGAATTTGTGTATTTTAAATTAATGATTTCTGAAATAATAATAATAATTTAAAAAGATATTTAATGTGTTGGTGTAAGCAAGGCACAAAAGTCTTAAGATGCAAAACAAATTGCTTAGAAATATTGCAATCATTAATTTAGAATATTATTAATTAAGGAAATTTGTAAAAATTTAAATCGTCTTTGACGATTTGGATGTTAAATAATAAAGTGGATGTTTCGTCATGTCTTTTTCATTTTGCTTTTTCTTCTGTTCTTTTGTCCATGTGTTAATGGCTTGAATCAATGGAAAACGGTTTCTCAAATCGATGTTTTGCTTCTTATATCAGAAATCGATTTATTAACGAAATGGACTTCGACATTATTCTCAGACATTCGACGAAGAACTTCGCCTTGTTTGCTGCCGCTCGAAGAATGCGTTTTGAAGGCAGGGAGCGAATTCGTTCACAAGTCGGATTTACAACGCCGTCCCAATACGATGTGAGGTGGATGAATTGTTATCTGACCGCATGAATATTTTAAACTAATGAGAGTCGTAAGAAAATGGCGTACCCACAGGATCTCAATTGTAACGAAATAAACAACCACTTCATAGTTAAAAAACAAAAATACCAACTTAATGAAATTTTTAAGTAAAAGGGCATTTAATATTCAGACTTATTATTTTTAACAATTTTCCTAAATCCCATGCTAAAATATTAACTATGATTTAAAATATGTATATAATTTCAATGAATCGATTTTACCTAAAACCAATTGACAAACTCCCATTTTTATGTGAATGCATTCTTAAAAAAATATACAATTTTAAAACCTGTTAACTATACTTCTTGAAGCTAATGGTGAAATGAAAGTAACAAGAAATATGAATCTATACATTGAAATAAATATTAAAAAAATATACATTCAATAAAATATAAATTTTTTGTGATCGTAGAGTTACATATCTAGTCTTCATATACTTTAACTATATTCCTAAAAATGGTGCTAAAATAATAACAATGAACAAGATGAATTTTAGCTTTATATGAATATTTTTGAACGATGATCATTTTACATTCTTCTAGTGACTACAAAATATTCTCAAAAGGACTTTGTCTGACATCATTTTGAGAAAATTAAGTTTTCGCCTGACGCAAAGTATTTTCGCTTAATATTTAGCCACTTAGATTTCTCAAAGTTACTTTTGAACAGTAATTTTCGCCAATGCAGTTATTATCGATAATAACTTAAAATCTTTGTCGTTGAAAAGTTTTCGCTCCTCACTTTCACACAACAAATTTTTAAGTATCGTTTCACACGCGTTATTGATTTCTATCACAGGTGAATGCACGGTAAATTATTTGATAGTTGCATTTCTGAATCACACAAATCCAAAATTTGCTAAAGAAATAAAAAAATTTTAATTTCTAGGATATTTCGTCTAATTATACTTTAAAAATCGATGTTATATATATAATCCTAAATAAAAACTTTTTTCCTATAATATTTTAAATTGCTTTTATGAAATCTATATGAATAAAATCTTTAGTCTGTTTTTAAGCCGTAATTTTGTCCAGAGTTGAATTGAAAACCATTTCATCGAGTGGAATCAAACTTATATGAAAATGCAGAAATCTGTGTGAAATAAAATGTAAACTATATTTCATTTAAAAGTTTCAAATAAAGCGCTTACATTAATTTATACAGTAATGAATGCAGATTTTTTGACTCAGCAAAATATTCACTGTGAAGTTGATTATTTTGATATACCTTTCCAAAATTCTTTACTTTTCAGGAAAACGAAGTTATGGTCCATTCCTTCATTTTAAAATTATTTTTTTTATCTGTAACCGCTGGGTATAAGAAAAATTATGTTCGGCATAGGAACTATATTCTTTCTCATTTCTTTTCAGAAAATAATCTTCTCCAAACGTTAATAGTTATAACTTTTTGGGGTTTTTTAAAAAAATACTATTTTTATCACTGTAGACGCTTTTCTAAATACATTACTGAATATTCGGTAAATGTATTGGAACTTTAAGTGAAAGAGTCCAGACTGCCTATTTAGTAACTTCGTCACTTAAATTAATTTTCAAGCACTTTTCATCAATTTTCATATATATATGAGCTAGAAAGCCATTTATAATCTAAAAGCGTTAGTTAATAAGCATATAAGTAAATAATAGTATCATTAAAAAATAGTAAAACAGTTTTTTTTTTCTTTTTCAAATCTTGATTTTTTTACCGAAAATTAAATACAAATTTTATACTGATATCTACGAACAGCAAAAGCAGCTGGAGAGAGACTGTTAATGAAATATATAATGAATGCTTTATACTTAATTACAAGAAATACTAATCAAGTAATTGTTTTTTGAATAGTCCTTTTTATTTACCGTTTCAAATTCTCACAAAATGTGAGGATTCAAGATAAAAGAATTTTCCTACATAAAATATGCACACAATTGAAGTTTGACACCTGTAATTTGACAAGTAAGTTATCAGGCAAAAAATTTATGCTGGAAATAAATTATGAACACCGAATTACCTCTTAAAAAGACAATTGATTCCATAGAAAATGCTTAAAGTAAGGAAAAATTCATTGTTTATCCGCAGCGTTTTGTATTTTTAAATTCTTTTCTCAGAAGCTAGTTACAAATTAGTTTTCAAACAAATGCTTTAAAAAAATGCGTTTATCATTATTTAAAGTTACGTTATCATTTAAATACCAAAACTTAAGAAATAAATTTTCCTTTTTTAACCACAAAGTGTGTTGTTTCGTCAGGTGTTTCCATTTCTCTTTATTCTATTTCCAACATTTTTCAATATTAAGTTAATTTTCTATTGTAAGTATTGTGTGGATTTCAAATTTTAAAAAATTTCAATGATTTTGCTTTTAAAATTTTCTGAAATTGCTACTTTTCTTTCGATTGAGTCTTTGACAACCTTAATGTTTAAGCCCGTCTATCAGGCTCACCAGTTTGCTTACTTTCATGTAATGATAACTTGAAATCCATCAGAGCTTTCCGTATTGTCTTCAGAATCACTAAACATGTCTTCACAAGCGTACACCTAAAGAAATGTTTTTATCAATAAAGCTATGTTTTTCTTATTGTCAAGATCTTTAGCTTTGCGATCAAATCATTTCAGCTCATATCATTTCAGCTAACCTTTGCCAAATGCAAACAAGAAACCCGTATTTTGGATAGTGTAAACTTATGCCGTTCATTGAATAAAAATCATATTCCATATCCCTGAGCCACTTACTCACTGACGGAAGCCATATAACCATAGTCGATTGATTTTTAAAATATGACATCTATTTCCAATGATGACGTATCTCATTCAATTCAAAATACAAATATTGGCGAAGTTCATTTAAACTAAAAAACATCACTTGATCTATGATCGCCAAAAACATTATTCGACTACCTCTTTCATGTTCATTTGTCCATCAGCAGATTGATAAAATGTATTTAACCTTGGTTCATTGGTTTCTGATAAATGCCGTATAAAATGAGTGATGACTCAGTGAGTTCAAACTTCTTCAGTTTCATTTCATTGGATAGCATCGATTGGTATGCCAATGCCAAAACCATGTTTTAGAAGTGATTTTGAATTGATTCATCATCCACTCTACGTTGACACAAGCCGCTTAAACGTAATGGAAAACTTTGGGAAACATGTCATCTACTGTGGATGATCACTCAGTAGCATGGACATATCCGATTCGACACCCATAATGTGTTGAGATGTACTTTATTCGTACGTCATTAGTTGTTATTGTGCCGCTTAACATTTTTTGTAAATTATAGACTTGTACAAGTTGATACAATCCACTTAACCATCATCGAAAGGCTTTGGACGTAACATCCATTTCAATTGATAATTCTGCAACCTCAACGTGAATGCTTTAGTGAATTCCAATAGTTTAATAAGGCAATTCACGTTGTTTCTCATTTGCACTTTAATTATATAACAGAAAAAAATAATAAAAAACTTCCTCTTCCCCTCCCCACAAAAGAAAACTCACTTCATGGTTAGTTTCATTAAAGGAAATATTTTGGAGGATTCGTTAAATGCACTCAAAGTGGGAAATTAATAATGAATTTTTAATTATCTTAACAATTATCTGAAAATTTTTCAGAAAATTTGTATACAGTTTTGTATTCTCGATAGTCTTTTAATTCAGACTATCATGATATGATAAATATTTATTCTTTTCTAAAAATCTAATGCATTTTATATCTTTTATTCTGCCTCGTTAGTTTTTGATTTATGAATATGATCATTTTTAACAGTACATAATCAAGATTTTTTTTACTTTCTTACTATTTTTATTCTTTAAAGTTACAATTGCAGAATTATTTTACTTATAATTTTTCAAAATAAATCTTATTTCCCCGAAAATATTATGACTTTAGAAACAAATTAATCATTTTAGCAAACGTTAGTTAAAAAGAAAGAAAAATTATTATTTATATGTACATGTACAAAATTAAAATCTCAGATTTCTTAATAATTCAATTCTTTTATAGTTTCTCTTATTATTGGTAGATGGCAGCACTATTATAAGTTGCAGAGTGATGTTTTTATATCTAATATATAAGAAGAATTAATGATTTTGATGAGAGTTTAAATATTTATGTTAAACTTCATTAAATTCTTTTTGTTATTAAAATAAACTTAAAATTTTTTATTATATTAAGACGATACACACGCAAAGAAGGAGAAATCAAATATATTTCTTTTTTATGAATCGATATGAATTTGTGGGTAACAATATTTTTTTATTCATCGTTATTTATTATCACGTAACATGAAAAAGCTAAAGTTTTTTTACTAATTCAAAATTCCACTTTGACATTCTATTAATTAATGTTAATTTTTTCTAGCTATTACCTCTAATATTTAATTCAGATCTTTCAGAAACGTTTTCTTAACTTAAACAATAACACAATTGTTACTTAATTACATCTTTAATTCAGTATATAATCCTTAACGTGTCCCTTTTCACCGTAAAGAATCTATAAAATGAGAGGTGTCCATGTATTTATTTAGATTTTAGTATGAAATAAGTAATCATTTTTCTTTGCAAATATTTCTTTATTAAGCACAGTTAAGCACAGCAAACATTGTTATAACAACATAGTTATGCCAATTATATCAATATTATAATGTCAACAAACTTCGTCATATTGTTACTAATCAATTTATCCATATCATTTCAGCTTACTTTATATTATTTAATTAAATATGATATAGCAAATTCATTCTTCATAGTTTCTTCTTTTTATCACAGCTCTCTTCAAATAGCACTTTGGTACATTCCTGCAAAATGTATTTTAAATTTTACTTAACATATGAAGAATAAATATTTATTTAATAAATTTTCTAACAATAAAAATAAATATATTCAAAATACTTACCATTTAAAACAATTTTAGTTACTGAAGATTTCAATTTTAAGAAAAACGTTAAAATTAATCTGCAAACGTTTTTAAATCAAAAAATATTAAAATATTTGCTTCACACAAAATGAGAAGACTAGAAAAAAATATTTTCCTCCATCTTTGATATAAAAGTCAACAAATGAAAATTAATAAATTAATTAACTGTAATAAACTACTTAAATTAAGTAATTTTTATAAATTTTATAAAGAAACTTTTTTGATTCAAATGTGCAAAATAAGATTTTTAATAATGAAAGGCTATCATTTTTATCAGAATAAACTAACAAAAACAATAATCTTTAAAATATCGTTTTAATATAAATAACTTTGATAATTTAAAATGAAATCAAAATTAATTTAATATGTCTATCTGGATTTCTGCTTATGTTACTTGCACTATTACGGTATTAGAAAAATACAAATATTTCCATTTTTTTTAACTATGTCTATGTAGTACATTACACATTTTTTCTCATAAATTATTAAATGAGAGAGAGAGAGAGATTTCATCATATACACATAAATGTACTTACTTCAAAATTAAGCATGATTTTCTTCTCTGGGAAAGTAAGCTGTAAAAAAAGTAAAATGTTTAATATTTTGCATAATTTAAAGAAATTTAATTAGAAAATTTTTAATAATATTTGATTTATGTTCTCTTATGATTTGGAAGAATTAAAATTTATGAAGAGAAAAAAACGTAATTCGTAAAACATATGGATTTATTCATGAATTTTTTACATTCAGCTTATAACTAATAATGATAACATTAATAAAATTAATAATGATATTTGTTCGACTATTCTGTGACTTTTTCTATAAGCCCCTCTTATGAATTAAATAGTTATTAGCAAATAAAAATTGGCAAACAATAAAGTTTGAATATTCAAGCAAAACTAAGAAATGAAATGCAGTTTTTAATTTTGTTTGAGTAAGAAGAGGTAATCGAAAAGTTTATTATTTAATAATATATTGTGCTGCGTTCTCCCAAGTAAAATTAAAGTAAATTCTGATGATGCACGTAAATAGTTTTATTTACTCTTTAATAAAAAATTAGGGGATTCTAATGTAAAATTAAAATTCTAATCTTAATGATTAAGCAAAGGAATGAATTAATTAAAAAAATATGCAGCAGTTAAAAAAAGTCAAGAAAATCCAACTAAATTTACTCGCAAAGAGATAGCCATGTTTAATCATATTTAATGAAAATAAAGTAAGCCCAGATTTCTCTTTCATCTATAAAAAATACTAAAAATATTATTCAACATTCAAGTGGTCAACAGATGGCGCTGCTAGGTATTACTACATTATTAATGAATGAAAAGTTTCTTAACATATTTATTCAAACTAAAAAACAGATTTTATTTACTATTGCATAAAACTGTGATCCAAAGCTGTAAAAGTATATGAGAAAATCTGTTGCAGTTGTTAACAAATTTTCATAAAAAAATATGCAATAATTAACTGTGTTATATAGTAAATATTTCAGAAATTACGATTAATCTTAATAACATATATTTAACTTAACAACGTTTGAAATTTTAATTTAAATTGAGAGAATAGAGAATGAAAAGTTAAAAAAAAAATACATTTAGCTACAGCTTCAGGCAAAGTAATACTGGCTTATTTTTTATACTAATTATAAAATATAAAAACTCAGTTATTATTTAAAATGTTGGTTCTTAAAATCCTACATTTTTTTAAGGTTTATAAACATTACTTTCGGAAATAAATAACATGCACATTTATAATTAACATTTAAATCCTTAAATGAGTATAAAATGCGGTTGATATAAAGTCAAGTAAAACATTTATATCATTAAATTTAATGTTAACGAAACAAGATTATCTAAATAGTTATTGATAATAAAAAGACTCAGTAGTGTATATAAATTTCATAGTTAATTAATATTAATTTTTTATATGTTAACATAACTTTATTATTAGGTAATTTATTATTATAAATAAAACCTTATTACCTTTTCCACTTTTTCCACAACGCAGTCAAATATCTGAAAAATAAATAATATGTAAAGTATGTTTTCAAAAATAATTACTCAAAGTGATTAGAAAAATTAAAATCATATTTTAATGAGAAAAGAGAAACACTAGGAAAATAATTTCATGCACAAATTCATTGTTCATAACATTATTTTTCAAATAAAAATATTTAATTATTTTAAAAATGGCTAAATTAATTGATATTATTTTCTTATGGGAACATAAATGAATGCATAAATTAAGTGCAAAATTCCTTTTTTAATATGAACTTAAATTCTGATTCAGAGTGTAAATTATCAGATATTGTATTATCCTCTAAATACCGCGGGTTATTAATCAGTATTGGATGATAACAGGTACTGTTAAACTAATAAATGTTTGTCTTTATCTTATTAATTTTGACTTGTCACCCGTGGAGGCCTAGTGGTTAGGGTATTGGCCTTCCGTCTGGAAGGGCTGAATTCGATTCCCAAAGACCCACCAAGGATATGCGATATACTTGGTTGTTAAATCTGTGGAATCGAAAGGCCAATGATCGGTCGTTGAGTCATGGACCATGGATGTAATGGTCTGGAGAATATTTCTTCCCTCTCCAGATTAATGTCAAAATTGAGGGGATGGATCCTCTGGTGGTGCCATCTATCGGAGATGTTTTAGAGCAAAATCGTACTTTCACTTTCATAGTACTATATTTAAACGAAAGACTAACTCATGTAACTTAATTTTGTAACCGTTGACTAGACTAGCGAGCCCTGCTTGCTTGAGTGTCAACAACAACAATTTTGATACAGTAACTGGATAACTTAACGGCTGAAAGCTGTTGTTGGATATTTGTGTACCCACCCCTTTTTACCTTCCATAAGAACTTTTTCTTACAATGGAAGAGATATTCACCTGCTGCAGAGGGAGGAGTGTGGAAAACTCCCAAGCACTTACCCAGCAAATAAATATAAAAGCAGAAATGGAACATCCATTTCCCGTTGTTCAACAATGACATAAATTTGGAATTTCCATTTAGAAGATCTCAACCACTAAAGCGCTATGAGTCATAGATATAGTAAAGGTAAGGTATTAGAAAATAATATGGCTGAATTTAATTCCTTTTAAAGACTAAACTCAATTCATAAAAAAAATTTTCGGAAGACATATTTTATGAAATTTTTAAAGTACGTATTGAAAAAAATAGCCTTTTTCTGTCACTCGTAATTATGATTCGTAATAAAATAATAAAGTATTTTAATTTTAAAAGATGCTAATGTTATTAAGAAAAATATTTCAATATTTATCAAACAATATTACGGTATAGTAACATTCTTATTTGCAGAATATAATTTTGATTATATCATTGTCATATTCAAGAAGTTATTCATTGTATCATATGTTTCATTTAATTCCCCATATAATAATGAAATACTTCAACATGTATATTTTCAATGGAAAGGAAAAAAACTTGAGATTAGAGAACTCTTATATAACATACATTAAAAATGTCATTCAAAAAATTGATGAAAGACCTCGCTATTTATTCGTGTGTGATCACTTTAAATATCAGTAGCTTCAGTGATCAGAAGAACTTAAAACCAAAAGATTTTGAACTAAGCAGTTCATAGTACGAATTCTTACTCTGGTGTGAATATTCCTTGTTGCTATAGATCCTGAACCTTTAGTGATTAGGTCCAAGTTTCACTACTTCCAAGACAAATAGTAACCATTGAGCTACAATTTTATTTAAAGGTCGATGGGTCCGAGTATTGTGTTATATAGTCCTCAATCTGTGAGAAGTTACTCAAAGAAAATTCTCGGAGAATATAGAAATATTTAGTAATAATTTTTAGATATTTTACTATTCCTTAAGTGGTGTCAAAATGAAACTTGTGCATTCCTGTTTCGTTGAAAAATTAATTACAATTATTAAATAAACATCTATAGACACATTAATTTTAATAATACTATTAAATCTATTCAGCAGAAATATTATGGAGATTAAATTTACTGACTGTGATTATAAAAAAAATTGGTAATAAATGAGATGACTATAAAGTTTTGTTTCATTTACTTTAAAAATAGTTTTGATTATTAAAAAATAAATCTCATAAATATAAAATTTTAAATAATTTAAATAAAATTTTAAATATAAGATCTCAAATCATTTTTAATAATTTTAAATAATTAATATTATATCAATAAAAATTTAATAATTAAATTTTAAATAATTTATATAATCATAATTAAAATTTGAATAAAACATTTAAATTTTAAATAATTTTTAAAAATAAATTTGATTTTAAAAATTAAAATTTTAATAATCTCATTAATATAAAATTTTAATAATTTTCAATAATTTTAATCATTTTAAATAGTTTTAAATAATTTAATTTTAAGTAATTTAAATAAGTTTTATATAATTCATAAATATAGAATTTTAAATAACTTTAAAATATATTTTGATTATTAAGAGATCAATCTCATAAATACAAAATTTTAAATAATTTCATAAATTAAAATTTTAAATAATATAAAGTTTTAAATATCATGAGTAAAAAAGTAGAAAAATAGCCCACATATTTTATAATTGCAGTTCATTGTTTACCTTTTCTGGTACTTCAGGCTTTTCATAAAGAACAGAATAAGGTGTGCATCGCTTAATACCTTCTGGTACTACTTCTCGTTTGCATTCATCTAATGCAAATAGAACCTAGAAATATAGAATAATTATTCTGCAATTAGGAAAATTGACAGTTATTAATGAGTTTATTCTATTTATGATAAATATTGTTAAATAAATTTGTAGTATTATATTAAATAACAATAATATATTGATAGTATTTAGTAACTTATTTTCTTCCTCCATCAAGATAAAATAAAACCATAAAACATCGAAAATTGGTTCGTATGACTATAATATCTACAAATGTAAAAGCAAAAATGTAACTAAGCGCTGTTTTAGACCTAACTAATAGCATATCAAAATTAGTTCAATGTATAATAAATATCGGATAATATCTTAAAAATCAAACTATTTTAAGTTCAATCAGCTTTAAATGTCAAATTATGTAGCTTGTTTCCTCATTTTATTTTTCAAAAAGCATTTAGTTGGGAACGAATGTAAAATTTAACTCTTTATCCCTTAAGCGAGCTATAATATGGCAACATCACGATAAATTAGAAGGCATCTTAATTCTATTCTTAATAAATATTTGTTTAACTAGTTTGAGAGAAGTTTTAATTTAGTGATGTAATATAAAACCCTGCATTTTTAGCATTCTGATATCTTTAATGATTTATATTTATAATTTGAATTATATATATAATATCAAAATCTTATTCATTTTTATTTATCATATTATTATTATTGAAAAATTGGTGATTTTAAGAAACTATTTATTAAAGTAAATATTCTTACTCTTGGTGACATCAATCTTTCACATGCTGCAAATTTACTGCATAATAAAGGATCTTTACCTATAAAATAGAGCATAATGATTAATTTAAATTCATAATTTATTTAATAAAGAAACAAATAACTCCATTATGTCTAATCAACTTATTTTAATTAATTGATTAATTAAGAAAATTAAATTATTTTTATTATTATTATTAATAGTAGTAGTAGTAGTAAAGTTGAAAACAATTTTAGACGTTGCGAAGAATGTTACAACAGGTTTCTATAAAAACTACAAAAAAAAGAGCCATAAAAGATTTGCGAAAACTTACTTTTAGAGATGCATTCAACTATGTCTAGCAATTCCTTCTTTTCCAGAGTAACTAAATATCCTCCAGGGCTGCATGCAGAATGGACTTGCGCCAATCCTATGACCAAAAAGACAGAAGCGATCAAAAAACTCATTATTTTCAATATTTCTTCTGTCACTCTCTATCTCTGGGATGTCAAGTTCCGAATGTGAAATGGCAACATTTGGCGACTCTTTATATATTCAGGCAGGGAAATTTTCGATTCACTAGAAGTGAAGGGGATCAGCAAGCTTATCGTCAAATTTCATTCAATTACAGAAAATCTTTGAAAATATAGTTATGATTCGTGAAGTTTTTCGAAGTGATTGGATCAGTATTGAAGATTAATCAAAGCTTAAATTCACTGAGGCGAGAAGAAATTTATAGTTCGAAGAAGTGGACATGTTTGCTTTTGGAAATGAAATAGCATGTTTGTTGATGAAAATTTTCAGCTCGGAAACTATTTCACCAAATCTCGGAAAACAGCTACGCTTTTTCACCTTATTGTATTTGCTTTTTGAAAAAGAATAAGACTCACGTCTCTACTTATTATTATTATTATTTTTAATTCCAAATAAACCAATAACTTAGACGAATTTTAAAATATATCTAAAATACATTTGACTAAGTATTACGAAGTAAGATTGCTAACTTTTGTAGCATTCCAAATAATGTCTTCTCTTACCCTGAAAATATTAGAATAATGTTTTCAAGATTTTCTACATATCTTGAATTAACAAATTAAGAGCTGTTATACAATCATATGTTATTTTATAATAAATAATTAACTGCTTTAAAATCTTTATTATTAAGCGTAAAATATGTTTGCCTGTTTAATATGCAATTTATATATAAGCATCAATAAATGTTATTTTAAAGTATATAATTTATAAGAATATAAAATTAACGAAAAATTATTTGAATTAAATTTCCTACGTTACTATCTTAAATTTATTTTGAAACATCAACAAAAAACAGTACTTCTGTTATTGGTAAAAAATTTTAATTTCTATAGTATTCTAACTATAATGAATTACATACAAAAATTGTATAGTGCATAAAATATTTTTATATATATAATATAATTTCTTATATACACTATATAATTTTTGTATGTAATTCATTATCACTAGAAAACTATAGAAATCAAGATTTATAGCCAATGACAGAAGTATAATTCACGTTATTGGTTAATAACGATAATGAATTACATACAGAAATTATATAGTATTTATAAAAAATATTATAAACACTGAATAATTTTTATATGTATTTCACTCATTTTTTATTTTGTATGAATTAAATTTAAATGCAATTTTAAAAAAGCCTTTTTCATACACGATATATATTTTTAACTTATTGAGAAAATGTTTTACTAAGTACAGAAAAAGGTTTTTATTTCCTTAAAGTTCTTAAATAAAGGACAAATTTGAAATATTTTTTAAAATCAAATTTATGAACAAAAACATACTACTTTTTTTCTAAAATAAATAATCATCAAACAAGATATACATTATATGTAAAGCACAAATTTTTAAGATGCAGCTGGGAAGTGTGGTACGTTTTCCAAAATATTTTGAGATTTTTAAATAAATAAAATAAAATACCTTACCTATAACATATTATAATGTTCTATTTTTGTGTTTTAAAGAATAGTATTTGCCACAATGAATATAGTTTCATCAACTGATATTGAACGTAAGTACTTATGTAGACATGGAAAACTTATGCAAATTATCACTTCTTAACACTAAGCGTTTTTTAAATAGTCACCTTATTTAACAGTTACTAAAGTTAAAACAAATAAACTGAAATTCTTTTTAAGAAAAAAAATTAAAAGATAGTAAAACTAGTGAATCATTATTCTTTTAGTAAAAAACATTTTTTTTCAGAATTAAAAAAATATCTATTGGTATAAAATCATGTAAGTATAAAACAAATTTTATTATGTTATTGATACAGGAGAAAAATCTGTAAAATATCCGAATACAATAAGTAAAAAATATTACATCACAGGCCACGAATATGTCTTAGGAGCACAATAATCTGGTGAGCAAAAATATCACTCGTGAATCCGAAATGCAGTTGGTTCGATTCCCGATTTGCTGAAGTTGGTCATTCTGAGAGAGCATATGAATTTCAATATTTCCGTGAGATTCAATATCACTGCATGGCATGAGTTGTGAGATGCCAGCTCAGGTAATGACTTCGTCACTTAACTGCTATTCAATTTTAAAGGTGGTCGGCTATGTTTTAGTGATTTTATTCGGCAGAAAAAAGCAGCTTGAAACCCATCACTAAATAACCTAATCTAATATCTACTATGGTGTCATGGTAAGATGAGGAATCTCTGACAAGACTGGGAAAATGGGGATGGAGTTTCCCACCTGATCGAAGACCGATTGGCAGTTGAATGGTACTCTAGCTTTCAGTTGAATAGTTTGTTGGTTCGATTTTAATCTCAAAAGCGTGGGTGTCTTTAGTGATTCAAAAATGATTTTCAAATCTACGGTCTAATCTACACTAGTGCGCAATGAAATGAGGGTAAAGCAATCAACTAACTTAACTGATGGCTATCAGGCTGAAATTAGTTATATAAATAAAATAAAATTGCCATCTTAATGAAATGTCCTTGATAATTTAAAATTTTGCATCTCTTATATTTCTTCTTATTTATAGCAATATGTAATCATAAAAATATTTTTTATACATGACGTATATAAATTTCAATATTTAATTCTCATAATGTAATGATACTAATGGGCAACTGAATAGAGTTTGCTTTGGCCTTTAGTTCAACATTTTATTGGTTAGTTTCCTATTCTGGTGTAAATGTTTGTTGTTCTTCGGAATCCCCCTTTAAGCAATAAATCACTTTCACAAATCATCTTGTTCTGATTTATTATTCAAAAAGAACAAATTTTATAAACCACTTATATTAATATTTTGCCAATGGATTATTAACAAATTCTTCCACCTGAAGTTAAATATTAGTTTAGGTATTAGTTAATATGTACAAAAATTTTATAACTCTAGTTACATAAGCAGTATGTATTTGGTGAAAATACAGTAGACTTTTATTTAGACAGTTAAATCTAAGTGTAAGTTTAATTTCCTGAAATAAATTTACATTTCATATAATTTTTTTATTTAATCTATTTCCTTAAAACTAGAAATATGAAAATGCAAAATTCCCAATAAATTTAATCTTTATAATATTAAATGACTAATTTAGAAATTTATTACGTAAAATGGTAAATTAGTTTATCAAAGTACAAAACTTTATTCGAAGCAAAAATATCTCATCCAAATTTAATAATTGCTACTTTTAATATGTAATTAATAATAAGTATCATAAATCACACCACATTATTTAAATATTTTATGTTTAATAAAATATTTAAGTCAAAATAAAGGACATTTGGCCATAGGCAACAATTAAATATTTCATGTAAACTTTTAAGTTTCTTTCTTTCCAAACATTTTAAAAAACAAAATGAAACAGTATTTTTGTCCTTTTTGACTTTCAATTTTAATATTAAAAAGAAGTATATGAAATAAAAATAGAAAAACTCAGTTGAACGAAGACTTGCTGCTTTGCTTTCACTGTGAACCGCAAGCATCGCTAGAATTGAATTATTGAGATCAGCGAACTGGAAACGACACAAACAATGTTCTGAATAAATCCGTGCGCTAAGCAATGAATCAGGATCTATTGCACTTCTCAATTTCGAGAAAAAGACTGAGCACGAGATTATTTCATGCATGAAAATGAAAGAAAGTGAGCTGTATAAGGATTCCCTCTTCGATGAAAGTGATTGAAAAGCAATTTCTTTCAAAACGAGATTTCATTCAAAATATTTTATTTTCTGAATATTCTTAATGGTTAAACATTTATTTAAATTAAATATTTAGATAAGTAATGTTTAAAATATTAAATTTTTCTACAGAAATGTCTTTGTAAATTTAGTATGCACACAAAATTTAATTATTTCATTTTCAGTATTAAAATGTTTAGTTGTTTCTTTGAACTTAGTCTTTCCAAAATTTTAAGATTCAGGCTTAGTCGTCCTGAAACCAAAAATTCCTCCTAAAATGTCTTGAAATCTTTCTTCCCATTGAAGTTGAATTAAAAGAAATTTATTCTGCAAATATTAAGATTTTAATTGCATCTAATGATTCAAAGATCATTTATGCTATACCCTAGAGGAAAGTTTTTAATCATGTACTGGTTGTTATATACGCTGACCGATAGCTAAGTGGTTAGCGTTCTTGACTCTAATTTTGATCTGTCTGGTCTCTGGTTCGAATCCCGGTTGGGGCATAAATGTTTCATTCTCTCTGTGTTTCTCTGTCCGTTCTTCTGAGATGATGTGTGAATGTGGGCCCCTCTATGAAAAAGGTTTGGGGTGGTATGGCGTATAAATGTTTCTTTCTCTCTGTGTTTCGCTGTCCGTTCTTCTGAAATGATGTAGGAATGTGGCTCACTCTATGAACGAGTTTGTGGTGGTATGGCGTGGGTAATGCTACTCGTTTCCGTGACTTGTTTCACAGGTGCCCGCTGGATAATGATAAGTGAGTAGCTGTTGCCAACTTTGTTGTGGTGAAGGGTTAGTTACTCAGTACTACCCGTTATCAAAAACAAAATGATTTATATATACTTGATTCAGTAGTCCTCTTAATACTAATTCAAATATAAGTTTTGACATCATGTCTGCCAATAAATGAAAGCATCTTTTGTTTATTTAATTTTTTCTGTTTTTAAATTGATTTCATTTAAATATAATGACACTAAATATATACAATTTACAATAATAAATTAAATTCATATTGATAATTTTGTCAATTATAAAATAGTTATATTTATGCTGTGCTTCATAATCAAATACAACTTTCACATACACGGACGTCGATAGTTAATAATTTCACATATTTGTTCATACGCTTTTCGGTTGGACTTTCCAGGCAGAGACCACCTGTCACAAAAAGTATCTTAAAAAACTTCTTGTTCAACAGTAGTTTTTATCGATCTAAGAACCTCCCCCCCTCCCTTTTTATTCCAAAGAACACTTTCCTACTGCTTCACCCAAGTAATTCCAATTCACACTGAAAATACTTATTTGAGAAATGTAAAAAAAAGGAAATAAAATAACATATTAACAAACTATGAAAGGAAACCTATGATTATTTATAGAACTAATAATAAAATAATTCGTAATAATTAATTAACTACGAAATGAGCCTTATAGCACGATTTTTCATATTGCTGACAGTGATCTAAAGATTTTTTTTTTTTTGACAATATAAAATAATTTTTAAAGTGAAAAGTAAAATAACTTTTTTGAAACGTAAATTAATGTTTGAATGGTTTTTACAAAAATATTCAAAGTCATTAAAAATGAGGTTTCATAAATATTATAAGAACTTTTTGATTAGGTCATGATTTATAGGGGAATTGTCCAAAATGTTGATATTATTCTAAATAAATTTCACGAAATATTGAAAATCTTAAAATTCCTTCTGAATGATTCTTTCTTTTCTCCATATTGTTTTAATTTGAAGTAGTCACAATTTTAGAAGAATTTATAACAATTAATGATACTTATTAACTGATGAATCGTTTGTATTATCTGTAATGATTCATTTACGAAATTTCATGCAATAACTTAGAGTCCAGTACTGTTGATTTAGTCTTATACTTAATTTGTAAAGTTACGAAATATACTGTATTTTATATAATTATTAAAGCATTTGTGTATGAAAACTTATAATCCTACTAATCATTTTATCTTGCATTTAAATATGGAATACAGAGTAAATGGAAAGCAACTTTGGCTTCAGAAGAAATCTACAAAACCATACGTTTATCTGATGACTCTATGTTAGAGAGAACACACGATGCATGAGCAGATATTTCTAGTGAGGTTTTTAGTTTTTACTTTTCAAATAGACCTTTTACCACCGCCTTCGATGGTAAAATAGAAGCTTCAATCCCTTTTGAATAATCAAACAATGTCTCAAAAGATTTAAGAATGTAGATCCTTTCTTAAGGCACTAGCACATAAAATCAATGGATTTCTAGCTATTGTGGAATTACGGGCAATGACAATGCTGATGCAGTGGCTAAGAAGTCCATTTTGATACAACACCGTATAAATAGTCCTCTTTCTTTTCACTCAACTAGATTTTTTATTAACTTGACTCTTAGAAAATCTTTTAAACTAGGCATGATTCAACGAGCAAAGAATAAGAGATGGAAGATTTTGGTGCAGGAGAGAACTGTTCCCAGTTTTCCAAGAAAGACTGCTGTTGTTCTATTTAGAGGACTGACTGAACATGACTGCTTACAGGACCATCTCTGTAGAATTAGAGTGGTGGACTCCTCGTACTGTGTTTTGTGTGACTCTTACCAACCAATGATGTTTAAGCATTTAAATTATTGTACTGTATTTTCTCAATATGAGAACATTGACAAGATGTATTGGAGAGTCCATAAACTAATGGCTTTAGATCTAATATTTGGCATTTGTAAAATAAAAAAATCAGTGTGACTTGATACCATATATGAGAAAAATATCAATGAATCAGCAGTTGTTGTAAGATTTATCAAAGTTGATTTTCCCGATAACTATGCAAAGAAACGTTTATTTTCCAAACCGTGCCTAAAAACATTCTTGAGAACTCAAGATTTTAAAATTTCATATAAAGCGAAAACATTGACTTCTAAATGTTTCAATACGGAACATGATAATACAATGTCTAATTTATACAGATATCAATTCAAGTCTAATATCGCGAAGGGAAATCGGATTGATTTCATTTATTTTTCTTCCGTGTTATTTTTTCAACGTTGACATCCATTTACCTTTAAAATGGATTCTAAAAATCTACCCCAAAAACAGGTGCTCTCCACAGCTAAACTGAAAACTGAGTCATTGATCATTCAACTACTTTTTTAATCAAAAAGAAAACTCTTAAAATGTTTGCTCTTGTTGCATCAGGATATCTTCCTGTCAAGAGTTAGGATCTAGGTGAAAGTAGTGGGTTGAAGTCTTCGTAATTTAGAGGCATGTACCAAGAAGAAGAACGCCATACTTGACTTGTCACCCCCAGATGTAATATTTAGTTTACTTAGAGGACCTTATGAGTATGACCTATTTAACATGTCCCAAGTGCCTTTGGAGAACACGATGGATATTCTTTTAAATCGGAATTCGAACACACTAACTTCCGAATCTTTACTTTAAACTCGTTACCCTAAAACGGTAACGTCCAGAAGATTCTAGCAATTAGTGACGTAAATTATGTTCAAACTGAGTACTACCTAGCCTCGTTCACCTAAAAATTGTGCAATTAAATTTTCATGCTGTGAACATTAAGGACAGGAATATTTCGACTCCAATAATTTAGACATTACTGAAGCTATCTTACAGCTTTGAGAGAAAATACTTTAATCGAATTAATTTTTATAGTATTTTACACGAAAAAATCGTATTGAAAAGCGAAGATCTCTTAAGGAAACTTTTCCAAACTTCATGCTGATATGGAAAGACTCCTTATATGTATATCTAACCCATTACTTCAAGTAGTGTTATTTAGAATCAGTAACTGTATTTAACTTCATTACTGATTTTTGGAAATATATTTTCATATTTTATTAAAAGAATAATTTAAAATGTAAGCGATGTAATTTTGAGCTAAATGATTGGCTTTCAATAAAGCAATTTGGAGGGTCAAACCCTACTGATGGTGTAGATTTTGTTGTAGTGTAGAACGAAATTAAGACTGTAAATCCTAATAAACAAAATCAGATTTTATGTGCAAAAGAGTAACTTTGAATGACAAAAAAATCTCAAACACAAATTGCAATAGAAAGAAACTCAAGATAGAATTAATCTTCAAGGAAAGGCAATATTTAGCAAGCACTTCTAATCATAGTTTTGACAGGTATAATTATTGAATCTAAAATTATAAGTGAAAGCATAAAGAAACAAACAAATATTATGAGAAACATATTTTTACTTCTTCATTGATAAATTTTTCTTAGAACATGATTAGTTAGAATACGAAAATCATTATTTTTCTTTTAAAATCTAGTTGAATCTTTAAAAGAGAAATTCTTTCGTGTTGCGCTGTTACTTATGACTCTTGGACAAGCAAAGCTCGCTATGCTGATGGCTATGCGAATTTAAGTCAGTAGGGTGCATCTTTCGTTTAACCACGAAGGTGAAAATATGACTTTGCTCAAAGTTATTCCGATAGATGGCACCACCAGAGGATCCACTCCCTCAATTTTGACATTGATCTGAAGGGGGAGGAAATTTTCTCCAGACCTATTACACCCAGGGTAACTGCTCAATGAATGAACATAATATCTTCGATTCCACAGATTTAATGAGCTCATTTATCGCATGTACTGGGCGGGGTTCGATTCCCAATGTCGCCAAAGACCCACCGAGTACATGCGATACATGTGCTCTTTAAATCTGTGGAATTGAAAGTCCTGTGGTAGGTCATTGAGCAATTACCCTGGGTGTAATGGTCTGGAGAAAATTCCCTCCCCCTTCAGATCAATGCCAAAATTGAGGGAGTGGATCCTCTGGTGGTGCCATCTCTCGAAGGACTTAAAGAGTAAATACGTACTTTCAGCTTCATGGTGCTCTGATTAAAGCAAAAGACGCTCCCTATCGACTTAAATTTGCATAGCCAAGGCACAGCTTGGCTTGCTCAAGTGATGTAAGTAACAACAACTCTACTCATTGTTATTCATATTATTATATTAGTATTAACAATTTGATGTTTCTTAAGGAAAATTTATAACAGATCATTTTCACAAAACTACATGCAAGGTGCATAATTTGCATTTATAAATAAAAATTAAACGAACCAAATATTTCAATCAATTCTTTATCAAAAAATCAAATTTGTAAATTTAAAAATCAAATCCTTTATTTAATTGTTTATAAAATAATTAAGTCATGAGAATCTTTGTCCTTTCTCTAAGAAAGTTTGTGCATCCGACTCTTTAAAAATTTTGTTATTTTTATTTACTTATTTTTTTGTTATTATGTATATTATCTTTTGAAACATTTTATTATTTTTTAGGCTCAGTGTGATACTTAGAAATACGTAAAAATATATGCTCTTTTTTTAAATAAAAGAAAGTGTTTTTTATAATGAACAATTTTTCGAAATGTATTTATAACATAAAAATTAAGTAATATTCTATATAATACTTAATTTTTATTAAGTTGTTTTATTAAGTTATTGTAGTATTAAGTCTTTTGGCAATTCTTTTCATTAACTATCATAATATATGTTAAAAAGGAATTGGTATTTTAATCAATTGAGAGAAGTCACTGGTTTTTCTTCATTGGCTTAAAGAATGTCAATAATAATACGAGGTATCTTTTTATTTGACAAAAATTCTATTAACATTAATAGCATATTATTATAAATTATTATATTTTTATAAATGCAGTATTATTAATATAATATAAATAAAAAAATATCCTCTATTTACTCAATTTGCGTACTTGTCTAGTGGTCAGCGTGCCTGACTACGTATAAAGAGGTCCTGGGTTCGATTCCCGGTTAGGGCATAAATGTACTTTCTCTCTATCTATCCTGTCTTTGTCCTTTCCTTGTATGAATGAGGTGTGAATGGTTTCCTACCCTATAAACAAGTACCTATAGCATGTGTGTACCGAGGAAGTCGGACTCCATACCAAAATATGGTTCAGTTGAAAAAATAGAGCAGCGCACCCCATGTTGCCAGCCTAGCTGGCACACGACAGCGACAACAATTGAATTTGAGGTAGATCACAATACTTTGTCAAAAATAAATTGCCATGATGTATTGGAAAAAGCTGCTTTTCTTCACTGTCGCTAATTTTTCGAAGTTGTTGCATTTTCATTTGATAAAATTACTATTATTTACAACTGCATTTTACTATGTGAAATTTTTTTTTCATAAACACAATAACTCTTATGAAATAAATAAATAAAATAATGTCCTATATTCAAATTATTTGAATAATTATCTTTCCTTGAATTATCAAAATATTTTTTAAAAAGAAATTATAAAAACGATTAGTTTCAGAAGCCGCTGCTCATATTCCCAGGGGAACATTCTACCTGCATTGACGTTGAAATGGTTATCTGATATGCAGTTTATCGATTCTGGCATTCAGGCTGCAACTTTCCTCTGTGATCGGCATCCGTCACAGCTTCCGAAATGATCGTTTTTATTCCCTTCTTATTTTTGGTTTTTGGTAAGTTGAAAAATAATTTTTTTTTTATTTGCAAAAAATTTGACAGCATTTAGATAAAAAACCTTCGAGTTCACGAATCCTTGATTCTTCCATGTTCAATTAAAAATTCAAGAACTCGAATCCTAGTTCTTTTCGTCTCGATTAGAATTTTTTATTAAGCTATAAAAGGGTTGTTTCTTTCGTTACAGTTGAGATTATGATTGCATCATTTTATTGCAATTCTCATTGATTTAAAATATCCATGACGTCAGATACGATTCATCTACGTCATATCGTATAGAGACGGCATCATAAATCTGCCTTGTTGACGAATTTGTTACCTGCCTTAAAATAGTAATCTTCGAGCGGCAGCAAACAAGGCGAAGTTCACCATCTAATGTCAGAAAATTGTATCGAAGTTCATTTTGTTAATAAAACGATTTCTAATATCAGGAGCAAAGCATTTGTTTGAAATACCATTTTCCATTGTAGGCAAGCCATTTAGCCATGGATAACTGAACAGCAAAATGAAAAAGACAAGACAAAACCTCTACTTTATGGTTAATTTAAATCGGTAACGACGATTTAAATTTTTTAAAATTTCATTAATTAATAGAGTTCTAAATTAATAATTGCAATATTTGTAAGCAATCTCTTTTGAATCTTAAAATTATTGCTTACGCCAACAATAAAAATCTTCTTTTAATTATTATTGCTGAAATAATAAAAAACATTAGTAAAACAGGGGCTCAAAAAATTCGTTGAACTTCTTAAAATTGTTTTTTTCCAATTTTCATTTAAAATTATTAAATAATTTTTTTTTCTAATTTCCAGCTACTCAAGATATTTCATACTTGGTGCCCTGGTTGATTATTGAGTCAGTCTCATTATCAAAGATAATGATTTCAAGTCCTGGTTTAGTAGAGGTTCGTCGTGCTTACTATAAACAGTTGACACTTGTTAAATACGGCGTGATCACAATGTCCTCCAAGTGGAATGATACTTCAGAGTGTGGCACATCAAATGTTTTGTGTGGTCCCTCTCTTTCTAAATTACGAAGACTCCCACTTTTACTCAGTAGCTTCCACTTAACTAGTAAGGCTTGAGGCTAGGCTTAAGCTTAAGGCACTTAACTAGTATTACTAGGCTTAAGGCACTTAACTAGTATTAACTAGTATTACTTGGTAGCATAAAGAAATACACACTCAGTGCGGATGTTTAACTTTTCGGCCCTACAAGGGGTGGAATGGATAGTGCCTTATGTTGAGAGACTATAAACAATAAAATCGTTAAATAATTTATCTTAGATTTTTAACCTAAATAATAGCAAGATTCGAACAAAACTGTCTGTTAAAAATATAACAATGTTATTAATTAACACAGATTTTTCACTTTTTAACTTTAAAATTTCAATGTAGCTTTCAATGCATAATTATGGTTTTCAGAGTATACATAGAGCAAATTTTATTTACGTTTTTTATAATCATAATTACCTACCTTATTTAAACTATAATTTACTTGCATAATTATTTGAAGATCATAGAGTAATATTGCTCGTTTATATCTCTTAATACAGAATCGGAATATAAAGCCACCAAAAATTTGCACAAAAAGCTCCTTATCAATTTTTAAAAATTCTTAAAACATCTTGATTCTGCCTGACATTTAATTCTGTGTAAATAAAGGTTAGTCATAAATTTATAATATCTTAAAAAATAAATGTTTAACCAAATCACAAAGTGCACATTTACTAAATTAAATTAAATGACTTTATATACTTACATTTAACTGCATGAAAGTTATTTCTAAGCGATAATACTAATTAATAATGGTGAAAATAGAATTTTGATAATATTTAATTTAAGCTTTACTTTTAATACTGAACATTTTAATAATAAATCAAAATCATCAGTTTTAAGTAATACTTTATTTTATAATTTTCTTATTACATTTACGTAAGTGGGTTGAAAGATATGTGAAATTTACTGATTTTGATAACCTACTGCAGCATATTTTTAGGTTGAAATCCAAAGAAATTTATTATTTGCTCCAAAATACAAGTTTAATTTAAAATACAAGTGCATATATTTTTAGAAAGCTAAGAAATATTAATGTGTGATGTTTTGAAATAGAATATAATGTTTATTTTACTATTATATTGATTGTTCAAAAAGTAGTTAATTTCATTACTTGTTTATTTCGTATGTCCAGCAATTGGCTAGTAAATATTTAAGATTCGCCTTTAATAGGAAAGGATAGCATTTTGATATATATATATATATATATATATATATATATATATATATATATATATATATATATATATATATATATATATATATATATATATATATATATATATATATATATGATATATAGATAGATAGATAGATAGATAGATAGATAGATAGATATATAGATAAATAGATATTTTTAGTTCGCAAATATCTGCTTTGGCACAAACTTTTCTCTTGCACAATACTAAGGATTGGCCTATTGTGTTATGATCATAACGAAATGGTGACAAAATGATCATCCACAAGCACAATTTCTGAGGAAAACCATCTGATTTCAGTTATTCAGACATATAACCTGAATGGTAATATATAAAACTACTGGTCATTATAATTTTCTTTTCAAATATATTTAAGAAATACGCTATATTGATTTTTGTATAGTTATTTCTCTGTAAAGCTATATCAAATTGTCCAATTAATTCTGTGTGATAAGTCTAAAGTATTTCTTCAGAACAATTTCTGTAATCTTCTGTTTAATTGAAGTAGTTCTATCAAAAATACCTTTATTATTATCAGTCAATAATTATTCTGGAAAATATATGCAAACATTTTCGAAAAAACTCACTACTTGAAAAATAATTAATCTTATTTTTTTTTACTATTTACTTGGCTTTGTTCAGAATCTTCAAAATTAATTCTCACATTTACGTCACTTAAAATCAAGTCGAAGGATTTATTAAAAGCTTGAAAATTACCTTCATTTACAATGCCATGAAATATTGAAGTCCTCCATACGCATTCGAATGCATTTGATATTGAAAAAATGCTTAAAAACTTTCGCGCTAATGGACAAAATTAATACATTTCTAAAAGCAAATAAATCAGTAAACTTTTTTTTCAAAGTTGCATTAGGGAATGTAGCAAAAACTTTAGATTCAATGTATCGTATTTATTTTTCTCTATTTTTTCAAGGTTTCCACATAAATGGTAGTTTTAATAGGCAAAATAGAGCAACGAACTTTCCGTTTTGAAAAGCGAAATGTTGCGAAAATTTAATTGTAAATTTAATTTATTTATTTTAATTTATTTCAACGTTACAGATAGTTTAGAACAGCATTAACTTACATTGAAATTGTAGATTCTGAAATCAAAATTTTGAAATCAAAGCTATTTCATTTTTTTAGGATATGTTATTGAATTAGATTGTATAATTAAGCAAGAAATTATTAAGTTGGAGACCGACATCCAGATAAAAGTTTCATTACCTTCCATACCAACATTCTTTAATAAATTAGAAAAAAATTCAATGACCAAACGAAGTGGCGATTTTAATTTTATAGATAATGATTAAAAGCACATATCTTTCTAATGTGAGCATCTTTCTTCCATACATATATTTATTAAATAAATGCTGGTGATAAAATACTCTATTTATTTATTTATTTATTTTTACTTTAAAAAATTCTTCGGTAGTTAGAAGAAATATTGATAAACGACTTATGAATACATATATCAAAAAATAAAGTATATGTTTTAAAAGTATATGTGATTTTTTTATATTAACTTATTTGATAATCAATTTATTTAGCTTGAACTTCACCGAGTGAAAAATTAGTAGGTGTTTCCATCTGTCGGCTAAATAAAGTACTAAGACCTGATAACTGATTATAAATCGAAGCTAATGTAAATTTTAAATGTGAGTAATTTGAATTATAATAATTTTTAAACTGGTTTCTGCATGGTTATAAGTCTTAAAAGACTTCAAAACATCTCTTTTAACTTAATAAAATATCAAACTATTTTTTAAAATTCATATTATATTCTAACATAAATAAAAATCTAGTAAATGTGAAAACTTGTGATTATAATATTTTGCTTAATATGACTATTTGCTTAAAGTAATATGCGTAAAAGTGATTAAAATACTTTGATAGCAAAATATCAAAGTTAAAATAAAGCTCAATATTCGAGAAATGATGTAAAAAAATTCTAAAAGAATTGAATTGCATGAATTAGATAATACGAAATCAATTGTCGTTCACAAGGAAATTTAAGTGAGAAAAATTATAGTTTTTCTTGCAAAATTAGTCATATAATTGAAATTGCATTTAAATCAAATTATTAACTTTTTTGGTGTTTGTATATTTCTTTCGGTTTTTACTTTGAAAATATTATCATGTCGAGTATATTTATCAATGACACTATCAAATTCAATATTACAAATTTTTTGAAATCTCTTAATTTTCATTTATATTTTAAGTTGAAATTAAGTACTAGTAAACTTAGTATTTATTAATTCCTATTGATGCTGCGTCAAAAATGTGAAATTTGCTCAAACAGCAAATATAAACTTTTTAAATATTCATGTAATTGCTTAAAAAAATCGAAGAAACAATTTTTAATACAATTCTTATTTTCTGTAGCGCATAAAATACCAATTCGAAACTCTCATATTTATTTGTTTTTCCTAATAATCTCAAAAGTGGGATGTATGTGGAATTCTTTGATACCGATAGTTTATTTCTTTTATTTAGGTAAAATCCTATTTTAGACCACCGCTTGGCGAAAGTGGAAAAAAAAATGGTGACAAACATTTTCTAGCCAATTCTAAATCACTGAATTTCTCATGATTTTATAATTTTAAATAATTCTTTTATTAATGTTTCACAGCTATGACTTATAGACAAAAAGCTATAAAATGCTAGTTTTACTTTATTTATTAGAATGTATATTATAAAATATATAAAGTAAATCGTGAAAAATAATACCGCTTATATTTGCTAGATCATTCAAATATCGTTTTCGTTTTTTACAACGTTTCGTTTCAATTAATAGAACAATAAAGCTATGTCTATAAAGTAAATAACATCATTTTTTAATTCAATTTTAAAAATTCATTATTTTAATTTTCTATCGCACTTATTTGCAGCACTCTAGCACAAGCAATTATTTATTTTCCAATTTAATTTCATACTCAGAATTAATAATTTGAGAAATAAAAGTACTTATCATTTCATTTGAATTAATACATGGAATATTTTAGCAACCATAAACTCATATTTTTAAAAAGAATACAACTGTTATTTTATCTTTTTAAAGACAAACCATAGCGTGATGTTTAAACATAGTACTGATTTTTATTCTAAGGAATTGCTTAGAATAAAAATTGTTTGCTTATTATAACATGTTTAAAAATGTTTCTTATACCTCATTGCTCTAATCATTTTTAAAATATTAGACCCATAAATGTAATGACATTATTATTTTCTTATTAAAATTCACAAAAATTATTGAATTGTAACAAATTAAGTTTTTTTTATAAAAATATAATTTTGATTTATTTTGACAAAAAATTCTTTCATCCACGTATTTGCTTAAAAGGTATTTCCTCATAATGGTTAACATTGAATCGCAACCAATAAACATGTAGTTCAAAATAAGTTTGATGCTGCCATCTATAGGACAAATTTTATACTAATTTTTCAACTTGTATGTGAGCGTTATTAATAAAATTAATTTCGTAATAAGATGAAGCATTAAATATATTAATGAGAATAGTTTCAAATTTTAGAAATAGGATTAACACTGCATATTTTAAGATAAAAATATGAAATATTAATCATACGCTTATAAAAATAGTAATAATCTTGTTGAGATATAGATTTTTATGCACAGCCATTTATTAAAATTGCATAAAATATTATTAAGATTGCGTAAAATCTTCAATTTTTTGAGTTGTACATTAATGCACCCATTTTAAACAAAAGTATTTGACACTATTTTACTTGAAACGCAGTAAACTCACAGTGCTTGTTTTTACAAGTTGCATACAATGATACAATAAATTGAAAAATTATTTAATGTATTCATTTTATTTAGCTTTCAATAATAAAATACTATTTATCAAGACAAAGAAAACTCTAAAATTTTGTAAGTAGTTTAAAATTATCTGATGAAAGGATGAAAGGAAATCATATTATTTTTAAGTTAACTTAAACAAAAAATATTTTACAAAGTGTTAAAAATATTTTCATAAAAAATAGTTTAATTCACTGAAAATATAGAATAAAAAAATATCAAAAATATTTTCCTAGGAAATGTCCCATTCAATTTATTTTTTCCATAAAGTAGTTGTTTGGTATTTATTTCAAGATTAATTGCTTTGAATAAAAAAAAATCTATTTCGGATCATTGTTTTTAGCTAATTAATCTGTCTGCGACATTTGCAGCGGATTTTATGAGTTAAAACAATACCTTGTACAAATTTGTGTAGGGGAGGAGGCACTCCTGATTGTTAAATATTACAGTCATGGTAACATAAGGAATAAATTAAAGGAAAACAATATTTAATCTTGTTCATGGCTTTTGCTTGATTAAAAAATTGGTTTGCAGTTAAATGAGTGGTGGGAATCAATTAAAATAAAACGATATTTAAACTTTTAAGAGAATCGCTTTTGATTATAAATTTGTCTACAATAATGGCAATAGAAGGCAATAATTAAAACAAAACGATATTTATACTTCTATGGAAAATGCTCTTGCTTAATAAATTTGCTTACAGCCATAATAATAGAGTGAATGAATTAAAGCAAAACAATAATTAATCTTCTATCGTGATTTTTGCTATATCCATAAACTTATTAAATTAAAATCACTAAGAAAATGACAGCAAACTTAATGAGCTAAAACAAAAGGATGTATAAAACTTGATCGGAAGTTGCCCTTAATTCATAAATTTGTCTACAGAAAGACCTTGAGAATGAATGAATTCTATAAAAAGTATTTTAAACTTTCCTCAGTCTTAAGAAAACTTTAAGGAAGTTCTTAAATCTTGAGTACTATGTGGATGTGTTCTCAAGATTTTAGAACTTCCACCTAGACATCTATTCCCCTGCTTAAAAATATTCCAGTTTTTAATAAACGCATACATCTTGCACAGGTTTCCAAGTTGAAGTTGATGCAGTACCAAAATGTTCAGGCTTGGAACTGGTGACCTGCGCATTTCTAGTGGACGGGGACAAGAACGCTAATTCTGGAATGGCAGAAACTGATGCCGAGCTGGACCAGAGGTGTATGTAAGTAATCTTGAAAAAAATTTGTTTCATACTATACTGTTTCGGGTGACTTTAACACACACAATCGACAATTTCACCAGCTGGTTTAAAAAATCGACATGTTTAAAAAACTGCCATAACTATCAATCTTTAACGAAAAATTAATTGATAGTACTATACAAATTAAAATTTTTTTGCGACTGAGCTCATGATTTTAATTTCGTTGTTTCGTGATTGTTGATACTTATTTTTCTACTTACCATTTCTTTGTTACATTTTTTTTATCTCTTTCCATATGTTTCACTGTTTGGGAATCATTCATTCAATAGTACGTGGTAGATGTAATCCAAAGAAAATATATTTCATAAATAAATATTAAAATTTCACTGTTTAATTTTCGTTTGCTGATTCGGTGAAAAAAATTTGGCTAACACCCCTCCCTTTGAAATGGAATAGAGTATTTATTCATGCACAACACTATATTGTAATCTGAAAGTTTCTTGATTAAGAATTCATGAATATTTTGACTCAAGTCATTACGATCATTATGAATTGCGAATATAAGAAAAATGCATCTTTCATAAATTAAAAAAAAAATTTTAAAAGTTTCTCCTAAGAATATGAAATATTTGCTCATATTTTGAAAATAAAGTTGAATTTTGTTACTTATTTTTTTTTTAAAAAAAAAGGTATAGAATAAAAATTGCATCAGTAACCTAAAAAAGAATGCAAAATTTTGATAGTATACGGTTATCAGCTAACTCTGGACAAAATTACAGCGTATGTATTATATGAGACTGAAAAAAAAAGTTGATGCAGAATATTCAAAGGTATTCTCCCTCAATGCTTTCTCTTTTAAAACAATCTCAAGTTCAATTAAAAGTAAGTGAAAAATAGGTGAAAAAATAATCCTAAATTTCTTTTAAAAAGCCTCAATAGGTCAATGACATTGTCCCAGGGGATCTTTCCTTTTATCATTATCTAGTATAAACATAATTGTACATAAATGGTAGCATGAAATAAAATATTGTCTTCATAGAATAGAGAATACCTTCCACGAAATAAAGACTATGGAATATCTATGGAAAATAATTTGTGAGATACTGAAATTATCTCAATAATCGCAACAGAACAATCTCAGTATAGAGCTTATAGCCATAAGAAATCCTGAACTTATTTTCTTTGGGACAATAGAAATAACCCTTTCCAGTGCTATTAAAATCATCTCATTTAAAACTACTGACATCATTCTCCTGAAGATTACTTAAATCATGCAAAAAGACCTTAGTGGTATATTTCGAACAGTGGTATATTTCATATCATCATAGTTTCGTCTATACTTCAAGTTGAAACAATACCATTCAATCATCAGGAAATCTTTTTCTCCATGCTCTCCCAATAAATATTCGTTTAGAGGTCTAAAACAACTCAGAAAATTAGTATATTTTTTTTATCAAAACTTGTCTTCAGTTTTGATTTTTTTCGACCACGATCGTCACATTCTAAGGATCCATGGTAACAACTAACGAATTTTATATGACCTCTCTGTTAAGAATTGCATTCAGCTCTTGTCGAATTCTTTTGTGAACACTAGATTATTGAATAGGATGCTTATCTTGGATGTTACAGTTGGCAGTGTAGTCTTAAGTTTTCGAGAAGCTATCCTTTTTAATTGTCGCCTATTTCTACAAGACACCTCTTATTTCAATCAGTTGTTTGGGTTTACAGGAGTCATCTTCTCCCGATTTTGTGTAAACAGGGAAAATGCTTAATTATACGTCTTAAAATGGGTAAAGACATGATGGTCCTTGAATTAAATTGATTTTTTTAGGTACAAACCTTTCAGAGTGTTGAGCTGTATTCTTCATCCCACTTTTCATTGCTGAGAAATATGATATTATGGTACAAAAGTACCATTATGTCATATTAATTTATAAGTATTTGTTAATAAGTTTGGTAATAAATGCAAAAGTTTCCAGACTGACAATTAGTGGGAAAAATCTACATATACCGACTATCAGAGTAAAATTATTCAAGTTTAATCCTAGTCTCGTTAAACAATGAGAGAGAAATGATGATGATCTTATGTGTGTTTTGCTCATTTGCCATTTCGGGTGATTGAGAATCTTTGGGTATTATACCTTATTACTCAAAAATATCACATTATCTATGAAATCCCCTCCTAGAAGTCAATACTCAGAGGATGTTCAAATTACTTTATTTATTGGACTGTTTTATTGCCAAACATTTCAATTGAAGTGGTTAACTGGGAGCTTATGGTAAAATTGTGCTCTTTAAAGAGGAAAGCTCTGAGTTCTATAAAAGCACTGTTGAAAAAAAAGCGAGAATGTATTTGCTTTCTCTGTTGGAGTTGGTAAAGTTCAATTTTTGCTTATTAAGACATAAATAAGGCCTTTTGCGGAAATTTATGAGAAATCCTATCGAAAAGCTATATGCTATAGATTCTTGAAGGATTCACAACAACCTTCGTCTGTCAGTATATCAACTACATTTTTTGAAAATATTCGACTGATACATTCATTTTTGCCATTGCAAAATGGTTGACTGCAATGATACATATTGGATGAACAGTACTGGTAGATTGAAGTACGATGTATTTCAAAATTATTTTACTTTTTGTTTATTACTTATTAATGCTTCTCGAGAATCAATTGAATCAATTAATTAATGCTTGATATGTATCTTATTGATTACTTTTCTCTTCTAGGAATGTTCTGCCTATTTTAAAATGCTTAAATGACTATAGCATTGAATGTCCTTTGGCTGAACTTGAACGGATTGGTCCATTCTTTCAAGAGGAATATGCTATGAGCAAAAGAATTTGTGATCATACTGATCCAATTCGTAAAAGTAAGAGTTTTTCAGGACTCTAGAATTACTCTAGAGCTAAAATTAGTTTAAAGATAAGTTTACAATAAATTTGCAATTTGAATATAACTTGATAAAAAAAGATTTGAAAAATGAATTCTGAAAACTTAATGATTGAGACCCTTTCAAAACACATTAGTTGATAAAAACAAAAATAAAATTGCCAAAATGTCATGTCAAAATATTACTGAAGGTTTTATACACATATTCAATCCTCGCATTGCTTACATGTACAACTTCGCAAGATGTCTTGAAGATTTTACAAATAAGTTAATAACTTTATGAGTAAAAAAATTTCATGACTTTGAAGTTAGTAATCTTTTATCACTACTTCTTTAGAAAGTGTATTAGATTTCTTTGCAAACCTTCCAAATGTTCTCTCATCTAATAACATTGTAATGATTGCTTGTCCAGCAAGTCAATTAGACATTATACTTCAAGCAATTTGTTTTTATATTTCAAATAATTTTCTCTTATTAAATTAAGTAGAGATATATCTTGATATATCCTATATGATTAACATTAAAGTTAATGTTCTTTACCACTTTACCCAAAAATTTCATTTTATACGAATGATTTTTTTCTTTTCAAGGTGGTACTTATCCTCTGTTACTATTTGGATTTGTCTTTTTATTATTTATCGAATATTCGGAATGTTACATTGGAATTAAAAAATAATACTTCAACATTTTTCATTTCGTAATGGGCTTGATTTTTATTAACAGATCTAAATGTTTCCCTAATAAATTTTTCCTTCAGTTTTTCTATAAAGCACAAGTTAAAGCCCAAATATTTTTGAGAACAGAAAACTTAAAATTTTCTAACTTTAACGTAGACGCAAGACGTCAGTTACAAAAGTTGCATAAATTCAATATTAGACGAGCCTAACTTTGCTGAAACTAAACATTTTCGCATTTTTTTAGTAAAGCACAAGTTGATGCACAAAACCTATTCTCAAACTTATTTCATCATTCTTATTCTCAAAACCTATTTCATTACGGGAAGATATTTTACATTTATTAAAATCCTTAGTACTTCTTTAACAAATTGATTAATTTTTCTTATCAAACTAAATACTTTATTACAAAACATTTATGTTGTTTAGAAAAGAATAGTTTATTCCCTTAACTCTCACAGCAAAAATACAAAAAATCATTCGTTTCTCAGTTAATGCTGCCAGATAAGTTTGCTGATAATTTCTCATTAATCGCTTAAAAATTAAATTCAACATTCTGAAATTTTAACAATACACAGTCACTAAACTTAAATCTATTATTAGATAAATATTTATGAAGTTTTAAATAATATTGTTTATTATTATTTCATAATATTCACTTAATTGCCATTTTAGGATATTTAGAAAATTCCAAATGCATTAACAAACACCATGCTGATACTGTAGAAAAGTGTGGCGCTCTATTGGAATTCGAGGAAGCTGAAACTTTCACCAAAGATCATTGCGAGTGAGTATATTAAAAAATATTATAAGTGTCTATATTTTGAGGATTGAAATTTAATTTTAGGTATTTTAGAGGAACAATATGTTAATTTTAGGCCATAAAAATATATTTATCTTTAAATTGTATTCAAATGTTTATATCTAAAGTTTTAATTTTTCTTCTAAACTATAATTTGAAAAAGGAATAACATAGTCAACCAGTATAAATTATGCTATTTTATTGGAAATAGTTTGTAATACTCATTTCATTCATAAAACATCCAAGTGTAAAAGAATAAAAACATGTTTTTTGACAGTTATGCTGTGTATCTCTTAAAAACTTCCAAAAATATAGCAATTCTGTTTTTCATTACATTTAAAAAAGTGTACAATTGGTTTTTTTAGATTAAGGATTAGTATTATTTAAATAGTACCTTAAGACAAAAAAATATTAATTGTAGAAAACAGAAGATAGGGGGAAAAAAAGAAAAAAATCTAGTATAATATTTCACAATTGCAATTCCAATATTAATTTCTTATCTCTATTTTTTTCTCCACGCAGTAATTTAAGAACATTTTTTATTGCAAAAAACTGACTAATGCTGTTTGATTATTATAATGTTAAATATACCTCAACTCAGTTAAAGAAAAAATAAGTAAAATAAACTTTCTACGTGAGAGATACACACCAACAAAGAATTTTCTAGTTTGACAGTATCATTTTTCAGTGCTGCCATCTACTGAATGAATTGGTAACAATACAATGTAAAATCAACTTTTATCAAAGGCAATTTTATGAAATTTTGCTGCAGCAAAAGCAAATCATTTTTGAAAGAGACTAAGAAGTACCATATGCGGAATTTTTTTTGTCCTTGCAATGTTTTAATAATTACATTTATTTGTTTCAAAGTTACATTTATTATATAATAATATAATAAATATATTTGTACGAAAAATACAAATTACTGGATTATGTTCCTGAAATGACAGGAAAGACAAATGCATAAATTAATTTTGCTGAATATTCTTACAAAAATATTTTACCAGTCTTCTTCATTCTGTACCTATATTGCGAAAAAGACTCATAAAATTATTTCTTTTTTATGGAACATGTAGCTCACAACTTTTTTTTTTTTTTTTTAAACAAAGAAGAGACTTTTATACAATATTACTTTTATGCTTATTATAGAATATTTCTGAATAAATGTTTTTTTAAAGTTATGTTTTATTTATTTTTGGAAATTAAATTATGTGATGAATGTGTCTCTTAAATATTTTAAATAATAGCTTTATCATGATCATTTTTTTTTAAAAACATTTATCTTATAGAATGTTGAGAGATAAAGTCAATAACTCTCATATTTCACACTTTATCAAAAACACCAAAAATTTTATATAATTGTGCCTGAAAATTACACAGTAATGGCGTTCTGTACACATAACATACATACACACATATGAATTCTCTATCTTAAGCAAATTTTAGAGGGAGACTTAGAAGCAGCCAGTGTTATTAAGAGTTTTGTTCTAATATTCATAATTATTTATTTTTTGTATTGCAAATGAATTCTGTATTATACAATTGCACGCGCAAAACTCCAAGAACAATTTAGTGAAATTTTCCTAACATGAAAAACTTAAAATAAATGTCAGAAAATATATTAACATTTAATTTTAAAAAAACGATAATGACGCATTTAACTTGCTTTCATAATGAAATGCTAATTTACACAAATGATAATTTACTCTTAAGTCCTCAGAAAAATTTACTTAAAAGAATTTGTATAAATTTGCAGTTTAAAACTTCAATTCCCACGTTTCTATAATCATGACATTCTTTTAAATAAAAGTTCTCGAAACCATTAACACTTTAGGTTTATATGTAATTCGTGGACGCCAGAAATGTAATTTATGCATTTTTAATGCTATATATGGTTAACACATTAAACAATAGATGGCAACACAGTAATAATTTTTATTTTTGAATAAACTGTCCTTTTATAATTTTAAATAATTGTATAGGAAGAATTAATTGAAAAGCAATAGTAAAATTCAACTTTCAATTGCAAATTTAAATTTCAATCTGTAAATAATGGAAAGTAATTTTAACTAGAAATTTTATTCCCATCTTTTATCAATAACTTCTTATTTATAGTAATAAAAAAATTTATCTTGATCAAATCAAACTTCTAAATGCATTATGTAAAAGTTTGATGTAAAAAAATTAAATACATACGAAATTTTTTTTAACATTTTAGATGAGTAAAAAAATTTAAACAGAACTTGATTTTGAATTTAAAAATATTAAAATTGAAGCAAATTTTTATTTTTTGAGTTGTATGTTGGTTTTAAAGATTTTAACTGTAAATTATCGAAATGTTTAATTTATAACATTTTTATTTTAATATAATTAGAATTGAAATAATTTAGATAGAAATTTTATATTTTTATCTTATATTTCTTTGCAAACTTTGATGATTCTGGAAAAAAAAACAGCTATATTCATATTTAGCATTATTATACTATTTTCCACACTAAAAAAGGAAATATAAAAAATAAAAAAGGATTAAAAAAGATTGTTAATTTAACATTCACACCGAAATTTCTTTGAGATAATTTTATTTAATTAGCATTGATTTTTAAAGATTAATGTGTTTTAAAAATTCAACTGAAAACAGTGCTTACTAAAAATAACTCGATTATGCCAGTGGCTATTCCATATTAGAATTAAGCGTTATAAATAAATCAAAAATTGGTATGTTAATTAATATTCATAATATATCTAAATAAAGTAAACATACACTAGTTTAAGCTTCTGCTCAATTTGGAATTCTCAAAATCATAAGCAGCATATATTCAACACAAAAATTAGATAAAATTTGCGAATGATAAATGAATGTAAACAAAGAATCGTTTGATTTCCTGTTTTCATTAGTTTTCTCTATCAAATCCAGAACCTAGAAAACATTTAATTATCTAAATCCTTTAAAAATATTATTTTACTCTAATATTTGGTACCATATTTCGATGCTGTGTAAAAAAAAAAGGTGCAATATTTCAACATTTGGAACAGTAATTGGTTCAGTATTTCAACACTTAGTGTAGTATTTAATAAATACATATCTAAATATTTGATGCAGCATTTCATTATATAGAACAATTTAAAAATTTATGCAATTTTTTTAAAATTTGGTACAATTTTTTAATTTTAAAAATCCATAGCTTGATATTATATGGAAACCACAGCATTCTTGGTATTGAAACAGTGTACTAAGCCATACGATTTTATTCTCAAATAATAATTTTTGTGAAAAAATCAGTACAATTTTGTACAACAAAAATTTTTCCTTGATTATTTCAGAGCTTATGAAGAAAGTTACAAATGTGCTGCTGAGAAAATTCAGAAAAATTGTGGTGATGGTGCTCTAAGCTTTGAGAAAGAAATTTGGCTTCCTGTGAACAATTTCATGAAAAGAGTCTGCGTTAATTTCGAATACTCTATGATGAAATATTTGAAACAGGCACGAATGGGATCATTAATTGCTTAATAGTTTATTTTCAATCACATATTTATATCTGTTTTATTAAAAAATTTCTGTGAATGAATATATATATATATATATATATATATATATATATATATATATATATATATATATATATATATATATATATATATATATATATTGGAATCAAATACGTAAGTAAAATAAAGTTAATTTTCAATTTAAATCATGAAAATGTTCACTTAGTTCTGTAAACAAAATTATATATTCCTAAGTGTTTTTCTGGTATAAATATATTTACTGAACTGTAAGAATAAAATAAATATATTAATTTGCCTGAGAATTTTTAATTATATAATGAAACTATTTTAAAGAAACATTTGGGTAATTTGATTATGTGAGGCTTACTGGTGCAAGGTCCAATATTAGATAGAAAAATCTGTGCTTAGTATAATATTTAAAAGCAGAATAAGGAACTGACAAAAGACTGATCAAAAGTGTGAAAGAGGAAAATCATTAACATTTTAATGAAAGTTGATATAAAATATTAAAATGGAATTTAAGAAACGCATTGCAAAAACAGTAAAAATAGATCAAATTTCTCTTTTTCCACACACACACATTTACACCTTAATAAATCTGAAAAACTTAAAATTAAAAACACCAAGGGTAAATAAATGAAATTAGAGCGGAGTGTCAATTAAAATGTGATGTAATGTATGTGGTGTATTACACATGTCACAAATTGGAGCATTGTGAGATAAGAATAAATTTTTGTGTCTAAATCGAGTATGTCTAAGGCGAAAGCGTATAAATATTAAAAATTTTCGCATGGGAATAGCTGAAAATAGAAGAAGAAGGATATATTACAATGAAGTGAATAATTTCTTTTTTCTCAATATTAATGGCTATCATGGCCGGAAGATAGTGAGCTCGAATTCTGGCTTATCCAACGATTCGTTGTGTTCGCTATGCCGGTTGGGACACGTTAAAACTGGGCGTGTTCGCAATGTCCTCCAAGTGAAATGATACCTGTGGGGTGGCAAGCCAAGTATTGGGGGTCTTCTGTTGTCCTTGCTTCAAAATCTCTAAGAGTCCACCCGGCTTTTTCTATCTAACTGGTAGAGCCCAACTCAGGGTTAGTTACAGAGAAGCATGTTGGTGCACAAACAACAACGGCTGTTAGCGAAATTACTTTTATTATTTCGCTAACAGCCGTTGTTGTTGCTAACAGCCGTAATTAATTTAGGTAGTATTAAAAAAACTGTTTAAGTGAACTTACTGTATGTTCTGGTGGTAGAAAAATCTACTTTGGCATTTCAGATTCTAAATTCGATTATAGCAACTGTTGAATAACAGGAAATGATGTCTTATATCTACATTTAAATCTGTCGAAGAGTATTTAGGTTTTGTTATTTAGGTCGTCGTTTTCATCATAGGAAAAAAATTAATCAGAATCTCGAATTAAGCGAACATCCGCGTGTACACTGAAAGCGTTAATTTGGGCACGTTAAATAGGTGATGGTCGCAGTGTCCTCCATGTAAAATGATACTTCTAGTGAGTTTGCAGACGAAATATTAGGGTTAATTCTGTTTGGTTCTTGCTTAAGAATTACGAAGGCTCCCTTCAGACCACGTGCATCAATTGGTGCACCAACTATGGAATTGTTGCAGGGAAGTATGCTGATGCAACAACATCTGTCGAATAGTATGTGAGGGAGACTTATCGAGGTTCTCAAGTACTGTATAAATGTCCCATTACCTTTTAAAAAAACTTCTGAAACACAGTAATAGAAGGTAAATGTTAAAGATTTTACAAGAGTTATTAGATGACCTTACTATGTGATAATATTTTTAAAAGAAAAATTTAAAAATGTATATAGAATTAGAATGAAATGTGGTATTTGCTTATTATAAATTAATTAAAATTAAGTAAAAATTTAAGGCTGGAAATGTCTAATTGTTATCCCGAACTTGGTTTTCAGTAAAGTAATGTTCGTCCACATGCGATAGTATTTTGTACCTTTTATAACATACCAAACATTTATCTGGGCTATGTAGCAATCATTTGTAACAAAAAGTTCAGGATAATATTCCTCAGATTTGTATTATATTTATAACAAGCATTTACTATATTGATAGAGCATGGGTTTGATCTTCGGTAAGAACATGCTATCAGAGGTTCGTAAGCGTGTTAAGCGATTTAACCAAAGATGGGCGCCTCAAGCAAATGGCATAGATGTTCTTAGCTGTTGATCTAATGGAACATAAAAACAAAATGAAGAAAGTAATCCGGATAAAAGTAATTAATACATTTGAATCAACAAGGCTCAGCGTGACCTAGTGGTAGGATACAGATCTTCAGAGCGAAAGGTAATGAGTTCAATTTCGGCCTCTGTTGAACAATGGGAAATGAATGTTGTGTTTCTGTCAGCTGTATGCACATATATCAATGTGGGTGTTTGGGAGTTTTCCAGGTTTCCCCTTTGAGACAATGAATATGGCCCACTATCTAAGAAACGTTTTCACCAAAGACAATTACGCAGTGCACGTTAACAATCCTTAGAACAACTTTACGGCATTAGGCAGTCCATTACGCTGGGTCAAACACGGATATGGGAATCGAACACAAGATTAAATGAAAGTTAATGTGCTAATCATTCAACTGTTAGTTTGACACAAGTTAGCTGCACCCTTGAAAAATCTGACAATTTTCCGCATTACTATGAAGCATATTCCTTGTCTCCAAACCTTTTAAAAAATATGCTTGAAGAAAGCTATGCTTCACTTTAGTATTTGGAATTTTAGCGTGATATGTATTGACAGAATTATTTTCCTATTTCACCTTGTATATTTAGGTCTTTAGTAATAAAAAAATCTTTTTATATTTTCCTGATTAGTATGCTTCATAAAGAAAGCACAATTTAAATCAGTATCACTATTTGAACGAGACAAAAATTTAAGAAATCCTTAAAATTACATAACTGTATTAAATCTAAAGGCAAAGCGGAAATGTATATTATTAAGTATATTACATTTTATTTTGCTGTATGATTATTTTTTCATAGAAAACATTATCTTGCAATTAAAATATTTGGGAAAATTTTATATATATAAAAAATACATTCATTAAGTAAAATTAAAACCAAATTGAATTTTCTCCATAGACAATTTTAAAGAGTTGCTAAGTGAATTTAAATATTTGTAAACAGTAATAAATAATTAAGTGAAATAATTAAAACTTATTTTATGATAAAACTAAGAATTTTTGAAATTTTAAAAAGTAAAAGTTGTTCCTATTTAGAAGAATTTAGATCCAAGGAATTGCTATTGACTAATCATTTTCTTATAAAATGAATGTCTAAAATGATTAAATAAATATTCTGAAGTACTCTTATTGGATGAATATTTTAACCAACTAGTTTTCCACCTGAATATGAACTCTGCTAATTTTATAATTAATTACTATAAAAAGTGTATAAATATCTTTATCTAAATCTCTAATGCACTTACTCTGTACTTATCTTATAACCTTCATGATAATTGCACAGCAAAAATAAATAAATGGTAATAAAATGAAAAGTAAAATAAGTAAAAATTCTCATCTCTAAGTTTAGGCATCGAGCCAGAAAATATCTCCTTCATACACAAATGAGCTTATTTGCTAAATACCATTTCTTCTCAGCGAATACAAAACTTGTAGCTGTAAAAACAACATCAATGGATGAAATATTTTAGTTTCTTTTGAAGAAGTACATCAAAACTTATTCTTAAAACACCTATTTAACTTAAAATCTTTGTTAAAAAAATTCAAAATTCTCTTTTATTATGATAAATAGTACTAGATCACGCGAGATATTCCTTTTAAAATTACAATTATTGTACTATTAATCATTCCTATTTCTTCTGCATTAAATTTATGTAATAACTATTTTGTAATGTATTGCTATATAAGTTCTCGTATATAAGTTTCATCATTATACCAAATTTTAAAGTTAATAATTTACTCCTTATGAAATTAAAACTACTTTTACAGTATCATTGATTGTGGTATTTCAAATATTTCGCATATTTCTTACGTTATGCTAAAATCATAAATATTTATACTAATAAATTTATGATTGTAGATATTGCCGATAAATCACTTTCTCAAGAAATCGTGCGATATCTAATATACAAGGTGGTAAAAAATATTCACATGAAAAATATTTAAATCCTCATAGCTGATTAAAAATTAATTATGAAATATATATTTTTCAATTTTCTCTTTTATATGTGAAAGATTGTAAACAACAAGAAATAGCTCATTGAGCCATGGTATTGTCGTTCACGAAATGTATCTTGTTTTCAAACACAATCAATACTTTTCAATTCGAAAGAGTTGAGGCCACAATCATCAACCAAAATGTATAACATCCCCAAAACTATTCGACAATGGTTGAATTATTTGTGTCAATGTACACAGGGCTCGAATCCATTGAAAATGACCTGACACATTATGGATTTATCGTTTGCGAACCAATCGATATGGTAGAAACAAAGTTACTCGCCAAAAACTTTTTTATGTGGAACTGAGCGCTTGTCTAAGCTTCTGAATCATTATCCTAAATGAATATCTTGTCCGAACCATATGATCATCGTTAAACGACTTGTATCAATGTATGCGAGGATCGAACCCATACAAAATCACTTGGTAACCATGGTTTTAGCCCTTGTGTATCAACTGTTCTTCTATAGTGAAAGTTCAGTTTTCGAAATCTGTCATTTTTTCAAGGTGTGTTCCTTGTTTTCTTTATTTCCAATTTTGTGATAAAGGAAGAGACGTCATTCCACATCACGAGCTGACATATGATTGGCATTTAAATGTTGATGTCATATTCCACAAAAAAATATCGGTAATATCAGTAACTGTATTTTCATAAAGCGGTTAAATAAATAAGCATGTTGTAACGAACTGTAATACTTTCCAGATTAAAAAACTGCGAAATTAAATGTTTCAATATTTCAGTCCAAAGAAATAGAAAATATTTTATCTACATTTTTCATTCAATTTGCTCAAAATTTTCCTACTCTGTGCTAAATAAGTATGTATTTTTAAATCAAAGATATTGTGGGAACTTCGATTTTATAATATATAATCGTTACTTTAATATATATCAATTATTATCCAATTAACTTTCTTATATTTTGCTATAAAATAACTATATTAGTCTTCAATCAAAGTTTACTTTTACAAAATACTTGGTGGAAACCAGAGAATTTGACTATAACTAAGATTAGTCTCTGGTAACATCAAAACAAAACATCTCGGTTATTTTATTTGATATTATTGCCAAGTTAATTCATATTAAAAGACACCTAAGTGGTGATCCAGAGTACACCTTAAAAGATATTCCTCCAGATCACACTTTGAAATATTTTTAATTCCTAGAAAATTGGCAAAAAAAATCCACATATACCATCACACAACTTAAATCAGGATATCTCCCCTGAAAGACATGATTTCTCTTTAATTGTACCAGTACAAAGTGTTTTGGAATTTTTAAATGTTATGTAAAAGTGTTCTGAAATTTCTCCATGTATTTTAAGTTATTGGTGAATAAAGTATGATTATCCTTTCATATGCAGGATTTTCTTTTTCAAATCCATTGAACCTGATAGAATTACTTCTAACAAAAATAAATGAAATTCCTCATATTCTGGAAAAGGGCTCTAAAATTCATATAAAAGATCAAAACTCCATTGTATTGTTTTGTCCCTATTCTTCAAAATGTAAGATCTATTTTTGGAGAAACGTAACTCAATAGAAATATAGAGGTGACGTCAGAATTTGATGAAGTATCGTGTTCGGGGAAATACGACAGTGTTCCCACCCATCGCTTGGTCACGGCGCTCGCTTTGAGTAAAGAATGGCTATCACAACGTCCTCCGACAACAGTGGGCGACAAAATACACTTTCCTTAAGTGCTGCTGGGATCCAGATGACAGAAGGGACAAATTACAAGGCGAGAATCACTATCAGAATTGGCGAGAAAGCATCTGAAGATTTGTAGCACTTGTCATAGGAATGTCTGATGGCAGAAATGACAAATTCTTCTTTTTATAGAGATCTTCTATCTCGGAAACTGTTTACAAAAGAATCTATATTTTAGCAATTTGTTTTCTGAAAAATAAAGGCTCCAACGACTAGAATAAAATTTAGATTTTAATAGATGTAATAATAAATTAACTCTAGTGTACTAATTTTGCAAAAATTAAAAATAAATTTTGAATCAATAATGAATTAAATTCGCCGTTTTGGAAACAAAACTTATATTTCGATAGCGAATATTTTCTTCACGCGCGGGTTGAAATTAAAATATTTAAAATAAACCATTAATAAGAATTGTAAATAAAACTTAGTAGAATTTTTTCTAAGCTACAAATTAATTCTACAGTTTATCGAATTTCACATTTTATAATCAAAAATATATTTCAAAATCAAATCATCATTTACTCTAAGCAAATATTTCATATTTAATTATTTGTATCTTTGATTTTCAGAGAGTTCTGTAAAGTTGATATTTTAAACCATTTAAATTATTATATGGATAGTCAGTATTCAAGGTTAAACTGAAAAAGAACACCGTAGTAAATCATAAAATATTAATATGATAGGATAAAATTGAATTTTTTTACGTTAATTTTTGCAGCAAGCAAACTTGAGCGATATCTACAGTTTAAGTTGGCTTATAAACCAAGACAGAAATATAAATAATTTGTGTGGTGAAGAATTGATAAACAAAAAGACATTTACATTCAACAGTATTAATAGCTGGAAGAAATTCTCTAAACATTGTGCTTGGTGTGAATTAAAATATAATTTCCAAATCTCCTGATTGATTTGAGGGTTCGATACTAGATCCAGTCAAAGGCCATCATGCTGAAGGGACCTAAGCAGAAATGGAGTTATGTGAAATGCAATAGTTTGCTTATTGTGTGACCTAGAGTTAAAGATTCCATCTCATCACTTGATCATTTTTTAAAATAACGAGATAAACAATTACATGTTTAGCACATTAGATAGTAGGGATATATAGACAGAAATGAATGTAACTTTTATATATAATCAAAATTTCAAATAAAAATTCATCGAAAATATAATTTAAAAGGGTACTCATTATTTAATTTCATTAAAGTATTCATATTCATAAAGAAGTTTATTACAATGGATATTAAACTTATGCAAATAGAATGTTTAATAAGCAATTTGATTGTTTCAGTTCCCAATAATTTATTTCATAGAACTTAATTAATTGACATTTGTCATTTCATCAATAAATAAAACATCATATTTAATGAAATTATGCTAATTAAAACAAAACATTTTCCTATGAATTTTCATCAAATCAATACAAAATTGACATTTCATTAAAAATAACCCCACACAATGAATCTCAGTAAATATTTTCTGTGATAAAAGAGTATCTACAATGCAATATTCGTGCAAAGTATCATAATTAACGCATTCAGTAGTTAAAAAAGTGTATATGATTAAAGTACCGTAAATATTTACATATAGATGGTTACCAAAGTAATGAAAACACCTTAAATTGATAAAGAATCATTTGTTTGGAGTAAAATCGTCTTTGGCATATATCACAGTTTGGTTTCCAATAGGATTCGATTCATACAAGTGCTGATTATTGTCTAGAGGAAAATTGTACTATTCTTTATGAAGATGTTGTGAAAGTCTTGGGAGAGATGCCAGATATTGATTCCGCAGTGAACGCTCCATAACAGCATTGAGTTCGGGTGACCGAATAGGTTAATATAGATGTTTAACTTTATCCTCATGTTCATCAAGACATAACAGGTCAATTCTCACTGAATGAATACGAAAAACTCTGTCTATTGCAGGAAGCAAAGTTTGCAAAATAGAGAAGTTGAACATGGTTGGATAAAATCTCCATATACTTTTCCCCAGTTCTCTTTCCTTACTAGGTTACGCAGCATGTCCAAGTTTGGACCTTGCGCCATAAAACTCAACCAACCAACCTTACTAGGTTAAGATTGAGCCAGCAGAAAACCACGACATGCAGCCCAAATTCTGACAGATCCCTCTCCATGTTAGACATTCGAAAGAAAACCATCACGATCATTCGCTTTTAAAGAAACCTAAAAGTATGCATCATCTTGTTGTAGGGAAAAGTGTGAAAAACAATTTGTCAGATCATTTTGTTTTCTTCCACTTATCAATCGACTATGTTTTGTAAGTATGATGATGACAACCACCATAACAAACGTCATTTGGAATGCAGGTGATTTCTAACTCTAATCATTGACACTGGAGCATCCAGACACTGATTAAGCTCAATGGTAATGTTTGTTGCAATTGTTCGCTTCTCAGACTTTACAATCTGCTTCAATTCTCGCCTGTCTCTTTCATTGAGCTTTTCTTTCTGTCCGCAATTATACTTTGCCGAGCTTGTTTTACTGCTCTCAAGAAACGTTTGCAAGATGGGATGTTTTGGTCACACCGGCACCAGCTAGACGTGCTCATGCAATTGGGCGTCTTTGAAAATCTGAGAAGTTCGACATTTTAAACTTTTGAAAAAAAAAGAACCAAGACTTAGAGAGCTTCATTAATGCTACCACATACTACCAGAGTATACATATTTCTATGCCGACCGATGACTGAGTGGTTGGTGTTCGTGACTCTTGAGCTGTGGGTCCCGGGTTTGAATCCTGGTTCGGGAATGGATATTACTTTCTTTCTATGTTCTTTCTGTGTTTCTCTATCCTTTTTTCTGTGATGATGTATGAAAGTGGCCCACCCTATAAACAGGTTTCAAGTGGTATGGCGTGGGCAACGCAACTCTCCTCCATGACTTGGATCACAGGTGTCTGGGTAACGACAAATGGGTAGCAGTTTCTGTCCTTGTTGTGTTATAGGGTTCATCATCCAAGTGCCCGCCGTTGGAAAAATATATATATATATATTTTATTAATAAAATACTGGATGCTACTATAATTGCTAACGAACCCAATTGCAAAACGTTAGTTTTATTCACAGGTGTTTAAATTATTTTTATGAGCACTTGTGTGTATATATCACGAGATGTATTCGAGAATATACCTATCGAACTTATAGCAGAGGTGATAATGTTTAGGTTTTTAGTTCAACAGCTCATGGGTTCCATTCCTATATCGAGCACTGAGGCTTATTGTATTATAGAAAGTCTTCTGAAGGTGCAACACGAGCTACTCAATCGATTACGAATATACTGACTTTGATTGATGAGAATGATTTTTTGTGTTTTATTTACTGTTTACGACTACACACAGTATATAAATAATAATTTGGTGCCTAGTTCTTTGTAAATTTAAAAGGAAAATAAAAACAGTAACAAGTATTAACTTATGGTTTAAATTTCTTTTATGGGTCTAAAATCAATTTTTTCTCATTTGGGATTAATTTACCTGAGACTTTTACAACTTAATGTAGACACCCGATAGTGAAAAACATCCTTACCAAACATGTTCCAATTTCGAACTCTCAATCGTTTACGGATGCACTGAACTTCGGTTTAGCATTTCGAGAGTTTGATTTTCACCTCAGACTTCGATGTTTGTAAAAGATTAGTCTACTTCAAATTGTAGGTATTTATTTAATTAGACTTCGAGTGAAAAAAGATTGTTGATGACAAACTAACTAATAATGATCATGTTTGATTAGCTTGAAATTTGAGAGATATGAAAAGCAGCGCGATTTGTTAAATTTAGAAGAAAGTTTGCATAATTAGTGCAATTTGTAATCACACATTGTTCTGTCGAATAAAAGGCCACAAACAACTCTTGAAAGAAAAGTGAAAAAATACAAGTAAGAAGATTTGAAAGTTATAAAAAGACTACAAAATGTCAAATATAGTTCTGACCAGTCAGTGTACCGGAAATATGGAATGGATGACAATCTGCGTACAATTTAGGTTTTCCTCCAATTACTTCTATTCCTAATCCGATTAAGTGATGTAGGTAGAAGTGTGGTTAGACAGAAAATATAAAATGACTCTTTTTGGTTTTTATCACATTCGTTCTTGGTACAATTGTAATAGCAAATAGTGTAGCTATGAAGGAAAGACAATCAAAGAAATGCATATTTTGCGGACATTTTAGTCTTCTAAAGTTGACATTGAATTGTTTTTGGCTACTAACTATTGTGCTATAGAGTCTATTTGGTGTCATATTGTTGTAGATCCGGCAGGCTGCTTCTTGACTATCTTGCGTAAATTATACCTATTTTCTCTTGCAGTGTTGAGATGAAAAGATTGTAAATGTTCTCCTTAATTGTTCTCTTTTTCATATTCTCCTACTTCCCTAATCATATTATTATTTAGACGTTTTATATGCCTATAATTGTAGGATTGCCCGCAGTCTGTTGCCAGCTTTGGTTTTCTCTCGTGTTTTACATCATTTTTGTGTCACATATACAGTTTTTTTTAAGTGACAACAGCGTTATAGTTGCTTGGCGACTAAAAAAAATTACAAAGGTCGCCAATGAGGAAATATACCATATTAGTTCCAAGCTTTCTGTTGATAGGTTACTTACAAATGCATGTCAAAATTATGGGCAGTTCCGTTGGGCATTCCGCACATCCCCCGTCCAGAGTCTATACGAGGTATGTCAAAATTATGCATTATATGTGTAAACATAACTTAGTGGTAATATTCCTTAGAATTCTCTTCGAAGTGACAATTCCAAAATTATCCTATCTATCCACAGACAAGTTATAGGAGGTAGGAATGGATATTTCTGGTACCACATTTGAAAGTTTTCAAAGTTTTCTTCTTGTGAAACCGAAATATGACCTACTATCAACGTAATGTCCTATAGGAAATCTGTACACACAACAGATATTTAAATCTGCCTCACAAGAACTTTCAACTATTATCCTCTTCATTTATATGATCCACTTAATACTATTTGGATTATTTTCATTCTCTCGCATACTTTTTTTTTATCTCACATGCAATTTATAATATAATTTTACACATATAATTTAATATGCAGCAAATTTTTATAATTTATGTGCTTGATTATAATCTATCTACTTTATTTTTATTAAGTACTCTAGGGCATAATTCTTAGCTCTTGATTGACTTGTCAAATCCTTCAGGATTGCATTTATTCTAATCTATGATTTAGGATTTTAATTTAGTCAAAGTAATTTTAAAAAAAATCTAATTTAATTAAATTTTTTTTTGATTAAAATTTTAACAAAAACCTAAGCTCAGCATAGCATAGTGTTAAGGTAATATTCCTAAGACCGACAAATAATAGGTTTGATACCAGCAACTATTGAGTTGCTATTGAAGTTAGATCCTCTTGTTCCAAATTAAGGGGATCTACCTGTTTTCAAGGCTGCTATAGTACAGCTGACCCCCTCCATTATGATAGTCAATCAATTTCATTCCTAGTAGTCTCGAAAAATGAAATATTCCTAGTAACAGAAAATTAGACTAAGAAGTGGAAAAAAATCTATATTCATATATATTAATTTCTGTTTAAAAAGAGATATGCAATTGTGTGTTATAATAGAATGTTCACAAAAAAGGAAAAATCTCCTAAATTATATAATCTTATAAATTTTTCTTCAGTTATATAATCTTATACACATTTTCTGTATTTATTAAATGTAAACTGTTTATCCTGTTTCTGGATCTTTCAATAAAATATATCTCTTTTTAAATTGCATTTCAAAACCATAATCTATTTTAATCCAGAAGTGTTCCAAGGATCAACATATTTAATTTTACATTCTGCTCTGACCCAACTAGAATCGATTGTTAATCTTAAACTTTAGGGAAACACATAATAAGGATGAAAAAAAAATTCCCATCTTTCAACTGGATTGAAAAGTATTATGACACGAGAGAAAATCACTGCCACTTTCACATCTCATCCACTGCTAAACCTATAACTCCATCCGTCTCTGCCAAAAGATGAAGAAGGAGAGGAGGATGGAGGGCCTCACCTTTCAGAGGGAAAGGTCGGGTGAGTAGGGGGGCTGTGTCGCCCGGTTGGGATGTTAATTGATTTCTTGGGAGGAGTGTCATTATGTGCTGCAAGACATGGTGCGGCCGACAGAGATAGATGACCGATGACATCGGGTTGGAGATGGTCCCCCGATTGACGTAGATGTGCCCACGTGGGAATGCGGCCACCGGTCGGCCACTCTTGTGAAAGACGTCACACAAAAGGATGGGGAAGCAATTTGTTGTTCCGAAGCATCTTCTGTCGCTGTATTTGGGAGGATGGAGAGTTGGAGGAATAAAAGTGAGTTTCTTAGGAAACGGTGTGATGATTGGTTGGCTTGTGAGTACTTATTTTTTTAGTCATACACACACAACATATGATTAAAAATTAAGATACTTTTAAAATCATTAAAATTAATGTACCTAATAAGCCACAGACAAATTAAGTATATTCTTCTCTGCATTTCCCACTCTGTAGGTTTAGTTCGACTTTTTGGAAAACTGCACAAGACTTTTTATGAAAACATGTACAACATAACATTGCATATCTGAAAGGATATTCAGGTTGTACAGTGTCACTAATTTCTTATTTCGAAATTGCTGTACTACATTGTCACCAATGAAATTACTAGGAAGTCATTTTTGTAGAATCCCATTTAAATTGACAAAGATACAATGATAAATAATATCTTTATCCTTTGAATTCTTTATATGGGAATTGATCACGTGTTGCAATATATAATATATTGTTTATTGCTGGATTCAAAATTGATAAGGATCTTTGTACAATTGAAGACAAAATGTTCTGGGTAACTACACTGCGTATCTTTACCCAAAGTTCCAAATTTTCAAGAAGCAGTGTTAGAAATTTAATAGATAGCACTCTGATATACTGGGTTTTGTTGTTTCGAATCTAAATTTTCGGATATTGATGTTTGTAGTGGCCCGAAATCCTCTTTGAACTCTAGCTCTTGGTGTAATTCCCCTTAAATACAAAACAGTGATTGCGATTAATAAATAAATCAACCAATCCAGATTAATGATTGATGCGGGCTTATAAGGAGTTATGTGTGGCCCATAAAAAAATTACCCCTAAGCTATAATTTAACTGGTTAACAAGTAAATTTGCTTTGGTAAACACTGGTTAACTTATTAATTTCAGGTATTTTCAGTAAAAAAGAAGTTTTTGGATTCAATCACAAATAATGGTCATATTGATAATTTCATTTGCTCTTCTAACTACTGTGATACGTTAAATAAAATTAACAATCCTATACTGTGAAAAAATTTTTATATTTTATTTTAATATTTAGAATTAGCTCTTTTTTAAAAATACTTTTTAATAACATACTACTTAAATAATATCTCATTATTTAAAATAGAATTAAACGGAAATATTTACAAATAGTTTTTACGAGAATATTATTTAGACTAATATATAATCTCAAAAAAACGAACGAAAACTATTTCTTGACGTTTTAGCAGGGTATTTGTTTTCAATATTGTTTTTAATTTATTAAATATAAAGGATTTTGTGAGATTTACCAACGAAGATTAAAGTCATTACTTGAATTAACCTTAAGAAAAGAAAAAAAAGTCATGAAACATGGTTTTGATTAAAAAAAATGATATCTGAAGAATTAAATAAAATATTAATACTTATGTTATGATAATTTAAAATTATGAAAATTATAGAAAGCATAACGAAGTAAAGTATTAATATTCTCAAAAAATTACAAGGGTTTTATTGCAACATTAATGAACATTAACAGGTAAACACCTATACATTTTATAGATCTTTAACAATAAATCCTTCAAAACTCCGTGGATAAGACTTTATTAAATAACATTGAGCAGTTTATCTTAGTGTCCACAGTATTATATCTTTGATTCAAGAAAAATTTTTGAACAAATTTTAAAACAATAATTTTATTAAACTATATGTTTTATAACAACTAATTTATTTTATCCACAAAGAAACAAAAAACGATTGCTGTTTCTTACCTATAAAAAACAAACATTTAATAATTTTAATATTTTTAAAATTAGTAAACAGTACTATTCAAAACTTTGTCATATTCATGAATGAAATAATAAAGAAATTTCAATTGGTTGAAAATAAAATCTATATAGGTGGGAAAATACATTAAAAAAATATGTCATAAGCTTTGATAAACCTACCATTGGTATTTTGTTCATTATATGAATTTGTGTGTAATGTGTCACAAAACAATTTGATGACTGTTGGTTGCTGATTTATTAAACTCCGTAATGATTTAGTACATAAATAATAATAACTGGGATACAAAACAAGTAAAAAAAATAAGTTAACATGTTATAAGAGATTTTTCAAAGAGAATATATAATAAATTACTTTAAAAATATGATTATTCTTATATTTTATTACTTTACTTAAAATCCACATCTATAGATGGTAGTACTTAGTTTAAATGGTTGGTGAATACAAACATTTTGTAACTTGAAATATAAAAAGTCAAACCGTAACATTCTCGATATGTTCTCTAGCATTCTATAACTTATTTTTTCTTCAGGCTTATTCCTTTTGTCTTATTTACAATATTTAAATTTCATATTTATTTAAAACTATTTATATGTATTCATTCATTCACAAATTCATATTCAAGAATATTTGTATTCATTCATTCACAAATTCATATTCAAAAATATTTGCATTCATTCGTTCATCCACAAATTAATATTCAAGAATATTTGTATTCATTCATTCACAAATTCATATTCAAAAATATTTTCATTCATCCATTCACACATTTATATTCAAGAACATTTGTTTTTCATAAATTCATTCTCAAGAATATTTGTATTCATCCAGTCACACATTTATTTTCAAGAATATTTGTATTCATTCACAAATTCATTTTCAAGAATACTTGTGCATTCATTCAGACACATTAATTCAAGGATTATTTATTTTTAAATATAATGTGTTATTAAAACAGTTGTAGTTCATTCAGCCCAATGTTATAACTTTATTTTTAAAAACTATATATGAAACAATTTTGCCAAAATTCATTATTTTATAGAGAAATCATAAAATAAATACCCTTTTATTAAAATTCATAAAGTAATTCATGAAATGAAGATAATGAAGTTAGTGATTATTTTAAAAGTCCTTGGAGATTATTTCTCAGAGCTGTAATTTATTGACATTTTATCACTTATAACAGTATAATTTCAGAAAATTTATTGGTGTCACTTTTCATTTAAAACAGCAATACTCCTTTTTCTGTTATAATAACATTCTATCTTCTAATTTAGTTTCATTATTAAAAATCAGTAGAAAAACAGGAAATAACAACCTTAATATTCAAGTGAGGTTTCATACAAATATTTAAAATTAATAATGTTTAAATTTTCATATTTCAATCTATTTTTATTTTTAAAATTCACAAAAAAGCGAACACTCAACAAGATTTAGAAAGTGCAAATAGGAATCTCGAATTTCATTACATATAATAAAATTAAAGTAATTGTATAAATGTCACAAGAGAAAAAAACATTTGATCCAGTTAGAATTTTGACCTTGTGCACATTGTTATAGTGCAGTGGTTAAAATACTCTAGAGGTCATTTTGAAGGTAATCAAATGAGACTATTCCGAAACAGCACTGAAATTGAGTGGTTCAATTTGTCTAGGGTTCAAGTCTTTAAATTAAAATTGTTTTAACTATAGAACTCTATACTTCAAGAGAAAAACATTCTTATTTTTATAAAATGGTCAAAAACTTTAAATTTTAAATAGAAAGCTGGTATTTTAAATAAAATATATCCATAAAATCTTCTACGTTTTAAATTTAGAAAAAAAAATCTCATTTAAATTGACATGTTGAATATTTAGAAAAACTTTTCATATAATTGGTAAAATATTCTATGTATAGTAAGGTAATTCATATTAAAAGTTCATCAAAATTTGCAATGTTTTAATAATTAATTTAAAGCTATATACTTAAAAAATTTAATTTAAAATAATTAATGCTAAGCTAATTACCTAACTTAAATGTAGCTGTTCAATATTAAATTAATAAATATTAAATTAAATTAATTAATTTTTTTCGCAAAATCTCCCTAACGCCTTGCTTTGGCAAGTAGAAAAAAATAAGAATTTAATTCATCAGTAAACATTAAATTAATATGAAATTAATGCTTAACAATTTAAAAAATAATTTAACTAAACTAATAATTAATATTAAATTCTTTTTAAAAGTAGTAAAAATTAAAATGGAAATTAAATACACTAAAAGAGACTGCATCATTTAAATTAAAATTAATTTATCCTAAAGAAATAAGTGCCAAATTCAATATTTTTATACAATAATTAACAAAGAAAACTAGAAATGTTCGATGAATGGGAATGAAAAGAATGTACAGATGTAAATCTAAATGTTTCTAAATTTTCAAAAATTTGCCTAAGAAATTTCGTGTGATTATTAAAGAATCCTTATACTTCAAAACTGAAGAAAACTATTTCAACTATAAAAGAAATTCAAAATATTGAAATCATAAATCACTTAAAATCATTTTATAAAATCATATGTGTTTACCATGATCTTCTATCATATATAAAAAAGTGATAAATTAGTGACAATTCGATATAAGGAAACAATGCAACAAGTCGAGTCAGAAAGTAAAATTATCCGTTTTCTTTCTCCGCTTGTGAAATAAACGAGAACGAGCAGCAGTAACATCTGGCAATGCCAATGAAAAATGTCATACTGGGGTAGCGGGGTCGTTTTCCCAAATGACGTAATCCGTCAAACCACCCGGCTGCTTTTCTTTCTGAAAAAAAATAAAATCTTCTAATTTAGCCTCATTTGCATTTTGAAAGGACTTCAGAAGGTTACTCAAAACATTTTAACAATTTGAATATGTTAAATAAGTAAATGATATTAAATAGAACTTATTCTATAAAAAATTGAATTCCTAATTACTTTGATAGAAAAACATCTGTAACATTGCTTTTATATAGTATTTAATAAATGAAGAGATAAATATACAAACCTAACAAATAATAATATATTATACAGACATCAGTGCAGACAGATAACAGATGATTCTTTTATTTATAAGATATAGATAAGTTTTTTTAAGATAAGATTTATAAGATAAGGGGACAATTTTTGTCATGAATACAAACAACACAAGATTTACGACATTAAAATTTAATAATTAAGTAGTAAATTAATAAAGAGTATTAGACGTAGAGGTTTAAAGTGTGGGTAATTAAATTTATTCGATAAAAATGCACACACGTACACGCATATACATATACATACATACATACATACATACATACATACATACATACATACATACATACATACATACATACATACATACATACATACATACATACATATATATATATATATATATATATATATATATATATATATATATATATATATATATATATATATATATATACAGGGTGATTATAAAAAAACTTTGCCAACATCTGCACTTCTAGCGTCCATTCTATTTAACCGATCAAGATGATACTTCAAATATAGTTCTTTTGAGATATGCGCTCGAGATTCTGTGAATGGCAACACAGTGGCCCTCGCGGTTACAGTTATAGTGACAGAAACTCGAAATTTTCGAATGGCAACGCCTACTTTTTACCATCGCAAAATGTTCAGCACATGCGAAAACCCTAAATAGCGTTGAAACGGTACCGATATGTCCGAAAACCGACGTGTTATACACATACAAACATCTCTTCAAGGCGCACGGAGGAATAATGCATATGACAGAGACAAGACACTGCTCAATGATGAGAACACATAGAGAAAAAAATCTTTATTAATTTCAAACATTTTCCACATGAGTGCCATCACAGGCAATTACGCATTGCATGCGGGAGACGGTGGACAATGTCGCTGCACGCAACATGGCACGAGGGATGTTTCCAATCTCACGCCGTATAGAATCCTTTAAGTCCGACAATGTTTGAGGATTGCACAGATAAACTCTGGATTTGAGATAGCCCCAAAACCAGAAATCCATAGGCGTCAGATCTGGGGATCGCGCAGGCCACGGAAAAGGATAATAGCGTGAGATGATGCGATCACCAAAATGCTGATCCAGGAGCCTTTTAACTGACCTCACTATATGTGGAGGTGCGCCATCTTGCATCCAAACAATGTCATTGAGTGCATTCAGCCGACGCAACTCCGGTAAGACATAATTTTTCAGCATGGCTGCGTACCGAGGGCCCGTTACAGAACATGTTGCAGGGCCAGTCGGGGTCGTTTCCTCAAAGAAGAACGGGCCCAGAACAAATGTAGCTGTAATGCCGCACCACGCAGTCACTTTGGCGTCAAATAATGGTACTGGCGCCACAGCATGAGGATTCGTCTCTCCCCAGTGCACACAATTCTTTGTGTTAATGCTGCCATTTAAGGTGAAATGCGCCTCGTCCGTCCATAGTATGCGAAGTGGCCAGTCGTTATCCGCATCATATCGTAACAAAAATGCATTTGCGAAGTCCAGACGTTGTTGTGGGTCACCCGACTCCAACATCTGGATGCGCTGGAACCGATAGGGAAACATGTGAAGTACCGAGCGCAAGAGCTTGCGGACCGTTGAGTTCGGAATATCCAACACGCGCGCTATGCCTCTTGCGGTTTCTGTGTGTCCTGCAGTCACTGTATGGTGCACTTCCATGACAACGTCCTCAGAAACAGTTGGCCGTCCGGAGCGCTGTTTGTCACAGGTGCAGCCTGTATCTTCGAATTTCCGCACTAAATCACGCAGAGCTTGCAGAGTACATGGGCCGCGTCGTTGTCGATGATTGCGGCGATACACATGCAAGGCTTCCGCAGCGTTCATCCCATTTTGGTAATAGAGTTTGATCAATTCACCGCGAACTTTCCTAGGAAGACTCATATCGTCGGCATGTGCGAGTTCCCGAATGACGACTTCGCATACCCGCTTGGTATTTTATAGGTTTCCTACGCTGAATATCTGGCGACCGGCGTTCTGTGATTGGTTTCTTGACTCTGTCACATGCAAATTTATTGCGTGCGCCCAGATCGTGTTTTATTGGCCGGTTTTCAGAACTCTTTTTTGTGTTTGAAGAACACGTCTGTTTTTAGACATATCGGTACCGTTTCAACGCTATTTAGGGTTTTCACATGTGCTGAACATTTTGCGATGGTAAAAAGTAGGCGTTGCTATTCGAAAATTTCGAGTTTCTGTCACTATAACTGTAACCGCGAGGGCCACTGTGTTGCCATTCACAGAATCTCGAGCGCATATCTCAAAAGAACTATATTTGAAATATCATCTTGATCGGTTAAATAGAATGGACGCTAGAAGTGCAGATGTTGGCAAAGTTTTTATAATCACCCTGTGTATATATATATATATATATATATATATATATATATATATATATATATATATATATATATATATATATATATATATATATATATATATATATATATATATATATATATATATATATATATATATATATATATATATATATATATGGATGAATTTTAAAACTTTTAAGGAAAAAAATAGTAGACTTGGAAGTATATTAATACAATTATTATATATGTGATTTATAAGATAAAATAGACATCAGATTTCATAATTTTTTAAGTGTGGAAAATAAATTTCTGGAATTTTAAATGCACCCAAAAAAAATTGTGTATTAAGGAAGTACCGTGTTAATGATATTCAACAACATAAATGAAGAAATTAGTAATGACAAGTTAGGAAACTTATTTTCGTTAAAATTACCTATGGGTGAAAAAAATCTGAATTCATTTAAATCCGCAAATTCAATATTCTAAGATTCAGGCAAAAATTATTGTGTACAGAAAAGAAATGCATAAGAAATCAATAGAAGTCATCAACATAATAAAATTTGGTTTGAAGTATATACGTTGAAAAATCTATACACTGAAACAAAACCTAAAATAAATTGCTTATCAATGGCTTTCCTTTTCTTGTGTTAAGTTAAGAACTATGTTATGCTTTCGAATGGAAATAAAGAAATTTGAGAAATTAAATATCATAATTACAATTACATTTCAATTTAAGTGTGAATTATTAAGAATGTTAATAGTTTTAACATTGTTAATTTAAAAATTTAAACATTATTAAAAATTTTAATGATTCCGCAATACTGATTTTTTACAAAAACAGATTTTTATCAGATAGATTTTTATAAAAATTAAATGGAAATTTGAATTTTGAAAAATTGATTTTATGAAAGTAATTCTTTAATGTAATTTTTTATTTATTTTAAATGTATTTAAAGTATTTAAAATGTAATTTAAAGTAATTTTTAAAAATGAAAGTAATTCTTTAATTTTTTTATTTTACAATATGAATTTTTGATGCTTAGAATAGTTTATAACTCGTATACAGTTATTAAAATGTTTCAAAGTGGGAATACAAAAATAATAATTGCAATGCTCATTACTTCGTTATAAAGATTTAATTTACTGCAACAAGAAATTTTAAACAGCACTTTCAGGATTCTGCAAGAGCATTTTTAATTGAAAAAAAAAATTAAATTTATAATCATTATTTGAACAAGTTGTAAGAAAATAAATATTGAAATGTCCTTTTAGGAAGATATAATGTTATTAATAGAATGAAATGCAGAATTCCAAAATAAAGTTAGAAATTACAAACAATCCAAAAAAGAAGTCATAATTTAAACTATGTAAATTCTATTCTTCCATCAATAGACTTAAGAAGAATGTAACTATAAAAAGGGAAGAAAAATATACAGAAAAAGTCATTGCACAGAAAAGTTAAAATCACCTAATAGTAAGCTTAAGAGGAATTTGAATGCAGAATTGTGTAAATTCACCAATTATTCAATTATTGAGCTTAAGATAATGATATTTGAAAGAAAGGAAGAAATATACAGAGAAATCATAATGCATGGTGTACAAATCTAATTCATTAATTAAGAAGCTAAAGATGAATGTGATTATGAAAGAGTAGCAAATCAGTATCGTCATGTACCTAAAAAGAGGATTAATGTGACACACGTTTTAATCTTTTAATCAATCTAAACATTAGGTCAATATATTTTCTAGTAAATTATTATTAAAATTAGCTATTAATCATATTCATTATGGTAATGTTAATAAAGAAAATATTTTATGAAAATATTATACATTTTAATTCAGCACGTAATATTGTTTAAACATAATATTAGTGCTATCATATTCCAAATTAATTAGCTTATAAGCTATATTATCTGTTTTTCGTACTATGATAGTAATTCGGACTATTCTGTTTTCTGATAGTTTTAAAACTGCTTTTACAACGCTGCTTAGCTACCAGTGTCAAATCATACTTCATAAGAATGTAGTGTATATTATTTTTGTACTTGATGTTTGCTGAATTGTATTCACTAAGAGACAAGAAAGGGGTTTTTTATAATTTCGAATAAATCAAGAAAATATTTGCAAATAATTTTTTTTCTTACTATGTATGCAAAATGTAATAAATATAAATGAATTCTTTTAAATTAAATTTAATTTTAAAAATAATGTATGTTTTTAAATTTAGAGTTTATTTGTGTGTGCTTTGAAATCTATTTTTACATAGCACCTACATTGCTTACTTTTTCTCCCAGGTTCACAAATATTATATTTGTACACATAAATTAATTTGAGTTAGTATATAAAAACTTTAAGATCAGAAAATTTCTAATATTATTTCCAAAAAGTTATATGAATCTTTTTTTTAAATATTTTATGTAACTGTATGCATAAATCATATAATTTTCCCCGTTGAATATATGCAACTGAGCATAAGAGGAATTAATGTCCAAAAAATCTCTGTAATATTTCATCAAAGTTACGGTTAATACCATCTCAAATATTATAGGGGCAAATACATGTTATATAACTACATTATCTTTTTCTATGATCATGCAAAACATAAAATTAATTAAAAATTCCTCGAATACATCAATAAATTTAAGCAAAAATATTTGAATAAAAAATATGACTAAGATGAATTAACATCAAAAAATTAAAGGAAAAATAGTTATACAGATCTACTTCCTTTATAAAACTATAAAATGTTCACAATCAACTTTAAGATCAATGTACTTTTTGAAGGCACTTTTCGCACAAAAGTCTATTAAAATAAAACAACCTAAAGAAGGAATGGACAATAAATCATTATCAACATTATCTATTAAGAAAAGTACACAAACATCTGCTATAAATAAGAGCAGATATTACTTCAGAAACCAAAAATAATTAAATTAATAGCTTTCTCAATGTTTAACCGGAAACAAAACCTATACAATAGTCAATTACATTAAGGATTCCTTTCCCAAAAACAAAGTTCTATGATTATAATAACAGGGAAGGGGTACCAAGTAAAAGACAACTTTTCCCCTACCCCAAAGTCGAGGTTTTAATGCAAATCCACAGATATCATTAGAAAAACGTGGGTGTTCAGAAAAGGTGAATGTATCCCCTCCCCAGCAATATACAAGCCTTTCTCTACAAAATTTTCTTTATTTACTAGTTTGTCGCGACAGTGTGAAAAAGCTAATGGTGCGTGAATGAGGAATGACTTGGGGTGGGAGAAAACGATTTTTTAATTTTCTTCGAACACACTGGAAGAAAAAAAAAAGGTGAATCTTTGGCTCGAATCTTGTAGGTGGTAACCCTTCATTTAAATTACAGGGTTCTGACAGAATAAAACGCATTAAACATTTGTGTTAAGTCATTCAGATATTTTTTGGGGGAAAAGATTTTTGAGAATATTTAGTTTTTTTTTTATTCGCTTTCTTCGATAGTGAACTTTATAAAGGTGAATTTCCCAATCATTTCAGTATGAATAGCTATTGTGCATTGGATAATTTTCATAATAATGTGTAAAAAAATCATTGTTTGATTGTTATATAGTGTAATATATTACATTTTTACTTTTTGTAAATTTATTCAAATAAAAATTCTTTTTTTTTTCTTATTTTTAACTTAAATTTAAAATTAACTTTATCGGAATAAAAGAAGGGAGTTGATTCCCTATGTTGTAAATTTTATAAAAAATATTTATTATTTAAAATTAGAAATATTTCACTTTTGTGAGGAATAAAATATTCTATTCATTTATTTAAATAAATATTATGGCATCCGATGACTTTGAAATTGTTAGAAAACCTCATTGCCTCAAAATATAAAAATCAAAATGTTGTTGGAAAAACCACAAAATTTTACAATAGGTAAATTAATTAAAACCAATATATAAATAAGCTTCTCATCATCTTAATATATTCTCTCAAAACCAACCTTACCAACAAATACTTCTCATTAATACTTGAAAATTTAATTAAAATACTCCTTTTGCAACAAATACTACTTATTCTGCTGCTATGACGCTGAACTGATAGCAGTAACATGACCTTCGATTAAACTATTGATAGGTTCCAACAAATACTTCTCATTACTACTTGAAAATTTAATTAAAATACTCCTTTTGCAACAAATACTACTTATTCTGCTGCTATGACGCTGAACTGATAGCAGTAACATGACCTTCGATTAAACTATTGATAGGTTCTATTCTCAAATAGAAAACAAACAGATGATTCTGATGTCTAAGATATCAATATTTAAGTTCTGTTAGAAATTAGATTAAAATTTCACGCTAGCCTATATTAAAAATTTGAAAAAGTTTTCTCTGAATGCCAATTGTATTCACAGTCATTTAGAGGTTAGATGTTTTATCTTATTGATTTAGAGACATATTTGCGAATCACTTATGCTTATAGAATGCCTTCTAAGGTTTTAGCTCTAAGCATCTCACAATTTTATCGAATTCCTTCCATACATTGAAGCAAACGTATTTAAAGATAAACATAATCGCTGCATCTGCTTTGCACAAATACTACCAAATCTTACGCTGGTGGAACTGGTTGGTTACCATACTGGCATAATGGTTACCATTATGGTTTTCAGTTCAAAATTTCATTGTTTCGACTTCTGATTGGATTAATGCAGTTATAAATATTTTGAGTTTCATTTTAAATTTTAGAACCTAACTGAATCTGCTCTGGTGAGTTAAACGTGATTGCAGAACAACGAAGACAAATGATATCTGATATGATATCATCGTTTTAAAACTTCCTTTACATGAAGTTTCAATGAAACGAAGCAAAAACTTACTATTTTAAACTATATCAAATTATTGGATAATTTTATTCACACTCTTATATACATAAAATATTCGACAAAACAAAATGTTTGTTGAAGGACGTCATCATTCGTAATCACGTGTCAGATTATTTGTCAGCTCGAGCTATTCCCAATGTATATAATATCAAAAACACAAAATTTTCATCAGATATCAAATACTGCTTTTAAAATATCATTAAGCAATGATTGAATTAAACGGAAATGTTTTTTGTTCGGAACTTATTAACCACTGGTGATTCGCATCTAAACTTATATATATACCACAAGATCTTATCCGGTAATATTTCATTTCTCTATCAACGTCAACTTGTTTTATTTATGATACAAATCAACTAGATCTGATAAATATAGCCTAAATATTATAACAATTTCCCTTTAATTATATTCCTAATATGTATTTGAGTAAATTTATAATGAAATACATACATAAATCAATATTTTTATTAACATTGACTAATAAAAAACATTGATTTTTTTAACATTATTATTAATTAACAGTTAATTAATCAATAAATTAATTTATTAGTTATTTTCCTACATAATAAATTAATAAATCCATGAAAATAACTACGTAATTATTTTACAAGATCAATGAGATATGCACTAAAGTTATAAATAGTTTCATACTGTTAATATTCTGAATGATTGCAATAAAATTATGCAAATAACAGTAAGAAGGCGTGATTTTAAAGAAACACCTGAGAGTCACATGTGACTTCTTGCATCCTGATGAGGTATTTGTGTCACTTAACTATCTTGTCACGTTTGAAGTTGAACTGGAACTAATTATTAGGATCTAAAACTGGTTTATTTAGGACTTGATATTATTATAATTTTAATATTGCTTAGCATCTACTTTAAAATGAACAGCAATTTCTAAAAATAAAAATTTCGGATTTTTATTACAATATTTAAGAATGTTTTCAATCGTTGTCAATTGAAATTCAAAGTTAATACAAACCCTGATTCACTATATGAATAATAATTGAATACGTTTAATCTATTCAAGTATATATGAGGAATATCTAATAAATTAATGAATGGAAAATGTCGCTATTTAAAATGATTTAACATATGCTTAAATTTGTTAATCAATTTTACTTCACGTAACATTTAAACTAAATATATTTATATTTATAGGTGTTCATTAAAATATTACTTAAAAAGAAGCACTTTACAGGAAAAATAAGCGTCCATAAAATTGAGTTCATTATACACTAAATCACGAAATTAATCAACAGAAAGAGCAAACTCACTACATATGTTAATTAAATAATCACTAATTTTTAAATGAAAAACTATTTTATTTTCCGATGTGCAAATTGATTAAAATAAATAAGTATTTATAGAATTGAGAGTTCAAATTACATAACAAAATTATTCAATGAAAAGCATACATAAAATATAAAGTTATTTTATACCTTATTTAAATATTACTTTACGTAATTATCCTACATTAATTACGCTAATATATTTATCCTTGAAGTGAGAATATAAATTTTGATCATCGGCAGAAGACTTTTATACTAAAAGAGACATTTTTCCAAAAATTAAAGTCCCAAAATTTCTATTATTTTATCTTTCTACTCTTAAGCAATATTTGTCCAATTGATTAATGGAATTAATAAATGATAATTTTTACCAGAATTAATAATTTTTAAACAGAATATTTTTATATGAAAGCTCAAATTTGTCGAAAACAGGCATTTATGGAATTGATTTTTAGCAATGCAAAATTTTAAAATAAGCTCAAATAGCGAGAGCTTAACGTCACTTTAAATAATATCTAAATATTAAATTTTGTATAATAATAAAAAAAATTATTTCGTCAGGAGACATTCTCTTTTTCAAAAATAAAAACTAAAATTCCATTATTTATTTAAACATTTAGGCAATCTAAGTCTAATTGGGTAATCGGGTGAATTCCATAACTTTACAATAGAAATTCAAATATAATCACAAAGCTGCTGTGTAAGGGGGAAAAATACAGTTTTTTTCCCTAACATCACAAGACAGAACGTGATCTTTGACGGCTCACCTCTAGCGTAAAACAGCGGGTATAATGCAACGAGAACAAACACAACAAAGCTTTACTTTTCTAGCAAATCCTTGTTAAGCATCGATCACATACGAACTAAAGGAAAACAAAAATAAACCATTTTCCTTTTTTTCCTCCTTTTCTGTTATTCCCTTTATAGTTCTAGTCGAAAAGACACGCACCCATTTACCCCTGGAGTCTGAAAAACTTGAATCCAATCGACCAAAGTTCGGTCCCTGGGAGGAAAAAAGAAAGGGAAAAATGTAGGGAAAAGTGAAAATCTTCAGGCCATCTGCGAGAGTTGAATCCGTTATTTTTATCAGTTTCACTATAACCGTGTCCTCCTCGCGCGCGCCCTAACATGTTTAATTCATGGTGTTCCTGGTCACTTGGGGTCGAGAGAAAGTGCGACTTGTAATCACATTGCGGTGAAACATCTTCCTCCTCTCCTCTCCATCCTCCGCCCGGCAATCTCACTCCAATCTCCAGATTGCTCCTGGTGTTCTCTCGGCCATTAGCAGTGCAGCATCATTCTCTTGCTTCTTCCACTCCATCCTCTTCCATCTTTTTCGATGACCTCCTCCACACACACCCACTCCAAACCCCCACTTAATGACCTTCGTAGGTCAGCTTTAGATGAATGGGCCAATGTTGCAGCAGTGGCGGCAACTTGGGGGTGGCAAGGAGGGGGGGATTGTCCCGTGTTGCATCACTTATTGGCCGATTACCAGCTTCCATTCTCTTAATGCTGCGCTGTCCGTCACATGATGACGTTTGGGGATTGACTTCTAGTATACCCGTTATTGGAAGTACCTAATATTCTCAGCAGCATCTGTTCTTTTGAATAGAGTTGCATATATTCACTTCCTACATTATTTTTCTTTTTTTAGGCTAGAAACTTATCACTGTTCTTTTTATGAACTTAATTAATTACTTATTAACTTAATTAATTGCTAGAATAGGATATAGTAATTTTTATGACTCAGTATACATAACAAGAATACTTGTAACTCTTTAATGTTAATATTAAAATATTCTGTGAAACGAAATTCGGCGATAGTTGAGTGGCAATGTATATGATTAAAAGTGAGGGTCTTTTCAGGGCAGTAGACATCAGCAGAGAGTGATTTCACATACTCGCAATAGTCATCTGTCGTCTATGTCTTACAAAGATGGAATAAGGGTGTTCCCTATGTGTTCTAAAAGTACTATTTGTCAAGCTATACCGGACCATATCTTCAACTACTTAACCAAACTAGAAGGTATCTCTACAAGGTACCACTCTACGTTTCTTGATATGCTTTGAACTTAAATGTCTCTTCTTTTTTTATTCAAGTTCTGATCAATCAGCAAAAAATGAAATATTATTTTATGCATCCTTCAAATGGCACGGCCTGTTTCACAGTCTCTGAATTCAGTTTCTATCTCAAACTTTGCTGTGTTTAGCATAGTTGTTCGGAATTCAATTTAACCTGAAGATCATGTTTAAATACATAAGTCTTCGTATGGAAAAGTAATAAAACATGGACAAACTTAATTGCATATATTTTATTGGATATGTGATATTACATATTTAAATATGATGGAGCAAGTAAAATTTCCTTTAAGAGAATTTATAAAATAAATAAATTTCAATAACACAATATGTTAATTATGTAAACAGTATATTATTATGACAATGATTACCTTACTATGATCTATGAATGATATTAAAATAATGCAAAAAAATGAAAAATAATTTTTAAATGAAATATAATTTCACACAATTAGGAAATGCAACTGCGAATCATAACACTATTTTAACCCTTTGGTGTAAAAGTTGAGAATTATATATCACATTTCATTGGTCACCGAGGGAAAAAAACTTATTGCCGTTAAGAGAACAAAGTACACCGTGGAACTATATACCCTCACAATTCCTAGAAGATAAAATTTAAGCAAACTTTACAGCCACTTTACTTAGTTTTTTGAACATTTAAAGTACATTTATTTTTAAAAATAACCAAATAATATTTTTAATATATTTCAGTGATTTCCAAATAAAAGCAAGATAACATAGTTATTATGCATACTTCCCGAAGAGTCAGATGTACAACAGTTTCAGAACTTAGTGGATAAATGTGCTAAGTTCTGAAATTAAACTGATATTTACATCTACAGTTCAGAAAAGATTATATATTTACACATTACCATTAATCTAATAATCACTATTAAAATAATAATTCCTATCATAATGCTTTTTTCACAGTAATCGACCATTCATTTTTATCGAATTCACATTGTGATTTAATGAAACAAAATAATAATTTTCATATTACAAATGCATATTTCTGAATTAATAATAAAATATGATACTTCGGTTTGTTTTGGGTATTATTTAAAGTGGCTTTTTGCATATTGGGGCTATTTCGAGCTAAAATGACGCTTCAAATGATATTTTAAAAAAAGAAAAAAAGCTCTTAATACCTCAGTTAAAAATCTAACCAATGAATTATTAAATCAAAATTCAGAGGAATAACAATTTAGCTGACAGCTCTCGGCTTAGCATATGTATAACTATACATAATTAACTTTATTTTATAGCATATAAAAATATTTATTTTTGAAAGTGGAAATATATCAGTGAGAACAATTCTTCCTAGAGTGACTTAGTCAAATGCTTTATACTGAGAAGTTTTTCAGCAAGATTTATTTGTTATCACTACATAATGTGCAAATATTACAATAACTTAAATCTGTATAAACAGCACGTAGATGATATATGACGAAAGGGTGAATCAATAAAAAATCAAACGAAGAACTAGAACTCAATATAGTATGAAATGCACATGTCTACTCTATGATGGAGTAGTGAGGGTGAGGTATCAAATATGTGCGTTAAACCGCTAAAAACAATCCAGAAATTACCATAATTAATACGTAATCAGGGTTACAGACAATCATTGAAGACTTTTGTGACTCAGGTGTTTCAAATCAACCAGGACTTTACTTATTGACTCTGCCCGCGAGTTGAGCTGTGATTGTCCACTAGTAATATGGGATATATTGTCTTCCAGAAGAGAAGAAAAAAGAGACACCGGAATAGTATTTAACAGACTACTGGATGTCCAATTAAGCCATAGCCAGCAGCAGCGTAAATGAAACATATACTCTACGACCAGTATTGTGCATACCACCATCTTCTACTGTGATATCTGCTGCTATGACTTTAGTAACAAGGACCACACATTGTAGGGATACAGTCAAATGCTTTATATGTTTGAAAGAAAATTTAGATTGATGAGCAGTTATGGACAAATGTACAAGATACAAGCTAGAATACCGTTCCAATTCCATCGTAACTCTTTTGGGATTCTTGTTGGGATATTTTTATGCTTTGTAAATATATTTGCGCTACCACATCTTCTAAGAAGAATCCGTTATTAATATTCGCGATCCTATTGAGTTCTGATGATTTTCGATTATGTACTCGATGAAACAACAGATCTACATATCCTTTGCGTGTATATATACATTTTATTAACCAATCTCGCTGCCAGATAATTCTTACCTCAAAGATATTATCACATGGACTGATGCACAAAATTCATTAACTTAAATTACATCGAATACGTATCAAATTGCTTCATGATATTTACAGAACTTCGTAACCGTTAAGTTTGGAATAAATGTTTAAATTATATGACTATTGTACGATATTTAATCATTACAGCATATTATTCTCCTGTATATTCGTTTTTCTATAATTATCTGCCAAAAGCAAGCTTGCATCGCTGCAATTTTCGCTACCAAAGTAAGGAGCAGAGGTACCTCAAATGTTTCCTAACAATCTGCAGCTCAGCAAATACAGTCTGCGCACATTCTGGGAACATTTTAATTAATAATCATATTCTCATCAAGGGAATTATTCAAAGGTTCAAATTTCAAATATCAAGTAGAGTTCAAGCATCAATCTATCTTATCAATAACATTAAATCCACAGCATTATATTTTCAAGGTAATACTACATAATAGGTATAAGACACAAAACTCGTTTCGAAAATTTTTATCCAAATTTTCACACAAATTGCACAAACACATAGATTTACATCAACATAAATACGTTATCTTAGATTTTTATCAAAAAATTAAAAGAAATCTAGTCCTCTGACAACTAAGCCCCTCATTTATTCCTTTTTTTTTTACGAAGTTAATGGCTGAGACTTTTACAACGTAAGGCGCATCAATTTATTCATTCAGCGCGGAACAGGCGACCGAACGAAAATACGATTGAGGGATTGCGGAGCCGGGGCTACAAACTCAAAATCCGAGTTTTCGCCCATCTGTTGCAAAGGCAGGGGCACTATGTCTCCGGTGCGCCCCTTTCAATCACTGCGAGCTCTCCTTAATTTTGGGGTAATTGCCCTTACGACTCGTCATCAATATAAGAGGGGCAGGGGCTTAACTCGGAAAGCCCCGGGAGCGGAGGGGTGACATTCATCACATTCAACCTCATTAGCCCCGGCATCAACGGGTTTAAGCGTCGCCCTCGACTCTGTTTACGATCTATTTGGGGGATCGGAAATGAAGTGAAAAGACACACTTTGAAGATCCCTGGAACTCAACTTCTTAATAGTTGGCACATTTAAATGCATTTTTAATGTGTCAAGAAATAGTTCACGCATTCAAATGCATTTTTTGTTTGCATTTCAGTTGAAGGAATCCTGAAGTAAGTAACTTTGTTTAATGAAAATAATACTCTAATTTTACAGAGAATTTTTATTTCAATCTCAAATCTTTCCAATTTTAATCAAAAGATGAATAATATGATTTTTATTACTAATTTGGGGAGATGAGTGCTTAAATAATTAATTAAGAAACATTTTTTGATTAATTTCATATGATATTTAAAAATTTGGCGAAATATCTCATCAACACATGCTATTGGATGCAATTGGAGGAAATGTAAATAGATCATTAAAACTGCATTTTCATTTCAGATTCGAATTAAATCCGTGTGGTAGAGGAGGAATACGAACTTTATTTCTACAGTGACTTAGTGCAAAAAACTACACAATTTAGTTTAAATTTATTACGAGTAAAGTTAGATAAATTTATATACATATATATATAATTTTGAGCCTTAACTGATACTAGTACGTTGCAAATAAGCAAGTAATATATACCAATTATATATACACATATACATATAGATTAGTAATTAATAATGATAAAAAGAAAATTTTTTTAATGATATTGGGAAACAATGGAATTCTTTTTCAATTTTCATGAACATCTAAAATGCAGTTAATTTAGTTTTGAAATCAGATATCAAAATAACGAATTTATGGCAACAGTTATCAGTTTCGGAAGATATTTTTCATAAGCAGTAATTTGCATGTTTCTCGAATATTTTTAAATTACTTGTATTAGCCTTTGTTGCTTAGGGAATACAGTTTTAACAATATTAAATATAATTGAATAGTATTATGTAACCATTAATAAATTAATATTTCCATAATTCTCTTCTTATCACCAAACATAAGAAATGAACTTGAAGAAATTGAAAATTTTTCTTAAAATTTGCATTGAAACTTTTCAATATAATTACAATATTTTTCATGAAAACAAATCATAATTCAATCTAAAAAATCTTCTCAATCAGTTTTTAAATATGAAATATTCATTGATGATATATTTTGAATCCAACTTTTCCATTAAACGAAAAAATACTGTTAAATCAAATACATATTTTATTAATTGATTTTTTCTAACTAAATAGGAAAAATAAACCAAAAAAAATTTGCAATTAAAATTGTTTAATAAACATACATTTTTCTAAATTTCTGCTCAAATATTTTAACGCGGAAATAAAATGCGTCTTACTTTAACAAGTTTTAAAAAGAACCGCACAAAAATTAATTCTTATCAAATTTTTATAAATGAAATTTTCAATGAGAACTAATCATTTAATATCAGACTTTTCAGTCAAATATATGATTAGACACTTTTTCTACTAAATATAAAAAATATTGCTGAAAAAGGAAGAGATTTTTACATTGAAGTATGTTACAGAAATTGAACACTCTTTTCACGAAAACAATTCCCCTAATTCAATCGAAAAGTATTCCTTTGGTTATACTGAGAAATTATGTAATGTGTAACTGTGATTGTAAAAAAATTAATTTTTTATTATTCAATGGCATTTGATTTAAATAGTATACAGTAAGCGCATCGCTTATGAATTTTGTGGATGGCCCCTTAAAAAGAAAGTCTTGCGGGCCGTGCAAGTTCCCCAGCGATGTCCCTGCGCAGGGAAATAAGGAGACCTCTTTATCTTGAAAGAGCATTTAATGCCATTGAAGGCTTAAGGGGGATTCAGACAAAGGTCGAGGAGAAGGGATTACTGCACGCTGTGTAAAGAACACCTATTAACATCATAGGTTAGATCAGCGTTTCGCTCAGACACTTTTTACGACAACTCACATAAATAACACTTCGCCTTTTTTGGATCCCAAAATTTGCTCAAGCACGATCTTCTGCTCGTGTTTTTTTAACGACAATTATAAATAATATGAGAGTTTAATTCCTTTTTATTTGCCTTTTCGGCAACAGCGAAATTCTCGTTGAAAATGGCTTTAGGAAAATAATCGAAATTGATGTGAATTAAACGTTAATAATATCCTTGTATAGATAAATGAATGAACTAGTTTGTTCTAATAATTAAGAGGTACTGTGAAAAAAGAGTATGTTTTTTCTTTTTTGCACATTTGTATGTTGTGTACTGCTTTTTCATAATAATTTGAAAAACGTCACTCTTTTTATACAATAGAATAATTTCAAATAATTATCATAAATATCATTTAACTTTTCGTTAATTTTTTTTAATAACTTTTACTTTTTCTATCTGTCTTATAAACGATAAATTATCTTCCTTATAAACAATAATTGAAGACACTAAAATCTGTTCTGAAATATTTTGATTGTTGTATTTTAGTAAATCAAAGAGAGAGAGAGAGCATTATATTCTTGAAATAATATCAATTACAATAATAATACTATATATTTAAGAAATACATTTCTTACCAGTCTTAAAATTATTAATTTCCTGAAAACATTGTATAAATCATTCCTCAACTAATTTAAAATAAATATATTATACAAGTTATGAATAACGTAAATTCATATTATTGATTTGATGCCTAATTAATATGAATTGATAAAATTTAATTATAATATTGAAGAAAATTTCTTTTTTTAGCTACTATGTTGTAGTTGGAAAAAATATGGTTTTTCTAGATATAGATTTTAATTTTCAGAGATTTTTAACATCTGGTTCAAACTTTATTAATAGTTTAGTTGTCTAATTATGTAAAACAGATTAAAAAATTTAGCTAGAGTAATAAATATATTTTCTTTTTAAGTCACAGTATCACATTTTGAGAAAAATATGATCATTTTCTTAATAGAAGATAAATGAAAGAAAACGAAAATGTATGGGCAGTGGAAATCTTATAATACAAAGAAAATCTTAAAATCTAGATCCTAATTATCTTAGTATAATATTACAGATAAATCATACTAAAAAGTACACTTTTAAGTATTTAAAGAAATCGTGAAATAAAGATTAAGTTTTCACTTTCATTATACAATTATTTTTAAATACTTAAACGATAAATTATATCTCACTAGAAAGCAAATGTCATTTGAATTCCAATGACATGTAGTGGGTGAATTTATGATAATGCCAAAAGTCTATAGTCACACATTTTAGGGTTGTTTGCATTATGAGTATAGTTTTCGATTATGTGAACAGATTGATGTAATGAATAAAAATATTTATAGTTGTTTCTTTCTCATTGCATTATCTTCTTTAAAATAGGAAAAAGAAATCAAGCGCGAACAAATAATTTTTTGCATGGATTCATTTACATTAATTACCACTCCAGTTTTCAAGGGTTGTGGCCTCCAGGGAAAAATGTGGACTCAGTTTTGGAATAAAATTTGGGATTTGCAACAATAACGATATTACTGTTTATTTAGATTTGTTCAAAATGATGTTTCACACAATAAAATCAGTTTGGGCATCGAAATCAGTTAAAATCGCATGAACGAGGAACATAAGAAAATTCACTTTATTTACAAAGATACTATAAACTGAATTCGGGATTCTTTCCATCCAAATTCCAATGCATTTTCGATTGATGGTGTATTGTGAAAATCGAAAATACGCTCCCTGTGGTGTTCAAAAACAAAATTTTTTCAAAAATTGGAAAATTCATTGTTATGTTCATTTTCTGACTATCGTGCTTAATCAGAATCCGGCAATATATTTGCAATATTATAATCGTTCTGCAATATATTTAAGGAAATTTTGTAAGAATATATATGACATAAATAAAATTAATATAAAATACTTCGATATGAAGAAAATAATCATATTTAAAATAAATAATATAGGGAAAATCAAATGAAGTTTCGTTTTCTACACACTTAACAAGTGCTCGATTCTATGTAATCTAAAATGTATCATTTTATTAAACTGAATGCTTAAATTTACGCAGAAGTGTTTTTAGAAAATATTATTTCAATATTTCTGTAAGTAAATAATTTGTCAAGTAATAAAATTTATAAAATACCTAACAATATTTAATAACTTCTCTAAAATAAATTATGATATCATAAAAAATTTAATCAGTATTTTATAATCGATTATATTCAAAAAAAATTATTCAAAATACTTTTCAATCAATTTGCAAATAAAATAATCCATAAATTTCTCTAAAAGGTGATTTTCTATATCAATAAAACATATTTCTATCAAAAATATTCCACATTAATTTATTGCATATTATTATAGCAGGAAAATTTCTACTAAGTTTCATTAAATTTTGAATTGATCTTCGCTATAAATAATTTCACTATAATTTTTTATTTTACATCCTAAACATATTATCAAAAATAACTTGATGCCTTATATTATAAAATTATTGTCAATAAAATTTTTTATTAATTTTAATTTGACAACACTAATTTAATCATTGAGGTCATCCTATTGTTGTTGTCTTGTGCCAGCCAGGCTGACAATATGGGGTGAGCTGCTCCACTGTTCCAACTGAACCATATTTTGGTGTGGGGTTTGGCTTCCTCAGTACACATGTCATATATGGACCATATATAGTAGGAAACCATTCACACAATTCATTCATGCAAAGACAGGATAGACAGAGAGAGGAAATAGATCTATGACAGAACTGGGATACGAACCCAGGAACTCCCTATCAGCAGTCAGGCACTCTGACCACTAGACAGGGTAGGTGGCTGTCATCCTATCAAAATAAATATAATCAATCAATTAATTAATCCATCATCTTAAAATAATTAAAACTTGGATATTAATTTCATCCAAATGATGTAACTTTAGGTTTGTAAGGTTTGTACCCCTGTATTTTAGTCTGGATATTATAACTTAACACATGAAACAAAACTGAATATTAAGTACAATAAGACAACAAAATTACAGTTAATGGTAACTTATATAAGACATTATGGTATAAAATAACTTTAAAAAAAACGTAGATAAAAATCTAATATAACAGTACAATAACAGTGAGATGACTACTGCCTAAATCTTTTTTATCTGTAACTCTTTCTTAATAACTTTCAGTATTCATAAAGTAATCAGGAGTGATCTAAACGAAGCAAACAAGAAAAAAAATTCCGCGAGACTAAAAAAAAATTCTCCAGCGAAACTAACATCAGTGTTCAATAGAGTAATTTAGTTGGGTCGGGGGAGAAAAAAAAGTCTCATATATAACACCAACTTAAGTACATTTTCTAGAGCAATTTTGTCGTCTCTGGTCGACCTTTAATCGGATCTCGGGCTAACCCAATATAAGTCTTTAATAACTTTCTAATTTGGCTACGCATTTTATTACCTTTATTTTGTATATGATGGGGAAGAAAGCTATTATGAGCTACATTTTCATCATTCCAGTTAAATCGATCGAGCACCATTTACTCCGGTTGGGAAATTCGCTAGATTGGGCTCTGAAAATGGTGTCGAGATCGTACTCCTTTCTCCGAAATGATATGTGAAACTACACTGATGAATTTTTATTCCACAGAAAGAAATTAAATATATATTTATACAGCATTTGACTGTAAATTATAAATCATAATTTATGTATACCATCTGGAACCGCATTACTTTATAAATTGGCAAAATTTATACTAGTTTCTAAAATAAACCTTCAATAAGAAAATGAATTATTAAAATCAAAACAGTTTCTATAATGCAAATTTTCGATTTAAATAAATTAAGAAAGATTAAAGTCACTGTAGTTTCAAATTGTCATTTTAAAATAAAATGCTAATGGCTTCTAATTTACTTAAGGTTAATTAATTTTTGTAATAAAAAATAAATTAAGAATTACTGAAACTTCCAAGGTAAATTTTTGTAAAATTATTTAATTAATAACAATTGAAATAATAATGATAAATATTTAATTGAAAAAGGAATAAAATAGTAATTGAGTATCTGAAGTAAATTTATGTATATATATATATATTAATTTATATATATATATTATATACTAGTATAAAAATTAAATTAAGAATTACTGAAACTTCCAAGGTAAATTTTTGTAACAATATTTAATTAATAACAATTGAAATAATAATGATAAATATTTAACTGAAAAAGAAATAAAATATTAGTAGAGTATCTGAAGTAAATTTATGTATATATATATATATATATATATATATATATATATATATATATATATATATATATATATATATATATATATATATATATATATATATATATATATATATATATATATATATATATATATATATATTAATTTATATAAATTTATATATATTTATATATATATTATATACTAGTATAAAAATTAAATTAAGAATTACTGAAACTTCCAAGGTAAATTTTTGTAAAAATATTTAATTAATAATAATTGAAATAATAATGATAAATATTTAACTGAAAAAGAAATAAAATATTAGTAGAGTATCTGAAATAAATTTCACTCATTCATGTCTATTGTGCATTTTGATGGACTTGGGGAATTCGAGCAAGATAGTCCGGCACCTCACACATTCAGAATTACAACAGAAGGGCTCCATGAAAACTCTTCTGACTTTAAACACACCTGTTGGCCATCCCCGGATATGAACATTATTGAGCATATCTGGGATACCTTGCAACGTGCTGTTCAGAAGAGATCTCTACCCCCGCTTACTCCTATATATTTATGGACAACTCTGCTAGTGCCCTTTGCCTCCAACACTACTTCAGACATTAGTCGTGTCCATGCCGCGTCATATTGCAGCATTTCTGCTTGTTACACGTGCCCTACACAATATTAAGAAATTATACCTGTTTTTTTTTCCTTCTTCTTCTCAGTGTATAATAGACTTAAAAATGCATATACTTTGTATTACTTAATATGTTATCACGTAACAATAAACAGATATTTACAGAATATATTTTTAAATAGTCACATTTAAAAAACACTTAATAAAGTACAAAAAATATATAATAAGGGAATAAAATACTTTCAAATATTGATGTTAAATATTTCAAATGTTAAAATTATGGCATTTTTACACAATGGGAAGAGAAGCAAAATACAAGATGTTTTATATGTATTAAAAAACTCTGTTAAGAATTAAAATAATAGTTGAAATTGTTTCATTTCTAAAAAAATCAGACCTTCATTTCACATAAGTAGCATCATATTAAGATTTAAGATGAAAATATACTGGAGAAAATCTCATGATACAATATATTTCAAAGAATATGCCATAACAGTTTTTTCCAGACTAATAATTTTTAAAAAGTAACATCAAAAGTGTTATTCAAGAGTCTTAAATTAGCTAAGTCTACTTCTTGGTCACATTTCCTGAAAGCTAGTTGTGAAATATTACTGTAGCTATTCGCTAAAGAATAAAATGCTTATTATTAATATTATTTTTACATAAAATTATTTAAAAAATATTATTTCGTTAGTCTTAAAGAAAATAATTTATTTTAATGATGACTTTTTTCAAAAATTTAATTTTAAAAAATCTATCTAATGCTTATTTATCTGAATTATCTGGTCAAAATGAGTAAAAGATGAAACACAACCCGCTATTTACAAATATAATTTATTAATTATTAATATTAGTTGGATAATCAACACATAAATATAATTTAAATTATTAAAAAATGTTCCTGCTTTAATGTTAAACAATATTAAAAGCATTTAAAATGAAATACGTACATTCAATTTAAAAATATGTGGTTAGATATTTTTAGACTGGTGTCTCTAAATTAGATAATTTTGGAAAATTAATTATTAAATTAGGGGAATTAGTAAATTTAGGAAAAACTGATCATATTAATCCTTAATTATAAATTTTAGCAATTATTTGATAAAGAAAACTTTCCATTTGAGCAATTAAAAATGTCTTAGGTATAATTTTACTATAACTGATTAATTATTAAATCAAAATACACCAATTGGTTCACTGATATCTGTTTCAATCAAGAAATCTTGTCATCATATTCTAGAAGAAATATGTAAATAGGCCACAACCAACCTATTGAGATATGCTCTTTCCTTTTCATGTCTGGATTTATTATCGCTTCAATTTATGAGCTAGTGAAAAGAAATTTTTTGAGTTCAAGTGATCACTTAATGTCATAAATTTCCTACGAGTGCGTCATTACAAGTGTGATATATGTCGATTGCTGAACCGCAATACGTAGAAATTATAACCATGAAATACTTGTCTGTGAAAAAGTGAATTCGCTAGAGCATTTTGAAATAATCCAAATGCCACCAATAATGTTGAACATATGACACTCAATTTGAACAGATTAAGTTTAACTTATCCAATTACGTTTTGCACGTGTTCTATAATATTTCTGTGCTCCTAAAGAATTCCAGAATTTCATCATTCATTTATACATTATTCTGTTTTAAACCTTATATTTCGGTTATTATATTCTGTTAATTTTATGATATTGGTTTAGGAAAATGTTTTGTTTTAATGATGTTAAGCAAATAATACATATTGTTTTTTCTTAATTTTCTTTGTAAGTTCTTAATAACAGAAAATTATATAATCTTTGCATCAAATTAGAATATTTTCTAATTTTATTCCCTTAATGTAATCCAGAAGCTATATAATTTTTTTATGTTTATTCTCACATTTATTTATACTTTTTATTTGCTTGCTTGTTATATTGCTGAACGGTATATTTTGCTGATTGAAAAGGTGCTAAGAGGCTTGTAATTTTGAACCATGGCCAAGTGATGTGATCAACAACTGATCTGGCAACCTTCTGCTCCCCGCTTCACCATGTTAATGAAAGGACATTGCGACTTTGATACATTTTAAGTGCTTCAATCACGTTAGCTTTCTGTTGTTGTTTTCAATCCCCGTGATCAGCAAAGCTAGATCAGGTCCATGAGTCCATTCACCCTAAAAAAGTCAAACACCAGAAAATGATCCTGAATCAGGTATTGCTTGGTAAGCCCCAAACAAAATAACATGTGGTCAGGAGAGGCCTGCACCGAAGAACACTTAGTGCAGGTCTCGAAATGTTTGTTTTCACCTACGAAATACATGGAAAGCAGATGGCCGTTAATAAAACGTGCAAGTGCAGTTTGATCTCGTCTACTGCTGCCTCGAGCCAAGGAGCCACCAGGACACCTCACCTGGTACCAAGGATGCGCAGGTGGGACAATCCAGGTAGCCATGATAACTGCTCTAAATTTAGAAAAAAGTTCCATATGAGTAAGAGTAGCGGCAGGCGTGGTGAAATCGTTAGCACCAGCTCTAGCCAAACTGTCCGCAATTTTATTACCAGCAACATCCACATAGGACGGAATCCACTGAAAATGGACATGATGACCATAGGAAAGATGTTTTAGTTTCTTGAGGATGCCTGCACTAGTACTATCCATCATATGATGACAATCGGCCAAATGCTGAATAGCACTTCTACTATCAGAAAAGATTCAGATATCCTTTAACTGCGGAAGCATCATGACGGAGTCCAGACCTTCTAAAATTGCAATTGCAAGCTCACTTCGAAAAATTTAGCAGAAGTCTGGATTTCTTCTCTGTATTTTTATTTCTTTATCCCGAAATCTAATAAAGATGCCACTGCCAGAACAGCCATTATTAAGTCCACTGCCATCAGTGTATAATTGAACAGCATTCACGGGGACATTGCTGATTTTCTCCAGAGCCAACTGTTTCAAGTAGTCTGGAAGATCCAGTTGTTTGTTAACTTGGGCAGAAAAGTCCAGATGAAAATAAACACCATCAAGACTTACAGAAGGGTCGATAATCTGGAATAAACTGTGGTGTACAATTGAGTTGGCAATAAGGTGATCAGAAACAATCTGTTCAAAAGGACTACCACGTTTGTGCAGCTGGATACTGCTCCAAGAACCCAGGAATTTAGAGGTACGATTCTGAAAGCCAAAACAAGAGAACTTATTGTAGCTTTCTTATTCAACATACGCTTTCTTATTCAAATCAACTCTTCTGAGAAAACAGTGATTATTATAAAAAAAAAACTAACCCACCTGTGTCAAACTCCTATGAAATGATCGTATGCACAAGATACTCCATGATAAAATGTAAATTAATTTGAATTATCTTTAATAACTAATAAATATATATAATTATCATTAATGACTAATAACTAAAATTAATTTATATAATATCATCAAAGACAAAATTTTTATTCCGTGTCTCCTCCGAATTTTTCCCGGGGTTCAATTAAAAACATAAAAATTTGAATCAGAGAGTTGGCTCCTGGCTTGCTACATAAACTGTATTTCATTTCAAAATTTTGATTGCAACGTTTGAAATTACTGTAAATCATAATTATCGCTGATTTGTATTCACTACAATGTTGCAGCGATTTACACTTACTTCAAGAAGGGATGTGGCTGATTCTCAACCTTTTTAAAAGTGCCATCTAGGCATAATTATAGGAAGTGGGAAAAAACATGTAAGATATCCTTTCTTTCTACATTCCCAATGATTTTTTTTAAATATTATTATTATTTTTAAATTTTTGACAAAATTATTACGTTTGTTAATGCAGTGAAGAATATTTTTGTTTTCTCAGTAAGCCACTGATTGAAAATGTATTAGTACGAGTATCAGTATCTAGATCAACTCTCTTTTACGTGTATCAGTACCTTGGATCAACACTCTTTTACTAGAATCAGTATCATAGATTATATTAGCTCTTATGTAAAATGTAAAGATAGAAGAACACAATCAAATAACCAGAAAAATTAGAAACCCATGCTTTTGCACTTAAATTCGTAATTATCAAAAACTTCAATCAATATATTAGAACTTACTTTAAAAGCAACATTAGAACTCACTTTCTAAATGATACCAAAGCTAGAGGCCAAGCTTGAAGCAGAATAGTCAACCGTTAATCATTAACGTTCGAATGTTAACGGTTGACAACTTTAACCGTTAACATTCGGTATTTTGGTTCAATATTTTGATTCCAACCTCTGGCGTCATTGTTTGTAGTGGTTAGGAATTCCCTTTAAATTGAAGAATTACTCTTTGCTTACCAAAAAGCAATGTTAAAGCTGCAAACAAACTATGTGTGTAACAATATTAATTTTTTTATGTATCATTACATGCTTCTTGACATAGTGATGACATTCACATACTCTAAAATACATCAGGTAATACTTTTGATGATTAAGCTCTCATTTTTATTTTTGTCTAAATTTATTTCAGTTCATTTCGTTTTATTCTCAATTGTTAGTAAATTTTTAAAAATTTAACTTCATTCTCTGTCCTATCTCATTTTTTAATGTTTTGATTTACGGAAATTAAATAATGTTTTTAAACATTTGCTTAATGTGACTAATAAAACTTTTGACTTCTTTAGGAAATAATTTTCATGATATTCAATGTTAGATTGTTTGTGCTTAGTTTTAAATGATTTAAAAAATATAGAGCAAAATCTGAATGAAAAATTTAAAAGGAAATAATTTCAAGAAATAAAGTATTAGAGTACCAAAACATTTGTCTTGGTGCACTGGTTGTTAGTGCATTCTCTCTAAGTGGTTGGTTAGGGCCTCGAGAGTTGGAAGGTAGTGAGTTCAAATCCCAACCAAACCAAAAATATGCTATTCCTTAATAGCTATTGGGGCGTGTTAAGTGTGTCGAAGTAAGATGATTGTAGTCACAATGTGAATCATGTTTAAGGGCAACTCATGTGAATGGCTTGTTAAGTGAATTGTGAATGCTTGTGACAAATTATATTTGCTATCTAAATTTTAAGGTTTAGTAAGCCTTCATTCATCTAATGTGAAATATTTTTGAAAATATTAGTTTTACATATTGCATGTTATGTGACAGGAAGTGACAGTAATTTACTATTTAATTTTCACCATACATTTCACTTTTCCATTGAAATGTAGAGAATTGAATTACTTAAGTTATATTTTAAAAAAATTCATAAAATTTTCTCATAAAAACAATGATATTTTAACTTATAAATGTAAACTAAGCAACACTGAAAATGAATTTTTTTTTATATTTTTCTATAATAATTCAAAATAAATTTATTTTACAGTCTTAACTATAAGATATAACATATATTTAACTAAGTAAATAACAAAGATATAAAAATGATTTAAAATAAATCAGATTTTACCACGAATAAATTTCCAGACAGAACTTTTATTTTGAAATACATGTAAAAAGTAAATTTCCAATTCATAACTGCATCAGCAAAATATGATACAACTTCATTACCATAAATCTAACTTATATATTTGATCCAGAACTAGATTTGTCCCACATCCATAAATAATGAGATGCAATCAAGTCATTCCTGAGAAAGAAAGCAGAATAATTATCACCATTTATTTTAGATTATTTTAACATTCAAAACTTCGCCAAAATCTTGGAGAAAAATGGTTGAAATAAGTTTTTATCGTTTCCAACCGTCACTTTAACTGTAACTTGCGTGATCAGGATGATTTCTTTATCACCCACTCTTAAGTTTATCGAACTTTGTCTCATGATGGCACAAGAAGCATATTATTTTCTCCGTTTTTTAACCTCTTTCCTTTACCATCTAGTCTTAAGTCAAGTGAGAACTCTTTACTTAGACTAATGATAATACCGGAGAAGAACTAACTGATCGAAGTGTCCCGAAAACAAAAATCCTTCCGCCAGATGTTGGTATTTCCACTCCTGGAGTGACGATTCATCACTCCTGGTTGCAGAAAGATCATCAGGACCTAGGGACTCCAAACCAATGATTAGAGCAACCCAGTCACCCAAAACTGTTTTGCGGCTTGTCTCTAATTGCTGCAGAAGACTGTGTCCAAAGGACTCATAATGACCCGGAGAGGGTGGAAGAAAGAAGGGTAAAAAATGAATTTGGAACAACGGAGACTTTCTGTTTGAGCTTGGATGTCGTGGTTGGAGGTTTTGATGAATTGTCAAAGCCTCGACCAAGAACCTGGTAATTAGATGGCGGTCCTGCAGAGGTGCGAAAGCATAATTTCTTTCAAATACGCGAGAGTGAAGGGTGAGTTGTTTTAACAAAGGGGTGGTTTAAAAATGAAAGTATTATGTGAGATTTGAAATGTAACCATTTTATTCCACAAAAGTAACTATGCAGCGAAATAATTATTATTTTAGTTATGTGTTAAATTTAAAATCTCTAGTTTCTTCCTTCAAAATTATTTTCTTAATAAAAAATTAATTAATAGACTATTTATTGTTAAATTAAATTTTTCTTTGTAAAAATTTAATTTGTTAATAAACAACATCTATTGCTTTTACAAAGTGATTTTATTTATGAATGAATAATTTGTTAAAGTATATTCTTAATTAATTATTAATTTATTAATTATTTTTCCTCTAATGTTTTCATCCTTTAAAATTAAAATTCATTTGTAGACATTCTATAATAACAAATTATTTCTGTAAAAAAACATAAAGAAAGAAAAAAAGAAAAGAAAACCTTTCTGCATTTTTTATTATTTAGAATCAAACATTTTAAAATTGCAAATTATTTCTTAATATCCATTAGTAAGGTGTACAAAATTACACACATTTTTCTTATTATTTTATTATAGCAATATTATTATTTTATTTTTTGAAGTCACAAAAGAATCATCATAATTATATTCTATAATTTTAAATAAATTTAAGATTCCGTACTTTAAAAAAAAACAATATATGTGTTCCACGTGCTGTAAAAAATATCACTATTCCAGGTTCCTTTGTTAAGAGATAGGTACTCTGTTTTCTTAATCAAAATTTCCAGTATCTAGAAAAAAACCAAAAAAATAATTATCTGTTTCTTATTAAATTTTATTAGTTAAGAATATTAAATATCCAAATGCATTTAAACTAAACCAGTAACACTAAACCAGTAACATTTAAACTAAACTTGAAACTAAACCAGCTTCAAGAATACAATTTTTAATCTTGTCCATGTTTGCATTTTACTAATTTTACCAAGTTTTAAACGTGTATTATCTGTAACTAAATTTACATAATATGAAAATTATACTTCTTCTTTCTGTATCATAATATTAAGCAATATTATAGAATTGATTAACAATAGAAACGAGGTATATATCCAGGAATAATTCATTTGCACTAGAAAATGAATAATTAGCCCTCTGGCTTTCAATTCAATAAGTTCCTTTGTGGTTTCCATCTCGAACGAATATATTTGTATTCTACTTCCGATCTATTCTGAACTATATTTTTCTCTCAAATTAAAAAGTGCTTATAGAATGACAAACAAACATAAGAGAGAGAGAGAATCCTTTGATTTCTGAGGATGAATCGGAATCCAAAAATTTGCTCTACAGACATTTTTCTGAATTTAAATCTTCCGAATCTCCTATTACAAATGGAACTTTGTTACTTATTATTAAAATCTAATAAAAATGAATTCGAGCTTAATATTTTCAACAAAACACAGTAAATTTTTATTAATTTTAAATAAATATAGTTAACTTATGGTTTGCTTTTTTTTATCATGGTAAGGGAAACAAGACAAGTTTATTGTAACATTATAACATCTTAATACAATTACACTACAAATTAAATCAAAATCTTTTTTGAAATGAATGATGGAATTCAATAATTTAATGAATCTTATAAATAAGTAAATTTTTATATTTTACGGTATATTATAAAATTTATTTAATGCTTTTAAGAACTTTGGACTAAGTTAATGTATTGCGCAGTATCACAATATATTTTTATAAATATATGTCCCTTATAATTTGGTAGCAATAAGTATTTTAATATTCTAAAACTTACTTCCGAAATATATAATTTATCCCGTGGTGGTCAGATATTTGCCAATATTAATCTTGGGAAATAATATTATATAATACGGGCATATGTCAAACTACGTATAATTTAATATATTTGACAATATTAATAAATATTTAAAAAAAATGGTCATACATATTAAAAATACAAAATCATCAGCAACACGTAAAACAATTTTAATTAAATTCAATATTAATGAAAAAATATAAATATTGATTAATACTGCCATTAATGCTGGTTACGATTCTTATAAATCTATTCTTTGGGTCAAACCTACAAATGCATGTACATGTACAATAGACCATCGCATGCTGCTTTCGCCTTCAGCGGAATCCATTATAAGAATCAGTTGGTTTTTATTAGTATTGATTAATTCAGTGTTAGTCTGATATTTATTCATATTTTTATATTATAAAACTTATATTGAGAAATCTCAGGCAACCTGCGATTTGATATTTTACAATATTAATATAATAATGGGGCCCGCCGAACTTGCTTAGTATGAGTGGTCAGCGTGTCTAACTGTGCATAGGGAGGTCCTGGGTTCAAATCTCGGCTCTGCCATGGACTTTACTTTTCTCTCTCCATCTATCCTGCCTTTGTCCATTCCTTGTATGAGTGGTTGCTTGCCCTATAAACGGGTACCTATGGCATGTGTGTACTGAGAAAGTCGGCCTCCACACCAAAATAAAGTTCAGATGGAAAAGTGGAGCAGTGCACCCCATAATACCAGCCTAGCTGGAACAAGACAACAACAATATAATAATGTATATCAAGAAATGAAATCTATAATAAAACAAAATATAGTTTTTTATATATTTAATTTTATATATTTAATTTATATAATATAATAGCTGCTTGATGTGATCCTGATATCCATTCTTTGAATCAAGCTTACAAATACATCCATTACTGACCACAGAACACTTTCTCGTTATTTGTAGAAAACACAAAAGGAATTAAACATTATTTAATCGGATGGTAGCCCATATTTAACAAATAATATTAAGTTTGGCAAACTTTTTTGACTGTTAGTTAGATATTTGATAATATATTTATGATAATGCAAATTATGTAATTAAGTATGTAACAAAACGAGGAACAGTTTTAATATCAGTTTGTTTAATAGAGAATTATATTAATATAAAAAGAAATGTAAATATATTATTTATAAGTGTGTTATCGAAATACAGATACGATTCTCGAATCCATTCTTTGGATCAAGCCTACAAATACATGTACTGCAATAGAGGCTCCCTCGTCCTCAGCAGAAGGCACAAAAAGAATCAGTGGGACATTAAGGCTATTGATTAGTCCGGTGGCAAAGCAGGGATTAGGCGGGGATCGGACCTTGCTTAATGAACACAGAAGATGAAACACATGAATCACTTGCCTATATAAGGCGACAATTACCTGGCTGCCTTTTTTTTCTCCTCATTCTTCTCGCGGGAGGGCGCAAATTAGGCGGGTTTTGGCGCCCACTCCAGCATCAAATGAGAGTTTCCTTCGTTGATTTATCATTTTCAACTAAGTCCGTGCGTTCGGAACGTTTAACCAAAGGACTTCTACCTTGATTGGATGAATTTGATGAGGGTGGGTGAATTTTAGTGAGTGATACACTTTTTCTTCAGAGAACTATTTTTTTTCTACACATATCCTTCCGCGAAAGTCTTATTAGCTTGACGTCATATCGATTCACTCGATTGAATCTCCAACTTTACTTGTGACCGTATAATTTATGTAACCAATACAGAAGTAATGGATTCCGAATTTTCTAATGATATGAAATGATTTTCTGATAAGTAAAGTTCTTTCTTTTAATTTCTCTTCTTTGCAAATCGCTTTATAAGAAGCACAAATTGACAACAGAAATTGATCCAAAATTTTAATCGAAGAATTGGATATAATATTTTCTTCAAACTAAATTGTTCTTTTTTTAACATTTGTTTTGATTTTTAATAGAAAAAAGCAAGACAATTATTCTATAGACATTATTCTGATATCAAAAAAGCTGAAAATTCAAATGAATACCTTTACTATTTAACTTATTATTAATTATTGAATATATTACAAAGTATATATCCAATATTTAATAATAAGCTAAATAGTAAAGATATATTATTGGTATAAATAATTATTTTTCTCTTTGTTGCCAATTGTTTCACTTAGAAGGGGGAATTAACAGCATATTCAAAACTTTAATCAAAGTATCGTAAACTCTATTAAAAATAACTTTTTGAAATTTCATCACCCTTTTTAAAACCGAATTTTATTTGCTTTAATAAAAGAAATTTAACATATATTAATCATCCTGTATTGAAGAAAAGAGCCGAGGTTCTAATTACTTATTAGTTAGTTTATTATTCATTTATTATTCATTCATTCATTTTCTTATCTTCCTAAATAATGAATTCCATGATAATGACCTTAAAGATAATTTTTAAAAAAAATTAAAACATTGTATTTACAAAAATTTCAAAATAAAATCTTTGCATATTGTTTTCAACACACTAGAATTAAATTACTGGCGAATATTTGAGATAATTTACCTCAAATTTTTGTAAGGTAATAAATAATTTTTATTACCTTTTTGACATTAGAAAGATAATAAAAAATCACTAAGCAACATAAATGTTTACGTAATATTTTTCAATATCTATTTACTGTTCTCAATTTTTAATTTGATAACATATATAAAAAAATTACATGGACAATCAAATATAAATCTGAAATCAACAAATGTAATTGATACAGAAAAATATTTTGTGATATTATGTGAAGTAAAAATTATGTGCTCCAACTATTGTACTCACTAGCATTGCAACTGAAAAAAATCTAGTTATAAAATTTGAAAGCAGGTAACAGAAATTAAAAATTTACTCATATCCAAAGAATAATACATTTAAGAACGCCATTTTACATTTTTTGAAAGGTTATATGCTATTATTTGAAAAATTCAATTAAAATATTCATAAATTATGTAAAACGCTTAAGTTACAAAATTAATTCATATATTTTTACTTTGACAAATAATCTATATTAATATTTTATCTTCTCTCATAAAATACAGAGCTTATTAAAAGGATTAGCTTATCGTCTTGCTTTTCAGTCCAGCGTTTCATGGGTACGATTCCCCCCTCCGGTATAGATGTTTTCTAATATTCAGAGTCTACGCTAAACGATACGACCCTATTGATTTAGCCGTTGAATGTAAAATGTGATCTTACAACTACAAATTATTTAAATTTATCAAAAATTTAGCAACTTCCATCAAATATTTTAGCGAAATTTATTTTAAAAAATAGTTTTCAAATTTAAAATAAGCCAAATTTAATTAAAAGCAAATGCCAACTTATACTGCATTTTGTAATGCTTCATACTTTTTCATACTTATAAATATGTTTGATAACTATAATTATTGGATTATTATAATATTTTTTGCATAAAGTTAGAAATTATTTATTCGTCAATCATGTTCAATAAAGAAAAATTTTCATAAAAATTATTTTCCTTTTTACTGCAACGCATGCAAGACAGCATTCATTTGGAATAACTTTTCCTCGTATATTTTATCAAATAAGTATTTTAACTTACATTTTTTAATTAACTTTATCATAAATCGTTATAATGGTAGATTTAATTGATAAAAATGTGTATCAAGGAAATGATTTGTTAAAAGAAAATCAGCGACGTGTTATTTCGAATGAAGTATTTATGTGAGATATGAAATTTTGATCTATTTAATATATTGCGGCAAAAATGAAACAAAACAGTATAGAAATTTTGTTTCACATAATGTCTGTGAACTTAAAATTACGTAAATTTATTTATTTTACAAACGCCAAACATTAGCACTTAAGCCATTAGGTCACGGGCTCTCCAATTCTTCTTGACTATGTCCGTATGTTAAGAAAGTGCGGTACAATTTTAAATGTTTAAAAATCATTTATAGATTATTGTGCTTTGCATCAACAAGATTATACCACAGCCAGTTTTTTTTAAAAAAAGTGTTATGATTTTATCTATATTGTTTCAAAGGATTTATCTTTCTATATTATAAAAATACAGGGTTAGGAAAATAATTCTGTGGGAAAAGGGCACAATTTTAAAGAATTCATATGCTTTTGTTTTCTTTTTATGTTTAAAAAGCAATAGCAAATTTAATTATACATAAAAAATAGTTAAAAGTAATCAATAGGGACAATGAAATAAGGAAACAAATAGGGCCAAGCTTAACTACACATTTTTATAATTTGTTACCAATACTTCCGTAAAGAATCTCACTTCCGTTAAGTAAACACATATGCTTTTGCATAAAGCAGAAAATCAAGGACAGTCGCGGCTTCATTATATCTTGCGACGATGCAGGGGAGGGAGGGACAGTGCAGGGGGACAAATATAGGGAAACATCGTTTCCATACATCAGGTCTGCTGTCATCCTCTCCAAATATTCGAAGTCACGTCGCACCCCCGCAGTATAAGTCACAGGTGTCGCCTGCACTAATTAGGGATGGTAAACAGTGCGAAGTGTCGTTATAACTTAAAAGGGGTTACGCACACACACACACAGGGAAGACTTTGCCCAGTCTTGTGAGTTATGGTTTTCCCTCCGGAGGGTAAAGGAGGGATTTACATATTCAGACATCGTTTTATGCTGCGAAAAGGAAGGTCCGAAATTTGTGTGTGTTTGGTTTTGCAAGAGGTGAGGACCGAAACGTCTTCCCGCCAACCCTCCTCCCCCGCTCTGCCGATAGAAGATCTTATAATTCATCGTCATGCCCTTTAAATTATCTGTGACCGAGATCGTGCCCAAGAAGCGAATGGAGGAAGGGTTTTGTAGAGGATAAAATATTGATTGAGGATGAAGAATGGTTAAGAGAAATTTCCATGAAGCTGTGTTAAATAAGTAATTCTTCAGTTAAAACAAAATCTGGCATTAACATTAATTTTATACATTTTTATGGATTGATTTATTTACGAAAATATTAAATGACTGAAGATTAACAGTTAAATGTTATGTACTAATTAATTAAAATTTCAAATGATATGTTTTAAAAGTAATTGATAAATATCTCAAAATGAAATGAATGAATTTTGAATAAAAAAATTTTTTAATTCCTGTAAATGTATGACATTCGTTTCTACAGCACTCAATAACGAATAAAATAAACTGTTTTTATTTCTTTATTATTATTTTACGTATTTTGTTATTTTATATTAACTACAGTATTTTAGCCAATCTTGCAGACGAAAAAATATATTAGATAACATGAGTGTTGAAACTTTCTTAAAATATTCAAAAAATAAAATAACGTTAAATATTTCGATTGCATTAATACATATCAATTATCGTATATAAAATACATAATTCATCCACAACATTCTGCAATAAAATTCAATTATTCTGCAATATTTTAATCTTTCCAACATTTAGTTTTCCCAATGTAAAAACATGATATTCATTTCTTTTTGAACCCAATAATAGGTATCATTTACCATTTGTGTCTGCTATCCATTTCAAAGAAACCATTGTCACACTGAAATAGATAGCAGAATTTTGGAGTAAAATAGATGAAAAAATTAGGGCATTCAACATCCTTCTTCCTCAATGTGAACCAGTAGAGTGAACAGAACAAACAGAATGGAACACAAAGTGTACAGTAAAAAATATGACAGTGTTGTATCAAATAAAAAAATTATATTTTTAATGGCATTATACTTAGTAAATCACTATGAATATATGCGTAATAACAACAATAGAGAGCAGGAATTTGATAGTTTTTTCTTTAAAATATATTAATGAAATAAATTCCAAGGAAAAATGCATAATATCATAAATATTACTATTTACTATTATATAATTATATAAATATTTACAAACACTCAAAATTATATATATATATATATATATATATATATATATATATATATATATATATATATATATATATATATATTCCTCTTAGAATTTTACTTTTCAAAAATCAATTTTCATCCATGTTATACAGCTTTAAAGTAAAGCAACGGTATAAATCCGAAATAGACACACGCTTAAAATATAAGAGATGTGCAAACGGGAAGCAAAAGAGCAAAATGCAAAAGTAAAGCAAAGCAATAAAGTTTGAAGAAAGTAAAACTTCTGGGAATCAGTGACTAAATGATAGCAACATAATTCTTGGTTTCTAAGGTCCTGGGTTCGATTCTAGTCATTGTTGAACAATGAAATACGAATGCTGCGTTTTCTTCTTCCTTTAATATCATTTTTCTGTTATAGTGAGGTTTTCCGGTTTCTTCTCTTGCAACACAAAAATGCGACTCGCAATTTATTAAAAGTCATATCAGAAGGTAAAAGTGGCTACATTATTAAGAAAATCCTTAGAAAAATTTTTAGTTATAAGGCAATTCAGTAATCTGGTCTCAAAATCTATCTTATGTTGATTTCTGGCAAGCATTGAACTTGAAACCTTTCATTCCGAAGAGTGTGATCATACTATAAGGACATGGTGAACTCATTTTTTCTTTAACTGTGTACTCATTTGGGATTCATTTCAATAAAAGTGATCAAAGTTAATCTTTTTCAATCTTTCACTCATCTAACCAGAATTCGCTGAGCTAAAGTGATTTATACATGTTAAATATTCCCGGAACTGTCTTGTGATATGTCAGGAAAAAGATGCTTGGTTTCATACTTGTCACTTGTTTGTGGTTAAAATAATAAATTGTCAATTCATTGTAGTTTTAAATTAATATTTAAAAAAATTGAAATACTCAAGCCACACACACATTAATCAACAGATGCATTTCGTAGTCGTTTGTTGACAGCTACTTCTATTTCTAGATAAGATTCTGCCATAGAGAAATATAAAAGAAAATTCAAGTATATATCATTGCACTAAAAAGACATTTTTCTATAAACATTACAATCCATCCCTCTTACCTCAGACTATTCTTTATTTATAATGGAATTTACTTAAAGAAAATATTACTATATGAATTACTAAATCTAAATTATTTAGCTTTTACTAATATTTAGAAAGCTAATGGATTAAAATGTTAATTGTTCAATGGAAAAAAATGTTTTATATTGGGAAATAAAAAATTATAAAATAATATCTATTATTTGGTAAAAACATTAAATAAATTATTCTTAAAAATATTTTAAAATACTCTAGCAGTGTTATTTATTGCATATAAGGAAAACACCTCATTTACAATATTTAATAGTAAAATTTCGAGGATGATAAAAAACAAAATACAATAAGATTATATATTTTAAGCTGACTATTTTAGAATAAGATATCTGATTTTTAAAAATATGACATCAACAAATAGATGACAGTGATAATGATTAATTTTGCTACATTTATAAAAGGAAATACAGAAAAAAATTAAGAGGTAAAAAAATGTAAAATGTATTATAAAGCTAACTAAGTTATATAGATATAGTCTATATATATAATAATTAATATACATTATATGGATACATATAAATTTTAATTTCATTTAAAAAATAAATTAATATTACAGGAAAAAATAAATATTCAATTATAATTTAATTATAATATTAACAGTATAGAACGATGTGTGGAACGAGCGTTAAGTTTTCCTCTTTATAAAGTTATTTTTAAGAACTAAAAAGCCTTACAGAAAAACTAAAAATACCGACTGTATATTGAAATTGTAATATTGTTTTTAACTGATGATATATATATATATATATATATATATATATATATATATATATATATATATATATATATATATATATATATATATATATATATATATATATATATATATATTATGATAAATTTCTAGAAAAAATATGAGAATGGTATCGAAAATTTTAAATTGTTGGAAAAATGGTAAATTTTTTTTACAAAATATATGCTGAGCATCACGTTGCAACAATATAAAAGATGAATTTAAGAAACTCAGAGAACAGGGAAGATATAGGTTAAGCGAAATCAAACTTAAAATTTGTGTTAGAGAGTTTAACTTAAAGCTTTTTCAAAAAAATCAATTATATATGAATCGAAATCAATACACATCGCTCTTATTACGTAAGCATACTCTACGCCTTAAAATTAATGAAGGAGATATTGAATAATTTAAATTGTTGAAATATTATCAAATTCTGTGTTTACATACAAAAGGTAAGCAAAATACAGGATGTACTAAACTAGAATACAGCAAAAACTTTCGCTATAAAAATAAAAAAATAATGGAATAAAATCAATTTATCTCATTTTTTTTTCATTTTTAAAAGCAACTTTGAAAATAAAAAAATATTTAATTTAAAGTCTTAACGAAATTGATAGAGGATGGACATTGAAACGTCTCTTTTAATTAGTTTTTAGAAAAAAACTAAATTTCTCAGAAAAACTAAAGAAAATATTCTGTGTATTAAATAACAAAGGAGTCATAATATTGAAAATTTTAAAAATTTTCCTCATAAATCCCTTTTAAAAATTTATTAAAACATAGTGAATATCAAATTATAATACTATTGAGGCCAGTAATACATAAAAAAACAGACAGAAAGTGAAGTATTAAGTTGTGAGCAATCAAAAATATTTTTAAAAAAGCTTTTAAACTTTAAGTCTTCTTTAACTTAAGTCTTTGATGAAACCAACTTTTGGGTTCAAAGCGAAGCGTCGCTCTAAACTGACAAGTATGCTAAGCGTCTTAGGATGGATGAGGGCGGTATTCATATTCTTCCATCTCCTCAGCGTCGGGTTTATCATCCCTTATCACGAGTAGGAATTGTTATTCCTTTCTCATCTTCATGACAATGCGCCATGAACGGCGTTGACACCTGATGATTAAGTCAGACACGCTCTTTTGTCAAATAGTTTCATGCTAATGTGGATGGCCCACTGGGCTGAACTTCTTCTGAAGTATGGTAATTTTGGCCCCGTGTCTATCCACCAGTTCGTGCATTAGCTTACTAATAGAAAAGAGAAATGGCATACCTTTTTTTTCTTTTTCGCCAAATGACTTCTTTAAATGCAAGTTTGGGGGACTGGAAAAACAGATAACAATCTGAAATCGATGTTGAGTAAAGCAAGGGTCCTTATATAATCTAAGATTTATATTGATATTTTTATAAATGATTTAGTCATGCATACATTTTAGAAATTAAACATATAAGAATAAGTATTTTTTAATTAAATATTTTAAAGGAAAAAATATTTGCAAAAATAGTTTTCCAAATAATATGGAAGATTTCTCCTACTATTTTAAATTCCATTCCTAATATTTAAAATTTTTTCTGATAATAAGCCTCAGTGGAAATCCAATTTTTCAACAGCTGAATTGTCTAATAATATCTATAATAATTTCAAATGCGTTTTTAATGAAAGTACTCAAAATCAAAATTTGATTTTATGTATCGTTTGCTTTGATAACAAGTGAGTGACATTGTATTTCTTCGCATCTCATATGTACTTTTTTCTTTGATTAGATTATGGTAACTTGTTGCCATTCCTTTGCTGTTGGAATGGCAACAAATCCATTTCAAAATCCCTGATAATGCTTCAAGTCATACGTAAATTATCCATACATCTTATATTCACTTTTTTCTTTGATTAGATTATGTAGACTTGAAACGAAACTTGTTGCCATTCCAATTTAGATTATGTAGACTTGAAATGAAACTTGTTGCCACTCCAACAACATCCTTTGCTGCTGTAATGGCAACAAATTCATTTCAAAACCCCTGATAATGCTTCAAGTCATACGTAAATTATCCATACATCTTATTTTCACTATTTCCTTTGATTAGATTATGTAGACTTGAAACGAAACTTGTTGCCATTCCAATTAGATTATGTAGACTTGAAATGAAACTTGTTGCCATTCCAACAACATCCTTTGCTGCTGTAATGGCAACAAATTCATTTCAAAACCCCTGATAATGCTTCAAGTCATACGTAAATTATCCATACATCTTATATTCACTTTTTTCTTTGATTAGATTATGTAGACTTGAAACGAAACTTGTTGCCATTCCAATTAGATTATGTAGACTTGAAATGAAACTTGTTGCCACTCCAACAACATCCTTTGCTGCTGTAATGGCAACAAATTCATTTCAAAACCCCTGATAATGCTTCATGTCATACGTAAATTATCCATACATCTTATATTAACTTTTTTTGTTTGATTACATTATATAGACTTGAAACGAAACTTGTTGCCATTCCAATTAGATTATGTAGACTTGAAATGAAACTTGTTGCCACTCCAACAACATCCTTTGCTGCTGGAATGGCAACAAATTCATTTCAAAATCTCTGATAATGCTTCAATCCATACATAAATTCCGAAAAATCACATCGTGTTATAATATTTTCAGAGTCCTCTTTTCTCAAAATAAAAGTAGAAATATTAAATAAAACAGAAAAATTGAAATTTTTTAAACGTTAGCAGTAAAAATGAAGAGCTTTTGAAACCTAGATTTTTTCACTTATATCTCTTTTTCTGTCTTGAAAGTTGACTTTAATATGAAATTTACTTTTTTATATTCTACGTTTTCTACAGCAGATTTCTTATTTTAACTTACTTATAACAATGTTAAATATTTCCGTAATTTCATTAAAACTATGTGTTATCTTTATTCTTTTGATCAATTTATTAGAAATGTTATTATATCAAAGTGAAGTGCTCTTTTCAGCTAAGAGTAGTCAAAGCATAATTTAGATGTCAATGCAGGATGCTGAATACAGGCTCATAAATTCTCAAAATAAAATAACTATTGTGAAATATCCAGAGAACTTTTCTACTTGTGTGTGTGTTTCCAATCTTCGTAAATTTTTTTATTATACTTTATAAAGTGTAAAGTATCATTGCTTCAGGGTATTCACTTATTTTCGATTGAAAATGAGCTTAATAATATAATAACAGTGTTGCACTGATTCTTAATATGAGTTTCACGTTTAAAATTTTATGTTTGTTTAACAAAAGCAGAATTTTACTCGATAAAGAAAAGGTCTAAAATCTATTTTGGAATAATCGTCATTATACTGATATTTCTTGCCTTTATTACTAAGAAACAATGAAAAAAACTCATTTGCTCAATAGTTTGTACTTCTCGAAATAACAACAAATGATGTTAACAAAGCGTTTGAACTATTCATGCGAAATTATATTTCTTTGAATATATATGCTCGTTGTATACAAAGGTATGTTTTCTTGGGCACGAAACTGTATATTCAATGATCTTTATACTATCGCAGTTTATTATTTTAAAATATTAGCATTTTACAAAGCTAAAAACAATTAAAGCAAAACTCCAAATAAATATGAAATATGTTGAGTTAACGACATTTTCCTTTGATTGAACTAATTTTTATCACGTTTATTGACTGAATAATTCTCATACGAGGGAGAAAAAATCCCAATTTTACTTTGCTATCACAGTATACACAATTTTTAGTTCTTTTTTTACCTATTATTCCATCAAATACTTCTGAGAGAAAGAAATGTCGTCAAATAATGTTATTTATCACCAGATGTTTCAAATTAGTGATATAATTCATTTTTAATTTTTTTTTATATTTTAAAATATTTATTTTTATTAGTGCATGTGCAGCTTTTTAATTTATGATAAAAAAAATTGGAATGGTAATTAAAAATACAGTTTTTATCCATTTTTGCTTCAAGGAAGATATTTCTTATTTTCTCTGTGTTTTTCCTCATATTTAAAAAAAGTAAAATTTGGTGATATATTTTTAGTAAAAATGGTTGACAAGATAATATGCAGATACCCAAATCTGAAACACTGCCCTGGATCTTTGAGATGATATATTAATTCATAACCACCTCTCCTTGAGTAGTATTAACTTCTCTGTTAGCCAGCAGCTCAAGGCATTTAAGTTTTAAGTCTTTTTCTAGCTTTACCAGATCCCTAGCTATTAACACCAAATATATATCATATGATTACCAAATCGTATATAATTTTTGGAAGTCTAAGCCAAAACCAAAAAACTCTTTTTGTTCACTCTCTTATCCTTTCGGTATTAACTATAGTTTGGATCCCTAGCTTTAATCACCAAATATATATCATGTGATTGCCAAATCATTGATAATTTTTGGAAGTCTAAACCAAAACCAAAAATCCCTTTTTGCTCACTCCCTTATCCTATCGGTATTAAATTCAGCTAGGATCCCTTAGCTTTGATCACCAAATATATATCGTGTGATTGTCAAATCATTCATAATTTGGAAGTCAAAACCTAAAACAAAAAACTCTTATTTTTCATCCCCTTATTCTTTTGGTATTAAATTCGGCTAATATTGATCACCTTACTATTTCAATCCTTATTAGTTTCTTTGCATAAAAAATTTGGCAATTTTAAATTATCATACGAAGTCATTATTGGTTACTCTATTTCTATCATTATTAGCTCGTATTTGTCTGTACCAAAATTTTGACATATTTTAAATTTTCGAAAAAGATAAGATCACAGAAAGTGGTATTTGACATTTCGTACGATTTTTAAGAAGCGGGTATGAAATAAAAACGAATACTAAGGAAGTCTTATTAAAGGTGCGTTAAAATAAATAGGACTAAGAAATAAAACCTTTGAAAAAAAACGAAGACATTTCTGATTACCAAACTTGGAAATTCAAACATAAATAAGAAAAATTTTTAAATGATTCGGAAGTTTTTCAAAAAAATATTGATATTTTCCAATTTTTAGAAAGCCTAAAATAAGAAAATAAAATTGAATACGACAACTTTATAGCTACACATATAAGTTTATTAAACTTAATCACACAAATTTTCATATACAAATATGGGAATACATATACAAATATTGAAATATAGGATTCGGGCATAATGGAGGAGCAAAAAATAATTTTTATATCAAAATTTTGAAGTCTTACTCAGCAGAATTAATCTTTTCCGCAATTTATAAAACAGTTTTTTGAGATGACGTTATGAGTTTCAATGTAATTTTAGCTGTTATTACCGAAATATCTGATCCTTAAATTTAAAGTAACTTCTCACTTTTATTCATAGATGTTACTTTTTTTATTTGTCCGTATTTAGTATAGATATAAATCATATTGCAACATTGGCGGCTTATTTTTGGACGTCTTTTATGGTAAAATCGGAAAATTTAATGGTTTACGTTTGGATAAGAGTAATCTATCCTGGATTATCATTACATGCGTTTATATATGGTCACTAGGGTACTTTAAATTCTTTGAGTTGTGTGTGATGAGAATTTCTTATAAGTGTTTTCAAAAAAGTGGCCAGTTTCCCATCAGTTTTAAAAACTAAGCTCTTTTTGATTATTTCCTTTCCACGAGTTTCTTCTAAAATCTCAATCAATATAATTTTTCCTTATTTTTAAATTTCCAGAATATAATCTAATATATAAAATTGTAAATATTACTGAAAATTAAATTTTTCTCTTAATTCTATAACTCTGATGATCATCTACAATGTTCATAAATCCTTAAGTTCCTAATCATTAAATACTGAAAAAAATAAAAATTTTCCTCTCATTTTCTAATCTTTTTTTTTAATATTTCATGAAAAAAATAACCATTCTCTATAATAATTCTGAAAACCAAAATCCATTTTTAAATCTTCTCCTTTATTTTTTGTTCCTTTTCAAAATATTAGAAAAATTATTCACCTAAAGGAAAAAGTACTGTATATCACTCATAAGTTGCAGCTTATTAATCTTCCAAACTCCAACCTTCGCCATTGGATTAACTTTCTTTCCTTTCATTATAACTTTTTTCACACCAGGCTTATTATACACTTCGGACAAACAAGGCTTTTTTTGTAGGTTTTAGTTCGCGCTATTACGCGGACTTCCAGCTAACGAGCTGACACCAGGCAAACAGGTAGGCTCATAAAAAACAGTGCTGCCCTGCCCTTTTCAAATTATCCCTGCACCCTAGTTGGACATCCAAGAAATGTCCCTACCAACCCACGGCGGATCTTTCAAATTTATCGCCAGTCTTCATAGTATCTTTCACATACGTGGATAAGAAAAAGATTACCTTTGCTATAAATTATTTTACAAGTGGAGCACGCTTCAGTTTTTCACACCTTAAGGATGTGTGATATTGGAGTTAGGATTTTATGACGCGCGTTTTATGGTGAAGAGGATTAAAATGTGTTAAAACACTTTTCAGTGTGCCTTTTTTAAAGGTAGGATATAACGCTCTAGAGAGATTGTCACGCCCTTGGGTAAAATAAATTGTGGTATTCATTTGAACATACCGAAACTTGAGCAATGCATTGAATGGTTTCTGTTTTATATTGTTCAGAATAAAATTTGTTTTTTTGTTTAATTGGGTACATAATTAATATATGTAACATTCTTTTGATTTAATATGAAATTAAAATGCCTAAATTTGTTAAGATATCTCTTGATTGCTAAATTTGTTAAGATAAACTGAAAAATATATCATTTGTTAATATCATTATTATTTTCCTTAATACCAACCAATATAACTGATTGATTTGGCTTATCTGTTCTTTAATTTCCCTTTCCAATGTGGGAATAAAAACCATAAGCTGTAAAACTGATTAATAAACCGCAGCCAATTAGCAATCAGTTGAAGTACTAGGAGTTTCAAGAAAAATATAGTACATTTGAATATTTTTCTCTGATATTTTTTTACAGGAGAAATTTTATTTTTGATTTATTAAACTTGTTTTTCTATCTAGAAAAAATACGAATAAAAAATGAAGATTTCTTATTTTCAATTTCTGTTTACAATGAATATCATTTTAAACAAACACACTGCTTTCCATTTTTTTAATTCAGTGTTTTTATTTTATTAATAATTGATATAATTAGTGTATATTCAGTTATTGAAACATTATAAACTATTAAATATTTTTATTATAAATATGTAATAGTTTATAATTATCGATGATAGTTTCATAGCAATATAAATTATGAAAAAGTATGTTTCTTAGATACAAAACTACGAAAAACTTGAATTAGTAAGCAAATGGAGTGCTTAATTGAATACATCTTTGAAATATAGCGTTCAAATATCAAGCAATAATGAAAACTAATTTCACCAAAATTTAAAATGGATTCCAAGCTACTTCAAAAATCCATTCAGAGAAGCGAGCCCATGAACTTTTGAATTGCAGATTAGAACATTAACCTCTTAATTATATTAACTCGGCTCTCATGGCTACGATTAGGAGGATACCATCGTCACTTTAAGATGGAGAAATAATAGTGATTTAACTGGATAGAGAGATTATTTATTAAATAAGCTTTTAATTTATACAAAATCTCTTTATACGACCTTAAAGAACATAAAATATTTCGAAAATATAAGAATCAAATCATAAGAAATAATACAACGAAAAGTAGAATTATTTAGTTCTGAAATCCCCATTTCATAACAGATAACCTTTCATCTTCCTAATTTTTATAAGCAAATAATCAAGTTTGTTTAAATATACGTATTCATTATGTATTAGCAAGTATAATGATGGATTGGTTACCTTGGTAAAGAAAAGAGAGAAACTACAAGGAAAACTATTTGCTGTAATTAAAAATTAATATAACGTGGTTTCTAAAATTAACTTTAACACCAATACATAGTACTGAATTTAATGTATTAAAAAATTGTAAGTATAAAAAGATTTTGAAAACAATCGCACAGACCTATTGTTGTTTTTACTACATTTTTTGGTAGTTCATATGATATTAAAATGAGTTATTTTGAACCTAACTTGATAAATAAATGATAGTATATAAGAAATCATACATGATATTATGGGAGAGTATTATGGACATTATCTTAATAAGCAAATATTAAGGTAATGTAGTTCGCTAATTATTTTTACTACGGTATCAATATAGATTACTGGCTCAAAAGTACCTTAAAAATGAAAAAAAAATCCGTTTTATGCTATTGTTTTTAAAAAACTCTCCCAACAGCATTATTTTGGAAATGAAGTAATTTAACCTTCAAATGTGATATAAAAATTATAAAAATGAGTTTATTGTATGATAAAGAACTTGAATTTGCAATTTAACTAGAAATGCGTTTTTATAACTTATACATGTTTTCTTTTAGAAGCAAAATTGGGATTATGCCATTCGTGGATCTGAAATCATTCAGTATTTGTTTCCTATTTAATAAAATAGCAATAATTTATATGAATTTGTTAAGTTTAACAATATAATTTGTACACATTTCTTTCAACAATTGCGTGCAATACTGTGCAACAAATCCCAAACTAAACAGTATCTTAAAATATATAACGCAAGTGAAATAGCAGAAAAATTTGTGCTATTAATATCTCGCCAAAAATCCCATTTTTTTATCTATAAAAGTTTGACTTTTTTCTAAGATAAAATTTGGAGTAATTACACCGAAATTTTGGTTAATTAACTTACATGTGTAATCGACTATAGGGATAAACTCCCATAAATAAATACAATTTCCTAATGACTCAACTACACGGTTCCTGAACCAAAAATCCCTACATTTTACACAGTAGTACAAGCGGAGGCACAAGCAGAACACGCTAAATCCCCGAGCACACCTCATAACTTGTTGATATTTATGTTCTGCGTGACAAGAAAAAGAGCACCGCTATGTCCTGGTTACACCCTAGAGACCCACGTCGACGACGCGCCTTCTTATTTTATTTTCTTTCTCAAATACCACCAACGGTTTCGGCTCTTATTTTCGTGTGTGTCATTAGGCATATGTTATGTGCCCGCTGCCATAATAGTTGGCTAAAAAGATGATAGCATTTGTTTTCTGGAATATTTATTTCTCAGTTTGAATTTCGACTAACCAGGAAGCTGTTTTGCCATTCAGATAGATGTACTTCTCGAATATCTACTTGTTTATGTTGCACACGTGTTTTGTACTTAGGCAGTCTTTCTCATAATGTAACATATTTCTTGTAAAAAAAATATTTATGATTAATATTTTTCTGACAATAATATGTGTTGTGATTAAAAGTTTAAAATGTTGCTCTAAATTTTAATCCTCAATTTAAGAAAATATTCATTTTGAATGGCATTAATTGATGAAATTTTTAAGATTTAAATCGTCTTTGACGATTTAAACTAACCATAAAGTGGATGTATTGTCATGTCTTCTTATTTTGCTTTTAGTGCTGTTCTATTGTCCATGTGCTTAATAGCTTGAATCAATGGAAAACGACTTCTCAAAGCTATGTTTTGCTATCTTATATAAGCAATCGTCTTACTAATAAAATGAAATCAGGTATTCAATAGTGAACTTTGCCTTGTTTGCAGCCTCTGGAAGAATGTGATTTGAAGTCAATTTTGTCAACAAGTCGAATTTACAAAGTCGTCTCACAATACGATGTGACATGGATGAAATGTTATCTGACGTCATGGATATTTTAAGCGAATGAGAATTGTAATAAAGTGGCTTACACAAGATCTCAATTGTAAAGAAAGAAACAACCACTTTATGGTTAATAATTGAATTTTAAACTTAAAATTTGATAGTTTCTACTTAGAAGAAGTTATATTTATTGATTCAGTTTTATAATTACTCTCGCGATGATTATTTAAGAAAGGAATCGAAAGATTATAACTGCAAGATATCTATGAAATTTCAAGATGTTCATTGAATATTATTAAGAATTTGCTTTTGTTCTAGATTTTTGAGGAAAATTAAAAATTATGTAATTGAACTTCGTACTTTGATTAATTATTGCAAATTGATTCAAAAATTCTAATTTTAGGATATCCTCGAATTTTAAATTCGGGTGCAAGAAACTTTTAGATTTACGTCCACAGGAAATTATGAATATTTCACAATACATTTTGAATTATACTATTGAATTTTATACTTAAAATTATTATCACAAAAAATATATATAAGACCAAACTATTCGTAGGGCAATACTTCAAAACTAATGCCGGTCGCTGTGGAATAATTGGGAGAGTTAAATAAAAAAAAAATTTCTAATAACGAATAAAATTACAATGCATTTGAAGTACAAATTCGTTAATTGAAATGATTATGAATGCAAGTATGTTACCATTAATTAAAAAAACTATTTTATAAACAAACTGTAAAATATTTTTATGATTTTTTGATGATCAGGATTAAAAATATTTTAATGGGAATGATATAATATATAAACGTTTTAAATTTTAAGTCTTTTGCAAGCTCTGAGAATTTCGAAGAATTGCAGGTTAAATCTTTCAATATTTCAAGATATTTGAGTGAAGGGATTTTAATAGTTCAGTATTGGCCTTATGTCATAAAAATGACAGTTTCTATAACTGTTTCTTTTAATAAAGCAAGATACATCTTGAAATAAAAGACTTGACGAAAATTGAAATGTGTCAGAAACTTAATTTCTTTAGATTTTTTAAACAATCAAAATTGAATGCCTATTTTTTCCAAATAAAAAAACAAACAAGATATTTCAAGTAATTTTATTATAAACTAAAAAAACATTTTGTTGATTAAATATCTATCCCTCCTCCAAAGATGATGAATAAGAAGACTTTAATTTCAGAGACACCCTCAAGAACACTCAAACTAATATTTAGAAACACAAGCCCAATATAAATTCTTGTATTAAAAAAAAAATTAAATTTAATATGCTGAAGCTAAAAACAATATCGACAGAATTAAGAGCAAACATTCATTGAAATTCGAAAAATAAAACAGAAACTTCCAAAAAGGGGCTATTTTTAATCTGGAATGTGGAAATTATTTTGCCAGAATAAAGTGCCGACGGCTAATATAAAAATGAATATATAAAAACAATTTTTTTAATAACTCGAAATATTTTCGTGAGCTGTCGGTTGGTTGATAAAGAACGCACGACAACCTCTTAATTAAAAAGACCATTGATGCGTTGGAAGGACTTTAAAACCGATGTTTACTTTCAGCAGAAGCAGTTCTTGGGATTTTTTTTTTTACTTCCCTTTTCTATTTCCTCATCATTCTTCTCTGATGATGATGGAACAATTTCTTTTCTATTTTTTCCTTCCTCACACAACCTTTACCGCCATGTTGGAAGTCGCATTAAAGACTGTGTATTTAATTACTTTAAAAAATCAAAGTTCGCGTCATAGTGTTCATGCTTAATTTCTTCCACTAAGCCCCAAACGTATTAAAAATTAGTCTCAGCAACACAAAAAAAAATCCGTAATATAGAAGTAACTTTGGGTTGACATTGACGAAGTCCTCTTATTTTAGCCCACCAAGAATTTAAAAGCTGACTGAGAATCTAAAAGTCCGCCAAAAAAAATCATCTAATATTATACGTCTTTCAATGTTTTCGAAACTTCCGATTGAATAAATTCGTTCGGAAAAGAGCATGACAAGTTAGACACTTTTTAATTAACTAGTTCTCGATTTTTGTGTTTCTGAGTGTAAAGCCTACTTAAATTATTGATCACTAGTATCTAATATTGCGTTTAAGTTAGTTGAAGTATATAGATAGAGCCTATATTCATGAAGTTATTAAAATCTGTTAAAAAAATTTTTAGTGCTAGATATATTACTCAAAGATAAAACTCATAAAGTATTTTAATGACGTAAACCACAAATAATATTATATTACTTTAAAAGAAATTATTACTATCAAAATTATTTTGCTATCATTAATGTTTATACTGCCTTAATTTCTTTTTATAAAATATATCGCATATTTGTTTTTTTTTGGTCTTTATAATAGCATTCTGACTCGATCATTATAATTATATAATTTTAATAATAATTATATTATTAATGAATGTACATTTAAAAAAAATCAAATTAATTTTAAAAATAGACTTTTTTCCAGTAAGACAAATTTTAATAATTTTTAATGCATGTATATTAACAGAAATTTTACTTCTTTATAATATTTGATGCATAAAATACATTGATATTTTAAACAACATCTATTTTAATATTTTTCATTCTCCCACTAATAATTTTTAAAAGTATATGTTTATTCTTTACATAAAGAGGACAAAAAATAAAAACTTTTGCTTATTAAATTCAGGAGCTAATTCTTTTTTAAATATTGCGATCAATATTTTAACAAAAAAATGCCAAACCAAACTTTCTCTTTTTCTATGTTATTCGCCTGCAGTCAGCAAGAAACATTTATAATAGTAAGCTATTAACCTAGAGCTAGGAGTATCAATGTAATTAACTCAAGTTGTCCTCCAAAATTTCCGGTGCCTGGAGACATTTGCTCAAGTAATCATTGACATTCATGAGCCTACACCAGATCGTTACAAGGAACTGATTGACTTCAAATTGTCCAAATTAAAGACGTAAAACTGTGCCCAGGGGACACATAACTCGATGCTCAAACCCTGATTGGAATATCGAAGTATAATCGATAGCAATAAAATATCGTTAAAAGGTACAATTTGAAGAGAAACAGAACGGAGTGTTTAAACAAAGGCTGTGATTGTACATGCGTGGCATAATTGCTGCAAGCAGCTCAGCTACCAGAAAACACAGCTTTTGAGGAATTTTTTTTCTTTTCCATCTTTTTTCCACTGTCATCGGCAATTGAAAGTTGATTAAAATAATGCGATGGGCTTAAATATGATCATGAGCTGATTATGATTTGAAATTTTATATTATAATTTGTTTTCCTATTTATATATTATATTATTTTATAATTTGTATATTATTTTAAAATCAGTATATTTGAGGTTTATTTGTCGCTTTACTGAATTCCTTACGCAGAAATTATTTTTGTTAGGATCTTCTATCAAAAATCAAAAGTTAGCCTCTATATGTATCCATACACGTGGTGAAAACTATGAAAGAACCCAAGATCAGTTATTTAAAATGCGAGAAAGTGAACTATTTAGATGAAAACTTGTTATTGAGCGAGTTCATATATTATAGAGAGTAGAGACCAAAACTCTTTAATTTAAAAATAAAAAACAAGACATTATTTTAATAATTATTTTTACAAAGATTTTAAGATGTCAGTCAACAGTCATATGTGCACAAAAGTTCTAATTTGACTACCACCCTAGTTTAAGGTGTGGACTCTAAACCACTGAAAAGAACTGTTGAATTGAAGGCTAGACGTTAATCCTTCAGTTATCAGTTTTCACAACTGATGGTAGAATTATGCATTCAGTGAAGATATTATTTGAAATTGAATATATATATTACGATAGCATTAAGAATTAATTTTATGATGTTTTTTTACTTAACAATCTTACATTTCAAGAAATAAAATTGTTTTTATGATGACACTATATATATATATATATATATATATATATATATATATATATATATATATATATATATATATATATATATATATATATATATATATATATATATATATATATATATATATATAAGCCTTTATAACTATTTTGACAATTGTTAAAAACGTTTGATTATATACAACTGGTTGAAATATTTAACTTTGAATTTTGCAATTAAACTTTTAAAAAATTAAGAATTGCATTAAAATTTTAGTGGATTGCATCTTAAATTACCTATTTTTGCATGACTATTAAATTTTTGTAGATAAATAAAAATATGGTAATATTTTTACTATGTACATTATTTATTATGTAATTATAATATTTATGTTATTAATAAAAAAGTTGCCTTTGTTTCAATAAAATTAGTTGTAAGTATTAATTTTTGATGATTACCGTGGAAAACTATGTCTTTTGTCCTTTTGTTTTTATTATTTTGTCTTCTTATTTGCTTTTGTCTAATTTATACTTTTATTTTTTCTTAAAATTTTGATTTTTTATAAAATCAAAATTTTAAAATAGAAATTATAGTCATTTGAAGGCTCTCAAAATCAAATTCAAATAAGTCTATGATAATGAAAACAAAAAACAAATATGGAAAAAAATTTCAGTTTCTTTTTCAAATTATCGTATTTTTCTTATTGTTTTCAATTATACAATGAAACCATGGTGAGATAATATATTGCAAAATTAAGTTGATTAATTGTTTTGCTTTATCACTAAACGATCATTTTTTTGCTCACGAGAGCTAATTATTCCAGGACCAACAGTTTAAAATGAGTTCCGAACCAATGTAAACATCCAAATCCAAGGTTGGTTTCGAATACATGAACTGTTGAATCAAGGAATCATTTGACTATTAATTCGGTGAGTTGATTCATAGAGATTATAATTGAACTGTTAATAAAATTACATGGAAATATTGTAAGATGTTTGTATGATGTTTAAATTATTGCAGATGTTATTGAAAGATTACTGGTAACAAACCTCCCATCAAAATCAATGAAAATGATGATGGTTGGCTGCATTGCGTGTGAAAGCTTGAGTACATACTAGTGTATATTAAATCTCATTCTCATCTTAAGTGATATCTAAAAATGTCCAGAAAACTGGCTATGACATCATTAGATATCTAACCTTCCGAGACTTTTATGACCTTTACAGTTTAAAAACAATAAGTGCAGAGCATGAAGCAAGATGATTAGTATCAAAATTTTGATGTTATCCTCACAGAAGACATAAGGGTGAATCACAGTGTCCAAGCCATTACAAGTACGTGGGCAAACAATCATGGTCTGCAGTCAGATAGAAAAGTGCCACAGCTGCAGTTCAAGAAAAATCTGAGATCAAATATGTCCTCAAGCATTGAGGCTTATGATTTACCTTCAGAGTTACAAAGTATTCGTTGCTTTATTCTGGAGGCATTTCTTCTTTTTATCAGGAGTTTAATTAAATGAAATGAGAGACATTTAAAAGGCCTCTAGAGGACATTTGCATCCTTTTTGACCAAAAATGTGTCAGCCTCGTTCCCAGGAACTCTAGTAAACTCCACTGAAAAGAAAAAGATAAAAAAATATTATGCCACATGTAGAATTGCATCTATTTCCATGATTCAAAATATAAATGTATTTCACCACCATTCAAATGCTTAGCCCAGCTGGTAAATGTGAAGGGTTAACACGTTGATTTTCAATTCAACTATACGTGAGTCAACAATGATGCATCCACTTTTTTTTTAAATTTTAGTACATGTTTTCTGTATTTTATAACATTGAATTAATTTTTATGGCAATTTTTTGAATTCTAATATTAGGTTTTATTTAACGTGTTTTAAGCTAATGATAAAACGAACTTATTAATCTTAAACAGGCTATTTTTTCATTTAAAAAAATTACTAGGTTAATATGATTTTCTTCATTGTATTTATAAATTTTTCATTATATTTGTTCTTGTATCAATTTTAAAACGATTTTATTCATAATTTCCCTAAAAGACATTAGATATAGCTTATTGCATAGTCAAGAACCGAAATTCATCGTAAAGCAGGTGAATTTCCTAAATTTGTTATTTTTCAGAAGAGCTTTTTTCATACGTTTTACGAGCGTATTCCGCCAAAGACACACGGAGTACATGTTATATACATGCTCGTTAAATCTGTGAAATAGAAAGTCCTGTGATCGGTCGTTGAGCAGTTACCATGAGTGTAATGGTCTGCAGAAAATTGCTTTTCCCTCCAGATCAAAGTCAAAATTGAGAGAGTGGATCCTTTGGTGATGCCATCTATCGGAGAAGTCTTAAAGCAAAGACTTATTTTCATCTTCACGGTGCGCTGTTAAAACGAAAGATGCACCCCTCTGACTTAATTTTTTATAGCCGTTGGATAGCGAGCTTGGTTTGTCCAAATATCATAAGCAACAACAACAACAACTCGAGCTTATTCAAGCAACAAAAAAGTATGGCGGAAAAAGTCGCCACCATCATCTAAATAGATTGAGATTGCGGTGGCCTGATTGGTTAGGACTTCATTTTTGTTATCGGAAAGCAAGGAGTTCAAATACCGAGATACCGAAGATCCATCGTGTTAACTGAAAGTGGTTATAGCATGTCTAATAAATTATAGTCTCAATGTCCTCGAAATGAGATGATGCTTCTGAGGGTAGCATGTCAAGTATTGAGGTTTTTTGCTTGATTCAGATATCCACCCGGTTGCTTTTACTTAACTGATGGAATCCAAATCTGGGCTAGATAATTCAGAAATATGCTGGTGCCTCAGTCTTTCCAATAGATTTTCTATCAATCTTTCCAAACAAAAAATACAGTTTTCATTTTCCATTGCTCAACGACGGCAATAATTTAATCCAAAACATTCCCTTTTGATGAATGTAGTACCAGTATAAATCCATTTTGAATTTGCATACTAGGCTACTATTGCTTAACCCTTATGAAATATAAACGTAAAAATATGTTACTGTAATGCAGCGTCTTCATGTTGCTGGATATTCTGAAATTTAACTTCTTTTAAATTCTCAGAAAGACTTAAAAAATGTTTCATTTTCCCTTTTCAATAGAAATAGTAAAATATAATCCTTTATGTTTAAAAAAATATTGTTGTTTGCGAAAGTTAATTGTGCACCTGTTAAGTTATTGTAACTGTAAATAATAAAAATAACAATGCTATAAAGCACTACAAAATGGTAGAACTCGCGCGCGCTACACCACTAACTGTAAAATTTGAGAATTAGTTGTTTTTATCTCGCATTCATCTAGCTCAATGCGTTGGCTTGGGTTGAGATACTTGCATGATATACATTCTCATGTCTTGTAGCTGAAGGCCAACACAAGATTGAGAACTTACAGTAAATACTGTAAGTAACTATTAATTTCATTTTTTGTGCATTCCGTAGTAATAAACATAATGTAACTGTAACTCATGCACAAACTAATGTGAGTTTTTTTTTTTTTGCAATTTTTTTGACGAAAATGGAGTTTGGTAATAAATTATTACTGCTCTTCAACTTTGAAAATGTTTGTTTCCTTTATTGCATTTAATTTTCTTATGGACTATTAACTTTCAAATCTCGCTTTAGACATAAGCTCTATGAGCTACCACATCTTCAAATGCACAGCCACTTTCCGATAATTCGAAAGTTTTTTTGTTATGATTATTGCTTTTTGTGCTCCAAATTTTAGAGTGTGAAATAGGATTTCTCTAAACTTTTTTGTTTGTGACTGTTGTATTGTAGTAAATGTCATTTTTCTTCGTTTTAATCAGTTATTCTAGAATCAAGTCCAAGAAGACAACACGGAAGATTGATTCATGTTAAGTAACGTCTTTAAAGGATATGAACTTGTGGCAAAATAAGATTAGCTCAGTTTCAGCACAGCCAAAAACTGTCACATTAATGAAACTTATGTCCATTAAAACTCATAGCAGATACTATTCTGTTGCTGATGTGGAGTGAAGATTAAATAATAAAAGGTCAAATTAAATGTCAATAATTGAACAACCTTAAGAATTAAAATTACTTGGCATTATATTTTATTATACCTTAAGATGCATTTATGCTATCTTTTAGTCAATCAAGTATCACTTGTAAATATCCAATTATCAGTAATTTGTATAAATATTTCAAAAAAAAAATCACAAAAAATATTTAAAGTCTTAAAAATTTTCTTCGAGGGAACTTCAGCACTTTATTTTAGATGTTCTCTAACTACAAACTTAATGCTAGTAATAATTCTTTGTGTAATTTAATCGATACAAAAATTAGCTAATTGCAGTAAAAAATAAAAATTTATTAGATAAATATGTTTTGTAAATGTGTGAAAGCAATCCATTGATAAATTCCCTGATTGATTCACAAATAATAAACTCACTTTCGAAATTTCACTAAATTTCCTGTCATGCAGCATGAACTAGAAATTTCCTGTTTCTCGACTCAGTTTCTTTGGCACTCAAATAGCTTATATCTGTCAGGGAAAATGAAAATGCGCCAAACTGAAATAATCTCATCACCGAGGAAAATAGTATCACCTTTCTTTAATTCAATTCTTAACTTATCATGAGGAAAAAAGATGGAATTCGGTCCTTCTTTTTTTTCTTTTGAAACAAAGAATGATACCAAACATTCAAGCTGAATAAAAATAGTAAAAATCCCCAAGACTTTTGGGACGCTAAGAGAAGGGAAAAAATAATAAGCATCTCTCGACTCCTTTTTTTTTTTTTACCCAAACCAGCAATGTTTTACCCTTCTCTGTTTCCCTCTAACTCCCCCTTGTTATCTTTTCATTTCTTACACACTAACATTCCGCAATATTACCTTTCTTCAGCATCGAAACCTAAGTGGGGAAAATAGTTTCTAAAAAGGGGAAAAAAGGGAACTACCCTATTTTTTAATCTATTACGCGGCGGTCGCAGCTTTACTTTTCTCCCTTTTTCTGGGATATTTATATAGATATATATAACTGTGAGTATATAAATAAATAAATAAAGGTGGCCTTTGAGGGCTTTATTTCTCGGCCGCAATTTAATTGGGAGGTTGCGGTTGTGCTGCGGAGGCGGAACCTTCGCAGAATCGGCTTATATTGGTTGGCTGGTTTTGGCTTTTCTTTTAACAGAGCAAAAGAAGCCAGGGTCACGTTGTCAACGTGGAAACTCTTTTTCATTAATCGGGATCCTCTGCTAAAAGGATACTGGCTTTTTTTTTCCTTTCGTTCTTTTTATTTTCTTATTTTGTTCCTTTTTTCGAGAATTGGTTTGGCGGATGCTTTCTTCCTTCCCATTGGGTGACTGTCGTAAAGGGTGGTCGCCAAATTGCAGTTACAGTTACGATATACCCTCCGAAATACATGTTATTTTTAAATTGAATTTTGAATAGCAATATATTTAATCCTTTAGAAAGAATTTTAAAAAATAGAGGCAATTTTTCGGTTGCTTCCTGTTTAATACAATAAATAAATGAAACGAAACTTATTTCTCATTTTGATTATTTAGCCATGCACCATTTTTGTAAAATGAAGGAGTTTAATGTCTGAAGCATTTACTTGTCTTAGTAATTCAAAAATAATGAAAATTCAAGTAACCATATGAAATTTATTCATAGAATAACTCTTTTTTTACGACAGAAATTTTTCATAGACGAGTTTATTCTCTCCTGTGTTTAAGTAGTTTTCTTTAGTAAATATCGTCTCCACACAACTTGATGTCACATAATGGACAATCTAACAGTTTGGGATCTGTTGCAAGGAATTTTAATAACCACTTTAAAAATTGAATTCCGGAAGGACTCTTCGTAGATAGTGGTCATATTCACGTACCGCAAGGAAGAAGGCCCGGAAAATTCTCAAGCACCCACTCCAACAGACATATATGCAGAACCAGAAGCACAGCATCCATATCTTACTGTTCAACAGTCGAGAGAAGGGTGCCAGATCAAATGTGACCTCTTCACCTGACCGTGGTACAAATTTATAAAGCAATTGGTGATGGGCGACTATCTCAAACCCGTTAACTTAAAGGTACAGTCTGGGGTTCGCCCACACCATTATGCATGTATGTTCAACAGTAACTGGGATTGAACCCAGAATCTTCCTCCTTTGAAAGCGTTCATCTATCAACAGACTACAGTGAACCTTAAATGAAGCCACCGAATAGGTCCTCAATTCTGATATCATACATTTTTAATTATGAAAAATATCCTTTTCCACAGTTTGCACGTTCTCTCTTTATCATATATGCGTTAAGAATATCCTATGAAAGTGAATTGGAATTTATTTCTTGAGCCCTTAGATCATCCAATAAATCTTCTTTGGTTTTTTATTTGGGAATTTGTAAGGTACATCGCCTACAAAATGAAAACATCAAATATTGGTGTTCTTCCTGGATGCTTAGGGAAGTCAAAGAGCTTCGGTCTTTACCTATTGATTATCGGATAGGGCTCTTTTCATATCAATAGAGCAATTGACACTTCCCACATGGTGTCATGTCGTGCACGCTTACCGAGAACCTCATCCAGCAATTTATCAAAAATAATTTTTACTATAGTAAAGCATTAAAATCTGCAGAATACTATGTAATGGAATCTATATCATAATTCTTTACATAAATTTTATATACATTTAATTATATTAAAAAAGAAGTATAATACATTTAAAATGGAAATAGTAAAATATGTTAAAGAATAAAAAAAAATAAAGAGAAAAATAGGATGATATGTACAAAACATCTAATAAATATATACAAAATATTATCTTGAAAATTAATGTCACTATACCAATCAATGACGCCCATTAGATATTTAGAAAATAATGAATGACCTGTATAGCCAACGTTCATTCAATGCAATAGTTTTTTAATGTATGAAAAGAAATCAACTGTTTTGTAACGTTGACTCTGTTGATTTTTTTGACTCAGAAGTTTTAGCGGATAGGAACTGTACTAGAGAAAATACTTTGTTCGATTATTTTATTCTGACAATGTGCATTGTCAAAAAATATTTTGAGAATAATTGAGAAATAAGTTTGTAGATAAATAATCTATAATCAGCATTCTTTTTATTTTTTATTTTAGTTTTTAAACTAGAGTAGTTTGACTACACCTTAAACATTTTCACTCATTGCTGATTGAGAAGTTTCTTGTTCAGGATATTTTTGAGGTATGATGAATGCAATTTTAAATATGTTATTGGTAAGTTGTTATGTAAGATTGTCTTTTTTGTCTTCAGTAAGTTCCCTTCTTATAGTGCCTACGTAAGCTTTGATACAGGAGAATAGAAACTTATTTTTGAAATTTTGCATTCATATAATATTAGTTGCCATGTATAATTCGCGATGGATTAAGTTGTGATTTAATGCTGTGGATTAAGTTGTGAAAACAATCCTGAAATGTTGTTAGTCAAAATTTTATCTCATCAGTAAATTAAACCTTGATTACATAGATTGTAACTTATTGTGACATTGTTAGAATGTCATTGTTTCTGCCTGATGAACACTATTGTGTTTAGATATTCTGAATTTGCTAGCAAATTCTCAACCACATTCGAATATTGCGAATGAAGCACCATTTCTTTGATCGTGTCTGAATCCATCTATTTAGTTTGAGAAATAGAATAATAATCTTGGAGGGCGATATATTATAAATCTTTACATTTTTAAATGCTGAAAGAATGATAGCCTCTTTATGAATGGGGGTTTTGTATTGTTCTTGTTGAATAACATTACCATTTATTATCATGTCTATATGTAATTGGAGAATACTGTGTATAAAATAAAATTATTTCTGTAATCCCAAACAATAGTGGTACACCAATTAAAACTTAATGTTGATGTAGTTTTTAAAATGTTAAAAATTAATAGCAAAAAGTGGCTTTATGGACATTTTAAAAGTTTCATTTTTTGAACTGTAGTTGAATAATGCCACACTAAGTGGTTAATTGGTCTTTAAGTCCACTTCTGACCGACCACCAAGCAAAATCTTTGGAATATTTGCATAGTTTTTCGCAATTTGGTTTGTGATATAAGTAAGGACTGACATCCTTTTAAGTACAGGCTTACAACAGCAATTGCAGAAATGTTTGTCCACACCTGACATGAAATTGACCACTGTCTTCATATTTCTTCGTGAGACGAATGACACCTGTATAGAAACTATTGACAAAAGATAAAAGTTATAAAGCTTTTTAATCAATTAACTATTAATATTATTACATTAAAACGCGTTAAACAATTTATAGAGACTATATATATATATATATATAAATTGGAAAAATACTAAAATATACGATACAAATGACAAGAAGAAGTCATAGGGACCACGTCTTCATCAGGAGGGAGATGGCCAGCAATGCAAAATGAACACTCTTTTCTGACATGCTTGAAGAACAAATGTCTAAATATCTTCAAGCAATTCCCCCGAAGAGTGTTCGTATTAAAAGAACTTAGTTAAAAAAATTAGAATAAATATATACGCAGAAAAGTAAAAATACTCACAGTAGATGAAACATACATACATTAGAAAAAATGAATACAGTAGAAAAATACATAATACGAAAGGTCAGCAAATCAGATTGAATTTATATATTATAATAGTAGGATAGTTGCCAAAAGTAAATTTGAAATTAGAATAAAGAAATTTTGCCAGGAGTGATTAAATTCAAAAAGTTAAAGTGGTTTAGAAACATCTATTAAAGGGGATTCAAGCTTAAGTTATGTATAAAATAAAGTGTATAAATGTAGGTGTTTTCAGGATTCTTGTAAGAACTTCAATGCTTGGGTGGCCCTTCTGTAGTTATAAAAACTACGAATTACTTCAATCTTACATGCGATTCCTTACTTCCTACATATTTTAAAATAAAATTAATTGGAATATTATTATTTTTTAGGTGAGCAATAGGCATTTAATTTGATTTTTAGTAGATTCATAATTGTTACGGATATTGTAAATGCGATTAAGTTCATGAATTATAACGTTTCTGTATATTTTTAAGAAAATATTTTAGTTCCAATAAATTAACTTATTAACATTAAAAGTAAATTGATTGGTTTTGTCGAAGACTTCAATATATGTAGTAGAATTATCAATAGTGATAAATAAATCCACAAAGATTCTGTTTTAGTATCAAATAAATTAGTTTTAATTAGAGAAAGTTCTTCAGGGTAAATAATTTTAGAAATATCTTCAAATTTTAAATTGTTGAAAATAATGAAATCATCTGTGTATTTGAAAGGGCAAAAGGATATTGATAAAAGAAGCTTTTTTTCAAAATAATGTAGAAATAAATTTGCTAATGTGCTAGAAAAGTTGGATCCCTGTGGAATTCCACAATTTTGAATAAAAATATTTTCACCGTTAAATATAAAATTATTATAAATACACATTTTAACTAAATTGTTCCAGTATTCAAAATTAATATTTAATAAGTTTCTATAGTCCTGTAATAAAGGTGTAGTACATCGTTTAATTTATCAATGGTAATATACTTGTAAAAAAGACTTTAAAGTCAAATGAATTAACACAATAAATACAATTTTTTGATAAAAAAAATCCAAAATAGGTTTATTATTATTGATGATACAAGTGGCTTATTTTTTAACAATAGTGTCTAATATAATATTAAGAAGTTTAGAAAAAATGATTCCAGGTTTATTCATTTATGTGTGATTTAGTATACCACAAGTGATAAATCTAAACTTTACTGTTAAATAAGAAAATTCTAATTTATAGTTGTTAATATTTAAAAGTTTATAAAACCCAAGGATTTTTTTAGTAATGATATTAACTGTGGGATTTAAGCGCTTATATGTGCTGGAATTTAATGTCCCATTATCAATTATATCTAAATAAAATTTCTTAAAAAAATGCGTAATTATTAGAGTAATTATTTTTTTTGCTTTATATTAATTTATATATATATATATATATATATATATATATATATATATATATATATATATATATATATATATATATATATATATATATATGTGGGGGGAGAGTTGGGGGTGGGTTCGGTAGATTCATTATCAGGAAATAATGACCGATAAATGTTAAATTATTTTAATATTATATTTTCAAAGAACAAGATAAAGCTATTTACAAATTTACAAGTCAATATCAAAGCACATTGTCCATTCTAACATCATTGTAGTTAATAATTCAAAGTTGATTGTCCTATCCGTTTGAACGTCTTTACGTCTTCATTTAGACTCTCCTCGTCGTTCTCTTCTCTCTCTCTTCTGCGGATGTCCGACGGCGAACATGTGAGTGGCCCTCTGGTGGCGCTTTGAATCCCACAATCGGCCATCCTGACGACAATAGCTGACCTCATCATTCGTCTACCAACAAAACTTCCTGAAAAAATGAATAGGAGCAGTAATATGTTCAAGAAGAAATTTGTAAACATTGTTGTCAATTCTCGTCTAATTCGTCTTTTCAATTCTCTTCTAAATCATCGTCGTTGTTCGTCGAATCTGGGATTCGGTCGTGGAGGACTCCTTCATCTTCATCTGGTTAGAGAATCGGTAGCTGCTTCTTCACTCTCGTCATTGGCCATCTTCAAAAGAAAACGTCTTGAACACATCTCAGTTATTATTCTTTTTAAAAAAATTGAAAAGGTAACAGTCTGAAATAAAAAGTTTTATTCTTAAAAAGTAGCAATTCTGTGGGTAAAAATGTCATAATCAAGAGTTGGTCGTCATCGGTGTCTTCTTTTCCTCTTTCAGCACATTTTAAGTTACATGGGGCCAAGGGTTCATGTACTCAGCAAAAGTACTAGTAATCAGGGGACCTTCGGTAAAACCAATTTTTTGCACATCGTATGTATCATTGCTTTTAACTTTTATTATTTTGTAGGGGCCTAAATATTTGTATTTTAGCTTGAAACCTGGACCTTGTTGTATACGTATAATAGCAACAATATCATTTAATTATCTTGCTTGTTTTCTTCTTAAGTTATAGGTTGTGCGATTTTCATTTTGAACTTTTAAAATTTGTTTTTTAGCTTCTTTTCTAAAGTTATCGCGATTATTAATGAAATATATTCGCATTTCTGCGTCTAAGAGATCTTTAATTTTAACGTAATTTTTTGAAACTATTAAAGTACCTTGTCTAATAATGTCAGTTCCTACAATTAAATCAAAACTTACAGAGTCATCATTTATAACAAAAATATTTGTATTAACTTTCGAATTATCAATTTCAACTTCTGCATTAAAATATCCTAGTGGTTTAATTGATTTCATTCCTAAACCAGTCAACAAAATATTGGAAGATTGTAAACTAACCATGTCATTAATTTTATTAAATAAACTCTTTTTTAATATGGTTTTCTGACTTTCAGTATCAATTAATGAAGTTACATTCAAAGTACCAATTTTAACATCCTTAAGAATTAAGTTTTCAGAACTGATCGCATTTATTTTCGGTTGATCATCAAATGAGCTTGTTTCTTTTGATTTCGGTCCGAAACTTTATGCCCAAAAGTCTGACATAAAAAACACTTTAATCATTTATCTTTATGTATACAATATTTAGAAATATGTGAACGTGAACCACAATTATAACACACTTTATTTCTTGAATCAAAGTTACCATCAAATTTTACTTTATTCTTATTTATATTTTCATACTTAGATTTAAATTTATCATTAAATTCATACCTTGAATTATATTTATCATTACCATCATATTTTGATTTATTTTTATCAAAAGAATAAGATCTAAAATTTGCATCATGTTTTGTTTTCATTTTATCGAAAGCATATTTACTCTTTGCTGATTCACTTTTCATTACTTCATGCACTTTAAGTTTATTTTTAAATTCCATTAAGTTTTTGCATCCATATAAAATAATTTTATTTTCATGTTTATCATTAAGTTCTTTAATCACATAATGTATTAACGCGGCGACATCAATTTTTCCACAGTGACAAAGTTCTTTCATTTTTAAAAAATTTCCTGAACGGATTCTGAATCTTTCATTTCCCTTTTACTTAATAATTCATGAAGATTAGCTGAATTTATTTCAACAGAAAATTTGTCGATTAAGGCATCTTTTAATATTTCCCACGAGATTATTTACGGCTCTGTTCTAACAAATAATAAGGCATTTCCACCAAGCGATATTTTAGCCAAAATAAACTTTTGCAAATCTGATAAATGGAATAGTTTTGATACATTTTCAAAACAATTATTTATGTTTTCATGCGACTCAGCATTAAATTTGGTAACTGCGTTTTTGATATCAGAATAATTGATATAAATATTTTGAAAATCATTCTTTTTACTATGTTCATTAACAATATCACACACATTTAAAGTATTATTTATATTTCCACACTGCATTGGAGAATCTGTTTCGCTTTCATTTTTATTTGTTTCGTTTCCGATTCCGACATACAGACGTCGCTTATTCTCTCCGCTAAAGAGTTCAATGAACACAATTGCTCAGGTATTCTTTTTCCTGTTTCAGATTTACTTCCTTCGAAAGAGATATTTAAAATATTAGAAATTGTAATTAATTCGTTCAAAGAAAAATTATCTTCTATTACTTTTAATTTCTTTTAAATTCTTAACTTTCAATAGAAAAACTGAAATCAGAAAATTCTCTTATACGCTTTCGATTTGACCAATCTCCGTCTGAATTGAAAATAATAAATTTATGTAGAACTTTTACTTTATCCGACTTAATGATCTGCAATGCAATGCAATGCAATATATATATATATATATATATATATATATATATATATATATATATATATATATATATATATATATATATATATATATATATATGATAATTATTATATAATTTTTTTTATTTTTATAAAAAAAATATATAATTTTTTATTTAAAAAAATTAAAAAATAAAATAATAATATTTTTGATGAATGTTAGATATTATTATAATACCAAATTAATCACAACATTAAATTTTCATCTCATTCTAGGAATTAATTATTTGTAGTACAATAAATGTTTCTCACGCTGAAAATTAATTTTCTTTAAAATATAAATCCATTATATTTGACGATGATCTGAATAAAAAAATTCTTAAGCAATATATCCATTGTTGCCAAAGAAGAAATCAACATGAATAAATATCATGAAAGTGATCTTATTGAAAATTCTTAATAAAGTATAAAACAAGTTTATGAAATCTTTCTATTTAAAATATTATATACTTCATACGTTTATAGAAGTGTTACCATAATATGTTCAACACAACATTAAGCTTTCTCTATTCAAGCAATTAATTAAACTTTATTCAAATTAATTTTCACCTAAATATTGAACTATTCATAATTTTACTATCGTCCAATGATATTTGTATAAAACTGTTTTCATTTAAAATATCTGTTTCAAATAATATGCTCGTTATTGCAATATAATTGTTGAACCCGAGTAAATACCATGGAAACAAACAATAATCTTTATTTTTATTGAAAGTCACTAGTGAGATATGAAACAAATTTATAAAAAATTGCATTCTGAATGAGTTTAAAATATTATTATAATAAATTATCCAAACAATTGTATGTTTCTCTGTTAGGAATGCCATAATTTTCATTCAAACTGATTTTTGTGCAAATATGAATTATCCATTTATATTTTCACGATATTGGTTTAAAATAGTTTTTTCTTGGAGAGAATTTACTCGAAATGATAAACCTGCTGTCATAACTAAACATTAAACTCTAAGAAATACCATAAAAATGAACAATAATCTTCCTTTTTACTGAAAGTTATTATTGAAACATAAAATATTGTTATAAAATTTTCCTCTTAAAATAATTACATTGAAGGAATTGAAAGAAATATTATCATAGTAAGAAATTAATCTTTATATTTTCTCTCATTCTAGAAATTAATTGATATTTATTCAAATTAATTTTTGTATATATTTAAAATTCAATATATCTTCATGATTTTGATATTAAATTTTTTCGACTGAATAAAATCTGTTTCAAAGGAATTAACTTTTAAATAATAATAAACTTGAAGAAGTTCTATAAAACTGAACATTAATCTATTAATAAGTATGTTGTTCCATTGAAATCCCTTAAATTATTAAATAACCACAAATTATTAATTTATATTTTATATTAATTTAATAAATTTTATCTTTATATTGAAACTTTTCAAATTTAAATAATATTGAATTATTACAAAATTAAAATAATAATGTAAAATTCTTCTCAATGAAACTTTTAAAAAATATGATTTCTTTTTTTTTAAACACGCATCGTTCACATTTTGCTATTTTTATTTGACTTCAACAATCAAAAGTACTGTAAATAAAGAATATATACATAGCATTTTTTATTATTTATTAAACCTTGAAAGCATACACATTTTTTATTGTAAAATAATGAACAAAAATTGCATGAAATTAAATATTTTCATTAAAACGGAAAAATTCTGCTACGAATTTTATTTCAATATAATATGTAAGAGTTTTTCGTTTCAAGTTTCAAAATTTGAAAAGTTTTTCTCAGCTGCTTAGATATTAAAGAAAATATCAAATTTGCGAAATAAATTTTTAACGAAGTGTTAAAAAATGTAATTAAAAATATATTAGAATAATACATGGTTAGAAATTATATACTAAATTAACATATTTACGCATTTATTAAACATTCAATAATTCTGCACATTAAATGCTAAAATAAACAAGTTAAAATTTATGAGTCTCTGTTTCATTTATTTTAAAATACTTCTTTCCCAACACTCTTATGATTTATTTCATGATCGCATACAAATTTGCTATTTGGTATTTATTATAATCAATGTACACACACTAAATATTTTATTATTATATTACGTAATTATACATATACGCAATAATTATCTTTGAATTTATATCGCAGGAGATTTTAAGTCACCTGTTTATACAAAATGATCAAACAGCAATCTGTTCACAGCATTGTAACCGAAGAACACGAGTCACGTGATCAAAATTTTCCTTCAACCCGGATACATTTCAAAAAAGGGGTGACTCTAGCACAAATAAATAAAAAATGAAAAGGCGAAAGTAACCATCACATCGTGCATAAAGGACCCTTGCCTACTTGAAAACCAGAAATAAAATCCACAATAAAAGGTGAGGCAGGCTTCCTTGATAAATGGAGCTTTCGCTTCTCTGAAGAGGGGTCGCTAAGTTAGCGACCACTGCGATATGTAATTAAAGTGCGATATTATCACGGATGCGGCGACGAGATTACGGACTATTTTACTGCGCTTCATCCCACGCGGACAGACGCAGCAGCCAAGTGGCAAAGCAGTAAATCGGCTTCATCAACCCGCAGGGAGTTTCGCATGCTGCATGCGTGACACTAACATGAACTTTTTTCATAATTTATGAAACATATATACTACTCTCCTTGTATTACAAGTCCTCTCCTCAATTTTCTTTTCAGCATGATTACAATGTTTTCCAAAGTCGGAATTCAGTCTTCTTTCCACAATCTTTTTTTGTTCCCCCACTTATTTAATTATAAGAGAATTTTACTTTCACTAAATTGCTTAAACAGATAAATTAAAATATGAGATAATAAGATCTGGTAAAAATAGAACTTTCACTGTACATAATAATACTGAATATATTTGTTTGACTATATTAAATAATAAAGTAATTTTCTAGTACATGCATTGCACAAAATGATATAAAGAAATTTTATCTCAATAGATTTATACTAAAATGATGGTTATACACAAAATTAAACAGCATTACATTTTTTTTTCATGATAAATATTTCTTGGTTTTCGATAAGATATTTAAGACTCATTTTGATAGTTATTAAAATAAAGTCTATTTCAATTTAATTGAAGAAAATTAGATTTTTTCCATTTCTAAATAAATTATTTATAAGGATAATGAAAACTAAAAATTTTAATGAAAACTAAAAATGTTTCTTAAGTGAGAAATTTTCACCTGTAGAATTTCCAATATAGTAATAAAAATACAAACTAATCTGTAAAAGCAGTTTAAGTATAAAGAAATTCTATTTTATTCCAAAGTATTTGAATATTAAATAAGGTAATTGATTGTTCAATGCATTTATACAGAAATGGTTGTAGAATTATATATTATTCTACGATAAGTAATTTAATCAAATTCTCAACACTTTTTAATAGCTATATAATAAGAAACTGATTTAAATAAAAACATATTACCGGCATTTCTTATGTTAAATGTATCTCAAATGTTTCAGGTTTAATGTTGCTAAGCACAAACAATGGTATTGTTGAGATATAGCTAATGTAAGAGTCTTAACATTAGAAGAACAAATAAAAAATTATAAAAAGGGCAATATTTTTTTTCTTGCTAAATTTAAAACGAAATGTTATTCAAATATACTTTTTAGCAGACTTGTATTTTTAATGGTAAATTTTTTTTCTCGTGGGACATTTACATTTACAAACATTTATTAATAAAAAATATGTTTTATTTAAATCATAACAAGTTAAAAAATGTTTCCAGTAAAGATGTAACGGATAAGACTTGCAAGAAGAGAAAACGAATAGACAAATTAACGGATAAAAAATAAAGAAACACTTTACAATTTTTTTTTCATGTTTAATTTTAAGAATGATTTATTTTTTATTTGAAGAAAGGTTCATAAGATGTAGTAAAAATATGCAACACTTATTAAGGAATTAAATTTGATTCAATCAAAATATTATCTATTTTTCTTATCCAGTTGAATTTGAAAAACTGTCAATTTATATATATATATATATATATATATATATATATATATATATATATATATATATATATATATATATATATATATATATATATATATATATACAGGGTGATTATAAAAAAACTTTGCCAACATCTGCACTTCTAGCGTCCATTCTATTTAACCGATCAAGATGATACTTCAAATATAGTTCTTTTGAGATATGCGCTCGAGATTCTGTGAATGGCAACACAGTGGCCCTCGCGGTTACAGTTATAGTGACAGAAACTCGAAATTTTCGAATGGCAACGCCTATTTTTCGAATGGCAACGCCTATTATTTCGCATGTGCTGAACATCGCAAAATGTTCAGCACATGCGAAAACCCTAAATAGCGTTGAAACGGTACCGATATGTCCGAAAACCGACGTGTTATACACATACAAACAGTTCTTCAAGGCGCACGGAGGAATAATGCATACGACAGGGACAAGACACTGCTCAATGATGAGAACACACAGAAAAAAAAATCTTTATTAATTTCAAACATTTTCCACATGAGTGCCATCACAGGCAATTACGCATTGCATGCGGGAGACGGTGGACAATGTCGCTGCACGCAACATGGCACGAGGGATGTTTCCAATCTCACGCCGTATAGAATCCTTTAAGTCCGACAATGTTTGAGGATTGCACAGATAAACTCTGGATTTGAGATAGCCCCAAAACCAGAAATCCATAGGCGTCAGATCTGGGGATCGCGCAGGCCACGGAAAAGGATAATAGCGTGAGATGATGCGATCACCAAAATGCTGATCCAGGAGCCTTTTAACTGACCTCGCTATATGTGGAGGTGCGCCATCTTGCATCCAAACAATGTCATTGAGTGCATTCAGCCGACGCAACTCCGGTAAGACATAATTTTTCAGCATGGCTGCATACCGAGGGCCCGTTACAGAACATGTTGCAGGGCCAGTCGGGGTCGTTTCCTCAAAGAAGAACGGGCCCAGAACAAATGTAGCTGTAATGCCGCACCACGCAGTCACTTTGGCGTCAAATAATGGTACTGGCGCCACAGCATGAGGATTCGTCTCTCCCCAGTGCACACAATTCTTTGTGTTAATGCTGCCATTTAAGGTGAAATGCGCCTCGTCCGTCCATAGTATGCGAAGTGGCCAGTCGTTATCCGCATCATATCGTAACAAAAATGCATTTGCGAAGTCCAGACGTTGTTGTGGGTCACCCGGCTCCAACATCTGGACGCGCTGGAACCGATAGGGAAACATGTGAAGTACCGAGCGCAAGAGCTTGCGGACCGTTGAGTTCGGAATATCCAACACGCGCGCTATGCCTCTTGCGGTTTCTGTGTGTCCTGCAGTCACTGTATGGTGCACTTCCATGACAACGTCCTCAGAAACAGTTGGCCGTCCGGAGCGCTGTTTGTCACAGGTGCAGCTTGTATCTTCAAATTTCCGCACTAAATCACGCAGAGCTTGCAGAGTACATGGGCCGCGTCGTTGTCGATGATTGCGGCGATACACACGCAAGGCTTCCGCAGCGTTCATCCCATTTTGGTAATAGAGTTTGATCAATTCACCGCGAACTTTCCTAGGAAGACTCATATCGTCGGCATGTGCGAGTTCCCGAATGACGACTTCGCATACCCGCTTGGTATTTTATAGGTTTCCTACGCTGAATATCTGGCGACCGGCGTTCTGTGATTGGTTTCTTGACTCTGTCACATGCAAATTTATTGCGTGCGCCCAGATCGTGTTTTATTGGCCGGTTTTCAGAACTCTTTTTTGTGTTTGCAGAACACGTCCGTTTTTAGACATATCGGTACCGTTTCAACGCTATTTAGGGTTTTCGCATGTGCTGAACATTTTGCGATGGTAAAAAGTAGACGTTGCCATTCGAAAATTTCGAGTTTCTGTCACTATAACTGTAACCGTGAGGGCCACTGTGTTGCCATTCACAGAATCTTGAGCGCATATCTCAAAAGAACTATATTTGAAATATCATCTTGATCGGTTAAATAGAATGGACGCTAGAAGTGCAGATGTTGGCAAAGTTTTTTTATAATCACCCTGTATATATATATATATATATATATATATATATATATATATACTATGTATATATATATATATATATATATATATACTTATATCCTTATTTGAATGTAGTATTACATAGTAAATAAGACCGAGTTGTTAGCATTTTTATTTGATTAAAAATAAATATTTTTTTGCATTAGCAATACAAGAAATTAAAGAACTCTGTGCAGTCTGAAAATACAATTAAATAGATTATTGAAAAAATTTTATATTTAATAATTAAATAAATGATTTTTTTATATATTTTGATAATAACAGTTATAAGTTTGCAACTGCCATGCTCTTGCAATTAAACTTAGAATTGGAGCAAATGTTTTTACTGAATAACAGCAAATTTATTAGAAATAGAAAACTTTTAAATTTTGTGAAAATTTATTTGAATCTAATTCCTCTATTTAATAATTTTCTTCTTTTATTTTTCTCTAAACAAAACATTTATAATTTCTTCCTATTCTTAGCTTTTAATTACCAGTATATTCCTCATTATTGCAAAATATATATTTCCCAACTATTTTTATTCATGCATGGAATTCTAGGATTTACGGACTTGTCTTCATTTTAACAGTTCAAAGGTTCTAATTCCACCTCGGGTTCGTAGTGGTTAGGGATCCTCTTTAAACCATGTGTACCGGTCTAATTAAATCACGCATGCGAAAAAAAAAACCGTTGAAGGAAAAAAACCAACAAAATTGGATTCATGGAGACAATTTCTCAAAAACAAAGATTAAATTATCTTTTCATAAAAAAATCTTTTTCTAAACTAAATTTGCCTTAGCTTACATTTTTGCATATGAAGTCTAATTTGACCAAAACTTTAAAATGGATTTTAAGTCACTGAAGCTTCACGCGTAGAAGAAAATTTATTTATTGCAATGGAATTCAAGGCTAGAGATGATTATTTAGTAGCTAGCTTTGTTTTTATTATTATTGTAAAGTTACTTACAGTGTTAAAGTTTGCTCAGACATTTCATATTATAAAGAAAACTTTTAAATTCGAAACCTATTTCTGCAGTTTGCATTTTATATTCTCCTTCACAAACAATGAAGTGTGTTCTTAAATAGCAACTGTAGCTGTTTATAGAAATGAAATATAATACTCCTTAAAATTCTATACTTTTTACCAACGTACAGCTCAATCAGGTAGTGAAATAATTCAATTAATATTCTGAACAAAAATCTGGGATCAAATTATAGCAACCCATTACAAATATAACAGGAAGGGAACAGAAATTAATTGCCTCACTTTGAGTAGTTGAGGCACGAGAAGTTCATAAAAATCGTTTTAGATTAGGCACGTTCAAGAGATTTCCGGTTAAAACAAAAATTAGCCAACATTCTCAATTTGAAACTAAACTGAAATCTTTGTAATATTTTGAGAATTCACTGAGCGTTCCCTTATTTAATTTCTTGCTTATACGGGAAATTCATAATTTAGCTAACTACGCCAATGATGTTGTAGCAATTCATCACATTCTGTTTTTACTTTTTTTTTTCCTCGCGTCAATTTAGAGTATTTCTAACAGATTAAAATACATTTAAATCAATTTTGGAATGAATTTATTCTTTTATATGAATTTTTGCTGCAACAGAAAAGATGAAATTATATTTTAATGAATTTTAGTTTCAATTTTTATTTTATATAAATTTCTACGCAACTATAGAATCTGCTGCGAATTTTTAATACGAAATTTTTATGTAAATTGTTAGTATTATTGGAAATCAGTTTTGTGTAATAAGTTTTAGATTAAATAAAGTATTAGATTAAATATTACATTTCAATAAAGTTTTCAATCAAATTTTTATATTAAATTAATTTTTGCAATTGCAGAATCAATTGTGAATAATTTATGGGGATATATATATATATATATATATATATATATATATATATATATATATATATATATATATATATATATATATATATATATATATATATATATAGATATATATATATATATATACACTAAGTCATGGAGATTTTATTTACTCCAGAAATTATATATGTGTATATATATACATACATATATGAGTAAATAAAATCTCCATGACTTAGCTAATTACAACTACTAATATTGAAGTAATTCAAGACATTTGGCTTTCATTCTTCCTTCAAGTAAACTTTACGTAATATTTCTATACAATATATTGCAATACATTTCATTCCTTTCAGAAGTTTTTTTCTTTTTATCCACTTCCAATATCAAGATCATGTTAGATACGTTCATGATTTTCTATTTTTGTGACCAAAGCAAGTAAACACAGTCAATTGCCATGTAATTTTATTCCATGCTCAAATGAAGAGGTCAACACCAAAACTACGCTCTCCCCACCATGTCAAGTTGTAGCAGAAGATGGACATTGAACCCTATACAATTTTGAGTCGCACAATTTCTTTCTTATTACTAATCATCGGCTGGCTGAGTCGTGCACCAATAATGGTTTGACTAGGTAACAATCTGTTCTAAATTAATGAAATTACAGATAGTTGTTTACGCTTTCTTCTGCAGCTGCAGCTCAAAAATTATAAACATTTTTATTAAAATTTTAAATTCTTTTTTCTTACAAGTTGATTAAATTGAAATTAAATAAAAATTTCGCATCTATAAAATTGAAGTCTGATTTCAATACTTATTATTGTATATCCAAATCCTTATAACTACATTTTTTTTATATTCATGCATAATATTTTATAATCATTAGAATTGCATTGTAATATGGTCATAAAACATTAACAAAATTAATTAAATCGCCATATACTTATAGAATATATCTTTCCGTTTCTTAACTGCCAATAAATTGTAAAACTATATAACAATTTACCTTATATTCCCTTTACTATTTTGTGATTTAAAATTAAATTGCACTATAAAGTTGTAATAAAACTGTAGATTACAAATAAAGAAATCAACAAGAAATTTAAGTCTCAAAAGTATTGTCAGCGGTAATAATTACATTTCTGAGAAAACTGTAATAGCTGGACTAACACTTATTTAATTACAACTCTTTATTAAGGAATACGCAGAAAAAGTTATTCCTTTTAATATCATATTTTAAGACAGGTCTTAGCATATCTTGTATTTTTAAACAATCTTTACTTTAACGTTTCTAAAAGCAATTAATTACATTAAATTAAAATTCATATTTTTAGAAGTTTAAACCTATGTCCATACTTTATGGTTTGCCTAAGATGTATATTGTTAATCAAGCGTAATTTCATTTTTGATAAAAAAAAAAAAATCATAAAAAATTGCGCAGTATAATTTAAAGAATATTATAAAATTGATTGTGATAATATATATAACGCTGTTAAATTGTTATAGGATTTTGTATAGGAAATTGTATAGGATTTTAATATATGAAAAAGAGAAAGAGAAAATTGATAATATAACTGAAATAAAAAAAGTAAGTACACCACTTCTCACTAGAGTCTAAGATCATGAAAGCGTCTTTTTTATACTCAATAAATTTTAATCAATTTAATACTGTGAGGGGTTTTAATCACACAGTGTTGTGAAAAATTAATAAATAAAATTTTAGAAATTAAATTCAAAATTTTGTGTACATAAAAATTATAAATAAAAATAAAAGTTTACGTTTAGTTTTTTTGGTACACCTAAATAAGCTCAAATAATGCTCCGAAAACAATGGAGTTGAGATGTTTACATGGTTTAGAGCTGTAGGAATCTAGAGAGTGTTAATAAACTAGAAAATATCAATATTTTGGTGTTCCTATATTTAGTATACGTATTTAAAAATAATTTTTATTAATAACTGTATTTATTATAAAAGGTACAGGAAAAATTTCAGATGATATTCACAAAATGCATTATAATTTTTTAAAGCATAAAATTTGCAATAAAAAAATGTTTATTATTTTCCAGTTTTTAAATTTATTTAAAGTTTTCACGTGTTTCCAATTTTTTCACATTCTATTTATTTCTAATGTAAATTTTTAATTATGACATTCAAACTATAATGAAAAATAACAAAACAAATTACTTTATTTTTTGGGGCATAACATTTAACTATAAGTGATATACATTAAAAGTTCATATTATTCATATCCAAACATTATTTAACTTAATGATTAATGATATGTATTGAAAAATTTAAGATTATATCAAATTACTTTTCAATAACAAAATACATAGTTTTCAACTTCATCAGTGTCATTATATATATATATGGCAATGCATGTACAAATTGGTGATTATGTATTATCACACTAAAGAAATAGAGTGATATACGCATGCAATTTACATGACAGGAAGTAGATTTTAAGTAATGTAAATGACTACTTCCTAAAAACATTATTAACATCTACTATCCCAGCCGGCATTTTTTCCAGATCTTACACAATAGTAATCGTCTTATGGTTACTAAGTGACAGGTTCGCCACCCTACGACATCAAGTATGGACCATGAACTGTGGTATTGTATTAAATCTGCTTAAATACCTGTAAATGTAAATTTGATCTCTATTTTATGGTTGAATTTTTCCTTGCGCGCATGATTGCTATCAAAGGTGATTATTCTGGTTACTGATTCTTAGAATGAATGCTTCTGAATTTCTGTAAAACTTAGCTACTTTTGTTTCCAGAAAAGGTATTATGCCTTTTTTACTGTTTGAGGTATAAATATTACGTCTCTTTTATGCACTGGAATACATTCAAAGAATATTTCCACATCATTTGGAAGCTATTCATTTCAATGTATAGGGTATTCATAAAGTCGCGATTCCCTCCTTTAACTTTTTAACTCAGATAGTTTATAGTCCTAATAGTAAAACTAGTAGATTATAGTAAAAAAGCTTCGAAATATATGTTAACGCCATTATGAACTGCGTGAGCAGACAACTTAATCGCCAATGGTGAAAAAAAATTTGAAATCTGGTAATCCTATATCGAATACTAAAAGATAAAATGAAAAAGTCTGATTCAAAGCTGTAAGGCAGCACTGATTTATAACAGAACGACATCTCCGACAAGCATGTGATGAAAAGAACAGGTATTACACCAACTGATTTATGCTCGATTTCCAATACTGTTACGTCACGCAACACGTCAGAATGAATGTACTTTTGTCTTCTGTTAAGAAAACTGGCGGTAATACATTAAATCATCGCAACAACAGAAGGCTTCTAGTGATTAGTTGCTTTTTTCGGCATGTATGGTAATGTAACAGTAATAATGCAACACTCATAGAAAATATTAAAATTTTAATCGTTATATAGTGAATTAAAATAAATATAAATAATATTAATTCATTTCATAAATTAGTTATTATCACAATGAACTGCAAAAAGTTTTGTTTTTTGTCGATTCATTAATTTTTTTATTCGTTAAATAAGTACATGTATAATTAATTTGGATAATAATTAATGTTAATGTGGAAAAGTTTTAAAAGCATACATTTATTCAGTATTTCATACATTTGTTCAGCATACATATATTCCTTTTTTTCAGTAGTTAATTAGTAATATTTTATAATAAACGCGTCTATAAAAATTAAATAAGTTTTCTTATATATTAAAATTAACCATTAAAAAATTTAAGTTTAAAATTTTTGAGAGAATTATATAAAATTAAAACTAATTGCATTCAACTTCGATAAAATTTAGGATAGAATTATTATTTCAATGTATTAATGTAATCAGAAATTAAGAATCCAGAAAATGTTCACTGAATTTTGAAAAAAATTTTTATTTATCCATAATTTAATTTACTATTTATAAATTAAATCTCTCTTCAATTTTCTTATTATTAAAATTATCGATTAAAAAATTTAATTGTTCAAATTTTTGAGAGAATCCCATGAAATTAAAATTAATTGCATTTAACTTCGATGAAATTTAGGATTGAATTGTTATTTCAATATATTACGGTAATTAGAAATTAAGAATCCAGAAAATAATCACTAAATTTTGAGAAAAAATATTTTATTTACGCATAATTTAATATACTAACTTACTTTAGCATTTCTTGAAAGATAAAACAATTTAAAAATAAATATTAATTGCTCTTATCGATTAATTTTCTGATTAACTCAATATTACTTAAAAGGATATACATTCGTTATCTATTAATTTTGTATTTTATTTCGACTTTTTCAAGAAAAAGTATGAGTAAGAAAAACATAAATTATACTTAGATTATTTTTGATTTACCTTAACATTTCTTAAAAGAAAAAGAATTAATCAATCAATCAATTAATTTTCTGATCCACCTTAATATTTTTATAAAAAAATTAATTTAATTATTTTAATACATTTATTTTCTGATTTATCTTAACATTTTTCAAAATATACAACTGTCCTTCAAATAATTTTATCATTCATTTTAACATTTTCTAAAAAATCAAATTATATATCAAATAATTATTTGATTCACTTCAACATTTTTAAAATGAAAGTAACGAATTATCAATAGATTCACACTTTTATAGGAGTTTTAATATTTTTTAAAAATAATTACTCATCAATTAATTTTATGATTTGCATTAACATTTCTTAATAGAAAATTTTTGCGAAAAAAAAATCAATTATTTTTCGATTAATTTGAAATTTGTGTCAATATTTCTTAATGGAAAAACCATAATAAATTTCTTGATTTCTTTTTCTTCTTTTAAAAAAGAATTATTTAAATAAATGGCAGTAATTATGTACCGATTAGTTTTCTTATTTACATTTCTTGAGAAAAATGACATTAGATATCCGTTGATTAATTCCATAATTTAACTTAACTTTTTATAAATGAATAGATTTGTTGTAAATTGACTAAAATTTTCTCAGTCATGTTAATATATTTTATAAAAAGATTATTATGAAAGAAAACCAATATCTCAAATTAAATTTTTAATTAACTTATGCATTCTATAATGTATAGATATATTTCTTTGCATTTACTCAATATTTACACTATGAATGATCGTAACTTTTCCTTAAAAATAAATTCTCTAGTCACTTAGCATTTTCTCCATGAGATAAAGAAGGTATATATGTCTTCTGCTTGCTATTCACGAAAAGTTTGGTAATCAATCAATTTGATCTGAGGTCTAAACGTGAAACAAAGACAAATTCATCATAGTCACGTTACAATTGAAAGTTCTATATAGCAAGTCTTTTATCAAACAGGTTGCCACATTCTATTAATTCAATTTTTTATTCCATCACGCCTTTCGCTAAGGATAAGTACTTAATGAAAACCTTTTAAAACACCCAAGCTACTGTGTTACTTCTTTTAACTGCAACTGCATTCGCTCATGACGAGTAGCATTCATAAATGAGCTTAATTTCTGTGAGCTGGAATGGCTGCAGGGTTGACATTCAACCCTCGGTCCTCCAACAATTGTTATTCCACGCACTGCAATTATAAACAATCCAAATTCAGCTTCTTTAACAGCGTAATGCGATTGAATTAAAAGCTTGATAAATCAACTCTGCATGTCACTGTTGGAAAAGTTCAATCTTCTTTTTTTTTTTCTTTTCTGGAGAGCTCTTAAATGATATAAAAGAGATGTGACTGGAAAGCTTTTAGTAACAGCACTGAAGCATTTCACATCTTATTGTCTTGTAGGAAGTGCAATGACTTGAAGCGATTAATAGATTTGACGTGCTAAGTTTTTCATCTGCGCCGTAATTGATCACAAAATTATGTGTTTGTACGTGATAGCTAAAACAGCCGACACAAACATCGCTGTCATGTTTACAAATCTACTGAGTAAAACTTAACACAATAAAATTGGAAGTATTTATTACGTTTTTTATAGAGATAAAAAAATTAAGTAAAATTTTTCCAACGAAAATTCCAGTTTTCCAATTCTTTCTTATAAGCAGTTTGATTTTTCTAAGAAGGACATATACAACTTTAAGTTATACAACTTAAGTGCTTAGACGCTAAATTTTCAACAATGCAACGCATATATCAATACACATCTCACATATTCACAGAATTATTGAATAAAAATATAAATTTTTCTATTTGGTTAGCAAATTATATAAATAAATGAGCAGTGATTTTACCAATGTGGTGTTTTTGTGTCCTTATAAGGTTATTTTATAAAATTATCAATATTTCAATGTGATTCTCATATATAGATAAATGTGAATCACTTCTACAAAGTGGCGTTGCATGTATTTAAAAGTATGATTTTTCTATACAGATATGAATATTTCAATGCGGTTTGCAAAGTAGAAGAGTGCATAAAAATTGGTGAAAATATCATTGACAAAATCCAAATTCAAATACCCTGTAATTACAGTCCCAGGTAAAAAGATATTGATAAAAAGATATTAAATATAAATATAAAAAGATATTGTATAAATATAAAAAGATAAAAAGATATTGTATATCAGATAAAAAGATAAAAAGATATTGTATATATGAAGAGACTAAATGTAATAATCTTACTGACTTGTGGATAATTTAGATCAAGATTTGTAATTATTTTCTATTCGAAATGTAAATAGTTTAGTTTTTAAAGGCTTTACATGATATACAATTTGATGTGATTGCCTTTTTAAAGCAAAGTTTCCTTCTTTTCCTTCTATTCTAATGCTTTGTTTTGAGATATGGAATGAATATTTTCCATTATTTGATCTAAGCTTAAGTTCATAGAAGTAAATCGATATTGATTGTTTGTTTTTCTTACCTTTGAAAAATCCTTAAATGCTTTTTCTTAAATTTTATTTACGATCACATATAACGATAAACTGTACAATTTTGATGCAAATGTATGTAAATTACATGGTTTGAAGTTATCATAGTAGGATAATGTGTTTATATATTGTTCCATTTTATATATGTTCATTAAACAGATATTTTACACTTAATTTTTTATTTAATTATTATTCCTAAAATGATATTTTAATTATTCCTCTTTAATTACTATTATTTCTTAATTCTGAAATACCACGAGTGATAGAATGTTTTTTAAAATTCATTTTAAAAGCTATACACTTAATGTTCCCCGTAAATCTGTCTTTTTCCTTAGCTTTTTTTGGGTACTAAAAGTTGTAGAAAATAGTGTCCAGGTACAGAAAAGCGACTATGCTTTGTAAAATAAGACAAATGAAGGTCAAAGTTCAATCCATTCAGCTGCTATGATTGGGTAAGCTTTATTTATGCAATTACCCTATAATTTTCAATACTACATAATTTTAAAAACTAAAAATTATCTGTGAAAAAATCTTCTTAAACTAAAAGCTGTTTTATGAATATATTTTCTGATAAACGTCCATAATTATTATCTTATAAACGTCGTGTCAAATACACTTCAAAAATAAACGGTGAAATTGAATTGTTAAGGATCAAGAGCCAATTCTAGCAACCCGCTGTCTCTATATCTTCACCCAGTGGCCCATGACGGGGTAGCGATGAGAGACGAGCAATGTTGAGGACCTAACCAGATTAAGAGGTAGGCCGCATTTTCCAGGGGCGGCGAACAAATAATTCAATTAAGAACAACGGTGACGACGACGCACTTCCAGGTGCCGCCCAGGCCGGGTGTGGACAATGTCACCTGCGCGTCTTGCTCTGCAGAGGGCCGCCAATGGCAGAAACTCGGCGCTGTCAAAAGAGTTTTGGTCCTGGCGTGAGATACGTTGAACAGACCCCCTGCATCCCAGCCTTATATTAGGTTGGGAAAACTAGCGCAAATTAGACATGTTGTCGATGTTGTGGTGCAGCGGAAAAAAGTTTTGATTTAATTTCGGAGAAAGGAGACGTGAGTTGAGGCTGAGATTGTTACGAACAAATATTTTCATTCCGGATTAGATTGTTGGGATAACTATTCAGTATAGTTGACCATTTTCAACAAGGAAAATTAAGTTTAAATGTGTAATAAAATTAATTTTGTAATGGTCATAATCTTTTTGGTATGATTATAAAAGTAATTTTAGATGGTCATTAACTATTTTGAATTACATTATAATTTACTCCAAAACAAAGTGAATTCAGTGTAAAAAATAATTACAGCAATAACTGGATTTTTAATACAACATTTAATAAAATATTTCCTTCTTTCCAGAATATTATGCTGAAAAATGGTTTTCTTGTTTGACTAAATTGATTTAAATCATTCAGAATATATTAGCGAACATTAAGCTTAAATTTAAATACGAAGCATGTCGTATCATTTTTTTTTAAAAAATTAAATTTACATTTATTATTAAAAAAGGATTTTGAGGTATAAATATTAAAAAAAAATTTTGAATTAAGAAGTTTTATCACAAAATTTCTGCTAATTCAATTTGCATAATAATTTTGTATCTTAATCTGTTCTAGTTTTCATAATTAAGAAATTTAAGCGATCATTTATTTTTAAAATATGTTAAAAAATGGTAAAATGCCAATTTGTTTAAGAAGTTGTATTCCATATCACTTTATGTTATTTTTCTTCCTAAGATATAGAAACTAATCTTTACTATCAAGTTAAAATAGATTTCAAATACTGACACATTTTTATTAAATTTTTAGAACTGTTTGATTAGACAGTTTACATATCTGTTATATATACATACATATATATATATATATATATATATATATGTGTGTGTGTGTGTGTGTGTGTGTGTGTGTGTGTGTGTGTGTGTGTGTGTGTGTGTGTGTGTGTGTGTGTGTGTGTGTGTGTGTGTGTGTGTGTGTGTGTGTGTGTGTAATGTATGTATATATGTATGCATATATATTCCACACATCCATTGAAATAAAATGTATAGCTCCATTATTTAAATGTTTTACAACGCATTTTCTACAATTTCAGAACAAAAGAGAGAGAGAGAAAGAGAGAAAACGATACAGAAATAAGGGCTGCCAAATCAAACACAAAACTGCAGAGCATTTTTGTGGCCTAAGTCAACTCAAGTAATTCGTGAGTACATATTTTAAATTCATAAAGCTGAAAATAACGAGTAAAGAATGCTCGTGATCAGAAAGTGACTGAAGAAACCAAACCAGTGTTTTCCTTAAGAGCATATCAAAATATTTATACTAAAATTAAATTAATTATAAATTATATGCTTACAACTTCAAATGTGCAAATATTATAAAATAAAAGTTTTCAACGCGAAAGAGATAAAAAAAATATTGCAAAAGTACGACTGAATCGCAAAAATTGATCAATAGGACTAGAATTATCTCATTACTGCGTCTGAATGGAGCTGCGTAGACATGTCATATTACTTCTCTATTGGAACATTTCTCAAAACATTAATCTTTTCCCACATCTGACGCTGGAAACGAAAAAAGAGAGAAATGTTGGTGAAAATATCCAATCCGCTTCATAAATTATTGCTCTCTTTTTTTATCTTCTATCTTTCACATGGCTACATTTTTTTCCGAATTTGAGTACACACGTGTATGACATATTATTGCATCTCATTCAACAGATATGCATATTTATCACTTTTAAGACCATTCCGAGGAAAATGAGGGGGGTCGAATCATTTTCTCCCCTTTCTATTTGGGATTCATTTTTTTCTCTTTTCTTTAAAACCTTGATCGAAAATCACATGACGAGGCTTTTAATTTATTAATTTAGCTGAATCCATATGCGACGTGCAAAGTACAAAATGTGTTCCAAGAAGTCCGCGTTTGACTGAAAGAAGGTTTTGGCAGGGTGAATAGTAAAAAAGTGTAAGTGGTATACTGAGACACATCATTGTTGCAAAGAATATAGTGTGCAAGACATGGCGTACGATTATTACCACAATCATTACTTGAGGAATAACACAGTATTTAATGCTCTTACTGTTTTCAAACCCATTCCACGTAGGCCGATGTCCTTATGGAGTGTGCTTCATTTTAGAAAGCCTTTTATTCACTGTTACCCGTGGTTCGCAGGGGTGAGTAATTTGAAAAATTATTTCTTCATTCTACACACATGTATTTCTTACATTTTTTATTCATTATAATATTACCGTATTATCAAAAATCTATAAAATAGTTTTTAATTGATTATTATCTTTTTTTATTTTTAGCGTTGGCTTAACTTTATTTACATTTTTTAAATAATTTTATAAAAATATATTACCTGTGATAACATGGTAAGAAAAGACATCATTTTCCTGTTCGGAAGCTTGCAGGTTTGATACATGAATCCTTTTTGATGAGTTTCTATGTAAGTCAATTTTTCGAAATGTTCAATATTTTTCCTTTGGTATGATGGGATTATTCGGTAAAAAAATATGGCAGCTTAGACCTCATTATTTGAACTAGATTCAAAATTTCAAGGCGTTTGATTATGTTAAGCGGCTTTGATTGCCAGAAATATGCAAAAAATATTGTAATACCTAAATATAGAAGAAACGCTGCTGGATCATATCATTATAAAAAAATAATTATTGTAATAATTTAAGAAAAGCGATCAGTTTATTTTCATGAATTAATTAGTTTTTGAGTAAAAATATGTATTTTTTACAAATCAAAATTTAACATAACATTAATTAGTAGGAATTTTGATAAAACACATTATTGGAAATTTATTTCTCTCTCTCATAGTACTTGTATTTTTATTTTATGAACATTTTACTAGATTACCTTCTTATTTAGTATATTACTAAACTTTCTATGTACTGATGACATAAAAGTAATGAATTTTAACCTAACATGTAGTTGATCAAATCAGTTTTAAATTACATATTACGAAATTTTAATGAAATATAGGGAAAGTTTACAAATTAAAACAATGGTATAATTTTAACACAAAATATAATTGGATATGTTAACATTGAAATAATAATATTTATTAGTCATCTTCTCTTTAATATGATATAAAGTTAATTTAAAAATAAACCATTCTATATAATTTAAAACTGAACTACTAAACTCTGTGGCACGACAGCCCATGTTGGCCAAGGCCTTCATTGCCTATCACCTTTATCCTGATAGAGAGGCCCTGGGATGCGAAACATATGTCACGAATAGGTGGGCTGCCTAACGCGAAACCCCTACTGCTTAGTTCCCAAGATTCTTGGTACTCAGTTTATCGACCCACTGAAAGAATGAAGGGGTGAGTCAACCTTGCCCAGCCTGAGGATCGAACATTGCACCTGTGCCTTTGGAGCGGGGAATGCTACCACGAAGCCATCGGGCTTCATTCTATATTATTTATTAATTATAAATTTTACATGAAAAAAGTAATTTACAGTATGGAAACAATGTGTCACACTCAGTGCAAGCAATGAATGTTTTTGCAACCAAACCACTAAAAAAAATATTTTAAAAATAGCCATATGCCAAATGTTTAATTTAATGTTTGTATGCGTATAGAAATTTTTTATAATCGTATAGAAGAGCCCTTAATTTCTGAAAACTATTATAAATCTTGTACATCCACTAAATATTTTTCCTTTGAGGACTTTATGTAGATTATTGAGTCTAATTTACATTCCGGAAAGGAAGAAATAGGGAAAACTTTCAAAATCACACCTCAAAAAGTGTGCAAGTAGGAAATAGAAGAACGAATTTCTAGATTAGGTATACTTAGTATACAACCCAGGATCTTCTATTCCGAAAAGTGTATTTAATTATTAAGTCATTGTAAACTCATATTATATATATTGCTGTGAAATTATCGACATTATTTTATAAATAGTATAATTTAGAAAATACAATATATATTTATGCTAAATTATACTTTTTTCAAATAATATCGATAATTTTACTGTACCAATGAAACTAGTTGTTCACGCCTTTTATTTCAGCCTTTCTGCTCAATATATATTCAAGTAGAATCAATTGTTTAAGGGTGTCTCTACCATATATTATATCCCAAGTAGGAATTAAACTCATGAACTGTTCGATTAAAACCAGAGCATGCTATTCAGCTGTTACCTGGGACCATAAAGACCATAAGAGCATTATAATAAAATTTAAAAAATGATATAAATTTGAATTTTTTCTAAAAAATTATAAATATATTCCTTAAAAATAAAGTATTGAACTCATAAGCATAACTTCTTAGAAATCTTATCTTGAGTGCACCAAATGCACTTCGGCATAGGCCTCCCCTGAACATCTCCTCCACTGTGTAGGACTTTTTCATGAGGACCTTATTATTTCGCCTCTTATTGTTTATGATTTTTTGAGGATACACGACCTCCTGGACATGGTCTAACTCTAGATTGCAGATAGACCTTGAGGAATAAGCCACAACAACAACATAATTTTTAAATTCTACTTATTAATTTAAATACATATTTAGAAAGTTCCTCATCAAGTTATTAAATTTTGACTAGACTTCTCTTATATCTTTACATAAGTAGTAAGTCAATGGTTAGAGCTCTGTCCTACAGTTTACAGCTCGTAAGTTCGTTTCCACTATCGACATAGGTGTTTGTTGCTATCATAATATAATAAACACTGTAAGTCTCGATAGAATCAGCATTAGTGAGCAAAAAGCAATGAAATCAATTTCTCTAGTTATTCAAAACAATTACATATTTTCATCGCAAACTCAAGAAGTTCCTTAAGATTTGATTTAATAATCTCCTTGCGTCTTATTTTCAAAGTTATACATCACTTCTTACAATTTTAGAAAAGTAGATGTTTTTTTTTCAGAGTAAGCACTCTGGAGCGAATTATGGCGCTACGAGACGATGAAATTACCATACGTTTCCTACCACTCGGGAAATTAACTCGCATTCTTCGCCTTGACTTACACGGAATTTCTGCGTTTCTAATAATTTTCCAACTGCTATCTTTCTTTGTTGATGCCAAGGGAATTGAAGAGTCATTCTTTGCAAACATTTATTTGCTGAAAAGCAATCTCGCATTCTTCTAGTGACCATTGGCCAGATCTACCAAACGTGCCAAACAGGAAAAGCAAAACAAAGGCTGAAAAAAAAGCAGCGGCAAAAGTCAGAAATCTTCAGATCCCTGGAGGTTTCGGAAGATTTGAATAACTGGGAAGAGGGGAAATAGGATTAACACCTGGATCCTGAGGGTCGTTTGACCCCTTTCCGGTAGCCAGGAGAGATATCGCATTTATTTTTTGGAGACGTTTGAATTTTTTTTTTCTGTTTCTCTTATCCATATCATCTATTGAAGTATCAGATTTAGGGTTGCTCTATTCCAGCACTAGAAAAAAGTGGTGAAAATCCCCTCTTTTGCGCCAGATTCTTCTTTCACATAATACTAAAATTATTTAAAAATTGTTTTAAAATATAAAATTAATGACATTATAATGCAGTATCTCTTCGTTCTCATGATATTTAAAATTACATTTAACCATTATTATTACTGAAAAATGATCAGTATTTCAACAAATTATGTTACAAGATAACTTTTTAAATGTTTCACTTCTACAGTTAAAAAATTCAAATTTTGTTGCAAATTTTTAATGGAACTCATTGATAAATAGAAAAAAAATTTGCTTAGTTCTGTATCATTGATTTAAATATTATACATATAAGTATGCAATTTGTAATCTCAGTACAATTCGCAGATCGATATTTTTGATATAAACCAATCGATTACCTCAACTTTTGAAAGCTGAAAAATTTTAGCATAATGCTTCGTTCATCATGAAATTTCTAGCCTTCATACTGATAGTATGGTAATGAAATTTATTTCTACCGATAACTAAAAGTATGTAGTTAGTACTTTGTAGTTAAACCTTGGTGATAGTTATAAGCTGATTTTTAAAATAAATTACATTTGGTTTTCAAAGAGATATTTAAATAGATAATTATATTAATATGAAATATTTTATGCATCATTAGATTCTAAGCGAAAATATAATTTTGAGTAAAATCCGAAATGAAACTCAAAAATTAGCACTTAACATTTAAAATCAGAAAATTGTTGATACATGCTAAAATTTTTTTACATTTGTCAACAATTTGTTAAACCATCCAATGTTTTTAAATTATTTCTTCATTTTTCATAACAAATCATTAAATATTACAGTATTTAAAAGTTAGCTTTTGGATTCGAAAACATACAGGAAACCACAACTCATGGATTAAGTCTTTCTTATCATGTTATTTTAATTGAATCACAAGGTTTTTAAGAGACGTCTAAGAAATTTTTTGTTTATTAGGCATTTAATTTGAGCTATCTACAATTTATGCAACACCATTTGATGTTTCACGCTGTTTTTACTGTCAGATTATTCCAATTATAAAGTATGAATATTGAATATAGCGATTTATTGTAATTTTATTTTTCATTTTTAGTTCGGAGTACTTTTTCTTAATGAAATTTTTATAACAAGGTTAAAACTTTCTAGTTTTATAACTGTGTGATTATTGAAATGAAAAGTTCCAGTTTGTTTCGTTAAAAAAAATTAAGGTTTTCCCCAACTCGCATCAAATCACGGCGCTCACATGCCAAATGTGGAAACCCCTTTCCATTTCAATCGGACATTAAGCAAACATTTATTCGTGGCCGTCACAACATTTTTGCCTGACCCCTGCATATCGTTGGCGGATCTAATTTCCCTACGGAGCGATACCCTTTACTCTGAGTGGACTGGGACGTGGAGGAACACATACGATGAGATGAAAGTAAAAAAAAAAAAAAAAGAAAGTTCGACTACGCCGTGACTTATGGATTTTGACAGCTGAATCCAATGTATCCCCCTCCTTTGGACAAAATTCAATTTGAAAGAAAATTCAAACCATCGCTCCACCTCGAGTTTTTCTTTCCTCACCTTCAGACAAGGAAACAGACAAGAAAAAAAATTGCATTTGGAATTCTTTCAAATGTTTCTACATATTTTGTTTAATTTGAAATATTGTATTCTTTAAAAAGCTGTTTTTCTCTTGTCTGTTTTACTTTCGGTATAATTTTCTTAACATTTATAGCTCGTTTCAATTGCCACTCAGTAAATAAGTAATTTAGAATAATTTATTCATTTGTTAAGCAAAATGTATTAGATTGTTTCAATTTAAAACTAAGTTATATTCAAAATATAAACAATAATTTGTGAAGTAACTAAAAATGGGATAAATTTGAAGTTTCAGTCAATTCAAATCTATTCAAAAATCAGTAAATTTTTCGTTTCTCTTTATAAAAGGATATAAAAAAGAAAGATATAAGTAAATTGTTTCCTTTGAAACCCTAGCTAATATTAAATTGAAGTAAGAGCTGTAAATGTGTGTGTGTGATTTATAAAAAAGATGATTCATTTATTTAATAAATAAACTATATCAAAACTAACTACAATTAAAGCAAAATATTAATCATACTTCAATTTAAAACTAACTTCAATTAAAGCAAAATATTAGAAATAAATGTTGGAGTAATTCAAATTTTAATGAAGTCAAATCCATTCAGAAAGTCTAATTATAACGCGACTCTTTATAAAAGATTATTACAAATACAAAAGAAAAGATTAATTATCATTAAAAATTAAAAATAATTATTATTAAACTTCAATTAAAAGAACAACTCAATTTTAATTGACTTAGCTTGTTTATCACTGGATGGAAATATTTTGCACAAAAGGGTTAATTTTACATGGACTTAAAGTCTTAAGTGTAAACTATGATCCACAATAAATATTCAAATCTGAAATAAGTGCATCGAGAATTATTGTACTGATGGCCAAAGCGCTGATTATTTCATATCGAGTGGTAATCTTACCTGAATAACAGTATTTAAGAGAATATATGTACATCTTTTAAACAAATATATTAAAAAAATATATTCATAAACGCAATTTTGGATTAATTTGATTGTAACAATTGAATGAAACGTATTTAATGTATAATACATAATGGTTATGATTATATACCTACCACATAATTTCAATTTATTTTCCCTTTTTTTTCGTTTATTCATAACAGATCAATGAAGAGAATTTTCGAAATTTTCCTGAAGTTCATGTAAACATTAGAAACTTTATACTAATTATTAAAAAGTTCCATTAACTTTCCTTAATAATGTTGGGAAGTCATGATGTATAGATAGATATGGATTCCTCTTAATTTTCTTTTTTAACACAAAACAAGAATATTTAAAATCTTAACGAATCAAAGTTATTCTCCTCATAAAAAGTTACGATAGTAAAATTTTGATGGTAAAGAGATTCAAATTTCAAACCCATCATCACAAGAAAAAAATGATATTATAAACCTTTGCATCAACATCTATAAATTTATAAATTCTACTTCTTATTAATTATTCTTATGTGCAGAAATTTTAATATGAATAAAATTAAAGTACAGATAACAAATATAAGAGAATTCACTCGAATGTGTGAAAATACGAAATCGCATCTTCATTGACCTCAAAGAAAGTTGTCATATTAATAATTAATTCATGTTTAAAGAAAAATAAAGGTTAATTGAGTGAAGACTGGAACTATAATAAGTCAATACGTTTAATTTCAAATTAAAGAGAATTCACTATCGAGGAGAGATATTATAACACCGCTACGGAATTTATTGCACTTTTTATCCATTGAACTGGAACTAAAACTGTTCCCCCTTATTATTAATTTATGCCAGCAAAAAAATGTCAGAGATAATTGGATTAAGTAATGAAATTATCACTTATCTCTTACATAAATCCATATTTACATTCACTTATTGAATATCAGAAATATCTTTAAATAGAAAATTCTTTACCAAGAACATGATAAAATATGGCACAAACCATAATATCTAATAAAATGTGACTATAATATCTAATAAATCTAAAGATAGAAACGTCATATTATTAATTAATATGTGTAAAATGCAAAAGATCATTGGTATGGTTAGTCAGTGATAGTATTATATTATTCAGTACAAGAAACATCTTTAACAGCAAATTGAAGAGATTTTACCTCTAACACCCAAAATATAGGAGACAATAAACTATATATTGATGTGAAGATATCCTTACATATTATAAATAGTTATCAGTAAAAATACGAGAAGTAATTGATTTGAGAATTAAAATATAATCTTTAAATACATTATTCATTTAGTCTTTAAAATATAGTATGCACAATCATAGTAAAAAATTATTCATTTAAATATTTTCATGTCTATTAAAAAGTTACTGTAAAAATTTATGTCCGAAAAGTTAACTATCACAACTATCAAAAAATATTTCATGCGTTGAATAAATTCTAACCGTATTTTATTTTATTTTATTTTATTTATTGCTTAAGCGTTATTGGTGTCTGTGATTTGATCATTTGTTACTATGAAAGCTAAATTCTACAAATTAAACAGTAAGAAAAATATTTATTATTGTATTACTCAAAATATGATAACGTTGTTATCGAGTTTGACTTTGACACATCTTTTCTTAAGCAGATAAAAGATATTTCATATTGTTTACTTATGCTTGATACATTATAAATGTGACGCAATAAAGAACATCAAGTTCACTTAGGATTCATATATATATTTTTAATGCAACCGAGAAATAATAGTATCAACAAGAAAAAAAAATTCACATCTGACCGAGGATTAATTTTCATGCATGCCAAATTGACAAAAGATAAAAGCCATGCCATTTGTAAAATTTTTCAATTACCTACTTGCGTTCAAGGTGCTCTAGATTTAAATAGATTTTTTAAAGAAAATAATAAAACTCTCTGAAACATTGGTAAACTAAGACTAAGGTAAAAAAAAATTAAATAATCTAAGAACATGAACGATTCAAGCAAAATATAAAGAAGAAATAAGAAAAACCATTTGGAAATTATGTTAAAATGGAAAATGCACCCTGTTCTAAATTTTTCAAAGCAAAACAACAAAAATAACTTGGAAGGCAAAACCAAAACGAAGAAAATATAATCGAAGTAATCTCCCGTTTCAAAAAAAATGAGAAGTATTAAGCGTTTTGTAAAGGTTAAAAAAAATAATAAACCGAAATAAGGTGGGGTTCATAATGTATTTCTTACACTTTCAATGTTTGTTTGCGCATTAAATAGATAAGACTAATGAAATACCGGTTTAGTTTGGCGCGTAAATGTAGGGGATTCACCTTCTTCATTCATTACCTTTCATAAGAGACAACGCAGAAGTTGGAGGGTTGCCATATCTATTTAATCGCCAGCAACTCCTTGTACGTCGCCAATGGAGAGATAATATTATCGAATATTAATTTAAACATATTTTAGCCGAATATACAAAACAATTAATAACCTATCCTTATATTGTTCACTATTTTATATTCTAAACTTAGCCATTATTTTGGAAAAAGGAAATTTATAAATACACCTTCCACAGGCTGTCGTTTTTTTCTAAACTAGATGTTGATATATATCACTAAATCATAATGAATCATTACAATTTTTTGAAATCTTGAAGAAGAATTATTTGTGGTTTACTTTTTAAGATAATGTCTTCAATTCCCGATCTTTTAAAATAATTTACATAGTATGAGAGATTACACTTTGCAATGTAGACTTAGAACATAAGAAATTAAAAAGACAAATTTAAAGTCACAAACTTTAAAAATATCGGGAAATATTATGAATCAATAAAGCTAAGAAAATATTTTTAAAAAGCGAAGAATGGTTTTAAAAATTATCAATTGTTAAAATTAATAAAATCTAAACCTTAAAGAAAAAGTGATAAAAAAATAATATGCAAAAGAAAATACAATGATATCCATACAAAAGTTCTAAAACTATCATAGTTAAAAATTAATATATAATACCTTAATGACAAAAGAAAAGAAATAGAATTTATATAATACATTTAGATATGGACATATATTCAAACATGGATATAAATTTGTAAATAAAATTTGCGAATATAAATATTTCAGTTTCCATTACAGAAATCTCGAAATAATAAAGAAAATGTTTATGATAATTTCAAAAATAAATAAGAAATTAAAATTAACAATTTTTGTAATTTAATTTCAGTAAAGCTACTTAAAGAATCTTACAATTTAACTCTTTCTATATTTTTTCATTATGAAATATATATTTATTCCTATAATATAAATATTTGAACGATAAATTTTATCAAAGTACAATAAAGCTATCGTTATTCTATATGTAAATAAGTTAACAACTAATGCCCAGTTTGTTCTACAATTTTTAAAACAATATAAACCACCAAAAAAAGAAGAATAAGCATCCACAGAAATTAATTTTATTTTTTGAGCTTATATATATATATATATATATATATATATATATATATATATATATATATATATATATATATTTCAAATTCATTTAGACATTAAAAAAATTAAATGTATTTTACACTCATTTGATGCATTGTATTAACAACATCTGTTAAATAATACCCATTAAAATATTATAAGAATTCAAAAAGGATGTTTCAAAACTCCTATGATTAAAAATAAAAGGAATTGCAGAGAATAAAAATTTAAATAAAATTTTTTCCAGATATTCCACAAAGAATGATACGATGAGTTTTATTTTTTCCGTAAGTATCATTCAATGTAAATTTATTATTTCTTAAGGCAATTTTTTCCTTTAAAAATTTAAAAAAAAACTGTACCCTCACCGAAATTAATATACATATTTATAGTTATGATGAGGTATAGTAATATGCATTTTCAACTTCCCAGAATTCTACATAAAAAATTATTTTTGCTAAATGAAAAACTTATAAATTTTATAATACTATACAAATTATTGCTTTAAAGAATTTTTCCCTTTTCTCAGTTACTATGTCTAAACAATTCTCTAAGAACAATATTAAAATAAAATAATGAAGACAGTTAATTAAATTAATAATAGTGTTCACTGATTATGATGAGAGAAAAATATGATGTTGCAAGCTCTATCGATAATTATAAATATGCATTGTCACATGAAACATCTAAATATTATCGAAACAAAAATGCCTTTCACATTAAATATTAGTGATTTATAATATTTTCTTAAAGAACTTAATATCAAATTAATTAACATACTTGTATAATTCCATTCAATTTTTATTTCGCTTATTGGCATCCATTAGGTTATTTCCTGATGAAAATATAATTAAGGTAAACTTTTACAATATTCTTGAAATTAGTGTGTTTCATAATGATTTTACTAGGCTTCACAACGTTTCCACTCTTTACTTTTGGAATTTTGAATTTCTCATAAAAAATATTCAAAATATTAGTAAGATTCCACCAAAAAATTGAATTTAAAAGTCACACATTTGATTTGTTTTTAATTCGCTTCTACTTTTGAAATTAAGGAAGAATACTATTTGAAGTAAAATATAATCAAATAATAACGATGATTTAAGGCAAATGTACTTTGGAAGTAAAATATTTTTACATTGTATTTTTTAAGTTAAAATAATAATTATTGAAGGAAATGAGTAATTTACGTTTTACATAATTGCTTGTTAATTGTAAATTAAGTTCATTTTATATTAATAATGATGCATTAAAATAAAAACGGTATCTTGAAACTCAAATTAACCTTAACGTAGGGAGATTAGCCGATGTCACCTCTTTTTAAGTTTGATTTGCGTGTCACTACAGTCACTTTTTGCTCACAAAGGCTAATAAAATTGCAATCTCCAGTTAAAAGAGGATTTGTGAACAATTATAAACAACATGCTCAAATTTGAGAATCAAAACGACAAATTGCTATATTAGAAAACAAAATGCTATTCCTTTAGTTTTGATGTAATTATAAATACTCTTATGTATTCAAGTTGCTTTGAAATAAAATGGAATTTTTAATTCATTAATAAGAATTCATCAGAGTGATTTAGAATTTATTGTATATCACACATATATTTAAGTAATCGAATTGTATTAAGAAGAAACTTTCTTAATGTTTAAAATTACACACTTTTAACACATAACACATTATAACACACGTTTAAAATTTATCTTATAATGCAAATAAGCGAGATCTTATGTAAAATTGTTAATTAAAATTAAAAAATCAATTTTTGATATTGAAATTTAAAATTTGTTATTCTTAAAAGTATATATTTTAAAATGAAGTAATTTAACTTCATTATTTCACTTAGTTTTTCTTATTCAAAAAATATTCACCTTTAATTAGTTTTAATATTAAGAAATGTTATAAGCCTTCCATTTCAATATCTATGACATTCAATTTTTTTTAGTATTATTATTCATGCTCTTATGCATGATATTATTTCATAGAATGATTTAAAATTTGATTAATTTTTTTAAGATAATTTATTGAAACAAAAAATAATGCTTCTTCTTTAAAAAAATAAAAACGTTAGATGGTAGGGTAATATTTTTTTATTCCTATTTAAATAATACATTTCCTTTTTTATTAAGATGAATGTTAAAAATATTATTCACTTTTGGTTCATTTTCTTCATAAAATATTGTGCGGTTAAATATTACCCTAATTGTATATCTGAATTCAACTCGCCTAAAGCAACACAATTACTACTGACTAAAATTACTTCAGAACAAATATGCTCTTGGAAACAATAGGATTATTTCACTTGATATCACTGCAAAAGTTTAATTCGAAGTTGACTTATTTTTTGCCATATAATTATTCATATTTAAAAGATTAAAGCCTGCCGGATTTGATAAAAACAGCAGTTCCTACGATTCTCAGTTTCCGCGAAGCATTTTTGAAAAAATTTCCAATATTTTTTACAGAAATGAATCAGTAATATCGCCAAATATAGAGATAACACGTCCGTATGGCGTCGCCAATTCGCCACTAACATTTTAGCTGCGATATGTAAATGTACCCCAAGGAATAGATGATTGCATTAGTAAGCATTCCTTTTGGATGATTTATACCAGTTGCGTTTATTCAATGTTCTTCCTCTTTAAAAATAGGGAACGGAGTGGGGGCATCCCATTTTATTGTTCCTTTTCGCAACCCTCCCAACCAGAGACACCCCCTCCCAAATATCCCTAATCCCACTTTAATATTCTTTTAATGAATTCTGAATCGGTACCATGGGGTAAATGGAACAGCCTATTTACAAAGGAACTAGAAAAATCAAACGAAAGAACACAGGGCAAACGGGAAGCAGATGGAACATGGTCTGAAACACGAAGATGAAATGATTCGATTTCATTCTTCTTTTCTTGTAACCTCATCTTCCACCCCCAAAGCTTGACGATGGAAAGAAGATAAAAGGAAAAAAGTAATCTAAGAATCTTTTTCACAATTTAGATATGTTGGAGTCGTTTTGACGTTATGCGATTTAATTTTTTCTTTATTTTTGATATATGATATGAGCAAAATTTTGGCGTGTAAATAGAATCGAAAAACACACAATGTTTCTTTTTAAATTTTTGATGTTAAGAATGGTGGTTGTGTCGGTTTTGAGAAATTGAGTATATAATGAATATATAAAAGTAACTATATATATCCACACCGTTGACTTTTTCCTGTCTTCAAAAATACATTTTTCGTGATGTTATTTGGTTGCTTACTTGACAAATGAATCATCGCATGATTTTCGTAAATTTAAAAGAATTCTTTAATTTTTATGAGAAGATTTTTATTTACTATCATTTAAAATCTGAGCAAGACAAACTTCACTATTATTTGCTGTTTAAAAATTAATTATTAAAATGTACAAAAAATTGCAAGAATAATTAAACGTGAAATAGGATATAGGTTACTAGTGGGCATGACAAGGCCAGTGGTTAATTAGAAAGGAGTGTATATAATTACAATATAAATACAATAAAGAAATCGTACTACAGTTTTCTCATTCACAAATTGCATTTATATATTGTTGTGTCGAGAAATTTGTAATTGTGTAACCTCATGTAAAAATCAGAAATTTTTACCAACAGGTTTCTGACTTTAATCGATAATAAATTATAGACTAACTGGGTATCTGTTTATCTTATCATTAGTGGGATCAGTTAATCTTATCATAACTGGGTATCTGTTTATCTTAGTATTGTATCGATAGGGGTTCATCGCATATCGAAGTCTTTCTCTAGAATATAAGGGCTTAGAAACTTCAAACAGAACATTGTGCCAGTATCTCAACAGTAGACTTACGTTGCACTTACAACAGAGAAGTCAAGTGCTACTGGAATAACTAATAAATCCTACAGCTACATCATGAGTGCTGAGTCAAAAAATGGCATCATTTTCAAGAGAAAAGTATCTGCACAAACAGCTTTACAATATTTTCAGTATCATGAAAATTTAGAATGTCTTGGTTACATATTTTCTAGATACATCATTAAAAAGAACGTCTAATCGATTGTTTCCAAGTCACTAGTTCGTCACCATATGCTTGTCACTACAATCGATATATTGCTTTGGCAATTTATTGACACTGCACAGACAGATATACATGAATATGTCATACAATTTCTGTTTACTATTTATATGGTGCTGTGGCAACTTATTGATGCAGCACGGACTGATATACATGAATATGTCATACAATTTCCGTTTCGTTTACTATCCACATTCTGCTGTAGCAATTTATTGACACCGCACGAACAGATATACATGAGTTTGGCGTACAATTTCTCTTTACTATCAATATGCTGCTGTAGTAACTTATTTACATTGCGCGGACAGATATACATCAATATGTCATACAATTTCTGTTTTCTATCCACATTCTGCTGAAGCAACTTATTGACACAGCACGGACAATTACATATGAATGTGTCATACAATTTCTGCTTACTATCGATATGCTGCTGTAGCAACTTATTGACACAGCACGGACAGAACACATGAGTATGTCATACAATTTCTGCTTACTATCGATATGCTGCTGTGGCAACTTATTAACACTACACTGACAGATATACATCAATATGGCATACACTCTCTGTTTACTATCGATATGCTGCTGTGGCAATTTATTGACACTGGATGGACAGATATACATGAATATATCATACTATATTTCTGTTTGAGTCAATACCTAAGCATAAAAGTACTGTGTTTGCTTCTAGAAGTGGTTGTTCAGGGTACTGATTTTTCAGGATTTTAATTACAAAATTACTTGAAAATGTAATCATTGAGATTTCCAGAGCATTATATTTTTCTGATAAACATAAATATGATGTTTGCATTTTTATTCCCAAAAAAGCAGCAATTTAATGCCTAATAATGTATATTCTTTTATGACAGAAATATTCTGCCATGGCACAATTTTTAAATCATTTAAAGTATTCCACAATTGACACTTTAAAGCTTGAAGTTTGATTATTTTATTATCTAAGCTACTTTTGCAGTTGTGTAAGCAGTGCAAATAAAAATTAAAAATTCTCTAATGATCCAGATCCATTGACCTAATTAAAGATTAAAAAATATTTATGAGTGTCTTATTTTATATTAGAATTGAAATCAAGTCACATTTGCTTATTAATATAAGTAATTTGAAATTTGGCTCGTATTTTATGTTTTAATTAGCGGTTCATTACCTTTGAAAACATAATTTATTGATTTATATCTTTCCATTCCCTATTTTATCTTTCTTTAATCATTAAATTTTTTATAGATCTCAAAATTATGTTTAGAGACCAGATTACTTAAAATTAAATTTATGCTGTAAAAAAACGTTTAATCTAAGTAAAAATACATAAAATTTTCAAAATGAATGAAAACGATAATAATTTATTTGCGTAAGTTTTAGAAGTTGATGAAATTTTGAAAATATCCAAAGGCTTTTTCGAATTATTTTGCAATTATCACCAATTTACAATGAAAATAATTTTATACTTTTAATTATTTCAAATTTATTCTACAAAAATTTACTAATAAAAATACTAATTTTTGTTGGTAAAAATATTTCTAGTTTATTTAGATATTTAAAATTGATACTGAGTTTATTTTTAAACAAATTCTTAAAGTGTGTAAAAATAAAAACTTAAAACATAATCTCAAATCACATCTCGAATAAGATTTGCTTACTTTCTAGGTTATTCCAAAAAATATTTAGCATATTAATAATATACATAATTTTCACTTTTTATTAATTCTCAAGCTCTTAATTTTTTTCTCATAAAAATTTCAAAATAAAATTTTTCTTAAAATAATATTTTAACTTCTCATAAAAAAATTTAATATCTAACATCTTTTATTTTTTTAAACCAAATATATTAATAGATCAATAATATTTTTTAAAAATCTAAAGATTAAAATGATACGCATAACATTTTTTATTATTTTTTAATATTTAAATTTAATATATTTTGTGAATTTTTACTTATCAAGGCAATTTAATATTTTATTTTTTTAAATCAAAAATATTTCGAAGTTTTATTATATTTTAGGAACTTAAAAGTATTGCAATGAGAAGTATGCATAAAAAACTTTTTTTCTATTTCTCCATTTAAAAAAAAACTGATATTTTACCTTTTAAAATTTTAAAAAAGAAGTGATAAGTCGAATTCAGGAACATTTTTAATATATTGTGATAATGGTAATTTTAGGTATAAAGTTTTTTATTAATCAAATACTTTACTATTAGACTAAATTTAAGCTTTTATACACTATTTTTGTTTTATATAAGTGTGGTTTTATTTTGATATTAAATTTAATTTTTCATCTACTTGGAGTTCTTAAACTAATAAAAAAATTTGTATTCAATTAATTAATTTCAAATAGACTCATTTATTCAAATATAATTCAAATCAAATAAACAAAATTTGCCTAGTCTTCTGCCACTACCGAAAATAAGCAAAACTAAATCCAATACTGATGCAAAAAGGAAACAAAGTTATGAAAGATATTAATTACTCTCATTTAGCAATCCTGGAGTTTTTACTCTATGTGAAAATATCCCACGCAGTTTAATTATTCGTAAGGGTGCTGTCAAAAGTATAAGACTCTAAACTTTTCCTTTGAAACACTCTATACCGAACAAATTACTTTGAAGCATTTGGAACGAAAGTCTCTCGCAAAAATTTGGCAGACGTATAAATCATTTGAATTCATTAATTTCCGAAAGATTTTTAGATGCTTCTTCTTAATTTGTAACAGTATTTTTCTACATTGTGTTGAATCATTGCTGAAGACGGACCAGTTGCTTAGTTAGACTTACTATTTTTCTCAGAAGCCGAAATATATTACCTGTAGGAACATTTTATATCTTGTTTTTTTTAAACATTACAAATTAATCTATTCATCGTCTATCGTAATGAAGAAACTAAGAGCAGTTTGCACTTAGAGTAGCTATCGTGTTAAAATGTATTTTCAAAAATTCAAATTTTGAGTTGGTATTTTTAAATAACTTTTTTTTAAATATTTAAGTAAAGAAGACTTATTGCTCTATCAATAAATATCAAACTATCCAGTCTTGAATCAGACATGCACCTCCTTATACGGACATAACTATCCTTATGTTTTATTTAATGAGCCAACGATTTTATTATGTTCTGCTGTGTTTGCGTACCCCTTCAATACAAAGCCTATCAGAGCTAAAACTGTTATATGAATTCCTTTTTATTAATAACTATAACATCATTTCTTAATAAGACTCAGACTTACTTAAAACTAATTTTACAAAAGCAAGTCTACACCTCCTATTATTTCATATACAAAACAAAATTTCGAGAAGGAAATCAATGTAATCCAATCAGTCTAAGTAACTATCAAGCAGTTTTAGGTGAAAATGAAATAGAAATTCTTGATGAATTCAGCAGAGGTTTTCATAGCAGTTAAGCATTCGTAATTCTGCAAATTGTTTAATTATAAATCTCTAATCAAGTTAATAAACATTAGTGATCATCATTTAAAAACATTTTTTCTTATGCGATTTTCTACTTTAAAATTTTATGGGATATTTATGAATGGAATAAATTTACCATTTTATCAAAAGTTTGATATGATTTATAATTATAACAAATATTTTTTGTGTGCTATAATTTGTTTTCTTTCTGCAGACCGTTTTAAAATAAATAGAAAGAATCATGAAAGAAACAAATATATTCAAAATAATTGATTTAATAAATGTCATCAAGACACAAAAACAGAAAATACAATGCCGATTATGATTTAATGTATCAGAGAGTTTAGTTAAAAATATTTGGATGTAGGACTACTGTTGCTAGAGTTTTTTCTCTGATGGTTTGAATTTTCCCTTTTATGAAAAATAAAAATGAGATATTACACTTTTTTAGGAAATTTTAGTTTTATTCCAAAATACATGTATATGTATTTTGGTATTAATATATGTATTTTGGAATATAGATATATGTATATATGTATACAATACATAGATATATGTAAATGTTTATATTATATGATACCCGCATTCATTTCCAAGCTACAGCGTGGAAATTTATTAAGTTTGCAAACACCTTTGAGAATCACGGTATGAAGACATTTTCTGTAATTTGAAATTAAACCACACAAATATTACTACTTTAATCAAGAATAATTCAAATTTGTATATATATATATATATATATATATATATATATATATATATATATATATATATATATATATATATATATATATATATATATATATATAATATATATAAGAAATATTAAATTAAATGTAATTCAATATCTATATTATTCAATGGAATATAAACTAATTTTTTCTGTTTCTTGTTTTTGGATAAAATATTTATTTTATTTATCTAGAACTTATTTTAATTTTTATATTTTTCCTATGAAATAATATTGGTTTAATATTTATGGCAATGGTACAATTGATTAATAGTGTATTTTACATTATGATTTATACCTAAACTCCATTGCCACTGAGAGAGGCAAATAAACAAGAGTGGAATATTCGCACGTGATTGGCTGAACAAACATGTAACGATGCACGGAAGTTATAAAGTACATTGAAAAAAATGCATTGTATTTTTGTTAGCTTTAAAATAAAAAGCAATTAATTCTTCCAGAAAGTTTTGACTTTATATATTTCACATAAAAGTCAAGTATAATTTTATGTTTTGAAGTTACTTCCAAATAAGTGGTGAAAAAATAATTTTTAGGCTTCTAATTAGCTTCAGTATTAGGCCTAACACATTTATTCATCTTCTCAGAAAAAAGGACAAGAAATTGTACAGAGAGAAAACTACATCCCTGCCCAAACTGGGATTCGAACTCGGGACAAACAACCATGAAGTCAGGAACGCCAACCATTCAACCATCGCCTGACGAAGAAAGCAACATATTTCTCTTAACATTATACTATATTACACAATTAAATGATTATAAATTGCTATTGATTCGTGCAATACTGTTATATATCATATGCAAACAGAATGCATTGATTTAAATTTATTATAGACATTAAAATTAAAATTTTTTTTCTTTTCGTGCATAAATGTAACGAATGAATATTACTTTTCTAATATTTTTAGATATAAATTATGATTTGCTCTTATTATCATTTGCAAATATGAAGATTATTTTGGTTTATCAAATTTTCTTAAAATATCTTCATAATGTAAAACACCATTTATATTATGTCTATTTTCAAATCAAAAAATAAATAAATATGTGTATTTTAAGTGGCATAAAACAGCTTTGGAAATTCTTTTCACAGATTTTTATAAACATCAAAATATCTGGTGAAAATAAAAATTACAAATGAATAAATTATTTAGCAGAAATACAGATATATATATATATATATATATATATATATATATATATATATATATATATATATATATATATATATATATATATATATATATATATATATATATATATGTATATATATATCTAATATATAAAATTCTCGTGTCACAGTTTTCGTTGCCATACTCCTCCGAAACGGCTTGACCGATTTTGATGAAATTTTTTGTGCTTATCCGGTATCTATGAGAATCGGCCAACATCTATTTTTCATCCCCCTAAATGTTAGGGGTAGTACAACCCTAAATTTTTTAAAATTTTTTTTGGTTAGTTCTGTAAGTTCCTAATAGATGGCGGTTTAGCATCTAAGTTGCACAGGTATTCGGCAGATGGCAACGTGTTTATTTTTCTAGATTATACCATCTTCGAGAAAATTATCGTGCGCGCGCAAGCGCGTGGTTAAATATAGAATTTACATATATTTTCATGATGTATAATGATACTATAACAATTTTTCGTGAATCATTTTCATAATTATACTTTGTATTGTGTTATTATTGTGCAGTATTCAGTTTGAATATTTTTAATATTATAAATAGTAAAATAAAATTTTATTTATTACTGTTTTCTCTACTAATTTTCATACCACCTCGAAAATATGTAAGTATTTCTTGATAGCCTTTTATTATTTTTTATTTTTATTTTATAATTTGATAATTATTAATTTATTCAGTAGAACATTTTGATCTAATTTATTTATTCAAAGGATAAATTCTTTTAATTTTTTTTATTTCAGTATAATGCCGCGGAAAAAATTTTTAGTTTTAATATAATTTAAAATTAAAATAATAATAGTTCGATGTCAATGTTATCTACCTCATTTATAACAATTTATTTTTAGATGTCTTTAATTTATATAGTATATTTTATAAGTAAGTCACTGATTACAAACTATAATTTAATATAAGATGAATAAAATATAAATTCAGAAAGTATATGCTGATTTGTGCTTAATTTCAAAATTTCGATACTTTACCTATTACTATTAAATTTTGGTGAAACGTTTTATTTTTAATCTCATATCAATGAACCTATTCTAAATTTTTTTAGAAAATATTAATTTGATTGAACCCAAGAATTAGTAAAAAATTGATTCAATGTATTTTAAAAACTCAGCTACTGCAACGCGTGGCTGGGTCAGCTTGTATATATATATATATATATATATATATATATATATATATATATATATATATATATATATATATATATATATATATATATATAGTGACTTGTTTAATAGGCTGTAAAATGCTCAGAAGTAAAAGCGCTAACACAAAACTCCTTTGTTGGTAAAGTTACATTTTCTAGAAGACAGTGAAAATCTTTAGCAAATCTTTGCATGATTTTACTGAATAATTATTAGTTGTTTTACTGAATTTAAGTGAAAGATACTAAATCTTTCAAAACGAGAATTAGTTTCGATAGTATATTGCAAATTTTTTTTTTCTTGTTTCATATAAACTATAAATAAAAGCTAAATTGATAAAAACTGATTTCTGATAAATTTATATTTCTAAAATAAAAACTTAGTATTAAATTATTAAACTGTTCACGATTCAGCATAAACATAAAATTACGCAAATAAGATGGTTCTAAATAAGAAGAAATATTGGTTAGTTTCACAAGTCAATTGATGCATTCATTTGTCGAAAACCTAGAAACTAAGTAAGTATTCCTATACAAGATTTCCCTGTGGCCAAATGACAAGACATATCATCTCTTTGATGTGGAACCACCCGAGTTTGGTCTTGATAGATTTGAAAAACGGAACGAATGAGAGTTCTGCATACAATATTTATTGGGAAAAAGGTCTTAGGAGATTGGCCTGAAAATAATAGTTGCGGTGTCCAATACCTAAGAAAAGTAATCTTTAAACTGAATAATATGCAATAGGTTCCTTACAGCAGTCATAACTATCAGGTTGTTCTGCTGGTACAACTGGGTTGCAATTAGTCCTTTTAACACGTAACCCATAATAAACCGAAGACTTCCATTTCCAAATAAATGATGGATTCTGAAATTTTCAAAATCGTTAATTTATTAAATTATTTTTATTCGAAGCTTATTTTTTGTGAATACTGCAAATTTCACATTAATAGAAATCGAAAATGCATTCTGAATCCTAATTTAAAAATGCTTAAATATTTCAATTAAAAAAATAGCTCATATTACGAGAAAAATAATTTTAGTATTAGTTTGATCATAGATGCCGTATAATCCAGGCTTTCAAATTATGAATTTTTGTGGCGATGAAGAAATGTTGCCAAGATAACATATTGTGACGTGCGCGATGACGTAAATACTAGGGTTGCCAAAATAGAATTTTCTGTATAATTCTCATAGATTTCCCTATCTATGACGCATAAAAATCAAGTTACCAGTTACATAAAAATATTTGCCAAAAAATTACTAAGCTCACATTTTTGGATCCTAGATTATAAGACATCTGTTCTAGTTTGGTTTTCCTGCCACACTCTAAAGTTCATATTGGCTATTGGAAGAAAATAATATGCGACACTTTGATGAATGCGATTTGAGGGTACCAATGCTGTATAATCCTTTTGATGTATTTTAATTTTTGAGCGATTAAAAATTGTCGCCAAGTTGAAGCAATTGGTTCGTACGTAGAATTGTATATCCTTAAAATGTCGTAGAATATCCTTAGTATTTCTTATTTTTGTAAATATAAGTTACCAGGAAAGCAACAACAAACAAACAATTAACAAAAAATATAAATTACCAGGAAAGCAGAAAAATCTGAAAAATTCACTAAATTCAAAAAGGCACCAAAAAGATCATACGCCATTTGTGCCGACATGAAATAACCTACCGGAAAATGGTCCAATCAATCATAAACTCTTTATTGAACAAATTGTCTGGCTCTTTTAACAAGAAATCTGGCTGGAATTTCCACCACATAAGATTCTAAAGTATTCTTGAGTCAAAAAAGATTCTTAAATCATTATATTTTAATATTTTGAACAGTTTATTACCAGTAAAATTTATCTCCATTTTAAAAACAAACATCTTTCAGCAGCTATCGCTTCAATGAACTAACTTAATTCTTTTCTAATCGCATTTTCATCTTCTTCCCAAATAAATATTTAATTTGAAATAAAAATTTTAATTTATGACTTATTTATCTTTTGCAAATGTAATTTATTGTTTTTGAGTTTAAATCGTTACAGGTTGACCAAAACGGGAATTTAGCTTCACAGAAAACTAAATATTTGTTATATATATATATATATATATATATATATATATATATATATATATATATATATATATATATATATATATATATATATATATATATATATATATATATATATATATATTCATATAACGTTTAAAATGTTTTTTGAAAGCAATTTGCACTACGAATAGCCAAAGAGCGTTATTATTCACTTGAATATCCCCTTAGCATTGCTTTCCGTGAGAATTTTCACCATTAATGAAACAAGTTCATGTCCTTAGGTGACGTTCAGAACACAATCAAGCACATACCCAGATCCACTAAGTATTGTTGTCCGTGAGAATTTTCGTCATTAATGAGCCAGGTTCATGTCCTTAGGTGAAGTTCATAAAATTTCCAGACATCCACTAAGCAATGCTCTCTGTGAGAATTTTCGTCATTAATAAGCCGGGTTCATGTCATTAAGTGAAGTTCAGAAAACTCCCAAGCACCCACTTAGACAATTGTGGATGCAGGAGCATAACAATCATCTGTCATTGCTCAACAACAGACGAGTTCAAGCCCAATACCTTCTACCCAATACCTTCCAATAAGTGTGTATGTGAAGTGTAATTTTATTACTTGACTGCTGTTGACCCCCTGATAATATATTGTAAAAAATTTAAATCATTGATTATTTCATTAAAATTAAAAACATTCAATTTCCAACATTTTCTTAAATTAAAAATAACTAGTATAAAAAAGGAGATATTCTATAAATTTTTAATTATTTAGATATCTAAAACTTTATTGCTTCTAATTATGTTTATGTGTTTAAGAAATTATCCTTTCACATTATCATATTTATTATCATTTTTTGCTGGTTATTTATTAATTAATATTTTTTTACTTAAAATCCATGCCACAAAACAAAATAGTGGATTCAAATTAAATACTGTTTATCAATATGAAATTTTTAAATACACGACTCAAATTAATATATTTTCTCAAGCTAATAATTATACTAAAAATAAGGAATATTATTTTAAACATAATGCATACACTTTAAATTCGACTAACCTGATTTCTTTATTCTAAGGCTACACATTAATTGCTGTTATTCTACTTTTCATTATCAATCATTATTCGAATGTGAAATTCTTTTAATTAAATTTGTATTAACTGATCCAGAAACCATTATTTATCAAATCTGATAGCTTTTTTTTTTCTTAAATAATGTGGGAAGGGATTTCTCTCGTTTTTTTTCGCCCTACCCAACATTCTCATCGCTAAGTTTTTTTTCCTGTTACCCAAAAGAACGTTAATTAATTTAATCTGCATAACTTTAAACGATTTTTTTAACCTTCCCCCCATTTTTTACTTCAACTGAAAGCAAGAGCAGGTAGAAAAAGTTTAATTTTTTCCTCGCCCAGAGTTGACAGCTTATTTATATTTTCCCGTACTCGAATATGCATTCACATGTAATTAACTGATTAAGTTGCTCTTAGAAAATTAATACTTCCGTTATAAGCAAAATCACTGTTTTAATAATTGTTTTTGTCAATTACGATAATTAAAGTCTAATTAATGCTTTTACGTAGCTTTGAGTAATAAAACTCTACAGTTACTGTTTGGTCGGGAGATTAAACACTTTATTAAAGATGAAATCCGTTTAATAACTTTAATTTTTCTTTTATTTAAAGTTTATTTGAAGCCTAATAAATAATTGTTTTGAATTTCAAACTTTAAAATGATCACTTCTCATGATTCTAAAAATAAGTTTTAATTATTTAACTAATAGAAATTATTGATGACAATGTTTTTCGAAGTTAATAATTTTACAATTAGATTCTTCGTAGGAAGAATAAGACTTGCATTCACTTTTAGTTTTTATTCAGTGGATAAATTATATGCAATTTTGTTTTCAAAAAAATTCAACAAATCTACAGTCATAATATTGAAATATTTAAAGTAATTGTAAATGCTGCCTATGAAAAATGGAATTAAATTATTAGAAAATTTCGTAGCTGATTTAAATATGGGAAGAATAGGAGTTAGAAAATTTTCTTGAATTGTTATATATTACCAGCTATCATTAAGAACAAATTGAAATTGATGGGGGTGTAAGTTATAAATTAAAGCTGTAATGCTTTTTTTTCTTAACGCCAGGGTTCAAATAATAATCTTTTCTTTATGTGCTACATAACAAATATTTATGAAATTTTTCACCTGCCATTTTTTGCTCAAATGACTTCCTCTACCTCTTCTAGAAAGATTCTTCTCAATAAACATTTTCAACATAAAATTAAAATTTTCATAGTTAAAAAATATATAATGCAAACAATGAAACTTTATATAATTGTGATTTTCGATTTCATGTTTTAAATAGTATAAAGTATATATTTCTCATCCTAAAGATTTCATTTTAATTCTGAATTTTATAATCAATCATTTACCTATCACATGATTTCATATATAACAAAATATTATACTTTTGCGTTTTTTGAATGGCTTAATGTTCAGATTCTTCAGACCACAACCTCATATAAAAATGAAAGAATACAATAATTTAGTAAATATTTATAATTATTTCTTATGCTCCATTCTGGAGCAAGAAAATTTAAGATTCACCCAACTTCTACTGAAAACAGAGAAAAATGTTCCGTCTCTCTTCAACTAAGGATTGAGGAATATTTTTTCTGTCACTTCTACTGAAAATTAGGAAACACTTTCCGTCTCATTTTAACAGAAAGTTAATAAACATTTTAATTTTATGCTTCTTTCCTAAGAGATTTTAAAGATTCGCTTGATTCGAAAATTCTCTGAAAGTCTTGATATAGAATCGATGAAAGGATAATCCTTTCTACTGAAAAACTGATAAACATTTTCCCGATTATCTCACTTTTCTTCTAAAAACCTCACACCTCACAATATGCATGTATTTATTCTCCTCGACTCACCCTGATCCATTCTCAGGGGGTTGAGTGAACTCGCACCAGGATTCCCGAAAATTAAATTAGGAAAACGGAAAAGCGGGAGTGAATTGGGAGCAGGGGGTGTGTGTCTGAAATAAATTGCGTGTAAAAGCAACCAGGCTAGAAAGGGTGTTTTTGAATTTGGACAAATGGATTTGTTTTCATTTCTTGTGGTGATTATTCAAAACCGATTTAAGATTAAATGACACAGGGTTTGTGTGGGGTAAGATTAGTCTTTCCGAGAAAAAAATTGTTCTCACTTCTGTTCTTTACCTGAAGGAGAAATTTTTGAAATTGCTTATCTTTGGGAACTTTGATTGATGATATTGTCTGCCTTTAAATCCGATAAATGTTTTCGTGTAATTTTGTAATTTAGAAGTTCTTTAAGTAACAAATGCATCGGCAATATGGGGATTGTTAAGTTTTTGACTGGTGAGAAAAATTTTTTTATGCGCAGTATTTCCATTCTTTTAAGATGACAGTAGGATTTATAGGATTATCATGAGTAATTATATGTAGGAACATTTTTTATTTCAAAAGAATTGTGAGGTAAAATTTGAATAAATTAACTCTTGCCTAGGTTAAAAACATTAATATTTTTCCAAGTGTCAAATTTTATTATTATTTTGTATTATCTTACTGAATTACATTGTTATATAAAGTGTTAAGTTTTTATTTTTCCCGCTTTGAAGTATGGAAAGTAAAATAAATGTACACAAAATATTATTTTTGTGTAATGTTTTTGACAATACTGACAGCAAATTCTGTATTACATTTAATCTATAGGGGCATAAATATATTTTGCTATTGAAAGTAAAGGACTCTTCATGCAATTATCTTTTCAGTAAAAAAATTTCAATTTAAAAAATTGACACTTAAATCTCTAAATTTTAATATTTAGAGCCCTTTTGACAATATTAATGAGGAAGAAAGGGTGTATATTATTAATTAAAAAAAATTTAAAATCACATAGATTTTATAACTCATATTGAAATAATATAATAAATTAACTTTTGTTACCTATTAAAATCAATAAATTTATAAATATTTGCACATTTAATATTTCTAAAAACTTGAGCTTTTAATTAAAGTGTAACTGGGACAATATGTATTATTATTTTGCATTTTTATTTTAAAAGATATATATAAGCATCTAATAAATACAGTAATTAAATAATATTTTAATGATTCGATTTTGATGTAAACGCTACTTTGATGAAATTTATATTTCGTCTTTATTAACAAAAGGAATGAAGCTTTGAGTGTTCCTTTTTGTAATGGAATGATAAAATTATGATATAAAATTCGAAATTTCGAATCTCAAATCTATTTCAGGTTATTTGAACAAGTATGCTTTTTTTAAAACTGTTTTTCGAGTATTTATATTTAAACTCGAAAGCTTTGTTGCTTAAGATTATTATAATTCAAAAGTTGATTTCGGAAAGTTTTCTTCTAATTATTCAAGAGAAATTCCACATAATTTTATTAATGAAAAGGTATGCGTCTCAGCTATTTTAAAGATAGGTAATAATATAAATCTGTGTATAGAGTAACATAGGTTGCATTATAGCATATATATGTATATATTATAAATAACAATAAAATAATAGTGTGTTTCGCTGAAATTATTATATTAAAGTTAAAAATTTGTAATTATGAAAAAAAATTCAAAACCACTGTTATTAACTTTCTTACTACTATAACAGCAGAGAGAAATATTACAATTCACCACTTTCTCCTTAAAAAATGTGGACTGACATTCCATAAATGTTTACTGTAGGTGAATTGAGTTGCTAAATTTTATTGATTTCTATTATTTGTCTTTATTAAGAAAACAATTGAAATGTTAATTGTTCAGTTTAGAATTGGTTAGATACAAATGCATAAATATGCTCTAAAATTTGAAATTTATTTCAATATTCAAAAAATTTAGGAATTGATACATTAAAATATTTCAGTTCAAATTAGTCTTCCAAAGAAACTCCATTAAAAATAAAGGAGTCACACTTTAAATATTAATATATCAATTAAAAAAATCAAATAAGGCATTTAAAGTATTTTTAGGTTAAAATAAAGTTTAAAAATTTCAAAATATGAAAAATGAATAAAAGTGTACATAATTTAAAGCATAAAATATTTTATTAATGAATACTAAAATACCTTCAGGTTTATTTTAAATTTTTATAAACAACTATTAAAAGCATTTAATATCTACTGCAACCAGTTATTCACAATTACTCACAGCTATAATCATAAATATTAAAATTATAATTTTTCTTTCTTACGATAAATATTTTTAAAAAAATTAGCAAATTAAATTTGAAAAAATGCATGGAAGAGTAAATATTTTCTCTACAAAGCATGGATTTCCATAAAGTTTTATAGACAAAATAAGTATCTGTAATTAATGAAATTATTCATTTACATCTAAATAATATTTTATATTATAAATTGTCATATTTATTTGCAGTAGAATGATTTAATATCGTAATTTTTTAAACGAATATTCCAAAAATATCCAAATGAAAATTTAGAAAAATTACATAAAAACCAAGTAGCATTAATATTTGAGCACATTTTACTAACTTTTACAGTAAATTTTGACTTTTGTATTTAATGTAGTTATTTAATCATACCGCAAATACATTGAAGAGTAAAAAATAGTACAATATTTTTAATAACAGAATATGAATTAACAATCATTCTTATCAAAACTATTGTTTGAAAATAAATATATTAAATAAAGGTGTGGAATACATGAGCAAAAATAAAACTTTGCCCATTTGAGGACAAATTTTTATAAATTTTATTAGCAAAAATTAAATTTCTATTTAATCCCTTTGTTTAAATCAGAATTATGTGGATGAATAGCAAATAATTATTTCCCAGTAAGAAAGTGATTTAACAATTGTCATTTAAAAAAATAAATAAACGAATATTCCGTAAAAAAGAATTGAAACATTTATTTATTTCAAATTGGTAAGCTATATATTTTACCAAAAATAAAAATAAGCTCAAAATCAAGTTAGTTTAAGCGGGAATATTAAAATCTGAGTTAACTTTTTAAAGAAGAGACAAAGATAAGATCTCATCGCATCATCATATTAAAAGTGTAATTAAGTAATCTCCTTATCTGTCTACTTCGGAATCGTTAACTAAAGGGAGTTGCGTGTGAAAACAAGAGGACATGAGAGAAAAAACAAATAAAGGGGGTTAAATATGCTAGAGAAATGATGCAAGATAAAATGAAGTCTTTTAGAACAGAGATTAGACCCCAATGGAACAGATTAAGCCCTCGTAATCAACTCTATCCAACCTCTCGGAACAAGATCATCATGATTATCAGACCCGATAATAAGCTTTACGGCAGCAGTTGCTACTTTTAAAAAGCATTTGCGAAGTTTCAATTAAGGACACTGTGGAAGGAGAATAAATAAACAACCAAAAATAGGGAAAAGATTGGGGAAAAAACAACAAGCGCGGTGGAAAAAAGGGAAAATTGCTAGCGAGGACTTGTGTGGCGATCATCAGCTTTCTCCAAGACTCATTATGGGGAGTATTTTATATTTTAGTAATTACACGCGAAAAATGAAGTTTTTGTGAGTGTGTGTGAGCAGAAAAGCTAATTTAGCGATGAACTGGTGACCGTGTGTGTTTTAGAAGAAGGGTGTGGAGTCTTTATTAGTTGTTGGCTTATGAAGTTCATTTGCTTGAGCAGCGAATGGTAAATCAATAGGTATAATAAATGAAATGTAAAATGAATAGAATATCGAATGATATTTAAATTGTTGTTGCGATCCTAAAAGGAAAACTCAAAAAAATGTAAGATTTTACTTATTTTAAGAAATATTTTGTGCATAATTTGAATTTTCTGTATGTTTTAGTAAGAATAGCAATTTTGAAACTTATAAATTATTCATTTTTATCAGCATCAAAAAACTATTGATGATAAAATTACTTCTTACACAAAATGTGGCTCGTAAAACCAGCCCGCAAAGTGAAAGCTTGAAACAAAATGTTATGTATTAAATAATGATGCGCCACTTCTCACTCTATAGGGACTAAAAGTGCCCTCCACCCACTTTACCATTATGTGAACAGTTTTGGAGATTTATGTATACTCTTTTCAGTTCTTGTGCTGTGATACTACTGATGACATCTTAGATTCCGAATAGAATTTTTCAATTGTGTGCGGGTTTGTATATACTCTGCCCTTTAAAAGCACTTACAAGTAAAAGCCACAAGTGGGCAAGTCAAATGACTGAGAAGACCACAAGCCGTTGTGTTTTCAAGTCTCTTGATCATCTCAAGTCTCTTGCTCATCTCGTTTCTTACTCATCTCAAGTCTCTTACACATTTTTTCAAGTTCTTGCACATTTTTTCAATTCTCTTTCACATAGAACAATCATTATCTGATCTGTAGCATGTTGCAAAGTCCCATTGAAAGTAACACAATTGAGAAACATCTCTTCAGTAAAGTATGAAGGGGGAAATGGAACTCCCAAAATTCTGTTTACTGTCGTCTCATAGATCTCCACACAAGGATTTTATTGCCAAAAACACAATGTGCGAATACAAACAAATAATTGTAAGAGAAACGCTACATTTTACAATATTAGAACAATTTTACACGCCGCACTCTATTATTTTTGACTTCGAGTCAAAGTAATCTATGGGTTAGAAATCCATTTATCACTCTTTTTATTTCTCCATTTATCTCTATATTATAGTTCATAAAATCTCTAAGTCAATGTTAATGTTGTTCCTAATTTATTATTGAATGGTAAGATTTTCTAATTCGGATTTCTTTTATTAAATGTAATCAATGTGATGGAAACTAATTTATTAATTCATTAATCTGAATTATATATTTGAAATTTTTCAATTTATTTTTTATATTTGAATTTTTTAAACAAAAATGAAAGTATTTCATAAGCAATTTTACTGTATAATTAGTGATCTAAGCGCTTCAGCTTTTGTCGGAAGTGACCTCGAAATAAAATGGGTTTTGGAAAAAGATTTTCGATTTAGAGAAAAATATTTACAATTTGCTATAAACGATGTTTTCCTTCACAGAATCAGGTCTCACCAATGAATCCACGAAAAGCAAGTCGAATAAAGAGTGAAATTCTTAAAAATTTCTGTTAATTCGAAACTATTAAACATTAAATTCAGAATTTTTTTCATCCGTTTCCTAATTCATCTCCTATTGGTGACGCATTGGAAAAATTGTAAATATCATACCACAATGATAAAAAAAACAATATTTTTTAAAAAAATCTAAAAATTATTAAATGCATTTATTTTTTGCAAAACATTACCTTGTGTAAAGTAATAAGAAGTAAGGAGGAAGTCGCTACAATTCACATATTATTTTTGTTACTAGAGTAACACATATGTGTGTGAAAAATATTTAAAAAAATAAAAAATTACATATTACACCTTTTTGAAGTCACCAGAGAACGGGTATGCACATATATTGTGTTATAAGCTTCACAAAGAGTTCAAATTATTATTATTATTATTATTCAGGAATGAGCAAATCTGTAAGGATGAAATAAGGTATGAACTAGATCAAATATAAAAATATGTTATATATTTTTATGCATGAGTTATATATAAACTAAGGTTGAACATAAAATAAAACATTATAACTTGCAAATAAAAAAAAGAATATTTGAAATTAAAACTCAGTTTTATTAAAACTAAAGTTATTCAAAACAAATAGTGTATAAATAGCTTTTCAACAATTGATAACTGATCATTAATAAGCATAATATGTGTAAACATTTTTAAAATATACTGCATGCAAAATTAATATTTTAAAAACTTAAAACTTATTTTGCATCAAGTATATTAATGAGGGTTCTTTATTTAGAGCATGAAATTTATTCCACTCGCATCGTTGTTAAAATACCTTGTACTTTTAAGAAAAAATAAAGCTTTTCATAATACTTTTAAGAAATTTAAATAATTTTGCATAAAAATTTAGAATGCATGAATATTATCATACAAAGTTTTCTATGATAATGAAAACTAAATTGATATTGTTTTCAATAGGATACATCTGAATAAATAAAATTAATTAAAATGAATATTGAAAAAAGTATATTAAGCAAGAAAACTAATTTTCTATAGTCCAATGAAGAATGTTTGTGCCAAAACTGATTTCAAACTGCATTAATAAGATATATTTTATACACTAAATATTTTATGTACACTCTCTCGTGTAATATAAAATGTAAATAATTTATTTTATAAATACAATAGTATAAGGAATTTGATTGATAAAACTGTTTAACGCAAATTACCAAGTGTAAGAAGTTGGTAACTGAAAAATGAATTACGTCTTAAAAATTCATATATTAAGTTAATATTTTGATACGCATAAATTTTTAATTATTATTTGCTCAATGAGTATATTTAATAACTGTTAATTCCATAGTCACAATATTCAATTTTCAGGTTATTGTTAGGTTCAACAACACTAAAAGTATGTGCAAAAATATTATAAAATTTGATTTTACTCCTCTTTGACAGCTTAGAAGAAAGAATGTTTTTTTTTCCCTTTGTATTTTTATATCTGATAAATCTCACGTTTGAACAATGGAATCTATTTTTGAATAATAAAAGATGATTATGTTTTTGATTTTTGCACTTCATAGAGATGTATGATTGGATGCTTCCAAATTCTTCTTTTCTGTTAATGTTAAGCTCTCAACATCATTTTTCGACGTAAATTTATTTGCCTGTTAAATTATGCACTGTGGGGTTTGAAACTTAATTGTTATTTGCCAAATTTTGTAAATTGTTCTCTTGTTTTTAAAGAAACACTTTAAAATAAAATAAATACATTAAAATATTGCTTAGAGTGAAAAATGCTAATGCGCGCATCTGACTATTAAAATAAAATTTCACTGCTCGCAGAAACTTACTTTGTTTTATTATTGAGTAATGAATTAATATTATTAAATAATTAAATAAATGAAGTTCATTTGTATTATTTAATAAACAACTTTAAAGTAATAGTATCCAGTAAAATATGACAAATATACCGATTTTTATACTTCTGTCTAATATAGGTTTTTTAAGTTAAATTTTATTGGAAGTGGATTTTAATGCAATCCATTATTGTGGCAATCACGTTAAAAGAGCTGTTTTTCAAATGTTAATAATTATTACACCTTTTACGTATATCTGATAAGATGAACTAGTATAAGAGCATTATTATATGAAGTAAAAGAAATGTACATTAAATAATAATGAAGTGTTCCCAATATGAACATCAAATTATGATTCTAGGAATATATTACAAAATATTTTTCTATCGAAATCATATTTGAAAAAGATTTTAGAGACACATTTTTAATGTATTTTACCATTTAAACCATTTTCGTACTAATTTTAACTTATTTTAAACTTTCGGTTGAATTTATCATTGAAAATATATTGTGCTATAAGTAAAGTGCTATAAAAATAACATGCTTTATTGTATAAATATGTGGTAAAATAGTTGAATAAATTAATAAATTTATGCAAAAAAAATCTTTCTTAACTATGACAATATTTTATGTGTTAATTTTTCTCAAGGCAGTTTTCAAAAATAAAAAAATAAATGTTTTTTCATAATTAGGATATAGTAGAATTTGATTAGAAATATTTTTTTATTATTCAGGAACGAGAGCATAGAAGATGTGTGTGTATGGCTATTTTTCAGGGTTTTTTTTATTTGTTAAATTTATAAGCCAAATTAACAAATATGAAAAAGTTGCTTAACAATAAGTACATATGAAAAAGTGGTTAGATTTTAGTTAAAAATCTCTGAATAAAAATCTTAATTATTCGTCATAAATTTTACTTACAAATTTTTCTTTTATATATACTTTTAGCAATATGGGTAAAAAGTGAATTTTCATATAAGGAATATCAGCAGAATTTAGCATATATTTTCGTAAATTCTGATTTATGCAAAGAAAATTGTTAATCATCCCCATTTTAACCATATCTATTAAAACTTCCTTGTATTGAGATTAATTTTGTCTGGCAATTCAGTTTTTTTGTTGAATTACTCTATAGATTAAGTCAAAATTTGAAATTACAGAAAGCTTTATAAATTGCTAGAATTATTACAATAAATTTGCGACTAAATACCATTTTTTAAATACAAGTAGAGTTGACTGACCTCATTCTCAATAAATTATATTTACAAAAATAATTTCATGATTTTGCCTTAGAATTCATATCTATTCTATTATGAATCCCAAACTTCGTTAAAAATTTTGTTGCTTAGTCAAATATACATATAATTTATTTTGTAAAAATGTTTACCTTTTAATTTAAATTCAATACTATTCTAATGAAAGGAAAAACATCAAAACTGTTTGTTATATGGAAATATTTTTCATTTGCACCTTAATTTATGCTTAACTTAAATCCTGATAGTAAAAGCAATTTTTCTCATCATGGTCAACATTTGAAAATGTGGAAAATTTAAATAATGTTAAAATATTTTAATAAAGTGGCTAATATATTTAAATTCCATATGGTATTGACCGACCCGATTCTTAATAATCATATTTTTGAAAAAATAAGTTAATGGTTTTACTATAGAATTCATCTTTCACCAAATATGAATCCTAAACTCTCATCGGAAGTTGGTAGTTTAATCGAATAAGTTCGCGGTGAATTGATCAAACTCTATTACCAAAATGGGATGAACGCTGCGGAAGCCTTGCGTGTGTATCGCCGCAATCATCGACAACGACGCGGCCCATGTACTCTGCAAGCTCTGCGTGATTTAGTGCGGAAATTCGAAGATACAGGCTGCACCTGTGACAAACAGCGCTCCGGACGGCCAACTGTTTCTGAGGACGTTGTCATGGAAGTGAACCATACTGTGACTGCAGGACACACAGAAACCGCAAGAGGCATAGCGCGTGTGTTGGATATTCCGAACTCAACGGTCCGCAAGCTCTTGCGCTCGGTACTTCACATGTTTCCCTATCGGTTCCAGCGCGTCCAGATGTTGGAGCCGGGTGACCCATAACAACGTCTGAACTTCGCAAATGCATTTTTGTTACGATATGATGCGGATAACGACTGGCCACTTCACATACTATGGACGGACGAGGCGCATTTCACCTTAAATGGCAGCATTAACACAAAGAATTGTGTGCACTGGGGAGAGACGAATCCTCATGCTGTGGCGCCAGTACCATTATTTGACGCCAAAGTGACTGCGTGGTGCGGCATTACAGCTACATTTGTTCTGGGCCCGTTCTTCTTTGAGGAAACGACCCCGACTGGCCCTGCAACATGTTCTGTAACGGGCCCTCGGTATGCAGCCATGCTGAAAAATTATGTCTTACCGGAGTTGCGTCGGCTGAATGCACTCAATGACATTGTTTGGATGCAAGATGGCGCACCTCCACATATAGCGAGGTCAGTTAAAAGGCTCCTGGATCAGCATTTTGGTGATCGCATCATCTCACGCTATTATCCTTTTCCGTGGCCTGCGCGATCCCCAGATCTGACGCCTATGGATTTCTGGTTTTGGGGCTATCTCAAATCCAGAGTTTATCTGTGCAATCCTCAAACATTGTCGGACTTAAAGGATTCTATACGGCGTGAGATTGGAAACATCCCTCGTGCCATGTTGTGTGCAGCGACATTGTCCACCGTCTCCCGCATGCAATGCGTAATTGCCTGTGATGGCACTCATGTGGAAAATGTTTGAAATTAATAAAGATTTTTTTCTCTATGTGTTCTCATCATTGAGCAGTGTCTTGTCTCTGTCGTATGCATTATTCCTCCGTGCGCCTTGAAGAACTGTTTGTATGTGTATAACACGTCGGTTTTCGGACATATCGGTACCGTTTCAACGCTATTTAGGGTTTTCGCATGTGCTGAACATTTTGCGATGGTAAAAAGTAGGCGTTGCCATTCGAAAATTTCTAGTTTCTGTCACTATAACTGTAACCGCGAGGGCCACTGTGTTGCCATTCACAGAATCTCGAGCGCATATCTCAAAAGAACTATATTTAAAGTATCATCTTGATCGGTTAAATAGAATGGACGCTAGAAGTGCAGATGTTGGCAAAGTTTTTTTATTAATCACCCTGTATTATTAATGTTATAATATCAGGCTGCTACGATCACAATTTGTTACCTTTTCAGAACCAAAAAATGGCTGAAGCGATGTTACTTTATCTACTGAGTCACACAATAGCTATGCCATCGTGTACCTCAAAAGTGAGTATGCATTCGTAATTTAGAAGCAGAGACCAAATAGAAGAATCCATACTTGGCCGTCCATTCCCATAGGTATCATTTCACGAGGAGAACATTGTAACTACAACATATTTTAGCTACCATTAGCGAATACGATGAAACTTCTGTTGGATTGGGACTCAAATTCACTATCTTCTAATAATGAGAACAAACAACCTAACCAACCCTTCCACTATGGCTTCTGTTATGTTGAATACATAAAAATGTATTTTGCAAAACAGTTTAAATACTCTATTTCACAGAAAAGTAATTTACTTATTTGTCTTAAGTTTATTTATAATTTTAAAATTGAGAGTGTGGATCCCTTGGTGGTGCCATCTATCTGTGGAGTCTTAGAGAAAAGTCGTACTTTCACCTTGCTGGTGCTCTGGTTAAAAGAGAGACACACTCTTATAATTTAAATGCGCATAGCCAATGGCACTACGAGTTTGGCTTGTCTAAGTGTCATAAGTAACAACAACACAGCAACAACATAACTTTACTTTATTCTTATATTTTCCAAAATAGAGAAATCCAGACAAATGCATGCATTTTGAATTAACTTACTTTTAATGTTTTATGAGATTTGTTTACAGTACCTAATATCGAATATTTTGTTATTGTTCATTTTAATAAAGGAATATTTATAAGCAGCAATATATATTTACCATCACATAAAAAGCTTTAGAATAAAAATTACATGAACTATAATAATTATAACAACTTTAAATTTTGTAAAAACAATTTATGTTGATTATAATCTATTATGTTGTTGCTATATTACCTAGAAAAAATCTATTTCTATATTTAATTTAGTAATGAGTACTTTTTTGTCCATTCTGTCTATATATAACTAATGAATCTTAAACTAATTAATCATCTAATTATAATATTAATCATCTGAAAAAGAAATTTTCAATCAAATAATTTTTTAAAAAAATCAAAATTTAAAAAAGTATTTCAATTTAAAAATCTCCTCGTGTTATTGCGAAAGTGTCTCTCATGCCCGAATCAAATAGATACCATTTACTGTAATATCACTTCTGCAACTTCATTTCCGTTCAACATAGTAATTTCCACCAATGACATTTTCCAGACAGAAAATTAAATTTTATTTTAACTAATTCTCGGTTATTGATCTCAAGAGTTCTCAAATATTTGCATTCTTTTCTTTTGAAGTTTAAACACTTCTTAAAGATTGTTTTCATACTTCATTTAATACATCTTCACTCTTCTTCACGCTTTAAGAAGCACGGAAATGATGGATTCCGCATCTTCACCCCTTTCGCGATCACCATGCGGAAATTTCCAAACATCAACTTCCACATCCCCCTCCCCTTCAACATTCTTGCCCTCCTGTTTATTCTTCCCTCCACTTTGATTCAATATCGAGTTCAGAAATCTAAATCCAGGTACCCTGTCTTACCACCTTTGTCGGCTCGAAAAGTGACCTCATCTTGAAAAGTCGTGTTCTTCTTTTGTCCCTTTAATGGAATATTTTGCTCGATTCTGAAAAAAAAATAGAAAAAATGAAACGGCTGTAATTACAGGATGTGCTGGAGGAATTAAATTTTAGGCATTTTGAGAAGAAAGATTTAAAAAAAATACATGTATCACACAATAGAACGTGTCGTATGTGAGAAAAACGTCTATTTCTTAACGCTTTGGCAATTATTTTCCAAAATAATGATTTATGGGGGGAGTGGAAAGAAAATAGTTGAAAGAATAATTGAAACAAAAGCAGGGAAAATGCCAACTGTTATTATCGTTTTAGAATTAATAATTTAAGGTTGAATTGTGTCGAAAAGGCAATGGAGCCTAACATGTTAGAAATTGTTGATGCCTTGAAATTTTTTTTAAACTGCATTCAAGTATACTGCTGTTAAAAATATACAGTAGTAATGCTGCTTTTTCAACTTCAAATAGAAATTATTAAAATTTCAAGCTATAAATTTTATAAATAGAATAATTCCAAATTTTCATGTCCCAAAAAATTAACCATAAACCACCTTATCTCTCATAAGCCATAATAATTTTATTAAAAAAAGAAATTTCTTCACTGATTTTATTATTCTAAAGGAAATTTCACGCAACCAAAATATTTTGGTTAGATTGATACAAATGTAAGATTGATTGTTCACTTGAGATAAACTGAAAACCTACATTCATTAGAACTCTAATCATCCGAATTCCATTTACCCGAATTGCCGATTTACCGAATCGATTTCAAAAAAATAAATTAGACTGAAGAAGAGATGTGAATGAGAAAAAGGAAAAAGCTCAAGAAAAGTAAAGGTAAGAAAAGATAGAAAATGAGAATGAGAGAGATATTGAATAATTCAATAACATTCTTTTGAAAATTCTTGGGTGCTTAGAAAATAGAGCTGAAGATACAGAAGAATGGATAATGTGCCAGCACTGGATTTCAAATCACAAATGATGGTAAACTTATTTAACGTGTGGATTAAGAAATGACCTTAAAGTTTAAGTTGAACAGACACGAGACCATCAGTTAGTGAAGCATTTGCCGGCTTTGAAACTGCTTTGAAGTGGATGGAGTATCAGCCCAAATGTGACCACATGCAAATTCTCACTGTCAAGCGGATTCGCGACTTTGCTGTCCGGAAACGAATGAAGGCACTAAAGCAACTTACTCTGACCAAGATGTTCAGCAAACCATGATTTTGTCTTACAGCACTGTACATCTTCTTCTTCATTGGCCTGACAGCCCAGGGTGGGCCTTTGCCTTCTTCAAAAGTGCATACCAGGAACCCCTATTTTTGGACAAGGTCATCCAGTTTATCACTTCTCGTGTTTTTAGGTCGTTTTCAAGGCAGTCACGCCATCTGAGTTTTTTACTAGCTGCAGCTTCTAGTGACGTAAAAGCCACTTTTAAGGCCTCGGGAGTTCGTGCAACAATGTCTACGTCATACAGCACTGTACATACATACTGTATTAATGTACCGCATTTGTAAATACTTTATGTATCAAGTGTTGTATTTTCATTTAATTGATTGAAATTTCTTTTTTAAAAAATATGTAGTTTTTTTCTCCCATTTGCAATGTACAATAATTAAGTAAATTGCCCATTTTTTCGTAAAAATCCAATTATCCAAATGTGGTTTGATCCCAAATGGCTTAGCTCTCTCTCTCTCTCTCTCTCTGATTAGAATTCTACTGCACGATATTCACACATAATTTTATCTCGAAGATCGGTATGGAAACACTAACATATACAGAATTCATACCCATATGCCAAAATTGAAGAAAAAATTTATCCAAAATCGAATCAACATCAAAACAAAAGAGTTCTCATAATTGAATTACAACCAAAATTGTAGAGTATATTTACATCTAATATTAAACAAATAGCTAAACTGAAAAGTAGATTTATCTAAAAATTGAACCGATATCAATGTTGAATGCATTTAAATGAATGTAAACTAATAAAAAATTAGAAACTATTTTAATTAAAATTGAATCAATACCAAAAATTATCTATCCAAAACTGAACCAGTTTGAAATTGAGGAGTGAAATATCCAAAATAGAATCAACATAAAATTTGAATAGTAAATTCATCTAAAATTAATCCAAACTAGAAAGGAAGATTAGATGACTACAAAAACAAGAATTTTTTCTGATACTTTTAAATTGTGATTTTTTGTCACATTAATCTAAATCTTCATTGGCAAGTCAAAACTATGATAACTTTTTTCTAGTTATCTAGTTACTTTTTTCTAGTTATTATACTGATAATTAATAAAATGTTTATGAAGCAATTTTAATTCTGAAAGAAGAATCACTCGTTTTCTTATTTCAAATTTTCAAGTAATGAATTTTTACTTATAAATTATTATTTTAATAATTGCTTTGCTTACATTTCAAATTTTATTCCTTTATTATATTTACAATACTTTTCTTTGTGTTTGATATTTGTCTAGAAATCGCAGTGAACACTGTTTTTAAGAATAGTGATTAATCAAAAAACTTATGCATTAAATTTAATATATTTCAATATTTCTCTTTTAATGCCCAAAATTTTGAAATTCAATAGTCATTTCTATATATCCTAGACTTTTTTGTAACACTTTCAATAAAAAATTTTAAAATATCCCTCCTTTATAACCTTAATTTACACAATTAAAAAATCTAAGTATATAAATGACTTTATACTATTATCTCTTGTTTTGTATTTGTGTAATTAGTTTCGTAATGTAATACAAAATAATTTCAAAATAAAAATGCTATTATTTGGATACTTTGATTTGAGTTCAGGAAACTGAAGGATGTACGTTATTTTCCTCCAATCAAAAATTTGACATAGGGCGTTTTAGATTTATTGGGTTGGGCATCATTCTTATTCAAGGTAGTAGGCTCGAATCCCAACTTAACTGAAAATTTATCATATTCATTAGAAGTGGGAGAGACGTCAACTAACTCGTGAACACGATGTCTCTCTAAGTGAAACAATAGTTTTGGTGAAGACAAGTCAAATATTGGGGTCTTTTACTTGGTCTCTACCTGCCGCGGTGTCCTGGTTGATGGGGAGCGTTCTCATTGTCAGAAGATAGTGAGTTTGAATCCCAGCTTATCCGAAGATTCACGTGTTTGCAAAAGGTGGCTGGGATACATTAAATAGGTCGCGGTCGCAATGTCCTCTAAGTGAAATGATACCTCCGTGAATAGCAGGCCAAGTATTGGAAGTCTTCGAATTGATTTCTTGCTTTAAAATAACGAAAACTCTCCCCGATTGCTTCTATCTAACTGGTAGAGCCCAACTTAGGGCTAGATACAGAGAAACATGCTGGTGCAACAACAACAACAGTTTTTTTGTTTTTGTTTATACAACATATTTCCGCATTTTCAGGCAAAAAAAAAAAAAACAGATTTCAACTGTCATTTTTTTTTGCCCATAAGAGCTAAATTAGATTGTGACCTAGGACTTAAAGCGCATTTCAAACCACTCGAGATCCCAAGCCCAAGGTTCAACAGTTTGTTCAACAGTTCAACAGTTTGTTCAAATCCACAAACTGTTGAACCAAAGGCAAGACACAACTCTGGATTGCGCTGATGCTTAAGTAATTTAAAATGAATCTATCTCAAATTTTCATGCCATTAAAATGTTCCATATAAATAAAAGATAATATTCCAAATCATTGAATTTAAATACAAAAAATATCTATCCTCATTCAACATTGTATGAAAGTATTTAACTCAAGTAATGATAATTTTAAATTTTTACTATTTTAAACTAATTTTTTACTAATATTTTGACTCAGTTTACTAAAAATATACATTTTTAGTGTTATTATTTTTTAACTTAGGCATTTACATTTTAATAAGAAAAAAATTAGAGTTTTAACAATTTTTGCAATATATATATATATATATATATATATATATATATATATATATATATATATATATATATATATATATATATATATATATATATATATATATATATATATATATATATATATATATATATATATATATATATATATATATATATAAACATTTCAATTTTTTTTAGAATTCAAAAAGTAAAACATACGCAGTAAAATTTTAGAATTTCATCTCTTTTAGAGAAATTTAGTCAAAATGATCATGTAAAGATAATTTTGACTGAAAGAGCACTTTAATTTTAAGTTTTAGTAGTTTTGATGATTTTAAAGTAATTTTTTTGACTGTTTATCTTGATGGCGAATTAAGCACTGATATATTGGCCTTCTTTCTCGATTTTTAAACATAAAATTTCATTTATAATGGTAAACAAAAATGTCCTAGAATTTATATATTTGAAATATCTGGCTACCATACTAAGATTTTTTGCCCCTCCTCAAGTGATTCTTTCTTTTTAAATCAATCGTGGCTCACCATCTATCTTATTGAATATTGATCAAGCAATGAATCTCTCCATTCCCATTCAATGAGGGGAGGAAGATAGAAAAGGGAACAACTTTTATATTCGATTGTGAGATGACCGATAAGGGGTTGCAATACATCAAATTCCTCTTTTCCTGTCGCCAACATGTCCTAGTGAATATGATTTTTACCCCTTTTTTGAAAAAAAAAATTAAAACTTTTTTGAGAAAAAATTTATCCACACTAATTCTGTTAACAACTCTTATTTGAAAATTAATTTTTGTTCAAAATTCGTCTTGTATAAAAAATTATTTTGCTTAAAAATTAAATATATGTATCGAATATATTTCATGATGCAATTTAATTATATATTTATTTTACCTATGGAAATATATAATTATTTTTATAATAAATATATAATCTATTATAATTATTAATCTATTATAATAAATATGATTCATATAAGAGCGTTATTTTATTCTTTGCAAATTATCATAGTAAAATTTAAAAAGGAGATATTACAAGTTCATCAAACAAGTTTAGTTTCAATTATGATGAGAAATTAATTTGTAAACATCATTTGTAAAGATAAATAGATTTATCTCTACTATATTTCAGACATAATAGAATAAGTAATTATTAATTTCTGCAAACGTCCACTATTAGGACAGTTATTTCAATTTTAATAATTTCGTTAAATATAAGTTTCTTTCTATTAAAAAAGGGAAAATAGTTGGCAGTAAAAGAAAACCTTTCAAAAATATCAAAAATTAATAGAAATAAATTAGAAATAAATTTTTTTTAATCTAAATATTTATTTCTACTCTGTTGTAATAACTGCAGGATAATTCATTTCACCACGAACTGAATTAAAACAATTAATAATTCTAATAGCTAGAAAATTATTTAGATGATTATCACGACTTTCATAATATTATTAATATCAAGTTGTTATTAAAAATGACAAAATTTTAGCAATAAATATATTTTGAAAAAAATTAAGGTATAAAAATAAGAATAAAGTAGAAATAAATTTATTATTAAAGTACTTATTTCTATTACAAAATAGGTAGTTTTACTAAAAATTCATGAACACACAATTAACAGTTCTACAAATATTCAAAATATTTGGGTGATTATTATGAATCTAATAATCACACTCTAAATGTATTTTGTTATTAAAAATAAAGAATAACAATAATTGTACTTTCAAAAGATATCAAGAGGAAAGAATAAAGAAAATTTTCCTCGTCAAAAAAATTATTTCTATTTTAATTCAATAATTACAAGATAGTTTATTAAGAAAAACATTTATGATTAATAATTCCTAAATGTGAACAAACTATTTGAGGGATTTTATAATTCTGATCTCGTAAAAAGTTTATTCTTTCTTTGAACACACAATAAAAAATCATATAACAATAAATAAACTTCCGTAAGAAAAGCATATTTTACATATTTCAATTATTTATAAATTTTTATTTTTAAAAATTATTAAATTCATCAAAAATAAATTAATAATTAGGAACTAAATAATACTCGATCTCATTTTCTATGAAGGATTTTTAAAAAACTTTAAAATTTTAATTCTTTAAATATTGAAATAGGAATTCCAAAATAAATTGTTTCCTCTGAAATAACATTTACTAAAAATGAAAATTTTTGTAAGCAAGTAACAAATTATTTATCGATTAATTTTTTCCAAAAAAATAATTAATTAATTTATTAATTAATTAATTAATTAATTTAATTAAATAAAAAATGATGCATTTTGTTGAAAAAATGCGTTATATTCGGACATTTAAATTACGTTTGATACTTTGATCTAATAGCAAAAGCTTATTATTTAACAACAAAATAAGAACTGTTAAAAATTAAAACATCTTCTCTACACGAAGCTTAAGGTAATTTTTTACACAACTGTAAACTCTCATATTTTAATTTCCAGCATAATTTAAAACATTACTCTTCATATATTATGAAATTCATATATTTTATGTATCATTGAGGTTGTGTTTTTTTTACAATATCAATGCAATAATTTTCAATATCATAATTTTCACCTACGTTTAAAGTAAATTAATTATGAATGCGTCTTTACTTCATTAAATTTGCAAAAAACGCATCTTAAATCTATAAAATTTGTGTCGGTATATAATATACTAATTAAACAAAATCTCAGAAAAATGAGAATCAAATAATCCTTTCCTATCAAACTATAATAAATCCTAAAAGAAAGATTACCATTTAGAATTTATGAGATGATAATAACGTAAACTTATGAAAATATTTTTATTCCTGAGATTTTAGCTATATTTAGGGGCTGAATTTAAATATCAATTCACTTCATCTCAATCAAATTAGTTATTTTGTATATCGATTTATTCGATATAAACACTTCATAAATCCTATTTTGGTGAATTTTTCAGTTGACCCACATTTTAGCCACGAATATTTGAGGGAAATTAGTCTTTCTGGTAAAAAAAATATTTAATGCTATATTTGTATTTAGGACATCAGATTCGTTTGGAATTATGTTAAAACACTTTGTCATCAAAAATACCGTTTGATTATGTATTGCAGTACATTTCAATAAAGTTATATATCTGAATATCTTTATTCTAAAGCGATTATTAAAATCTTCTTCCACCAAAAAGCTATAAATATAAATTTGATTCAAAATGACCAAAAAGTTTTTCAATTTAAGTAAAATCTGGAATGATTTCTATTTATCTAATAATATACCCTAAATTTCATTCTAGAGTTTACAGTTTATTGGATTTTTAATTTTCATCTTCAAAAATATTTATTAGCTAGATTAATTCAATCTCTTGCGTAGCAATCGCTTCATGATATTTCTGTGGAATTTATTCAAAACAGCAGAGATGTTGACATTTAATCAACCGTAGAATTTGGAAACCAGTAATAAAAGAATTTTTTTGCTATTAAAATATCAGAAGTTTTTGGTAACTATTAACGGAATCATCAAGTGTAACATTTGAAATATATTTTATGGAATAAAGAAAATAAATAAATAAAATATTTTCCGCTCGAACGAAATAAAATCTTCAAACAAAAACTATAAATATATAAGTATATATTTTCTAACTTTTATTTTATTCAATGATTTTTAATTTCTCATTCTAGTGTAAATTTGGGAATTAGATTTATTATTTTATTAAAGTATATAATTAGAAATTCAACAGTAAATTACTCATTTGAATATTATAATCTTTAAAAATAATTAAAACGACTGAAAAGGAATAGTAAAGTAAGCTTAAACAATCTCTTTTGAACTAATATTTAAAAACTTATTTATTTTAAAATATATGTTTATTTTCATTATCTTATGACTTTCTTTATTGACTTATCCGGTGAAACATTGAAGACAATCTGGTCATTTAAATTCACAAAAATTACTATTTTTCAAAATATTTTAGATTCTAAGTTGTTGGGCTGCTTTATTTTTATATTTTTATTTATCACACTATAATTTGTATCAATATTTTCAAAAATAAAATTTAATTAGTTATAACAAACATTAATTAGAAATCGCAAATTTTTACATAAAATACACAAGTGTAAATGCATTTTAACTAACAATACAAACTTAAAAACGCTTGAAGAGATATTCTGCTACAATTTAATCCCATTTTTTTGAAAATTAAAATTAATATTTCGGTAAATAAGAAATAATATTTATTGTATATCTTTAACAAACTCTTAAAAGTTCTGCTTTTATCTTTTGCAAAATAACTTTGTTTTGGTAAATAAAATTAACAAAATTTTGGTAAAAGTAATTTTTATTTTAGTAAATAAAATAATATAAAATATTTTCTTTCTAATTATTTCTAAACTAATTGTCTAATATTTTTTCATTTTTATTATTTATAAGAACAAATTACAGCTGTATTAAATGTTTTTTATTATAAATGAAATGGGCTAAGCGAATTTAAAATAGTTTCCTAATATAATATAAACAAATTTCTGCACTTTTGAACCCATTAATTGGTACTTTTTGTAATTGAAATAATTTTCGGGATTTAAAAATTATTAATATGAAACAAAATGATTTATAAATATGAAGCATAATCCAATATGATGAGAAAATAACCTCATTTCTTCTAGAAAAACTTTTTTACCGGATTTTTTATCGGGTAATGCATAAATAATTTCCTTGAAACAGTTATGTATTATGAGCATAAAATATTGTTTCGAGTGTGAAAAAAAATCCGCAGAAATCTTTGTAAATAATTTAAATTATACAAGATCTTTCAGCCTATCAAAGCTGACAAATTAATTTTATAGACATGATCAGAAAAACGATGATGAAACTGTTTTGTGATCCAAAAAAAACAAGAAGTAGATCGCAACAACTTAATAAGAACTATCAAGACAGTCAAATTACTTAAAAACTGTCAGAAAACTGAAAATGGAGAAGAAAATTATTTCTGATTTGCATACAGAATTCAAAAAGTGGGTTATGACTTCTGAAATAGAACTATAAAAATAACCAAATTATATGATGTAATGAAAACGATCAGAAGGACAAAAATGCTGAAGAAAAGGATTTCTGGTCTACAGAGGTCAAAGAAGTAGGCTGTGTCATCTGAAATGGAATCATCAAGAAGATTAAGTTTATTAATGTCATGAAAATGATTAGAAAAACGATTAATAAGAAAAAAATAAAAAACGATTTCTGATTCAAACAATTGAAAAAGTGCATTGTACCAGCTGAATGACAGCTGCCAAGAAGGTCATATTAATTGATGCCATAAAATTGAACAGAAAAGCAAATAAAATAAAGAATTTATGATCCATAGAATTCAAGGAAGGGGCTTGTGTGACATCTGGAAAAATATAATTTCTTATTTAATAGATTTGTTACAATCTATTTTTTGACAAACATTTTTAACTGAAAGCCTAACTACAAAAATTTTACTTTGCTTAGTATGAAGGAAACCGAAATTGTTCACATTCCTATCATTTCAATTTGGAAAATCTGATTTCCAGTTTCATTTTCCACTGATTTATTAACTGAGACTTTTAATAACTGAGCAAAAATTATCTGGGACAATTTACAAGGAAAGTATTTATTATTTACAATGTTGGATGTAAAAAATTATATACTCAGATGACTTGTTGATCACTATAACGTTTTTCTTTGCACACAATTTCTAACTCGACTGAAACATGTAGCTTAAAACAGTTTCTGTTTTATTGTGAATATCTATACATGAAAGAAGAATCAAACCCACAAAAGCCGTTGAATGAAAGCTGATCAAGATAATTTCACCTTTCAGCATTAAAAATATACCTAACAGATCAAGGTATGAAGAGTTACGTCAATAAAAAATAATAATTCACTCTACTTTGCAATGAACACAAAAAACCAAACTGAGCATTTTTGAGTTCTAGAAAATGGACTTGCACTTCAATTAGAAGATTATTATCCTAATGGTAATGATCTCTTTGATTGAAAAAGATTTTGATTGCATTGAGATACAACTGATATTGGGATTTATGACAAACTGCCAAGAATGTAAGAGCTTTCTTGAGGAAAAGACTCCTGCATAAGCCTTTCCAAGATCAATAAGTAAAATAAATATTAATCCCACACTATAATTACCTGGAATATTCTAAGATATACATTTTATTTTCAATGATCATTTTATAGATATAATTAATTTCAATTCTTTACTGTAGTAGTTTGGCTTATCTGGTGTATTTGATGCTCTAAGACGACATTTTTGCTCAGGAGAACTAATTGGGCCAGAATTTATAATTTATAGAGGACCCTGAACCACTTTAAACAATCATATCTCAGACTGTAATTCAATTCATAAAATGTTAAGCAGAAGTTCTGAGAACTAACCATTCAATTACCAGTTTGACCTTCACTAAAATGTGACTATAAGACACAGAATTATTCTCTTTGACAGAGAAAAAAAATATCAGATAGATGTTGCAAAACATCTTGTCACGGATGTTTTGATCCTACTATTTAACTAGTGATAATCCTACTATTTAATTAATAAAATAGAAATTCACATGTCTTACTTTCATTAATTAAATTTAGTTTCTGAGATTTATATAGATGTATTAGCATCTATTTCATATTTTTTATTAAATGAATGTTTTAATTTTTTCAACAATGTACATACCTCTTTTCTTATGCAAAATTAATCATATTATTATTAACGATTAAAATATTGTGATTATTCATACTGATTGCATTGGAAGTACTTAAAAATTTGAAAATTGAAGCAATCCTAATTCGTAACTACTTTGCAATTTTGCTTAATACTTAAGAAGTACTTAATACAGGCCATTAGTAGCCAAGTGGTTAAGACATCGGCCTTTCGTGCGGAAAGGCTGCGTTCGCCTCCCAACGCCACCAAGGACACACCTAGTACATGCAATATACGTGATTGTTAAATCTGTGGAATCGAAAGTCCTATGGTCGGTCGTTGAGCAGTTACTATGTGTGTAATGGTGTGGAGAAAAAAATTTTCCCTTCAGATCAATGTCAAAAGTGAGGGATTGGATCCTCTGGTGGTGCCATCTATAGGAGAAGTCTTAGAGAAAAGTTGTACTTTCACCTTCGTGGTGCTCTGATTAAACGAAAGACGCATCCTTTTGACTTAATTTTATAGCCGTTGGCTAACGAGCTTGGCTTGCCTAATGGTCATAAGTTATAACAGCATTTGATATTATTAAGCAACCATAATCTTAAATTGGCATTAAGATACATATCGACAGGCATAAATGAATCATCATTTTTATCTTTTCTTAATGTTAAAACCCAAAAACATGAATGTGAAAATTAAGTATTGAACAAAATAAAATGAATATTAAAAATATATGATATTATTAAGATGACATCAAACGAAAGATCATTTGAGTTTGGGGAACTGTTAACCACAAAAAAAAGATTGCTATGAAAATTTATGTTATCTGTATTTTTAAATTAAAAATACAAAATTTTATTTAATATACAAAAAATTGAAAATCATAAATTGGTTTAAATCTTTCTTTCAAATTACTTTATAAATTGATGGCAATTTAATTTTTTTCTCAAGAAATTGGGAAACTAATTATTTTTTTACCATTATTGTTCATTAGATATATAACTGAATGATGTTTCGCATCACCAGGTTACGCATGAAAATACAGTTCAGAATATGTCCGCAAACGATACAATGACAAAAGAACTTAAAATAAAAAAAAACAGCGTTTGATCTAATAACTACTGTTCAATATTTCATGTTAGATTTTATTACTAATGAAACAAAAAGTTACAATTACTCTTCTCAATGTGAACTTTTATTTTTCTGGAACTGGTGTGTATATATATATATATATATATATATATATATATATATATATATATATATATATATATATATATATATATATATATATATATATATATATATATATATATATATATATATATATATATATATATATATATATATATATATATATATATATATATATATATATGTGTGTGTGTGTGGTGGGTGAACCACTTAATAGCTGACGTCACTATTTCAAGTGCCCACTTGAGATGGAGCTCGAGAGGCGCAACAGCTTCCCCAGTGAGCGGGGCAGAAGAGAAATTATTTAAAAGACGTGAAGACGTTCCTTTTTGATAGCAGCAAGACGACTGCTCCTGTCCCCCATAACTTTAAACTTGAACTTTAAATTTCATTCAATTAAGATGATTAATTGTAAATATCTCAAACTTGTATATATTTATATTTGTAAATACATGTTAATTAAATATTAGGCTTTGTATAAGAATTGTTAATTAGTTAATCGCGCCTTGGCCACTCCCCGTCCCACAAAACTCAGAAGCGGGATTGAGTGAGATTGAAATGATTAGCTGGATTACAAAAATTTTGTAGTGATTGGAATAATTATCGCATCAGATAGTTAGAAGGATTTTCATTAGAAGAAGACGTTACGTTAAGCATCGGTTTGGAACGAGAGAAAGACGTGGATCCTCATCGAACATCTTTGAGAGGTACGTGAACATTTTTCAAAGTACATGATGATATTAAACGATATAAAAGAAATAAGCGTTGCATTGAAAAATTTTAAAGCAGATAAAATCACAATTTTGCATAGATTGATTTTTGATCATGATGGAGATAGATTAAATCGTAAAAGAATTAGAAATTTTGATGGTTTTGATTTTGATATCGAAAGTAATGAGTATCGAGACAAATTAAAAAATATAAACAATGAGTTTTCGCTTGGCGAACTTATTACTGCATCGAACATTTTGAATATTTCTTTTCAAGGATCCAAAGCAGAGCTCGCAGAAAGAATTTTGTCTCTGTTATGTGACCTTGAACTCTTAGCTCAAAACACTAAAGAGGATTCGGAAACTGCTGACTCGGAAAGTGAAGTGGAAGAAGAAATAAGTAGAAATGATTTTTCAATGCAATGCAATATAAGTAAAAAGAAAAGTGCATCTGACTATTTTAAGAAGAATGAAAATGTTTGTGAAAATGATTTTTATGCACATACTGTTATTCCAAGTGTTAATATTAATTATGAAGATATCGAAAGCACTATTACTAAATTTAATGCAGAATCACATGAAAATGTAATTAATTGGATTGATCATTTTGAGGATATGTCGAAATTATTTAATTTATCAGACTTACAAAAATTTGTAATGGCTAAAAGATCGTTAGGAGGAAATGCTCTATTATTCGTTCGGACAGAACCACAAATAAATTCTTGGAAAAAATTGAGACGAGCCTTGATCGATGAATTTTCGTTTGAAATAAACTCAGCTAACTTACATGAGCTTTTGCGTAAAAGGAAAATGCATGATTATGAATCTGTTCAGGAGTATTTTTTAAAAATGAAGGAGTTGTGCAATTGCGGTAAAATTGAAGAATCTGCTTTAATGCATTATGTTATTAATGGAACAAATGATAAAAATTTTCATCCCATCTATTTTATGAGTAAAAAGACAACAGATGCCGAAAAGAAGTATTCCAGTTACGAGCTTGAAGCTCTTGCAATTATTGAAGCGTTAAAAAGATTCCGCGTTTACTTATTAGGAATTCCATTTAAAATTGTCACTGACTGTTCCGCATTCGAAAAGACTATGCAAAAAAGAGATTTGTCAACTCGTGTTGCTCGTTGGGCTTTATTGCTCCAAGAATTTAATTATAGTATTGAGCATCGCTCCGGTACAAGAATGACTCATGTTGACGCACTAAGCAGATCCCCTGTAAACATATTTTGCATCTCAAGCGATAATATCATACCGAAATTAAAATCAGCCCAAGATAATGATGATGAAATAAAAACGATAAAAGAATTATTAAAAATCTCTAGTTATGAAGATTATTTTGAGAGAAACGGAGTTCTTTATAAATTTGTTGATGGTAAGGAGTTAGTGGTTGTGCCAAGAAGTATGCAGACGGAAATTATTAGAAGTGCGCATGAAAAGGGACATACTGGAATCAAATATACAGAGAAAAGCATTGAGGACCATTATTTCATTCCCAAACTTAAACAGAAAGTAGAAAATATCATATCTAATTGCGTTCATTGTATTCTTGTAAATCACAAAAGAGGAAAGAAAGAAGGCTTATTACACCCATTGCATAAAAATGACGTACCACTTTATACATACCATATTGATCATTTAGGACCTTTAGAAAGCACACATAAAAATTATAAGTATATTTTAACAATTATTGACGCTTTTACTAAGTTCGTTTGGATTTTTCCTACGAAGACCACAACATCTGCTGAAGTCATTTCGAAATTAGAAACTCTAAAATCAGTCTTTGGAAATCCCTACCAAATTATTTCTGATAGAGGTACAGCTTTTAGCTCTGGTGAATTCAGAGATTATTGCTCTAAAGAGAATATTAAACACCATTTAATAACCACTGGTTTGCCAAGAGCTAACGGACAAGTTGAAAGGATCAACCAAGCAATCATATCAGTTCTTTCAAAGCTATCTTTGGAGAATCCAGCTCAGTGGTATAAACTTACGAACGAACTGCAGCAGACGATTAATTCAACATATCAACGAAGCATAGATACCACACCTTTTGATTTACTTTTTGGTACGAAGATGAACGTTGGAGGTATTGGTAAGCTCCAAGAAATGATTGAAAAGGAATTTCAAGCTAATTTTGAAGCTCAAAGAGATGAACTCAGAAAACATGCTAAACAACAAATTTTCAAGATCCAAGAAGAAAACAGGAAAACGTATAATTTAAGAAGAAAAGAGCATCAATCTTATGGAGTTAACGATTTGGTCGCTATTAAGAGAACTCAGTTTGGACCCCACTTAAAACTGAAACCAAAATATTTAGGACCATACAGAGTTACTAAAGTTAAAGGAGGCAACACCTATGATGTAATCAAAGAAGGAAGTCATGAAGGACCTAACGGTACCACGACTTGTGCTGAATTCCTAAAACCCTGGTATAGTATGCCAAAAGACGAGGATGTTATGCAAGTTGGAGTTAAATTAAAGTTGAATTGTGCTGAAGGATAGTCGGAAGTCCAACTGACTATAATGAAGCTAAAAGATATACTGACTCATTTCTTTATTTCAGATCTAAGAAGATGAATATAAAATTTGTTTCTTTTCAGAGAATTATTCTGTTCTGCTTGTTTCTTTCCCTGTTTTGCTGTTTTTCTTTTTTATGTATTTGCAGTGTCGTCTGGAGGGCCAGCCGATTTCAGGACGGCCGAACTGTGGTGGGTGAACCACTTAATAGCTGACGTCACTATTTCAAGTGCCCACTTGAGATGGAGCTCGAGAGGCGCAACAGCTTCCCCAGTGAGCGGGGCAGAAGAGAAATTATTTAAAAGACGTGAAGACGTTCCTTTTTGATAGCAGCAAGACGACTGCTCCTGTCCCCCATAACTTTAAACTTGAACTTTAAATTTCATTCAATTAAGATGATTAATTGTAAATATCTCAAACTTGTATATATTTATATTTGTAAATACATGTTAATTAAATATTAGGCTTTGTATAAGAATTGTTAATTAGTTAATCGCGCCTTGGCCACTCCCCGTCTCACATATATATATATATATATATATATATATATATATATATATATATATATATATATATATATATATATATATATATATATATATATATATATATATATATAATGCATGGCTATTAGGATGTCCCCACCTTTCAGCATTACATTGGGCGGAAAAGATGGAACTTTATATAAAGGAACAAACAATGGGAGTGCCATTTTGAGCTTCGTAATTTAGAAGAAAGACCAAGACCCCCAAGACTTGGCCTGCCATCTTCAGAGGTATTATTTCTCATGGAAACACATTGCGAACACAAAATAATTAAGATGCTGCAGTCGCTATTAGTGAACACAATGGACTTTCGGTTAACTCATTTTTTTCCGATAACGATGACGAACTCACTACCAACCTGGCCACCGTGGTTTTGTTAAATATTTATAGAAGGAATGAAATTGTAATAAGTGGCATTTGCTTTAAATATTAAAATAGTGTAACACGATAAAGGAATTTTTTAGAATTGCATCGTACTAAATTACATTAAAAGAACAGAATTCAAAAAGTAATCTCAATCTCAGTGAACTCTGTAAAAATATCAAGACTTTAAGATTAAGACAATCTAGTGACATGTAACTCCAGTAAATTTTATAGAAAATATCATACTTTTTGTTCATTTATGTAAAAGTTTGAGCGATTTCTAATTTAGTTTTAATTTTTAATTTATTTTCCCATAATCTTAGCTTTAGTTCTTAATTTTAGTTTTCATAAATTTCAAAATATAGATTTCCATGTAGAGAAAGAAATCTGAGACATACAAAAATGAATACAAAGTATCAGAGTTATTTCTTTAACATGCCAAGTTCACGTCACCTTGCAATTTTCGTCGCCAACTCTACTAACGAAAAAAAAAAGCTGAAAATCGAGAGGATACGAAAGCACAAAAATCGCAAATTACACTTTTCCGGATACCACTAGATAGGGCGAAAAAAAGAAATAGTGAAAAAAAAGCCTCTGAATCGAGGGTATGGGTTAGACGGAAGCCCTAGATCACCACAGATGATCCCGCAGTCATCTGACTTCATTTGCATGCGGCGACACGTTTAGTGTTGTCGCTTTCATATCGCATCGCTCTTTCATTTTTTCGCCAAGCTACCATTGAATATCAATAGGGTTTAGAAAACATAAAAAAGAGCCACAAAGGCTTCAATTACAATGCAACCGATAAACACGCCAGATAGCTGGCCACGAAAGAGACGAAAAAATTTAAAAAGTGTAGAAAAATTGAATAAAATAGAAAGTCATCGAAATTCGCTGAGGAAAAGGACAACATACCATCTCTCTACCCTTTTCTAACTTTTTTTTATTTTTAAGAAAAAAGGTTTTTTTTCATGCAAAGAGTGGTTGGATTTACCGAGAAATGTAGCATCGATGCAATTTTTATTTGAGACGCCGAAATGACAGCAACTTGGGAAGTAAAAGAAAAAGAAAGGATTTAAAGGAAAATCTAATTTTTCAATTTGAATCTGGATTTACAGGCGTTGCTTGAGAAAAATTTGAATGATGATTGTAAGGAAATGTTTTAATGTGATTACGTGTTCACTTTATTTTTTGACTTTTTATTCAAAACAAGTGATAAAATATTTAATGAGAAATTCCTTTTCTTATGAAATTTTAATTTTTAAATGAAATATAACTTAAGCATCATTATATACCAAATTAAAAAAGTTTTTCTTACACGCAATGCAAACAAATACATAGTTTATTTTAACTTAATTTAAAACTAATTAATTTGTATTTATATAGATTCAAATTTTTTCTTAAAATTTCAAGTTTCATATTGATTATTAGCATTTAAAAATAATTATATATACTACATATAAGTTTTGATTTTTATCTGTACTCCATTTTTTTTCGCAATTTGTTTTTAACTTTTTTTCCAATTTTATTTTTCTAGTTAATTTTTATTCTTAAATAATCCATCTGTTCTTTGTAAAAAAAAAAAAAAAAACACACTCTTTTCCGACTTTGTAAATATTTTCTGAGTTGTTTGTCGATTTCTGTATGATTGCTGACATTTCTAATTATTTTTTTTTTTGTTTATGCTGTTAAACGTGCGCGCGCGCGATTTCTCATTTACTTCTAAAAGATTTCCCATTGTCATTTCATTTACTTATTTTTTTTCTTTTCATCAAATTATGTTATTTATTTTAAGAGAAAAGAAGGTATATTATGTGATTGTATGCAATTTGCGTCGACAAATGTTCTCGATAGGGCTTATGAATGTCAAATACTTTTGTATCATGAGTACGTAATTTGTTATAGCTAAATAACGTATATCATTTTTAAAGAAGCACATTATTACATAAAATAAAGTTTTCTTGACATTAATTTTAATATCTATACATGCTAAATAAATTTTTATTTTATAAATACGCAGAGAAAGAAAAATTGCATAAAGAAAAAAAAGAAAATAGTAAAATTAGTATTATATTTATTACTTTACAAAATTATAACACAGGTAGTTTTTCCTTACAGTATAAAAGCAAACAAAAAAATTACTTTTAATAAAAGTATGCATTAAAAAATATTTTAGTTAAATTAATTGAAAAAATTGAGAAATTATTGATGTTATTGATATATATTGATTGATAATTTATGTGTGTACACACACACACACATATATACGTACATATATATATATATATATATATATATATTATATATATATATATATATATATATATATATATATATATATATATATATATATATATATGTAGCAATTTCGAATAATAATTTTTAAAAGTTTCTAAAACTACTTAAATTGCAGAAAAATTTGGTTTCTTCCAATATTTCTATTTCGTATTCATATATATATATATATATATATATATATATATATATATATATATATATATATATATATATATATATATATATATATATATATATATATATATATATATATATATATATATATATATATATATATATATATATATATATATATATATATATATATATATATATATATATATATATATATATATATATATATATATATATATATATATATATATATATATATTATATATATATATATATATATATATATATATATATATATATATATATATATATATATATATATATATATATATATATATATATATATATATATATATATATATATATCATATATATATATATACGAAATAGAAACATTGGAAGAAACCAAAATTTTCTGTATATATATAAATATATATAAGATTTATCATTACAGCTTTATTATGAGTTTTTCGTAAAGAAAATAATTGTAATATCTGGTATTTTGTGTAAATTTCCAAATGCTACCTAAGAACAATGAACTTATTCTTCTTTATTTAAACTCCTTTTAAAACTACAGAAAATGATTAAACGATTATGTTTTCACCCTTCAACATCATTATTTACTTGCGTCTAAAAGTTATTCTACAGTAAATAATGATTTCTATTGGTCAATGAAGAAGTCATCTTCAAAGGCTAAATGGCTCATATTTTTAAAACTAAGCATTAATTTGTCCTACCTTTTTCAAAAATATGTATCTCAAAATTTTCAGAGTGTACAGTTGTATACAGTTACTCTGAAAATTTTGAAATACGCATAGAATAAAAGTGAAAAAATATGGAAAAAAAGATTTCAAAATTTGAAAATAACCATATTAGGATAAATTGTGCGCTAACTTTTTTGTAGAAAGATGATTGAATGTTTAAAAATTTATTCACTTGGACTACTGAAATTTTCATGGAACTTAGCTTCCAGAAAAAATTCAAGCAGTAATTATTAAGTTGATAACAGATTTTATAATATAATTTATAAGTTATAAATTTGTAGACAACAGGTGTTCCCTTAGGGAGAGAGATTTTTATAATTATGTTGTTGTTACATATGATACTTGGACAAATCATGCTCGTTATGTCATTGGCTATGAAAATTTAAGTCAGTAGGGTGCGTCCTCCATTTAATCGAAGGTGAAAGTACGACTTTGCTCTAAACTCCTCCGATAGATGGCTCCACCAGAGGATACATTCCCTCAATTTTGACATTGATCTGAAGGCGGAGGAAATTTTCTTCAGACCTCTGTGAATATAATTATTATTTTTATAAGTGTATTCTCTCACAAATATATGTAGGATCTTTAAATTTCTTTATAATGTCGGAAAGTGTCTACTATTAAGTTATCACCATCACGCAAAAGATCCGTAATGAAAGATTTTAACTTAATTTTTTAAAGAAAAGTTTGTCTTGTTTCATTTTGCTTACGAAAAATTATTACGAAGTTTCTCTTAGTTGTTCTTTAAAATATTTACGTGAATTTATTTACACGTGATTTCAAGTATTCTTAGAGAAGGAAAGTAAAATTTTTGTATTTATGCTAAAAATTATCACACACTTACATATTCAGTCGATAAGTGTTTTAGAATAATTTTTACAATAATTGTTGCATAAAATGTTTCAGAATTTCGTTTTTTAATAATTTTTATAACACTAAAACTTCCTAGTATGGTATTGGTTTACAATTAAAATCTAAAAGTATGTTAGAAATGTGTAAAAATGTCACCATCTAAAGAAATAATCAGAATTCATGTTTATTTTTGGAAATCAATTTTATACCCTAAAGATTATCATCTTGGTGGTTATTTTCTTAAACAAAATTTATCAGAATTAACATTTCAGTGAGAACAAAATTTACTGAAGAATCGATCATTTTTACTTTTTAAAATGAATGTAAATGATATTACAATATTTACATTAATATTAATTTTAAAAGCACATGCTTGTACGTGCGTAATAAACGCGTGGTTTATTTTTATTGTTCTTGATTTTTTAGGCTAATTTACTTTTTTATCATTTGTCTTATATTAATTATTAAATTTGACATGCTTGATCTAAAGATTGCCTATCATTGGTCTTTATCGGCTAAAATTTAACTTCTTTTACAACAAGGATTGACCCGAAATTTTTAATATATTTGTTAAGGATTATTGCAAAATTAACAAATATTTCATATTTTTGTTATATTATTGCTGTGTTTAACTAAATTATTGTAATTCTTGAATAGATTTAAATAGACATAAGAAATTTTGCTGAAGAAAAATATGTTTTTATTCCATAATCATTTCTAATCAAATGCTCTATTTTATTTTAAATAAATAATATCCAACAGAAGAAAGCAGAAAATAATTATTTAATTCACTTTTAATTTTATAGTGTGAAATTAATTTGCATTACGTTTATTACCGTAATTAGCATTATAATTTCAGTCGTAAGACAACTTTAAAAATTATAAAAAAAATATTCATTATAATTTGCTAATTAAAATATTAATACATATTACATATAAATACTAATTACATATAAATTTGCTCTATATTGGTGGTTTTATTTATATGTCGTTTTTTCTCTTTTTTTTCAATATCGCTATTTATTGAAACATATCATCATTTTCAAAGGTGAAAGATGCTCATTATTATACTAATTCCTGTGTTATATTTTATTGAATTCCCACTCATTGGGTAAATGTTGGTGGTTATCAAAATAATGGAAATACCTGTTGATAAAAAAGAAATTTTTAGATGCACTTCATAAGCATTAAAATATAATAACTGTCAGTATTTTTATAAATTGAGATGTAAATATTCTAGTAGTGTGTAGTAACTTTATACAAGTTCTGTAAGTCTTAGATTTTTCAAAAGCGTAAAGTATCAAACCTTTTAGATTTTCAAAGAGGCCGAATTTTACGAACCCAACTAGTTGGAGCAAGTGTGACCTAAACATCCCAACTTTTAGGCGTTTCTAGCGGTTCGATGTCTACAGTTATGGCATTTTACACACAGTGAGCCAAAACAAGTTTGGTATAGCAATGTAGTGAATGGTAAAAAAAAGCTCAGTGAAAGAGACCGATGGGAATTGAAATGAATTGTAATGTCTAAAAAGCGAACAACTGCTTCAATTATGTGACAGGAGAGTTCAATCAGCATCTGTAATCTCTAATGTCAATGATTACAGATAGAAGACACCTTCATTAGCAGAACATTTACTGCAGAGCAGCAATTCCTAAGCTACTTGTCACAGGTGTTGATACTAAATGCCTTCTAAAGTGATGACAAACTCACAAAACCTGGTGTATTGATAAGTGAAAGAAAGTAACGTGGTCTGATGAATCTTCTTTTACCGTTTTGACTACAAAGGTCGGATGCCTGTTTGGAGAAATGGCGCAGACATCCAATGAATGTCGCTTTCAAACTGGTAGTAGTCTGGAGGTAGATTTATCCTGACAAGGGCAGCCATGTCCTGGTTTTCTTCTCAATCAATGGTAATCCATAAAGAAAGGCTCACTAGGGAGAAGTATAGAAAAACTTTAACTAATCAGGTGCATCCTATGATTCGAACTTTGTTATCTTCAGGAGACGGAATTTTCTGGGATGTTAATACACATATTCATACATTGAGACTAGTTCAATCATGATTTGATGAACATGGGGTTGAAATTAAATATCTATTTTACCTGTGTAGTCAACTAACGTCAATATAATTGAGCCGTTATGGTCTGTATTACAACGTTCAATACGGAATTGATGTTCTTCTCAGGTATTTCTTCAAGAACTTTCACAATATTTCCATGAAAATGGAGAAATATTCCTTTAAACACTATTCAGCACTTTTATAAATCAATTCTTAAGATATTCCAAGCTATATTACATAACAAAAGACAGTCCTATATCATAAAATTAAAAAAATGTATAAAGTATTTCCATTATTTTGATAACCACCTGTATAAATAAAAAATAGGAATTTTACTCAACATATCTTTTAAAAGTGCTTAATAACTTTACATTTTAACTAATCATACAAATATTTTTAATTAAGGTTCATTCGTTGAATATTATTAAGTCCTCTTTTTAAAAATACAGGTGTTATGATTCAGCTATATGTTTTATGAATTTCACACGTATTTTAAAAATGAATCCATTCAAAAAAATGTGAATTACTTAAGCTTTTCCATAAAAATAAATTAAAGGAAGTCAAATCATAATAATAGAAAATCTAGCTCTGATATGGATGGAGATAATTAGAAAATTGGAATAATCCTCAAATTATTCCTCCAGAAAATAGTGTTTCGGATATGCGCACCTTCTAATACCATCTTGCGCTTGGAATTGTGAAACACATGATCTTCCAAAGCATTGTGCATAACCACAATATTATATAGAAAAGTCAAGATATGCAGAACTCATTTTGTGATAATAACAAATTACCGCAGTGCATTTTTAAAAAGCTATGGCGGTATTTGACATGTATTTTACCATATGCAATAATGGTTGAATCGAAACACAGATTTCTTTCCTTTGAAATTACCGGTTATATTTATATACAAAGTTGATGTAAAATGCGTTTCGTTGGAAAAGGAAAAAAATCATCTTTTTCCGATTCAATCAATGTTTCAAAGAAACTAGTCCTTTGATAAGTAGCTCAGTCACTGATGGATTGATAACCCTGATTATTATATGGAATAAATTTTATTTTCATGAGGTTATAAATCAAGAATATGCGAGGATCATCTTAAATGGGCAGTTTAAGCCTTGATTTTTTTCGTCTATTGAAATAACAAAATACTATTCATAAATAGATGCATCTGGAAGCCCATCCCTTCCAGCATCATCAACCTCCTCTTCATTTAAATCTCAAGACAGTTTAAATCTTTCAAAAAATATTTCTTATAGCGTTCATCGCAAGTGCTTCCATACCAGCGAAGAATATGATAGCTCAATGACTCTAATGCAAAAAAAATATTAATTTTTTCAACGTAACATTTTTTCATGGCTTATTGATAATCTACTCAACATTATTCCTTAGAATGCAGTATCAACCATTATTTTTAGAACGTTAACGTTTAAGAAAAAACATTGATTTGAATATTAGTTTTAAAAAAAATTTATATTTCCAACATATTTTTTAATAATGGAATATATAATTTGATTTAATTATGTAAAATACTGTAGTATGCATCAAAGCGTTGTTCAAGGTAACTTTTCATGACCATAAATGCACTATTTAATTAACTCACGGCTGATAAAAAAAATATGGAGACTGTGCCGTTTTTGGATAGTACGTAAAATTATAGACTATCATTTTCAAACTTGGTGTATGGAAAGAAATTCTAATATCAATATATCATATTTTGTCTCCATTTTTATTCTCGTCCAATATTTCGGATGGGAGAACTCTCACCCTTTACTTCGAGGGTGGAGAAGGAAAGTGAACGCTCCTTCTCATCAAACACGTAAGCGTGACAGAAAAAGCAGCGAACGGCATCTCATCGGCAAAACGATAATCGACACGTTTCCCATCACGAAGCAAAGGCGACAATAATCGGGGACAAATCAATCCTTTCGCACCCCCTTTATATTTCTTTTCCCTCCCTCCTCTCGTCGAAGAAGAGGTCTGGGAGGGAGCGAGTAGCCAAGAAGTGAAGAGGACTCGGAGGATGAGGGGTGGAGAGAGGGGTCCAGAGTGAGAGTCTCAAAATGAGAAAAGTGTCATTATTTTATCCCCAAAATAAATGCGAGTCGTCCTAATGACCCGAGTAATGGTCTGGCGCGGCCGCCGATAAATCAATAAAGTCTGTGCACCCCACTCCCACCCCCGAAAATACTTCGATGGGACCGGGGGTGAGGGATTTATTCCCGAAAACGTCATAAGAAAATGTGTCTGCCCTCCCCCGCGGTGGTGACAGTTGTCGCCAGATTCTGCTGATTTTTCGATCGGCGGAACTTGGTGGGAGCTGCTTATGTCGTTTGCGATATCGGCTGTGGAAAGAAGTTTCGTCCCCAGGAACTTTTAACGAGGCAAATTGTCGCATACGGTAGACGATTAAAGTATCGGGGAGAAGTTGTTCATTATGATGATGATTTGTTTCAGAACTTGAAATAGAAAGAAGTCATTTCAAAAAGGAGTGACAACATGATGTTTATTTACATATTGATCCTCACAACGTTTTGATATAATCAAAAAAATAATTATAATTTATAAAATTGTTCCCGAAGTTTGAATGCATTTCTAAATTTATTGCTTTTAAGCAATTTAAAGATTACAGCTTTTGATCATTTTCTATCTGTGTAGCTTCTGAATCGTCATTACCTGTAAATTGATATAATTGTTTTTTAACTAATGCCTGTCTGTTTTTCTTTTTTTTTGTTTTATATTTAGACCTTTTTGCTCTTCAATAGGAAATTGATGAACATTTTGTACTCTGGGGCAACCAGTATGTTTATCATCACAGCGCCGAAAATAGATGATCCTTATAAAGCTAGAAATAAGAACTATAAGCAGAAGACACCAGACCTAAACTCCCTGTCTTAGAGATATCATTTCACTTGGAGGACAATGCAACCACGATCTGTTTTACTTTCCCCAGCCAACATTGATTAAAATGCTGGAATTTCGATTAAACTGGTGTAGAAGCCAATACCTTTTGGTAGAAATATTAAAGTATACTAATATTGAAATATTTCTTCAAAAATTATGTTACTTTAGTTCTTTTGCATGCTTATTGCTCTGATAATTGAAAACTTTATAGTTATTTATACTAAAGCTGGCAGCTGAAAGGTTAGTGTCCTGGTATTCGATTCCACCTATTTTCAGGGCAGTATTCCTACTTTGATATGGTGTTAGTAATAATTCGGAAACCACTTTTAACTGCAGGCCCTTGTCGGCTTAGCTCTTGTGTGTAAAAAATGATGGTAAATATACAATAAACATACTGGAATTGTATAATAAGCAATTGGTTGTGATCTGAGATGAAATCCTAAGTGTTTAGATCCTTGTTTACAGATTTTATACCCATAAGTACTATTACAATACTTTTGTACAATCTTATAACAAAAGCCTATTTAGAATCAATTGCTCAAAATATATTTAATTTACTCCTAGAAAATTTGTTAACCTTTCTATCCTACCAATCAGTATCTACAATATGTTCGCTTAAATTATAAATTGATTTGAATTAAAGAATAAATTTCTTTTAAGTTTTCAACCTCATTTCTTTTTTGAAATTGCTTTTATTTTGCAAATGATAATTTTAATCAGATGATTTAAAGCATATGACTATTTTATAATTTTTACAAAAACATTTTGTCGATAAATTTATTTCATTTAATTTAATAAATTCCTTAATATTAATGCTCATATAATAGGGCAATTGGCAAGACAAAAACATATGGAACAATTGATATTAAATGGGTGAGGTTTGGATCTATCTGGTAAAACGTGTTGCGCAAATATAAATTTTATACCGTGTGTTTCAATAGAATAGTGCAAATGTGTCTTGAATATAACTCTTTAAGAATTGAAGCAAAAGACGTGAAATTGCATAATTTTGTGCAGGGATCCAAAAGAAACTCGCTTACAGAATTTAGTTAGTTACAAGGAATCTTTAGTTTTCCCTAAAATGAGCTGATATACAACTGAAGACCATGTGTTATTAGACAAAATGTGTGATCTTTAATCAGAAACTTGCTGATAAAAGTATAATGTGTTTATATAGAAAAATATAAGTATAGTATAAGTATAAGAAAAGTATAAGTATAAGCAGAAAATATAATGTAAAGACTCAACAGTCGGAAGCCAGGACATCAGAAAACAATAGTTCTGCTGGAATAACAATGGAGCTATCATTGACATCAACTTGGCACTTCCCTCAAAAACTTTAAAAAAGGCATAATGTTCAATCTAACAGCACAAGATTATTTTATGGTATTTTAGTGTCCACACTGTAAGTTGCCTTTTCATAGATTATGAGCCGTATTCACGCGTCCCAAGGTAGGAAAAGCCTTTATTTTACCTCAACAGAATTGGATGAGAAGTATATTTTAGTTGTTTAAATCACAGTTGTTTGTCTATCGCTTCACAAACATCTTTTGCATGTGAGTGCTAATTCTAATATGAACTACAATTTAAAATCGACTCCAAAGCACTACAAATATTCGCGCTGATGTCGGAATCGTATCTACAAACTGTTGAGCTGCGTCAAAGCCAGGATGTGCTAACCATTCAGTTCTCATCTCGGTATTTAGAGAATAGATTCCTGCAAAAAAATTTCAGATGATGAAATTATGAATAACCTCATAAACTTAATTTTAACTGAAATTTTGAGGTGTAGTGCATATGAAGTAAAATAATTAAGCTATAATGTAATCAATTTCATTTTTCATATTTTTTTAAGTCTGAGAAAAAGATTCTATATTTTCTTATTGTTAATAATTTTCCAATATATTTTAGAGGCATAATAATTTGCACGTGAACTTAATTTATTTTTTGAAAAAAAAACTGTTTACTTGTGACTCGAATCAAAGGATTCGCCTCAAGATGTTTATTTAATTTAGTTTGTTTTAAATATCTCGTTTCGATTCATTGCTCTTATAAGAAAGATGCAAATTTAAACCAATAATTATGGTGAGTATCCCTTCATTAACATACATTTTACCTTATATCTTACTTTTAAGTTATTTCAAATATGAAAAGATGTGCTCTTTCACGTATAGTATAACTTACTATAGAAAAACTATAAGCGTAAATTTAATTAAGTTATTAAAAATGAAAAGTGATAAATTTAAATTCAATTTCGGGAGAAATTTTACTGAAATCTGTTTACATTAGTTACAATAAAGAGCATTTTTGTTTATGTTCTCATGAAGAAAGAAAGAAAGAATGATTGTTTTAATTTTTATTCCATTTATTCTTAATCGCGCTTTCTGAGAAATCTATTAAGAAAATGCTTATAGCCCCCAGAAAAATATTTTTAATTTTAAGCAAAAAATTTACGGAATTAAAAAACTTTATAAGTATTAAATTTTTATCATCATTTCGAAGAGGCAAGTGCACTTGTATTAATTGATATTGAATAGCAAATTTAGAAGGAAAAAGAAACAAAGCAAATGCCAAATTGCTTTGTTTGCTTACCAAAATGTAATGCTGTAAGCATTAATTTTCTGAGTTTTTAGAATTTTGTGTATTAAAAGATTTAAAAAAAAAATTTTAGACCAAAAAATGAATAGTATAACTTAACCATGCGAAACAAAAATAGCTATAAAAATTAATGTGCGATAAATAAATTGCACTTTCAAAATTTTAGAAAAAAAATTATTTGTTTTTGGTTTGTATGAAAAAATTAATTTGATTTTTAATATTTATCATTCTATGTTCTTCAGATAACTTATATTTGTAAAAAAAAAAAAAAAAAAAACTCAGTTCAAAATAATATTTGTAATTTAATATCGACAGATAAAAATTCATCTAAACAAATCTATCTAATCCACTTAAATAAAATCTTTATCCACTTGTACCATTTTAATCAGTTGTATTTTAATCCGGGGCTGAAGTGAGAGGGTCTGCATGGAACGGAAAGAATTTTCATCACGATATTAGTCTTTGAATAACTCAGCTCTTTGAATAACTAACTTTGAATAAGGTAGCTCACTTCAAAATTTTGATTAAAGCATTTGTAATTTAAACTATAATTAATATTGTTTTGAATTCACTTCAAAGTTACTTACATGGCAATGCACATCATTCCGGAGCTTTTAGCGCTTCAAGAATGGAGGTGTGATTCTATTTCTTTGAAATTGTTACTTGTGTGTAATCGCTTGGGGGTAGAGATAATATATATGGCATCAGGTATTTCTTTTTTTTTTCTGCATTCCTAAAATGTAATTTTTAAATATATATAATATAATAAAACATTGACTACTTTTGTGAGTCATTATTAATGCTAATTTTATGATTTGCACCCCTAATGATATACTTGCTTAACCCCCTATCATTACTGAAGGTGATTGTAGGAGATTAATAAGACATTAAAGCAAAATTTTATTTGCTTAGTTATTGCTTATTGAGTAATTTAATATTATTTTCAAAAATCAAAACATTTATCCAATTATCTTAGCATTATTTCACATAAAATTATTTAAACTGAAATAACATTATTTCATATATAAAAATCATTTACAAAAAATTTTCCAAGTAAGCACCATCTCTCATTTAGAAAATTCTTCTTTTATAAACTTATCAACGTTTTTTAATTCATTTGTATATTGTTTTCTTAATTATGCCTTATTTCATTTGTACGCACTGCTACTCAATTAATCTCACATAACTTCATTTTTTCGAAAAATCAAGCTGTTAAGTGTCATTTTATTTGTTCTATTGCCTTTGATAAACCTTGTATTACATTTTTTTAAAATTTAGGAGTAAAAATTTCATCCAATTAACATTGTATAATTTCTGATTGAATATATTAATTTATTTCTAAAAATCTAAAGCCGAAAATTTGTCTAATTAACTTAGTACGATTTCATTTGAATCAAGGTTTATTGAAAGGTACTCTTTTACTTCCGAAACATCGGGGCTAAACAATTTGGTCTCTTAATTTAGTATTGTCCATTTGTACCTTCATTTTTACACAACATATCGTTATATTATTTTTTAAATTTTTCTGACACGATATCCTTTCATTTGTGTGAGTTTTGTCACTATTTAATAAAATTTAGCTAACTGCTTAGAAAATCTGATGAAAAAAATTTATCTGATTAACTTAGTATTATTTAACTTATCTTGGAAAATTCCGCCATCTCATCCTTGGTACTGTGGCTCTGATCCTGGGGGATCTTTGAGTTTCGACGGTGAAAGACGTGATCAAACTGCCTTGTCCAAACTCAGATCCGGCCATCTTCGGACTCTACGATTCTCACAGGGCAAACAAGTCTTTCCCATGTGCACTTCGTGCAATACTAACGAAGCCAGTCCCGAACACCTACCGAACTGCATTGGCTTTTTCAAAGCGTGAACTTTTATACAGCCATGGAGCTGTCCTCGATTCTTTGGAGGTGAGGGATATCATGGACCTGGTCTGATTCAGACAAGGGGATAAGAAAGAAGAAGATTTAATTCAAAATGTTTCTCTTTTATAGATTTCACATTATTTTATTTTCCGTAAATCCGATGAAAATCCCTTCCAATTAATTTACTATCACTTCATTTGTATCGTTACTCCCTGATAAATTTAGCAATTCTTCCTATACTCCATTTAATTATTTTTAACTAAGTATTGCTTTTTCATTCAAAAATCTAAAATTCACTAAAAAAAATGCTTTGAATGCTTTAAACTTTTTTTAATAAAGATATAGAACTATTTCTAAAACAGGATCATTACATGTAAAAAGTTATCTTACGCTTAAAAAAATTTTCAAATTGTAATTTTTTGTGGTTTTGTTGGATTAAGTCACGTGTTTGACGTTTGGGTTCCTGAAAACTCCATTTCTCTCTGCACGCGTGCTTTATGTTCAATTTCCATACATGAGAAACAACGACGAGAATTCGAGTGAACATGATTAATAGTCCATAGTCCCCGTTTTCATTTATATATGTACATATAAAAACGAGGGGGGGGATTCATCTGGGATGCTCAAAGGTGTGTGAAGAGGAGGGAAGGGAGTTTTGAGAAACGAAGACCTGGATCATCTGTGCTCTCACAGGCAAAAAAAAGCGGAGACATGCCGCATGACAGTTTCGGAACGGGGACCATGACATGACGATGGATTAAAAATGGTATCCTCATACAGTGCCATCATACGGAGGAATAATAATAGAAAAAAAAGAAATGGTTAGATTGGACGTGTGGGATGGGGGGTAACATAGCGTATTGGGGTGGGGGTTAGGGAGTTCTGTTTATCACCACTAATCGAGTGGCCTGCCCCTGCCTGGTAATTTCGTATAGGCTGGTGGGGAGTGGAGGGGATGAGAGTGGTTGGGGGGACAGCAATAGAAGGATTCTGTCATTGAACGTCAAGGGCTGGGGGCTCTTCTCATTTATAACCGGGGAAAACAATGACGGAATCCAGCGGCAGCTGTTTCCATTATCGAACCTTTGGCTCTCTCTCCAGACGAATTTTCGAAGGCACGAACAGATTTTTGGTCGGGGTGAGGACGCAATCGAAGTACACGAGATACAGGAGGGGGGGGGGTGAATCAAAATTTTTAGGGGATGAGGTAGAAAATAGAAGCAGAGGCAGACAATGTGGCTTTGTTGGTCACGGAATCTTTCTCACAGTTCAGGTGAGTTTTGTTGTTTTTCTGCTGTAAAAAGAGAATCGGAAACGGAGTAGAGTGTTGTTTTTTTCTTACCTTTACAACTCGCTTATGTCAATGTGTGTGATGTTTTGTCAAATGAATAAATGAATATGATCGGAAAAAAGAAAGGTTATGACTATTATTAAAAAATGTCATAAATAATAATAAAAAATATTGGTCTTTGATTATTCTGTTCATCTGGTAAAGCTCAAAGCATTTTTGCATTTTTTTCTTTTTTCTACCGAATTTAATTTAAAAGAATTCTTATCAACGATTGAAAAAAGTTGCCCAAAAATTAGATTAAAATAATAATATCAATGTAAAAAATATGTATTTTATTTTCTCTTTCTATAAGCATTTCGAAATAACCATGAAAGTATAATACAAAGTTTTTATAAAATATAAAATGTAATATATGTCTAATTTCATCGAGTAAACAAACAATAGAAAGAAAAAAGAGAAAAATGAATCTTTTAAGTTCATGTACCTTTTAAACCTTTGCCTTTCATTTTTGATTTCTTTTGTAAAGTTATAGCTATTTCGCAAAGATATGTATATAGTTGCTGCAGTCGTCATAATGACGAAAGTCATCGAGATAAATTTACGTGTGTTTGTGTTTAATTCTAGCTTTAAATTTTACGTAGTCTTGTCTAGCTAATTTTTTCGATTCAAAGCCAAAATTTGCAGTATTATTTCAAAACAAAATTTTAGTCTGATTTCTGAAAGAAATGTCATAAACATTTTGTCTCATGTGATAATACATGATTTAAATAACATCAACAGCTGTATATTTTAGTTTTTGTCTTAGCATTCTGTTCAGAATTTTTTTATCAAAGTTTCTGAACAATGTTGTCAATCACTATAAACATTATCCAACCAAATTTAAGAATTACTATTAAATTAATCAGGTCCTCCATTTGAAAGAGAAACATAATGACAAGTCACCAGATCCCATTTGAATATCAAATTCAAGCATTAATGGTTTCCAGCAATATTCAGGTGAACTGTCTTTCATTTCACAACTTACTTATACTAACTGAATTAGAAATCCTAAAGTAGTATTTCATTGAACCACCTTTTACACAGATAAATATCCGTTTCGCCATTGGGTCTACATGCTTCTGGAGTGCATTTATGTCTAGAGAATATCATACATTGGTAGGCAGCTCTTTATATCTTGTAAATTAGATGGAAGAAGAAAGTACTGTGTTGAATGCGTTTTTCCATAAAACTCCATACATTTTCTATGGAGCCATGGCTATTGAATACGAAGAAAGTCAGTCTAAATGTTCAGAAACCAATTTTGGACACTTAACATGATTTAAAGTTACATTGCCATGCCCTGCCAGAAAAATGTGGCTAATATCATGATATTCTCACTAGACCCTTGCACAGTACAAGTTAAGGCAAGACGAATACATAATTTGGTGTGCTGGGTTAGGAACTCTACTACAACTTATCTAAGAGCATGTTTTTGCCCAAGTTAGGGCTCGGTCTTTGTAAATATCAAAAACATTTTTATGTGATTTATAAATTTTAATTTGGTTATAATCTAGAACCTTGCAAAACTTCAAATTATTGTGTGTTAACTGTAATTCATTATTAACTCCATTACATTGTCGTCTAGTTTTCCTCCTTACAATTAACCAGAATCTGATTGTATATTTTAAGAGATTCAAAATATCATGTTCAACTGTTGTAAAAAAATTTACAATGACATTTATTAATTATATTTAAATAAAAGTCCCAGCAGCTCCCATTAAACTGGTAAAGCTCCTTGGAATTATGTACAGGGGAGTTCGCTGGTGTCAACTGTTAACATAGTTTCATGGGGTTCTCGCCAAATTGGACGTATACAAACAGTGCAAAATGTGTGTGAGGATAAATATGATTCTTCCGATTGCATTAACTGTTCTTATGCCTCAGATATCCAATGATTCCTTTTCTGATACCACTGAAAATGAATTTTCATATTTCAGGCAAAAAGGATTGGTTTTTCTTTTTTTTCACAGGCATTTGACTACGTATTCTTGTCTTCTGCAGTGCTCTAACCATGGTTTGAAATGAAATCTGTTGGAAAGAACCTAGGTAGAAGATTTTTCTTATTTAAAGCTCAGTAGAGTCTTTCTGTTCTGCCACAAAATTCGTTGGATACGACGCCAATCAATGTTGTTGAAAAAATAGTCGAATCGCAATTGCGTCTTTTATAAAAAGAAATGTATGTTCTTATTCCAAGATTTGAAAAAACTTTATATGGCTGCTTTTGTAAACCTAATGAATATTTGCTGTCTTCAAAATCAAGATACTAGAGAAACGAACATCAAGAATAACGCCTTTTCAAAATGGTAAGTAATCTGTCGTTTTTCTCATTTTTAAATCCTCCATCGGGAAATGCATTCTAATGACGTGTAACTCACAGCATAAAAAATTTGTATACTTTACCTCCAGCAAGTATTTAAATGAAATGAATTCTTTCAAAGGTTTTCTACTTTAATGGCTAGCGTGTGTATTACTGCTATACGAATTTCTTGGATTGTCTGAAGCTGCTCAATCATTGTTACAAAAAAAATTTATTTCATCTAATGTTCCATAACTGAATCAGAGACTTAAGAGGAAGGAATCCATTCATACTTAAAAATCAGATATATTGTTACCATAGATGTAATGTGGTACGAAAAATTCTGCTTATTTGATTTCTGATCTCGAAAATTAACCATTATTTGAAATTTCATGATGGCTCCCTAATTGGTTTGCCCTTTTGGCACCAATATTCAATTTTACCTTTACTAATTAACGAAACCTACGATTCCATTACAATTATTGGCTACTTTCTATTATATTTAGTTTAATTGCACAAAAATTATGACAAAAGATTAATTTATCTTCGTTAATATTTCTAGGTAAATCAAAGCTAAAATGGTCTATTCTTATTAAAAATTCATTAGATTATTCTTAATTTGATATGGTGTTTTGTGGAGATTTTTTGGCACCACAATTTTTTTATCTGAAAACAAATTGTTTGAAATTATCTGCAATTTAGCATTAGTTGAAAACTAAAACCTTCAATTAATTGATAAAACCTAAGGTTCCCCCTTTTCATTAGTTACTTGCTGTTGTATCAAGTTCAACAGTATGAAAAAATATGATTACAGAAAATTTGTATTTTGGCTAATTTTCTTTTACTTAATCAGTGCTAAAGATGTCTATTTATCTGATTAGATCCCTATTCTGTTGAATGGATTCATATTTAAGATACATAAGAATTACTATCTGTTCGAGATACGAGGATTTGTGAAGATGATGCCAGCTCCAAGTTTTATCTTCTAATTTGATCACGAGTCGAAATTAATTACTTGATGTTAGTAAGAATTAATTTATTATCTGATTGGTGAAATCTTAGATCCAATCACAATCTCTCTTTCTTTGTTGCATTTTCCCCAAAAAGTCAAAGAAATATGACTGTGTAATTAATTTCGTAAGCGAAATTTCCTTTTCCAAGAAAATCATTTTTTATTAATTTAAACTACTAATTTTCATCACAGTACCTACTATCCAATAAAATTCTCTGAATGAATAGGTAAAAATATAAATAAGTTATTTTTTTTAGATTTTTTCGAGTTAGCTAATATTTTTTAGTATTTATCCTTTTGAAACATTATTTTAATTTCAACAAAACCTTTATTTTAAAATATCTTTTTGAAAAAATAGAGTAAATTTAACACATTTTATAAAATTGAAATATTTTCAATACTTTTTTTCTTCATAAGCTTCTAATTTATTTTTAATTGTGAGATATAACCTTATATTCAGTTGTAAATTTAAGCTCCTTTATTAGATGTATTGATTATATTATTTTATTTTATCATATATTATTTTATCATATATTATATTAAAAATTATATTATTTTATCAAGCTCTGTAGCTCATTAATTGCTTTATTATACCTTAATTTACCAAAAATATCTTAATCCAATAATTAAATCTAAATTTTTCTTATCAAACTGATTTTAAAAAATTTCCTGTATCGTCCCATTTTTACTAAACATGGCTAAAGAGATGCACTTAAAGTTTTAATCTATAAAAAGTCATTGAAATAAATGTCTTATATCGTGTTTGTCACTCAGCAGTCATTTTTTGCACTCGAAGACTAATCAGAGAGAAACCAAATGATTGAAGAGCATTCTACACCACTACAGATAGTCAAAACAAGAATCAGATTCCACAACTGTTTAATCGAAAACAATAATATTAATCATTCGCCCATCAATTTGAATTTTGATCTTATAATATATTAAATAATTACATTTTTAATTAAAAAAGATATGTGCCGAATTTATACAGTGTGAATGCAAATATTAGAAACAGTGAGAGGTAAGATTTAACAATTTAAAATTTAAGACAAAGGCATTTTAAAATAAAATTCCATTTTAAGTAAGATGATATTGTATGTTAAATACTGTTGAAAGATGGTAACACAGAAGTACAGAGAGGGAATATTCTTTCCTTCGCGGTCTTTATATGTAGCTCCTTGTCAATGACAGTAACTTAGGGACTACTGAAGTCATCTTCTTGCCCTGAGGAGACCTCTTGTCAAAGCAGTGCCTTTGACTTCAGGAAAATAAATAGTAGAAACCAAAATAACGATCAAAAAAAGATGTTCCAAATTGCGTCCGCTTCACTTTATTTAATGTGTGTTGCCATTCGAGTGAGAAAGACACCTGACCAAATTGGTCAAATAAATCCTCCGGAGTTACCAGAACTGGCACCTTCGAGAAGTGGGGGGGGGTGCAAAAATAAAAAAAAAAGTCCACACAATTTACTTCTCTTTCTAAACAGCAAAAGTGACGCTGCCATCACACGGGTTAGACAGGTTAAAAGCCATGAAGTGTGTTCTCCTGCGATTGAGAGCTTAAAAAAATATGTGCCGGTGGTAGGTGGAATAAAAAAAGCAAGAAAAGGAAATCAAATAAATAAAAAATAAAGATCTGGAAGAAAAGACCTTTCTTAAAAGAAGATTGTCCCTCTGTGTGTACTTCGTTGTGGACATAAGGAGGGGTGGCGTGGCGTGAGGGGAAGAAGCATTTAGTGTCAGTTAAAAGTCAAGTTTTGACTCTTGCGGACCTGTAGGTAGCACGTGGTAGATTTAGTTCTGACGAAGTGAACTTCTGTACAGTTTTTTTGGCATCCTGTTGCATCTAAGTTTCAGCCTATTTCCTTTGATTTCTTCCGAAGCTTTAAAATTGTCTTTGTTACTTAGTAGTAATGTTGTAAAACGTATATAATTTAGAAGCAACGTTTTACGTGCATTTCTTTTGTCTTGCAAATTAAAAAATTTGTATCAGAAACTAGAATTGTGTCTTTTTTTTACATGTAAAGTAATGTTCAACACGAGTAAATATTAATTTTAGTTCTAAAGCAATGACCCTTATCTGTGCTGGTGCGACTGTTTTCTATTTTTTTATTCGATTGATTTAAAACTCGTTCACTACTTTAAAAATTATTTTACTAAAGATATAATTTGATAAGTACGGAATATATATTGCTTCTCTTATACGTTATTTTTATTAACTATTTTTTTAAATCGTGTTATATGCATTAACTGCTGTAAGGGTTATATTGATTCCAAAAATATATAAATGGCATCTTTAATATTAGATTAAACCATACTCTTTGAAATAGGTTTCGGTTCGATCCAACTCCTATTGAACAATGGAAGCAAGGGAAAAATAGCAATTATATTCATGTCGGAACTTGTCACTATCTGATGTCAAATAATATTATGATTTGATAAATTCATTGTTAGTACAAATATTTATATTTTTAATTGTTCGATCGTTTTTCCCTAAAACAAACACATTTTTTCTATACAAATTAAACTTGCTTGAAAGATGAAGCAAATGTAATTTGCACGGTAGATGAAAGAGTGAATTTCACATATTATAAGACAGTTTACATTTGTGTAGGTGGTTTATGTGAAGAACCTTCATTTTACGAGTTTCCTTATTTTTCTAGTCACTAAATTCAGATTTTCATAAACTTCGTTTCTCACAAATTTTCTAAAATTTCATTGATTTCATCCATATACCATAATGTTTTGCCATTCTTTACAGCAAAATATTCAATCAAGTAAATCCTTTCAAAAACATGGTTCGTATATTTTCTATTTAAGCGAAATATTATTAGATGATAATTTTTTTATTTCTATTGAGAAATAGAAAATTGATTAAAATTATGGGAAGAATTTTAATCTATTCCTGTGGAATAGAAACATTTTTTATTTAAATAGAAGAATAAAATGTTATGAACTAAATTTTCTGACGAAATTTTTCTAACGAAACTCAATTAACAATTACGAAAATAAAGAAATAACTAGTCTGTTTAAGAACTATTGTATTTTCTAAAGCTTTTAAAATAATGTATAAAAATGTTAATAATGTTTTAAAATAATGCATGTAAATATGTCATATGACATAAGAGATCAATGAATTCAAAGAGCAGATATGATACAATTTTTTCATATATTGTAAAATTAGATTTTTTTCTTTTGTACTTTGAACATTTTATATGAATAATAACTATATTATAAACATTCTTTTAACAATGTTAAAAGTTTAATTAATTTAGTGCATTTAATTAACATTAAAATAACTTTTAGAAATCAATACAATTTCTTATTCCTTTAGATTATTAAACATAGCGGTGTTCCATTTCCGTACTTTTTAGTTATTTATTTTTATTTTCATCTTTTAATATATGCAAGGAATATCATTTTATGGAAAAAAATTTTCTTCCAATTATATTATTTTTCCGATTTGAAATATAACTATAGTTTTCCTTACCGAAAATAAATTGTTTCAATGAAATATACATAAATGAGACAATAAATGAGAAACTTCAAAAATTTGAAAGGTATTCTAATGCAACCAGGGAACTCAAAATTAATGCACATTTAGGAATTACATCCAATTGTTTCTCACAAATGACATGCAATCTAAAACTACAATTATTTGATAAATTTGAAGCTTAAATCACTTTTGTTATAGTTAAACTTTCTTTAAAACAAATTTTTCACAAATTCATATTTAATCCTCCCTTTAGGCCTATTTCACACTAGACGACTTTTATCGTACGATAAAAAATCGTCCGAAATTTTATGTGAGAAGTTATTAAAAAACCACACAATAGACTAGTCACACAATATCGTTTCCCGTTCAGTGTGAAAGAGAGCAGTCTATTGTGCGGTTTTTTAATAACTTCCCACGATAAAATATTGTACGACTTTTTATCGTACGATAAAAGTCGTCTAGTGTGAAAGAGGTCTTGCGTTAAACAGTAACTGAATTTTTTTTCATTACGATGTTAAAATTAAATTTATTTGGTTAATTTATTATTCAAACTTCAACAATATTTTTAATATAGAACAATGTATAATATAAAATGAATATTAAAATGAATTAGAATAAATTAATAAAAAATAATTAGAATTGTATTTTAAATTATTAATTACAATTTAAATTTTTTATTAGTAAATCGTATTATGTAATATTAAATATATTTAGCTTTGTTAATTTATAATGAATTGGAATAGATAGTTAAGTATCTCAAATATTTTTTTTCAATTTTTGAAGCCGTAATATCAAACACAAGTAATTATTATTTTTAATGCACATTTTTATCGTTAAATAATAATATTTTTTATTTAAGTATATTTTTTGGGATTAATTTTTAGTTATTTTCAGATGATTCACTTATAATAAAACTGAAATATTTTTAAATATTTTAAATTATTAAGATAACAATTAAATAAAATCAAAACTTTCAACAATGGTTTTTATAATTCAAATCATTCTCATTCTACAACTTTCTATATTCGGTTTTTTTTATTAATTGCTTTTTTTTCCTAAGATATTTTGCGATTAATATTTAGTTATTTTCAAAGAATTCTCCCATAAAATTATTGAAAAATATTTTCAAATATTTATAAAAATTTAATTATTAATCTGAAACTGTAATCAGTGAATTTTATTATTTCGAGATATTTTATACTTCCACTTTCAACGCTACTTTTTGTTTCATCGTTTACTTTTATACTTTAAAAATTAATGTGTAATAAATAATTTCTTTTATTTTTCTTATTATGTATTGTAGTTAATTGTTCTTTTTAATTACTTAAAAAATCTTTAATAAAATAATAGAAATTTTCTAAGTACTTATAATTAACTTTCAACAATGTTTTTTTTTATTTAGAATATTTTTTAAATTCTTCTATACTTAAATCTGTATCATTAAATGACCTATTAATTTTATAATTCACAATGATGATTTGAAAAATTATTTATTTAATTTTTACAATTATATTTTGTAAATAATTTCTGATTTTAAAAAAGATGTTCTATAAAGTAATTGAAATTTTTTTAAATATCTATGATAAATATTTATTCAAAATTCAAAACATTGGCGTTTGTTAATTAGACTTTCACAGATTTCTCATATAGAACATAATCAATGAAAACAATGGAAAAAGTTAAAAATAGGCTCTTTATTTTTAATTATTGTTTTCCATTACAATCTACCTTACAAATAACTATTTAGAAAAGTACTCTTTTTCTTTACAAAAATATATATCTAGTTTTTAGTTATTTTTAAAAAATACCTATTTAAAATAACTGATCTTTTTCAAATATTTAGTAATTTAATGATAATTATATACAGCAATATCAACAGCGATTTTTTTCACGTTATACCCTATATTCTCGGTTTCTATTGATTACTTTAGTTGTCTTAATAACTTACAAATAGCTACTTAGTGAAATTTTCCTTCTTTTTTTATTGGAGTTGGCATGAATTAATTTCCCTTTAATACGTCAATAACTCTTATCTACTGTGACGTAAAATTCATTCGCGACGCATTTTGTTTTCAATATATCCTGTTACTTCAGCACGTGTCACATTTGTGCTATGTTTAGCATTTTTTTTAAATTTCCAATCATTTGCAGACGATTATTACATTGTTTATTACTTTTTATTTACTTTCCTGATTTAATGATCGAATTAGGTTTCTTTCAGTTTTAAATTTTCTTATTCAACCAAGTCATGAGTAAAATAATTTAATAACTGATTTGTATTTATATAAATAAAATCATTATTCTGTGGGTCCTCTGAGTTTTTCTCTGAGTTTGAATTGAGAACGAGAAAGCATGGAATAAAATGAAACTACTTCAAGAAGTTGACATCCGAAAGAATTTAGAACATATAGGCTTTATTTAATTTAAAAATTTTAATTTAAATGTTTCTAATTAATTTAAACCTGAAGTAACATTGGTTTGAAATCACTTTAAAGTTATTTAGCCACAATACATACCTTTCAGGAACTTAGTTTGCTTCAAAAATGAAGTCAAAAATTCTTTCCCACTTTTAAAATTGTCCTCTATACGTTAGTGATAGAGGAACAGAAAAAAATCTGCAGCGTCGAGAGAATTCCCCTTCTTTCTACAATTTTTTTTCTTTTTTGAAAATAACATTAATTTTTTTGTCATTTATTTTTACTTTTTTAAAAGGTTTTTGGTTTTTTACTTTCTTAAAACGTTTTAAAGGATTTTTAAGAGGTTTTAAACTTTTTTCCACCCTTAAATGTTTAAATGTAGTGGCAATAATAAAATTATTTTTTAACTAAATTTCTAGGAAACATCCCTATATTCATTTAGTTATTTGTGTCAGATTTATGTACTCTGAATAAAAAAAAACAGTTAATGCAAAAGCAATTTATTAATTTTTTATGCCATTTATTTGTTTTTATTAATATTTCTTTTATTTATTTATTTGCAAGTGCAATATTTCTCTTATTTAAAAATATATTTATTTGCAAGATTATGGCAATTTTTCAAGTGCCATACAATTGTCACAAAGGTTGTTTCTTGTACAATATCAAAGTGCATAGATATCACGAAATTATTTTCGCTTCAGTTAAAAAATATTATGTATTTACGAATCTGATTGTAATGTAATCAACTCCAATTTTACATTACTATTCAATTCATAACGATTATTCGTGAAAATATTAGTCGAATAATATTCGCTCTAACATTTGAACAATCACATTGTTCATCACGTTATTTGTTGATACATAATTTGTTAGAAGTAAAAATGTAAATATTTTGCTTATGATTCTGTAGAATATCTGGCATATCATTTATATTTGGCATAGAGTTGAAAATAAGCCGTTAATCGTCTCTGGATAAGACAAATAACCAACTGCTGAAACTGAAAATTGCAACAAAGACATAACAAAAAGTGATTAATAAGCTGATTAAAGAATCTGTATTAATATCTAAGGGCTTTTTTAAAAAATAGATTTGGCAGTATGAAATTGAAGAATTAAAAACAAGAACGCCATTAAAGATAATGGTTAATATAACAGAATGGAAGAAATGTTTGTGAGTCGTATTAAGGGTTTAGTAAACAAGCCCATAAAATTCAGCCAAATATAATTACACAATTTTTGAGAAAATTATATTGGCGCCCAAGTTGTGTACAGTAATGCAGAATTGTTTAATTTTATTTTATTTTCCTGGTGTATAGTGTATAAATTAACTACTCAAAGCCATTGAAAATATCCGTCTCATGTTGTCTTTCAAGAGGATTTTTATATACATGTTATATTCAGTGTGAAAGTGAAAATCCTGGAAATCTTCCAGATTTACAGATTTACTGGAAATCTACCAGTCTCTGACAGATTTACATGCAGTAACAATACCTATTTCCATTTTCCTAAAAGTTCTTGGGATGATTAATGGCATGTTTTATTTCGAATTCGTTGTGCATACCTTTATGTAAAATATTTTAATATCAATTTGCTATTATCTTTCAGTGAGACTTTCCCTTGCATTCGGTTTGCACTTCGCAAGGAGAAAATCTGCAAATTATCTAAAGATCAATTTAGGCAGATGAGCATATACAAAGCAAAAAATCAAAGTCCAGCTCCCAAATTGGCTGCAATTCAATTTGGGACATTCCGTTCTGAAGAATATTGACCTTCTACTAGAAAAACCAGGAACCGTTGACCATTACATAGCAGTAACAGTGTGACATGAATCAAATGTTTCAATGTTATTTCAGACATCATTTTCGTTATGCGATTTAAAAAATGGTTCAAAGCTAGAAAGTAAAAATATTATAACCATATTGTTCAAAAATAAAGTCTTCGAGTTAAAAAAAAAAAAGGAAAAAGAAATTTGAGAGGATTTTTAAACAATATATTTGCTTAAAAATTGCTCAATGATTTTAAAGTCTTGTGTATACTCATGATTAGTATGTTATTTTTTCCCCACAAAAGCTTGCACAAATCATGATGGCGTATAATTAAAAAGAGCATCTTTTCTTTCTCTGACACAAGACTAACTATTTGTTTAATTTTTAAGTAATAAAACTAATCATTTAAGTGTTTCAAATCTTCTTTCTTTAGTTGATGTCATATACTAAGAAAAAAGACAGTATTTTTGGATTTTTTTAAAGATTTTACTTGCATAATATTCCAACATAAGTTTCATTTAATTGTGTCAAATAAATATAAGGCATTAAAATCCATTGGAATTTATCCTTTCTGAAAATGCCGTTCTTCAACTCTTTTGATTATTTAAATATTTTTTAGAGAAAGCAATTCTCTGGAGAATAATTGCATCATTATTGGTAATATTTTTTATTCTAAAATAAATTAAATTAATGTAGAGTCAATGTTAGCTAATTGATTAATTAATTAGTATTGAGTAACTAATAATTCCCATAATGTCTAAATCAATATCAAATGAATAAATTAAAATTGAAATAAAAAAATTTTATATTTTAATGTGTTTTATAATGAATTTTAAGAATCTACATTTAATGGCATGATTAATTTTTAATTTTATAAAATACCATTCTTGGAATAAAAGCACACAGTAAGGTTAACTCTGAAAATCATTCACTCTAATGTTGTTAATAACTGAGAACTATACCTGTTGTACTTATTATGAAAAATATTTAAAGAGATTAAAAAATAATTTAGGGACTTATCATTCCAATACCTCATTTCATAACAACTAGAATCAAATTCTCTGCTTATTGTTCATATTGCCACTAGATGGCAACAAAATTCTTGTTATTCTTGTTGCCTCTAGAAATTTGGAAAATAGTTCTGTTGCAATTTAAGCATGATATATTTCAAAAACTTCATTCTAGTATCATTATTTTATTAATTTTCATTTTCTTGTTCACTGAAATATTTTAAAACCTTGATGAAGTATTAAATTGTTTTATTTTTAAAAGATTATGAGTTTTACGGGACTTAAAAATTTGAAAAAATTCTAATTTAAATATACTAACAGTTAAAATTTATTCCAATTGTAACTAAAGTGAAGTATATGCTAAAATTTATAAACGTTACATTTAAAATGAGGGCAAATAGAATTTAAAATTATAAATTACGACGGTTTCTCTTATAAGTTGATTTTGTTTCGCAACAAATGGAAGTATAAAAGTCAAATTTTGGAATTTATATTTCTGAATACATCGAAATTTAGTTGATTAAAATTCAGAAATATTAGATTTAAAATGATTTGTAAAATTTAAAGCCATAGAATAAAAATAGTTTTCACACATCATAAATTGACTTTGTTTTCAAACAAACGGAAAATCAAAGGCAATTTGGTTATTTTACTTTACTTCTATAAATATGAGAAATAAAAAAAACTTGAATGAAAAAAAGACAGTTGGGATAAATAGAAAAAAATTGTGTACGCTTGGCATCCCCTAATGTCTGACAATGAAGTTTCGAAGTAATTGTCGTTGAGACCAAAGTAAACATTCCAACACCCATCATTGTTCGATTTTCCCACATAGAAAGAGGGTCTACTGGCAGGGAGAAGTTATGAACGCTAAGCGCAATTTGTGACAAAGTGCTTTTAGTTTCGTTTGGAGAAGCATTTGCTTAAAATTATAGGCAATTTGTCTAAATGAATGTGGAAAAAAAACTTTCACTTGACGTATAATTTTTATAGTTATGTTACGCGTTACTTCCTTTTGTAAATAATAAAATCGAACATAATGATATTCACTGCAACATTTGTGGTGAATGTAATATGTGTAAATTCCTAAATGCCATTCATGATTATTTAACTTTATATTTTCTTAATAGTTATAATAATTTACTTTTATGTGTGATAACTGTTCCTTAAATAACTTCTATTTAACTTATAATTATTATAGTAAATCTATGCGTACTTCTTTTTTTTTTGTAAATAATAAAAAAAGTATGATATTGTAGCATAAGAAAAATGATAGAATATAATAGCGATTGTGCAGAACTGTAAATATGTAGGTATTCATGAGCAGTTTATGATTATTTTGATATAATTTTATTTATAATATTTTAATGGTTATAATAATTCCTATATAATCATAATAATTTTATTTAACATAATATTATGATTGTATTGCCTGTTTTTTTCCCTTTTCTAAGTAATATAAAGTGGAACGTGATGATATTCATGTAAAATGTAAAAAGCTGTTGCAACAATTACGTAGAACAGCAAAAATATTACAGCAACGGTTACATTGTAAATTCCTATTTGCAGTTCTTGAAAAGGACCAAAATAAAAATTAGGATTAATGTTAACTTAAAATTCCACTATGGAATGAAATTCATAATAAATTTCAAATTCTTAAATAGACGTAACGTATTTAATAAAAGTATTTCTAAAAGAAAATGTTAATAAAAATTTAGAAGTGAGTGTCTCTTAGTTCATTTGTAGACCCTTAATTGGATTGAGAGCTAAAGTTTAAATTGATTCCAAACCCCAAAAGACATATAAGATTCGAACCTTTAAACTATTGAACTGAAAATCCGAGTGCAAATCATTCAATTCCCAGTTCGATTCAAGAAATAAGGTAAAATTTTCCAATAACAAATAATGAGGTTAAAAATGGAGGGTAAAAAGCAGCTCTCTTATAAAAACTTCTAACAGTTAGAAGACATTCTCATAAAATCATGATAGAAACATTATTAATTGTAATCTTGAACAATAAAAACTGAATTGATTCAAATTTAAGAAAATGTTATTCATAGTTAAGAAAAATTTCACACTTAAATATAAGTGTCTTCTGGGCAATATCTGTCTCTGACACTTTCCAGTAAGTAACTTTAATTATCTTCTTCTTTAATAGCGTAACAACCTATTACAGGTCTTAGTTACCTCTACAGCAGGCCTTTTCCAGACCAGTCTGACCAGAGCAACACTTTGCCAGTTCCTAATTTTCAGTATCTTGAGGTCATTTTCAGTGTCAATGAGCCATCTTGTTGGTGGTCTTCCTCGAGCACGGGATCCTTGGGTATTCTTAAATGTTGATATTCCAGTGGGGTTGTTTTCCAGGCTTCTCCAGACATCGCCAAGCCATCTTAGCTTGTTATTTCTAAAACCTGGGTAATCTGGGGTTGGTTATACAGTCAATACAATTTAAAATTATATCTGGTTCGCCAGCAACCCTGTTCCTGTACAGGGGCCTATAGATAGTTCTTAATGCCTTCTTTTCAAAGGTTTCCAGTGTTCGCTGTTTATCAACATTTAATGTCCACGTTTCGCTTGCATATAGCAGCACGGGTAGTATGAGTGAATTGTAAATTCCCAGTTTTGTTTTTGATGATAAACATTAATTATAGGATCTAATTATTAGGATATTTTTTTTTTGAATTTTTAACAAAATACTTCGTAATGTGATGGTTTGATTTCATAATGTAATATAAAATAATACTTCTTCAGACTCATTTATTTCTGTTTTTTTTAACTAAACAAACTTGGAAACATTCTTTATTACTGCACTGAACATGTTAACTCTACCATGTTTTCTAGAATATTTTTAAATGATTATTTAAGTTGTTATTATATCAAGAAAGCACTGTTGAAAATTCATTAACAAAATAAATATCAAATATAAAATTTGTTTAAAAAGAATGAATATGTCAGAAGCAAAATCCAGGATAACTTTACGACATGCAAAACATATATGTTACTGATCAGAAAAAAAATTTTTATACAAATTACCAAGTAAATTTCATAAAAAATATTTCTTAATAAATTGTTTTAAGAGTTTAGTAATTGTGATTTCACTAAATTTTTAAGAATTAATAGAAAACAAAATTCAAAAATTCTTGCACAAAGAAGCCGTTATTAAATGGATGCAGAGCTTTAAGCAGAAAATTTCATACGAAAAGTATTTCAATTTATATCATAATTTTAGTTATTACTGGTGAGAAAAAATATTGACTGATATCGTCATTTTAAAAGCAGCTTTGTTATGTTTATGGTAGAATTTGTGCAAATGAAAAAAAAAAAAAAACTGATTTATACTCTCATTCCAAAATGTATATATATATATATATATATATATATATATATATATATATATATATATATATATATATATATATATATATATATATATATATATATATATATACATACATATATATATATATATATATATATATATATATATATATATATATATATATATATATATATATATATATATATATATATATATATATATATATATATATATATATATATATATATATAGGATAGCATTTTATAAACTCATAGTCATCTACTAAGTGTAAATTTCATATTTCAGCAAGATGGTGCATTTTTCCGCGCATCTGATATTTTGAAAAAGTGATTTGAACAAAATAAGAAATATTTTGTATTGATCGCGGACTTGCAATCATTTAAATTTAGTTTAAATTGCTTAAGGAATATTAAATTTATAATGAAAAACAATATTCAACTTTAATATTACTCATTAATTCTTTATGACACAAAGAATAAGCTATAAATTACTTAGAGGATTTATTTAAAGGTAGACCAAACACAAAATGGCATAAAGCCTGTGAAGATACTATAAGGCAAAAAATTAATTATTTTTAAAATATCCTTTAAGCATTAGCTATTCTTTGTATTGTCATTATCATTGTACAACAGCATACTTCATGTTTGTTTTCTTTATTTGGATATAATTTTATTTTAAATGGGATTAAATATTTTTCTAAAATACGGTTTATTGTTGCAATTTTATTGTTGTTGTTACTAATGACACTTGGACAAGCCAAGCTCGCTATGCCTTGGCTATGCGAATTTAAGTCAATTGGGAGCGTCTTTCGTTTAATCAGAGTACCATGAAGGTGAAAGTACGACTTTTGCTCTTCAAATCCTCCGATAGATGGCAGCACCAGAGGATCTACTCCCTCAATTTTGGCATTGATCTGAAGGAGGAGTAAATTTCTCCAGACCATTGTACCCATGGTAACTGCTCAACTACCGACCACAGGACTTTCGATTCCACAGATTTAATGAGCACGTATACCGCATGTACTCGATGGGTCTTTAGCGGCATTGGGAATCGAACCCCGCCCTTACGGATGGAAGGCCGTTACCCTAAATACTAGGCTACCACGGCCTCAGTTGTAATTTTAAATATGATTAAAAAAAATTAACTGTTTGAATTTGTACTGACATATTTGTAAGACAAATTCAAACAACAGTAATCCTTGTCTTTATAATTATGAACCTCACTATATGAAAGAATACGCCGACCAATGGCTAAGTGGTTAGCGTTCCTGACTCCTGAGCAGTGGGTCCCGGGTTCGAGTGCCGGTTCCAGCATGGATGTTAACTTTCTTTCTCTGTTCTCTATGTGTTTCTCTGTCCTTTCTTCTGAGACGATGTATGAATGTGGCCCACCCTATAAACGGGTTTGCGGTGGTTTGGCGCTGACAACGCTACTCGCCTTCGTGACTTGGTTCACAGTTGCCCGCTGGGTAACGACAAATGAGTAGCAGTTTCTGGCCTTGTTGTAGCATAGGGTTCGTCAACCAAGTACCCACCGCTGGAAAAAATATAAAAGAATATATAATTTCTCTTAACTCGTAATGCTAAACATAGTGAGGTTCATATTGTATTTTTTTAACACATCTTTATCTACCATTCTTATATATATATGCTAAATAATATAAATATTTGTTTGACTGTTATCCCTCTTTTTTATTCATTTTTAAAAGAGAAAACACTGTAATTTTTTTAAAAATTTATTTCAGTTACATAAAAATGAATTTTTTAAGAAAATCAGTCTTTTAAGAAATTCTATAATGTCACTTGCAAATACGATTTTTGATGCATAAATTACGTATCCATCTGTTTGTAGGAAAAGCAAACAAAAGCAACCCTAATTCATGTAGGTGGAAAATGTTTGTATTTAACAACGAGCCGTGAATTTATGGTGATACGATTTTGTCTGGAACCATGACGCGGCATGGAGACAGACAGCTGTCTGTACCTGTTAGTCAGCGCTTTGTAAACTTAACAATAATCCCCAGATAATGACTGTGTATACTAGCAATCAGTTAGCAATCTGTTGTCTCTCTGTTTGCTGCATCTTTAGTCAGCTCTACTACATCTTTATCGCTTTATAAACTCATCAATAAATCTCAGTTAATCACTATATGCTTGAGTTATATGGTGACATTCAGTTCTGTCTAACAAGCCAAAGAATTGAATTAATCACCCACATAACTTTAGTAAGGAATGTGGCCATTTTACATTTAAACCATTCATATCTTCTTGTCTGCTGTTGTTCATCTTGTCTAAAATTGATTGGAAGTTCATCTGAACTTTCCTAAAACACACGGTGTAGAGCAAATCTTATAGCTATTCATCGGTTATTCATTTTCAATCACAAAAGGAAATAATACAACTGCAGGAATCCAATATTAGGCTTTTGCTGTACGGATACTTTTCTCATGAAGAAGACTTAACTGCACCTTCTTTTCCATCAGATCTAACCAGAAAAATTGAATAAGAAGATGCAAATTTTTAGGATAATTAATTAAAAAAATCCTATTCTTGAAGCTAATTTAACAACCTGAGGATCTTTTAACTCAATGAATTAAATAAACTTGTTGGTGATTTGAAACCATTCAAAATCCAAGATTTTGTGAAAACTAAAATTTCCCACAGAAAACTTAAAGTGTTTTTTTTTTTTTCCTTGATAAAAAATTTTAAGAATTCCTGGTTTTTTGCTTCGACGGATGTAATGGAACATTAACATGAAACAATGAATGACGAAAATTCATTGATTCTTGGAAAATCTATTTGAAGGCTCTGCTTTTACACAATGGTGACAAATTTCATTTTATACATTAAGTTTTTGCAACCAACAAGATTAAAATATATTTATATGGAAAACTTGTTAGCAAAAACATAACAGAGTAAGCTCTGCTTGTTGTCATTAAAAAGTCTGTAACTGCATTGGATCTGTAGTTAGGTTTAACTAAATATTTCCTTTGTGTGTGGGAAGATAGGAGATAAGACCCAGAGAGATAAGATAAGAGATAAAAATCTTTACACCAAGTAGGTATGTAGTCATAACGAAAATTTCCTCCGCCTGGGCAGAAGAACATTTTGCGTCAATCATTGGTAAGTTCTGCTATATTATCTTTTACCTAGATTTCATATAAAGTTAATGCTTTTTAAAAAATTGTCTTAGATTATAGATACAAATTTTATTGAGTCTCGTAATTTGAAGACATTTTATTTCTGTTTCTAGAATTAAAATAATTTTAATGTATAATTTACAAATAATTTAATTGGTGATAATATATTTGAAGATTCGTTAAAGGAAACTAAAAAATCAATATCGAAGGATTAAAAAGAATAATATAATTTTCACGCAATATTATTTACTTTATTTTTTAAAATAAAGTATACGTAATTTAAACTACTGCTCTTGGCTTCTAAAATTAAAGAATAGGTAGTCATATATAATAATAAAAATCAGTGTATCATTCTGCTAGCACCACAGTTTGTGCTAGCAGAATCATCCTCTGATTTTTCCATTTGAAAAAGAATTTAATCAAAAGAGGTCTTCTTGTCATTTGCTTTTAATTTTTTGTGGCATGATTTCCAAACTTAAAATTGTTAAATCCAAGCCAAATAGGAAAAATATGTGCATAAATAACAGCTGAAGTAAACAAGTCAGTGAAGAAAGTACCTCGTTTCATTTTCATATAGATAACTAGTATATACGCCTTTATAATTAAATTTCTGTAATATCTCAATATTTTGCATCAATGATTTCATATAATATCATATAAATTTTAATTCAGAAACACACACATAGAAAAAATATAACCTTTCACTTTTTTCATTAAATCTTAAAATTGGAAAAAAAAGCACACTTATTAGATGAAAAAAAAATTAAAATTTTTTAGGTAATAAATCTACTTTTTTTAAAGTAATCTTAACCAATTAACACTTTCTAAATTAAATAGTGCTAGATTCTTATCACCTTACCTATATTATATGATTTAATTTTGTCTTGTAGAAAATCTATCAGATTAAAACTGTTGAGGAGGAATTTTGGGGGGCATCTACTGTTTATTTGTATATAATTGCTTTCAAAAAAATTGGAACAACGTTTCATTCTCATTGTCTATCAGGATCCAGCTTGGAGTATTATACTCCAAAGGACTCGAATCTACCATTTAGTTGAAACCTGGAACTATTTGTTATTAAATAACACGAAATTATTCAAAATATATTTTCAGTTTGAGATATTGGTAATAATGTACCCATGGAATACCAGTTCCATTTTTTTTAAAGAAATGCTTAAAATTTAAAAATGTGTATCGTATAAAAGAATAAATAACAATAAAATGCATATTTTATTATAATAATATTAATTTTGCAAAGTTCTAAAAGATAAAAAAAAAATTTTAATTCTTCTGTTTTTAAATAAGTATGAATTTAAGTAAATAAATTAGATATTACCAATTAACTACTTGACTCCATATTAGAGAAAATAACATAAATTTTTAAAATTATAATTTTTTTTTTATAGTTTACAATGTTTTTGTAAGTTTAATGTAATCACATACCGTGTAAAAAGCCAATACCACATTCAATTACTACACAAACAAAGATAAAAAACACACATAAGCTACTCAATAGTATAGAAGGTGTAGTCTGTTTTGTGGAAGTATGAAGCAGAAAAAATTCAATTCTGATAATAAGTCTGTAGATTCTAAGAGGTAAGATAACATTTTCCCCTCATTTACATTAATTTACTAAAAATTAATTACCGTGTATTATAGTTAATTATTATAACTGTTCTAATTAAACGTTAGAAGTTAACATGTTAAGTAAATATAGGATCATACAAATCATTTATATTTTGAAGTATACAAGTGCTGTCAATTCGCTTAGCTTATTTGATTTTTCAATAAAATATTTTTTAATAAACACTGTTATAAAATTTACGGAAATATTATTACATATTTTTAATGAACATTTAACTTGAATGAGATATATTATCAAATATATTTTTAATATATAAATTAAAAATATTTAGGTGAAAAATTGTTTTTATAAAACTACAATTAAAAATAATAAAAAAATTTGCGGAATAAATCAGTATTTACATCAAGATATGAATTAAAATCAGTGTATCTTTTATATTATCATGCATTTTTAAAAAAATGCATCTATGTTTGTGTATGTGCGAGAGTGTGTGTAAATGGGTGAAACATAACTATGTGTGTGTGTGTGTGAGAGAGAGAGAGAGAGAGTGAGTGAGTGAAAAATATTTTTAATTTTAAATTTTTTTTTAATCTGAATTCTAATTTGAAATATTTGAAATTTTGTGCATTAATGTTGTACAACAGTTTTCTTTTGAACAAGGAACATTAATTCATTTATACTAAAATACATTAGCTTTATTAATTTGATTTTTAATTTTTTTCTTTATTTATTTTTGCTTTTTTTGGAAAATTGATTGTTTATTCTAAAATTAAAGTGACAAGTAAATATTTTGCTTGTTAATAAATATGTAATTTGTTAAAATATATTTACTTTATAATTTAAAATTTTAAACTCTCTTTTTTATAAGTTAAGTTCTTAATAAGTTCTTTTATAAGTAATAAATTCTTTTATAAACAAGCTCATATTGAAATGTTTCAAAAGCTAATGTTTGAAATATACAAAATAATAATAATTAATACATAAATAAAGCGGATTTAAAATAATGAATGCGTATGTTTATGAAATTATAAACTTGCATTACTCCTGGTAGTAATTTGAACTGTACAAAATATCGTATATGGACATGTGAAATGAATTTTTAATTTTTAAAAAGATAATTTATTAATTTTAAATAATAATTTTTATCTTTGCAAATAAGCTGTTTTTTTCATGTCAATAACAGATTAATCAGCCTTTTTAACTGATGCGAATATAAAATACAATAAATTAGCTAACTATTTACTACAATTTAAAGTATTATCCCACGCTGTAGTAAATAGCTAACTATTAACTATTTATTTCAGCATGTGATAATACTTTTGTTTGAGAAATAAAATATTTCTTTATCTATGTTAATCAAGTAATTGTAATACACGTATTTTATAATTGATTAATTTCATATGTAGACCGTGATTTTGAATATAGAGATTTATGACTAAGTACCTATTTACCCTTTGACCTTCCAAATATAAACCAATCACTTTCAGTTACTTCGAATAAAAGCTAAATGGATTTATTTAAAAATTTGAATTTTTTCATTCAAGATGTATACATAATACCTATAAATTTAGTGCGAATTTTAAAATAAATTGCTAAAATTAGTAATATTAGTTTATTAAGCATAAAAGAAAGAGTGATTTTTAAAATATGTAGGCCCTGGACACATACCTCACTTTGCTTTGCTAGAAATTAAGGCTGCAATATATTACAATTAGTGTCTGTTTCTTACTAGTTAAAAAAAATTCCTTGTTCCCTTTTGTTAAATACCGTCTTTTAAATAATTTTTTTATATATTTGGAATGACGCATAAAATATGTTAGAATTTTTCTGTTTTACCAATTCAATATTGTGATTAAATATTTGAAGCAATATCAAAATATTTTTGAAGCTAAAGTTTTTAAAAATAATATGATTTTTAATAGTATAACAGAAATAGTAGTTGTATTAAATAATGCTTTATATATATATATATATATATATATATATATATATATATATATATATATATATATATATATATATATATATATATATATATATAATCTGATTTTATTGTTATTATTTCCTTATACGTATAATAATTATTTTTACGCAGAGGCAAATAAATTCAAATTGAATTTTATCGAATTTTTCATGTAGATCTGAAAAATGGAAAATACAGATGTTGCAATTTCTAAATCCTTTTAGCGGCATAAACTGTTTGAAAAGAGTATTTGCGATTACACCCGAGGAAGTCGTTCCAAATTACCCCTTTGAGTCACTCCTGTAAAGACCAATTACGGAGCGCCATCTGCTTGGTATCTAGAGAGGCGAACGTGATAGGACAGAGAAGCGAAAAGCATGACAAGGACGACAATGTGTCGCTGTGAAGTGTCACGTGATGTCGTCGGTCGCTAACGAAGGCGGGGCATGTTTACTTTCCCATTGGGTAAAGTCTTGCAGGTAGAAGCCAGGTGAAACCCCGCCCTATACTGTGACATGTCCAACAGAGTCGCAATTGAACTTTTCTCGGGGAAAGAGAAAAAGAAGAGAATTCTTGAGAGCTGCTTCTCTATTATAAGAGAAATATATATGGAATAACTTGAAGAACGCGCTGTTGCTCTTTGAAGTTTCGTTTTGATCTCTTATTCATTCTTGGCGACAAAATTCGGCGCCAGATTGGGAAAAAGTTTATTTTTTTCAGTTGAATGATTTGACGTTTGAAAAAAATATCTGAAACAAATTCAAGAAGAGTGTCATATATTATTTATAAATTTTATTGAAAGATTATACTTTTATTTTAGTTATTTAATATTGATTTTAGGATGCATCCTACGTGACTTCATTATCCATTGATTTTTCTTAGAATTGACTTTTCATTTTTCTTCTATTAGAAGTTCATAATTATAAAATAATATTTAAATTTGAGTTGTAAATGCTAATTTATTTTATATTTAACAATGTATACTAGAAATAAATTACAATTTTCCCAATTTTGAAAATAAATTATTTTGATCTAAAAATTATTAAACCGTGTTGATGATAAACTTATTATCAAATATTTTATTGAACCTAATAGCGGTAGCATTGCAATCACTCTAAAATATAGTTTATACACTTTATGAAAAAAGTATATAGATCCGTTATTTTAATTGTCAAATAAAGTTATTCAAAAAGTAAAATGAATGACATGAAATATTAATTTATTGAAATTCAGTATTAGCTTTTTTTAAGTTATTCCCATTTTTAATTTCGCTTAGAATATTTAATATAACTAATTTTTTTAATTATGTGATAGTTAAAAATGACAGATTTACTGGTGTTTTCTTTGGGAATTTTACTAATAACAACGTAAACGAGAAAGTTCTAGCCATTTTTAATGACCCAAAAGAAGAAACAATTGGCTACAGAAAGTGTAGCCAATTGTAAGTCTCAAGTAATCACCATTCATATTCAACACGTTTGCCAACGTGTCTTCAGTTGTGCAATCACCTTGCGGTAAGACTCCGGACTTTTGGACGCAAAGAAATCCGGGAGTGCTTGGCGTAAGTCTGTTTCATATTTGAAGGATTTTCTGTGAAGATGATTGTACTGGAATGAAAGAGCTGGCAATATAATGGTGCAAAGTAAGATGAATAAGGAGGATGGCACAAAGTCTCCCGACCAAGAAGTTGCATGGTATTCCTGGCCATCCGCGTAACATACGGCCTCGGGTTATCGGTCAAGAACAGTACACCCTTGCGACAAACTAATGTGTGTGCTGACTACTTCTATTGCAATGCCTGTTAATTGCTGCGATTACAAATCCACAGTGACCTTTTTGTTCATTGATTGCAGCTCATAGAGAACCATTTGGCAACTAGTCCACCAGACACTAGCTTTATTACAGAGGGACATATCTTCCGACCTGATTTTCTGAAAACAATGGCTCGCCATACATTCATTCACTGCACTATCCCCAAATGCTTGACACATTCGGCGAGTTGATACAGCAACCATTTCGAAGTCGTAAAACAACACCGAACGAGCTCTTCCGACACATCTGTTTCTCATCACTATTGTACGAGTTGATAAGATTGATGAATGTACGCGGTAGACCTACTTTTATGAAGAGTGATATTCCTACTCTCGGCTGAGTGGTATCTCAACCACGTCATATACTAACTTGCATAGCAACGCGATAATGGCAAGAACTTTATGTAGCATTTGTACTTGTTTACTTTTTATAAGTAATTTAATTGCCATAGCTTTTAGCTTTGTTTCTTCTTACTGAAGCCGATAATCAGAAACAGAAAGCATTCGGTGCAACAGCTTTTGATTTCGTATCCCACTTTGGTCTTGGACATTTGTAGTGATTCGGAAAACACTTTCAACAGTAGACCCTGGTCTAATTAGCCCTCGTGTGCAAAAAATGACCTTTGAGCGACAAACCAAGCAGTAGACGTTTAAATTCCTTACAATAGTCTTAAACCCTTAGAGAGATATCAAATATATATTAATAATATTCCTGTTTATTTCAAATATGCATATTATAAACTCAATAAAAGATTGAATTACTGTCCAAAATATACAAAAAAATGTTCATTTATTCCAAGTGTTTATTTTTTAATACTAACATGGATTACTATATTTAAAGCAATCTCTGAAGTGAGTCTGCTTTTCACTCATTAAAAGCTGCCCAGGGAATTATTTTGAGCTGGTACTGGTGTTCAGTCTGTTCGCGTCTCCCTTTTCCCTCCTCGAGTGCTTCACTTTATGTACAGTCACGTAACTTGCCTGGGAGGGTAGTTAATAGCTTTCCTCTTTGTTCTTAACCGCGCTCTCAAGTGTTCTGCAGGTTTTCCATGAGAATTACTAACTCTTCTCCTTATCTTCCTCATTTGAGAGTGAGATTTATACGTTTGACATCTTGAAAATCACGAGTTGAAAAATGCTGGAAATAATTAATGTAATTTTATTAATATTTTCTGATCCCAATAGTTTTAAGCTTTAAAATTTGATTATGGATATAATATGATATTCATTTGTTAACTGAATAATAATGCGATATTTACAATGATTTTATTTAGTGTTTGGGTAGCATATGTCTTATAATTAAGATGTACATTATATTAAGAAAGATTTTTTTTCAAATATAAGAAAAAATTTTCCAATTTTTTATTTTTTTATTTTTAAATGTTTATTTCTTTTAAATAAAAGAAAAAAGCTGAATCATCAACGAGTCGTAAAAATAAAGGCTTACTTCATTAATCTATTGAATTTATCGTTAGTTATTATCCTTTTTTTATCTATTTACTATAGAAACATAATGTCTAATCTATAAACTCTGATGTATTTCATTTTTATTAGCTTGATTTTTCAATGAAAATGCTGAAAATTATTTTTTTTTTGGTACTTAATAAAAGCATTTGAAAAAAAAATTTAAAAATCAACACATTTTAAAAATATTGATTTTTAATATATATAATGTGTGTGTTATATATTATAATAATATATTATATAATATTATATAGAAGTATAATAGTTGTTTTATATTATAAACATGAAAATTAAAATTTAGATTTATAGTAAAAAAATTAGCGATACCAAAATTATATATTTATCATGAAGAAATTTGATGATTGAGATAAGTATTCTTTAATTGAAAACTCGATATCTTTTTCTCAAATTTTAAGTTTTTTGTATCTCCGATTTTAAAAAAGAAAATAATAAAATAAAATTAAAAAAAATTAATGGTAAGTATTTAAACTGAGAAATGTTATAATAATTTTTTTACAAAAACCTGATAAAAAAGTTTGCTTAAAATATTATTTATACCCTTAATTGGCATAATAGTCTTGTAAATTCAGTGATCAAATCATCAAGGAAATTTAACAGCATTATCTTACGGATTATTCAGTGAATGACTCTGCGTATAAATTACAAAAATTTGTCTGTAAATGGTTACCTAGACTTTCATGAAAATTCCATAATACTCATAAAAATTACTTGAACATAAAATGAGAGCAATTTTAAATTTACATTGAACTGATGAAGTAATTTCAATTTTACTTAGTGAATATAATTTCTTCAATAACAAACACATACAAAATTGGCTATTGTAATTCATTCTCAAGAGATTCCTTAAGAATTGCTTGTAATGTGTGAGTAGATTTTTCGTGAAATTTCTATTATTCTCATAAAAATTATTCCAACATAGAAAGGGAGTAACTTTCCTTTTTCATTAAACTAATTAAAATAGTTTTATTAATGAACAAGAGTATAGAGTACTTTTATATCCGAATGACAAACTTCGCTTGCAGAGAGCATAGAATTTCGTGAATTAATGTTTCTTCTGGCGAATGATACTTTTATGATGGAAGAATTGTCTTATGATTAATTTATCTTCAGAGTTTAATGACTTCTATTGAATAAACTAATTTTGTTCTTGAAGAGCAATGCATTAAGTTATATGAAATTTGCTTGCAAGGGATGTCCAAATTTCTATGAAATTTTTCGAATTCTCGAAAAATATTCAAAGATTAAAATAAAACTGACAAATTCTTGTATATTGACACTTTAGAATTTCATAATACTCATAAAAATGATTAAAATAATTTTATTAATGAATATTGTAAGATACACTGAATATCATTATATTTTAATTTCTTACAATTTGTAAGACTTTGACTTTGACATAGAAAGACATAAAAAATTTACTAATTTTGTTGTTGTTGTTACTTGGACAAACCATGCTCGCTTTACCACCGGTTATGCAAATTTAAGCAAGTGAGGTGAGTCTTTCGCTTAGCCTGAGCACCACGAATGTGAAAGTAAGTCCTTGCTCTAAGACTCCTCCGATAGATGGCACCATCAAAGGATCCACTCCGTCAATATCGACACTGATCTGGAGGGGAGAAAAATTTTCCAGACCATTACATCCATGGTAACAGCTCAACGACCGACCACAAGACTTTCGATTCCATAGATTTAACAAGCACATTATCGTTTGTACTCGGTGGGTCTTTTTCAGAATTGGGAATCGAACCCTCCCTTTCCGGGAGGAAGGCTGATGCTCTAACCACTAGGCTACCACTGCCTTTATTTACTTTCTCCAAGTAAAATGATACCTCGGGGGTGGTAGGCCATAGAGTGGCTGTCTTCTGCTTCAAAATCTCGAAGATTCCATCCAGCTGCTTCTACCCAACGGTTAGAGCCCAACTCAGGGCTTGGTACAGGGAAGCATGCTGGAGCAACAACGGCCCTCACTTAGTAATTTTTGAACGAAAAATACTTAGAAAACTTTTAGGCCCATTACATTTAAATAATAATTGTTGGAGAATTAGAACTAATGATGAATTTGAAGCACTTATCATTCATAAAAGTACAGAAATATACTTCAAAACACAGAGACGTTTGTGCGCACTGAGAGATCACCTGAAAACCGAGTGGTTAAGATCTCATATTGCAAGCCCACATGTGCAATAGGCCAAGGGGTTGACCAAAAAAAGTGTTGCTTGATGATGTCTTTACGACCTTAAAACCTTGAAGGTCTCCAAATGTAAAATTAAACTCAGGGCAGAGTTGTCTGGAGGGATATTGTGCGGCAGGCTGAGACCTACCCTGGGCTGCCTTGCCAATAAAGAAGATAATTTGTATAGTGAGTGTCTAAACTCTCAGGCAAAATGTATAATTCTCATAAAAATCATACGAACATGAAATGAAACGTAACTCAAAAATTTTCTTATTAAACTAATTAAAATAATTTTGTCAATGAACATCACAAATGAAGCCCTGAATGAATCTGAAATTTGCCTGTAATAAGTATTTAAATCTTCATAAAAAAATCTAAATTCTAACAAATAAGAGTAACATTAACTTTTCTAACTCCCAATTTATTTGTTAAAAATTCATTAGAATAATTTTGAATTAGAACATCATACAACATATTCATGGAGAAATATTGCGTGTTGTCTCTTACGATAGCTTCTATGGATGTCTCATCTTTCTTCAACATTCTATAATTCTTAAGAAAATTTTTCGGACATAAAACAACCATAACACTAAATTTTCATTAAAAAAATAGCAAAATAATTATTCAATGAAATCAGTATTTTTTCTAATGCTCAAAAAGAGAGTATAAGATTATCAGCGTTAAAGAACATTTTGTGGTTCAAATGTATTCTTATATACGAATACTTTTTTAACTTGTTTTAAGGTTATATATAGTTAAGAAAATATCTCACTCAAGTAGTCTTGTAAATGTATCGCTAACCTTTCAATTTGCTGAAAACCAAAGGAATTAATTTTGATCGTTCAGTGACTTGCAATGTGTTTTGAAACTAAACTAAAAAATATAATAGGTAGTAGTAACTAAACAAGTTTCTTTAATAATTGTTAAAAAAATTTCTTTTAACAATTATAAAAAATTTTTCTCGGTGTTCAATATTGAACACTGATTACTGAAAGGAGAGCGCTCTGGCTTTCAGTTTAATGGCTTGTTGGTTCGAGTCCCATCTGAGGCATAGGTATTTATAGCGTTCAGGATCTACGGCAATTAGAAGATTTGCTCGAATTAGTCTTCGTAGTTTCCAAAAAAGGTCCATAAAAGCAAAATCAAGAAATTATGTTTGTCTGACAATGAATTATTTGGTCTTTGATTCAATAATTTATCAATCTTTCACATTCAGAAGTAATTAAATAAAAGTAACGAATATCAAGATTAAAATTTCCTCCGTTCATAACTATTAAATTATATCAGTAACAAATAAATTATTTGCATATGTTTGTCGCCTACAATAATGAATTTAAAAAGAGTTTTTTGCTTAAATTTTCTAATGATCATTAAGAATTTAGTAATTTTTCCATAAACCTTTATTGAAAGGAAAACTTGGAGGAATGGTAAATCTCTCTTCTTTCATATCATTTGAAACCCTCCAATCATTCTTACTCTATAACTATAAAATTGAAAATCTTTTTCATACCAAAGGGGATCAAAATTAAAAACTTTTCATGAATTTGACTCAAACCATTGCGACTTTAAGAAATAATAAAATTTTATAATTAATAATGGTAAATAATAAAGTTAAATAATTTAATGGAATTAAAAGTATTAAAAAGTAACTAGTTCATAATCAATAATGCATTGGTTCAGGCTTTAAAGTTTTTCTTTTTTAATAATTTGATTTCCATTAACAAATACACCGAAAAATTTCCCATGTTACATGTGACAAAAATGCTAAAGATTATTTTACTTAGAAAATTGCTCTAAATGATTCAAAAATTTGAAAAATTAATTAAGGAAAAATTAGGGAAATTTCTTCCTGACCTTTTATGCTCATGTAAACATTTTTCGTTTTCTTTTAAGGGGGAATTTAGGAAGTTCATCAGAAAAGAAATTATAACTGTAACTTACATGTTACAATCAAGTTAATTTCACAAATAGAGGATTGGGATGAAGCATACCTTGAAAAAGCTTTCTAGAAGTTATCAAAATCTAATTTCAAGAAATGTAATTCCAATTTATGTTCACGCAATAATTTAATTGGGATTTGAACTCAGTGCCAAACAATAGAATATCGAGTTACTAACGTTTTATATTTTATAGGAAATTTTATGTTATACACCTAATGAAAATATAGATAAAACTTTAATATTGATAAAATATCGATAGGATTTTTATATGATATAGCATCACTGAAACAAAAAATAATTTGTACCGAGTTAAATTTTTAAAAACAGAAAACGGAATATTTAGTATAGAAATTTTGGATAAGTAAATTCTGACATAGTCCTGAAAAGATTTCGTAAATGATTTCGAATCACTAGTGTATTGAATTTACTCTATCTATTCATTAATTTTAATATTAATTAATTAATTTAATAACCCCTGTATACTACCCACGAAATCATCAAGTACTTCAGAACAATTTTCACAGAAGAGAAATAATAACTTTTAACAAAAAATTATTGTTAATTTACTTTTTAATTAAATTTTTTAATAAATATTGTTTTAGAATTGATGTATTTAAAAAAAATATTTTACTCGAAATATTACAACTTCTATTCAATTCGTAATTTTTTTAATAAGTATTAAAATTAGATGATTTAAGCAACAATGTAGTATTTAAGCTACTAATATTTCTAAAAAAATGACTATATTATTTAAATACAGCGAGAAAAATAAAGTCATAATTTTCTTTTGTATCGCTTATGTCCAATATTGGAAAACTGTTTATCATCCCAGCTGCGCTACTACGCCAAATATGGTAGCTCTCCCTCTCGATCTTCCTGCTCCGTGAAGGAGAGCGAGCGAAGAGGGGATGTGTTCTCAGTTCAGTTGTTTCATTGGAAAGCATATCAGTTAAACCGAATGGGGGAAAAATAACACACGCAGTAAAACCACGTGGATGAGAAGGGAATAAAGGCCCGAGCAGATGATTTTTACCTTCCTCTCAGAAAGGATGTCCGAATTGGGATAAGTGAGGGAAAAAAATCGTCTTTCTTAGCAGCTGATTGCTACAGTTGTGCCTATTAACTGTCTTTGGAGTAAAAAACCTGCACGGATAGAAAACTAACCGATGGATCAACAGCCTCATGTTAGGACAGCGGAAGCGGGGAGATGCATTTGACACCTAACTTGTTTCTGCGACAGACGATTGCTCGGGACTCACCTGTGATCGGCCACCCCTTCCAGTGACGTCACGGAGTTCGGGGTGTCCGAGTGAGCATGACGTAAAGGTCCCTGGTGGATGTCGCCTGCGAAGGAGGAGTAAAAACGGGGAGTGGCTAAGGGTCGACTCTCGACGGTGTGCTGTACGGTCGGAGAACCTCCCCCCAAGAATCGTTTGCTTTTTTTTTGTTTTGTTTTTTTATCACTGTTGTTCCTTCTCCTTTCGTCCTTACCTTCTTGTCTAACTCTCGGGGCCCGAAGAAGTGGTCTTCCCCGTGACTGGTGACAGTGGTTAGCCGCGTGTTCTCTGTGCGCGCGCGTGTGTCGTGATTCACGGTGTTTCTGTCCTCAGGCTCGCCTCTGCTGTTTTGCTGTGGCGGCCGCCGTCGCTTGTGGACACATGACGACCACGACGTCTTCGGCGGAGAATGGAGGAGGCGGCGGGGCGACGGTCGCGTCCTCGCCGTCGCCGCCCAATTTGCCCATGCAACTGCCCAGCGCGGCCGGACACCAGCGACTGGGCAACCCGGGGCATCCGCCGGTTTCACCGCCCTCTGCTACAGCAGGGACACCTCAACTTCAGCTCCCCAGGCCCACCTTACTCATGGATGTGGTAAGTTTGTCACATCTCTATTTGAAATTTCAATGACAATCGGTCCATCCATCGGGTGGAATAAATTATCACCCTTACGTCCTTCATTGAATATGGTCTTTTCTATTTAAATAACATAGTTAAATATCACATTTATTAATTATTAACAATTTTCCATAGAAATGCTGCCTATAAATAATTTTAAGTTAGTTTATTATGACATAAACACATTGAAGTCATTTTTATTTTGATACCACATAATGGATAAAATTCTACTTCTTTAAGCAGCCTAATGCCCTAAGGCTGTAACCCCTTTCTTCAGTAGGAATTATTATCATTTATTTACTCCCATTATATCCTTTATTCTGAATGTCCCTTTTTCTATCATTTTACATAGTTTGTAATTATACTTATTAAATATTAACAATTTTCCAAAAAAACTCTAAATTTTTTATTAGCTTTTTGGAATAAATATAACATTATTTTTTATTTTGACGCAGTTTAGTGGACAACTGAATAACTTACAGTTGATACTTATTTTCATTTAAAAGTTCAATGACAATTGTTCAGTTGGAATAAATACAATATACATTATTCTTTATTTATTTCCATCATACCTTTTATTGAGTACAATCTTTTCCTTATCAAGTTAACATTGGATGCCACTGTATTTATTAATTATTTTCACTTTTCCAAAACAATTTTGGTTATTAAAGACTTTTGACAGTTTGTTTTAAAATAAAATTGAACGCATACTTATTTAAAATCTCCTTGACAATAAATAAGGGACTGATTAATCTTCATTTTATATATTCTCACTAATACCTATACTAAGATATACTCTTTTTTCAATTAATTCATTTCAAATTGTTATTAAATCAATTATCATTAGTTCTCAGCAAATTGCATTTTGCTACTATTTCTTACTAGATTTGTAAGAAAGTTAATCGTTCTAGTAAAATTTGGATAAAATTTCATCCGTCAGTTTAATGAATTTAAATTAAACTATTCAATCATTATATTAATTTTCAATAATTCATTTTTCTGTAAAATTTTGATTACCAGTGAAACTTTATTAAATTTATATATAAAAAACCTATAAATAGCTTTTTTAAAATTTCTAACAATAAATGTAAGTTTTCTGCAAAATTTCTTATAATAAGTTTTGAAATAAACAGACTTTAAACATTTTCATCAAACATTTCAATGATCATCCTTTTGTCAGAATACATAATATTTATGATATTATATTCTTCTTTATTTAAGCAAACAATACTTATATTTATCAATTATTTTTAGTACTTAAAAATATACCTGTCAGTTTCTATCAGTTATTCTATTTTCACTTGATATTGTTAACCTACGTCATGTTTGAATGCTTCTAAAACATGAAAAACTTAATATGATCAAAACTCTAAGCCAGTAACTATCTATAATGCAAAGAATAATATTAATATGTTATAAAATCAACTTTAAATTTTCGATTTAATTATTTTCAGTGTTTTAATTTTTCTTAAGTAAAAAAAGTGGCTTCAAAAAGTTTCCACAAAATTCTTATTAAAAAAAATTGCGAAGTTTATTAAGATGTTTGTTTTTATTATTTGAAAGCTTTAACTATACCTTTATCGGAACCCAATTCGAAATTATCTTCATAATAAAGTGTTTTTGATCACTTACATTGTTTGTTTGTTTTTTCCAAAATTTATATTCCAGAATTAATTTAAACTTCTATAAATGTAAAAAATATGAACTTATAGTAATATAAAGTAATTATTTTATTAACTGACTATTGTTTCGTTTTTGAACTTAAATTATAGATTAAGTTATTATTAATCAGTAAAATTCTCTTTTGTTAATGGATATAATGTAATTTGAGTTTATATAGACTTCATGCAGATAAATTGTTTTTCGATTTTTAGAACGTTACTTATGCCCAGAATCAAAAATATCATTAAAATGTATTTTTTTAATCAAAAGTTCATTCTTTAATCAATCTCTTTACTAATAAGAAAACTTTCTACACGGACTGTAAGGGTTCGTTTATTAAAAAACATTTTTATAGAGTTGAAAATTAAAAAAAATAATGTATTCTTGATTATGGACTAAGAACATTTTACTAAAAGCAAAGTACACTTATTTTGCCTTGGAAACTATATTCTGCTTAGCAGTAGGTATAAAAAAATCTAATACATATTTATAATGGATACAATGAAGATTTACTTCAAACTTTTTTCATAAATCTACTAAAATTGCTAAATCGTCATAGTGAAAAGTTAAAGAAGAAATTTTTCAATATTTAATTTGTGATAAAATATTTAGAAGTTCAATATACGATAACTTTATTATATAAGTTTTAACAATGTAAAAATAATATTAATTAAACTTTATCGAGATCTTATCAAAATTTTTATGTTCTTTCTGTTTTTTAAAAAGTAAGAATCAAATTAAATAAATCAAAATAACTGAAAGAAATAAAAATTAAAAAAATGTCTTATTTAATAAAACACTTAACAAAAAAATATTAGATTTTGCTCAAAAACACTGAATCATGAAACTAATAGAAAATACAAAAAACTAATCTTATGAAAAACAAGTGAGATGCTGATATTCTTCATTAAAAGAAAAAAAAAGAAGAAAAAAGAAAATTATCATTACAAAAATAATGATCACTATAATATTGCAATCATTTTTCAAGTGTTATCGATTTTGTACTTGAACTTTGCATCAGGAATAATTTTACAAACTCAAGAATAAATTTTCTTAAGTTGAAAATGCTTAAACAATATAGATAAGTATACTTAAAAAATAAATTCTTCTTATTAAATATCTTGCTCTAAAACTTAGCTTGAATAACATTTTAAATCTTACGCTTTCATCGCATTTTATACTGCTTATCGTCGTCTGTAAAACAAATGATGCTGCATTAGTTTCTTGATTTCTTAAAATACTTTGCAGTTGAAATTTCCATCAATCTTCGCTCATTTCAGACAATTTTCAGCATTATTAACATCTCTTCATATTCATATATATAATCTAATTCAAATTCAAATTGTGGCACAGCTGTAAAAGTACTGGTGAAAGTTTACATTAAAACAAGTTTTCATGGAATTTTTATTCGTGTTTCTCACTTTTGAAATAGATAAAGATATTCAAAGGGAAATAAAGAAAGAAAACGAATTTTTTTTCTTTTAGTTTAATTTGCGCCAAAAATGTTTTTTCCTGTGTTAAAAAAAATAACTGCTTATAAATAATGTATGAAACTAAAGAGGAAAGATATTCCTTTCGTTGCACTTGAATTCGAATTATTCTCGCATTGTAAACATGTTTTGAAAAACTGGATATTTTGTTTATTTTCAGTAATTTTTAAATAGTAAGATCGCTCATTTTTAAAATATTAAGAAGTATGTTTCTGCCTTTCTGTAAATTGAATGTTTAAGAGTGCTTTTATTAAAGAGAAGTTTTATTACTTTTTAATATTTAGAAGAACACTTGGAAAATTAACGACATTACTTAATATTTGCGTTTAAAATATGCATTCTGAGATTAAGGCTATTGAAATTATAATTAGATATGAATGATAGTGATTCAAAAATAATTGTTAATAATAGTTAATATTATGTTTATTATACTTTCTTACATCTGACAAAAAATGTGAAGTTAATTTTTGAAATCCTTTCCCAGATTTTAAAGATGCAATCTATTTGGCACGAAATTTTTACTATGAAAAAATAATTGACAGTTTATTAGAAAGAATTTAGGAATATATGAAGATACATTAATAAATATAACAGTTCTTATTTAACAGATGTTTTAAAATAAAAACTAGCTAAGTTTTTCTTTTGAAATTCTAATTTGTAAAAAAATTTTTCCATAAAATTCAAACTTACGGTAATAAACTTCAAAACTATAGGAAATTACTGGAGATAATTACTATTAAATAACTTTGGTATATTTTATTTTTACTGCTATTTCCCCTAGTTATTATATTTTTAACATACATGAGTGAAATAACTACATATTAAATATCACTGAATTTAATTTTTACCAGCTTTTAATAATAAATTTAATGTTTTTGTTATTCAGTTGTAAATTTATGAGTATAAGATAAATTACATTAAATCCACAATTTTTCAGACTAATTGATAATGTATTATTTTAGGGCATTGTTTCGACCATTATGCTTAATATGAATTCGCTTTTATTTTTGCAATCAAGAATTAGTTTATATTTTTCTCCGATGAAAACTAATACTATTTATTATAATAAAAATTTAATTAAACTTATTTACTTCATTTTTTATTAACGTTTAAAACTCAAGAATTATGCAGCTGAGTTTTAACTAGAAAAGTCATCATGATTTTTTTCATTTAGAGGGTTTTCAAAATATGATGCATAAAAAGCAATTTATCAACTATTGTATAAATGTAATCGATTGAAAATACACTAAATATATAGTTTCAGTAATGATATTTTCCCGAATATTATTATTGAAACTATGTGTGAACTTTAAATACGTTATAATAAGTAAAACTATGAATTTTAAATACATTATACGAAGTAAAATAAAATAATTTTATTACAAATATGATAAAATGATTGCTTCAAAAACAATGAGGCTTTGATTTCTTTACAAAAATATAAATGTTTTGCAAAATATCATTGTGAAAAAATAAATCGAAACTTTTATTTTGACTTGCCATTGCTAAAGAAGAATCAGACATAAGCTTAAAAATATACGAAAATGTATTTAATCTTCCTGCAAAAGTACATTTTCTAATGCGGAGAAATACTATCATTACGTCATTTTTGTAAAAATAAAGATATATTTCATTTTTGAGGGATTCTTTTCTTTGTTCTTAAAGAAGATTTTTAAGTAATTTTATGTTGCAGCAAACGCGAAAGTAGTTTTTCCGAATTTACTAATGAGAAAATTTTTTCTGAGTAATAATTCTATAATCTAAATTGTAAGAAATTATGATCAGGAATGCAATAGTAAAGATACAAAATTCTCAATATATGCAGATAAAATCTTATAAATATGACTACTCCAAATATTAATGCGTGCTAAAAGTTTTGCACGATTTTTATTTTTATTTTTATTTTATTTTATTTTTTTGTTAAAATTAGTTAAAACGTAAATAACCAGATACACAATTTCTGTAGGTAAAAAAGTTTAAAAAATGATATATACAATAAATTGCTTTAAATATAGTTTATAATTAGGGAGCAAAACTGAAAAATGAATTATGTTATGACGAGACTGGGTAAAAATACAAAAAAATGTATCAAGAAAAGTAGCTTAACGCAAAAAATGTCTCATTGTTAGAATAGTTACCTTTAAAATAAAACCTGATGTGTATTATACTGAATGATTTAAATATTCACTCTCACAACTATGATAATCAACAAATATTTATAAAAAAATGTTATATATGAATTTAAGGAGAAACAATAAAATAATTCACTTGCAGAGAAATTAAAATAAAAATAGTTAATTTTTCTAAAGTTGTGCTCTTAAAAATATCTTAGTAATTTTATGCTTTCCATAATTCAGTGTTATCTTTAAACGTTTTTAGATTTTAAATAATCTGCTTAAAATATATATAAATATAGTATTACAGAAAAAAATAGAGTTACTGATAAATTCATTGAAAACTTATTCTAAGATAAGCAGTTTTATGTTATCTTTAGAATTTTACTAAATATAAATATTTCGGAACAGCTTAGATTTTCCATTTTTAGTATCATTTTAATTTGCTTCATCATTATTTTGATTTATATAATCAGATGTCTTAAATAGACCTAAGAGTTTATCTTATTTATTAATGTGTGAGTTGTTAACAAATTAACTATACTGAATAAATTGGCACTGAAGAGTATTGTTCTATTTGAATAATTTAGAATAATATTAAGCACATTAAATAACTGTTTTCATCATATTTTAATAATTGATTTCTCATTATTCGGTAATTTTCTCCTATGTTGATGAATAAAAATGAGGGTTTGTTATGAGAAAATGTTTAGATTGTTGATTAAATTTACATAAATTTTGCATTTTGTATGTTTTATTAAATATTTTAATTAGATTAATTTCAAGGACATATCAAGCAATTTAATGGATAGAATAAAATATTTATATAATAAGCTTTTACTATAATACATTTCAATATTTAAATATGACAATTTAATTCGCTTATACTAGGCTGAACTGCTTTGTGTTTTTTGCATACATCAATAGTCGCTACAGATGATAGAAATATTTTTGAATATAATTAACAGGATAATGAAATGGGTTTTAAAATTTACGTTGCAACATTTTCATATTATTATTGTGAGATAGAAAATGATTATGAATTATTTTCATTAAATCAGATGTCATACAATGCCTTGATCAGATTTGAATTAAACACGTGATTTTAAATTATTTAAAAAATATTCAAGACATTTTTCAATAAAAAAAACAAGTTTTATTTTTCTTATTTTAGTGCCATTTCAATATTTGAGTACCAAGCAAATGCTTAGTTTTATTAAAAGCAAGATCAGAAATGTAATTCATAAAAAAAATGTGTCGTATAAAACTACAATTTCTTTTACTAAATGCTTCAGCGAGTGAACGAAAATGAATAAATATGAAGGTAAATATTTCGTAATTTTTAAAAAAGCACAAATAATATTAAATACTTATTATCAATAACAAATATTCTAATATAACTTAATTTTAAATACTTATTATTGATAACAGATATTCTAATCATCTGTAAAATATTAAAAAGAATGTTTTTTATTTGTTTCAAATAATTCACTCACACAAGAGATTTGCGATTATTTAATGATTAATATTATGTTTGAAAATTAAAAAAAGGAAATAAAATTCTATTGTAAAATCAGCATTTCAGGAGAATAATATAAAAATTTTGAAAATACACACAGATTTCTAATTTAAACTTTTCCTTCATATATAATCAATGAAACTAAAAAAGTAAGAATAATATTTCGTGCCGATTTCAACTAAATAAATAATTTTTACATGATAAATTGTGGTGATAAATCTTTAAATTACATTATCATTAAAAAGTTTCTTAATGCGATTAAATTTAGAGTGAATAAATCATTTTCTTTTATTTCATAAATAAAAAAATATTAAAATTTTTCCTTGCAAATTATCTATAAAATTGGATCTCGCATAAAAGTACATTATAATCAGATGGATAAAAGTAAAATTTATATATTCCCATGAAATAATCATTTTGTTTCTACAAAACTTCATGACGTCTTATAATGAGTAGAAACAAAACTCTCATAAACTCTTTATCTTTACTATTCTTTACTTCTTACTAATTCCCTTTCATATCTTATTTATTTTCTTTGCATAAAAAAATTAAATTAAAAAAAAAGATTGATAGACCAGCAAAATCCTCACTCTTTAATACAAGTGTCCTATTTCTCACAAGCAAATTACGCCATCCAACAGTTAAAAAAAGATGAACAAAAGAGAACGACTGGATGACACCACTTCGCCTTGATCACAAACGGACCCCGACGATTGTTCTGACCTATAAATATCGAATCCTTGCCTTCGATTCCCTGTAACTAAATAACAAATCACCGGATGAAAAGTCGGGTGCTTTTAAAAGGGCCCTACACCGGCCCAAGGGTCGGCACCGACTTTGAGAGGCGATCCACAATTAAACGCTATGAATTAGGACCTTTCGGCAATTAGATCAGATCCCAAAGAGTTGGGAATGATTGTTTATTGTGGTCCATGCGGCATTTGTCGTGTCTCGATTGGCTTATTTATCGGCTGCTGAGGATGACGCAGTCGGTTGGCGGCGTCGGTCCACATGAAAGGAGATGTCTCATTAAGAAATGACAACGGAAGACCCATTAATTTCTGGAACGCTTGATTATTTCCTCTCTGTGTCCTCTGGAGTCTTCTTCAGTGACTCTGTGACAGCCAAGGTCTCCGCCAAGAAGTTATGCAAAAATTTTTCTTTCTTCCTTCACTTAAAAAATGTCACATTGTGAAGGGGATGTCTTCAGCTCTTTGATTTCTACAAAGCCAAGCCGATGTGTTTGGGTTTGGAAACCGGAAGTAATTAAGCTTACCGCTTCCTCGAATTCGTTCGAATCGGATTTGTAACTGTAAATGATGTAAAACAGCGAAGTTACGTATAGTCGCTTTTTTAAACTATTTCTTTATGTGTGTTCTGGAATTTTTTTATTATAGTTCTCATTTCTAATCTAATTTTATATTTGCTATATTTTTATTTTAAATAACCTGATGAGAAATCATAGCATTTAACTTAGTTTTTTTGGTATCAACATTTATTTATCATATATTTTCTCAGAGGGAAAATGTTTTGAAAATCGTTTCCAATCTGTTATGAAATTATCAGTTTTATAAAAATTTTGAATTTTTAATAATGTATTGCAAATTTAAATTGGAAATTAAAAGCCTGTGATTCTGGGATTACGAAATTAAAGAAGAGTTTAGATTCGGATGTTCGAGTATTAGAATTTTGTTCATAGATAAAAATTATGACAATGAGTATTAGAAGTCTTGACATGGATAAACTCTTCTACTATTCTACATAAAAAGTGTCTATAAACTAATGCATTTTGCTTATTACTATATTCAGCAACAAATGTATTATTAGAGTCATAAATAAATTAAATTTCCAGATTAAATTGCTTAATACAAATTATTTTTATTAACACATAGTATAGTTTGTGTATGTATTTCAATTACATACGCACACTATATTGTGAGTATATAATTGAAAGACTTTTGTTATACCTATCATTCACATATTTTTTAATTTTTTCCGTTTATTTTCTTAACTATGCACACATTTTATATGCAATGTAATTTGGAAAAATCTATACTTTTATTTTGAAAAATAGAAGATAATTTTACTAACATCCTTCGTATAGTAGTATACATATGTATATATATTTGTGAAATGACCATTTTGATAATATCCTACGTATAGTTGTATACATATCTATAGATATTTGTGAAATGATAATTTTACTAATATCCTACGTATAGTAGTATATATATGTATAAATATTTGTGAAATGATCATTTTACTAATATATTACGTATAGTACTATATATATATGTTCAGATATTTGTGAAATTATCTTCCATTTTTCCAAAATTGGGTATTGAATTCATTATAGAAGGAAAATTTATAGGATGTCAACTTACAAACTTTTCCTTAGGAAGGAGTGCAGTCTTCTTAATTTTACTCATTTAAATTCAGTTATTATGAACTTCTATTGTACAGTAATTAGGTTCGTAAGAGCATACACTCATACATAAACATAAAGTGAATACTTAGCACTTTGAGCGCATCAATTTAATATTTTTGTATTCAATTTCCACCTTAGTAGTTATTTGCATTAGTTTGAAATTCACTTTTTATGTATATATATCTATACTTCATGCATAATATATAGTATTCTTCATGCATAATATATAGTATATAAAGTATTCTTCTTACATAATATAACTTCATACACAATATATAAAGCAGTGAATACAAGATAAAACACAGGATATGAAAGTCTATTAAATCAATATACTGCAATAATCATACCGTCAACTTTGAATATTGCTGAGAAATGCATGATTTATAATACTGCTACAAATGTATGATTTTCAGTAAATATTAGAAAATTTAATTAAATGAGCTGAGATAATAAATTAGTTTGACTTATTTAAGTTTCAAAAACAAAATTATTTCTCTCCAGATTTTATAAACTTATTCTTAATTGCAGTAAAAGCATTAAAAAGAATTGTAAGCTCTTGCAACTAAATTTCAAAATGCATAGCATGTAACCAATCCGAGAGACCACAGATTTAATATTCTGTGTCAGAAGTCCCCTCATATAAATTGGGTGAGCATCTCCATTTTAATAAATGGAAACTGTCCGACTTGCATAATTACTTGATGACGAAATAACCGCTGATTATAGAGGACATTTTTTTTCTTATTTAACCTTAACGTCGTCTGGAGATTATATCAATCATTTTCTCCTATAATGAATCCTCGATGGTGATATTTCTTACTCTCTTGCGCGCGTAAGAAGGAGGCACTTAAAAGATTCTCGGCCACCCCAGGCAATTGCTTAATTTTTTTTTATATACAAGTCCGGACTTTGGATGCTGACATCTGATACATATATCGCCATGTTTCCATCGAAACTGTCAGTTTAGGTATGTTTATGCGATAGTCATTGATAAAGTCATCTCGTTGTATCCTAGTTTGCGGTGGCTCTTCGGATATCGCTTGTGTGGATTTTTTCACCGACTTAACGTACTGCATCGTGAGGACTTGCACCATTTTTCTCTGAATCTCTGAGTTTACTGTAAACAATGAATATACTTTTTTTCCAACTATATATTTTGTAGATTTTGGCGAATGAGATTTAGATAGTGCAATGTAAACTGAAAACTGTTCTAAGTTATCTTTTCCTTTAGCCTTTACACTTCGCGTAAATGCCCATAAATAAATTTTTTTTTCAAAATTTTTTTGGGGAAAAATGTATTAATTTTTTCAAATTTACATATTTACTGTTTTATTTATATATGTGTGAGTGACAGCTCATTCCATTGAAAGAAATTCTCACTTATTGAGCAATTGCACATTTTTTTATTACCATTTGAATTATAAAATCGTGCAGAGTGCTATAAATATATTTTAAGTGGAACAGCAATTTTTAAGCAACACAAATCTCTCTCTCTTAATTCATAGTTAAAAAACAGCTACAAAATATCTTCTTTTACTTTGAAATCGGTAATATTATTATTCTACAGTGATAAGTAATCAATTATTTTATAATAATTTATATATATGCTTGCAAAATTTCAATGAAATTTGATTTGTGTAAATCAGATGAATTATTAATTAGTGAAACCATTTTTAAAAGGAAATATAAAGGAAAATAGGAAATATTTGAAGGTTTTGTTTATTTTAGAATTCATTTATATTAATTTTGTTTCTAACATCTTTAACGATACCAACTTGAACGACTTAAACATAGCTACAAATTTTTCAAAATAATAAAATTATATTAAAAAAAAGCTTAATAAAAGTGGAACAAAATGTAATTCTGTAAAAAAAAAGTGCAAAATATTTTTTTAAAAAAAGTAACTAAAATATAGGAAGTAATGTATAAATCAACTAAATGGGAAATTTAGTTGAGTTTGAATTTGCTCTTTAAAATTAGTAATTTCATTTATTTACGAATTCCATTTAGCTGTAGAATCATCTGACTAATTTTTTTTTTAAATCTTTTTGTTAATACATTGAGAACTTTGGTGCCAATTATTCAAAATCCTTCAAGTTATTTTAGTTTTTATTTTGCTTATTTTAAGAACATAATTTATTTTAACAAAATAAAATAATAATAATCGCAAAACTAATTCTTCTTCGATAAATGATACCTTGAGATTTATTTTGATTTTATTTCATTACTTTCAGCATTTTTTCTAAACTGTTTATTTACATATACTACGTTCATTTTTTATGTATTTTTAATATCAAATATTAAAATTCAATAACATATTTTTACGATATAAAATGTACTTTGGATTGATTGTTTGAAAGACGGATAGAATTTTCTGAAATTCTCTTAGCAATGATTATATGTATCTTAGAAAAACTTATCTCAAAGCAAATGATATGATATTTTTATGCGAAAATTTCTCAAACTTTTCACACTGTAGCAAATTTTGCTTATCAAATGTATTGAAACTTTCTTTTGATACTTTAAGAGTTCTTATTTTTGGTATAAAATGTTCTGCACTTTATCTGGCTCAAAATCAAAATAATTTACGAGTTGAAATTTTAAATTGATTAGCTAAAAAAACTTGAATCATTAATGTGTAACTTTACCTTAAGATTTGTTGCAGATCATTTTTATTGTAAACAAAAAGTATAAGAAAATTAAGTATATCATGGATTATAAAATTTTGGAAAATATTAGAAATTTTTCGCGATGCTAATTAGGCTCAGTTATTTGTAGAGAAACATTTTGGGTTCCTTAATTCAGATTTCTTTTTTAAAATATGTTTATTGTATGTATTATGAAAAAATTATGCATTTCTCCAAAAATATTAAGCAAAATTGAGAATTTGGGATCACAATATTTTATTGGCCAAGCACTACTGCCTCCGTTGCTGGAGTAAATATCATATCTAATATAAATTCCTAGTTTTGATGATGAAATGTAATACAGTTTTCAGGTGTTCAAAATTTCCATATAAACTTAATTTCTAAAGATTAATCTGTGTGTAAAGTGATTAGTTTAATCTATGTTCATTAGAAACAATCATGGCTGTTTTAACACCAAAATATCAAGAAAATTAGAATTTAGTGCCAATCATTTCGGCTAATTGATTTCTACTGAAACTTTTCCCAAGTACAGGCCACTTGTACAAGTCCTCTGATTGGTGGCGAATAGTACTGCTCTGGTGTATTCTATAATCTCCATATGAACTCAGTTTCATAAAACTTATCTGTGTTCATAAGATTGTAATGATAATTGTTTTTAATTCAAAAACATGAATATATCTATATATATTTTGAAACTTTTATTTCTCTCTATTTGCATAATCAAAGATTATTTAATTAGCCTTCTAGCTTTATTCTTCTTACTAGCTGCTCTTGTTTCTTATGTTTATATTTTTTATTGATCGGTCCTTGCTATCCAGGTGAGTCTGACAATAGTACAATGAGAATGTGCGGCATAATTAATGATGTAGTCGTTCGACTGTACTACGAAGGTGGTGGTCTCACAAACGTGACTCTTCTCATCATTAACTTGATCGGCTGGATTCAATTTAATCGTTAACTAGAAAAAAAATTAGACGAGAAGGCGATGGGTTATTATTCAAGGTCCCAGCATTATTTCGCTCTGCACTAAATAAAATCAAAATATTACATTGTTGTATTGTTTCGAAGACGCAGGCGAAGTACCCGAAGTTACAAAGTAGCTCCTCCGAGGAAAATGATCTTATGTCGCTAGATTGGTGAGAAAATAGTGACTTACATTAATTCTCGACCTTTTACAATGATACATAGCAATATAGCTTATAAAAAATTAGCGATTAGTTTATTAATGAGTATGCTGAGAATTTACGTACACTTAGGCACATCCATTGTTAGAATTATTTTAAAACTATATATATTATAATTATTAAACAGAACTAAATTGTGATTGTGTGTTTTGATGTGAAAGAAGCCAGTTTCTTAAGAATAAAAAATAAAATAACTTCATTTGTAGTAACAAAGTAGTTCATCAGAATAAAATGTGCTGTCCTCAAACTGGTGTCACTTATGTGATTTATATTAATGCACAATCTTGTACAATAATAAAACATTGCAATATAGTTTGTAAAAAATTAAAAAATTAATTATTAGGAATAATATAGGTATTTTCTAAAGCGCATTCTTTGTTGTGTTTTAAACTCATATATAATTATTAAAATTTGTATTGTGAACTGAGTTAAAATTTAATATGAAATAAGTTATTTATATGAAAATGAAAAAAATATAATCCTTAAGAATAAAATTTGATTGAAAATGATTTGATGTTGGTTAGATTTGTGAGAAAACAGTTACTTATATGCATTTATTCACATTTTCTCATACAATAATTGCAATACAACTGGCAAAAAATTAAACATTAGTGATTAGTTTTTGGAGAAATATGCTTTAAAATTTATGAACTGTAAAGTATATTCTGTGTTGAAATTTGTTCCAAAGTTATAGTACGATATTAGAAATAAAAATTAGTAAATTATTACTGTATATTTTGGTGTATTTTCTGAAAGAAATTAAATAAACTAGCAATTAAGTAAATTCTAAAAATTGCTTAAAATAATCAAGTTCAAAATTTCTAAGAGTGCAAAACTATTTAATTTCCACTGAACTGGTTAAAATCCTTTAAGAAACTCACATACAAATACTACTTTTCTTAATTAAATCTAAAAATAGAAATTCAAGTGGAATATTTTATTATTTTCAAAGTCAAAAGTTGTGTTACATGTTTCTTGCTCTCTGAATAGATTGAAAATAAAATAAAATAAAAAATATTTAAGTAATTTATTGAACAAAAAGAGTGAAAAAGTTGCTTTTTTGAAGTAATTTGATGTAAAATCTTAAAATTGCAATAGTAGTGTAAAAATGATGAAGATTAGTGGTTTAGAATCAATTGCAATTGAGCAAATTGTATAAAATTATACTTTTTATTTAAAATCGTGCTACTATTTGAAAGATAAAAAAATAAGTTGGAAAAGAACCATGTTCCGGGACAAGAAGGAATTTATTTATTTTATTTATAATTATTTTGATTAATTTGAATTTTATCTATTTATTAGTTTTTCAGGATTCGAAATAATAAACAATTCTTCGATTGTTTTTAAATGTAACTATTTGTTATCAATTTGTTTTCTTTTCAACGTATTTTTCTATATATATTTAAAATCAAAGTTAAATATATAAGAATTTCTGATAGGTTTTATTTAATTGTTTATTGCATTAAGCATCCTTTAACTTTTTCAAACATTTATAAAAATACGACATTCATGCGAAAATTTTCTCTCGTTTGTAATAGTTTTTGTAATCATTTTGTAGTTAAACAAGACTTTGTGAACTCATTTACATCTTTTTTAGTATCTTCATAATTTTAATATACATATAATACCATTTAAATTAGTTTAAGACCGATTCAATTCATAAAAATTTCTGTTTCGACTCAAATTATATGATATGAGATTGAATATACTAAATAACAATTGCACGTTTTTCGTTGAATTTTTTTTTTTATTTCTTTTAAGCAATAGTATATACTTAAAAATGCTTCTGTTTAGAAGTATTCTTTCTCTTAATATTTTGAAATTTGTAGTCTAGTTTTCTTATTTATATCCTTCAGAGTTTCTTGTACTGTATTGAGATAGAAATAATTTATGTTTTTATTTTAATGTAATTCTTTCAAGTTTTTCTTATGGAATATCTTTTATTTACAGAACAGAAGAACACCGGATTCATAATTTTATAAAAACTTGCATTATTAAGGCTATAAAATGACTCTAAATTTGTTAAATGCCATTATCATTTTTCTGCACAAAAGTATGTGTTTATTATACCCCTATAAGTACTAAATTTACTGCATATTGATGTGGATGATTATATATAATAATCAATGTTATTGGAGCTTAATTCAACTTTTTGTTAATTTTCAATAAAATGAAATAATTATTTAGAATGTATTAGAAACAAATTTCGAAGTTTTAATATTTTGATTCGTACATAAGAAAGCAAAAATAAAATAAAAATTAGTTTTAGCAACGTATTCTTTTAATTTAAAAGGAAAAAAATTCCTCAATAATTAGTTTATTGTTTCATTTTATTTTTTGTTTTTTTTCAATTTTTATTTTACTTTTAATGTGAAATAATGTAAAATAGTTTGATTGAACATATATGGGAAACAAATTTGGATATTTTGTTTTATATGTATAAAATAGGCTTGGAGAAATTTTATTTAATACGTAGAAGCTAAGATAAAAATAAAAATGATTGTTGAAAGTATACTCTTTTTTCTGGTTTTTAGAAATAAAAAACCTTAATTAATAATGAACATTATATTTATAACCTTAATATAATGAGCATTTTTAGCATATTATTCTCAATTTGAAAAAGTGGCTATTTACTTTATTTGATGTTAGAAATGAAAAATATCTCCTTAAAATATATTAAAAATAAATTTGGGTGGCTTACTTGTATATCGGTTGAAAAGTTTCAAGAAAACTTTGATTTAGTACACAGCATAGATATATAAAATAGAAATCACCATTGAAAATATGGTTTTTCTTATTCCTAATCTTTGCATAGAAGAACAGACTTTAGTAATCAGTTTACCATTCGCAGTCCTAAATTCTTATTTTATTTTATATAATTTATTTAATTTTATCTTTAATGTAAAATTAAGAAAATAAAATTATTTGAATGGGAAACGAATTTTTATATATATCTCTATACATCTATTGAATGGATTTAGAAAACCTAATGACTCTAGTACACAGAAGCAAAAATATAACAAAAACTATCTTTATAAAAAGGTTCTTTTTTGTTCTGATGTTTTAGAAAAATAAGAGCCAACAGTTACTATTTTATAAATCTTAGAAATAAAATTTCATTTCATTCAAAAACGTTAATTATGCTTATTGTATAGGTTTGGAAAATTTTGCCTGTTACAAATTATGAAAAAGGCATAAAAACTATCGTTGAAAATGAGCTTTGTCATTCTGATTTTTTTGAAATTTAAAAAGTCTCTGGTTATTAATTTATTTATATCAGTCTTATGGTTTTATTAATTTTTTTAATTTTTACTTTTTTAATATTAAATAAAATAAAAGTTTCTTAAAATGTGTAGGAAATAAATGGGATTTCTAGCCTTGTCTGTTGAATAAATTTTGATAACCTTAAGTTTGCAGGGGGAAAAAAAGAAAAGGAAAAATAATAAATACATATATCTAAAAAAATATGCTATTTTTTCTGCTTTTTGGAAAGAGACAAGAGACCCAGTTATTAGTTTATTGGTCGCCCGCCCAAAAGTGTGCGTAACAAAAAAAAAAAAAAAAATCGAGTATTAGCCAGCAAACAGACAGTGCAGACACCCGGATGTGTAAACTATGGGGACAAAAATAGTTCTCCGCATCCGGTATTTTGTCTCTGTCTCTATTCCTATCGACAGGGTCTTTTTCTCAAGCCACCTCCAAGCAGAAGCAATCACGCGCTAAATCCAATTGTCATCATTTGAATCTTTCGCTATTCTTGACTTGCCAGCGCTTTGGCAGCCAAAAGCTTTTCTAGCTGCTGAATTCATTTTACAACTGCAAGCGCTTTCGCATCTATTGAGCGCTGGCATGAAAGGGGAGAGGAAAAATATTTCGCCAACCTTTTATTCTTCGAAGTCAATAAAAAACAAGCTTTTTTTTATCGCCAAAAAGATTTCGTGTTAAAAGAGAAAGAGTGCAATTGCAAACTTTTTTTTTGTTGATATTAATGAAACTGATGGAAACATTTTTCCTCCGAGATCTTGACCTGTGAATGAATAAAGACAAACATTTGGCAATAGTTCGAAAAGGAGACATTTTGTTTCTATAATTTTTTTTTACTTTTGAATATGCCGTTGTTTCCAACAAGACGAGCATTTATTCGCCAAAAAAAATGACCTTACTCCTTGTAATTTAGAACTTATTTTCCAAGTTTAAATAAATGTTTTAATGTGGTAGTTGCGAGATTAGTGTTCATTTTTTAACATCAGCGGAAAAACAAAAATGTAAATTTTTTTGCGAATATTTTTTATTGTTTTTAATTATTTTGTTGTTATAGCACAACTTATGCTCAAGACTCACTAAAATGAAATTCATATATCAAAACATTTAACTTAGCAAACATTTTCCTGAGCCTTTTAAATTTCACAATAATCTGACATTTATAAATCGAAACTTTATTGTAGTAATATTACAATCCAATGAGCAAAAATTAGATAGTCTTACTGAGTTGGTTCTAATGATATTTGACTGTGTCAAATTAAAGTTGTATTTGCATTTATTTAAGCAATTTTATTATTATTATTTCGAAATTGTACATTTATTTAAAAAAAAAATTACCCTTATCAATAACGATCATTTAAAATTAGAACTACTTTTTTTTCAAAAATAAATTTATTCATTTATTTGTAAAAACAATGTTATCTCAACATTGAAAAATTGTAGTAAAAGATAGTTGCTGAGAAAAAAACTTGAAGTAAACTGTTGATTACACAAATTCCTTTAAAATAAAATATTTGATTTTGTACAAATTGTGGAGAGACTATTTAAAGAATATGGAATACTTTTCTGTGGGGCTAAGTTGTTGACTCTTTGAAAAATGTTTTATATTACTAAAATAGAGAGAGTTATAAAGAAATTTATTTAGAATAGAAAATCCGATCAAGTAGATTTTATAAATGAAGCAATTTAAAAATGTATGTAAGAATATTTAATTTTTTTACTGTATATCCAATATAAACAGAATCATAGTTAGTGATCAATATCCCGCAGGATGTCTTAGATGAGGTTTAGGAAGCTTAATCAAATTTGTAAATATCCAAGTACAATTCTGTTTATAACGACTATGTTTTCAATTGTATAAATACTTAAGTTTATTACTTAAAAGCTTAAATCAATGGATTTTTTTTTTACAAAACTGAACAATAAATATATAAAATGTTGGTATACTAAAGAGTCTCAAAGTCCTGAAGTCTGATTTACACTTTGAAGTTAGAAAACCTTATTTTTATAACAGTTCAAAATCTATGTTATGTTAAAAATCATTTTTATAGCTAAATAAACTAACAGGAAGTTATAGGTGGTTTAGAAAACTAAATGAAGTATAATTTCTCTCCAATTATTAAAGAATATTTTCAACTGCATGAAGGAGAGTTTTTTCCAAATGTTACAATGATTCATTTTCTTCCTACTTCAGAATGATAAATGTATAAAATATGAAAAATACCATCTCAAATTCCTAAAATCTAGTTTAAACTTTGGAATGGACAGTATTTTCTTGTTTACTGTCAAAAAAATCTGTGTGTTGTATCACATTAGAATCATAATTAATAAACAGATTATTTTAAACTTTAGATAGCTTAGAAAATTCAATGATATTTAATTTATTTCCAAGTACATTGCTATTATTAAGGACAATGTTTTCAAGTACACAGAACTAAGTTTTTAACTTAAACTAAAAATTTCAATTGTTGTATTTTTTTTAGTACAACAGAACGATAAATATATAAAATGTTGGCATTCAAAAGAGTCCTAAAATCTAATTTATACTTCGAAGTGGGAAAGCCTCGCCTTTTATACAGAAGCCAAAATCTATGTTATCTGTCCATCGGGAGCGACTCTTGCCAAGCAATCTAAAAAGATATCCCCTAATCTGTTTCGCGGCCTTTAATGCCAGATCCTCACCCTCCGCTACGGAATCAAATGTTGGGATGGGTGAGAAGAGTCAAGGAGATGAAGAAGAAAGCAATTGCAGCACCGACTTTCCGCAGAGTCCCTGGTAGAGGGTGAAGTCAGTAATGAGTCATTAGTCAAACCAGGCTTAAGAGCTTATATAAGCTCCCGGTACCCCATTACGGATCGAGGAGACGAAAAACGATAACAATTACAATGCCCCCTTCTTCTTCTGCCCTCGTAGGAAAGGGATATATATCCGGAAAGTGCAAGGGGGGTCTCCGGTCACGAAGAATCGGATGGAGGCTAATGGTTAGGTGTGCTCTCATACTCGCAAGGACTGCTTCCTTCCAAGAAAGCAGAGGTGTCATTACCTGGAGTGGCGAAGAATCCGGCACTGTTCGGCAGTCTTAACCTTTTCTCGTTCTCTCTTCACTTCATCCGGTATTCTCCCGGACATTAGCGTCCATTGTGAAAGTCAAATGGGAGTTGTGGGGGTTTTTTCTTTCCTCATCACTTTCTTGACGCGAAACTTTTCAAAAGATCCGACGTTGTCCCTCACGATGTCAATTTCTTGTTCTTTATTTTTTTTATTCTTTTTACTCCTCTTTCTTCTCATTTCTTTCCTTTTAGTCTATATATATTTTTTGTTTTCTTCTGTGATCTCTTGATTTCCGGAGAGGTAAGGACTGTGTGGTGTTCGAAAACTAGACATACAGTACATTCACGGAAAGTACTTTCCTAGTGGCACGTCTTGTGGTTCTTCTGTCAAATCAATTCTTTTTTTTTTTTTTTTACTTTTCCCTCCCTCTTTTTTTGCCTCCTTTTCCGAGTTGTAATTCCCATGAAATAATAAAATGGAAAGGGAGAAGTGGAAAGAAGAAAAAAAAGAAGTTGGAAATTCAGCTGATCGCTGTTTCGTAGAGTGCTCTGACTTTTTTTTTTCATAGTTTCACTTTATTTGCAAACTTTGTCATCATGTTTTTGAATTTTTTTTCATTGTTAAAATTTAAAAAGAATCGAGAAAAAAAGCACCTATAGAAACCAAATTTTCTGCCATAATCATCAAGTACTTTGAGCTTTCTCTATTTGTCTGAAAAAATAAAGTAATTCCCAACCTAAAATAATTCCAAAATTTGCTTTTTGAATGATTTGCTATAATTCCGACATCTGATTGATTATTTAATATCTTTAATACTATGATAAGCTTCAAAAACTTTGAAGCTGAATATAAAAATGATATCAAAACTAATTTAATCTAGAATTTTGTATTAAAAATTAATTAAAACGCGCGCGTATTTTGTCTGAAGAAAAACATAGATTCAAATTAAGTGAAAAATTTTAAAATATCATTATCTTTTTTGAAGGTTCACTTTATCCTGTAGTTATATTCAGTTTAAACATGCTATTTATATTTGCTGTAATTATTATTTTAAAGATTAAAACTTCCATATTATGTTTCGTTTATATAAAATTAAATTATTTTTTTCCAACGGTGGGTACTTGGGTGACGAACCCTTTGCCACAACAAGGCCAGAAACTGCTACTCATTTGTCGTTACCCAGCGGGCACTTGTGAACCAAGTCACGGAGGCGAGTAGCATTACACGCGCCATACCACCATAAATCCGTTTATAGGGTAGGCCACATTCCATACATCATCACAGAAGAAAGGACTGAGAAACACAGAGAGAACAGAGAAAGAAAGTTAACATCCATGCCCTAACGGGACTCGAACCCGAGACCCACAGCTCAGGAGTCAGGAGCGCTAACCACTCAGCCATCGGTCGGTTTTTTTTTATGATTATAATTGTTACAATTTTTTGTTCGTGGTTCATAATTTAGGAATAGTTCAATTCAACTCGCACTTCAGGAGGGGATACTTCTAAGGGTTTGAAATACATGAAAAATGTAGGTACCGATCAAGTATAAAATGTTAAGCCAAATCAAACAATAAACTGGCATTTTTTAAGTTTCGCTGCATCTAGAATCGAATGACAAACAGTTTGGCCATGAACCACAGTTCATGAACAGTTCCCACCTTGCGAAAGTTTGCATTTCTTCAGAATCCGCTTTAAACTGTATTCCTTGCAAAACTTAGCTCTTACATGAAAAAGACCCTTGAAAAGCGAACAAATGTGTTTGAAACTTAGCGTTTTTTTTATTTATTTTATTTTTTTATTTTTTTTTAAACTAAGATGTTTATTTTTTCAAAATAATGTACAAAATATCGTTTCTTAAGTTTTAAGTCTCATGCTGCAAATACAGAATTTTCCGCAACATGTGATCCTTATAAATTTGCAGCAGTTTGTGAAAATTTTTGATAAAATATCAATTTTGTTTCTTTTTCCTAACTTATCTTGATTAACGTAAAAAGAGCGCAACAGTAAGCTGATAAATTACAATAGGACACTTACAATATAATTTCAATATGAATCTTTTTCTAGAGTAGAACAGGACTATTTACTTAAGGAGGTTGCTGTTCTATTCTGTGGTGGTCAATCACGGCGAATGAAGCTGTTCAGAGCTGTGATGACGAAATTATCCTTTCGCGCTCCCCCTTCGGGCTCCGAATCATTAACTACTCTAATTCTGTCATTTCCACTTCATTACATTGCACTCTCTCACTCTCTCAAGATCGTTTGTCGCTCTGCCATAGGCTCTTCATCGTTGCCATTTATTACAATTCAAGATATCAATCCAATTGCTTAATATTTCAGTGGATTCGGGATTTATCGTTTGGTATCCCGGCAAGAAAATCGTTTTTATCTCGTCAAATTACATTTCTTTCCTTCGAATGTCACTACTTGTGGTTCATTTATATATATATATATATATATATATATATATATATATATATATATATATATATATATATATATATATATAATAGAAATCTCTCAAAAGATATTTAAGAAATTTAATGCATAAAATATCATGAAAGATAAGTCTTATAAGATATTTTTTGATAAATTAAAACTTTGAAGATTAAAAGAATAAATTCGATTGTTAAACTAATTTTACACAAAGGTTTTCTCTTTTTCACTAAAAGATTGTTGAAGAAGAGTAAATATTAATTTCTTTTTTATAATAGACTATTATCTTCTTTATTATTCACCGAAGACAGTTGATAAGAATTTACTAGAAATTATGTAAATATATTGCCAGAAAAATATTTTTGGCAAATGGAATCTTATTAATTGGTAAAATAAATGATATTTTACAAGAAATATGCAAAAAAAGGAATAATTTAACTCATTCATTAATAAATTTTTTAATCTCTCAGAAGTTACTCTGACCTTATGATAAAACTCTTCTTTATATATATTGTCTCTGGTTTGATTTGCCTTTCTATAGAACAATGGATTGAGTTGTGTATCTGCATCTCTTGTTCTACAGAGCTGACAGGGTCTGTGCTCCGGAATTTTCTGTATTAGTAGTTTCTTCCATTGGAAAGCGTGCAATTGCGATGCTAATTATAAAAATAACCAACTAAATGTAAACATTACGAGATAAATGTTAAAAAAAAAGCCTCTCACACATTTAGTAGAATTGGCTTTTATGTGGAAAAAATGTTATTGCAGTTGAATAATTGATAATTGTTTTCAAGCATTAATATAATTTAAAATATAAACCTAACGTTGTAAAATATTGTTTAAAATTTTAATTGTTTTAATCTTTAAATAATAGAAAATCCAAAGTAATTTATTAGATTCAAGTCTGAATTATAGCAAAAAAATTGTGCATAAAATATTATAAAATATGGAAAACACTATTTATCATTGAAAGTTGTATTAATTTATGTGTGTGTGTGAATCATACTTCCTCACATGAAATATATATCAATGCATTCTATTTAATTAAGTAGCATGATATAAAAGTATTTCTTTACAAATGTTTTATTTCGATAGAATTTTTTTTCAAAAATATAAAAAAGCATATGATAACACTCAATTTATCAGATATGAAAATGCACTTGATTTACTTTAAGCATAGAATTTTTAATTACAAATATCCTTCCTTTTTTCTTATTCAATCAGTTGTAATCTGAAATGAGTAAAAGCATACGAAAACATCACAATTCCATTGCTGGTTTAATAATTTAAAATGTTTATTGAAATATACACAAAACTTAAATTTTAATATTTTATAGGCAAAGAATCTTTTATAATGTTGGCAATTTTTTCCCATCAGATTTTCTTTGCGCTTGCTTAAGTCCTATAGACAAAAATATTCTTAATCACATAATGATTAAAGTCCAATTCTTTCCGATGAGTAAATAAAATAAAAAATAAAGACTAATTCCTTTTATTAATTAAATAAGTACCATGTGTAAGAATTGTAGATTTTAGAAATATACTCTTTTAATATGTTTAAAAAAATAACAATAAAGACTGCAATATTCCATCTTGTATTGACGTTAGGTTGCTGATTCTCAATCCCACACCCGGTTGTTTGTGTATGAAAGGACAGAAACTTGATCCCTGGGTAAATCAAACCGCGGAAAGAACATCAAGTACCCTCTTAACGGAGTCTAAATCGAAGTGTCTTGTCTTTTTTTCACCTGAGCAAACGGCGACATTCAAACTCTAGTGGGAAACCCCAAAGATCAAGCGAAAATGGCAAGTTGCTCTCTTGGTAGTTTGTCCTTCTGCTTGGAGTCATAAGTGTGGTAAAAGGCGTGTTGTGTTGACACAGGGTCCATTTGCTGTCTCGTCCTATAAATAGGATTCTGGGAGGTCCCGAGGACCAAGAGCTTGTTGAGACGACACGGTGTTTACTCCCCGCGTCAAAGCAGAATGGAATGACATTATGGGATTTTTATGTATGTACTCTGCCAGACACCTGGTTTCCTATATATATTTTTTAATAGAAGCACTTGAAGTTGGTGTTTCCCGCTTTCGAGAAGCATTAAAAATTGTGTGTGTGATTTGACTTTGTAGTATATTAACCCTTTCTCTCACTTTCTTTCCGGGCATCAAGAATTTTGATATTCAGTGTATATGATGAAGCAAAAACAGTATATTCAAAGTTTTCTGGCTAAAAAGATGTGTTTGTTTTTGGTATTTCTTGTGCATTAGAGAAACCTTCGAGCGTGTTAAAAATTGATTTGACTTGGTTGTAAATTAATCTTTCGTCGCTTTTCTTTACCCAAGTCTAGAATTTTGTCTCTTTTTAATGTCTAAATATTTTTTTCATTTTAAGATTGAAGCAAACAAAGTGAATGACTAAAAAAATTGAGAACCTTCAGTTTCGTTAAGAAAAAAATTGGAATTTGATCTTGCTATAATCCTTAACCTCTTTTCTTTAAACAGTCAAGAATTATGGTATTTAGTAGATATTTTATTCTGTATTTTCATGTTAGGATAAAACACAAAAAGTGTATCCCAATTTTTTTATATACTAAAAGCTTAACGTTTCTTATATTCAAGAGGTTTTCTATCCACGTAAAAAATTGTGATTGGGCTTTGTTATTTATTATTCCCTTTTATTTTTTTCATTTCACAAATTTGGAATTTTACTATATTTATATAATATCTAGTAAATGCATTATATTTTATGTTTAAGTATGAAACAAAAAAAATTTATCCAAAATTTCGTTCAGTTAAAAAGTTGTATTTTTTCTCTGGTTTCTCTTATTAGGAATGCCTTAGTTTCGTTAGGAATACCATTTGACTTTTTATTTTTCTAAAACTTTAGCTTTTCATTTTTGCAACTCAAGAATGTTGGCATCTAGTTAAATTGAAATTGTTTCTCCTTCAGCTTAAAGACAAAGTACAAAAATTTGCACCCAAAGTTAAATTAAACTTAAAATATTAGGTTCATTGTTGGTGTTTTTCGTATTTATAAGTAGCTCTAAATTTGTGATTTTACATTTTCTTCCTTCCTTTTCTTAATTCAAGAATTTTCGGCCTGTAAGTTTTAAATCTCATTATGATTAGACAGTTAAAACAACACTAAATATAGATAGATATATAGGTGATATTGGAACGACATTCTATATATATCTGTTGTTGTATAATGCACAGCTACTAGGAGTTCCACTTTATCAGCACTATAAGAGGCTAGAATGATACCACTTTATCTAGTAGGGCACCCAGTGGGTGTGCCATCGTAATCCCGAAAGTTGGTCTTCGTAACTGAGAAGCAGGCACCAAGCAGGAAATCCCAGATGGCCTGCTATCCAAGGGGTGTCACTTCACAAAGATGATAGTGAGACCATCACATATTTAACGTGATCCAGCCACCATTAGCGAACTCAATGGATTGGGTTGTGATTCTAACTCACTATCTTCCGATAATGATAACGAACGTCTTAACCAACAAGGCCACGGCTGCCCAGTTATCTATATTTTTTTGTATCTAGTTGATAATTAGAAGTGAATCTTTAAAATTCCATCATTCCAGTGTTGAGGAATAAAAAACTGGAATAATTTTCCTGCTATTTGAGGAATTATCTTCAAATTGGATGATTAGGAGTTTTCCAGATTTCCTCAAGAAAGTTTTTATTATTTAAAAAATTCTGTGATGAAAATAACGTGACCTATATGTCAGCTACTTACAATACCATTAAATTAATTTCAGATAGTTGTGTGGATTCACTAAGTCAAAATGATCTTGATTGATTAACATTAAATTACTGAATATATGTAAATATTGTGAGATAGTTTTTTGAAAGTAATTATATTTTTAATATTTTTGTATCAAAATGGCAATGGAATATTTTTAAATATTTCCCATGAAAATATTTTTTTCTCTTTTATTATTTATTTTCGTGATTTTATACACATGTCTATAAGTACGTATTCTCAAATTCTGGAGTGTGTCGGAATAATCTTATTCATGAACTCATTTTGTTTTGCCTTGCATTTTGGCAGCGTAATTATCTTCTGTTAATTACATATGTATGCATACATATACATATATAGAGAATTAAATCTAATGTATACAATTTTCATTACATAAAAGATTACGAAGTAAGGAAAGAATATTTGTGGCATATATTTAATGCCTCTTATACATATTTATTATATTTAAATTTGATATTCTTTAAAATTAGATACTACTTTTGCACTAAGACTAAGATTATAACGTCACCAATCTCAAATGATAATCATTATTTACTTCTGAGTTAATTAGGTCCATATTAGAACTTAAAAGAAGAAAAAAATAGTAAGCCAAATTTTGTTCTTTTACAGTCGGAATCAGATGTTAAATCGCAGGAATAATCCCATCTCTTTTAACACATGCTTTAATCAGGTGGTGGGATTAAATCGTTTTAACCCCATGTTGAAGATTTTTTTAACCTCAGGTCCTACTTTTATAGCCTTATCTGCCTGTCCCGATGGTGATTCCTATATCCGCGGCACTTTTTGATCTTCTCTGGGGTGGGGGGACATATGTATTCCCAGAGCGGGTGTTCTTAGGGGAATGTGGGGAAAAGATAGGGGAAAATTTTTAATTCAGTTCCGACACGCACATGGCCTCCTGGTACAAACGAGGCGACCCACCCGACAGATTGTGTAATCGGCTTTGTTAGGGAAATACTTTCTCACTTTTTCCCCCTGTCGGTGCCTTTTAATGCATGTTTTGCGGAATAGTTTTTTTTATTTCCTGCCCTTTCCTTGTAAGAGTTTGTTGCCATTATCACATATTGATAGTGGATTGCTCTGTCACAACATGATAGTTTACTCAATATTCAAAATTTGATAAAGAATTCGTGTGAGAAAACCAAAATTGATAAAATAAAAATGATCACTGAGCTTTATTACATATAAAATGGTTTTCACACTGAAATTATATTTGGGGTTTTTTTTGGTCTGGTGGAAAAGGCACCAATCTCATGATGGTAAGTAGCAGGCTTCAAAAAAGGTCCAGTCAAAAACTGCTTATCGAGAGATCATAGGCATATTAATAGCTCAGTTGGATCCAGTATCCACTCTGTTGCACCAGTATGCTTCCCTATACCTAGCCCTTAGTTGGGCTCTACCAATCAGATAGAAACAGCTGGGTGGAGTCTTCGTGACTTTGAAGCAGGGACCAAGTAGAAGACCCTCAATACTTGGCCTGTCACCTCCAGAGGTATCATTTCACTTGGAGAACATTGCGAACAAGCCCAATATGAACGTGCCTCAACCGCCATTAGATAACACGACGGCTCTTTAGTTAAGCCGGGATTCGAGTTTCCACCCTGTGATATAGCATGCTGTGGAGAGGCCAGCTCATGTTTTGACCTGCCACTTAATGTAGTTCAGAATAGCGAAGTGGTTGATTATGCTTAGTCAGTTGGAATAAGCAGTAATGCATATAAGCTAGCTAAATCTATTTACTTAATCAATGTTATTATCACATAAGCTTAAAGTAGTTTACAATTATCTGAAATAATGTAATTAATTTTGAAAATCAAATTATTTTTTGTGGGTTAATATAGCTTTACAAATGATAATCAAATCTTTTGTCAGAAGTTTAACATTTTGATGAAAAATGGTTGTTATTTTTACAAAAACAAATACACACACATACGTGTGTGCGAGCAATTTCTGTTTATCAATAATATATGTCGTATGTTTACTTATGTGTTACCAGTTATAAAACATTTAATATGAAAATTTCTAAGAGAAAATAGGTTGCATGGGATATTTGAATAGTATATCGTTTCATTTGAAGAATTTTTTGAACAATTTTATAATTATATTAAAGGTTTTGGCTTAAGAAATCGATTAATTTAATCTGTTATAAAAATATTATGTTCAACTCATTTCCTTTAATAAAATTAAGCCTATTGAGTACTTTGTCAACATAAAGAGAAAAGAGTAGAATAACATATTTCTGACCAGAAAGCTAGTTATAAAAAATGGATTTGAACAAAATATGGAGATTTTGGGCAAAATTTTTTAATTTGACCAAAAGATTTAACTAGGACCTAAAATAAATGATTATATATTTTATATAAAATTATTTTAATCTTAAGTGCTTGGCTTATCAGGGTTTAGTAGTAAAACGAAACTCTTTGGAGTGGGAAGTCCTGGGTACAATTATTGCAGTTTTGGCAAACGGGAGAGGAATTATAGATTTCAAATTTCTACATGTCTCTTGAAGAGGCAGTTTGGAGTGTTCCAAATTTCCACCACTGTGACTTGTGAAAACGGCCATTTTTTATCAAGAGTTATCACATACATAGCATAAAGGTGCAAGTGTGCCCCGTATTATACCTTAATTAACGAGTTTGGAATAAGAGTTACCACAGTAGACAAAGTAATATGAGCCGAGGTATCTTGGTTAATTAAGACGTCGTTCTTTTCAGAAGAAAGTGATTTCGATTCCCACACAACACCGAAGATTGTCCTATTCGTTTATGGCATCCGGGTCACGTTAAATAGGTTGCAATGTCCTCCAAGTGAAAAATCTCTGAGGGTGGCAGGTCAAGTATTGAAGGGTTTTCTGGTCCTAAATTATGAAGACTCACATCCAGGAGTTAAATGGTAAAGCAGAATTCTAGGCTAGGCGCAAAGAAGTACGCCGGTGTACACACAGAAACCAAAATCCTTCTCATATTCAATTGCTTTATACCGGCTTTCGTAAAGCTAAAGCGTAAAATTAGTCTTTTATGGTTCAATAGTACCTAGGATAGAACCTGGGCTTCTAAACTCTGAAGAGCGTGATTCTGGCAATAAGTCACGATGAGAACCTGCAAGTCATCATATGACATTTTTTTTCTGCTTTATTTACATTTATTTCTTTTACTATTCCTTATCGAGATATTCAGCCTGCCATGCCTTAAAATATTTTAAGGACACATAGCAGCTTACATGAATCTTTCCGAGAATAGTTCTTTCAATCATTCGATTTTTATGTCAAAAATAGAAAAGATAGAGATTTCCTACAATTGTTGTTTCATTCATTAATCCACAACACCAAAACCATTGTCAAACGCTTCATCTCTCAATCATTGGCGCGAAGTACCTTTTAATAAAAAAAATAAATAAATAAAATAAAAAAAACTTCGGCCTCAGTTTTCGCTAGCATTGGTGGTCACGCGTTAAAGCTTTAACAGCCTTTCACTAGTCATAAAACTCGAGCGGGGAAAAAAATGCCCACCTCTGGTGAGGGGCACCCCAACTTAAACGGATGCGGAGTTTATTTAGTTTTATTCTGAATCCACTCCGGGTCCTCCCCATGTCTTTATGCAGCAATAGAGCATGTAATGCGACTTACTCCTTGTCATATTTTGAGGGGGGGGGCAGTGGTTTTTCATTCTTATTTAGTATATTTTTTCTTTCTGTTTTTGTGAAAAAAGGACTACTTTGTGTCCCTTCTCGCATGAAGGCTTGTTTTAAACGCTGCCATATATCACAGGTGCACCTCCCCCACCTCCCACGCGAGTGAAAGTATGCAGGTATGACTAGGAGTAACAGACGAGCTGTTTTCACGAAGGCGTCGTATCCATGGAAACCGGCTTGAAAAGAAATGTGAAGAGAGGATAGTTTGTTTGCATTGACATTTTATTCTGTTTCATTGTTTTTTATTCTAATCACACGTTATCATTTATTTCGATTTAGAATTTTCTGTTTTTCCTCGTTTTACCTATTCGTTTACGTACTCATTAGCAAATTTTAGAATTAATATAAAATTATATTTTTTGTAAAGGTTAATTTGTGTAAATGTTTATTTTAAACAAGCCATACTACTAAATATTGAGCTTGTTCATGATAATAAAGAGATTTCTTTGTAATATCTAATGTATCGTCAGAGAAGTTTATTTTATAAATTAAATCTGAAGTAAGGCTTTTTACACATCAAATATTAAATAAAATGATAAGCCTCTTAATAATTTATAGTTACGTTAAATTCTTTTCTCAAAACTAAAATAGCATTTATGGATGAAAAAATTGTTTGAAGATTTACAGCACTCAGGCATGTGAATAATTATTACTATTTTTTAGGGGAATATGTAATTTCAATAGTTTCTTTGATTGCTGAAAGAAATTTAAGTTAAATAAATTTAAAGTAAAGAAAATTTTATCGGTAAATATGATATCGACAAAAGATAATTCTATTACTATCTCCTATTCCCACACATTTGCTTCGACATTATTTATCATAATGAATAGAAAAAGAAAAAAAAATGGATTATGAATTATATAACTAAACAAAAAATATTTAATTATTATATTAGAAAAATTATTCAATCATACAAAAAATGGGTTAACATAAATAAAATTAGTATAATATAACAATGCACTCTTGTTTTTTCAATATCAAAGCTTTATAAATAATTTTTGTAAGAATTTTATGCACAAGATATTTTTCGAAATGGTTTGATGCATTTTAACAATTAAAGGACTTAAAGGGATATATTACATTAATTTTCCTTTTTTCTTAAATAATATTTAAAAAAATCAATGAATATTTTTATACTGATTTTATAATTAGAAATTTTTACGAACCACACATATCAAATGTTATAAGCATATATTACGATTTTTATTCTCTTAAAAAGAGAAAATGCTTTCTGAACTAGTACAGCATTTGAAAATCTACCATCCAATTTCTCTCACAGAACTGAAGACAGTTCGAGCCTCAAATAAAAATCCGATAAGGCATAATCTTCAAAGAAAGCCGACGGATCATCTCGGCATGTTATCGCTTTTCCCTACTCTGTGCCTTAAATTGTCGCACATAAGACAAAACAGACGCTCAATGAAACATGGCCCCGAATATCGGAAGGAAGATAAATACCCTTGCAGTACCCTCTTTATCCCGTCCCATCATCCCTTGCACAGTAGCCACGACAGATTGTACGCAACCTTAATTACAGAGTCTTAGGAACCATTTCCTAAATTAGAGCTAAAAACTTTTTAACTTTACGCACGTGCAAGCTCGCAGATTAAGAAGCGATTTGATCGGAAGCAGCGATAGGAAATCCAACTCCAGAAAGGTTCTAGTGGAAAATCGAGATGCAAATTGAAATAGTCACCACTATTTATATTTTTTTATTTTATCTCAATCTTCGAAGGCATCTTCTTTGTCCATTTCGATACGTCAATTCCCCTTGTGTCATGACGTCCCCCTACCCACTATGACTTCTTGGTCTTCATTATTATCATTATTCGGCAGTTACTTTCTTTAATATATTGCCCACAGCCTGGAGGTAATTTCCTAAATCCATACCAAGAAAACGCGACTCTTGGTGGTTGGGTTTTAAAAGGAAAAGTAGTGGTGGTGGTGGTGGGGGTAGAAACCTAATACGCGGTAAATGTAGTCAGATCCGAGATTTAATTGCAGGTCGTGGAGACACTTGAAGTCAGCCACTTACTTTTGCCGAAATAAGGATGGTAGTTATTTCCCTTTTTCTTTTTTTCTTCTTCTTTATGATTATTGTATACATAGGCACACATACACAATCGCGGACCCGGATCTCAGTTCTTCTTTCTGTTCTTTTTTAGAGACCGTCTGTCTGCGTCGCGTTCGTCACCAGTCAGGTGTCATTAGATTCATGGTCAGGGGACGTCCTACCTGTCCGTGTCGTTTTTTTTTACCTTTCCTCCTCGTGGCTTTTCTTCGTTGAATGGGATAATTAATAGTTAATGGCTCTTTTTGTGGAAGAAGTCGCCACAGTTAGTTAAGTAGAAGGAAAGAGGTACACTAGCTATGCTCTGTCAAGCGTCGACTCGGCAGAGGAATTATACGTCTTTCCACCTCTTTTTTTTAGGTGCAGCTTTCTCGGTATTTCGTGACAAATTGAAGTCATTAGGGTAAACTTTCACATTTTCTCCTCTCAAACTTGGAAATATTTTTTGTCTCTTGAAATTTTTTTTTGTGTTCGTATTTCGGTATATTGTGCAATTCTGTTTCTACCATTTCCGCACAATAGAATGGTTTTAAAAATGTCATTACACTTAAAAGGTGATTAGAGTTTGATGCTTAGGTCAGGTGACTCCTTTTTTTTATTTTTTTTGGACCGAATTTTTAGAAATGGTGGTAAGAAATAAAGAGATTATAAGAAATTCCTAACTACGGAAAGCGATTATTTTTTTAAAGAATTAAATTTTTGCATATTTTCCTTGGCTGGATAAATAAAAGGCACGGAATCCTCATCAGTTTTGAATTAATGCAGTTTTTTTTCCTACTTATTGTTTACACATAATGGATGATTAAATCGAGTTATTATACTTTTAAAGTTAAGACTTATAGTTTACTGGGTAATAGAGTTTTAAGTGGATTCCGAACTAGTAAAAACAGATAGGCTTGAAGTTGGAATCCATCTTACGAACTGTTAAATTAAATGCTAGAAAACTAATCATTCATTCTCACTAGATCTTTTATTGAATTATTAATAATTGTTTCAAAATAGGAATCAATCATTTCCTTAAATGTTAATTACAATACAAAAAATATTCTACATATTAATAAAATATAGCATTTTTGAATTTGAATATGACTATCATTATACAAATTGAAATAATATAAATGAAAATTAATTTGATCACATGAAAATATAACTGCATATAAAGAATTAAATTAATCAATGATAGGTGTTCTTAAAGTATTTTAAGATGGTGTCTATAATTTTTTATTATAAATTGTTTTATTTCAATAATATTCATGTATTTTACTAATGAAAAAAGCTGAATGTTTGTATTCTTGTAAATATGGAAAACAAATTTCATTTGCAAATATAAATTTTGCAATATAAAATATTTTATCTTTTTTTATTTAAAACTGTAATTTAGAAATCATACTTTTTTAATAAATTTTGTTAAAATATGTGGTATAATATATAGATTTAAAAAAGTTCATTGTTGATTTGTATTGCAAATGCAAATCAATAAGGAGCTTTTTATATTAATTAAAGACCCATTTTTCACTTTCCTGTTAAGTTACTTAGATCCAGAAAAATTACAAGTCATAAATTTTCAATAGGTGACCATTGGAATACCAGATAATTAAACTCAAACACACCTTCTAAAAATACGTTCGTCCGGCCCCCTTCCAACTTTTGAAACGCAAAAAACGGGAACATCGCTAAACTTTAGAAACGAGGTGTGGGAATTTCATTACTTTTAGGGCAGATCAGAAATGGTCATCGGGGGGATATCTCCTAGGGTTGGTCCGAATGTTCCAGGTGGGAGGAGGCTGTCAGACGATAATCGCGGCGTCCCACAGGGTGGTCCATGCTAAGTGGGACAGAGTAAATGCATTATGAAAATTAACCGAGGAATCCAAGCGATGAATAAATGAAAGGGGGGAACACCATTAATGCAAATTTCGTAATATTTATACCGGGACGCATGGCTAGACAGGTGAGTTTGACCAATAGGCGACGCTCGAACGTTGACCACAGGGGGGAAACTGCGGATTGACAAATGACCATACCATACTGCACTTGATTCCGCTGCGAAAATTATTAGCTCGTCAATTACACTTTGTTTGAGTGCACAGATGAGAAATCCAACCAACAAGTATTAAGTTTTGACTCTGGGGAGTAAGTGTCGAGACGATGGCGAATGGTATATTTATCCCTGCAACATCGGGCTGTGAGTGATATAGATATACCACATGGTTAAATTAACTCCGTGGAGGGTTGGGATGGTCTCTGGGTTTAATTCTTTTTAGTGCTAAAGAGGCCGGTCCAGAGGAAAGCGATGCCATTTTAAACGAGGAGAAAACGAATTTCGGAATTCTGCTTCACATTTTCATTCGATAGCTTAAAGATAATGTTATGAACTTTACAGATGATGTATTACACGATAAAGGTTGTATATTAATCGCATTAACTTAGTTAAACGAAGCTGAATTTAAAGCTTTTGGTAAATGGATAGGAGAGTATATTACATATAGTTATACTTTATTTTACTTTTATGGATAAACTTATATGCCTCAATTACATTTGATTTTACTACTGTTGTGTGTATACATAAAACAAACAAAAATTTTCATTCGTTAAATTTTGAACAATAACATTGAGTAAAAGTCTCAACTGTAATATATTTGGCATAATTATATTATGTGACTGCATCCAATATATATCTTGTTTAGGTATTTGTTCAACATATATCTTGTTTAGGTTTAGGTAATAAGTAAAGGTACTATATTTTCATCAAATCCAGATTTTATAAGACGTTTTGAATCAAAAGAATTTTCGTAGTACATTTGATGTCTTCAGAGAAAAAGAAATAAAGATTAAGCATGGAAGTAAATGGCTATGATATTTCACATTAGAAAGATCTCATTCAACGATCATGTTTATAATATTCTTAATATCTTTGAAATGCTTTATGCAATTCCGATAAAAAATCTAATCCCGTAAACTAAAATTCATAACATTGATAATTCTTATTATTTGATTAATAATTGTAAAGGAATAAATTTTATTAAGTGTGCCAAATTTCAAAATTTTATTGCAAGCTATGTAGTTTCTAAGAATTGAGACATGAATTTAAATTCATCGTTAATCGCAATAATTCCTTTTATTGACGCTCGAAATAATTAAAATTATTTTTATTTTATGAAATCACTCTTTTTTTATTGTACAATAGGGTGAAATTTTTCAAACGAAAGTAAAAATATTTAAACACTTAACACAAAAATAAAATATTATTCAAATAATTTTCCTTTATTTTAAAATAATCTTCAAATTTTAAGGTTTATTTTGATACATATCAAGCACAATCTTGTTTAATTTTTCTTAGGATAAATCTTGCGGGGAAAAAAAGTTCTCTATGAATTCTCTTTGAATAACTAAATCGGTGGTGATGTTTAATAACTGGTACTTTTTTCAAGTGAAGTGAATAGAAGAATCTTCGTTGTTATCACCTTTTAAATAGATTTTTTGATATTTAATAATATGGAATAACTGCAATCAGAAGAAAATATCTTTTTTGTGACAAATCTTTCTTAATAAACTAAATGTTCTGTTATAAGAAGTTAAAAATAAATTGTGGTTGTTGGTGTTTTAAATTGTGATTGTGTGCTCATTTACATAAGTGAAATTATTATCTGACTTAATTATTATTTTTTTAACCAGAATTAAAAAAAGAGATAAATTTCATATCCTATACATAATCGATTGTGGTTTTCGATAAAATGCCACTTTCGTCAAGTGACGTGAGCAGAAAGATCTTAAATAATATGAAAGCAGTTTCATCTGTCACAGTCAGATTATCTGCTTCTTTCTTCACTGGTTTTTCAAACGTGTGTCATAGCCTTTCAAGTATAACGCTGCGCAAAGCACAGCTCCGACATCTGATTGGACCCGCGCTCGGAGACTCATGGCTGTTATTGGGCACAAGCAGTCCTTGTCACGGTCATGTCGTGTCCCCAAAAGACTCAGGTCCACTGTCCGATAACTTTTCATCGCTCGCGGTTCAAGGCCATGGGAATCAATGCGATAGAGTGTATCAAAAGTCCTCCACATCTATCATCTCCAGAAGGGGGGAGGGAAGAAAAATATTCAAAAATCTGTTTTTACGCTCATGAATTCTTTCCATCTATCCCGAGAAGTCCGTCAGCGAGATTTTCGGTCGCTGACAAGGGTTTCTGATGATGTCAACATTGCTGGGTCAGCTGGAAAAAATCATTTTTCCTCTCTTTAATATCTTAATCGTATCTCCCACTGCTTGCGCAACTGAAAAACTCAAAAACTTGTTTCTAAGGTCTCAGTGAAGTGATAATTAATTTTTTCGTAACCGGCACTTTCTTTTCGTCTGTGGGTGTCTTTCTTTTCATTCGACTATACAGATTTTCGTAATGGCTAGTTAGATGATAATAAATATCTTTAAGACAGTGTAAAGATTATAAAATTTCTGAAAAAAAATTCCCGCGACTTATAAAAAATTTTTAGCACTGAGACTTTTACATATACTTTAAGAGCATATATAATGCAGCATGTTAAGAGAATTTAAGAGAAAAAAAAGAAGAAGAAAAAGAGAATAAGTTTAAAAAAAAATTAAAAGTTAAAAAATAGATTCTTTGTTATGTAAAACGGATTCCAAATGCATGGAAAGAAGAGTAAATATTCTCACTTTGATTCAGAGGCAGTAAAGTTACGTGAGCAATTAAAGATATTGTGTAGCAGTTTGAGTGTATATATATATATATATATATATATATATATATATATATATATATATATATATATATATATATATATATATAACGATCCAGCACATTTAGATTGTTTAGATTCTAATTTAGATCACAATTTTCTAAATTTATTTTCGTAGTGAAGAACAGGATTTTGAACGTTTCATATGACGATAATTTAATGTGATTTATTTTTGTTTCTAAAAATAAATATGCAATTGCTATAACCTTTGTATGTGATATGAATACTATTTGTATGAATTTTTTCTTCAGTAAGAAATATAAACACATTCGTAAACATAAGTGTACTTTTCAATATTTTTAATGTGTAAAATTTATTTTTGAGTTGTTTTAATTTTACATATTTTCTTCTTGATTAAAATATCATATGATATGGGTCATGATTCAATGATGGTAATACTCAACGATACAGTTATTTTCTTTTACGACATTTTTTCAAGACATGTGTAATATTTACGCTGATGAAACTGTGCTTTTGGAAACTGGGGTAATATGATAGCTGAATTTAAAAAGGTTATACTTTTGAATATAAAAAATTTTACTTTTGAATTAAAAAGAAATTTTTCTTTTGAATTAAAAAAGTTTTACTTTCGAATCAAAAAGTTTTACTTTTGAATTAAAAAAAAGGGTTTTACTTTCGAATTAAAAAAGGTTTTACTCAAAAAATCTCATCTAAAAAAAGGGTTTTATTTTTAAATTTAAAAAAAAAATTACATATGAATTAAAAAAAAGTTTTACATAGTAAATTATTAATTAAAAATTAAATAAATAACAGGCAAATATAAATGCGTTACTTTGTGAAATTAAAAAATATTTTTCTTAATCTCCCGTGGTCTTATAAATAATTCATTAAATACCACAGCTTTAGTTACGATATTGCAGGTTTTATGATATCCTATTCTGTAAAAACTTTTAAGATCTATTTGATAACAAAATGGTTTAATATGGATTCCAGACCATTACAAGCACCATTTCCTAAGCTAGGAGGCCGACGAGTTATGAAACTGAATACCAAAGCGTTAATCATTCTGTTGCCAGATCATTAAAAAGAAGAAAAGAAATTATCAGCCAGAATTTACTCTGATGAAACGATAATACTTTTTTTTATCGGAACTCAATCACATATCAGTCATCACAGATTTTTGAGAACAGAAAACCATCTTCGAGTAAAAAAATCTAAGTAAATTTCAAAAACAATATTCCACAATTCGCTTTCCAATAATCCTGATTTTTAACAAGGTTGAAAAATCCACTGGATATCAGCACCTGTTCCAAAATTCCTGTTTTCACCTTTACAGAATCACCTACTTCAAAACCATTCAAAATTCTGTCTTAACGTAAAGCATGAAATACAACGTCCCATTCATGCATTATTGAAAAAGCTCCTGCGTTTAATCTGCTAAGAAGTACTGAATCTCCATTTGTGTCATCCCACCACAAGACATTTTTATTATTTTTTTTTTTTCCATTTTGGCGACTGAATTCAATGCCAAATCTATTCCCTCGATTCTCTGTAATCATTTTGTGAGCTTTCGATGTAATTAGATATCGTTTCTGGACAGAGCCGTTTGGCGGATAATTATCTCTATCCTTGCTCCTATTTTCATCGAAGGCAAGTGTTTCAGTCTTTTAGCCGAGAAATGGTAAGAAGAATTCACGGTGGTGGTGGGGAAGGGAAAAATACATTTTTTTGCTCTTTCTGAATTGGTCATGTTTGCCCCTACGGCCGTACGTGTTCTGATCATCACGTTTATACAATTTTACCCAGAGAACAAAGAGGAGAAATAGATAGGGGGCAAAGTCTCTCCCCTTTTTTCCACCAATCGAGTGAGTTTCCTTTTTGCCCCTATTCTAGCCAGGTGATCTTTTTGATTTGATCGGTTTTGATGTAGTAATTTCGTATTTTGGCCTCTTCTGTCTTCCTCTAATTTCATTTATATACTGGTTGAACACTCTTGTTCATTTTTCAGCTTCTGTAGTTGGGTAGGGCGGAAACAGGACACGTTCGTTGAAAAGTGTGAAGAAAGATGTCGAAAAATTATTATATTCAGAAATATTGCGATTGAAACTGCATGCTGAGTAACTATGAAGTATAAAGATTACAATTTGTTATTTTTTTTTTCAAATTATAAGTGAAGAAAATTTGGAAAAACAAAGCAGGAATTAAGTTAAATACTTGAAGATAAATTTCCTCTTAATATGTGTTTGAATAATAAATTCGTTTGAAAATTTAGCTAGTCGTTTTATGTTCTTTGCTTTAAATAGTTATCTTTTATTCCACTGCAACAAAATCATTTATGTTATGAATCATTGCAATTAATTTAAGATTCGAATCACAGACCAAGGGTTGGTAAAATTAAATGCTACTGACTATCTTGGTATTCTTTATCTCTCTACTGTAAAGTTGTTGTTGTCTTGCGCCAGATAGGTTGGCAATTTGGGGTGCGCTGCTCCACTTTTTCAACTGAGCCATATTTTGGTGTGGAGTCCGACTTCCTCAGTACACACATGCCATAGGGACCCGTTTATAAAGTAGGGAACCATTCACAACACATTCATACAAGGAAAAGACAAAGACAGGATAGATAGAGGGAGAAAGTACATCCATGCCCGAACCGGGATTCGAGCCCAGGACCTATCCGTAGACAGGCACTCTGACCACTAGACAGGGCGGGCGGCTCTCTACTGTAATAAGAAATTCATATTGCCAACGGAATGGTAAAATCCACCAAAAATTTCATAAAGTTCAAAACTGTTAAAAATGGATTATATTGCACCAGCGCCCATGTTTACGGATTTTTAATTAAATACAGTTATCTTAACAAAATCAATAATTTTGTTTAAATCAAACACTTAAAATATCGATATATGTGCGTGGAAAAAAAAAAAAAAAAAAAAAAAACGAAGCCTTTTGCAAATAGTTCTAATTTACTACATTTATCAGCTCTGCTGTATACCCTGTTTCCCCCTTAAACTTTTATCACTAATAATCGAAAAACCACACCAGAGTTTTTCACTTTTAAAAGGTGTAATGAATACCATGTTTGAAAAAGATCCTTATATTGATATACCGCCTTGTTATTCAGCATGGCTTAATTTGGGCACTCCCTCCGTCTGTAACTTCCTTAGTTGCTGTGGTTTCAAACATTTACTGTACGGCGTGAAATGTTTATTTGCTTTCCTCAGAAAAATATAATTAAAAGGTATTTTTCCTGTGTTTTCAAGTAATCTAAATAAAAAATAATGTATTATTTTCTTCAACAGCATGTGTATAACTTATTTTCCAATTATTGCTTTCCCTTATTATTTCCTAAAAGATTTTATGTGTCTTTTTATTAATTTCTTTAATGTACCTTTTATCATTCGGATTTCATGTGTGTGTGTGAAAAGAGTAATAAATATGTTAGTTTCATTGCTTGATCTTTACATTATTTATCGAGATATATATTAATCCCTGCAAATTAGTAATAAATAATAAAAGTAAAAAAGTATTTATAATTTTTCTCGTGGATTTTTTTCATTATTAAATTTACCAGGCAAGAATGGAACATAGGTAATGAGATGAATGGCAAAAATATTTTAGACGAGATCATATGAAAGGAAAAATTGACCAATATTTCGACATTCTCTCTAGATTCAAACCCAGAGCAATTGAATGGAATCACTGAATAATAAATTCCAAACCGTATTGATGATACTATATTAGAGCACAAGAACAAAATTATTAATATGTAAACAATAATTTAGCGAATTATCAGTTCTCTGTGTGTTTTTCATTTGTATTTTCAAATTGATTTTCATACTTATCCTTAAAAAGGCAATAATCTTGCAAATAATGCATATTTCAATTATGAATTGTGCTTAGTTACATTAATTGAGATTACAGTGCGCAAATATGAGAGTATTGTTGAGACAACAACAATATATATCGATTTTCAAATATTATTTAGTTAACAAAAATGATCATTTTTAATTAAAATGTAATTAATACTTTCAGTTATATATTGCCCTATTGTCTTATAAAGAGTCTATTTAGTTTCCTAGAATACATAGAAAATCTTTATATATTTGCACACACAGACGACTATGTAAAAATTAAATAAATCCCACTGAAAATATTAAATTCATGTGCTGTTAATATGCAGCAGTAATAACTCAGTACAGTATTTGATGCAGATCCAAGCGCCTTGTATGCAGTTTGTCTGCGAAGTAACTATCCTAATGAAGAATAGTTATTTCTGCATGCTCAGCTGCAAAAAGCAATCCATTTCCAATCCGGGACTTTGAGGAGCTTCCCGAGTCATTTACAGATTGCTCTTTTTGGACACCAATTACTGGATGATCACTTTTGCAGGGGACGGGACATGCGAGGGAGATAATCTCTTCCAGGACCTTTCGAACATGCATAATTATCGCTGGACGTGGCTCCGATTTAATTACTGGACCCAGGAAAGATTAATAAGGAGAAAAAGGCATTAGCATGGATCGTACAATAGCTGACCACACCTTACAGAAAATCGCACCAGCCAGAGAAGCGTAGATGATTTGGACACAAAACGCCTTCCGCATACTGATGACCACCCCCTCCCCACCTTGTCCGGAATGCGATATCCGCAGGATGACTTATTAGAAGCAGGCGGGGTCCTCGTCGGATGAAGGAAGGACTCCAGTTGTCTCGACACTCACAAGCTTTATCGTGATTTTTCGATTTTGTTGCCTTGTGTTCTTGCATACTTAATGCCCTAACTGCGATGCATAAAAGATGCAGGGCGCCCTTAACAAGAACAGGGCTGAGCGACGTGAGACTAAACGGAAAGTCGGCCAATGTGATTAGGCAAGTGTGCTGTGATCGTTGAACAATTGACAAATTTTCAATTATGAATGGAATGGCTTTCTTTTTTTTTTTTGGATACATTCTCTCTTAGTTAGGAATATGTTTTTTTGAATCCTAACTCTTAAACGTTAAATTTATGTTTTGCATATTAACTCATTTGGGTAAAATGATTAATTTTTTTTTAGTAACATTTCATAGCATATTTTGTAGCAATATTATGGTTCATCAAAATTCATGATAGTTAGCCATGTATTGTAGTATACTGGTTAACGTAATGGAAAATGTTCTAGTGTAACAAGATTATTTTTAATAATCTTTTTATAGAATATTGTCGTTTTCCTGAGAAATTGTCCCATTTCTTTTGGATGTAAACCGGTTAGCATTGATTTGGATTGCACAGTGAATTTTTATTTCCAATTACAACGATGTTCAACACACATTAATTATTATGCTATTTTAAATTTATTATATTGTTTTTAATAAATTTGTTAAAAAATTGTTTAATTTGTTAAAAATATTTTTATTCATTGCATAATATATTTATGGCTTTATTGCTTGATATAAATTGCATTTTTATTCATAAGTTTTTCTGAGCTGCCAAATATATGGTTAGTATTATGACTTTCAATTCAACTGTTCATGAATTCAATTCACACCTGAACGTGTATGTTTATAATGATTTAGAATTAATTAAAATTTAAATTACATTTTCAACTTTTCTAACTTAAGTATTTTTGATACAGGACACTTTTGCTTAATCTTTTGTTCTTGTTTGTTTGTTGGTCGGAAGCAAAATTGATGAAAAAAATCGCTAGAAATATTGTTTTAACATCAATATGTCGAGTTATTACGAGCTTCATGTTCATAATATAAAAATCGAACGTTGATAATTTAACTCATGATGTAGAAAGTGAAATACCTTGTAAACAAATTATTAATCCCAAATGGAAATAAATGTCTAATGTCTTAAAAATATGAATAGAGTGAATTCATTAAAATTATTTTATTTTGACGAATAAAAAAAATATGAATTTAAATTTTCTTTTCAACTTTCCTCGCATAGACATATTTGGCAAGGAATTTTTTTCCTCTTTTGTAATTTGATTAAAAAAATAGCTCCAGCTCACGAGAAAAATTCTTTGAGAAATGCTATGTTAAAATCTGTCTACAAAAACATGTTCAGTAGTTAGGAACTTCGTATTATAATTATATCATAGCACTATAAATGCAATAACTAAGTTATCTAGTAACCAAAACTACTAATCCTTAAGTGAGAAAAAGATGGAACGTTTTATTTCGTGCTAATTCTGCGCGACGAAGAATATGCAGACAATCCAAACGTCAAAAGCAATAAAAATCAGTATACCGTAGCCAGGATAGGTAAATAATCTTTTATTATTTATCTACCCCTCTCCGATTGCTATCATATCATTATAATAATAAAAAAAGAAGCAATGTAATAAAAAAAGTAAGACTCGAAGACGTTTAACCCTGAATCACTGCTGCTTGGCTTGTTTGTTGGCGTTGCGTGTGATGACGAAGTCGTCGCCTTTTTCTTTTCACATTTTCACGAGTTTCTCGCTTTTCGCGTGTTCGTATTTCTTTCAATCTGGTTGTGCAGTTGTTTTATTGTCTTTGTTTTCGGCGAGATGGGATAGGGGTGGAGGAAGGGTGTTCGTTGATAGATTATGTGCCGAGTTCTCGTTTGAGGCCTGGTACTACGATAGATGCGACCGATTTCTTGTCGAGGCAGTTGACAGGCTGTCGGATTGTTGTAGGATCCGATTGCTTTTGTGAGACATTGCTTGGCGATAAAGTCATTGTGACAGAGACATCGACAACCTGTGGAAGTCACGGAAAGCTGATCACTAAAAAAGAAATAATCGCAAAAACTGAGGCAATTTTTTTATTAAATTTTTTTTCAATGTAGGATATTAGTTTAAATACACGAGTAAAAGTATGCGGTTTTTTTATGACATAAAATTAAGGAACTGATTAAATTTTGAGAAAAAATATAATGACTTAAAAATGTATTATTTATTAAATAAAAAAAATTATTTGATTCTTTATAATTAAAAATACATTTATTTATTTAGAAACTAATTATTAAAATAAAGGTTTTTATTTACATATTTATTATTAAACAAATAATTACTTATTTAAAAATTCTTTTATTTTATTATTTGCCTATTTACTAATTTTATTTAGAAAAATTTTATTTCCATAAACATGAACACATTTAAGAAAAAAATGGAAAACAAAAACATGTCTACTAGCAAATAATAATACTGTGGAATCATTCTATAAGTTAAATTCTATAAAGTATATTCAATTTTGCAATTTTATATGAAAAGAGAGGAATATATGAATTTAATAAAATTGAAACTCTTTGTATAATAATTTTTTTAACCTAATGAGTTAACATATGATTAAATGTTTGCTATATATATGCACTTATAAAATCGAAACGTTTTATTTTTGATATTCTCTTAGTGATGAAACTTTACGTTAGGGCTATTCATAAAAAAATTGACCCATATTTGAAATTCATGGGAAAAAAATTTGTTTACCTATGATTTATTATTTGTTTTTATATAATATTTAATATTAATATTTTTATTATATTAATATTTTTATATTATTAAATTTTTTAATTAAATTTTAATTAAAAAAATTTAATTTATGTTATTAAAATTTTATATATTATTTAAATATGTTTTAAAACATATTTTTAAGTTAAAAACAAAACACTTATTTTATGCACATATTTTGAACTCTCCGATCTTTGTTTAGGTATAATTGAGTAAAAGATAAGTGATAAATTTCAGAATAACAAAACTGCATAGTAACTGTTAAAGATTAATCTTATCGCGAATAATGATTATAAAGATTCTTTCACTCACTTAAAGCATATTGATATTAAAAGACAAACCACAGAAGCCGTTCAATAATTTATTTGAGTTGCTTAAAGTTAGATTATATATCTAAATAAAATAGTATGTATACATTGAAATGATTTAGCTTACATCTATATTTTTAGCAACATTATGAATTCTAAAATATACTTTAAATATATATGCAAGGGATAAACAAAAGGTATTAATATAGTCGAACCATATTAAATGTAATTAAATTTGTTAGGTTTTTTTATTTGAACATAAAACTGAAAAAGTCGTGTAAGAGATATTTATTTAAATACCTAAACATTCACAGTAACAAAATTGCTAAAGATTTTCTTATATTTTGGAATTTATATTTGATGTCAGAATAATCAATAATAACATATGTTTCTAAACTTTTAAAAATGGAAGTGTTATTGTCGTTGCATTTGTGCTTTCGCCAGCAGCGCTAGACCAGGTCCATGATAGTTAAGCACTCCCAAAAAATCTAGCACCGATAAAGGATCATACTATAAATCATGCTTGAATAGCATCAGGCACTCAAGGATGTGTTCTGGAGTAGCTTCATCGAAACAGTAGGTACAGGTCTCAAAACGTTTTGTAAAAAATGTGTAGTAAATATTTTACTTGCAATAAAATAATATTATGTATTGTAAGTAATACATTCGTGCCCAATTATATAATTAAGTATGAAGTCAAAAATTGTAACGATTATAATTATAAAAAATATTAAATCTTATTTATAAATGATTTTGAATTAAAAGCTTCTGAAAATTTATTTGATAATGAAAAAAGTGATTGGGGGGTGCAAACGATTATAAACAAAAATTCATTAAAAACTTATTTCCTAACGAATTAAAACGAGAATAGGAATAAAGAATGTGCTGAATTTTTGTCGTGAATTCAACGAATGATTTTTTTTCTTTGTGGATATAAGATAAATCAGTTGCAACAAAATGGTTATAATATAAAATAGATTTTTATATAATTTATAAAAATTATTTTGACACTAAAACGCATTACAACGGTAAAACATTTGCAATTTCAACACAAGTAAGCTTATTGTACATGCAAACATGTTTTAACCCATTAAAAATACGAGAACGCGCGCGAATTAGAGAGTACTCAATATTCATGAAGGAGCAGAAACTATTTATTATTTTACATCGAAGTTATATTAATTTTTTCTTCCCACATGCTCTTAATCCGATAAAATTAGACGATGTTCAGCTGGGCAATTTTTGTATACGACATTTCGCGGAGCAATAAAAATTATTACAAAGACGGCATTTCTTATTTACAACACCTAAACCTTCATCTGCCTTTTTCCCTTATGAGAAGATCTATAATTCCGTATCGTAAAAAAAGTTATAAATTGAGAGCTTATAGCGGGATTGTCACGAATTGTCTAGGAATATAAGAAAGGGAACTTTTTTTTTCATTCCATTTTTTTTTTGGGAATGATGATGTTTTCGTTAGAACAATGAGATCAAGGAAAAAAAAAAGTTCAGATATAAAATTATTTGATCAAGAATGTAATCAACGTTCCTTGACATCCATTTGAGAAATATGTGACTGTTAAGGGAAGATTTCCGAACACTTCTTTTTTGTTAAGTGTTTTATTTAAATTCTTAAGATAAGAATAAGGAAAAACTGCTTAGTTTCATTCTTGTAAATACAATAATGATCAACCAAATTGCTTCTTAAACTTAAAAAAATGTTGTAGTTCTGAATTCTTATAAATGCTTCTATTTGCTTTCCTATTTAGCTATCGCTGAAAAGAACAATTTTTCTGATAAGTTTGATCATGATAAAATGATAGTTTGAGATTGTGGTAGGGCAAATTATGTTTGAATGTATCTCAAAGACGCATTGTTTTCATGGAAATTTTCCATCAAGATTTTTATTAAAAATATATAAATTTATTTTATGTGTTATTAATTTTAGTTGGTATTTGGCTAAACTGGATTATTGTTGTTTGTTTGCTTGTATAATTTAGATTTGCATTACGCACGACACTGATTTTTAAATAACATTTAAGTGGTTATCAATCGAGTTTACAACTATTTTTGATGCCCCTAAGGTATTTGTTGAAAAATCACTTGTTTCTTAAACTTTATGTATTGTGGACCAAGACCTCTGAATACTTGATCTGCTACTCCAGATGTATCATTTCACCTGGAGGACATTGCAGCAATGACATATTTAACATGACTCAGCCATCACATGATGGATCTTTAGTTCAGCCGGGATTCAAATTCACTACTTTTTGATAATGAGAATAAAGCCCTAACTAATCAGGCCACCCCATGCTCTAATACAAAGCATCGCTTTTAAGAGCGAAGGTTATGATCCTTGTCATTGTTGAAGAACGGGAGATGGTACCTGTGTTTCTGTCTGCATGCATGTTAATCAGTTCTCAAGGGTTTAATCTCTTGCAACATAGGCTGCCCACTATCTATGAAAAGCACTCTTGTTTGGCAAGTTACACTTTGGATAACAAAATGTCTTACTACAGCCTTTGGTCTAAAGCTGGCCTCCACGGGATGTCAAAAATAATTATATTTCAATTATTACCAAGGTACAAAACTTTTCCTGGGCTCTTAAAACAACAATCATTATTAAAAATCATTAGTTTTATGAAAAAATACTAATTTTATTGAAAAAGGGAAGTTTTTTTTTTAAAATCGAAGTCTTTCTTTGCTAGTCTTAAATTGTTCGATTTGTCATGTAACTAATTAATGTTTCTGTATTTGGCCCTAATTTAAAAATTCAAAATATTTTGTATAAAAATATTTGCATTTGAATATAGATTTATGAAACGCAACAAATGAATATTTGTATGTAATGATTATTATGTTTAGAGTACCTATGAATGTAAATACTTTGATCGATTATGTTCACAGATCTTATGAACATAATTGATTCTAAGTAAATTAATTTTTGCAAAACTTGACAGCTTGAGCATTCAAGGTCTGACAGTTTTGGTTATGATAAAGGATGGTTTTTCTTTTTCTTTTCTTTATTTAAAAACTATCCCAAATTAATGCCGTTTATTGTTGTCTTGTGCCAGCTAGGCTGACATCATGTAGTGCTCTGCTCCACTTTTCCAACTGAATCGTAATTTGGTGTGGAGTCCGACTTCCTCAGTACACACATGCCATAGGTACCCATTTATAGGGTAGGCAACCATTCACAACCCATTCATACAATTAAAACACAAAGACATACATACATACATAGCGGTGCAGGCGAGTCCCGGACAGTACCATTAGGTGAACGGGTTTGGAATACTCGCCCATCACCAAGTACCTCGTAATTTTGAACCACGGTCAGGTGACGAGGTCACACCTGAGCTGGCACCCTCCTCTCCACATCCACACCATATCAGCGGAAGGACTTTGGACGTCACATATTAACGTGGACACGTCCCCAACCCACGGAACTCCAGAAAACACAAAGACAGGAAAGATAGCGAGAGAGAGTAAGTACATTCATGCCCGAACTGGGATTCAAACCCAGGACCTTCCTATCCACAGTCAGGCATTCTGACCACTAGACAGGGTGGGCAGCAATGCCGTTTATTAATATTGCTATTAGCATTTCTAAAAAATTTAAATGTTTTCAATCTTTACAATCCTTATCTTGTTCCTTTCAGTAAGGGGTAGTAATAATAGTAAGTAATATGCTAACATTTTCCCACTTACCACATTTTCAAATTCCTATTTACAATTGCAGTTTATTTTTAGTAAAAGTATGCTTAAAACCAAACTTAGCAAAAATTGCCTTAATTGAATAACTCCACCAGCAAATAACTCTACTAGGAAACTGCCGCCCAGCCTCATTCCACCGCATGACTAATAAATATTTTCCAATACCCAAGTTGTCGTATGTAAACGAAGAACACCCTCTTGTCACGTTTGGTCAGAAGTAAAAGAACACACCGCTAGTCCCGATTATAAAAGTGGAAAGGGGGAAAGTTCCCTCCTTGTTTGAGAATTCGCGTGACTGAATATTTTGTCCTTCTAACCTCCCACCGTTCAATACATGTAAACACGGTGACCTGCGTCACAGAACGGTGAAGCATGCCAGAAAAGAAAGAAGACAAGAAAAAAACTACATGCTGGGGCGCACGCAATCTCTCGTGATCCTGGGGCGTCGGTGAGGACGCCGCCCCATTTCCCCTCCGTGGGAATTATCCATCCTAAGTGGCGTATGGAAAAGGCTTTTGATTTCATTTGCTTTTTGCTCAAGATGTCAGGCGATGGGGCTTACTCTTTGGTGTTTACCACCGCGTTGCTTTGTCACGCCGTAATTCATCTTATTCAGATGGATTTTCGGCAATCATGATTTTTGATTGGATTCTCCTTTTTATTTTACTTGCTACGCCAGCGCTTAACGCATTATTGTGAGCGAGCAAAGTGAAGGAAACATTCATCTAATTTTAGATTGCCACTTCTATTGTAATTAAATTTTCATAAGACTATAATATTTAGCAATTTTTAAGCTCCTTTACAGGAAGTGAATTAATATGATTCATGAGTGAGGATTAGTTGTTATGTATATCCAATTTTATATCAATTGTTCTCGTAAATTACAGCATAGTAATCTAGCCCAGTATTTTCGTTTTATTTTCTTTCTCTGCAGTGTTTTAAACTCTAAGTTATTCAAATTATTTTTGCTTTCTCTCTCTCTGTACTTTTAGAATCTTCCATACCAAATAATTTCCATGAATTATTCCTAATAATACTAAAAATCTATCAGTCCAATTTTTAATTGTCATTTAAATGCTCTTAAGTACATAGGTTATTTTATAATAAGTTTTCTCCCAAATACCCATAATTTTTTCTAAGATTTTTTAGAGTATAATTAAAATTAAATTTATAATTATTTATAGTTTTTTAATCTAATTATATAATTAAATAAAAATTATAATAATTTTATTAAGATTATAATTATTATATTTATAGTTTATGATTAAGGTTATAAAATAACATTTAAATAATAATTATATAATAATTAACAATATATAATATAAATTTATAATTAAGATTAATTAAATTTACAGCATAAAGCTTTCAAAACAAATTATCTTTAAATAAAGCATCTTTTTGTCGATGAAAATGTAAGAGACATATTCTTTTGTTAATGACAATCAAATAAAACAAGATTTTACATTCTTATTAATATTTTTAAGTATATTTTGAAAAAAAAACTTTTCTGTAAATAATACACTAAACTTTTACGTCAAATAAAAATTCTATTAAAAAATAATTACAAAAATTTAAAAGAAATATTTCAGTTTATATGAAAAGGGTATCTGTATAGTGAGGAGAGCTGTATTTGAAGCTAATTAAGTGAATTTGAGCTAATTTAGTGAATTATTTAGTAATTTAGGAAATTTTAACAACCTGAACAAAAATTCAAAGCGTCAGAGCTTTTTCAGTCAAGTCACTTTTATAAATACATATTTTCGCCGTCAAACATTTGAAATTCATTTTTATTTTGTTGGTTTCTTAAATATTTGAAATTTAAAATTGGCCTATTATAAGAATATTTATCTTGTATGTTTAAAATATATTTTTCGTGATTTGTTTAGTGATGAAAATTTAAGAGAAATATTTCATATTGTTTTTACTAATTTTTAATTTAAAAGATTCAGTATTGAGCTCTATAAAATAAATAAATAATTTAACTAAAATATTGAGTTAATTAAAATATTGAGGTAAATATACCTCTTCATCGTACAATATTTTATAAATCCTATATTTTATAAAACCCATTTTATGTTCTGTAAAAGGTAAATTTTTTAATAAATAAAAACGCACTAAATTTCAAAAATACATTTTTTTTGCTCAGAGATTTGTTTTTTACTTTAATTTTGGAAAAAGAAGCCAATTCTTTTAATCTAAAATGTGTAATAGAATCGATGAAAACTTATAACTTTGAAAAAAAAATAATTTGAAGAGGCCGTTTGTTATTGGAAAAATCTTTTTCAATTGAAAGAAGCTTGTCATTTTTAAGGAAAGAAAAATATAGTTGCAAACAATTTTATTTATAAAGAAAAAAGTATTTGTTTCTTTTAAATTTATTATTCAATTAATGATTAATAATATTAATTTATAAATGCATAGAGAAAATACTCCAAACATCTGATAAAAGTTAGTGAAAAGTAGCTAAGGGTTAAATGCACTTTATTTTATTCTTATAGCAACTGTCAATGTATATATTAAGTTTTTTATGAAATTGTTCGTTTAGATAGCGGTATTTTAATATAAAATACTAAAAAAGTATATAAATAAAAAATTTACTCAGCGTTTTATGTTTGACAAATGTCATTTATGAAATTGAGTAAATTTTTGGTCAAAGTTTCAATTTAGGAAATAGTTTACATGTACGAAATGTAGAGAATGAAGTATACTGAGAAATTTACTAACATCCCTTTAAAAATCTTTTTTGTGAACAGTATTAAAAACCTACTAAGCGTAATGTAAAATTGTGGGTTTGTTTAGAGATTTGTAAATCAACAATAAATTTAACATTTTTTACATCTTTATAACCTACTTTTACCTTATAATCTATTTACTTTAAAGATTTTTTTTTTTTTGCACAAAATCAAGTTACATTAGTTTATTTGTCGTTCGCAATTGTCACATTTTACACAAGACAGCAAAATTAGTCAATCAATTCATAAAAATCAATGTTTTTTTTTAAATTTAAATTTGAATTTATGCAGGAAAAATATATAAAATCATCATTTTACTTTATTATATTTCTTTAAAGATATGAGAATAATATTCCAGTTATTTTAATGGAATAGTATAAACATCCTTTGTAGTATTAGTAAACAATTTATATATATATTAGTTTGACTTTCTTTAAATATATTATTTAATCGAAGATGATACCATAAGAAGTATCTTCATAGTTTCTTCATTTTTTTAGATCTCTCTTTTAAAAACTCACTCTTGTACTTATAAAAATATCTCTGCCTTTAAATTATAAAAAATTGTCTTGAATTTTCTAATTAATATATTAATTTGACTTTGCTTAAATCTATTAATTGATCGAAGATGATATAATGAAAGTTTTCCTTATACTTTCTTTTTTCACACCTATCGTCAATCAATTCATTCTTGTGCTCCTAAAAATACATTTCAAACTAATTTATTGGTAGAAACAGAACATTTATCTAATAAACCACATGTTAGGAATAAATATATTTAAAATGATATAATGGTTTTATTTTCAGAAAGCATTAAATATTCTCAAACGATTATAAATTAAAAATTTTGGGGAATTTATTAGTCAACAAGTGAAACCGATAATAGAAAATAATGTTTTGTTAACATTTTAAGAACTAGCAAAGACATTCTTAAGTTGCAGCACAGATGTGTATATAAATTATTAGTTAAAATACTTTAATAGAACTAAAAAAATTTTAATAATTAATTTAAGACTCATTCTTTCATAAAAGATATGCTGTATCACTTCGAAACAGTGCATATAAACATAATATAATGAAAAGTTTATTCATAGTTTCTCTTCTTTTTTATGGCTTCTTTTCTGACAATTCATTCTTGTGCGTCTAAAAATGTATTTCAAATCATTATTTGGTATAAATGAAACATTATTTAGCATAAATTAAAAATTATGTACCGATTTTAATTTTAGAAAGTATTAAATTTTATTCGCAAACGATTATAACTTAAAAAAATTTCGATATTTATTTGTTAACAAATGAAAACGAGTATAGAATAGAATATTTTATTTTCAATTTAGGAATCGGTGAACAGCTTAGATATATAAATTGCTTTTTTCTAAATAAATTTAATAACAAATGTTTTTTCATATAATTTAACTAAAAATCATTTTTGAATACGAGGAGTGCTGCATCACTTGGGAACAGTTGTCAACAAAATTAAACAAAGAAATGATTTTTTATTGATGAATTTGCTGATAGAAATAGAAAATATTGGAGGAAAAGCAAGTAAAACTACCTTTGTTTACATTCAGTTTTTAACTTTTGTTGGATTTAAGTAGTGTGTAAAATATAAACTACATTTGTAGTAACATTCCCTGAATGTTTAAAGACTGAAAATATATTTAACTTTGAAAAAATCATATTTAGATAAAATACTTTTATTGTAATTGAATCATTCTCTTTTACAAAAAATGTGTCTTCTTTCTATATTAACAATTTCTTTTTATGTCCGTACACAGTAAGGTTAAAACTCAATTTTTGAAGCTCCCCTTAACTTTTTTCTGTGAGACGAAAAATTATTCCGTATTCAAATATTCAGTTTCCGTTTTTCCATTTCTTTTTCCGTCATTTCCAAACCTAAATGGTCGTTTCAATGCTTCTATCATTGTTTTATGATATGTTTTCTCTCTTCCCATTTCTGGATTATCAAAAATGTAGAGAAAAATAACTAAAGTAATAGTCCACACGTGTAATAAAATCAACTGGAACCTCATAATCTTTCTAATTCGAATGTTGCAATGGCTGCGATTGCACTTGCGTTTTTGGTGATTTTTCTCATAGTCATTTCTTCCGGTTTATCGATTTTGTTTCCTCTCATATTTTATTATTTTATTCTCACATTTCTATTCATATCTTTCACTACAACATTTTTTTCTTTTCTTTGATATTTTTGTTACTTTGATATATATATTTGAGCTTGTTTGTTTTAAAATTGTAATGGAAAAAAAATTTTTTTATCAATTCCAGGATCTATTTGGACAATTTAACATTTCATAGAATTCATAAATGTATTTATTTATGCGGATTAGATTAAATTTGAATATTTTACATGGAATGAAAATAAGTATTCAAGTATATTTAAAGAAAAATATGTAAGTGCACAATAATATTATTATTTGTTTCCTGAAAACTTAAATTCAATAAATAATATATTAAGTTGAAAATTATCAGTTTAATGTTATAAGTGTTTCCTTTCGAAATAAAAATGTTTCAAAGAATGCTTAAATAGTCTCCAAGCAAATTAATTCCACAATAGCAAATTTTATTAAATTTCTTACTAAGAACTATAGAAATGATCCTCTTTTGAGTTTTACTATGTTATTAGTCCAACAGTAAATTATAGTTATATGTTGCTGCGGCTTATACTCCAAACATCTGACGAAGTCAGACAAGGTCCATCAGACCGTTGACCCTAAAGAAATCGAGGACCAGAAGGGGGATGAATATATGTCCTCTTTGGAAAGTCCAGTCCAGGATGTGATGAGGAGAAGCCTGCTCAGTTTTACTTTTAGAGCAGACCTCCTGCCTTTGAAATACATGAGACCCCTAGTGTGGCCGCTTGTTAGTCTGGAAATTGTCGTTCTAGAGGCTGTGTCACAATTGAGGGCGAATGAAGAGCCAGGCTCTTTGCCCGCGTACCAGTCATGGCAGGGATGAATCCTCCACCCTTTCAAAATTTCAGAATTTTATAGACTGATGTTCTAAAAAGGTAAGTGTTGAAGAGGAAGGATTATGGTCGTAACAGCCCTCCTTAGCCAGTCTATCCATCTGCTCATATGTTATATAAATGAGTTAAGATAAAAATATCATAACTAATTTTGTAGCATATTTATATTAATATAAATAAATGTGTTAATGTAATTAATAACATCTAATTGAATTTACATGAATATACAATAAATATTTTTCTTTAAATATAGTTTACTGTAATTAATAACATAGTACTGTTCAAAAAAGATTGTGTCAATTTATATATATTTATTTTATAAGAAAGTTCTTAACATTTCAATTAAGAAAAGTGGGTTATTAATTTTAATTGCATTTCAAAATAAGATTTATTTTATTTGTCATGAACTCATAATTAATAATTCAGAAGCAAATTGTCTATTGATTATACAACATCAAAAGAAAAAATTACGAGGATTTTTAATAAATTTTAAAAGAATTTTGAAGAGAATATGCTTTTTATTTTTAATCAGCAAATTATAAAATATAGTTATATCTTAAAACTTTTGAAGCTTAATATCAAAATGAATTTAGTGACCCTCATACAATTTTTTATTGATAATTATTCCTGTAATTTTTATCAGTAAAAATCAACTATTATTCTAAAACATAGTATAGAAACAAAAAAAAACACATTTTATTTTCAAACAACATCATTGGTGTGATTTTAAAATAATAAAAATATTGTTTGGGTAAAAGAGATTATATTTATCTAAAATTCTCTTTCATGCAAATTTTAAAGTTTCAGTCTGAAAACTTACTTATTTTATAAATAACATTTGACTGGTTTTATGAATTGTAAATAAAAAACTCAAGATATAAGTAATTAAGATTAATTTTAAATATTACTGAATTGATGAAAATAATGTCTGCATGTAGTCTTTAAAAATATATTATATTTATGCATCATAATAGTCTTGACTTCAAGTTATTTTATATAATCACTGTATAATTTTTCATGATAATTTGATTAAAAAAATAGACACATTTTAAAATCGTCCAATTTTTTAGTGAAAAATGTTGAAGTGCTCTATTTAAAATTTTTAACGCATATAACAGCTAATATATTTGGAATAATCTTGAAAATAACTTTAACCTTAATGAGCATAAAATAACCTAGTTTTGCAATTTCTTTTAGCATGGAAATTTTTCTGTCCTTCTCTTAGTATTTGAACCTGTATAACCCTTAGAGAATTCTGACACTTTTCTCTTGGGGTTGTCCAACATCATTGCGGAATAAACTTTCACGGGTAATAACTACAGGAGCCTTGACCACCGGACATATCTCCCACCTACACCTCATAGTAGTAATCAGAAATTATCCGACCCCAAGCCCTCCTTCTTCGCTGCTCTCCCCTTTACTTGGTGGTCACTCTGGATATTGGGGGCACAAATATGGCCCCTTTGAGTGCTCTTTTGGGGCCCACTGCCATCAGCACGTCCCATTCCCCTGACGGTCATAACCACATCGTGGCCTTGTTTGGTGGCGGTGGTTTGTGGTTTAACAATCCGAGCTGGACGAAATGGAAAAACCCGTTAACTATGTCCTGGAAATGAAAGATCCTCCACTGGACAAGTCTCCAAGGAGTTCTTTTAATCCCACCCACTACCTCTGAGGCTGCTGGACAGGTGCCCCCTTTGATTACGCTCCCTGCCATCCAGGCCATGGATGGAGACAAGGGTCCAGAAATGAATTGTGCCCTACAAAACCGCTAGAGCGATGGGTTAAGATAGGGTTGGGGATAAACGTGGAAGCAGTGCTCTGCAAAAGAAAATAAATATTTTAAGAGCTTATTTTAATGCTTACTCTGTTTACTATCTGATAAAAAGAAATATATAAATAACATAATAATAATAATTATAAATTATTTCAGTGCTCTAGAATTTTTCTTCAAATATTAGTTTCAATGTAAATCATCGTTAATTATTATCACGTAATATTAATCCTAAAAAAAGCATTAAATCAATTTTCTCAGTTATGAAATTTCTTTATTTACTTTTAAATAATATTTTTGTCGGCTATGTTTTTATCTATCATCGATAAAAATATTTATCGATAAAAATATACCATCGATAAAAATATTTAAATAATATTTTTATCGAAGTGCAGTAAGAAAGCAAAATTAACAGTACTCATTTCATGCTCCAAAACTCACAAGTGATATTATTTTTGGTTTGCTTTATTTATAGCTTTACATTAATCTTTAGTTTAAAATTAATTTTGAACCACACTATGTGAATATCTATGCCGAAGTGGGAATCAAATACACAAGCTAATGAACTAAAGGCCAGAATGTTAATCATTCAATTGGCAGAACTAATCGAAATTGTCTTACGAAAGAAATAGACATTAATCAATAATAATATGTATTTTTATCCATAAAAATACACATACATATATGCATAGAAATACACAAAGGATTAGTTAATTTATTATGCTTATTTCTTAATTGCATTTTTCTGATATTTAGAACTACTGAATGCAGCATAATATTTTGTAATTTTAAACAATGGACCAGTGACAAAGATGATGAGATGATATCTTCTCATTTTTCAAATTCTCATAAGCCATTTTAGAGATGCATTATAACTTGTGATGTTATAGCGTGAGTAGGTTCTCAGCATATTACAGTGTTCATCTAGAATTGAACTTGATGAATTACAAACTAGAGAACCACATCCCTATTTGACAGGTTATGGATTCCAAAATCAAAAGTTTGATTTGTTTCTCTACAATCACTTATTCACATAAAAGCTTGTTCTACCTGTTTGCTGACTAATTTGGCTGTGGGAAAAAAATTCAAGCAATTATCTTTAGCATTTTTCATACGGTTAATTAATACACAGATTTAGTTTTAAAAAGTCAAAATTTGTAATCAAGGTAATATTACTTTTCTGTTACCTATTTAATTTAAAAAATTTCAAAATAAATACAAAGTATTAATTTCTTAATGAAATATTTTATACTTTGAATTGTAGTTTTATTTCAAATTAAGAATCTAACAAAAATTTTAAACTAGCTGATAATTAGTTCCTTTCAACTTCTTAAATTTTAGGTATAATAATAGGGAAATATTTCAATTATAATAACAGGAAAATATTTCTTAAATTTTATGCATCTTATTGGTACGAATCTCAAAATCAGTATTGCAAACATCAAAGCAGATTTTTTGATCGCATTGTATAAATTATCCCTAAAGGTTTAAAAAAAAACATTTACCAAACTAAAAAAAATCAATCATCGTGTAAGCAAGATACAGCAATTTTTGTCAATAAACTTCCCTAAAGTGGCGTCGATAACAGCCCTTCTTTTCCCAACTAGCTGCTGTTTTGCATGATAAAACCAGTAGCACTGTTTGCAGGGTTTTGATTATAATCAAGCCTCGAAGCTATTGCGTGGAAAATGGAAAAGTGTCACGCACCTTCTCTTACGCATCATATTATTTACCTGGAATTAGGAGGGAGGGCAGAGGTGGTTTTGCCCCCCTCGAATTAACAGGTGACGTGGTCACCCTGTCTGATATCCGGGTTAGTCGGGATAATGCTTGTCATTGCTTTGTGTCCTCAGGCTCAAGTAACGCCTCTTTTTGGAAATTGTCTTTGTTTTATTAATAAATCGGCTCGTTAGTGATGTCATTTGTTACCACAATACTTAAGTGAATTCCTATTTTTCTTTATAGTATCAATATTTTCCCGCGTAATTTTTCTTTTCTTTTTAGTTTGGATAAACAGAAGATTTGTTTGCCATTTATCGATTGGCGCATTTTTAGTAGTTTATTGACTTCCTGTGTTTAAAAACTTAGGATTAATTTTTTTTTAATGTTTACATAGACTTTAAATTAGACCATCATGGACTTTTAATTAGCAATTTGTTTTTTTATTTTTCCTGCTGAGTAATTTTAAATTATTATAATCGGCATATTTTTTAGCATTTGAAATGTCTTTATTATAATTTAACAAATAATAGAAATTCGTACATTATTATTTATTTAACTACTAAATTAATGTTTTGAAATAAATGAATTATTTAAAAAAGACTGTGTTTGAAATGAAACTAGATAAAATGTAAATATAATAAGGTTTTTCATAATATAAAGAAAATAATATTCAAAATTACCAAAAAATACATAATTACGTAATACGTAAATATGTAATACGTAAAATACGCAAATACGAGGTAATGTTAAATAAGTTTAAAAATAAAGTATATTCCACACACACAAAGAGAGAGAGATAATATTAATAAATAATTACATAATATTTATTAGAAAGCTGAAAAAATTGTTAATTTTCAAGTGTTTTGCTAACCTTCTTTTTAAGTAAATTCACAAAAATTTGTTTTAGGCCAAGGTTTTGATATGAAATAAATTTCTTCTTAAAGCTACTCTTTTCGAAGATATATCACGAGCCTAAGTATTTGGTTGTCATGACAACCAGATTTTTGCTTCAATCCTGATTCTGGTTAGATGAAGGGAAATTAGTGCTTGGAAGTGTAATGTAGATTGGGGTCAGAATATCTCGTGGTTGTCAACACGTCCATGCTGTCGCAATGATGCAGAAATGATTGATATATCAACCATTTCTCTGTCACAAGTGTCTTGATTTGGACAAGAAAAATTAATTTATTGGGACAGGATGTGGTTGTGTTTCGCAGTAATTAATTCAGAAATACACTTTAATAATTTCTCTGAACGGAAGCAACTACATATTCTGCAAGAACTGACTTTGTATCTATGTGTAATTAGATAATGACTTTATCAGTGGCGATACAAACTAAAAATATTTTGCTGAATCAGATAAGATATTTATCTCGTATATTTAGATACAAGTTTCCCAGTTTATACTTCCAACTGGTTAGTAGGATATTTTACTTTATATCACATGAATTTGAAATAAATAAAAATAGCTAATTATTTTTAAAATAAATTAATCTTTGCAATAGTAATAAGGATTAATTTTAGTATAATAGTGACGAAACAGGAAAACATTTTGTTGAATTAGATAAAAACATTTATTTACATATTTACATAAAAGTTTCACTGTTTTCGTTTCATAGAAACGATATTTTAGTTTTAAAAATGATTAATGATATATTTTATTTTATATCCCCTTACAATATTTATTTTTAAAAAATACAACTAGTATTGTTTATTATTTTTAAAAGCAAATTAATCTTTGAATTAGAAACTTATTAATTTTGATTTTATTTATGAAGCAGCAAATGAGGAGAATTTTATTGAACCAGATAAAGTTTAATGAAAAATTTTGCGATGTGCTTCACTATTTCAATTTCATACCAAAGAAATATTTTAATTTTCCAATTAGTTGACAGTAAATTTTCTTTTACGTCTAAAAAATTTCAAGTAGTTAATATTGTTCATCCTCTTAAAAAATTAGTTATTAAAATTAGAATTGTAGTTGATTTTGACATTATTAATGATGAAACAAATTAGAAACAATTTATTATAGCAGATAAGAAATTCATTGTTAAATTTAGATAAGTATTTCATTGTTTTCATTTTGTATTAAAATGTTTAATTTTTAAAACACACAGGTTTATTTGATATAAAGTAAAATATCTTATTTAATGTTCAATTAAATTAATGTAACTAATATTGTTTATCTATTTTCAAAAAATAATGCGTTAATAACAACTATAATTAATTAATTTAACAAAAATGGTAGGTAAGTCGAAATTTATCAGCTCAACTTATTACAAGATTTATTTAGCTTAAAATAAAGCAATGTTCTAAGTAATTTTTGATTTCAAGTGAAATTAAATGTTTATAATGCTCTTTTAGATAGTGATGATAATATAAATGTTCACAAACTCAAATTAAGAATATCTAATCTATATATTTAAAAAACCATTTTACTGTTTTTTTGATTTAAAAACGGTTTTGAAGACTTTAATGTTAAGATCATATGCATTTCACATATTTTTCCCTATTTTCTTGTTTATCGAATAGCATTTTTCACAAAATTATATATATATATATATATATATATATATATATATATATATATATATATATATATATATATATATATATATATATATATATATATATATATATATATATATATATACTTATGTGAAGCTCATTGAAATATGTTTACTTATGGGGAAATAATTATAAAAAATATGCAGAAATATATAAAGCTAGCTTCCTTTATTAAAATGATTCATATAAATGAATTCAAGCAATTGTTTTCATTAATCGGGTGATAACTCTTCATCATATAGCTTTTAATTTATTACTGAAATTCATTTGATATCAATTTATTCCGAAAATAACTTAAAATGTTCTATAAATCAGAGATTATTTCTTATATTATTATTGGTGCACATAAGTAATGGGTTACATCGTAAAATTTTTATTTTATAATTTCTCTTGTTATAATGATATTTAGTAACGTAATTATTTTCCATAAATATTTAAAATAATATTTTATATGCTTTAGATCCAATAGCGAAAATTTCTGCACAAGCAAAATATTGATGTTTTTATAAGATATTTTACAACTACATCAATATTTTAATTGTGCAGCATTTTTTCACAAATATATAAACTGCACAAAAATATAGACTTAAATTCTAAAACATATATCTCATTATATTTCATATCATTCAAATATTCATTTGTATATATAATTTCCACTTAAAATTTCAATAAAAGCAATTTGTATTTCTGCTGTCGAATGCAGTATCTAACAATACTTCATAAACAAGGAATCGCTACACCAGAAATAAACTAATGAGGATAAATCCACTCCGGATAAAATTACTCTGTTTGATCAACTTGCTCATCTCATGAGGAGAAGAGGGTAAATCCAAGCAGTCACTGGGGGACAGTTCCACAATTCGTGACAAGAGACTCCAGTAGGGTGTTGTCCTCAGCGGTGCCGAGATTAACGCGCCATAATTAGTGGTGGCAGTGGGTAATTAAAGAGAGTCTCATATTTAATTAAGCGACCCATAATGAGCGTGCCAGCTTTATCGGCACAATCCTTCTTCGTCTTTCCCTTCTCTTGAGAAGGGGTCGATATTTCGGAGCTGTTCCGAAAGGAGGGAAGGCTTGAGCATCTATTATTATCGTTTGTCTCTAAAGAGCTTTGATTTTTATTTTGAAGTGCAGTTCTCCCCTCTTTTACTTAAAATTGATAACAATATAGATATTGTTCTGATACTGAACTTTGGTTGCTGTAAAAAGTTTGTATTAGATCCTTTTTTTAGATTAATTTGAGATGGAGATAAATTTCCTGTCTTTAAATTTAATTTGTACATTGTGAGAATTGGTTATATATATTTTTGAGAAGTGAGAATTCAGCAATAATAATTTTGATGGAAATATTGATATTTAAATAATAAATATATGTTTTATAATCTCAAATTAAAGTTAAATCTGTCTAACTGGCTGCTAAAAGGCAAACAACCTAATCTTCTGTTGAACAACTCGCATTCTTAATACAGGCATAGATATTTATAGTGATAAAAACCGGGTAAACATGCATGAAGTTTAAGCCATAAGTTTCGATCGAGTTAGCCTTGTATGTGAAAAATAATCGAGGAGTTACAAGCAAATCAAACTAAAATTCTGAGCAGACTGAATAGAACCATGGTATAACATATGATTTTCTAACTTATAATTCTAAATTTTGTAAATAATTAAAGCTAAATATAACTTCTAAGTACTAATTTAGCTTTAAATTGGCTGAAAGATAAAGTTTTTCATTAAAATTTATGAACTTTATTGATACAATTCCATTATCTGTAAAACTTAATCGCATTTATTGTTTTCATCTTGTATGATATTTATTTAAACTTGGATTTTTATACAAACTAAAAACAGCACATTGGATACACATATATCTAGGTATCTTGGAAAATAAATTTATATATACATGCATACATATATATGCGTTACAAATTTAAAGAAATTTAAAATTTGTAAAGATAATTTCTATCTTTAAAAATGAATAATTTTGTTTCTTTCATTACAAGTATTTAAACAAATAGCAAAGCAACAAATAAGCATTAAATTCGAAATTGAACTTCAAAATCATCTATTTATTCAAAATACAGTTCCTATTTTATCATACATAATATCTTTTTTAATAAAAGAATAATATCACATATATTCAACACAGATAACTTACTGCAATCAATTCTACATAAATAACAATATAAGTAATAAAAAAATTTAAATCCAATCATTTGAAGATTATAATAGTCAAAGTTGTTATCTCCATTTGAACATCTATCATAAAGTTTAAATGATAACAGTTCTAATTTTAAAAATGAAATAATTTTGCGTAACCTATTTTTTGATAAAAAATATTAGATAATACTGTCAAGAAATTAGAAGTATTTGATAGCACAGTAATCAATCACTCTGAGCCACCTGTTTTATGTTTAATAATCCCAATTATAATATTTTTTTTATTTTCTACTTCACTCTTAATGTATTGAAATTATTCTAAATTTTTCGCTTGGGATTCTTAAGATACCATGTCCAAAAACCCCTTCCCCGTTGCAAACAAGGTATTTGATAAGGAAACAAGATCCTCATTTACGTCATCATAGGAAACTCATTCTCGGAACACCCCTCTATTAGCCGTGTCATCAGGGGGAGGGAGGATTGCGGGGCTTCCCCGTAATCCAGTTATGTGTCGTCTGCCTGAGGTGACGAACACTGACGTCCCTGTCCTATCTCGGTTGATCATCGGCTTCCGGAATGGTGCCATTCTCGCAATTGGAATTGACATTCCTCATGCATCTGTGTGTTGGGGGTCGGCGATCCTGGCAATTGATATATCTTTCTTTAGTTACATTTCACCCTTTCAGGGTCACCGGGAAGGGGAGAGATCCTTCCGGATGACAAGCTCCTCTCGAGTTTCGATTCACGATGGTATCGCACACCAGAATTACTTTAACATACATCTCTTGTACTCTGATATCTATTCAACTAAAATCGGCTAAATTTTCATTTTCATAAATTATGTGAATATAAGATCTAAGATATTAAAAATTATTTATAAAAATGAAAAATAAATTATTGTTTGTATTATATAATAATAAAAAAGTATAACACAAATGATTTATATACTTCAATGCATTGATTAATCTCACATTTAAATCGATGAATAAGATAATTTTTTGTGAAATTTATAACTAAAAATTTTTAATTTTTTTTTTTAGATTTATGATCCAAAATGATTTTAGTAGTGAAGGAAATCGTTAAAAATTTTTGAGTTGCAATATTTTTCAGAATTCAAAATTTCTCGAATTTAAATTTCGCTTCAATTTACTTTAATGTTTTCTATTTATATAAACCGAATATTGCCATAAACATTTTTTATGTTTATTTATTATTAATCATATTCAAAGTTAGTTCAATATTGTTGTTGTAATTCCAGAATTTCCATCATTAAAATAAATAATTTTTTTTATCAAAACTAGTTTGCTTCTTTAATTGATTTACTTTCTTAAGGCATGCTGCCTTTCCGATTTATTCTTCTTCTAAAATATAAGGTTACTGAGTACAAAATTTTGGGTATTGATATCAGCGGAAAATATATCTAATTTTTTTTAAGAATTTTTTTTTCTGTTTACTCAGTGAATAAAAACAACACATTCATCTTTCAACGAATGCAACAAATCTCCTGACCCTGTAATCATATTTTAGAAATCAAGTATCATTTTTAGAGTTTTTTTAGCTTATTTTGTTCTTTTATTTACACTGCAAAGTGATAAGAAACTCCGATCAGATTAAATTCCTTTGACACAGAGCTGTCATTTTATTTTCAATGAAAAAGATGTTTTATCAAGAAAGAAAGCCTTTGTTTTTCAGTTGTACCGTGATTCTCACCAAAATTTAGTTTCTCATGAATATATATTTTTATCATTATAAAGAATTATTTCTTTAATAATTGTATTAGAGTGATAAACAATAATTATACTTAAAAATAATTTGAAATTTTATTCCAAAGATTTAAAATTCTGAAATGAGTTTAAAGCTTTAATTTCACACTCCTGAATTTCGCTTTTTGCAATAAAACTTTATAAAAAAAAACTTTAGAAACTATTATTGTATAAAATAATTTTTAATGCTTATTTTGTAATGAAGGACTGTAATAATCGGGGCAACCGGGATTTTAATACATGGGCCAACTTTAAAAAAATCATTTATTAGTTCTTATATTTTTATGATGCAGACAATATCAAGTGTAACATATCCATACAGAATTTGAAGCCATAAATAGCAAAAAATTCATGTCGTTTCTGTTAAAAAATGATACATTAATTAAATTGTTTTTTTTTTCTTTTCAAAAACGCATTCCATTATTCTCATGTGTTTCCTTTGAAGTCTGTCTCATTTCATAGATTCCAACATGCAATATGGTATGCGTCACTATTTTTGAAATATAGAATTGCAATATTACATTTCAGTAATCCGCAAAATTACCAAATTAATAAAAATAAAATATCAGCAATAAAACATTTGTACACTTTCCAATGTTATAGAAAACGACACTGTAAATATATTGCATTCAAGTTTGTCACATTGGGATATTTCTGAAAACTAATCTTGATCACAAAAATTTAGTTATATGTATCTTGAACAGATTAAAATTATACAAAATAATGTGGTTACTTTTTCATCACTGTCCTGTCCTTTTCCTTTGTTTAATCTAACATTAAAAATTACACATGTATTGATTCCATTGCTTAAGAAAGGAAAGATGGCTGAATGACATAAATGTTTACACCCTACACCTTACTACTAAATACTTTTTTACTTACCATTAATAATAAAATATTTTAAAAGAGTACATGAAATAAAATGTGTGAAATATTTTAATTTTCAATAAAACTGATTCAGGAAATTTTGCTATACTACTTACTCAGTTCTATTCACTACATCTAAAACCCAACGGGTTTAGTTTTTCTCAGTTATTTCATTTGTTTATTATGAGCACACAATTGCTATAACATTTTCTAAAAGTTATTAGAAAGACAATTAATTAAATTTTCAACAAATTGTATTTCAATTGAAATTTAATAACTTTAAATACTCAAGAAAATATTTAAAAGAAAATATTAGTTCTGAATTTACAACTTTTTAAACTGACAAAAGACAGAATCAACCGGGATAAAAATTTAAGTTTCATTATATTACGTTGTAAAATTTTTTAAGTCAGACATTTTCGATTTCCCATTCACTGAGGGAGTTGAGAAGAATTGAATTTGAAAATGCATAGATTAATTTTTCACATTTACTATTTTTCATTAGATATACCAGAAAACACGCTTTTTAAGTTTATGAATATATATATATATATATATATATATATATATATATATATATATATATATATATATATATATATATATATATATATTTTGAAGATGATAACTTTTTTTAACTTAGCAACCTTTTTAATAATTTTATCATTTATCAATTTCTTATTATTTTAATTCTTTTAGAAATCATAACGACAGAAGTTTAAGTCTGAAAAATCAATTACTATTGTACACTTTCAATTTGTTTCTTTAAGACACAGTCTGACAATTTCTTGTTTCCAATTTTGGCGAAATATTACGTAATAGTTCTTACGTTTAAAGAAATGAAACGATATTATATTATCAAGCTTGTCACTCTACCTGATTTTCAGAATTTCTCTCTTTTTTTTTCTTTTACATAAAAAATCGTCGGAATGTGTCGCCTACTATTCTCGTGAGATTCCCTACAACACGTCTGGAGTGAAAGGATAACCGCAACGCTAGACTGCTCTCGTCCACCCTTGGGGCGGTCCACCCCAGGAGCAGACGAGAAGCGTTTTTTTATCGCAGAAAAAAGAGAGGTCGTGGAGTATATAAAAACTGAAAGTGTCAAAACATATCCACCCCCGCGGGAACGATTAAATCTTTACTCGGGGTGGAATCTGTGGAAAAATAGCAAGACGGTCTTTTTTCGGGGGTCTTTCTCAAGACAAATGGGTGCAAAAAGTTCTGAAACCTTTCATTCTGTAAAGGAAATAAGTTTTGATATGCTTAATTTGTTAATTAGAAAAATATTCATAAGAATAATAACTGTTATTTTATCATCACTAAATAATAGCAGATTTAATTAACTTGCCATTATTAATGGTAATAATGGCAAGAAATGAAATGGTAAAAATTAAGAATCAAATTTTGTAATATATAGCCAGAAATTTTTAAACAAGCAATTTTAAATTAAAGATTAATAAATGAATAAAGTTTTGAAAATAGTTTACTAACTTTTTAATTTAATGAAATGTTTGTGATAAATATTTAATTAAGAAATAAGTGTACATACTTATTTATAGATTTTTAGATTTGAATATAATCATATTTCTGTATTTGAGCTTTCATTCTTTCAGAATTATTTATTACATTCTGTATGGGTGATAATTGAGGGTTGAATAACTATAATTAATAGTTTAATTGTATATAAAGAGTTAGTGCTTTTATAACTAATTACTAAGTAAAGTAACTAGTGTATGTTTTATTAAATATTTTCACATTTGAAAACATCATTTCTATGAATTTACGCTGTATCATTGAAAAGTATTTACAACGCAACATCCCATGATTTTAAAATACCCTTTTATTTATTTAAATGTTTAAAGTTATTATATAAACTATTCTTATAAACTTTTATCAATAAAAAGTAATTTTTTTAAAAATATAAATAAGGTTAAATTATTATAGATATAATTTTTTACGGATAGAAATGTATTAGAATTTCTTAAAACCTTCATATATATTTGCATTGATAACTATTTTATAGCTAACTACTTTTAATAAATTTTTATCAGTAAAAATACTTTTATTGATAAAATTAAAATAAGTCCGATGTGTGTAAATGTGTAGTTAAATTTCTTTTATTAAATACTTGAATTAATTATTTAATGAAATTAAATAACTCAAGAAAATGCAAAATTTATTCACGAAGTTATTTTCAATTATATTTGCATTCTCGTTTAACTGTTGTTAAATCAGTGTAATGATCAAATTAAGATTTTTAAATTGAAGCACATTATCCAAATGTATTTTTTCTTACTATTAGATGATATCAGAGGATTAGGTAAAGTACTTCAGAGTAATACTATCAGATGTACTTTCCCAAAATTTTTGCTTTTATCATTTTTACAGGAATTTATAGTTTACATGGATGCATAATAATAAATAAATTAAATTATAGATAACAAATGCAAAATACTGTGCCAAATTTTGTAGAATTAAATATGTACCGCATTCTTTTCTTTAATCAAGTACGTAACATATTATAATTGTTTTAGAATATCTTTTTTATTTCAAAATGAGCTTAATTTCATAATACTGTAAGGTAACAGGATCAGGAATTAAACAGATTACACTCCCTCAATTTTGTAACGCATCCCCAATTTTCACCGCGACCGCAACTGACGTGTTACGTTCCGACGGGAGTGAGTGAAGTATCGTACTCTGGATTTATCTTTTTTCGTATCAGTGTCGCAAAGGTGGCGAGGGAGAACTAGCCGAATTTTTTCATTCTTTATTAGGTGATACGTTTTTGATATATTTTTTCCTCGTCCACCCCCACTGCCGAGGCTCGCGATAAGAGGGGTCGGGCAAGCGAAGAATCATTCAGTCGCGGTGCTTTCTTTATCTCTAAGGAGCAGATGCCCTGAAAAAATTCAAACGATCGACAACAAATTATGACATCCCTTTATACAAGTTCCCGATTATCTTTTAGTGTCGTCGGAAGAATAGTCGGTACCTTTGATGCTTGATTTTTTTAAGCACTCCCACCCTTTTCTAACTCTTACGTTCTGCTCTGGGAATATAGTGTTTTTTAACTTTTCCTCCCTTTTTCTAAGTGGATCTTATTTTGTCGGTTTTTCTTGCTGATTTTCCACGGTAATCATGATAACAAGCACCTTTTTTTTACCATTTTTATACAGTATATTTGTATTGCCGCAGCCAAACTGAAATAAAAATGTGAAAAAGTTAGAAAGGCATAAATTTTCCTTAAGTATTAATTCTAAAATTTCATGTGTATTTTATTATATATCATGTACTAGGAAAATTAAAGAATAATTTTCAATAAAAATTTGCAGAATATGACAATTATTTTTCCAACTTATATTATCTTAATATCTGACTATAGATTTTTGAAATTAAATGATTCCAGTAGATCAGAAAATTTCTTTTTAAATGCTGTTAAATTTTCGTTATCTTGTTCACAATGATATTCCTTGTACTATTTAATCTGGTTAAAAATCTGCTTACTGTGAAGTGCTTATTTTCCTTTTTATTTCTTAAACTGTTTAATATTGGAAAGAAACTGTTTAATTTTATTTTTCCTAAATTTAAATTAGGCACCATAAAATCATAGAGGCTCAAATGTGTAGAATATTATTAAAATTTCTTCTCTGGATGTAAATTTTAAATATTTGCAACAATGTGATTTTACTACGAGAGGTTAAAAAAATAAATATTAAGATAATAATTTTAATCTCCAAAATAAAATCAGCATTTGTTTTCCATTCCATATTATTATTCTAGATTGATCAGCAGCTAATTTTAAATGATAAAGATAATTAAAGAATATAGTAAAATACATATTAATAGTGTCTTCCAAATAGATATCCAGTAAAGCTATATACAAGTAGACGCTGTGTAGTAAAATTTGTATATTTTAATTTTATTTTAAGAATAATTTGAAATATTATTTATTATTTTTTATAAATGAGATTTTAAACAAACAATTAAAAGTTAATGCAATGTAAACCAAAGTAATGTATTTTTTACATTAAATATACAATTCAGATAATTTTACTCGAGAATCATGAATGTTTAATCTTGGAATGCTTCTCCTTTATGAAAAAGAACCTTAGCTTAATGTTTCTTTTCTTTTGGATGTCTTTGTTATACAGTGTGAATTATCTCACAAATGCACTTTCCACCATTTTTTATACTTTATTTATGATTTTTTTCAATGCACGCAAATTTTTATAATTTTTTATTTCATGTGCAAATACAAATAAATGTTTAAATTCTTTGCAGGCAATCCGATGCACCTCATCTAATTGTTCTTGTGAATGTTTCTCACCTTGCAAAACTCGAATCCGAATGTGTGATGGCTGCGGTCATGGCTGGGTCAGTCACGGTAAGTGGACATTCTCTCATTCCGCATAACATTATAACAAAGTTTACAGGTTGGGTTATGTTAAGCAAACATGGTGCAAATGGGAATTGTTTCTGAGATTCTTTGTCAATATTTCCTCTGAAAGTATTTTTGGAGCTTTCAAAAAACTAATTGCAGTTAAATTGATGACAAGATTGGTATCTTCAAATATTTAGGACAATACGTGCTAAACAGTACGCTGCCCTATGCATTAATCTGGCTTTGGATTGCTTTGAAAAAATGGTGAACTGTTATCAAATAATGGTAAGATTTGGAATTTTCATCTTTAAAGAGTTTGCTGTCTTGCGTTTGCTTATAAAACCATTTTTCAGTGGAGTAAAATAATGATAAAGCTTAGAGCTTGTATCATTAAGGAGAATAGGCTATTAACAATATTTTTTGCTTCATGTTCATGTTTGAAAAATTATTCTAAAAAATAATGGAAATTTTTTATAAAATATTTACAAGATTTCGATCCATTACCATAAAGTAACTTGGTTTATTACAATTCTTATCTATATGATATTTTAGTTTATAATTGCTTTAAGAATTAACTGTAATAAAATATTTAGATTCTTGTTATTTCATTAGAGTTCACTTTTATCAATTTGAATCCTGTATTATTAACAATTCTTGTTCATATAATATTCAGACATAAGATTATCTTTAAAATAATTGTTAAGTAATGTAACAATATCCTTCTGACATTTATTATTTTTAGCGAATCTGTCTGTTTACAATTCTTTCATGTGACCAACCTTTGATTTTTTTTAAAATGATTTTTGATTATAATAAAAGAATATGTTTATTTCATGGAGTTAATCTGTATTTTTGGAACCTGGAATATAAGCAATTTTTTCATGTGTAATATTCAAACCTTAAAGTGCTCTAAAAATAAATTTAGACTGTAGAAAAACAATAGCAAAATGCTTTAAGGTCTGTTAGTTTTAGGGAATCCGGTTGTTAACAATTCCTGTATTTGTAATATTCAGGGTTGTGATTGCTTTTAAAATTTGTTAATTGTAATAAAATTGGCTATTTAGTTTGAAGTTGTTTCAGCAATATCAGCTATTAACCATTCTTGCGTGTGGGATATGCAGGTCTAGGCAAGATCATTAAATGAATTACTATAAATAAATGTAATGATATCTTAAATTACACTTTGAAGTGAGGAATTTTGTATATTTCAGTAAAATTATACCTATTACAATATATATATATATATATATATATATATATATATATATATATATATATATATATATATATATATATATATATATATATATATATATATATATATATATATATATATATATATATATATATATATATATATATATATATATATATATATATATATATATATATAAATATATATATATGTGTGTGTGTGTGTGTGTGTGTGTGTGTGTGTGTGTGTATAATTTTAGTAAAATTATATTAATATAAAATAATTAAATATAATCCAGTAAATATCCTTAAAAAATTAATCATTTAGAAATCATAAAAATTTAATCATTAGAATCCAAGAGTTCATTTAGAAAACAGTGAATTTCTTTTATTGTTATTCATTTTAATCATTATAAATTTTGCTATGAAAATTTTACTGGAAAATTGAGTTTTATAATTAAGAGATGTAAATAATAAGAAATAAATGTTAAGAGAAAAAGGAAAATAAAAAATCTATAGATTTATAGTAATATAAAAACTATATGTTTTAAAAACAACTTGCATAAGTTTCAAATTTATCTTTGTTATTAAATGGTAATTTCATTTTTATGTTATTATTTTCCTGTTATTTAAATGCGTAAGTTTACATCGAAACATAAAGGAAAATTTGGTTAAATCATTTTAAAATTTCCTAGTTGGATTTCATATGGTCAAATTTCTAAAACCTTAAGTATGCCTAAAATTAACTAAAAATTTAAAACATTTAAATTAAATATACAGTAATTAAAATTTTTAGTTTATTTAAACATTTAATAAATTCAAGTTCCTAAATTATTTCTATTTAAACAATTGTTTCGGTTCATAAATTGTATAAATTATTAGTGAAAACCATTAGGTAGTTAAAAAAAATTAGAAATTTATCCGCTGTTAAAAAAAACTCTTTCAATATATGTAAAAATATTGTATATTTTTTTAATTTTGTGTGTGTGAATCCTAATATCATTTATATTTAAAATATATCCTGCAATTTTATGTATTTCTGTTTATTTTTTAAATATCAAGTTTCTTTTGAAGCTCAAAAAAAAAAACATAATTTTCTCTCAAAGAGAAAAGCTCTAGTAAATATGCGTAGTTAAAAATACAATTCTAACGTAATTAAGGTTTAAATGTTAAGAAATAAGTAAAATGTCTTTCATTTTTATTAATATGATTGCACTTATCAAAATGTTTTTGACTAGCTCATTTTTTACATTTCTACTGGACTAATCACTCCTTTGTTGTTCAAAATGTAATCACACACACACACACAATCAGCAGAATATTCTTCGTTTCCTAATTTTTAATTTGTTAGAGCAAAATACTGATTAGTTTATTTAAGCAAACTACCTTAAATTTTCTTGAAACATGATTATAGTAATAAAAACATTTGTTCTCTCGTTATTGATTTTTTTAAATACATTTTCAAGAAAATTTCTTCAACTTTTAGTGTTGTATATTGCGAAATATTTTTTGTACGCTCGCTTCTTAGTCGAAGTCAATTTACATCTATGTCTGTGAAACACTTTTATACTTCAAATAAAGATTTTTTGTGCAAAAAAAATATCATAACAGAATTTTATTGCATTCTAGATACTGTAATCCTCAGAGTTCAAATGTGTGGAAGTAAAAAGAGAAAGCTGAAATTTATCCTAATTAATATTTTATGCTAATGAGGGTCTGATATTTGGATGACACATCATAAAATTTTATTGGTGTTTTTCTCAAGCATCTGCTTATTTGCTGTGAATTTTCTGGGAATAACAATTACATAAGAAGCGTGTTAATCCTCTGATCTAGCAGCCACTTAAAGAAGACGAGAAAATGCTATCGCGTTTTTACAATTGCGTGTCGCCATCTTTCATGTTTTCTTTCGCCGCCTAGAATTTTCATTAACCGCAATTAATACCAGACACAAGAAGAGGGTTCAAAATGCCCATGCTTCGGGGCGTCTTAATCCGCAGCTTACAACAATCTATCGCCAGCCACCCAACTTCATTCATTTGGATGGATATCTTCTTCCTCATTTTTCAATCGTTGCGGAAGGTCATCACTGTGTGTGTGTCTAATCCGGTAGCTACAGCTGTAGTACTAGATAGTGGATCCGAGCGCCCAAACAGCACGCAAGCACCAAAGAATAAAGCTGTTCTTAAATCATCTTGTATTTTCTTTCGTGTTGCGTTGAGGCGAAATTTCTTTCGTTATTTTATGCATCCATGCAATTCCAATGTTAAAATTTTCGGTACTTTTGTGTTATCAGGACTGGGATTAGATATCGCCAAATCCCCTTCATTTGGCGGAAAACTCGAAGCATTAAAATAATCGCCACTGTATTTTGGATTTTCAGAATCATTATATAAACAAATATGAATTAACTTTGTGAAACATTATTCTGATTAAGAAATTTATGACGTAATAGGAAATTCGTGAAAATTCTAACAAAATATTTGGTGATAAATCTAGAGATCCAAACAAAAAAGTACTTTAATTCTTTTTAGGGAAAAGCTTTTATTAGTGAACTTTTATGCTTGTGATTATATTGTACAACTGGTATGATAAAGTAATTTCTTTGTTAAGATGTAGATTTCTTTTTGATTTTTCAAGAATTACATTCTTAAACCTTTTACCCATTTAGACTTGGATTATGTCTTTTACTTATTAATTAATGAGTTTTTGTTTTTTCATGCTTAGTTTTTGCTGAATTTCCTTAAATATTATCATGATTTAACAAGGCAAAGTTATAATGTGTGATCTATAATCAATAGTTAATAAATCTCTATCAGGAGTCAACCTACCCCATTTATTTCGATGGAAATTTTCGTTCTCAATTTTTAACCTTTGAATAAAATCCCCAATATTAAATCTCAAGCTTGTACTTGATATGGATTGAAATGTCCAAACACCTAACAAGATTAAAGAAAAGTAAAAATTTTAAGTCCCCTTGAATTTTCTTTCATTTTGCATTGAAGTGATTATATTTTATGAATTCTTTCTACTTCAGTTACAAAATTATATTTTGTTCTTTCTGATGAAATATTTTTAAGAATTAACATCCTAATATTTAAGTTGATGGGGGAGTAGACAACACCATGCAAAATCTTCATTTAATAATAGATTTTTCATTTTCTTTTAGATTTATATTGATAATTATTTTATAAAATTAAGCTCGCAACATGTATAATGGAGACCTAAATATTAGGAGACTTAATAGATATTATTCTTATTCACGTACCTCTAAAAAGAAAGCCGCTCGACTTGTCTAGTGGTCAGTGTGCCTGACTGCAGATATGGAGGTCCTGGTTTCGAATCCAGGTTAGACGTAGTTTCTCTATCCATCCTGTTTTTGTCCTCTCCTTGTATGAATGATTTATGAAAGGTTGCCTACTCTATAAACAGGTTCCTATGACATGTGTATACTCAGGAAATTTGACTCCACTCCAAAATATGGTTCAGTTGGAAAAGAGGAGCAGCGCACCCCATAATGCCAGCCTGGTTAGCACAAGGCAGCAACAACTAAAAAAAACTTGAAAAATCCTTAATGTTATTCATAGATGCATTCAAAAATTTTTCTTTATTTAGGAAACACAATAGGATAAAAATTGATAAATAATACAATAACAATAAATTTTTAAAGTACTGAAGTTCTAAATAAAATGCTAAAACTTAATCAGTATTATGAAATTTTTATTTTATTACTTACTTATTTATATACATTTTGTTTTAAAGTAGTTTTAAAGAAGGACATTACTTTTGAAATTTAATTGCATTGTAAGCAATTACCAGATAATTTCTGCGTAAATTTGTTATTTGAATATTGAAATTTGATGTTATGTAATTCATTTTAAATTATATAATAAGAATGGATATTAAATCAAATAATTAAAAAGTATTTCTAATTAAATATATTGTGTTTATAAAATTAAATTATTCCAGAAGTTTATAATTCTTTTTCCCTTGCATTTTAAATAAAGAGTTTGAGAAAAAAATTTTAAAATTTTTTTGAGTTGGAAAACTGTTTTAAAATATACTTGAATCCCCGAACTTTTTATTATTCTCCTTTTAAGCAAGGAGGATTAAGAAAATGTTTAATTATAGAGCTTACTGTACAAAAAATACATTAAGTAAAGAAAGCCAAAAATCTTCTGATACTAATAAAAAGGACCCAAATGTGAGTCGGATAGGTATTAACTTGCTCAGGTTTTTACCTTCAACCTTCTTTTATAGCAGTTTGTATTTTTTTCAGTTCGTATCTTTGTACTTTTATAAATGTATCTGTTTCCCTTCCAGTGCTTAATCCCAGGTTTCTTAATAAAATTTATTTCCATCTTAAAATTTGTTTTTATCACCAATCTCGAAGGATCAATTAAGAACCTTGGGGGGAAGTTGGACACAACTAAGCCCCTTTTAATGATGACCTTGTAGTAACCCTTCTCCAAAGAGCCCCTATACCCCTACCTGATTTGCATAAAAGTCGTCGGGGTGGTCGGCAGCTAAGCATTGATGCGCTTACGGGATATCGATGCGGTTGTCTTTCCGATATCTATATCCCAAAATGGCATTTTCCCATTACAGTCTCAATTCATCTCTTCAGAAGGTGACCTGGATTGAAGTGCCTCCCCTAGAAAATCCAAAATTTTAACCACCTTGAAACTATGCAGTGAGAGTAGAGAGAAAATGGAATTTTTTCCCTATCATTTCAGTTTCCCCCTTTTTTTCCCTGCCTGTTAAAGCTGCAAAGACTGAGAAGATGAGTGTCTCCCTGGTGGACAATCTGACAGGGCATTTTCGGAATTCAGATTTATCGCGGCAGGGCCACGTGCAAATCAATTTTTTATGCAGTTGTGCTCGACCCTCCTTTACCATCCCTTGTTCTTCCGCATTTCGAGCAGAGATGGATAGAGAGTCAGCCGGTGTCGAAATTGACAGAGAGTGCTTTTCTCGAAAGTCTTTCCCGTTTCACATTTATTTATTTTTCTCCCACATTTAAGTCCTTGCATTTTTTTCCCTCTCCATCCTCCAACTCTGTCCCTTAAGAGATGCGTCGAGAGGACTTAAAAACCTATACATCCTCTTCGTATTACCAGCCCCTCGTCGTTGGTTTAAGATAGACTCGCTTTCCCTTTTTTTTTCTTTTCCCTTTCGGAGTAGGGGGTGGAAGTTACACGCTGTCTATCCGAGTCCAGGAGAAATGGATGTACTATTTTTTTCCTTGATATCCCCGCTACTAGAGAAAAAGGAGTAGCGTGTATATGAAGGTTCCATAGTTTAAAGCTGTAGTAGTGGTTTCGGTCCTCTTCCACGCGGCTTAATGATTTCGCTGGAGGATTTTTCTCTTTCCTTCTTCAGACTACTTTGTGGTCTGAGGGACAGGGAAAATTTTTCCATTGTAGGGAAAAACAGGAGAAGCTAGACCCTTTTATCTTCAGCTCTGTTAAAAACGAGCAAGGATAAGGGATTATTTTCCCAGTATTTTTTTTTTTCGCCTGGAACAAGCTATTACTTCCTCCATCTTTTTTTCTAAAATATAGTTTCAAGACAGTCATTTTCTTACACTCTTAGTCTTTCTTTAAATAAGATTTTCTTCGAGAATTTGATATTAATGAGAGAAAAACATGATGTATTCATGGGAAATCATGTGACTTTTTCACCTGTTCAGTTTGAAGAACCTATGTGAAAAAAATTATATTGTACGGTAAAAAATGCAAATCCCAATTGAGATAGATTTGATCAATTGGTAAAAATATTAGTTAGATAATGAACACATAAATATGGCTTTGCCACATAAATATAATATCTTAAATTTTAAATATAGTCTACAGATGTCTGTAAAGAATTCCGCTTAGGGAACAGTAGTAGCATTGGTTTCGTAAATATGTTAGCCAGAACCAGTATAAGCATTCACTTCTGAAGAATTTCTTGCTCTTAAAATGCATATGTAAAAAAACTATTTAAATATCAAATTATTAATATATTGTATATATCAATATATTCTATAAAAGCACTCATTTGGAAAACTGTGTTTCACTTCATGAATTTTGAGTTATTAGAAGCTCTTTTCCCGTTGATCACGAAAAGATAATTATAAGCTTAAGGTATTTGATTTATTAGAAGGATTTCAGTAAGCCTGCTGGCTTAGTGGTAGAGTTTCACGCTCCCAAAGCACAGGTCCGAGGTTCGATCCTCGGGATGGGCAAGGTCGACTTAGCTTTTCATCCCTTCAGTGGGTCGATAAAATGAGTACCAAGCCTGCTTGGGAACTGAACACTTGGGTTTCGCGTTAGGCTGACCACCTAATCGGGACATATGCTTCGCACCGCAGGGTCTTTCAGTCACGAAAACAGAGATGGGAATTGTTGGCCTTGGCCCACAGCTTGCCACAGAGTTTAGTTTAGAGAAGGATTTTAACCACTTTATTTAAAATATATTTAAGAATTATTAACTTCTAAATATATATTTATTAAGTATTTATATTGGAAGATAAGTTAAAAATTGTAATAAGTATTTGCTAACTGTATTTTTATGTATTTGTGCCTTTTCCCGTCAATTGTGTTTCGTTTAAATATTAAATTTTCTAATTTATTATCAAATCTTATTAGAATATTTTCCTCTTATTTTGACTTCAAAGATTTTATGATATGTTTTAAATGTTTCCAATTATGCATACATTGAAAACAACAATGGATAAATATGATTACTGTATTATTATGTATTTATATCTTTTATTAACAGCTAACAAGTGTAATTAGCTTAAATTACTCTTTCTCAAAGATATTCTTGAGTAGGATAATTTCAAAGCTATATATAAACATTACAAAGTAATTCCCTCTCACAACAAGAATAATTCCTACTATCTTAAGAAGCATTCTTTCAGTTTGTATTTATGCTTTAAACTGCTCAGTTGTGAGAGTCAGCCAAAAATTTCACAAAATGTATGAAAGTCCTTTGCCGTTCTTTTGTTCCAAAAGAAAAATTCTACAATTGCACTGATAAAAAGTCTGTTCGTGCATTTGTATATACAAAAAATAAATAAATAAATGGAAGAAAAATGACTGAGGTCGGAAAAGAAAAATTATCCGGCTTCCTCGGAGCCGATTATCCTGACCAGGGCGGCAGCTCTGGCACGAGAGGAAGGCTAATAAACGTGTCCTTTTCTTCTTCCTGTTTTCTTGCGGGATGGCAGAAGGTAGGGAAAGTACCTGGTGGCCCACATCGATTGCTTCTTTTCACTTGCTTCTTGTAATAGATGTCTCTGGCCGCCAAGTGTAATTAGGTCCTGGCCGTACGAGTCTTCCTCTGCCTAGACACTTTTCGCGTGCGAAATTTTCGGCAGGAAGGGACCCACCAATTGCTGATCCAGCGTTCTTTGTAGGTTAGGAAAAACTACTGGCTTATTACGGTTCCGACAGTAAGTGACATGCCAGAAATTGAAATTTGCATATTTGTTATGCAATTTGGATATGGTACTGTCACATCACTTTTTTAATGAATCTACTAACTCAGCATGTTAAAATGCAGGAACACGTGAAATTTTTGGAAAATATTGTTGGGATTTGTGTGTATGTGTGAATAATCCTTTTTATTCTGAATAATTGATTCACAATAATTTTCTTCAATATTGAAAAGGATTGCCTATAACAATACCTTTCAGTACTGACTAAATATAAATGGTTACCAGTACATAAGTAATTTTAATGTTCATAATCATCAAATTTATATGATCCAAATAAAAAAAGAATTACCTAATTAAATTTTAACAAGAAAATTTAACTTATGAAAATTTTAAAAAAATGTTTATTTTCTATAAAATATTTCATGTAATACGAAAAATATGCAATTGATAATTATTATTTTCCTCATAACGATATATTTATTCATTAATTTGAAGTCTAATTGTAAAAATATTTTTATTACTCTGCTAAACAAGAATAGAGTTATTTCTTGTGTTTTTAATCAAAAGTAACAATGTGTTAGAAACACTTAGTCATGACAATTATTTCTTTAAATATTATTTTTAAAGATTATTTATAATTATTTTTTCTTGTTTAAAATATCATTTTTAATAAATATTTTTTATAGTGTTCTCTAGTTATTGTACTATTTCTTAAGAAGATTTTCGACGTTGCCTTAACTTATTTACAACAATAATTTATATATAATTGTATATTAATTCTTAAATTTTTATTTTTTATTGATATTTATTTTAATGTTATTTTTTATTCGCTTTAATATTTTTAGATATTTATTAATTATCTCTATTTTTAATTTGTAACTTTCCTTCTGTAAAGCTTATTTGTATTTATTGCTTAGTCCTACTTTTTACATATGATAGAATTTTTTAGAATATTACTCTGTAATACAAATTTTCTTTTAATCATTTTTGAATGATTCTTCTCATAAATAATTCATTAACAATTCCAAATGAGGCAGCTTCCTATTTAACTGATTTTCGTGTTCAATATTATATTATATACAATATTTATTATATACAAATATATTTATTATACATATAATATATTATATTATATATTATTATTTAATTTTTTGAGTAGAACGCTTTTCCAATATTACGAAATGTAGAGCAAATGTAAGCCAGGATATTGTTGCAAATCCCAGAAATCAGGATCAGGATAATTTCCTTTGAGAAACAAAACTTTTTTGAAAACATTTCTTCATAAAATTTGGAACATTATTTTTCATCATTCTTTAATTGCCAGCAATTGTATGATAGCAAAAATATTATACACTTAAAAAAATTATGTTAAAAATAATTACAGAAAATTTTAATTTACAGGGGAAGAAAAATTAATGATTCCATTATAAATTGCAACTCATAAAATGTAAGAAAAAGATGTGGTAAATTTTAGTCCTGACATTATAAGCAATCTAAATATAGTGCACATCAATCCATACATATTGTTGCACGACATTCCCACGTGCATCAAGAATTGTTAGACTGATCTCAAGCAAATGAATGTGCTCATTTTTTTGGTCTACAAAAGAACAGGTCTTCAAAGGCTTCTACGGACCAAACAGTTTTGTTCAACAATTCTTTTGTTGTTGGTTCGATAATGCCCTGTGTGTCTTGCTCAAGAAGAGAAAAGTATGAGGTCGCTGTCCTCGAAAATTGTCTTCTCTTCAAATATAAGTTAGGTCCTGAGCGACATTCTCCGGTGATTTTTCCTTTTCAATGAATTCTCCCAATGGAATTGTGCGGCCAAGTGTGCTGTATGTATTCCGATTTTCTCTCTCCCGAAAACCTCCCTACGCTCTGCTTTTAATCCAGCAAGAGGGAAAGTCCCTTGGATTTTCCTTAAAAGACGAATAATGGTCTAGCTATAACTTCGGGGGCTGTATTCGGGTAGGGGAGTCGATTTATTTTGTTCATCTCTAAGTCTCTACCTTGATGTCGATAACCTGGGTGGTCGGCCTGACCTGCAGTTAATTTAGTATGCTGTGTAGAGGGCTTTTGGAAAAAGTACAAGTGAGATTATTTATTATTGTGCTAGAATAATGGTAAGAAAGATCCGGTTGAGTAATTGTGAACAGGGTGATTTCAGACGATTTCTGCTAAGGTTCTCACTTTCGTTTATTTTATCGCTTGTTATTTATCATGAATATTCTATGAAAACATAAATTTCATAAGTATTTTTATTATAAATTAAAGATAAGAAGAAAGATAATTTTAGAGATTAATGTTGCATAAACTTTTAAACTTCTATAGAATATTTTTATGGAAGTTTTCAAATTTCATAATGAAAAGCAATTTTAGAATTAATAATAAACATATAGAAATAGCAATATATAAGTTTTGATATTCCTTCTACCTGAAATAATTAACTTAATATCTAAATATAAATTATATCTTTATTAGCAAAATGGAGAATAATTTATATGGTACAAAACATTACAAAAATTTTGATCAAAATCAATGTTTCATGAGATTTGTCATATGGTACCTTGATTTGCTTCCTTGAAGTTATTAATGGAGCTAATTATTAGAAACTATAGCTTCTTTTCTAATATCATCCGTTGATTAAAGTCAATCACTTAATTTTCACAGTGAGTTCAATTAAAATATAAAACCTTTCCCCTTTTTTAAAAAAAGGTTGCTATTACGTTATGTTAATTGTAAAATAATTGAAGAGTACATCGAAATGAATATATGAATTTGAAGATATACTTCTAAAAATGTCAGGTTTTATGATATCACATTCATCCACTGTGAAAAATAAAACTTTGGACAAAAATTCAAAGGTTATAGAAAAATTTTAGAAAAACTAAGAAATGCTTCATCATTAATTATTGAAGTATTATTAAATCATTGAAAATCCATAAATAATTTAAGCCTTCACATTAAAAATTAAGAGCAATATTTTTAATTTATTGTTTAAATTAATCTAGTTTTTTTGTATTAAATGTTCTGCATTATATATTTCTTTTCCTATTGCTATGGGATAAATTAAATTCAATTGCTATAATACTATGAAGTATTATAAGAAAAATTTTTCCAATGAACGTTTCGATTAAATTTGCTATTTTAGAAAGAATGGTGCAATATTTATATTTTAGCATGTAGACGTAAATTTTGAATTAAATAGTGCAAAATTATGTACTAGATTTAATTATCCAATTGTACTATTTTTATTTTAATTATGAATGGATCAATTGTAGATTTCTGTAAAATGGTACAAATTTCAAATATTTTACAATGATTATTGAAAACCTTGTTACATTTAACAGTGAAAATTGAAAATATTGCTTAGAAACAAGCATAATTAAGATGCATTTACAGACATCTGAAATAAAAATGAAACATATAAATATTTCAATGAAATATAAACGTGCAAAATCCTACGATTATTATATTTCTGAAGTTAGAAAATATTCCTTTAGTTTCCTGACATAAAAATAATAAGATTGTCATTGCTCAAAACATATTGTGACAATAAATCCGGATTATCTCGAGCTAGCAAAAAAAGCTGTTACTTTTAATTATCTTTATTATTCTTATAAATATTTCGTAGAAAAACACAAAGGGCGAGCTTATAATAACATATATAAAAAACCATATAAATATGTACACCCAATTATTCATATTGTTTTTAATTTACAAAAGAATCACTTGGTTTTAAAATCAAATTATACTGTTATAACAACTACCCTCAAAAATGAATAGTATTTTCTTCTATTGTTTAAACGTATCTTTCCTTTTGTCAACGACAAATTATTTCAAGCTAACAAGAAAGCTGTTAATTGAAAATATTTCGTATTTTTTTCAAATATTTTTATTAGAAAAAAACGCAAAACAAATACGATAAAAAAAAAACTATTTAAACACATAAATGTGTGAACTCAATTACTTGTTGTATATTTTAATTTTTAAAATTAACTTAATTTAAATATATAATTATGCTTACTTACTCACAAAGTTCCAAAAAATAAAAGAAAGCGAAACAACAAAACATTGACAAAATTTAATTTTTTAATATTTAAGACGAATTATCCTGGCTAATAATAGAAAATGTTATTTGAATATGTTTTTAGGGAAAATCATAAGCTACACAAATATAAATATATCGAGAAGATATAAATGTTTGAAATCACGTATCATTTTTTTGTTCCTTTAGTTTACAGAAAAATCATTCAGTTTCATGAAATTATGTTGATATAGTTATTATTTTCCATAAAAATAAAGAACAAAAAAATTTGCCATCGTTCAAAACCGTGTTATTTGACATTGGAGAGATGAATTAGTTTTTCAACTTAGAATTTCATGTCACGAATCTCAAATCTCTTTCTGTGGTAATTGTTTTGCCTTGCAATTGCCTTTTTTTTTTTTTTTTTTTTTTTTGCTGCGTTTGCATTTGAAGCGTGTTAAATTAAGTGTCCGTTTGTCAATGCATGTTGGAAGCAATTTAACCCTTTTTATTGTTCTTATACAGTTACAGTTTATGATGAGGAATTTTTTTTTTCAATTTTACCTCGTTGGTATTAAGTTTTTTTTCTTTTTTGTGCATTTGAATGTAGTTGCTTTTTTTCTTGTTGGTTATTTTTGAAGCTTTCTTTTAAAAACAATACAATGCCTTTTCTTTGTTGAGTGGATGGATTCTTACTGGATAATTGATTATTTCCAATTGCAAATTCAGCTGATGTATACTTTACTAAAGAAGGTTGACACCCCTACCAGAACTCGCCTTAGTTAGAAGTTATAAAGACAATATACAAGACAGTGAAATGCTGAATAAAATGCAATTTTTGTTTTTGATTCCAATATTTATTAAGAGCACAATCTAGTAGAGATACAGGGCTAGGTAGAGATATATGACTGCATATGTTGTCATTCGTACTGTGTTCTTATTTTCTGCTCAATCTCGATGTGATAAACCACCTATTTTCCTTAATGCACTCAGATAAATGAAATTTAGACGTATTCTTATTATATTGGAATGAATTTATTGTTTTCTTCCTAATTATTTCCATACTGTTAAAAAAACTTATAAACATAAAAAATATGCATTTATTAGAAAGCACAATGCATTCATTCAACAGAAACAATGTTTTTTTTTTAGTGAATGCATTTCTATTCTTTCTTTCATTTTTTTTTAAATTGAACTAATATCTGCTTTACAAAATAAGATGGTTGGTGTTTACTAAGATCCATTATAGTTAAAGTTGACTAAAAAAACAAGACATTGAAATGATCAGTAAAGTGAAATTTTATTTCTGAAATTGGTATTTGTCAGATTTGTTTTCTGCTCTATCTCTGAGATTAAACCACCTATTTTTCTTGATGCGTCACTCTACGCATATGTTAAGGCTTGGATATATTATTATAATGGGAACTAGATTTTTGGCTTTTCTAGTTTACATTTTCAGAAATTTCCTAAAAAATAATATTAATTGAGAATTTTGTTAAAAGAACATGATACGACATTTCAACAAAAATATAATATTCTTGTTAAATGTATGCATCATATTCTTTTTATCAAAATTATATTTTTCGTTAGATGTATGCATTGCATTATTTCTAATAAAATTAACATTATATTCTTTTTAACAATAAAAACAATATTTATTAGTGAAACGGATACATTATATATAAATATTTTTTAACAAATCATACTCGAAATTGAATAAATGAATTATATATATAAATATATATATATTTAAATAAAATTAACATTATTTTCCTTTTAACAATTATTTTATTGAATCGACTTGTGATGGTTATATTGCATTTTTTTTAAATAAATTAAAATTATTTTCTTAAGAATAAATACGATGACTTTTTGTAGAGTAGGCACATTATTTTTCTTTGACAAAACTATGCTCTATATTGGATGCGTATTATATTTTTAATAATTTTAAGGTTATATGTTCTATTTAACAACAGATAGAATATTTTTTGTTAGATGGAAGCATTCTAGCAAGGTAATTGATTCTTTTAGGATACTTACTTGATAAATGTTTTACCAAGTAAAGTGACATAACCCTTTTAGGATTCGTCTCAGTTAGGATTTCTGTTGATTCAACTTACAAGACATTGAAATGTTGCAGGAACTGCATTTTCTTTTCTTTGGAAATTGGTGCTCGTAAGGTATTTTTCTTTTCTGTTGCTGAACCTCGGTGAGTGAACCACCCACTTTTCTTGATGCACCCACATAGCTGAGGCTTGGGCGCATCATTATCATGGAGATGGACCGGATTGACCGCTACTTCATTAACCAGGAGCTACATGGGGCAACCTACATCAAAAAGGGCGGCAGTTCGTTAGTCACCGAGGAAGTACTTCTCCAACTGAGGATCCCCTTCAAGCTCACTTCCTGCCCACCTTCTTAAACGGAAAAGTCTTGGGAGATTTTACGATTTTTTCAGGCATTAAACTGTCAAACTAATATCTGAAGAGCTTGTGATATCGAATGCCATGTTCTTATTTTTTTTTCTTTGTCCTTGTAATAGGGGAACATAATATGCTATTTGAATTCGGGTAGGTTTTATTGCTTTACAAATTTATCGATTCGATATATTACATTATTCAGGAATACTGCATAATTTATAATTAAATTAGCCTTTAAAATTAATTGTAAGATTTTTAATTTTCCTAAGCATTATGTAAATAATATAAATGAGATAGGCTGATATCGCACTTTTAATTTGAAATCTTTATTTTAATTTTCATAAGTGCATGATTACTTTATGGAATAAAATAGCGGATTATATATCTATATATAATATATATATATAAGATCATGGTGTGTATACATGCTTCAGAAAAGTGTATAAATGACACTGATTATAAAGATGCAATTCATTTTTCAAAACATTTAATTTGCTTTTAAATATGGAAATTTTGTTATTTAATAGTAAACTAAGCAAAATATTTAATAAAATAAAAAACGTTTCCTTTTAAATCTTTACTATCCCAAAAATAATGATTCAAAAGTTCTCAATTATTAATATCCATTCATTTTTCCTAAAGTGACTATAGCTTAAAATGACTATAGCTTAAATATCGACATTTGTTTTTGCTTTAAAATCACAAATATTTTACATTAGGTAAAGAAAATACTTTCGAAATGAAGAACATATTACCGAAAGCATTTTTTTCAAATTATTTGTTTTGTCTATATTGTTTGTATATTTCTGAAAGTTGTGGTTGCATTTGTTCCATATATTTCCTTTTTAATTTCATTATTTTATAAATGTGATTTTAATATTTTTGTTTCGTTTATTGAGAAAGATTTATTTAAACGTGAAAATATTTTTAAATTTCGTTTGAATTAGTTCCGAACTATCTTGTGAATGTTTTTGTTATCATTTTCAAAAAATAATTTATTGCTTAACATCTGTTTTATGATATCTTTTGATTGGTGACAATGAAAATATCACCGCACATTTCATTTATATGTTTGGTAAAAAGACAAAATAATAAAAAAATTAAACATTTTCGATTCATGTTGATATAAAAGGTTTTGAAAAATTTAGCAATTATATCAAATGTTACTTTTTTAATTTTCAAAGCCCAAAGAATTATACAAATTGTACAAATGTATATCAGTTTTAGCTTTTGATACAAATTGCATTAAATCTGAAAGAAAAAAAAAACATCTTAGAAAAAAATACATCCAAAATATTGCATTTAGCTCAATTTCAGCTTTTACTTTTTGCACAAAAAATATAATACATTGTCCAATATCGCTACTCTTATCAAGATCAGTTGTTAACTAAAGAAACTAATCGTGCGAGAAAACTGTGGCAAAGATGAAAAAAGAAAGATATCTTCATTGTTTGTAGACTAAAAAACTTGTCGGCGAAACTATTCCATTAAAAACAACAAAGAAAGATGGAAAATTCATAACCTTTGAGAAAGCATTTTTTGGCGCTGAAAAAGGAAGATTGGCGCATAATTGTTTAGTTCGCTTTTATAATCATCACCGTGTAACATATTTAAAAAGGAACAAAAAATTAGATTATATATACATAAACCAGGAGCTTCCGGCATACCTGTCGTACGAAAAGTTCTTCCCAAAAGGCGGGGCTTTGGCTCTGCTATCTTGATGACTTCACCTTTTTCATTAAGAAAACCTTTTGTGTATCACTTTCTTTGTAATATTGGCCTTTGAAGAATTTTTAAATGCGCCAGAAAAGTAATTAGAAAGAAAGAACTTTAAATAAAATGGCGCACTTTACTTTTATGAGTTAGGCGGTGGTTTTTCTGACTTCTTCCTCCTATGTTTTTCAGGGCTCGGTTCAGAAAACAATTTTCCTGGCAAATGGGAATCACTTTATTTCAACTTTAAAAGGGGGAACAAAATAATCACTTTATGCAGGTTGGCTAGGTTACTGTGAAAGAGGATTAATTTATAAAAGGTGCATATTGTTCAAGAGGTTTTTGGTAGTGTCATAATTCGCTATATATATTTTTTATTCTTTTTTTTCCACGATAAATAATTTTTATGTCGTCCTACAGAAGGAAATGAATGGTTCATTTAACATGTCTCTTACAAAGGAAAATCTCAGTAATACGAAATTATTCATTACATGCGACATTTGATCATACTGTATATAATTTCGTTGATAAAGTATTTTGCAGTGAATACGTTTCCAAAAAATAATTTAATTTGATTTAGAGCTCCCTAGTTTTATAACTTTTGGAGAATTCTAGAGTATTTAAGAAGTCATTGTACATTCTGTATGAATGGATATTTATTATATAATATGTGCAAGACCTTTAACCTAATATGTCGTTAGATTTAAATTACATTTAGATAATGTGCTTTTCTTAAATGCTCTTTTATTAAAATTTGCGGTTTTTAATAAAAATGCAAAATATTTATATCTTTCAACACGTGTTATTTAAAATTATGAGATATTGATGTGTGTGTGTGAATTATTAATTTTTTTTAAATCAGAATTTTTAATCATTATTGTGATTTTTCTGAACACAAATCAAATTGCAAATTAAATAAATGCATTATTAACAAAAGTGAAACATTGATTGTACTTTTCAACATGTGTTATTTGAAATATAAAGTATTTAAATATATATATTCAGTTCAAATTAGAAATTTTTTGCCATTTTAGTGATAATTCATAAAGAAGAAAGCTTGGAATACGAAAATTGTTTATCAAAAAGTGCAAAATATATTAATATCTTTCTAAATGTCATAAAATTAAAAAACATTTAAAAAGCATCAGTATTCAATTTAAATCAGAATTTTTGGATAGTTATATTGATTTATCATAACAGAATTAATCTTAAAAAAATTAAAGTTATAATAAAAAATATAAGAATAATTTTTATGGGGTAATATTTGAATGCTTATGATTAATTTAGAGAAAAATACATGATTAATGTTTATATCAAAATTTAAACAAAAAATATAATAATTTAACTTTCAGTTTTGCAAGTGATTTATAGTTATTAATAATTTCATACTATATTAAAATTTAACTTAAACTTTATTATTTAAGGCCGATTAATTAAATAACGAAGGTAATGATTCATTACAATATTCCTTCATTATACTCAGGAAAAAGATTCCTTTTAATACATATAAAACAAAAATACTTCAATCATAGCTTGGGGGAAAAAACGCTTGAAAAGTTTCAATATTGTTCAATATTTAAAGTAAATATTTCCATTAGACTGAAAAGGGAGAAAAAAAGGGAAGATAAATTAAGTGAGCCTAATCTGAAAAACAAGATGTTTTCGCATATCTCTTTATCTCTCTAGAATTAATGTTCTCGGTGTGAGCAATGATGTTTATCGATAACGAAATATTGTATTTTACGAAGATGGATTATCGATCATTTATTTATAGACTCTCTTTCATCGATATCAAACTGCAAGTGCTTTTTTTTTCCTTCTCGAGTTTCCACAGTCGACAGACAGATAAATTAATTAAGACTTTAAGAGTCGTCGCAAAAAACTTATAAGATGATTCATGTGACGGTCACCATGGTGGGATTCCTGAAGGGCGCAAGGAGGGCGTGGCCCTGATCGGCCCCCTTGGCCGGGCCCCAGATCTTCCCAGTCAATAAACTCATTAGGCATCAAGTGACCCGGCGAGCTTTATGGTCATTAATGATAGGTTTTCCATTTCTGTTTTCGGCCCCTTCTTCCCATATAGTCGGTAACACCTAGTAAAACGTTTTATTGATGATTCTCAACGTCTTACCAGGTGTCGGATGCGTAAGAACCCCCTTGGCAGTGAAGCTATCAAGAGTTTGATCGGCAATTTTCAACTGAGAACATCCAAAAGCGTCATTTTTACTTTTGAAGGTTGGGAAGTTTAACTGTCTTCGAGCGACATTATCGCTTTCAAAAGTGCTTAACTGCAACTTTTCACGACACTTTAACTTACACTCAACCTTTGATTTGTGGGATAATTCTCAACAGAAATTTTAACTGTTTCTTAAATGCGCGGTTAATGACTATGAAGACAGAAAGAGTATCTTTTTCTTTGAATTCCTTAATATTATTATTATTTTTTACTTGAAATGGTTACAGCTTTTTTGCACTTGCTGGGTAAATTTTTTGAATGAAATAATCTTCTCTAAGAATATAGTTTAAATTAATTGAAATGAAAATTGAAAAAAATTATAAACTAAAACAAGTTCTTATTCATATAATTTCACATAATCAGTGAAAGTTCAAATTAAATGTTGCAATTTTAAAGCTTATAGAAAACAGGGTATATTTATCTAGAAAAATGGACATCCAGATTCCAGTATAAGATCTAAGGATTTCTTAATCATGACAGTAAAATAGTTAGATTTTTTTGCGGGCGAGGGGGCTATTCAATAGTTTCTCTTTTTCAGTTGATAACTTTATGCTTAAGACTAAATTTGAACTTAGTTTAACATATATCATAAACATACATCAATTCATTTTTTTAAATGGAGAACATATTTGTGGCATTCGTAATCCTCTATAAAGACTTTGAATTTTTCACAAATTTCACATTCGCTTAACTGTTTTGCTTTCAAAATGCAGAGTATATATTTTACTAATTTCTTTATTCTTTGTTTCAGTTTTGAAAAATTATAATTCACTTTTTCAAAGAAAAAATAATTTATCAGGAAAAGTTAGGTAATCAAGTGGAAAAGTATAAGAATAAAATTAATTGCTTCTAAAATATTTTCTGTGGTTAGTTTATTGAATGGAAAAATAGACTTTTTTTAATGAAACTGAAAATATTTTCAAAATATTTGTCTATTTAATTTTAATAATTAAACATGAAGATTAATATTATTTTTATACTTTAAAATCATTATCTCCGAAGTTTATAAAAATTACAATTTCATGTTATGCTCACTTTTTGTTAGTAATCGTTTTACTGACTAAAAGGTTCCTGGTTGGATACCAGCTATATAATTAAGTGCTTAACAAGTCTAAATTCATAGGCCATTAGGCTATCTACTACGCTGTGTTAGAATTTCATCGTATACAGAAGAAAAAATTCAAAAAAGTAGCTCAGGAATAAAGATAATTAATCTTTAAACATTGTAGAGAAAAGGATAGCGAATATTTATGAAAATTAATTTTCAAATGTATTATTTAGGTAATTATTGTATAAAAATTTGTTCTAAAAAACTAAACTAAGCCTTTTTAGAGCCACAAAACTAAGTGCGTTAAGAGGTTTTTAATTTAAAAAAAAAATACGCTTATCGGGAATACTTTTCTAAAAATGTCTCACGGATTTCGTGAACTAATGAAAAATAATAGTAAAAAACATAGCAAACAAACTTGAATTAAATCAGATTTTAACTACATTAAATATTTTACAATCAATGTACACTCAAATGAATTCATTTTCAATATTCATAAATGATAAGTTTCATTTAATATTTTTTTAAAATTTCGTATCAAATTCATTCTTGTAATTGTGATTAATTAAGCTCTGATTTATCAAACCTTCTAACTAAATTACTCCTTTGTATTATTATTATTATCTTATAAACACTAATAAATTGATTCAAATAAGCTGAAAAGTACATTTTCAAGATCTTTTATGTCTGTCAGGAAGTGTAATCTTTCAATTTCAGCATAGGAATATGACAAGCTTACGACCCCTTTGGGTCTTTCTTCAACTAATTAATACATTTACTTGTCTTCGCACTTCCTACCGCCTGTTGCGATCGTTAATGAAATCACACTTTGAGTCTATGCCGCCAACTGTTATTTTTAGGCATTTTTTAGGAAATGGCTATAGTTATATATATATATATATATATATATATATATATATATATATATATATATATATATATATATATATATATATATATATATATAATTATTATTATTATTAACTATCGAAAGGTGTAATTTCAATTGTAAATAAATAATTTCAGATACAGTAGTTTATTATTTTTAGATTAGTAAAAGCTGCAGATTATATAATACTATTATTTATATATAAAAACTAACGAATGAAATTGAAAGTTATTTATCGAAGTTTTGCATGTTAAAAAATAGCTAATATGTTTATTCATTGTGTGTGCTTATTGTTCATTCCCATCGCAAAGAAAGCATTTTGTATTGAATTTCATTATATTTTATATGGAACGATGCTTATATAATAAACAGTCGATGATTTTTTTCCCCAAATTTATTTCAAATGCTTGGTTTTTCAGTGATTAATTTTCTGTGAAATGTTTTGAAATTAAATTATCCAATCTATAAAATCCTTAAAAAGTAAAACTGTTATATACAATTATAGTATTTTTAACATAATGTAGCTTATATGTCAAGTAACTGAATGTTAATCTTTACTTCAGTTAAAGAATACTGAAAGATAAAGAATACTGAAAAATTTAATTTAAAAAATTAAATTTTTCAGTATTCTTTATTTATATGATAGAGTTCTAGAATCTAGGAAATGATATGAAACTGAAACAACCGATCCCATTGTGAAATCCTTCTAAGCGATTAGTATAAATGTTATTGGAATACCTTTTAAAGTAACAGAGCTTAAATAATAAATAACTGATAGTTTAAATTTAATTAATTCGTATCTTTTGCTTAGTGTGAAATCTTGAATTAATAGAATGATTTGAAATTGATCAATTTCCCAAAGAAATCCTTTTAAAACAATACAAAGATATAACTATTTTTTAATTGAAAGGAACTTATGTGTTTATTTCCATTAGATTAAAATACAAAGAGAGAGATTAACCACCTAGTTAATTGAATCTTTTTTTTATATAATTTATTATATTCTTCGGTTTTATAGAGATTCTAATACTGTGAAATCAACTGAAATTGAACCATAAATTTTAAAGTGAAATCTTTAAAATAAAATGGAAACTTGAGTGTCAAAGGATTTTTATGTAATATTATAATTTTTTTAATGTATTTGATATTTTTTATCTATAAATTAATTTTCGATTAATCTTTGTTTCTCGATCAATTTAGTTAACAACCTTTATCTGAGATATTCTAAATCTATCGTACGATTTGATATCGAACCAATCGATCCCCTTTTGGAATACATTCAAACGAATTTTATAATATAAGTATTGTTGCTAAATTCTTTAAAGTAACGAAGCTTATATGTTAAATAATTGATAGTTATGTACATTTAATTTATTTCCCAATCTTTGTTTACTTGAAAGAATTTAGATCTACGAAATGATTTATAATTAAACTAACCGATCCTTTAGTGAATTTCTTTCACTGAAATTTTATAAAATACGTCTACATTTTTAAGGAAATGAAACTTGTGTATTAAATCTTTATTCTTAAAAAAATTATTTCATATCTTGTTTAGCTGAGAGATTATAAGCATATGAAATAATCTGATATCTTTCTATGTTAGTGTAAAATCCCTTTAAATTAAAATTAGACTACAAATGTAATTGAAACATGTTATTTATATTGATAAATATATTTTTCCTCATTCATTATTTTTCAATTTCAATTTCTTTTAAAAAAAGGAGAATAAACAAAGTAAAAAATTCCTTTCCAAGTGAGTAAAGAGCGTTATTGAGAAATGACGATGTCACATTTTCTGTCAACTAGTGTAAGAGAGCTTTGTTGCATCCGACGATGCAATTAACAGTGAAAAGACTATTCAATTAATTATTTTTTCTCCTTAAGAAAAGCAGTCTTCTTATCCTCAGATTTACATTTAAAAAAAAAAAAACCTGAAGCAAGATTCCTACGCTTCATCGATCGAGATACCTTCACTTTCAGCCCTGGCAAGTGCAGTAACGAGACGCCTTTGAAATCAGCGAGTCCTTTTGTGTACCGCTACGGTACAGTGGTCACCGTGGTGAAAGGTCCAGGTCTTGCGTTGTTTCGCCGATGGACCACCCTCTCATTTTTCCGGCCCGACACTCGCGACAGGATGATTACAAAGGACCGCCTGGATGACTGATGTCACGCCTTTGTTTAGGCCTTCGCTTCCTCGCGCACCCCTTTGCTCCGGAGCCGAGCACCGCCTATTTGTGCAGACATGAGAGTTGATTTTGTGTCCATTGTTCCCTAACCGAATGCTTTGAGTGTGGTTTCATTTATTTTTTCTCCTCTCCTCCACGTCTAACCATCTTTTTGTGAGCATAAATTGGCAGTCTGTTGGTCACTTCTTCGTAACAGTGGTTGTTTTGAACCAATTATTTCCATTTATTTATTTGATTGTTTCGATTGAGAAGACTGCAGATTGACCATGATAATACCTCTCTTAAATAAATTTTCAATTAATTAAAATTAATTCAATTTCAAACTTAGTTTCAAGTAAAATTAATAGAGCAAGATATATTAATGGATACGTTTATCACAATAAGGTGTAAAAAGAAATTTTGGCTTACTCATTTAAATAGTCATAGCCAAAAATATTTAAGTGTTAAAAAATATTTTATACATTAATTAATAATTTTATAACATAACTAAGTTATTTTATTACTTAAAGTTATTACTTTTTTATTACTTAAAGTTATTACTTTTTATTTCTTATTAATTTTATTACTTATGTTCGGAAAGTAGTTTCGTTCTTTATGAAAATGGAAAACGTATAACGAATAAATATTTTATTGAATTGTATATTGTCAATTTCACAGTCGAACATCTTTTATCATCTTTCTGGTGGTAGCTTGATTCCACACTCATAAAATGGTTGGTTTTTACTAGCAAAAAACTGATTGAGGTGGGTAAAACGAAATTACTTTCCGAACAACCCAATATTACTTTTATTGTATTTCTGCAAAAAATAAAATAATTAAAATTATAAGCAGTAGGAATTTTAATGATATTTCTCTGAAAAAAATGTTCGAAGCATTGTTCACTCAGAATAATATCAAATCAGTGTTCTTTGCTTAATGACACTCACTTTAAACTTCTCAAAACCAATACCTTTATACTGAAGCTAGAGCATTTTACTCATTCAAAATAAACTATATGAATGTTTAACATGCAATTTAATTTCTTAAGATGCATACTTATAATGCTTATTTTTTTGTAATGTTAAATTAAGTGTGTGGTGTATGCGTCATCTATTTTCAATTTAGGAAAGAAAAAGCTGTTTCACAAAAATAATTGTAAATTTAGTAGAAAAAATTTGATTATTTAATAGTTAGTTTTTCCTCATAGTTTAATTCCACTCTAAATAAAAATAGAAAGATATTTAATTTTTTTAGTTTTATTTGCTATATATATTTTAGACTCCTTAGATTAATCTCCTAGTTTTTTATAATACCAGTAGATGGCAGCACTCGATATAAGTTGAGCTAGGATTGCTTAGATAGTTTGAATGCATAGTTAATTTATAATGTAATACAATTATAGCTTAGAAATATAATAGCTTAAGATAATATAAAATATGTTAATTAACTATACACAGTTAAATTACATAAAAATTTAATTAATTCACAATATATTGAATTATATATTAATATTGCATAATCTGTTTTTTTTTCTGGAAATTTGTGTAGTTATAAATATGTAAAAATATTTCTGGATTGTACTCATTATTTTCTATCATTGTATTCATGTTATTTATTTACTTTCCCTTTTAAAACTTCACGAATCGTTTTTTTTTTTTTAAATTTTAAATTCCATCTGATATTTAGTCTATTCTTCAAAACTAAAAATTTAGGTATTGGTATAAGTAAAAATATAAAAATACAAAACTCTAGTTTCCAAAACAATGAAATATGTACATTAATAGAACTGAAAAAAAGAAACAGATAATTTTTCTTACCATTGCAACTGAAAATGCTCTTAAATTGGCCATTTTTAGTTTAAAGGTGCATGCTTTTTAAAATACATATTTAACTTAAAATATATGAATAAAAACATATTTTATGATATAATTTTTTTAGCTTCATGTCTCTCGTTGAAAACTGGCTAAGAAAAAGGAATAAAATAGCCGAAATCCTAGATTATCGCCAGTCGGCACGTTTGTCATCTAAAATAAATTTCGTCACGGCGTCTGAATCCTTTTGTCCCATCCTATCATTACCTTAGCGATAAACCCGAAATCACACAAACAGTAAAATCAAAATAAAAAAAAGAGAGAAATATACCCTTCTCCATATTTCTCACTTTCCACTTTATTTTTGCATGCCACATTTACTTGATGATGTTTGTTCTACAATCACACCATTATCTTTAGACACGACGTATTTTTCTTTCACACTCTTTCATTTGCAATAAAAATTTCTGCTTTTTCACGTATCTGGTAATATCTATTTCTCTATTTTTTTGGCGCCAATTTTGAGATATTTGTTCATTGACCGGTATTGTTTTCATCGAATCCTTCGATCTGTTTTTATTTTCTATACGCCATCAAGAGAAACTAGTTTCCTGAATGTCAAACAACGCTCGTGCTTTTGTTTTCGTATATATTTCGTGCACGTGACCAGTGTTAGCTGACTTACAACTGTTGGTTAAGATAAAATCTTAAGATCTTTGTATTTTACGTGTATTTTGCTAATATTTATGAATATTTAAGAGATGCTTTTAATAAAAATAATTTTTGTATCTTTATACGTTTGTTAATTTACCAAAGAAAACAAGCTTTTAATTTCTTTATGCACCAACAAAGGAAACAATATTAAATTATATTTGAGTTTTGCTTTCGCTGACTTTTCAAGTGTACGTGAATATTAGTCGTTGACTTATGACTATTGACTTAAATAAAATCATAAATATGCTAATTCATGTACCTTACAAGAAAAAAAAAAGATGATTGACTTTTGGATGTCATTCATTAACACTTTTTCATTTAAAATACAATTTAAGGTTTCGTTTTTGACTACAGCTACATATAAAATAAAATTTACACGTATATCTGCATTAAAATGATTTACATATAATTTACATTTCGAGAGAAATAACTTCTTAAAAATTTTAAAAATTTTGATATTTAAAAGATAAATTATCTTCATTATACAAAAAAAGGTTTATGAATATGCAGCATGTTATAGTATATAATTTAAATTATTCGGATGAAAAGTTTAATTCAGTTAGCTACATAAATATTGTATTGCAGATAAAAATTCTTCTTGGTTCTAATTAAATTGTTTGTCTATTATTTCTATTTCTTTTATAAATCATAACTATTTGTTAATTATCATATTGTAAAAAATGAGCGAATTATTTTTTTCTTAAACTAATTTTAAAATTTGGTTATTTTATCACACAATGCATTCTATTGACTGGTTAATAGCCGATTATTTGTAATTAAAATAAATTAATTTTATAAATGTATTTATCAGTGCTCAAATATTTTCAATAAATTTTATTTTTAAAATTGAAGTAATAATTGCTTTAAAATCCATTACTTTTATAAGTGCCCATGCAATATTCTGTGAAAAGATTTTTCAAGATGCTCATTGTGTATTCAAAAATATTTCATGAGATTTTTGTACCAATAAAATGTAATTTAATAAAAAAAATGCTAATTTAATCTAGTATTAAAATATTGTTTAACAATTAACTACTAAAACTTTTACTTCAATTAAGGATAAAATTTTATATATCTACTTATCAACATTCCATACATTTTTAACTGGCATATTAATAATATTGATACTTTAAATTAACTTATTTTTATATTGATTAATCTTTACAAATATTACTTTTGAAATTGTTTTAAATTTAACAATGAATCTATTAAATGATAAAAAATTAAGCATTTAAGTCTTTTACTCTTGCTTTAAGCAGTCAACTTCAATAAATTTTCTTTTTGAATTAACAATAGAATTCGCAATAACAGTTTAAAGTATTATGCAAGTTATCTAGTCCTGAATATTCATAAATAGTGATTTACTAAATTAACATGTTGAAATAGTGCTTAACTTTTACAAAGATTATTTTTACCAATATTTTGATTTTAATATAAATATCATAATGGAATTTAAAAAAAGAGAATTATAACTGTTTTCTTCTAATTTAGTATTGCAATAAAATCTTAATCAGTTAATTACTCAAACTTCCGTCTAGAATTAATATATTTTGCTATATAAGTTTATGTGACAAAATTACTTATCTGGTTCTTTTTATGATAGCATTGTTTTATTAGATTGATTTCTTCGTATAGTAATTAAATTTTATACAAGTTATTTTTTTACAATTTTAGGAATTTTAAGTCTTTTTTATAAAGACTTATTAAGGTAATGATTTGTATTACTTATACGTTAATTACATGTAATTAAACTTACTAACACAATTCACTAATTTTCTCCTTAAAAAATTTTTTTAATCAGAGAATTTATTCTAAGAAACTGATCAAACAGGATTAACCTTAATTGCAATTTTTTAATTTAAGAGTAAATTTTAATATTTGAACTTATATATATATATATATATATATATATATATATATATATATATATATATATATATATATATATATATATAAATTAACTTATTTATTAACTATTACAAAGGATATTCTTACAATATTTAAGTCATAAACTTCTCCTTTAAGTATTCATTTAAATCAATGATTTGATTCATTAATACATTGAATAACTGATGAATCAGAAATATGGTTGATGATGAGTTTGTTAATTAAAATGCTGTGATTGCTTTAAATATCTTCAATCAATGTTGTATTAGCATTATAAAAATACTGATTTATATATGTATATATATATACTCAATATAATTAATATTGTACGGAATTTCTACTTTTTTAAATTTATAATGCACGTTACATATATCTATGTTATTTTCTCCATATTGTTTACTTTTAAAACGACTAGCAACAATATTTTAAGCTTTTACATAACTTCCCTAATTTTTTTTTGTGTCTTGAGTGTTGATTAATTCACATTAATATCTATTCATGAATTTTTTTATCCTAAGAATATACTATCTTCTCCTCCATCGCTTCCTCATTGTTGCAATTTCAAGAACCTAAAAACACTGTTCATCTTTTATAAGCCGCTCCGCATTTAAAGGATTAAATATTTTGTAGGAGCATTTACATGTTTTAAAAGCACTTACGTTTTCCTTCCATTGTTATCATTTTCCGTGTAAAGAACTGGTCCAGCGAGGCTGATAACTGCAGAGAATGTGAAAGCAGGTGTCATTTATCGGGTTGGTTAAGAAGCTCGGAAATGCTAAAATTATCCCTTCTTCTTCAGACCACCATCATTGTTCCCGATTCCTAATGTGATGGAATTGAACTGGAGGACCTGCACGCATGTCAAGTACTTAAAAAGCTATTCTGAGTAATCTCGAGAGTCTAGTTAATTTAAATTTCAACATCTAATATGAAGTCTATATATAGATTGCTTAGAAGCGTGTTTCGTAAAAATCCGAAACTAAGATTTCTTTCTGAAAGGAAACTTTATTGCAGAGATTTTAATTGATATTCTCTTGTTATACTTAATTTTAATTTGTGTCAAATTTAATTATTTCATATTAAATGCTTAGTATCTGGTTCTTTGTATGCACGCCTTGTTTACTTTCAAACTTCAAGAGCTTAATATATTTGGCTTAAATGAGTGACTTTTTAAAGCATTTTTGTCTACAACCAAAAAATTCTCCGGCTTTTTACAAATCAGAACAAAAAACTTTCTGTGAAGTAAGGTTATAATCAGGCTCTTCATAGTGAAAAGTTGTGGGTTTGATCCCAGATACTGTTGTATAAATGAAAATTGATGTAAGCGTTTTTATTTTCTGTATGCACATTCATAGAGCTGTGTGCCTGAAAAATTTCCGGATTTTCTCCTTTACGAAACATGAATACTGCTCAATATCTGCAAAATATAATCTCTCCGGAAGGCAATCCGCTGTAAATTTAATACAGCTTTCGACAGTAAACTACCCATTAGGCTATAACCAAATGCGAAAATTTTTGTAGGTATCTTAAATTATTTAGTTAGATTTGCAATAGTAAAAATAAGATAATATTCGCTGTTAATGAAATAAAAATTATCCATTTAAATTTTTAAATTAGAAAGTTATCATTTAAAAAATATGTTCTCTTTCTCTTAATCTTTTAAAATCACTCAAAAACTGCGTAAATGGAAGATGCATACAAAAATGAATTTTTCGAAAGTACCAAATACATTTATATAAAAAAATAAATATATAATCAAATAGACTGATAGAAATAATTCAAATTTCTAGAAATATTTATATTTCATCTTGAATCAGCACAATACTAAAGATATTTTAATTTAATTTTCTTAGACAAATGAGTCTATATTCAAATCGAAACACCATTACTAACAAATTTCAATATATAAATAGGTTTGCAAATTTTGTAATAAAAAATGTTTTTCATTGCAATGTAAAATTATATGAAATAAATTAATGTTCTCCAATTGGTGACCATAAATTTAATTTATGGTGAATTGTTTAAATTTATCAATGTTAATAAATTGAATTTATTGTAATTCACTTAAATTTATATATTTAATTAAAAAAAACATTTATTACAACACTTATTTTTACAAATGTTGTTTCATAAAAACACTTGTAAAAATTTTAATTCACAGTAAAATTTCAGCGTAATATGCTTTCTTGTATCATATTTATCTTATGTAACTGTATGACTTGTACTTTTATGACAGCAAAATGTTTCATTATGATAAATTCATAAAATATTTAACCTTTTTATTTGAAAATGGTTTTAGAATTTTGAGTTTCTGCATTTTTCAAATTATTTTAATTTTAAGAAATATCTTCTATTCGAGAATTTGTGAAATCAAGTTTCTTAATTCTAATACGTTTATAGTATAATTAATCATTTAAGTTTAAATTCTCTTTTTAGCAGGGTATGTTTAGTAAAATATTTTATATATTTGAGGTGATGTTGTATTTTAGAAAGAAAATGAACTTAAGAAATTTTTGATTTACTTTCTCTGCACACACACATTTTGAAACAAAAATTTACTTGTCGGTTGAACTCTAATGTCAACTATGACTTACTAGTCAAAGGTACATACTCGTAAATCTTTATTAAAATAACCCATTTTCCATTCTTCAAAAATTTTTCTTAAAATATCCTATTATTTTGATATTAGCAAATGTGGTTCAGTCATATTATTTATTTTCGATATCTGAAAAAAAACATTTAATTGGAGAAAAGTAGTATATATAAGCTATAACATCCATATTTCATCCATTTTATTCAAATTAAAAATTTTGATTTTCAATTCACAAAACAGAAACTATGATCAAACTACCCATTCTTTTGAAGTGTACATTAAAAATAATTTTAGTTAAACTAAAATAATTAAAAAAAACTTCATGTATGACAAATATTTTCATAATTAATTACACCCATTCAAATAAACTCTTAATATATCCAGTCATTTTCTTATATGCATTTTTATGTAAGGAAAAATACATTTTACAAGCGTTTTATATTGAAAAAATATGCATAAAATATGTACAAAAATAATCAGTTAAAAGTTATATTCAATTACTTAAAATTTGGAATTTTGATTTTTGAAACAAACACTAATATATTCTTTAGAACTACAAAATTCCAGAGTTTGCCTAAAAATGGTTTAGTTTAAAGAAAAATAGTTAAACAAATTTCCTGGATCAAAAAATATGTTAAAAAATGAGTAATAGGCATCAAACTAAAATTAAAGTTTAATGTATTCAAATAGTCTTTATTTCTATTTATATTTAGCGAAACATCTTTCGTTATTCTTCTCATATATTTTGCATATGATACAAAGATGATTGTACAAAAGTGAACAAAAATAAACAGGTAGAATTAATGTTTGTTCATATTATTCAGTTAGAAATTCAGATTCTTAAATTATGAAGCAAACATCAAAATGTTCTACAGTTAAGGTACTAAACTATTTGACATAAAAAATTATTTGATTGAAGATTAATGTTTCCTGTTTTGAAAAATATTTTGAAAACTAAACCATGCTCATTTGAATAAATTATCCTGTTTAGTTTTAATGTAATCCACCTGTTTTTATTTACATATTCATTTACAGCAATTACCCTTCACTGTTCTTAAATGCTGTTATTGAACGCAGATTGTATAAAATAATGATCGAAAATTAATCATCTAAAATATATATTTGATTCGTTTTATTTAACGATTAAAAAAATCAGAATCTTGATTTATGAAACAAACACCTGGATAGTCTTTAGAATAACAAAAGTATCCAACTTTTGATTTATGAAACAAACACCAAGATGGTCTCTGGATCCAAGTGGGCGTGAAAAATAGCTCAAGACAGTCGGAGTGTGCCAGATAACAACAGTGGAAAAAGAACAAGAGCCCCCAAATCCTCAGGAAATGCACACACACAGGAGGAAAAAATCCCCAAATACGCAGACCCAAAAAGGCTTAAGGAGAGTTTGCAAATGTGGCCCGGGCGGTTGGTGCTGCTGGCCTGATAAAGAGCCCAAGACGCGACCCGTTCAAAGATTAATGAGAGCCTTTATTTGGAAGTACAAGATGTCAAATGGTTTTAACTAATCCCCGGGCACTATCACACACACGAGCGGGATCAGTACAGGAAGAGTTTAATGGGGGTGCTCTGTCATTGGGGTTTTAAACTCCACACCTTCTGACAGATTGACTTTTGCCCATGGTTACATTATCTGTTTTAACACCTTGACACGGCACGCCAGCAAACACCATGCCAAAGGAAAATCCTTCAAACTCGGGGATTCTTTATATTCTTTTCTCTTGTTTTCGGATTACCGTAGAAATAAGTGGGAAAGGGTATAAATCTCCCGTATGCCCGGGCAGGATCGACGACATGATAGATAGTTTCGGATGTTTTCAATAGGAAAACCAGAAAAATACTTCGTCTTCTGATCCTATTTACTTGGCGAGAATATTCCGTCTCCTGTCTCTATAAACCCAAGAAGTGCTTCCACTTCGCTGGAGATAAAAGTTCTCGGTTTGATTAAATGTCTCGATTTTAAGCTTATAATCAACAGCGAACGCAGGGATCAGGAAAGACTTTGCGCCAAAAGTTTTAATGAAGTTTCGATTTACTTTTTTTTATTTAACTGGTATAACGATTTCTTAACAAGTCCCTAAAAGATTTATTCGTAACTTAACTATTGCCATTAATTTAGCGTTTTTAGCAATGAAGGTGATTAAATAAAATCTATTAAAATTATCTGCAATGTTTGAAATTGAAACAAAATTATGTAATTAGATTATTTGATATTCATATATGCCTATTTAATTTAATCCTGTAAGGCTTTATTTATGCTTATTTTACAACATGAATATAATACATAACATAAATTTGCAACAAAGTTAATGAATTTATTAACTACTATAGAAGTAATAAATTCATTAACTTTGTTATATTGTTAATTAATACACACACAAATTATACTTTAAAAAAACATAAATTTAACCCTATTATACTATATTTTCTGAAAAGGGAAAAAATTTCATCTGAGTATTTTTAGCAATAATGAAAATAAATAAGATTGAGTAAGGGTATCTATAAAATTTTCGAAATTGATAAAAATGATGAACACTTAGATTATTTCTTATACTTATTTAATTATTGATGACAATGTTAATAGTACAATTAATTAGTCTACTCCTAATAGTGTATTAATTAATAAACGGATACAAATTATTTCAAAATGCGAAAAATTACCATAAATTTAATCTTATTAAACTATATATTCTTTGTCAACCAAGAAGAAAACTCATCTTTATTTTTAGCAACGAGGTTAAATAAATGAGTTCGAATAAAATATTGTTGTAAATTGAAATGAAATCAGGCATTTAATATATTTAATGCTTTCACTCTGTGTGTTTATATAATTCTCAGTAGTAAAATTTCGTTATAGTATAATTAATGGACCCAGTAATACAGTAATCTGATAAATAAAAGTTATTTCAATAAATATAAACTATTTCTAAGTGCAAAAAATATGCATACCATAATCATTGTACTACAGTTTCATGGAGCAAGATGAAATTTTACCAAAAGATTCACTTTTAGCATCCCATTCAAATAAATGAGAGTGAATAAAGAACTATTTAAAAAAAAATAATTCACACATGTTCTTATTTAAATGCTTGATTTCCAACCATAAAATCTTACTCACAATTCAATTAATTAATTGATCCAATAACATAATTAATTAACAAACAAGCTCAAATTAATTAAAAGTGCAGGCAATGGTGCATAAACTTTACCCTATCATATTATCCGATCCTCTTTGAACACAAATTTCACCAATGTGTTCAAATAAATGGAATCGAATTAAAGGTTGTTCAAAGTTAAAATAAAATGATGCACTGTTAAATATTTCATGCTATTATTTACATGCTTAATTTGCTATAATAGATTTTTATAAGTGAAACAGTTGATTATTTATGCTAAAGTTAATTAGTTAACACAGATAAGTATGAATTACTTCAAAGTGAAGGAAGCAAAAATGTTATATTACTGCAAATATTATTTAGATGATACGATTCTTATTTACATCATTTAGTTCAGTTGTCTCTCACTAATTAATTTTTGTGCCCTTACGACTAGCTGATATACTGCAAATACTGTTTAAATTGGACTCTGAACCAAAGCAAGTATCCACTCGGGTGAGAATGTTATTATCAAGCCCAGAAACTGTTGAACCGAAGACCAAAGTGCTGTCCATTGGGCTGCCAGTTCATTTAGACATCATATAAAACTAAATTTAATTTTAAAGATATTTAGAGAAAATATTTTATCAACTTAAAATAAAATCACTTATTTTAAAGAAATATGTAATTTCTAATGATCTTATGATCAAAAAGTAGAATGTTAAATATTTCTTTAGCATAATATGATTTTTTAGTCTCCTATCCAATGTATATTATATGCAGAATGATAATATGTGATTCAATACTCTCAAAATACGTTTGAAAGCTAAAAATAATTAATTATTTTTTTGCTCAATAACGCACTAATGCCTTATTTATAGCTCATAAACTAAGATAAGATAAATAAGTTATTAATTTTATAAAAAGATAAAAGACAAAAACTTGAACGAAAAACATTTCATGTTTTGTAGAATTGATGTCTCATTCTACGTTATATTTTACGAATACGTAGCATATTTTGTGAATTATTGGAAAAAAATTTTATGTAATTTTGATTTTGTGAAACGATATAAATTTATTTTTTGGTGATATGCTCAAATAACTAATCAACACAACAGCCAACCGAATACACATTGCAATGTAAGCAAATACTCCTAATATTTTCTACGTCTACATACATAGAATTGTTGAAATATTTTTTTAAAAAATTATTTTGGCTATAAGGACTTAACATCTTCTGTTATAATAAAGATGAAGGATTTGCTTCGGTTGTAAATTCTGGAAGGAAGTTAAAGAAATTTTTTTCGTCAATCTGAAAAATTCCATGACTATAATTATGGATCCGTAAAAGACTATCATATTATCATGGAACTTTAACAGATGGGGACGGGTTGAAAAAGCAAAATTCTTTGGCGACCTGACATTTTCGGGAAGGCTCTGTTTTTTTACTCTTTTATTTTTCATCTCTTCTGTGGTGGTGAACAACAGCAGATATCGCCGTATCGCGTGCCGCCTTGGCGATTAGCTTTTGAAACTGCACTCTGATAAATGGATTTGGCAAAGGTGAAAAGAGAGGCGAATTCTTTTGTCTATTCCGTCTCTCCAGAGTTCATTAATCTTTCTTTTCCTCGCAGCCCTTTTTACCTTCCATCGAAATTGAACTTTACCGATGGTTTTGTTTACTTCCCAAAGCACCGCCTCTTCGATTAAGTTCTGACTTGAAAAGTCTTCACACCAAGGAAACACGCGCGCCTTTCTCGCCAAGAAAGAAAAGAAGTAAGACGCATTCTTGGAGTTAAAATTACTCCCGCATATTTGATTGTATCTCCTGCTATTGGAATACATGATGGAGTTTGGTTTTGTCCAACAAGAACGAAGTCGTCGCCATTATTCATTTTTTTTTGTTATCTATGATATTACTCACATTATATTGCTATTTTCTCTTGCAGTTATTCTACTGGATCTTTATTTTTTATATTTTAACAGTATTTTATTCTATTATGAGCCATATAACATAAATAATATATCTTCACCATTAGTATATATTCAAGTTATATCTTTTGGTCTTATATCATTTGCATTTATATGTATCACAATTACATATCACTGTATTTAAGTAGAATATTTTTGCTTACGTATTAATATTTCATAGTTTTAGAGACGCGCGTGCGCGCGTGTGATTTTATTGTAGTGGAGAAAATCTTGTATTTTAAATCTCGATTATATTAATCCCACGGATTAAGTGAATGCAATATCCTCAAGTGTGGAAAGATTTTTCCTACAAATAAAAATGATTGAGATAATAAATTATTAATCCATTGAGATATAATAGGTGCATGTGGTCCTCCTCTACCAGTAAATGCTAAAGTTTCCTCTTGTTACAAATTTGTTCAAAAACCATTTTGTACTGCTAATTGCAGATTGCCTGACTATAAAATGTAAGATGCTTTTCTAAATTTCCAGATTTTCCTTTGCGCAAATATATCGTAAAATAAAATTATTTATCTTCCACAAGATAATTAAAATCACTAATTATTACTAAATAATTTATCTTCTACATGTTAATATTTGTTTTTTCAAATGGTATCAAAATTGAATCGTTTTGAATTATAATGAAATAAATCATAAAGAATTTGTCAAAATTTTTTTGTCATATTATTAAAAAAAAAATAGAAAATTGGATACATTTCTTATCATTTGACTAACTCAGTTAGCTATTGATAATTGGAAATCTTAAAATAGAAAAGTGTTAAGTATGTAATGAAAATGAGTTATTTGCTTACAGTGGAAACCTCATTCGTGTATACAAATGTGTATAATACATTGGATAAATTTTATTTTATGTGTCATAGTAATCAACCAATTAACTATTGATAGCTGTAATATAATTCTAAAAATGAAAGTTACTTGCCTGACGTTGAAATGATATCCTCAAAGATTGAAGTAATCTAAAATTTCCGCAAACATTTTGAAGGAAATGCCTTAATATTACTTGTATGACAGATATAAAATGCATCGAGTAAATTTATAGTTGGAATCTTTCGTTTAATTTTTAATTGTGCTTACAAAATCATTATTTTTTGAAAGTAAATTGCACATGCTTTTTTATGATAATGATATATGGAAGGTTATAGAGGCATATATAATGTTAAAAAACAACTTAATGTTGACTTTTGTTTTCTTCAAAATTTTGTTTTGAATAAAAGTTTAAATATGAACTTTCTTTACTTATTTTAATCATAGCAAATATGTGAAAGATTATGGATGCATATAAATAATAGGAAATAGTTTAATTTCTACTTTTATCTTCTTTAAAACGTTGTTTTGAATATAAGCTTATATAAATATAGATTTTCATTATTTGTTTCAATTATTGCAGATTGCATAGAATTAAAATTAAAGGCTCTCAATTCTTTTGATAACAAAAAGTAACTTGTAAGTGATGCTGTTACATAATTGATTTAGAAGTGCCAGAGTCAATTGAAAAAGGAAGTAAGAAATTGGTACATAAATATATACATTCTATTCTGTACCACCCCTGATAGATTCTTACATCTGCTTATTCATTTCCCAAAAATCATCCACAAACCCTCCCTATTTTTTCTTTCTCCTCCTATTTTTTTCCACCCAAATCTTCTCATTTCGTGTTTGGCCAAGTTTAATCATATCAGCTACCCTCTGAATTTTCCCCCTCTAATATTTTCGTATTCCGACCTTCATCTGGGGAAGGGAGGTGTTCGTAACGCATTGTGTGAGAATCCCTCGGTTACAGTTAGTTTACCCTCGCATCCTTGTTTCGCGAAGACTGGCGTTGCAAGAGGGAATCGTAATTGAAAACATTTAAGGACCGGAAGTGGGGTGATCCAGGGTGCTCTTCATGGCCTGTCATCGCTGTCATATCACTGATCACGAAAAGTGATTTGCTTTGGGATTTACAATTTACTATTTGGACTCACTTGTAATAAAACTGTTCTTTTCCTTTCAGTAATGGAGACACTGTAACAACTTTTTTTCCTCAATGCCCAGCTGGTATACCGTAACAACTTATTGACACGAAATTCTGTTATATGTATATAAAGATGTTTTGTTTTTACATTGCTAAGCTTCTGCCGAGTTCCTTTTAAACTATAAGTTTATTTTTCCATTTTTATAAAAAAATCTTAAAAAAATTTCATGTATCTGTGTTTAAATAAACTAAATAATATTTTGCTTATGCATAAATAAAAATATTCCCTTAATTTTCATTTGCCTTAAAGTTGTTATTTAGCAATTTAATTAAATGAATTATTGAAATCAAATGACAAAAACTACTTATCACTATATCATCATGAAATAATTCTTATTTAATTTATGTTTCAGTTTCTCTAAATTTTCAGCAAAAAATTCTTATTTTTAATTCATTGAAATATTACGTTTTATTATTGTAATTTGAAAAAAATGATTTTATATATATATGTATATATTTATAAAAATCTCCAAATATTTCTACAGGTTAATTATTAAAGTGTTCCTTTGAAAGTTTTCTTGAATGGAAAGGAAAATAAGATCTAAATGTTAAGTTTTATACTCTAATCAAAATAAACATTATTTCCAGAAACTTTTTGAACAAATTAATTTCAATAGTCGAAGTACACTATTAATGCAAACTTTGAGTTGAAAATAGGAAAAGAAGCGTTTTCTTTTAGTAAAAATGTAGTCTGTTGGTTACCAGTCATCAATACATACTGTAACACTTGATGCTAGTTGTGCCAAAAGCTCCTTAGACGTACATCGAAAACAGATAAAAATTTAATTCGCAAAACCTCAACCTTTGTAATTGCTTAAAAACATGAGATATAAGTAAATGATGTATATTAGATTATTTTTAAACACGATATATTATACATTATGCACTGATTCTGCAGTTGAGTCGAAGACAATTCGAAGCAAAAGTAGTTTTAAAAAATTATTTTGTTTAATAAATAGTTAAATTTGTCCATTATTTACATAGGTATAAATCTTATCGTTGTTATAAATTTTCTGCTCTGTTTCGTATTGAATGGGCTTTATAGAACGAGTACTACCAGGTGGTTCAATGAATATAAATTTTCTGGAATTCGTTGACACTTTAATTTTCAGATCAGCAATTGACTTCAATGTGAAAGGAGAATGAGGGAATATGTATAAATTTGTTATTAGATTATTTTAATTTAGATTAGAAATTTAAAAGTATATATATATATATATATATATATATATATATATATATATATATATATATATATATATATATATATATATATATATATATATATATATATATATATGCTACCATAAAATATGTCTTCAGAGAAGAAAACGTTCATTCATTAAAAATTGTCTTTATGTAGGCTGGATGCTCATTAGTACAGGAAACTGTTCATTAAATGAAGTTAATATAAAAAAACAGCTTTTTTCAAAGCCGTTTCTGTTTCACTTATACTTTTCATACATCCGTGACGAATTTTCAGTAAGCAAAGAGCAATATATTTCAGGTTGTCCAATTTGTTTTGCGTTTTACATTCCCTCCATCCACTAGTTGCATGACTCCCTCTACAATATCCTGCCTTCCACGATTCCAAAAACACCTTTGCTCCCGAAGAAACAAACAATTTTTTTTTAACTTCAACCGTCACCATATATTTTTCCCTCGCATGATGTCGGTAGCTGAAGGTAGGATTTTTACTGCAGCGGCGAGGAAACTCTCGGTAATTAAAGAGCAGAAGACAGCTGAAGACAAAGGCGAGCAGTCGGTCCTTTTGTGTCTGACCGCTGTTGTGGCCGAAGAATAAAAGGGAGTAATTTGTTCCGTGCGTTTGTCATTGTCATTGGTTGGACAGTTGTGCCTGCATCCCCCCCCATCAGCTGGCAGGTTGAGCAAGGAGTCCATCAGCTTTTGGATAGAAAGTTCCTTCCAGCTGTAGAACTGACTTTTTATTTTATTTTCTACACCGAGAGTTTTGATTGAAATTTGAAGAAGAGCCGCACCCAAAGAGAAATCTTCATTACTGAATGACATTTTTGTTCAGCAATGAAGAGAAAAAAATGATAATTGATTTTCAGTAGTTGGATATCACTTATAGAAATTGAGGGGATTATTTTGTGATATGACTGACATGTTTCTAATATTTCTTCTTTTGTATTGTTTAAATACACAGCATTTGTAACATAAAGTAGCAACTGTAAGAGTTTTTTAAAAGCTAGTCAATTAAAATTTGATGCTTTAGAACACAGTTATAGAAATTTTGCTTAAAAAATGATATTTTTAAAAAAATACTACCAGAATTTCAATAAATATCAATTTTCCCCCCGTTTCCTTGTGTAAAACTCCTAATATATGTTAAATCATATATTTCGAAATAGATTTTTAAAAGTTCTTGTAAAACTTTATTATTAAACTTTAGATTGCCATTTTGTATTTTTAGTATCTTCAAGCACTAAATTACATGTTTTTAAGTATGTCTCTTATATGACAATTTAAGTCCATTTTCTTATGAATTTTTATATTTGAAGTAATTAGTTGCATATTTTTATTTTTCTAAAAATCCTTTCTCTTTTATGACATTTTGAAAAAACTTATCAATGAATTTCTATTAATAATTCTGAACAAGTAATTTCAACTCGCATATGTTTTGGAACCCTGATCATTAAACAGTTTTTATTATATACAATAATTTGTGGCCTAATTTTAGCAGAAAATTTTCGTTTTGGTTACTTCTAAAGAGAACCTCATTTTTGGTAGTCAGATATGAGAAGTTTATAATTGACACTTTTTGGCAATTAAAATCTAAACCATGTCATGTTGATTATCATGATGAAAATGATGTTATTACTCTAAAGAATCATCTTCTATAAAATATTTTATCCTGAAAATTCGTTAAATCATACAAAATCTCTGAATTTGACGTTATGTTTGAGAAGTATTAGCTTGAGAAAAACTTTGTAAACTGGAAAAAATTAATTATGTAATGTAAATTTATCGTAATTAATATTTTGACATCGAATGCGTTAGGATACATGAAATAATTTGTGACTTAGAAAAATCCTCCAAAATGTTGATCGCTGTAGTTTATTGAGAAATACGTCATTCTGATGTCCGGGTGGTAATGAGTTTAATATATGAATCAGAGAGAGAGAGAGACAAATATCATCGTGTTGCTTAAGCATTAAAAGTCCTGTTTGAGCTAAATGCCCTTACACATTAAAAAATTATTGTGGTATTAAAAAAAGTCTTAATATATATATATATATATATATATATATATATATATATATATATATATATATATATATATAGTGCAGATGATCGCATCATTAATTGGCAGTGTTTCAAAGTTATGAATATGTTTGCTGAGTTGGCTGGAATTGAATAACCAGAACATATCATAAAGATTTTATTAAATTTAGTATAAGTTAGAAATATAAGATTTTTTCATGTAATTTAAATATTTTTATGAGAATATAAAAATATTAAAATGAGGAATTTCTAATATTGTAATGAAAGTATTAGACTTGCATTCCAACTATTTACCTGTGCATCACTTATGGAAAAGCAAATTCTAGCATTGCTTATGGAAAAACGTAAATCCTTGTACATCATTCCTTCATTGTTTGAATTTCATTGATAGCTGCAACTTCCGAACTACTACTGATTCTAAACCAACACGCCGAGCTGGCAGCCGAATGGTTAGCGCTCTTGCTTTCGGTTCAACAGTTCGTGGGTTCGAATCCCACCTTGGGCATGGATGTTTGTAGTGGTTCGGAATCCACTTTAAACCGTAAGTCCCGGTCTTATTAGCCCTCGTGTGCAAAAAATGACCGTTGAGCGACAAACAAACCAACAACAAATAAACCAAACTAAGCCAACACCTCGATCTTATAGTTTAAGTGAACTACATAAGATGGCAGCACTATATTCAGTAAAGGGAAATCATCAGAAAAATTGTATAAAGTTTTTAATAGAATCTTATCGTTTTGAAAAATTATAATTTTTTTATTGGAATCATAGGAAAAATATTTTTTGCAAAACAAAACGATAATTTTAAAGTAAAATTTATTTTATAATATTTTCTTGTGAATAAAATACCAATATAGAAGAATATACAAAATGAGGTGAATAAAATATAAATATAGAACTTCTTGAAACAGTCTTAAAAAATGCTTCATTTTTTAATCAACAAGCAATTATTGTCAGCAATTATTATATTTTAGACAATATATTACTTGAGAAAATATTACATTACTTTATGTTAATTTTTACCACAAAGTTAATTTTGATCACACCACTTTCTCGCTTTAATTTTCAATTAAATTTTCACTTCTGTTTACAACATAAAAAGAATTCCTTGCATCTTATTGCTGTGTAGGGCAAAATGAGTGATATCTGAGTTTAATATGAACGGGAGAAAAATCTCCCCTAAAGACAAAATCAATTTATTTCTCTCACACCCTCCTCTGAGAAAACCAGCAAAGAATAATCATAATAAGAAAAACAGTTTGTAAATGAAAAATCCCCGTCGAGAAACTTTTCGTCCCATCTCGCTCATTTTCCCGTTGAATGATATAAATTATTAACGGAACTCATTACATTTGTCAGGCGCAATCCGTAACAAATCCCTCCATTTTGTGTTATAATAACTTTTGGACCGACGGAATAGGGATGGGGAAAATTCAGAGGGAGAAAAAAAGAGATATAGATATATATTGAAGGAAGGAGACGAAGTGTTGATATGATGTTCTTTTGTGGGGTGTCAAGATGCACCCAGCTGTCTTCTCTTCCTTGAGCTTAGGGATTTTATCGATTGCTGTTACTCTACGGACAAACTCATTTTTTTCCTTCGGGTTCTTTTGGGTATGGTCAGAAATTTGCCGAAAATCCCTCCACTTGCCACAAGTGTCCGAGCGGATAAAAAAAAATTGCAATATCGTTTTCCGGAAAGTCGAAAACTGATCGGCAAGTTGTGGTTTGTCTTTTCTGGATCCTGTCTTTTGGAATGTTATAAATGACTGAGGATTCCTTGCATTGTGTTCTCTCTTTTATTTATTTATTTTTTATCATTTTGTATTCTTTCACTTTTAGAATAAAAATAGGTTTCTAGTATAGATAAAAATAGAAAATGTTCTGCTCAAATGTATACCAATGCATCAATTGATGAAAAATAAACAGATCAGATCATTTAGTGTTATTTACCATCAATTAATTTATTCGAAATAATCTCCAAAAACTAATACTTACATTCCAAAAACTAGTACTTACATGAAAATGCGGTAGTTTTAATATTTGAATAAAAAGAAGTTTTAATATTTTAATATTAAAAACTAATTATTTATAAAATATTTACATTAAAATGTTAAAACATTTTAATTTTAATTGCATACAACTGAAATATTAATTGTTTGAAAATTAAATAATTATTAAAGTCCCAGATAGTGTGTGTGTTTGTGGAGTTAAAACATTTTCACTATTAAAAATTAATTTAGAGAAATTTAAAAATATTAAATTGATAATCTTAAATTTTTAAACACAATAAAATTTTTTCAGAACTATGCATAAAAGAAAATATTTGTCATTTATATCTTACTATTTATAATAAAACATTATTTTGGACTGATGGAAATAATATGAAATAATATTTTTCCTTCAATGTATGTTCTTATTTATTTAATATCATATTATTTAAAATATTTCATTCGTATTTAATAATTTTTGACACTTTCTTAAGTAATTTTAGGATAGTAATTACTTAATATGAACGGATCATTTTATAATAATATAAAATATTTATTATATTAAATATTTCTATATTATTATAAAATGAAAGTTTATATATGTGATGCTTTGGGGTTTAATAGTATATGAAAGTATTAATCAAAAAATATTAAGTTTGAAATATGTTTTACTCAAAATTATTATTAATTTGTATCAAATCTCTAATTTTATACTTTAATATTTATTCTTTTTTAATATAAATAATTAAAGTTAACAAAAACATTTTTAAACAAAAATTATAAAATTTTGGAAAAAAATTATCAAAGTTAATAGGAGACAAAGGAAACAAAATATTTTTTATCACATTCAATATGAATGTTCGTATGTAAATTTGAAACAGATTCTATTGCAGAAGCTTTTACAATTTTAATTGATGCTCTATACTGTATGTACTATTATCAAGGGAATAAAGTATAGAATGTGCTTACTCTTTATAATACATCATGGCACAAAAAAATTACAAATCATGTTATTCATTTTTCTTTTTTACAATATAAATTCCAACTTTTTTCGATTGAGATATATTGCCATATAGACATGCATTTCGATAGATACATGTAAGAAATATGCTCCAATTAAATTAAATTGTTTTTAAAATTTTCAGTTATTTTGTAAGAAACACAAAATTTTTAACTTTTACGCTGTAATTAAATTTTTGTAATGATATGCACTAACTTTTCAGATGTTCTGAGAACACTTTCCACTTTTCAAAAATAAAAATAAGTTTAATAAATAAATTTAAGATTATTAGTGTGTGATGCTTCAATATTTCAACATATAATATTTTCTTTAGATTATATTCATGTTTAATCATTTTCTTATTTATGCACCTTAAAAAAAGTTGTTTATGTTTGAAAAATATTTCAAAATAAAAAATTATTTAAAGCAATTTAAGCACTTTTTAGGAAAAATCATATGAAATAAAAGAAAATAATTTTTTTATGAAACAATTATATAATTCGTTTCAAAATTGGTTATGAACTTTTTTCATTATTGAATATTTTTAAAAAACTTGCATTACTTGGTGTATGTTACCTTTTATAATCATTTTTTCGAAAAATTACTTTTTGGCATTTCGCAAAAAAATAGGAAAATTATTTTTCCATTTGTTTGGTTATAGGTCATTTATTTAAAACCTTGTGTCTGCTTAATTTTTCCAAAGAATAATTTTTTAAATGGAAAATAAGTTTTTTTATCAAAGCAAACACACATCTTCCAACTACTTAAGATAATACTTTGGACGAAACAAGATGGCTGAGTGAAATATTTAGTTTTAATGCTTTTATATTAAATATTTTTTTTTGAAAAAAAAATGTTCTTGTCTTTAAAATTCATTTTCTATCATCCAAAACTCTTTTCAAGAACACTTCTCATCATTGGCGCAAAGACGCCACCAGCCATATTAGTTGCCGTTATCCAGATATTCCTCTGCATCCCCCTTCAACCCTTCCAGCTTTTCATTGCGGTTTTTGTTCTTTCAGCACTTAAAAAAGAGCGCGAAAAAGCTAAAAATCTCGGAGGGGGAAATGTAACCCTAAATAACCCCTAATAAATCCTTAACTCAAATATAAAGAGATACAACAACACTTTTCAAAGTAATTTTTTTTTGCTTTTTCATCCCCCTTTTAGATTTTTTTTTAATAAAATTTTTTCTTGGAAGAAAACGTTCTTATTTCTAAGAAGGGGGAAGGGGTGAAGTACTCTCTATTTGCTGTTACTTTTTAAATTTTTTTTTCGAGATAGTGGGGGGGATGGGTAGATTCAAAGACGTCCCAACATCCAATCACGATGCTGGCAATTATTGACGTCGTGGGACGGAGGATGAGGCACTGGAAGGTGTGATGATATCTATCGAGATGATGTTTAAGGGGGGTGGATGGGAGTTTTCCGGGAAAGGGGTAGGTAGCTTAAGAGTTTTATGCAAATGAGCATTTGTTTTAAAATTGCGTTCACTGCTCCTAATGCCCGCGTAATGCATACTGATCCATTCATTTGAAAATGGTTCTTTGAAGACCTTCCACCACGAGGAGCCAGGTGGTATGTTTTACTTGCGTTTTCATTGAAGGGCTTTCGGCCGCTCTTTGTCGCTTATACTCTCTTTCGGTCTGGATAATGAGGGGAGGATTGAAATATTCATATTTTTGATGTCTTGTGCCACCTGACCCGGGAGGCAGAATTTGGGGGGGGGAGAGGCATAGAATCTTGCTTTATGAATTTGGAGAACATAATTGCTTTTGTTTTTTTCCACCGTCACTTTGTCACTAAATGAGGGAAAAACTTAAATGAGATTTTCTTTTTTTTTTTATCTCTGAAGTTATTACTGCATGGAATAATTTTGGGGCTGTTTTTTTAACGTGTAGTTAAAATAGCCAAAGAAGTTTTAAATATTTTACATTACTAATCATTGTTTTATTTCTAAAAGAAAAGAACCTATTCTTGAAACATTTTTTTTTAAAAAAATAAATATTTGCATACAATTAAAAAAGTCATTGCTTGTTTTACCAGCAGAACTCTGAATTCAGCTTTAAGAAATTGTATCTGTTTGAAAAGTATAATATATTTTCTTTATTTTAGGAAAGATTAATATTATTATCGATGGAACTTAATAATTTAGGAAATTTTCCCCGAATAAATTAAATAATTTCAAGTCATTAATATTTCAATCACAGTATGATTATAGATGTACATAGATTATTCAAACTTTTACTAGATGTACCTTTCTGGTGGCTTACATGTTTTGTAATCAAACAGACAATAAAAATAAAAAACTGCGCAGATAAAAATATGGTCTTATTGTGGATTTATGACAAGGAAGCATAATTTTCTGATAATTTATCTACTGAAACTTTAGGTAATTGATTTAATTTGTAATAATTTTCATTATTAGTTGGGTATTTTTAATTAATGGTAAGTATAATGTATTAATTTGATTTTATTGAAAATCATGTATTTACGATTCGGTGAAACATATAAAGTCAAAAAATTGATCATAACAAAAAAGTCTTTTCAGAAAGACTTTATTTTTATTAATAATTAAAGCGCATTGATTTTGTTATTGATTTCTTCATTTCAGCATTATTTAATTTGTAAAAATATTCAAGTTGTTTTCATCAATAGCTTAGTATGTTATCCTAAAGTGATAGTCATAGGAAATTTTAAAATGAATAAAACAGTTACTGTCTGAAAGTTTTGTTGCCACATTTTCAGTGAACTTTGACACTGTAAAATGAATAGCCTAACAACTGAAATCTTGTAATGCACTAAAAGATTTATGGCTAGAGGTTTGCGAAAAAGAATTTATAGACAGAAACCGTCATATGGGAAAAATATTTAAAGCTTTACTATTAATCCAAAAGATGTGCATTGATACGCAGCATCCACTTCTAGTTCAACAGTTGATGAAATCGAATCTATGACTCTGCACTAGGTAAGTTTTCAGTAGTATCAATATGCAATGAAAAAGACTTCATCACCAAAATCTAAGACTTTCCACTCCGAAAAATTACAGATAATAGAGAGATATTCTGCTTTTATTTTTTACATGCACAACTATCAGGGTGATTGCTTGGGAGATTTCCAGATTTCTTTCCGGCTGTTGTTGTCATCTTGCCCAGTAAAATAATGCAAGGGACTCAAATTGATCCAAAAGTGTCCAATACATCTCTGGCCACATGTATAACTTCCGAAGAAAAGAGGAGTTGATGCTGTGGATTGAGACAGATCCTGAAGAGCTTTGCCAATATGACAGGGCAATCAAAGATATGGTCGGGAGAGAGTTAGATATCCTTGCAGTAAGAACAGCTTCTGTAGTTTTAATGTCACTCGGGAGATAATTTCATTCCTTTGAGGTGTTTAGTCCTCAATATGGCTATGATAGTGGAGATAGCACGGTTACGGTTTAGAGAAGGGAGGGAGTGCTTCTGAGAAGAAGGATGAAATATCATTGATTGCATGTTACTTCAGTATCGTTGAGGGTTACCTTTGGATGTCAACTTTCTCATTGCCATCGATCTCGATGTGTGCTGGTATCAATTAAAAAATGCATGTCCTTTAGGTTATCTTTATTTTGTTCAAAAGCAGAATGATATCTTGGGTTAGATGGGAGTTGCTCCTTAAAATGACCAGGTTTCTTTCCGATTTACAACATGTGAATGTAATCTACCATCAATTAAAAGTTCTTCTAGAAGACAATAGTATAATATTATCTTTCAGTTAAGAGCCTTAAAAGAATATTTGTAGACCTGCATGACATACGACGTCAAATTAAATTTACAGAGATTAACAGTTTCATTAAATCTTTAAATTTTCACTTTTTTTCCAAACTAATCGTATCAAAACATCCTTTAACTGTAATTGTTTCCATAGATGCCTTTTACTATAAATGCAATCCATCTACTCAGCCTGCCATCTAAGTTTACAAAGCTCATTTCCACAGAGCTCCAATAAGAAAGAATAATTTTGACTTTTTTTTTAATAATTTGTGTCACGATCACTTGAAGGACGCCATACCACATTTGGGATAAGAGGATGTGGATAAGCTTTAATGTGGGTGAGGGGAAGATCGAAAGGACGGATGGAGCTTAAGAAAAAAAAATTGCCCTATCCCCCTCTCCTGTTCTCATTTAAATAAGTGCGCTGTGCAGCTATCCAGATTGCGGTAATCATTTTCGGTACAAATAGCGTTAGTTCCTGTCTTCTGAGTTTAATAGAAAGTGGCGAAGAAGACTTGGGCCAGAATTATAATGATAATAAATAAATTCTATTAAAGAAGGTAGAATAAAAAAAAAACCTTATTTTTTTCAAACTTTGTTTTGAAGGTAAATAAATTGCCCTTTTTAGCAAAGCGGCTAGCAACCCGTCTTCTGCCCAGCGTAATTTTTTTAAGTAGATTTTGTTTATTTTTTGCACCCATTATTGCTTGGTTTGGCATGTATGGAGATGATGGGAGATTGAAGGGGGACGGGGGATCGAAATTGTGATGTGAAAAACCACGCTGTCTCCCTTGGATGTTGCGTGCTTCGATTTCTTTGGACTTTAGGGTTGGTGATAAATTGTTATTTTCTTCTCCTCCCCACATTTTTTTTTCTATCTGGAAGATTTTTGCCTTCTCGATAAATCGAAATGTGAAATATTGATCATCGTTAATCGAATCCTCAAAAGCATTTGAGAAGGTGGACAGTGATATCGATATATATTGGTTTTCACCACCTTTTTGTAAGTTCACATTTTTCTTGGGTTGATTAAAACCTGTTGAAGACCGATATTTTGGTATCCCGAAAGAAAAGGGTGTTGCACAAAATAACCTTGTGAAAATCTGAAATTTTTGATAACTGATTTATTTTCTTTATTTACTTTTCACTTTTATCTGAAAAGCAAATTTTCTAAAAGCAGGTTAAATAATTTTAGGAAATGTGCTTTATAAATATAAGCACGTTTAATTCCTCTAAGGATTAAAAGCGTCTAACTCTCTTAAAGATTAAGATCTATACATATTAATTATCATTATATTTTTCTAAATTTGTATTTTACCCCAAGTAATTAAAACTTGAGGAAATAAGATACCAATATCTCAATATCATTATATAATTACAGTATTGCATAATTTTATATAGTGGATAACTGCAATTATTATTTACTCCAAAATATTTAATAATTGGTTATTTTCATTATTTATTTTTTTAACCTTTATTTATTTATCACTATTTTTAGAGGGCATTTTTTTTGGCAAATATAGCACAATTTTAGAAAATTAATCTTATTTATATAACGGTCAAGCACGTATAATACCAAAAGGTTGAGAGGGTTAGAACATTTTATTCCTCTATGAATTAAGTGTATCTAATTCTTCCATTTAGCTTATTACTTTTTCAACGGCGTCAAATGTACAAAACTAATTTGGCTTGAACTAGTTAAGTAATTTAAAATTATTTATTAATTTAATTTTTAAAAAATCTACAAGAAATATGAATGGCAATTTTTCTAACATTTGTAATATCTATAATTTATAATATTCAAAGTTAGTTAATGATAAGTATATATTAATATTAATAAAAAGTCAATAAAAATGGATCTGAATAAGAAGGATGAATTTCACGTTCACATTTAATTTCTTTTATTTTAACTAATTTTAAATTTTCAAGGAAACCCCCAAAATCTCCTATAGATCCATCCAGATAAATTTGCATAAATAAAGCAGAAGATCTTAACAATAATTTCCCTTTATTCAGAAGTCTACAATTAGTTCACGAGTGACTAACTATTCACTGCATTTAAAAAATTAGTAAAATTAGCAACGTCAAAATCTACTAAATCAATTAAAAATTTGCTGAAATATATTTCTCGTATATTAATTATAATAATAATTTATTTTATTTGATGTAAATTAAGAATGAATGCTATTCAAAAATAAATGAGAGTAATTATTGCGATGTAAGTGCTTTTTTAATCATTTTGATGCCCTGCAAGTATCAGTTGTCCATTAAGCTTTCTTGTGACGGTAAAATTGAATCAAGCGAGGAGGAGCGAAGGTTAGATACTTCACCAGCATACCGTGAGTCATTCTGTGAAAGAATTAAAACTAAAAGAAAAGAGATTTTTTGTCCATTCCCCCACCCCTAGTGTTGCTGAAAAACGTTCTTTTCATGCCCTTTCAACGTTCAAAGCGATGCAGCCCTGTAAAAATGTGCGTGTTGTTACAATTCACGCGCCATCAACTTTAATGAAATGAAATTCATTACATGTAGAATGTGTGAGGGGAAAAAATAGAAAAAAAGGAAATGTTTTTTTTTCTCTTCTTCTTTTGACTCTTCGATGAATAGGATGATTTTTTTTTATTATTTTACTTCACCCTCCATCGTAGTTTAAACTATAAAAAAGCGAATTGCATTGTTACCTTTTTTTCCAGTCCTTCTCCTCCACTTACATTGATTCCACTCTGGGGTCGGGGTGGAATATTTAAAAATGGGGTTTTAAACGATTTTGTGGGGGTGTAGCTCGGTGTGTGGAGACGACCATGAGCTTGTCGCACACCCCTACTTATAGTAAAGAGGCAGGTTTGTCTTCAGTCTAATTAAGTAATTACTAAAAGTAATGTCGACTCCTATTAGCCCCCTTGAAACAATACGCTTGTGCTCATTCACCCCTTTTATCTTCCTGAACGTTGCTAATAAGAGTACGTGTGACATGAATTTTAATTTCAGTCTTGGTCTCCTTAAAGAAGATAACGAGGCTTTTTCGTGAAGATATAGAGTAAATATATGCATATATAATTATGTATTGATAATAACATGGGAGTGACCTAGATAATAGATTAATAAGATGCTAATGCATGATTAAGTTCAATAAATAGCTTGACTATTTCCAAAAATTACAAAAATTTATTCTAAGAAGCAAGTTAGAATTAATTTCTAAAAACATTTAATCACTTACTAGTGTTTGTGTAGAAAAAAAGTTATAATTAAACCAACATAAGTTGAAGTGCTGAATAAAATGGAAATAGTATGCATGAAAACAAAATGGAAATAGTACGAGTAAAGAAAATGATAAAAAAAATGTACAAAGGCAAAAACCAAACTTTCCAGCTTTATCCTGAGCTTACAAACGGCGCTGTCAATTGAAACAAGAATCTAGGCAGCCATAACATTTGGGATAACCATCTGACACGATACCACGTGCCAAGGCTGATTTTTCATTTCACTTGACAACTTTCTTTCGATCCCTCTTGTTAACGCTTATCTCTAAGTTATGACACACTAGCTTTTTTTCCTTCATTTTTAATTCGCTGCACATAGTTTTAAGCCTCATTTCAAACTGTAAGTATTATCTTAAAATTAAAAGTTTAAAAGTTTTTAACTTTATTTATATCAAATTTTCAATGCTATTTATTAGTCTGATTAACCAAGATGTTATCTGATCTGATTACATCTGGTCTGGTAACCAGATATATAATCAAGATCCATAGTCTAGATCAAGGCTATATCGTTATGCCCATCTGATACCCATCTTAGTTATCTATATCTTCTTGGCTATCTGACACACCAATATATATAAGATTCTGGTTATCAGACTAATAACATCTGATAACCAGCATGCTATTAGATCTATCAATATCAATCACACTGTTTTCCAGTAAAAAAATTTGTAACATTGCTTCTTACCGGAAAATAGAAGGATTGATATTTGATTCAAGTACACTTTCAAAGGGTAATTATAAGATTGATATTTGACCCATGTGTACTGTCAATGTAAAGTATAGGGTTAACAACATTCAAGTGAGAATGGTTAAAAGTATTCTCGCTAGAAAATAGAGTAATGTTTATTCAAAAGTAATTTCACTGGAAATAAATAAATGATATTTCATTAAAAAGTTCTTTCACTAAATCAGTGAGATTGGTATTAGACTCAAGTTTTTTCGCTAGTAGAATTAATATTTATTTCGTATGTATTCTGGCAGTTAAGTATAAGATTGTTAATAAACTTAAGAGTACCTTACTAGAAAGAAGTAGCGCAGATATTTAGGTATTTTCGTTGGAAAATAATAAGATTGATATTTGACCCAAAAATACATTTTAAAAATGATCAGGCTGATATTTGACTCGAAAGTTTTCTCACCAGAAAATAGTAGAACTAATATTTGACACAAATTTACACTTTCCAGAAACTAATAAAGTATTGATGTTTTGTATATAATTTATACTTAACCATTGTTTGTATCGCACAGTACACAAGGCCTATGTATGTCACCCTGAATAATTTATGGTATTTTATTAAACCTTGGAGTCATGTAATAGCTAATTGAAAAGACAGTTGATCAAATTCACACTTCACCAATTTGGCCTTATTAAAAATTTCAGATATTTATCTCATGTGTCTGTTGTAAAAGTTCATTTCAAATTTCAACCCAATCCGCTATTGCAGGTTAAGTGGTATCTAGAAATAAAATTTTAAAAAAATCATGGCGATAAAATGAATTGTGACAGTTGATAAATGAAACAAAAATTATTTTGCATGCTCTTATTTTAGGTTTGTTCGGCAGTTATTTTAGGTTTGTTTTGAAAACATGATTTCTATAAAGAAAAATATTAATACACATGACACTAATTGATATTACCATAGCGTTAGACAAGAAATTGCAATGATGCTTTGATTGTTATATTCTCAGTCGTCCATTTAAGATATATGGACTCAAATTAATTTCTATAAAATGTTTCCTTCAAAATAAAAACATATAATAAATAAAGGTATTAAGTTACTTTCTACTTAATATAAACTAAATGATGCAATGATGTATTCTAATCTTGCAATCAAAATTCCGTAGAAATTTAAAATGAGTAAAATCAAATAGTTCACAATCACATTAAATTAAATAACAAGATAGGTTGTCCGTTTCAGCTTTGTTTTAGATCATTTGTTAATTTAATTATTCTAAAGTCATATTTCCTTGTGATTCTCTTTTATATACTATTATAAGTTTTTGGTTTTCAGGCAGTAAAAGTGTTTCTCGAAGATTATAGTTTTGGCTCGTTTGTCCCTTTGCCTTAACCGTTTGCTCACGCGGATGAACTGAATTAGGAATTTAATGTAGATTCAGGGCCATTATAAGTATCAATCCCATGATGGGATTTAAATTTCCGAGATACTAAATTGAAGACCTCTGCGCCTGATGTCCATTAAAAGACTTCAAGATGTAACTTTCATAAACTTTAACAAAATAGTTAATTAAAGAAAACATTTGAAAAACATTTTATAATCCATCTTATCAGCTAGGTTGGCTTCCAAAGATATCCTTTAAATATTTAACGAAATAATTGCGGAATATGAATTTATTGTATTAAATTATGATCATTAATCTTCATCAATAACTACACTTTTTATTCTTAAGTTTCCTTTTAAGGTCAAAGAGTCTGGTTTCAATTACTCCATCATATCAAACGTTAAAAGTTCAGTGCATTTGTCAAATTTATTTGCTAACTTTATCACAGAATTCCTTCAAATTGTGCAAATGTTTGAACTACGCCAGCAGTTAAATATAGCAGTGTCAAAATCCACGAATTTAGAATTGTGGGAGAGATTATAAGAAATATCATAATCATGTCATAAAGGTGGTTATAATTAGTCTGTTATGTGAAATAATGAAAAATACATAGATAACATTTTTAACAGAAATCTAGCAAATTCGGAAATTTTGCATTTGGTATGAGGACATCTTATGTGAAATTCAATATCCTTATGGAACTCATCCTCATATCAAAAAAATTTCAAGGCGAATGTTAAACGTCTTTCTGATCTTAAAATCAGTGTATGGAAAACAGAAATATTAGATTTTATAATTGGGTTCAAGTGGGCGAAGCGGTTAAAAAAGTCAAATAAAAAAATCAATTCGATTTCGTATGCAAGTCTCGTTTGCCAAGCCGGCTCGCGAATAAGGATATGCCGTTGACAAATTGCAATTTAAAAGCAGCTTTTAGGCATGATAGATGAAAGAACATGAATAAAGCTAGCTAGCATCTTCATCAAGGAATAAAAAATTGTAATTTATATTTTATCGCTTTGAATTAAAAAAGAACACTTCTTATATACTTTAATTTGATTTCAAACAGTTAGTGGCTTTAAAAATTCATGAACAGTTATTTTCTTTTTAATCTGGACAGTTGCATAAAAATTTCAATTATCATAATTGATCGGCTTAACTCAACTTAAGAAATTAAAGTTGGCAATATGTGTACCTTAAAATAAAAATAAAAATTTTAAAAATCTAATTATTTAAATCTTGTTGCCTAATTATTTTAGATCATTCATTCAATTCTATTGATTTAAAGAATAATCAGTCATTCCTTAATTCAAGTTTTACTTTATTTTTAAAGGAATTTAAGTCACGGTAAGCATCAAAATGCAGATTTAAAAATGAATTTAATCAGAAATTAATTCAATTAATATATATATATATATATATATATATATATATATATATATATATATATATATATATATATATATATATATATATATATATATATATATATAATAAGAAGAAAATGTTTCATTTAAATTAAACATTAATTTTGAAATTTGAATTATTTATCAGCTTATTTGTATACTTAAGAATTTAAAATTTTAAAGTAATTGAATTAATTTAATCAATAATTAAGAAATGCAAGTTTTATTAAAAGTATATATTCTAAATAATTTTTTTATATAATATAAGAATCTAGAAAATTGATTAGTCATGCCCATTTTTTATAGAATTTAAATAGAAATATTTTAAGAAACGAAGGAAAATAATATTTATTTGGTAATGAAGCTTTTATTTTACAATATGGATTTTGCATCATGCATGTCAAAAATAGGGATGTATTAAATTATGGGTTTTATGATTTATAATACGTTAAGATCATTAGGGAGTCTCTTTGATACCATTTTAGAAATTCGAGAACTAGATAAAAAACAAAATATGAACTTCAAATAAATTAATGAAAGTTTGTATAGAGAAAGGAACTAACATATTATATGTCTATTCAGGATGAAATATTGTAAATATATTTGTAATTGTTTCTTACATCTTCCAAGCTAGTCATACGATTATAGCTATACCACTATGATAACGAAAAGTGCACTTTTGTTCCTTGTTGATTTCTTTTTAGGCTGAGAAACAGAAATTTTCCTGGTATTCTCCTTTGGAATATAAGAATAAAAATTAATGCAATATTCTGCTGCTATTTATGAAACACACTATCACTAGATTTGTATTCTTATGAAATTATGATATTTAATTTTTATGTATTGTTTTGAAAGTAACCATTTGATTTTCATCTTTCATATTCTTATATTCATCTTTGTTTATTCTAGAATTCTTTTCAGATTTTTTCAGTCTGTCCGTCACATACCGACAAAATTTAAATAATATCATTTTGTAATAAAATTCGTTAAGAAAAAGTGCAAAATATCTATGAGCTTAATTTTAATAAATTGAATAAGGCTTAAGAAATAAGTTGCTTTGTGCCGTACTAAGGTTGTTTTTTTGAACATGAGTATTGATTTGATTGAACCTACAGCTTAAAGTGTATTCAAAATCAATACGAACACAGTCACTTAAAGAGGGAATCAAACCCATGAACAGTTTATATGAAGTTCAGAGTACTGAGAGTTAAGATATTAATTTTAACACCTTGTAGTCAAACTAACGGCTACATCCATTTTGTAAGGCGGCATTTCAATAGCCACCTCATGAATTGCTTTCCACTTGGATTTTTTATGGATTATATCCTACATTCATGTCTCGCAAAGGAGGAAACCTTGAAAACAACCAAGCACCCATGCTGACAGACAGAAAAGTAGAATCCTAAAATCTATCTACCGTTGTTCAATAGTGAGCTGTAATCGCACCAGAGACCATATGCTCCGAACAACACTGTCTTACTATCAAGCCACGGTAAATCATAAGGTACTAGCTTAGCAATTAATGAACTAGAGATAAATTTGAAATAAAATTTTTAAGGATTGAGAAAGCAATATTCGGTATCAACCCACGACAGCCATTAGTCTTTGATTTGTGGAATAAGTTATTGAAATTAAATACAAAATTGCTTCAGATCAACTACATAATTAATCGTAATGTATAAAATTTATTTAACTTTTCATATTCTTTATAATTTAACTCTTTTATATATATATATATATATATATATATATATATATATATATATATATATATATATATATATATATATATATATATATATAAAGTTATGAAAATTTTAATGATTATAGATTTCAATGTTTAAAAAGTGCATTTTCTTTTATCCAGAAACATAACACCGAAATTTCAACATAATTTTTTAAAGTAAAATCGGTTTTTAAAACGAAGCAAAAACAATCCTACATTTACATCAATTTTAGCAGGTAAGACATACAGAAATGAAATAAATGAGGGTCAGTGTATGAAACAAAGCTGCATTTAAAATATAAAATTCAAGAGCAGAATAATTCAGAAGAATCATCATCAAATAATACTTTAACTACAAGATTTAACAGTTGTAGATACGCCAAATTAGTAGATGAAGTTATTGAAATTAGTTATCACATTCATTGAAAAACATTTTATTGATGCATAGTCATGTTTCCTAATTGCGGATATTTTCTATATAAATTTAATATTCCTTCATTCAGATTTTAGCATTCATTTTTTTTATTCTTCTTCAGTCTTATCCTTCTCAACACAGTTACAAAATTTCAATGACACCATTTTTTAAAATTTTGTTTTAAGGAAGCCACTGAAGTGCTTTTCAGATTTTTTTAATGTGGGTAATACATAAAAATTAAAAGTGAATTTAGAATGAAATTCAAACAGAAGTAGAAATAAAGTTTAAAATAAGAAATCAAATGATAATAGGCTGACCCTTTATTTTTTAATTACCACTAATTTGGAACATTTGGGATGTAAAAATTCAGTATGAAGCAATGATTTCAGTTAGTTTTTTTGTCAGAGGCTATAAATCACGAATTGGCGGTATTGTAACGAAATCACCAATTCGTGAAAATTGATACGCCAAATCTCTTAACTGCAAAATTCTATACGTGTTGATTTCTCTTTGAAATGCCACACATTACGATATAAACTTAAAGCACTTCAATTACATTTCAAAGGGATTCTAGTTTATCACTTTCTATCTGAGGTCGAAACTGTCGAATGTTTCCAGATAACCCCCAGAAAAACAATGCCTACATTTTTTTTTCTCTTCATTCTCTCACCAGCCACCTTCTTCTGATTATTATTCAGCCTTGTTCTCATTTCCACCAAGACACGAATTTGGACATGGTCGGTCTTCCAGTGATAATCACAAATGTACACGAATGTGATTTAAATTCCCGAGACTTGCTGCATACTTGAGGTGCAGTTCTCCTTTTAGTGACCTTTTCAAGAAGTCGGTTATCGTAAGGTGATTATCGTGATCGTGCCCACCCCATGAAACCTTGAAGAATAGAATCGCTGATCAGAGCGGCGGTAAGTTAAAGACGAACAAAAAAAAAGTTACCAGTGTCCCAGGGGTCAGCCTATTATCATTTGTTTGTCGGCTGTCGTCTCAACCACTCCCTACAAGCACTGGACACAACGTCCAAGAGTTGGAACGGCGCCCTAAGTACATGGTATAACTTCCAAGTCAGCATGTTCTCGCCGATCCATAAAGCAGATCTGGAGTTCGCTTCCTCCCCCCACTCCCATGGAATTTTAATGACCGAAATTATAAGCATGGGTTTGCAATCGGGACTGCTCCAAGTGGTTTAATTTCGTTTTTGTTTCGTTTCCTTGTTTGAATAATAAATCTGGTGCTGCGCTTTCGTTACTATGCAACAGGTGTTAAAATGGACTTTTGGTTTTTAAAATTATGTTAAGTGGCTATGCTGAGCGCATTAGAATGTGGACACAAATAACTGAAAGAGGAATATTAAAACTGTCGTTAAGTATATTAAATCACTTAAAAAGCTCAGTGAAATAGGTTTTCATAATTGTATCAAGAATTATTTATTCAATTGATATTTAATTTTTCAATTTATAAAATGTAAGCTCATTAGTACTATTTTATTAGTTCTTTGAACTATAGTAATGAATACAAAATTGAGAGAGAGAGAGAGAGAATGATAACCAATAAATTTACATACCAGAGCTATGTGTTCTGCCGAATTGGCAACTCATAATTTGCGCTCAGTCCTTAGTTTAACAGTTCATCGACTCGATTCTTAACTCGAGAAATACCTGTGAGCCATTTTAAGCCATAAGTTAAGGTTAAGTTAATCTTCATGTTCAAAATCAACCATAGAGCGATAAATAAAACAAACCTGAATTCTATTATTTACTTTGTATTAGTTAAGCATTTTGCACTTACATATAGTAAAAAAGTGCTCATGAGGCCATGTTATATTATACTCTATAAAGAAAAAGCATTGTACAAATTGTTAAACCTCATTTAATAGAGCAAAGTTTCACAGAATTTAGTTTATTCAATTTAATATAAACAGGTCTGAATTAGAACTTAATTTATTAAATTAGAGTTGAAATTAAATAAATTAATATATATAATAAGAATTTCTTATATAAAATACTTTGTATTCATTTTTAATAGTAACTATTACTATTTTAACAATAATTTAGCATTTTAAGCTGTTAATATTTAAGTTTAAAAATAGCCTCAATATAATTTATCTCTCTATTCGTAGCATAAAGAGATAAATAAAACAATCACAATTAACAAAATTTAACACTCGTTAACAAAATTGAGTGATTATTTGTTAATTTTAATAATTTTGTAATAATTTATTTAATAAGTAAATTCAAATTGCAGCATACCTATCATAATAAATTTTATTTTATGAAATAACATCAAATTTCTAACTAAGTTTAATTTATTTTTAAGTTTAGGCCAGTTTTGTATAAATTTCATTACTTTTATTGCTGTAATTTGTCACAAATCTTTTAATAAATTATTAATTTAGTAATAAATCCAATTTATTTTCATACCAAATATAACAAACGATATTAAATATAATCGTACAATATTGATTCACATAAGAAATAAAAATTCACATAAAAGCTTGAATTTTTTTTTTCCTTTTTTAAAAAAAAAATCAAACCTTGTCAATGTTTTCAAGTAAAGACAAGAAAATAATTATGCATTCAGTGTGTGAAATTGCTTCTAAAGAAAACTTCAGAAAGAAATGAAAATATTGGACTCAAATTATACGTTAACCACAGTTTTTCCAAGTGACTATGTTTAATTTATCAGCGGAAACCTACATTTAGAACATCTGTCAGAGAAAAATTTCAGTAGCACGCATGCGTGTTCTTATTGCAGTCATTACCTTTCGCCCTTCTTTATTTTAAGGGGTGCAAGTGTCTATTTACTGTGGTCCCTGACTCACTATAATAACACTATTTAGCACTAGATAATATGCATTTATTTTCTTTTGGAAATTTCGGGGGCTACTGTGTTTTTTAATTTAATTTGACAAATGTCAAACGCCAATCATGTAATTTGAGGGTGAAATATATGGTTTTATGACAATTAAAAAATAATTTTTAATTTTAAATCACATAATGGTCACTGGTTTATTTTTCAGCAAAAATCTCTAACTAATTTTCTAGTAATTTTTTAGAATTAAATTACTTATATGAATCGATTTCGATTAAAAAAATTTTTTTCACATTTGAATTTGATTTGAGAAATAACGAACTGACTACTATGTAGTAGAAGATATATAAAGGGTCTTATATTAATTAAAAAAATTATTGATAATTTTAAATCATAGTCACTTGCCTGTTTATTACCACAAATTTTAAAATATTCTTTAGTTAATTTTTAATAGCTATATTTCTTTATAACTCTAATTTTTCTTATAATAATGAGAAATAAAATGTGTATTTGGCATAGATCATTTATCTTTTATTTTGTATATTTTAGTTTAGTTTTAACAAAAAAGACAAAATGCATAACATGTAATATATAGTGTAATAAATGGATATAAAAATATGAAAAATAATTAGTAAAATTAAATTAGATATTGATTGATCTATATTATTACCGAAAAACTCTAAAACATTACACTTGAATATTTTTAATAGTTAGATTATTTTACTGTAATGTTTTAACTAACTAAAATTTCGTGTTTTTAGATCGATTATTTATTTTTTGTAATATACAGTATTAATAATTATTGAAGTTACAGTGTGTAGTTTGTGTTGATAATTTCTATGTATTATTATTATTATTTTTTTTTGTATTTTAATTTGTTTTGACAAATAATAAAATGCATAACAAGATTTATAATTTAGTAAATAATTTTGAATTTAAAAAAATGGAAAAAATTAGCAATTTTTAAATGAGACAATTATTGGTTTATTTATTAACAAAGGGTTATAAAATGTTCTATTAGTTTTTAACTGTTAAAATACCTAGTTGTAAAGTTTTAAATAAGTGGAATTGCAGATTTTATTCTGCATTGATTATTTTAGTTTACCAAAACACGTAACATGTATTACGCAATGTTATAAATACAGATTAAAAACTGATTGGTGATTTTAAATCAAATACCCATGACTATTTCTCGATGAGAAGCATTAAACTATTATGTTAGTTTCTTAATTATTTCAGACTTTTAATAGTAATTGGAATTGCAGTTGTGTATTTTGTATACGTTATTACTTTTTATTTTATGTTTTATTATTTTTCATTTTTTTGGTTTAAAATATGACAAAATGTATTACGTGTAATATATAGTATAATAAATTATTTTATAATGAATAAAAAAGTTAATAATTCCAAGATAATCAGTAGTCTATTTTACATTGAGAAATTCTAATAAAAATTAAAGAAAATTAGATTTATTTCCAAAGGCGAACAACTTCAATTTAGATGCCCCCGAATCCAAACCACGCCAACTCTCTAGCTGGAAAAACAACACTGAACGAAAACAACAGTACGCTACCAGGACGTCGCTTTCGGCGAATGCTATTAATTGAAGATAGAGAACTTGACATATAGGAGGAGAAAATGAAGTCCGACCCGGTTTCGACCCACCCGGGCAACCCATCAAGTAGTCGGGTGGAGAGAGAAAACACTGACGATATCAACACAAAAACGCGTGTAGTACGCACATTGTGGCTATCTGGTTCAGGAATCTATCCATCTGGACCAGTCACGACTGTGCAGTGCGTCTCGGGTTCTCTCCTCGATCTTTTTTTTTTACCTTAGTCATTATGTGTCCCGGAACCGAAAGGTGTCCCGAGGCCATGGGCGGGCCTACCCTCCTGTCCTGCGCCGCTTTCACTTCGCCGTAAAATGAATGGCGGACTTCTCTTTTGGACAGGCTTTGTTTTAACTCTTGTCTTCCCTCTGCTTTTTTTCCTTTTCTTCGTTGCTGCATCCCACCCCCTTTTTTTCTCGGTGGAGGAAGAAATTGTTTTGAGCATGAAAGATTTCAGGGTTACCGTGTTTGGTGAAGGCTTTCCAGCAGTTTCTGCCGTTCCGTTTGTGCAAATTCACAAATACCACACTATAAATGAGCAAATTAGTTGTAGTAATTAAGAAGCAAATATTTCTTCACTAAAGTGTTTAGTTGATTACTGTTAAATATTTTAAGTACTTGATTATCTTAAAATAAAATAAAAGTACTAGGATTCCGACAGTACTAATCACATAAAAATTGTTACCATTATTTAAAAGAATCTTCGTGCACTAAAATTGTGCCATATGCTTTTGGAGGAAACTGATATAAATATGGATGAACAAGTACCCGAGTTATACTTCTCAGTACTTGAATATTAGATAAATTTATAGGTCATATTCATAATCACCTACAAGCAACAGCACAATGAAGTACCGAAAAGGAAATACCCTATAATAATCAGACGCAATCTTAAAGAAATTTGGAAACAAAAATGTCGATTTTAAAAAATTATTTGAAGAATTGTAATATTAAATAAAGTTTATGCCTTTCTTTTCTGAATATTTGTGCAGTAAACTAAATACAAAATAAAGCATTGTTATACTATACGGGTATGCACTGCATATGATTTGCGTTCTTTCCTCTGTGGTTTGTGAAATTCCATAAATAATAATGATTCGGCATCCTAGTTAATCTAATATTGTTTTTGTCTGAAAATTATCTATGTCAGTACACTTTAGAACATTACATTTTATTCATTGTGTATTTCTAGAATGTGATGCCAATAAATATTTTTTTCGATAGCAAGTGAGAGGCTCTTTGCTTAATTATCCTTGAAAAATTATGCATATTTGTAAATTGATTGTACATCAGTAAAAGTCTTTGTAACTTTTTTTGTAAATAATCATGCCAAATTATAAAATTTTGGCGATATAAATACATATTTCAAAGAATGGAATTTTAAAATATACCTCAGAATCATTGAACGCTTTTCATCAACTAAAATCAATTTTTATTATCTACCATCGATGTTAATGATTCTAATCGATTAAAACGTATTTAAAATCTTAGTATTTATTGTGTTTTAGTACTTGTGAAGATTCTAGCAGAGTATAATCATTCTAAACAATGATTTATACTTAGAAAAATAAACATAATCTATATTTTAATCAAGTAGAGAGAGAGAGAGAGAAAGATTATTGTTTCGTTTAACTATAGATATACTATATAAAAGTTAAATTATTAAGGTATGAATTTAAGAAATACTTATGATCGATGACAATGCGAAAGTATATTTGATTTTAAAAATACCTAATTTGGGAAGTATAAAATACATTCCCTCAAAAATATGCAATTGTTGATGTATTTAAACAATTTGTCATTTTAGCTAGAATAATATACATTTATCTGAAATTTAATCAGTTAAAAATATGCATTTCGTATTAAAAACTAAACCTAAACCTGTGGCATGACAGCTCAATTTGGGCCCAAGATCAACAGTACCCATATCTATTTTCATGATCTAGGACTCTGGAATGCAAAGCACATGCCCCGGTTGGGTCGTCAGCCTAACGGGAAGACCCCTTTGCTTAGTTTCCAAGCATGCATTGTCCTCCGTTTTTTGACCCATTGAAAGAATAAAAGGCTGAGTCGACCTTGCTTTCCTCGAGGATCGAACCTCGGACCCGTGCCTTGGGAGTGCGAAATGCTTCCACTAAGAGGATCTGGCATCTTTATTTCGTGTTTATTAAACAAAAATATAAAAATACTTACTAGTATAAAAAGTTAAATACATGCATAAAAATAAAAAAATCTGAATTATAAATGATGAATAAACAAGGTTCTTTCTAAGATTAAGCAGTTGGAAGCAAATGCCTTGCATATAATTTTAAGTTTTGGTTTGATTTGTTGGTTGTTTTGATGACATTTCTTCCACACGGTCTGAGTTTACCAGGAACCACCACAGTTTTAAATCATCACCAAATAGAACAAATATCCACGTCCGCGGAGATAATCGGAATTATTGAACTGTGAAAGGCAGAGTGATGGTCATTCAGCTTCCAAATCGGGTTAAATTTCTATAAAAAATCTTATGAATCTTTAATTTCGCAAGTTTAAAAATTTAATGTACTGTTTCTGTACTATTAAGTTACTGTACTATTTTTCAAATTTTAAAAATTTAATGTACTGTTAAAATTAACTTAAAAAAATAATCTGCTCTTAAAATTAACATTACAAGTTGCCTTAAATGCATTTTGATTATATTTAATGCATTAATCAAATTTTGTGGACTTACAATGAGATTATAATTCTAAAGAGATAAATGAGGAAGGTTGTAATTTCTTCCTCCTCCTAATTTTAAGTTACTCTATTAAAAACCAATCACGAAGTTCAGACATGAAGAAAGTTTTTTTATATTTATTTATTAATTTTTTTTCTGTAGCTCTTTCACAAGGTAAACTAGTTGCTCACAAGGACAAAGAGATTCATTACGATCTAATAAGCTTTTTCTGTTTAGTAGTTATAAATTGGATAACCCATATTTATTACAACAGGAATCTATTTCCTTCCTCTTTTTTAAACTTTTAATAAACATACGGTGCGTGCTTTTATTATTCTGAGTTATCCTCTACACATAAAGAGAAAAAACGCAGATACCCTCGTACATAAAGCTGAAAAAAACATTCATGGAAATTTTGGATTCAAAAATATTTGATGAAAGATAAAGATGAATTTATAGTTGGAATAACTTGTCGTTTTATTTTTTCCATAAATTATTTATTATAAAGTAAATAAAAATAGATATCTACGAATAATATGATAAATACTATTCAATAATAAAAACTATTAACTTTTTTGGGGGGACTCTACTTTTGTTTTAATTTTTTGGATACTATCTTAATCAAAATGGGCTACTAATGTTAGCAATTATATTGAAAGAAAATGTGGTGATTTATTCCACATTTTATTTTAACTCCAAAGATCGTATTTTATGTGAATATCTTACCTAAGAACTTGTAGATTTCGTAATAACTAATTTTTACGTAACTACTATTTTTTCAAAAAGCATTTCATTCCTAATATATTTTGAATATGAATTTACTAGATTGCTTAAGAGCATTTTCGGTTGTAAGAATTCGTTTCCAGTTGCTTAATTCACCTATTTGAAACCGCTAACCACAGCAGCTCGTCATCTTAAGCTATGGTCAATTGACGAGGTCGAAACCTGAGCAGGCAACTTCCTTTCCTCATCAACGAAAGAACTTTGGACATCGTGGAACTTTTGGCGCACATACATTCTCTTTTGCATAATAGTCTTCAGCTGCGTTTGGAATCAAAGTTGATATTTCTCCCCCTCCCCCAGAATATTGCTATCACTTAAGACTCTAATTTAATTTATTTACGTATATTTTCACCTCTCTCTCTTCGATAAAAAATTCCAAGTTATTTTCCAAAGTATCTTATTACTAATGCAAATACTTTATTTTATATAATAACGAGATTATGCAATGATAAAATAATTTTATGCAGATATGCCAAATTTATTTCGAAATAATGATTATAAGTATTAAGAAATATAAAAAGATAAAAAAAATTTACATTTAAGTTGTTAAAATCAAAGATTCTTTTCATAAGAATTATTTGAAGAATTTGGGTTGTATTTATTCATTGATAGTGGCATCATAGTGGATGAGAATGCAATTCCAGATTTACTAAACAAAATAACATTGAAAAAATAGGCTTCATTAGCGTGGTGTGTGTGAAGAAAGCCTTCGTTCTCACTTCCAAGAAATAGAGGGTTCGATATCTTATCCATCCTGAATGAAAAGATTTATGCATGTTAAAAGTGGTGTGGAGTGCAGAGAAGAGTGCTAACTCAGTTGTCAATCTCATCACCTAACCGTGGTTCGAAACTACAAGATTTGGCTGTATTTTGCGGTTTCAATTGGGCAAAAAAAAAAAGAAACAATAGGATACATACTTCAATCATTTAATTTATTGTAATAATCGAAAAGAAGTGCTTGCAGCAAAATTCAAGAAATTTTAAATTATTTAAGTTCTTATAATGTGAATAAAAATATAAATAGTAATGAAAATTTTAAGTTTCTAAAGAAAGAAAAGATGTACTAGGAGTATATACATACATACAAGAAAAGTAAAACAGAGAAATTTGCTGAAAGTTGAAACTATCATTAAAAAAATAGTGTAATAAACTTACAACGTTGAATATTCATGAAAATTATCATTTAATAAAATATTTGAAAGGACTAGTTCATTACTTCTTAATAATTAAGTTTCTAACAGCATTTTACGTTTCATAATTTTTCTTCGAGTTTTTACTGTTAGATGCGAAATTCATTATTAGTCTTTTCATTTACACATTTGGAAAATATGAAGAATTACATCTAGATTGAAAACACATCACAAAACTTAAGGACAATAAAAAAAATATCAATCACTAAAATAATTTCCGGTTTCTTTCCCAAGCCACAGCAGAAAACAGAGCAGCAAGGGCAAATTGAAAATGGAAGGGGGGAGGAATAGAATAGAATAGAAAACGATGGCAATCGCTGCCGTGCACTAGCACCTGGGGGTCGACGAAGACAAGGGATCGTACGTGGAAGGAAGCAATTTTCTTATTAACCGTCTCATTTTCACGCTGTCATACTTTATTGGGGATGAGCTTCGCCATTTAACAGATGTTCTATCGAACTTCGACCTCCTCTGCTATTACGATGGGGCAGATCTCTAAATATGAGAGCCCAATGAGCAGTACAGATGGGCGTTATGAGAAGAATAAATCTTTAAACGTTAGATTGCAATTTGTATCTTTACCAACGTTTGATATTTTGAATGTAATCGAATACGTAAAACAGTGATAATTCAATGCTTATAAATGGTGCAAGTAATTTGACGAAGTATATTCAACTAAATTGAAAACTTTTTCGGTTTAATACATAAAAACATGTGTAATTTACATGCGAATTGTGCATAATTTATCGGTGTTAATATAAATGCAAAATATTTTATGCTCACTTCCTTCGTATTTATAACTATTAAAAAGGCTTATTTTAACGCGTATAGAGTTATAACTCACCAGGTGCAATATTTAAAAAAATTCAGCAAAATATTATATAAATTAGATAATTCTTGCATTTTAAGATTGCAATTTTGTAATTTTTTTTTATTCCAATGGCGGGCACACTTGGGTGATGAACCCTATGCTACAACAAGGCCAGAAACTGCTACTCATTTATCGTTACCCAGGGGGCACCTGTGAACCAAGTCACAGAGGCGAGTAGCGTTACCAGCACCATACCACTATAAACTCGTTTATAGGGTGGGCCACATTCATACCACATCACAGAAGAAAGGACAAAGAAACACAGAGAGAACAGAGAAGGAAAGAAACATCTATGCCCGAAACGGGATTCGAACCCGGGATCCACAGCTCAGGAGTCAGGAACGCTAACCACTCAGCCATCGGTCGGCAGTTTTGTAATATAATATATAAAATATATTATATTACAAAATTACAGTTTTAAAGTACAAAAATTATCTTCAGGTAAAAAAAACGAAAGATTTAAGTCTGAATATAAGTGCTATATAAGTGATTATAATGTGAGTAATACTGAAATATATATACATATATAATAATGGAACAAATGGAATAGTTTCAAATTTAGTCTACACTTATTATATCAACATTATGCTGCTTCCTTTTTACAAATTAATGTCTAGTTTTAAAATACAACAAGTGTTACAAAATTCGAAAGACTTAACTTATGGAATAATTTTAAATTGAACCTGAATTTATTATGAAATAACAATGGCATCATGATGCTTCCTTTTACAAAAGTTTCAAACCATAACAAATGTCTCCAAATGACTATATTCAAAAGATTTAACTTGAACAAAAGCATACATTACGTATTACTTCCCTTACAAGTTCCCAAAGTATAAAAATGTGCTTTCCGATTACTAGAGAGTGAAATAGATGACCTATTTGAGTAGTGGAGACAAAGGAAATATAAAAGGGGGAGAACAGATTATTAATCGAATGTCCTTCCATTCGACAGGGGTAAGCGAAGGGTCAGCCGGCAGACAGATGACCGGCGACTTATCTTTGTCACCCATTGCAGCGTCAAATCTCTTTTTACATGAAGGGGAGAAATGGGAAAAAGAAAATGGTTTCCATTATTTTATTCTGTTGTACTTTCTTTTATTCTTTCTCTTTCCCGTTTTCCCTTCAAATCTCAACGAGAGGGAAATTTGTGTATTTTTGTCCGAATCGGTCTTTTTCGGGAGGTCCAGGAGGAAGGAGGAGCGGAAGGACTTTTGAAGCGTTCAGCGAGAAAATGGAGTATTAATCATAAACCGAAAAGAGCTCCAGAATTCGTTGACAAGGAAAAGGATGGGTCGAAAAATGCTACGCGAGAAATGGATGGAGTTTTCTTGGTGTTCACATTCTTTTGACTTTTCTGTCAAAATTTAAGTATTAATTTTGCGTTATGAAATAGAAATCTAAAATAATAAAACTTAACGTCTTTGTATTCGACAGATCATATTAGTCTTGTTATATATCTAATACAACAGATAGCCGCCCTTCTTCTTGAAGAATAAAAACCATCATTAAAAAAAATAATTTTAAACAATAAACATAGAAAATCCAAATAAATTTTGTTTTATTTTGTAAAGATTATTTTGAGTTTCTTTCTCACACAGAAAGTTATTATCCTCCATATCCCAAAATGCACCTGAACACTTGGAGCTCCAATTTTTTGTTCAGCAATTTCCTTTTAACATTAGTAAGTGACAATTTTTTGTCTTAAATAGTTTGAATAGTTTTGAATCAAACTAATCAAATTCTAAGAGCTAATATTTTGTCGTTACTACATCGGTAACAAAGAATTATAGGGATTAGAAATCTACTTCAAACTATACAATCCATTTAAATTAGACATCGTGTGGCTTACCATAGCCTAGTTTCACGTTCACTAGAGCTAGATGTTTTAGGTTCGATCCCAGTTAAGTTGAACAACGGCACTGTTGCACTTCTGTATTTTCATCTGTAAGTGTGAACTGACTAGCATCTTTCCATATTTCCTCTTTCGCCAGAGATAAATATGCCTACTGTGTATGCAAAGCTCCCGTGGAAGATAATTAAACGTTAAACATCAAACCTTACAACAATCTTAGGTTATTAGACAGTCCATAGAGTAGGATCAAAGCTTGCCCTACTGTACAAAAAGCGATGCATAGCAATAAACAAATAAACGCATTTGACGCTAATTATCATTAATAAGACAAAATAATCCTTCACTAAGGTCCCAAGGACAGATAAAAAGTTAAACATCAGGCCTTCAATTCAATTATTCGGGAGTTCAATACCCGTTTTGAAATTGTATGTATTTAATTGTTTGAAAACCATTTTAAACTACAGGTCTTGGTCCAAGTAGCCCTTTTAACCAAAAGTGACAATAGACAGATAAACAAAATAGATAATCAGGAAAATCGAAAAAAAAATTTACAGTGATAAAATAAATCAGGAACCACGAGATAAGAAAAACAAATACTACTTTGAAATGCACACAAACAAAACAAATGTTTTTTTATATAAAAAAAATAATCAATATAAAAATGACTGGGAAGCACATAAAGTTATAATCAAATTGAGATATACTTCGAATCCATCGCATTCCTTGTGTGAACAGACTAATCAATTACAATTTTTATTATTCCAACTCTCCAACCTTCTTTAGCTTATTTTTCTGAAATTATCAGCGCAACTAGTCTGATTTCCAGCAGTTCTCATCGCAGAAGGCGCTGCGAAAGTAACCTGCGAGTGTCCTTTTACAAAGAGATTAGCAGCTTATTTTCCTCTGTTATTCATCATCATTATTCTCCTCTGCACTGAATATCAGACGCTAGCCGTGGTTATCTCCGGTTTCAATCGGCATCACCTGCCGTTGATTGTAAACACAGATGACTTTGAACTCTCAGCATGAGAGGTGAATAATTGAAGGACCAAACAAATTAGGCAGACATGATGGGTATATTTAATTAGCATTCGCTTAACATATTCTGAAATTCTATACATTCTTATTTCATGAGTTCATGTTGACTGCCTGTTTTAAGGATTTCTGCTATAGCTTGTAAATTAAGAAAAGAAATCTGGAAAAAATTTAAAAAAATATTGAGTAAAAATATTTATTTAATGGATCCAATAGCAGAATAATGAAAAAATATTACAGAAAAGAATATTCAAAAATTTGGAAAATAGGATGTCTGTTGTTCCGTTTATAATTGAATGTTTAAATACAGTTCTTTGCTTGCGAAAAATAATTAAAATAAAAAATTCTTACCTTCAATTTTCTTCTCAAATTGGATCATGATTTTCTGGTGGATAAATTTTTACTATGGAGGATAAAAATCCCTTGAATTCCGTTCATTAAAGAGCTTGTAAGAAACCCATTCTTTCGATCAGTTTTTTCTTATCCACCACTTGTACAACAAGATTTATCTTTAGAAATTAAATATAAGCATTCATACATAAATGCAAAAATGAATTTGAAAATGGCTCAAATTCGAAATATATCCAAGTGTTGAAGCACTGTACCTACATTTCGCGATTAGTGACTTAATTTGGCAAAGGGAAAAGAATATCTCTAAATTTTTCCATAATTGGCTACTTTTTGCCCTTAGCGAGTTGTGACCGTAATGTTCACTTTAGCCGAAAAACAAACTTAAAGCTATTAATAAAATTTCGAAAAAAATGCTGTTTATGTTTTGTAAAATAAATAATAGATGGCACCATGATTCAGCCGAGCTATTTTAGTTATAATCAGTACTGAACAATTAGGTTCAGCCGACCCTTTGGCTGAGTGGTTAGCGTTCCTGACTACTGAGCTGTTGGTCCCGGGTTCAAATCCCGGTTCGGGCATGGATGTTTCTTTCCTTCTCTGTTCTCTCTGTCCTTTCTTTTGTGTTATATGAATGTGGCCCACCCTATAAACGGGTTTGTGGTGGTATGGCGCGGGTAACGTTACTCGCCTCCGTGACTTGATTCACAGGTGTCCGCTGGGTAACGAGAAATGAGTAGCAATTTCTGGCCTTGTTGTGGCATAGGGTTCAGTCACCCTTGTGTGCCCGCCATTGGATAAAAAAAAACAATTAGGTTCAAGAACGAATTCAGTTCCTCAGTTGTATACCAATACAATATCTATTTCCTATGGTAACAATTCAACTTTCAGAATTTGGAATCAGACAAACGACAACTAAACTCTTCTGTTTCTTCTTCTTCTTAGAGTTGGGTTTGTATGTCATTTTAGATTTGATTTCGAAAGAAATGGGCGCTTTTAATGCGGCTTGACTGTCACTAAAAACGAGAATCCGCTTACCGTGGTAGTTCTTCCTCATATTAAGTCGCAGACAGTGGATAATGGCCAAAACTTCTGCCTGGAAGACCGTAGCGTATCGCCGAAGGCTTACAGATAGGCTGATTTTTGGTGACACGCCACCCCGGTCCTGAGAGGCTGTTTTTCAGTGATCCATCTGTGTACCAGATTAGATCTCCTGTTTTAGTTTCGAACATGTTGTTACCCCATTCGTCTCTAGTTGGAAAAATTATTTCAAATGTCCTTTCAAACATGTTTGACTTTTCCATGATGTCCGAGGGCATCAGGAAAGTAGGATCTTGAAGTTTCCTGATAATACCCCTGTTCCCTTTGGCAACATGCTGGTCGTAACATTTTGTAACTTCATTCTGTATGCAGTCATTCTGGCAGTGCTGCAGATGAAGATGTCTAAGGGAGTCAGATCCAGCATAATTTCCAATGCTCTGGTTGGTGCGGTGGACATTGCTCCTGTGATGCAGAGACAGGCCAGTCTTTGTAGACCTCCTAGTCTGTCAGTCACAGACTTCTGTTCCACCTTATGCCACCAGATCACACAGGCATATGTGACAATGGGCTTGACAATAGCTGTGTACATCCAAAACATCAGTTTTGAATGTAGATCGCAGTATTTACCAAGCATTCGCCGGCAAATCATAATGCTTTTCTTTGCTCGGTTAATTTTATCATCAATGTGCTTATTCCAGGTGAGTTTTTGGTCTAAATATATGCCTAGATAACTCTTCTGTTTATTCTTGTATCCAATCCAACTGTAGAATGTTTTAATAAAAAACGCTTACGTTGCTTGCTCATATGCACCTTGGTCATTTATTTGTACTTAATTGCTTTTTGTTTTAGCCAATATTTATCAATAACCTCAACGAAGGTTTCCTCTTCTATACAACAATAAACTTTCTACTCTATTTGGCAAATGATTCTAATCGAGCAAAAGCGTAATAAGCCTCTATTTCAATTTCGGATTCTGGAGCAACTATCCCTGTCAGGCTCTGAACTTGGGGGGAAAAACAAAGTATGTGTAGTACAAGTGCAAATAATCTATTCAATGTCCAGTTCGAAAATAATCCATTTTCTTTTATTTTATTTAATTTATATTACGGAACAAATATTTTTTATTTTAAAATGTGTCTAACCTCTCTCTCGTTTTAAAAGCTATTAAAAACTAAAAATTGATAAATTTTATTAGAATCTTCTCACAGTTATTTCTCTCGATGATCGATTTGGTTATTTCATCTTTATTTTTTGCATTTTGCGATGAAGTAGATCCAAATGGGATCCATTCAAATGTTTTTGGTAGTAATTTTTTTCTGTACAATTATTAATATTTTTAATCATACTGTGTATATTTTATGTGACACCACATTATCAGCATCATATATTTTGGACTATTAGCCGAAAAATTAGCTACGGATTAGGCGACTCTTTTTCCTCTTTTACTGGAAAAAAAAATGATCTAGTGGATAATACGCCTTTGCAGATTATATACATAAAAATGCTATACTTAAAAATGTGAATTTCATATTTTTGAAAAATTTGTATGTTACCATTAAATGTATTTTTAATGATAAAAAAATATTTTAAGCAAATGTTTTATGACATATTACATGCATAGAAAAATTTATTTAAATATTAAAAAAGTTTGCGTAAAAATTCTTATATTAAAGTCATTAAACTAAGTGCAAAAATCAAGGTATAATAAATTCTGAGCCAATATTATTTTTCGTTGGTTTGTCTTTTTTTTTAATTCTTGTTTAAAAAAAAGTATTGGTTCGTTTTTTCCCTTAATCTCTTTTGTCAACAGCACTGAAAGCATTCTTCACGTTTCAGTTAGTTTTTAATATCCGGAATACATATTTATCTACATACAAAAATTAAATTTTTATATATTGTTTTAAAAAGTTGATGCACAGAAAAAATTTATAACGATTAGTAACTAAGAAAAGTCTTGTTTTTATAATAATCCAGGTTTTACTCAAAATGCAGCATGAATCACTTTTGCCACACACATTTCTATTGTTAACATTTGAATTGTTGGAAATTCTGTTTTAAAGGATTTGGACAGCAATAATCTCCGTGAGACGTGTTTGGCAGGTACATTGTGAGCAGAAAGGGTATACTTTTCTTCCTTTTCACAATTGAAATGTCCCTATTTCTTTGTAGAATGTTCCTACTGCTTCTACATTGTAAACATAGCAAACAAAATACCGCCAGTGAAGATATTCCCCGTGGCTTGGAATCCATTTAAGAATATATGTCCTGGTTGAATTATAGTCAGAGTATGTAAATAGTGACAAGTGAAATCACACCCACTACAATACAATATGAAAGAGAATATCCTTTTTTTGCACCTGTAATTGCTAAGATTAAATGTTACTGTCTCACCATGTGTAATATATTGCTTTTTAAAAATTAAATAATTTCCCAAACTGCAAATTATTTATTTTGAAACATATAAAGTTAATATCAATTGTATTTTGGGTTTGTTTCATTATAAAATTAAATGAAGTTCTAAAAAAAGAAGAAAAAAAGACAAAGAGAACCAGTCGTTAAAATACTTATTTGTCACTTTCTGTCATTAAATTAAAAATCATAGTCTTTAAAATTGATAACTTTTTTCTTTTAAATTTCTATAGCCGTATATTTATAATTTTGTTAATTTTGAATTTATATAATATCATATTTAACTAACCTTTGAATCAGTACATTAAATTAAATTAAAAATGTTCAAAAATATCTAGTACATATTTTTTAATCAATGTTTGATTAGGTTTCTAAAAATTTATATTCTGAAGTTGTTACATGTTTGAGACGACACGTAATACATCGTATATTAATGTGTGTATAGAATGGCTGAATATTTACACATATTTGAAAATAATCATAGAATGGTTAATTCTTATGCATATTTGAAAGATTAATAAAATAATTTAAAATTTTTTTTTCGGGTTTCAACATTTTTTACGTTCATTTTAATTTTAACAAATTATAAAATAAGGAGTTTAAATGAGCTAATTTCTAATATGACTTAAGTATGAGATTAATAATGACTTGATGCTTGATGATTTAATATTTGGTGCGGCAGAGAAATACAGAGATTAAATTTGCTTCTGATGTAAAAACAGTATGATTAGAAAGGTATGATTGGCCTGGGAAAAAAATTGTACCTAAGACTTTGAATTTTACGACGCTTTTTGTCACACACACTGAGAATAGCAAGTTGGGTGGTCAGATCAATTGTAATCTCCTTTGCTTACACTCCACGGTTTTGTCATTTTGATCAATGGTTCAAGGATTGACAATGGCTTTTTAGCCATTGTGTCTTAGAGTTGTGACTTCAGGCAGATTGACAGTCACATACTATGGATGTTCTTGTCCCTTTATCGGTCATTCTATTATCTTTTCGCTACGCTATTTGACTGTGCAGAAGAAATCTGAGAAATTTGTGGTTTAGGGTTTTCGTCGGTGACACATAGGATTTCGAACTGCTTGAAGGGTAGTTTGACGAATTAAAGAAAATTCAAGTAAAATTTGATTTTTTTTCCAATTTCGGAATAATTACAAAAAGTAAACACAATTTCTTATGACGCAGGTCTTTGTCCATGGAGTTGTAAAATATTCATGGTGACATTTGAGAAAAATAATATTTACTGAAATTTCTCATTTAATTTCAAGTTTTGCATACAGTAAAATATTTATAAAACAAATAATACAAGAATTCACAAGAAAAGTCATGTTTAGGGCAAGTCTTGAGCACTCGTATAGAATAAAATAAAAGAGCATGAAAAATAATGTATTTATAAAAGGAATTATTGAAAATTTGCTACAATGAATGAATAAAGGAGTTTGATATGTCTTTAATATGTATAGTCAATGAAGTTTTATTGAAAGATATAATAAATGCTTACATATAAAACATTTGTTTTCCTAGTATTAAAACATAAAATGCTAAAACATAGTTCAGTTAATGAGAATTGCATTAAATTTTTCCATTATTAATTCCATTTAATTTAAATGATTATCAACTCATTTTGTGTTTTAATCAAGTGGAAAAAATATATGAAAATTTTATTCAATCCAATTTAGATTTATTAATTTTTTATAACATCTATAGAGTTTAATAAGTAAATAAATGATTTTAAGAATTACTTATTATCAAGTATTCCTCATGCAGAAATTTTATAATTAACTTCCGTTTTCTTTATAATTTGTAGCAAAGTTTGAGTAATATTTATTGTAAATTTAAAATGTCCATATGTTCCACCTGTTGTCAGAAAAAAAGTCGCATTCAAGCGTTCAGAGGTCTTAGAGAAGGCATGAATGTTCAAGCTTTTCATAATTAAAAGTGTTCTTTATCAAACAAACTTTCTACAATTCTTCACTCATCTTAATATAATTTAAAAAATCCTGATCTTCTGAGGTTATTCCTTGAATCAAATTAAGATGTGAGAGATTCTTGCTGTAGAAACTAATTTGTTGCAAATTTTCTTTTCTTACTGTTTGTTTTAGTTTTTGCATCATCACCTTCAACAAGAGCGAGAGCCAGCATTATTTCTATGCTTAATTAACTCAAATTAATGTTATGGTAGTATTATTTTTTTAAAAAGATTTTTTTTCTGATACAGAAGAATGAAATAAAATATACTATAAAATACTTAACGGCAGAAATTAAATAAAAATTAATGGAAAAAATAAACGAATCAATAAATTCTAAATAGACTTAAAATAACGTCAAGTCGTAAAACTAAATAATTTTTTTTAAAATTTATAACACTATTAGAGATTTTAGTTTTCAGTTTGCAAAACAAATTTTAAAAGTCAAAAATAATAAATGTTTAAAAACAATAAATTCCACCCTTGAAAGTTGTTTTTTACTTCTATCTCTTTGCTTTTACTGTAATCAAAATTTGGAGGGTCAAGATATACTGTGTGTGTCCTTTATTACTTTTTTATCCCTTAAACAAATCTAAACGCGTAATTGTATCGCGTATAACAAACTTTAAAATGAAGAAGATAGTTACTTTTCAGTACTTTTTATTCAGAAAAATTGCGTTAAATATATACAAGTAAAATAAATACAGAAAAATTAAAATTTATAAAAATATAATATGTCAAGATATGCAAATTATACTATGTAATTTATGTATCTTGGCAAGTTACACTTGTATAAGGCTGAAACTGTATAACATATCTGAAGTGGGAGCTGAACGATAAGCAACTTGCCCTTCATTTCAACATGTCGTGGATTCGAGTCCATAACTATTCGTAGTTGTAGAGTCTATTTTAAACTGTAAATTTTATCCGAGACCATGTGTCAAATTATGATTCTCTAAAGGAATTAAAGAAAAAAAAAAAAAACACTGGCTGACACCATATAATAAGCATTTATAATGTATGGTCATTTGGTTTTTTCATCAATTTTTTATGGTATTTATTATTTGATATTTTATTAATCCATGTAAGATACTTATTTTTTATTGCAATTAATATGCTCTATGAAAGGAAATTTCTAAATTATTTAAATAAAATCATTTTTAAACTTGTTTGGTTTTTTCTTACTACATACAATTTCAAAGTACACAGAAATTTACACATTCCAATCTCATGTAAATTCTTAGGATAAAATAATTTTCTTTCTTTTTTTATTATAAAAATTTGCTTTTAATAGCAAATTAGTAGAAACCAATTCTGAATTAGATACGGGAAAGATAGCTGCAGCAAGAACTTTTAATGGCAATGTTACATAACAATAAATATCGATTTCATTGTAGCTCTACTATTATTATTTTTTTTCGTTCAAAATTTTAAGATTTTAAAGTTAAAAATATTTTATTGGTTTGCCATTTTTAATAGTGAAATATAACGGTTTTTGTTAAGTATTCAGTATAAAATTGTGTGGTAAAAAGTGTTACACCCGGTAACTCCTTTGGTATTACATGAAGATATTAAGATACCAGAATTCTTAATCTGCTCTCATAAAAGGTTCTTATTAGGCTAACAGTGATTACAGAAGAAGGTTCTGTATTCGGTCCTTGCCATTTTTGAACAACAGGAGATTGATGCTGTGCTTCAACTTTTTGCATGCGCAGTTGTCCACAAGTGGTGATTTCAATAGTTTCACTTTCACCACACCGCACGTGAATACGGCCAGCTGGCTATAAAATGTCTTCCCGGAAGGCAATAAGGAGGGATAGTTGGTGTGATTTAGCACAACGTCCAGCTGTCAAGCTATCCCCATTGTGGTGTTATACCTGCTTTTAAATGAATACTGTAACTAAAAAGTGTCAAAAGAATATTTTATATTTGTTTGTTGGATTTATACTGACACCTTAGCGATTTTCTTTTGCTATAATTAACATTCTAAAATTTAATATCCTGAAGACAATTAGATTTGAATTCTTTCACACTTTTTTTAAAACTATTATTTAGTTAATTGATTTGCGGTGCTTTGAGCCATTTTTTTCACACAAATTTTACATATCATTTAAACTAGATTATGAACTATGACGAACATCTACATTCAAGTCCGGTATTGGTATCGAACCCACGAGCAGATGAGCTGAAAGCTTAAACAATACCTTTCCAATTATTCGATCAGTATTTTTTTTTTCAATTTTTACACTTAACGATAAAATACCAAATTGTACAATGCCATGACTATAAAAAACACTCTTGTAAAAGAGTAGTAATAAAAGATTTTATAATTACCACTTTGCAAAATCGTAATGAAGCATACATTATAGAACATTTGTTTTTTTACACCTAAAATATAAAAAAGTGATCTAGCCTAAAACATTCTAAGCTCAAGACCATAACTAAAAACAAAAGTATCAATCCTTGTTGTTTTTATGGATCTCAAAATCGAACCAATTGACAGCAAAATAATGTACATAAAGCAAAGTAGACAAGGATATAAACTTTCATTATAGCAAGTATTCAAATTAGATATTGAAGGAAATAAATCTCGAAGAGGGAGAATTAGTGTTTTCTTTCAATATGAGGCTGTAAGCGTACTCAATCTTGACGTAAATATTGACAGGCAATTAATGAGGTATTAATGGCTTCCCTCTCCTAGGAGCCTCCGGGTCTCATAGAAGATTTACCCGATAGAAGTCGCAATAGCTTGTTTTGAAGGAAAAAAGCAGCAAAACAAATAGATAGAATCGCTAATAAATTCTCAGATTGAAAGTGCAAGAAAAATAGCGACAGGCCCACCGCGGTGATCAAGTATTATGTTAAGGAGGAGTTATACTTGAGGTTAAGTGTTTAATCTAGAGGTCAAAAGAAGAGGTACTGATACGGAAATTATTATCACTTTGGTAATGAATTTTTTAAGAGATTAATGTGAAGAGTAATGAGCAATTCCATATTGGAAAAGGAAAAAAAAATGCAATCATTTTCATTAACAAGTATATTACTTTTTAAATTAATGCTTAAAGTATAATAAATTCCAGAATTAATCGATATATATATATATATATATATATATATATATATATATATATATATATATATATATATATATATATATATATATATATATGCGATAATTTCTGGGAAAAACACCACGGAGTTTATGTATTTAAGAGTTACATTTTTACTATTGTGGTGTTCCCTTTAAAATACAAAAAAAATTTTATTAGCAAAATAAGTAAGGAATGTGAAAATAGGTAAAAAGACTCAATAAAATTGAACTTCTCCAGAAAGAGTCAATGAAATTTAATCCCCAAGATAAATGTGATGGAAGGCCTTTCGGGTTTAAGTTCTTCAGGCATAATTTGGAAGATTTACTGAATATATTTTAAATTCAAATAATAAAACATTCAATTTTAATCAGTTCCACCTGATGTGTGTGTGTGTGTACAGTGGACTGTATATATAATTAATTCCCCTTAATTTTTCTTTCAATTTAATATTCCTCTGTTATGACAGCCTTTATGACATAGTTAGAATGCTATGCACACCGTCTTTTAAGAAATAATTATGAACATAAGTTTATTTTCAATATTTAATATGTATAATTTATTTTTGAATTAAATTTATCCTGCGTATTTTTCTTAGCTAAAATGATACTTTATACCCCAAAATTTTAAAATATTAAGTTAATCTCTCAACATATATGTGTGTGCATGAATAAATGAATGAGTGATAAAAACAAATTTAAACTCTCCTTTACTGTGTTTTATACATAAATTAATATCAAAATTTTCAATCCTCAGAATCTTAAAGACAATATCTTGCTACTGGTTACATTTTCAGAGTAGAAATAAAATATTTGAAATTTTTCCATCCACAAAATATACATAATGCTTTGAAACACACCTAAGACAATAAATATTCTGCAGGAACGAGGTTGGTTAGGGCGTCGTTCTCATTACTGGAAGTTAGTGAGTACGAATCTCGACTTTTGGTAGTGGTCTCAATGTCCTCCAAGTGAAATGATACCTTTTGGTGTAGCAGATATTGGGGGTCTTCTGCTCAAGTCCCTGCTTCTAAGTTATGAAAATTCCCACGCCGCTGGTTCCACTTAACAGGCAGTCTAATTTTGGGTTTGGTGCAGAAAAAAATGCGCATGAATAGCAAGACATACCTTGAAATATGCCGTCATACAATGAATTAATACATTGTGAAGTACATAATGAAATGAAAAATCTGATACTGATTGAAAATTTCATTGTTTTCATAAAAAGATTTTCGTTTTAGGATTGGAAGAGAGGTAAATATGTTTTTTAATCATTTTAAAAGAAGCATGAAAATTAAAAAAAAAATCAGATTGTTTAAAAGCTGATAATGTAAACACATTTTCCGCCAGTATTCACTATAACATTTTAATTATTGAAAATTTATATTTAAATAACAATAGAGTAAAATATTGCAACATGCAAAAAAAAAAAAAAATTGTATACACATGACTAAATTTTCTAATATAAAAGGTAATTCTTGATATGTGTTGCTGAAAACTTGTGACTGATTGCCCACACTGAGGGTGATTCTGACTTTTCTGAGTAATAGTGTCTCGAAATAGAGACAAAAGTTAGCTTTTGCAAATTCTTACGCATATGCGCTGGATAATAAATTTTGGCCATGATTTATATTTGATTATTATTTGGCAGTGATTTATAATGCGATAACTTCATATAGTTAGTATGTGTCTTCTAGTTTAACATGGCGGATTTTTGCTGTCACTTGATTACATATGGCACATATTATTTTTCCAAAGTTTATAATATCTTTATTAAAATTCTGAAATCAGAAATAGGATAATATAAATTATAATCATTCCTTTTTTGAATCGATTTTCGTTAGTACCCAGGAAATAGGAATGTGGTAAATTGCCAAATTTGCCGGCGAATCTCGTTTTAAATTAGACCAAAACCTAGAAACTAATTAGTTTGCTAAAGTTAAGTATAAGCAATATTCAAGTAAATGCAATAATTTGGCGGCGTCCAAATGAGCGACTCTATGCCACTAAATTATTTGCAACCATATTCTTCACGCGTGGATGCGTTAGAATTCCCAAAGAGAGCCACTTTGGCAAATCTCCCTCGAGACTCTAGTTGTCTAAGGAACAATATATTGTCGCGTTTAGTTTCTGTGTGACAAGCACAAGCAAAAGGGTAAAATCTCACGAAAATGTGCACACCTTATAACAGTCCGCTTCATGCAAGTATTTGTTGTCTGTTTAACAAATATTGAATTTCCAAACTGACGTGCATTTGGACATTTTACTCAAGAATCTTAGTTAAAGAACCTACAATCACGATGTGATCGGTAACAAAGCCTGATGGTTCCATGAATCTTAATCCATTATGCTGTAGGCAAGCCCATAGAAACATTGACACATTGACAATCAGTCACGTATCCCTTTTCAGATAAACCCCATTTTTACCAGGTAGAAGGGTATTAATGTCATTCGGGCGTATCTGAAGATGTCAAAATGTACTCGAATTCTCAGTAGGTATTGAAATTTGATTCATCAATCGTGATCTGAAAACATTTTGCAAAGCGGGTTATTTATAACCGGATAACAATAGCTTAAAGTGGATTCCTAGTCATTGTAAATATCGATACATACAAATAAAAAATCGAATACATTTGCTGAATATAATATATAAAATCGAAGACTGTTTAATATTTGATATGTACTTACATAAATATATTAAGAAAATTCTTGCCTCTTCTAAGAAGCTTAAAATTAAAATCAATTTTAAAATTCCTACATTACTATTTATCCTAAATTTCACAAAAAAATCCAACTAAATTTCGATACATACCTGTGACTGTAATATGGATGCAGATAAATTTGGTAGGTTAAGTAACCTACTATATTATCTAAATATCATTTAAAAAAATATTGATTCTCAGAATACTTTAATAAATAATGATAAATCAATTACTAATTTGGTTTCTTGAAAAAACTATTAATATTTCATCTTAATACTTCAATCTCCTATCTAATAGCACACTTAATAAACTTTTTTGATGAATGTTTTATTTTATGATTTTGATTCATTGTTAAACAATGATTTAAATTTTTGGAAAAATCTTAGCACATTTTACATATAACAATTCTTATGGAGAAAACTAACTTTAAGCAGGTTGATATCACACAGGGTTCAAAGTTTTATAGTCTCTTGATGGCAAATTTGTTTTAATATTTTTATTAAAATAAGTCAGATATATTTTGCTTACAGATGCATTGTGATGATTTTACATTTTTATCATTTTAGAATTTGATAAAAATTATAAAGACATTTATCCTGAAGAATTTAAATCGTTAACATTTGTTTTAATTAATTTTAAAACTAAATTTTTGGAATTTCAATATTTCTATTAAAATACATAAATGTTATTATAATCAAACAGAATTTATATTATTTATAATAATTTAAATAGCATAAAAAACAAATAGAATGATTAAAAACACTACTTGATAATATATTCCAATTAATTTTATTAAACACTATTTGGCTTGTAGAGCATATAAGAGTGAAGTGAAGTGAAGTGTAGTTATAAAGTAAAGAAGGGTCACCCAAGCCTTAGCTGTTTTATAAGAAGCTTGAAATGCCAATAGTGTTTACACTTAGTTCTTCAAGTTATGTACTTATTTTATTCATTCTTTACGTTCAATATTTATTTATAATTTTGCAGGTTTGAGAAATTTAGTATTTCATCTTGGCTACTTTAAATTTCTTAAATAACACAAGAAACAATCTTCTTTAATAATGCAAGATAATGACGCAAGAAATAAATAAAAATATAATGTATATTTCTTGCATTATTATTTTCATTTGAAATATTTTTTTAGTATAGCTTTAGGGTGTAATGGCTTGATTTAGATTTTAGTCATCAGCCATTGCAGGAAAGTCAAACTTTGTACCAACTTGGTCGACACCCCTGATGAAGCTGACCAAGTTGGTATTTCATTTTAGTTTTGTTCTGTGTGTGTTTATTTAAAGAAATTTAGAATTCTGAATAATTTAAATAGTCTTTTGGTTGTATATTCTGTTTGCTACATTCAATTGGTCATGTCCATTTGCTTTGTCATTCTTTTTTTAGTATTTGTTTCGAATATTAAACAATTTTCGATTATTTATATTTTTGGAAATTCTATTTAATCTGCTTTTGCCTGAATGTCTTTCCAACCTTAAAGTCAAAACCATTTATAAAATATTTAAAAGTATATGTGTTCAATAAAAATTGTGTTTTCTTTTAAGTTACAGGACTATAAATTGATTTCCGACAAACCTAAACCATTCAGTTTATTTGATAACTATGGAATTTGTTTAATGCTATAGACATTATATTTTTTTTATAAATAAAATCTAAGTGATTAATTATGAGTGACACAAGTTTGATGCTGTAAACTTTTGATGGCATTTTAATTGCCAATGTTATATTTTAAACTTTTTCTTTATTTTTATTAAAAATATGTTTAAGTTTTTTGCATAAAATATAAATTATAGCCAGCATTTCTTGGGTATATAAGAAAATAATTATTGTCTTTAATAAATTCAAAACTAATGTTCAATTTTAATTTTTATTTTACTCAATAATAAGCATCTTCTGTATATAATAATGTCTTCTTCAAAGAACGTTTTTAAAAATGTAAGCATTCGCTCTCTGTACAGCTTATCTGGATTCGAACTTTATAGTTGTTAATGGATAATGAATCTCTTCCAATCAAATAAAATATTAGTAATCATTGCAAAATTCAGGCTGGAGGTGGTAATTGAATCAACGGACTTCTGCATAAAACACAAGAGTACAGATGAACTACTAATTTGATCTATCTACTGAAGATTTAATATGTGACTTTGCCAATAACCATTTTCTAACGCATAAAATACAATTCTTTCTTCAAAGGTGTGCCATGCGGACAGGTGAAGCTAGCTCAGCTCTCTAGCCTTAAATTACAAAGTTTATAAGTTACAACTCTTACCACATGCTGCACCATCATAGTTCCCTATATCTTGTCCAGAGCTCCAATGGTTACGTAGCATCATGCTGCTTCGCGTTAAGATCAGCTAAATAAAAGCATCATTTGCCGTGGGCAGTGCTAAGGACCCCTCCTTTGCCGTGGGCAGTGCTAAGGACCACATTCTATCTTACTGGAGCTCTGTAGATTGGGGACGAGTCCACGTTAATCTGTGACATCCAAAGTCCTTCCACTGGTTTGATGTGGGTATGAAGAAGATGGTGCTCCAGCTCAGGTATGACCTGTGAACTGATCGTGGTTCAAAATTACAAAGCACTTGATGATGAATGAGTATTCCAAACCTGTTAATCTTAAGGTAAAGTCCGGAGATAACTTGCACCGCTGTGTAGATATTCATCTAGCCCAGACTTGAAGACCTAAGAGTTACGTGGAAACAGTGGACTGAGAATCTTCGTAAGTTAGAAGCATAAACCAAGTAGACTTCGTAATACTTGACCTGCCTCCCCCAGAGGTATCATTTCACTTGATAGACATAGCGACCAAATCTTATATAAGCCGCCTTTAGTGTTCAAGTCGCGTGATTCGAATTCATTTCCTTCCGATAATGAGAACGACACCCTAACAAATGAGGCAATGCAGCCTCATAGAGATATTTGTAATGGTTCGGAATCTACTTTCAATAACAAGTGCTAGTTAATTTAGAACGAGTTTTCAAAAGTGAATGTCAGCTTATACTAAGTGCAAAAGTAAAAATTCCAAATCAAACTTTAAAAAAAAATGCTCAAACAAAAGCAATAATGAAAATGCTCAATTTATTGACTGATTTCACTTTTCCCATATGGAAAAGATGAAATTCAAGAAGTATTCCTTGAATTCAAATAATTATGCGAGCTGCAAATGTCTTCTACCCGCATAATAAATTATTTTTAGACATAATTGCTGACTTTTCTTTCCGATTCTACCGACTCCTATAACTGCATCTGTACTAGAATGCTGACTGTCAGTTTGCAAAAGCCTACTTTCTGTAATTTTAAATATAGAGTCTAGCTCCTTTACCAACGTAAAGAACCTATGATTATCTTAACCGAGGTATGCGATTTCGGTTGAAAATACTTCCACTACTATAACTCCCATCTTTTTGTTACTTAAAACTTATCAGCGACATCTTTCGATGCACGACTTTTGATGGGACTTGGCGATTCTCTCTCCTCACCGCTTCTTTGAAGACTTAAAGGGCCTCATTTTGTTACTTTTTTAATTCCAAAGTTAGGTCCGGTTTGCCATCCAGACAGGTGAGTAAAGGTGTCTCGCCTTTATACAAATGCCATATATCACTATTTGCTAATATGATAGAGGTGTGGTCCACTTTTTTTTTTATCTTATGACTAATTTTTTTCTTGCTTTTCAAGTATCTTCTTACATCGCTCAGACTTCCTTTTTGAATTTATTGTAGAATTTTTCATTCAATCATTCTCTTTGTTTTGATGGAGGTGCAGATTTTTAATTCTGCACATAAAGCGTTGCTGATTTTCCTTCGAAAATTGAATGAGCAATCATAGCTTGCATTATATCAGGGGGTTACTATCATGTTTGTGATGGTCTGGTTGGTTAAGGTTTCTTTTTCACTATCGGAAAGTAGTTGAGTTTGAAACCCGAGACTTAACTAAAGATCCTTCGTGTTTGCTAAACAACACTGGTACATTCAATAGGTTGGTCGCCATGTTTTGATGATAATTACAGAGATGTCAGGACAAGCATTGGCGTCTCCAATTTGGTCCCGACTTCTAAATTACAAAACTCTTATCCAGCCTTTTGCAGTTAATTGGTCGAGCCTAACTTTGGCCTGCACAAAAGTATACAAAAGTATGTTGGTGCAACAATCTTCGTGTTTGTTAAATCAAAAATCATCGTATGGGCATGAATTTCTCTTAAGGATTTTTAGGGAAAAATATCTCTCCATTAGGACAGAATCAATTTTTTAAACTTTCTCTCGAGAATTTGATATACTTTCCTTGTCCGTTATTCCGTTTTCTTGCAAACGGTTGCAAATTTGACTGGGAGCTACAATATTAAGTGTGGATTCTGAACTATTACAAATATGATAATAATCGAACTAATAAACTTTTTGAATTGAATTACTACCATTCAATTCTCCAGTTCATGTGTGGAGGTTGTCACTTAAGATAAATTCAAACCATCTGAAGTAACTTATTGCGTGACAATAATATGAGGTCATCTCTCATACAACGCTATATAAATATCTTACATTGAATTCGTCTGTATATATAAGTAGTACAAGCATACCGCTGTCGGGTCCAGGAAACGTGTTCTCTTGCTCAAGGTAAGCGAGCTCTTCTCTGTCACTCTGTGAGGAGATCTTCTTGAGGTTGGTTGCCTGGATTTTATGGCGCAAGGTCCAAAAATGGACATGCTGCGTCAAGAGATCTTGAGATCTTCACCATGCAAGTCTATATTCAAGGAGACAATTCGCCTCCTTGAGTATAGACTTGCATGGTGAAGATACCTTCGCATTTTACCAGCAGATATTCTTTTCCCTCATGCAACATACACCACTGACAAAGCAGCATTCATTATTACAGCAACTAAAAGAAAATAAATATTTTGAAATTTCAAAACAATAATTATAATAATTCTAAGTAATAACTATAAAGGCTGAATATGCTGATTAGTCCATGTATTTTTTTAATATGTTATTACATAGATTTTTCTTTAGTATTATCATGACAAATATTAAACATCAGGAGTTAAAATAAAGCTTCTATATAAATTGAAATTTCTCATTTTATGGTTAAAAAGTTATCAACTTATTTAATATTCCTATTTTTTTAAAATTTATATTTAAAATAAATATTTTGTTAAAAATGCTTCAAAATTTTGAGGTGTGTCTATCCTAATTTTTAAGAATTCCAATTAAATTTAGTGTTAATAGAGATGATAAAGGGCATTACATGCAATACTGTGAAATGAGGTAAAATATGAAAGTATAATTTTAAAATAATTTTAATTGCTCTCTGAAATAAAACTTATGGTATTCTGGATTATACGAAACTTATTTTTATGAAACTTATCAAGGTTTTACTGATCAAAACAGTACTAGCTAAAATTGCCCCTTTCAACGATTCAAATTCTTAATATTAAAATGTATTCTTTAATTTTTTGTCAATATTTTTTTAAAAATCTATACTTTGTAATTCTAGACATAAGTGCAAGAACTGAGGAATTATGTTATTTGAGGAATCTACATTATTTGTATATTTCATTCTATGAATTTTTTTAGTTAATAATAAAAATTGCTTCTCCTCTAAGAAATTTTGAGGAAAAAAATACCAATTTTTCTTAAAAACAAAATTTTTAAACTTTTTTTAATCAACAAAATACTGCCATGCAGTTTGAAATCTGGGACTATTGAAGTTTAAATAGTAATATTATTACTTAAACTGGGAAATAGAGAGTTTTTAATGTTGGAAACACTCAACTTATTATAATATCTTCCACAGAAATTAATGAAATTAAGATGGATGATTTAAAAACTTATTCATGGAATTCTTATTAAATATTATCTTAGTTTCGAATTGATTGAGAACGTATGATGCATTTCAACTCAAGGAGTAGCTAGCTGCCCATGGAAATAAATTGCATTTAGAGAATTTTGAAGCACTTTCAATAAACATGAATATAATTAATGGTCTATGTAATGTGAAGATTATAAAAGATCTGAATGTGCTGTAGATTATAAATTACCAAAAGAAAATTAAGTCTTAATTGTGAGATTGTATGTCAAACTGAATGCGCACTTTGCTGTGTTCCTTTTAAATCATTTTATATTTAGTTCAATGAATTTATAGTTTACGCGTGATTTACTTAGCTTAGATTGAAACAGGGAAAATATGTGCCTAATTTTCTGGAATCCCGCTTAGTTATAAGTAGAAATGATAAGCATTAAACTAATGCAACAAAAATATAAGTAACCTAACTAGATCTGTAGTACATAACTTGCACTAAAAATCTAGTTAGGTTACTAATCTTACTAGTTAGGTTGCATATTTTGCAAATTAAAAATAATTGGCCTTTTTTGTGACTAAACTTTTTTAATCTGCAGCTAATTGTAAATACTTACTGTAAAGATTCAAGTTGCAATATGAACATAATCAATTTTAATATACATGCATTATTAGAAAGTGGAATTTGTATATTAATTACTGTTTATATATTTAATTAGTAAATACATATATAAAAAATAATCCACTTTATAATACATTTAATTTGTATTCATATAATTATGAATTAATTATGTTTGTTTATGAAAACATCACAAAATTAAGTTGCTACATCTTTCAAAAGGAAGGCTCAAGATGTAAACGCATTACGAACACATTAATTTAATTAATAAATCCGCCATGTTTAACAAGATGATACACTTGCTAGTCAGACAAATTAATCGCATTATTTACACATTTCCAAGTCAATAAATCTTCGCCCTACTATGTCACCGCGAATACACAAGGCTAGAATTCCCATCTGGAACTGACTTTCGGTGCTATTTCTTTAGACAGAAATTAATAGATACTGGGGGAAAATCGGATTGGGGGACACCCTAAGGGGCAAGGGGAATCAGTCATAAATGAGATGAATACAAGCCAAGACAACAATGCTTGCACTAGTCGCGCCCCTCTTGTCCCACTCTTGGCGTGGCCTATAAAAGCCCCTAATGCAGATCTTGTCCCACATGAAAGGTGGCGTTTCTTCACTTCTCTAGTCGCTTACTCCGACTTAAACTCTAAAACTTCACTGAACGCGCGATATTCTGAGATATGTGTACAGACATGCAGAAACATGCATACCAGTTCATACAACTATTGTATTAATCATCTACTTATTCTACTGAATATCACTAGTAAGTGTTTCAATTTATTCCTAAATTTCTAAAATATTGATTCAAATACAAATTAGAAATGTTAATTTTTTCAAAGTACTTTTGGAGTGTCGTAAAGTATCCGTATATGTTATGTATTAACGGCACACAATGTTTGGAATCTAATTAAAAAAATTTTCTCTCAATATTGAAATATATTATCAATAAAATTGTTACGTTCTTTCATGTATCAGAAGGGTTTCTTACAATTTTATGATGTAACCTATATGTTCATGATCGAAATTTATTTTGAGTTTATAGTAAACAGTGAAGCTTTTGCTATTTCTTTTATTTTACATTATACTTGAAACGTTGGTGTCGAAGTTGTCATATAAAAAAGCAAGTTTTATTTTCGCAGTGAAAAAAATTTAAACATTCAAATTTTGTATTTACGTGAAAGATAGTTTCAAATATTGATGTTGATAAGTTGAATTTGCATTTATTAATTAATTTATTTTTAATATAAAGCACGAGTTGTTTTATATACCCGATGCCAACGATTCTTCTACGAGTGATGATTTGATGAATACTTTTACTTTACATGTTATTTTATTATAATTATTTTGTATGTAATAATTAATGGTTTATTAAGTATATGTCGTATTATTTAACACATGTATGTATTTTGATTTATTGTGAATTTAATTCTTGCTAAATAGAAACTCGACTTTTCATAAACATGTATCTTATTTGCGTTATCGATTTAGCTTCATTGACCGGTTGTTTCCTTGGCTAAATTGTTTTTACTCTGATTTATTTTAAGGTGACTGCCACTGACCGGTTAATAAAAATCCGGATTTTATTATAATTATCTGTGCTATAAATTTAAATCAATATCTCTTTAGTATTATATACTGCGTATTTTTATTCTTTCCATTCATTAAAAGAAAATAGTTAAAAATTATGCATATTTTATTGAGCTAACAGGAAGAGTAGTATTGGGATATTTAATTATTTATATTTGTTTTGTAATATGAAATTTTGTGAAATTAATAGTTCTGTTGTAAGTAATCAATGAATTATTCGGAAGTTTGGTATTTAAATCTAAAATAGCACCCCAAATTGCAAAGTTCGAAGTTCATGTTTGAGCGCCATCAGTATTTTGAAACAAGGATATTGCACGAAGTAACATATAAGTTGGCGAGATGATTGTCCAGTGATTGCTGCTAAAATTGGAAATCGCGAACCGGTTCGTAGGAATATATACATGTTTATGAATTTGAAAATCAATAGCAAACGAGACAAAACTTTGCAAATCAAAGAGTAAGAAATTAAAAAGCAAGAGACAGAATATTATTTTTAAGTTATTCAATTATATGTTTACCTTGATTTCTAATATATTTATTGCAAGCATTATATATTACATTCATTTCAGTGAAGATAACATTTCTGTAAATTTTTAAGGATATATTCAATTGTTAAGGTTAAAATTAAAGTGATTAGTTTTATCAAATATATCAATGTTAATATAAAAATTCAATTATTGTTAAATGCATAAGTTCTTCAGTGAAAGTAATTTAGGATAAATAAACAGAAAAATCGTAAAAATTTTAATTATTAAAATCATCAACATCATGAAAACGCAAAAGAATATTGATAAACGAAAACTTTTCAAAGTAATATAAAAATAAGTTGATAAGTGGACTTGAAAAATTAAAATCCTGCTTATGCCAGAAATGTTACATCCCCGAATGAAAATAATTTCACCGTTATAGATGTGGTGGTTATAAATACAAAATTCCACTAGGTTATTCAAAATTTTGGAATTTAGCATTTAACAGCCGTTTTATAATTCTAATGTAAAAATATAACCGATAATTTAGTTGATATAGTATATGTAGATTCACTATTGAAAATATATCTTTGGAATCAAATAAGTTAATACAAAAAATACAATTATTTTACAGGAAATCACAAATTTGGTCTGTGGTTTTTAATAACATTCAATGACTTTAGATTGAAAAATATATTTTTAAAGATATTTAAATATTTAGTAAAAATACCAGTCATTCCTGTAAATCTTATGTGGCCACAAGTAATAAATTTTGAATCGAGTTTATAGTTATTATAAACTTACAGAACGTTTGAAATTTTAGAATTATACTGTTAAGTAAGGCAATTTTAACAGTTTTTAATATTTAAAAGTATAAATTCAAAAAAATTTTTGTTAATAACAATAACTGTTGAATTTAAAATTTTACACGTATTTGAATTTAACGTCTCTTAAGGTCACAAAAAGGAAGATTTTATTTACAGAAAAATGCATAATAATTAGAGGCTTTATCTCACATATAACATACAATAGGAGTAACAATAAAATTATTTTTTGAAATTTTTAATGGCGTGTTTTAAGATGCTAACTTTAATGCAGGAAATGATATATTAACAAAAATAAAGTAATAAAAGGCTTGATACCTAAGTAGTGAAAAATTCGCAGTAAGTGTATTAGTTATTTGAGATTTTGAAAACAAAAAAATAAACTTTAAGGATTTCTTAAAAGCTTGTTTATTTAAAAAATTAGTCTGTGTTCCTTTTGAAGCATTAATTATAGTCAATTTTGTGAAAATGTTTTCTCTAGGAGACTAATCAATGATATTTGCTCTGATAATGAATTAAATTTTTATGCAAGCTCGACGATTATAATCTTTAATGTAAAAAATATAATACATCTATCAAATGTTAATTTAGAGAGAATTTCGGAATAAACTACTGAAATTATGCATTTATAATAACTACTTATATAATGGTAAAATTTATTCTGAGAATTGTAGGATTTCTAGAATTACCAGGGATTTAATTTTTCCACAAGTCTACTCGCCCCCAACAATTTTAGCTACTGGCCAACCTATACGTTACTTACCCTTTTTTTCTCAACATCCCAATGAGGTTCAAACTTGAACTTTAAACATTGCATTCTGGCTCTGGCTTAGATTTCAAATATCAAAATTTTGAATATTTCACTGATTACTTACAACGTATATATTACGGAACTAATAATTAGAATCTTATTTCACAAAGATTGCATATTACAAAACCAACATAAAACAGTTAAATATCAATATCTACTAGCTGAATAAATTTTTTTAAATTCCATACAAGTAATTTTAAGTGGAATAACATGTAAAGTAAAAGTAAATCATCACTAGTAGAAGAATCGTTGGCACCGGGTGTACAAAACTCATGCTTTATGTTTAAACAAAAATGTAAATCCAATTTACAAATATCACTATTTGACGCTAGCTTTCACACAAATACAAAAATTTGAATGTTTCAATTTTTTTTACTTCAAAAATAGAATGTGATTTTTTTTGTATGACAACTTCAAACACCAACGTTTCAAGCATAAATATAAACTAAGAGAAACAAATTACCAAAAACTTCACGGTTTACTATAATTGCATATAAATTTTGATCATGAACTTATAGGTTACATCATAAATTGTGCAAGAATCCATTTTGGTGCTGTAATCTGCAAGTCTGGCGCATTTGGCAGCCGTACCAGCTCGTAAGACATGGACAAAACATCAAAAATTACAAAAAAATATATACAATTATTTCTACATGTTTATTAAATTATTTAAATTACATACAATATCAATTAAAATCGAGTAACTTTTAAAAGTACGAACCTAATCACTACTTGCAGAAGTATTATAGAACATTTAAAAAAAAAAAAGAAATTCAATTTATCACTGTCAATACATTTTATTTGCTGCACACAAATTCAAATTTTTCAATTTAAAGTAACTTTAAACATTTAAAATTTCATTCACAATTGAAGGAAACAAAACGCAGGGCAAAGAGTTTCAAGAGTTATGAAAACTTGAATTTTTACGAATGCACATATTACCTCAAAAAATCACGAGAATCCTTTGCGGCACACTAATCCACAGGTTTGACACAATAGGTTTTCGTACCAGCTCGTAGAATTTAGAAAACTTTTCATATAATTTTTACCTTCAGTGAAAAATAACATTTATATCAATTATAAATTCATTGTAAATTAAGCGTTTCACATTTAATTTCTAAACTTAAAACAATGTTCACTTTTATTTTAAATTACAAAGTAGGGAATCGCGCTTGTAAAATTGAAGTTATGCGTAATTTTTACAGTAGTTACAGAAGGGTCCCCCATGCATTGAAGTTCTTGCAAGAATTAATAAAACATACTCTCTATTACTTTAAATTTATTTTAATTTTAAATTTATGTTGTAATTTTTCAAGTTACTTTTTTCAATCATGTCCTTATTCCACTTCAAATAAATGACAGTTTTTTCTGTCCTGGATTTGATATCTTTAGTTTTGTGTAAATTGTTATTTTTTGTTTTGCTTATTTCATTGTTTTGATATTTTCTTCTACTTGCAGACACTCTTCTGAAAAACTACAGGAAGATTTTTTAGACCTTTGTCCTCCATACATGTCAAAAATAAGTGTCCAATTTGCGTAGCTGACCATCTTTTTCCTGATGATGAGATCGCTAAGAATTTTTATTTTTAATCCTTGATTTGCAAAGTTTTATCTTCTTTGCCATTGATTTTCAAGTTTTTGCCTTATTTGTAATATTGATTTTTCAAGTTCTGTATCTTTATAGTCTCAGAACACATCGATACTTGTCTGTTTTTGAACTGGTAATTTGCCAAATACGTGTTTGTTGATATTATATTTTATTTTTATTTAATAAACTTTGGTATATTTTATCTTGATTACTATATTTACTATTTTATAATAATTATATACATAATGGAAGCATATAGATGGAAAAAATTTATATTAACAATTCTTGAAATTGTCTCATTCTAATTGAAAATCTGAAACATTTTTAATTAATGTTCCACCAATTTTGATATATTAAAAAGTAAATGTCAATTTTTAATCATATAGTTAATAAGTGTTGTTGATTATATGTATTTATTTCAGCATTGGATAAATTAGGTTACCGTCATCTCTATAACTGCCATCAAGTAGAAGTCGTACAGCCGAGTATAGCATTTGACGTTGCGTCGTTGTTGTTGTACGGCACCCAAGCTATACCTGTCCGCTTGAAGATTCTGTTGGACAGGCTCTTCAGTGTACTGCAGAGAGAAGAAGTCTTGCAAGTTCTTCACGGTTTCGGCTGGACTTACGAAGACTACGCTAGGGGATACATAATACAAGTAATCAATTTTTATTAAAATAACAAAAAAAGACAACGTAATACTGGTTAAAGAGGGAATATTCATAAACAATATTCTTATTTGTGATTATTATTAAATAATGATTGTTATTGTATTCATAAATTTTGGTGAATCTCAATAATATTCTTATGTATGCTTTATAATTAAGTTAATTCTGATGACTTATGTAACTATATATTTTAATGAATGCTGATATAGTCAGTTATAATTTTTAATTAAGATTTTCTGGCTGCGGTGGCGTGGTTCACATTATCTGAAAGTAAAGTTTAAATCTCAATCCCTCCGAAGATCTGTCGTGTTTGCTAAAAGTGGGTGGAGCACGTTAAAAAGATCATGGTCGCAATATTCTCCATGTGAAATACCTTTTGGATGGCAAGCCAAGTGCGGGGTCTTCTGCTTGGTCCCTACTTCTATATTACGAGGACCCACCCACTTTTCCGATTCATGGGTAAAAGATGACGAAACAATACAGATTTGGAGAGATTTCTAATTTTCGTGCCAAGTTTTCCACAGCTAAGTCGCCAACATAAATTACGACACTACGCTCATATCTGGCTACAAAATACCGTTGGTGCTCGAACTTCAACTTTAAAATCGCGCTATTTTTCGGATTACAGGTATCAAAATTTCGAATATTTCATTATAATTAAGTACTATATAAGTATTAAAACTCTAATTACTAGAAACTATTTGTTTATTAAAACTCAAATTTTAATATAACACGCAGTTGCGCCCTCCTTAAAAAAATTTCAGTGTTGAGCTACCTTGTACAGTGACAACCGGGCAATAAAGCTAAATTTCTAACTAAAAAAGTTCATTTTTTAATTAAACTCGAATTTTAATATACCGGACAGTTATGCTCACCTTAAGAAAATGTCAGTACGGCACAATTTAACACTAACGTGAAACAAGCAATACAACTTACAGAACGATGTATTTATGTAATCATACATTTTTATAAAAACTAGAGTTTAGATGAGTTATTTTTTCTTTAAAATTTATTCATAGAATCTTCACTGCTTTCACAGTCGTTGCACCTGACCGGCGAATAAACGGTTTCGATAGTAAACAAATCCTCCACCGTATATTTTCTTTATGGTTAGTAAATATAAAATGAGAGTTCACCAACATGCGGAGTCTTATCATTATTGGAGTGGAGCAACGTCATAAGTTTGTACTCTTGTATTAGGGTTTAGAGTGACGTTATATGTTTGTGATATTATACGAAGGTGTTATCACTAATCAGATTGTGTGACGTCATATTTAGTCTTGAATCGTGCTGCCATCTATTGAGAAATTTTCAAACCTTCTTTATCTTGTGAATTCTTATAGCTATATAAATCTTGTGAATTCACATGCTGGTGAAAGGAGAGAAATAATTTAACTGTTTCGAAATCTGTTTCAGCTTTTTTTTACAAGGAAACAAAGGCTGAACAAATTTAATGATAAGACCATGATATTCGGAATATAAGGTCCTAAATTCGATCTTAGACACTATAACGAACGGTTTTGGCAATTACATCTGTTGGCCGCTTAGGAGCTTTCTGGATTTCTCCCCTTCCGTCGTGTCGTTTTTTTGAAATTGCATTGCTATTTATGATTTTATAACTATTCATTCTAACGGTATTTGTAGTACTCATAGCATTTTCAAATTTATCTACAAAGGTTGTGGTTTGAGCTCTTAACTTTTATATAATTGAGAAAATAATCAGAGTTTAAGATTCATTTTTCTAGAGCTCTTGTCTCTACACAACTGCTACTTTCTACCTATATTTTTTCTTTGTTTTTCTTTCGTTTTAAACCGAAAAGTTCTGGCCTAAAGTACCATACCTCCTCTTAAAACCAACATAAGTAAAAACTACAAAAAAGGCATAAACATACCTTCCCGTTGAAGTGTCAATTTTATTTGAGCGATGCGTTCTATATAAAATAATAAAATACAGCATACACAAACTATTACAAAACATTTTGAAATAGGAAACTACTATAAACTATTATAATTCTCAATTTCTACTGGGGAAAATATTTACTGGCATTAACAAAACAAATATATACAAATATAAACTTTACCAAAATATAAAAACTGAATTTTTATAAATGATAATAAACATAACATAGTTGAATAGCACAAAAAGATTTAACTTTCTTGTAAATTTGATATTTGTGGTTTAAATATACAATTTTTAATTTCATCTTTCTTACTAATTAATTTTTATAATAATACACTTCAATTCTGCATACTTTCCATGAATAGATAGCCAATTTATCCTCTTTGATCACAACCATGTCATTAATCTTAATATTGTTTTTAAATAATTCAGTGATAATCTTGCTATAAATTATTTAAATCAGTAATTTGCCTTCGATTCCATGCTATTTGAACCATTTAATTACATTTTTAAGCAAGTTTGATATATTACTTTCAATATATGAATAATCTTTTTCAAAAATACTACTAATAGTGACCAGTTAAAAAATTAATAAGAGTCGAGAGTTCCAAATCTTTAATATCATAATTTTTTAATGGAGTTAACGAACACGAATTTAAAACTCCTTCCATTTTTGTAACAATAGAAATATTTCTATAATTTTTATCACTTAATGATATATTTGAAAGACTCCGACTTATTATAAACCCCACAAATTTGAAGCTCTTGGAGTTAGAAATTTCCATTCTATAAGATCAAAATATTACATATTACTATCATAGTTACAAATTAATTTATATAATTTTTTTGTAAGATCTTTATCAGCACTCTTAAATCTATACAACCACAGAAATTAAAAATACAAATATACCTTTTAAAATATGCCTTTAAGCTCGCCTCTTTATTTAATGAAAAAGTCAACACCTGTGCAGTTGAACATAACATTTACTCGTTCTTTAGGGATTTCATTTATAATTTGTTTTTCTAAAACTGGTTTTGAACCAACACTAAGTAATAATATTTTTATCTTCACCTCTAAATTCTGGAACTCCTCTTCTATAACATCAATTAATTCTTCATGTTCAAAAAACTTCTCATCTTTACCTGATGAATAAATGTCCATTTTTAATAGTTTAAATTTACTTGAATCTATCATAAAACGTAAATTTCGGACGCAAAACATTTTCTACAAAACTTTCAAAAAGGGACGAACCCATTAGGTTATTAATGAACGTATTTGGTAAATTCTCTTTATATTAGCTTTTTTTTGGTTTAAAGCGATTGCCGAGACAGATGATTATTTTAAGTTTCTCTTCTTGGTAATCCAAAAAGAGTTTCGCATGCACCATTTCTATTAAAAGGTTACTTGTTATCCACAGGTTAAGAGCTCCTGGGTGATGAATCATTCGAAGTTTGTACTCATCTGAACATTTTCAAATCTAGCTACAAAGATTGTGTAGTACTCCTAACTTATATAAAAATGAAACAAACCAAATTTCTTTTACAATCACGTAACAAATTTATTAACAAGACATGACATGACAGTCAACAAAAATAATTTTTCTAAAACACCGTCTTTACAGCAGCTACTCTATTATTATTTTTCGTTTTAACCCCAAAGTTTCTGCCAACCCTTAGGTACTACACATGTACTTCGTATTATAACCAATAGAAGTAAAAAAGGTGTGATAAGGAAAAATCCTACAAGTTGGCATATGTTTGGTGAAATTTTCAATTTTCGCGCCAAGTGCTATCGAAACTACGTTACTTCGCTTCATCTCCACTTTTAAAAATCCTCAACGTGTTCAAACACAAAATTTGAATATCACATTTGCTCGCTGTTTTCATCTTTAATTTCGAATATTTCATTATATCTAAATAAATACTACATACTTAATAACTAGAAAATAATTTCACAAATTCTATAAATATTACGTATTTCAAAACAAATATAAAATTACTTAAATAACGGTATTATTCGTGTACTTGGTCAATTAAATATGCACATTTTTTAATCAATTTCCTTTTAATTAATAAAAAAATTACGAACACTAAAAATAAACGATGCATAAGAATATAAGAAAGGTATTAACAGCTGCGCTCGAGCAAAATAAATCTGATTCAATAATATAAACAGCATACAATTCTAGGAAACTCGGATTTTAATTCGCTGCATAGTGGCAACCACTTTAAAAACATCCGTTGTACAAAATAATCGAGAACATACAATGAAGATAATTCGATTAAAGTAAATAACATACATTTTTATGAAAACTTTGGTTTTAAACTGGCAGTGATCTGAGATACTTTAAATATTTTCCAACTGTATATCACCTATAACAAATATTAAAAGATTGTGAATGTCTAATTTTTTACATCATATATCGTAAGTATTGTAAATTTAATAGCCTATAAACCATGTAGATTTTTAGTTAAGAAATGATTTGTTACGTAATGTAGGTATGAATTTTGTAAAGTATATATTGTAAATCTCGTATTTATTTGCTCTTTTTACCCACAATACATCACTTTATAGTCTGTATATACCATTATGGCTCACCTGTATTTATAACTGTATTTTTATAATAAAAACTTGGAGTTTTTATGAATGATCTATTTTGAAAATTTTTAGTCAAATATATATACCATGCGCTAATTCTCAATGCGAATATTCTTTGAGTGTTATCTTTGATATTTTACTTCTGTTAATTTTGTAAATTCGAGCGTTACAATTGTAGTGCAACGAAAAACTGTCATAAATTTTGAAAAACAGAATTCCAATCTTACAACCAGCTGCTCCGTTACGTATTTTTATGTTTAAATATAAATAATTCTCTGGGAAAGGTTTACGTCTGTGTCTAAAAAAATCTAAGGAAATGTTTGACTGTAAATAATTCTTTTTGTTAGCAATCGTAAACTCAAATAGCAGCATTGTTTTTTAATATTATTAATTATACTGTTATTTAGTAGTACCAATGAATACTGTGTGCTAACGGAAGAGCTGTTAAACTTCCTATTATAACACTATTTATAACTACTATAACTGACTATTTATAACACATTCCCTGTTTCTCTAATCTGAGAGAGCTGTCTTAAAATGTAATAAGAGGTAATAGTTTTATAATTCATCATAAAATATTTCACAATCAAATCACTAAATATTTGACATCTTAATGGTAAAATAATACAAGCTTCAGTATTTTTTTTACCTCAAACGTAAAATGTAGATAATATTTCTTTCAATACAGTTAATTACTTATTTTAATTTTCAAATAACAAAAATATTGAATTTGTGATATTATTAACATTGACTTTATTTTATGTATAATATTACATTTAACTTATGCATTTTTAAAATGACATGGTATGTTATTGCTAATGTAGACGTGTTTACGAAACAAAATGAACGAATAAATGTGATTCAACAAAGCCAGAAAGCAGATTTTTTATGTTGTAGAATCTAATTTATTCCATATAACATTCTTTAAAGAAGATATATCATAAAATCAAATCTAATTTAAACTATTATTCTAACTACATTTTTAAGAAATTCGGTGAAATTTTTCAGTTGATTTTCTGTTAGCAAATAACTTCAGTTTCTGCAAAAAATTTTTGTCAGAAAATTGTACGTTTCACTAATTTTTTCATGGGAAGTATTCAATAAAACGAATGAAAATTTTAGTTTAATAGTCGAATATCATAACTAAATATTTAAAACGAGAGAATTCCGCTTTCAAGATTCCAAAATATATTTTTGTTTATATTTTTCAGTTTCAATTTCCACATCACTTCCAACTTTGCAAATTTTAATGTAAAAACAATTTTATAAATATAAAAAAAATTTTCACGGTAAATAGTCAACAAAATAAATGCTAAATTTGGTTAATGGATTTAATACCATAATTAATGTTTTAAAGAGAAATAGTTTAACACTATCAAGTGTTAAACTATCTTCTTGTTATAATGTTAATTCTAGAGCGTCTTCAATGGTATTTTCAAGTAGTGACCACTGTAGAATTGATAGGTGGCAGCTTTTATTTAAACACACCCTTCCTCAGACCATCTCATGCATTTTCAGCTGCAGAGGGGTCATCGCACACGAACCACCCCCCTCCCTTTAGTAACTCGTCCGTATTTCATGCAAATTCTGCCACAACTGTTGAAAGGTGAGCGTCAGGAGCGGCCTTTCCACGAAAACTGGCTGGGGTCAATTAATTCCCTGAAATGCAGGCAGTGACGGGGGACAGAAACTGGGTTGACTCGGACTTGTGGCGTGGGAAGAATATTGTTTAAGATGCGCTGTGTGGCCCTCTTTCGGACGTTGATGGCATTCGGAAGGGTCAGTCACGAGAGGCCCCTAGCGTGTGAGCAGCGTCCACTCCTGATGTGAATCGTGACGAAGGACTATTTAGGTTCTCTTGTGTCTGGACGATGCCTTCTGCTTAAGTTACATCATCAGGAGATGGGAGACCATTTAATGGTGGACAGTGTGGTTCGAACTTTAGAAATTGTTTGCCAAATTACTTCCGACGGAACCACGTCCGCTTATTTCCCTTTCAGAGCTTTATTTCGATGAAAAGCTTCAACTCGCCGATTTGGAAGCATAAGTTTGGTTCCGAAATGGACATTTCAGCTATATTCTAAAGCTTTGTCTTATGATTCTGGATTTGTTTCATATCATCGCCTCATGTTTTTGTTTATTCAGTTGTAGTTGCAATGCAAAGTAATGTAAAAGATCGAAAAAATGTTAGGTAACATTAACAGTTTTTGTAGGTACCTTATTTCTTTTCATATTGTGTAATAATAGCATGGACTTTCGATTTTTATTTATTGGGTCTGGACTTTAATCTCTGACAAAAATGATCGATTCTTTATTTACTTCTGAATTTTTCCCCAAAAAGCATTGTATGCCAAGCTTATTGTAACAATGTTATACAAATTGTACTCTGCATGGTTATTTGTGATAAGCTAGTTAACAACTGAATGATTAGTAATGTTTACATCTATTCAATAGTTCACGAGTTCAACTCCTAATTTGAAAGTAGTTAATTGTAGTGGCTTAAAACATTTTTTAATATATAAGTCCTGGTCAAATTAGTCCCTGTTTGCACATGGAGATTAAAGAAATAAGAAAACTAAACTTCATCGAATTCCTCCAAGAAATTTTTATTTTATATTTAAACAGCATTAAATAATTTTATGTAATATATTTTATATAACTATATTTATTGAATTCTTCAGAAAATTGCATTTTAAATTTTTCTTCCTTGATAGCTTAAATTTTGAAGTTTCCACCTCTGTTTAATTTTAAATATAATTGATAAATATTTGTTCCAATTACTTTTAAGGTGAAAATAATTAACCAGCTAGCCAAGTTTAGTTTAATAATATTTTACTTAAATAAAAACAAAGAATTATTTTAGACTTTGTTAAAATGTTAAATTTATTCAGTTTGTTTTTTATAAAAACAATCATTCTTGCATTTTTACTTCAATTTTTAAATAAATCCATTAACTATCCAAAAAGTTTAATATTTACAACAAGTGAAAACAATGAAGTTTATATAAAATCTGTTTATCATAGTTAGAATAAACTTTGATTTAAAATTGTTCTCTTTATTATTCGACCACTGTGGTTTTTCTAAAAGTGTACAGAAATCATTAAAATATAATATACAGAACATTTATCAAAAATATTTCCTGTTATTAATTTTTAGAATTCTCATAAGTCAATCTTTGAAATTGAATTTTAATTCAAAATTTCATTTTGAGACTGCTGTTAAGTTTATAAAGACATTGGTACAAAACTACTTTATTCAATAACTTAATTTGTAACTTAAAAGTAAGATTATTTCGGCGTGCATATTAAACCTTTCTTCAGCACTTAAGTTGTAGAGTTTTAAAATGTTGTTCCTTCCAAGACAGGAATTCGAAACCTGGACTTCCAAGTGGTGGGTGGGATTGGCGGCTTCGTCACGCCCTTATCAACCCGTAAGGTCTTCACAGAACATGGCATTGGCATGCTAGCGAGAAGTGCGTCTAAATTGTGTGTTGACGTATTCATGGTAGCGATGGCTTTCTGGGAAGATTGGCTCGACGTTTAGAGGTCCAATCACATGCTATTTGCAAACGAGAAAACGGGGGCGAGAGCGATGACAAGCAATATGATCCAGGCGTTGATATTTTTACCATCGCGTGGCATCTGTGTCTTTGCGGAGGGTGTCTGTGGCCCGTTTCTCCCAGGCAGTGGGAAATATTTACAAGATTCTGTCAAACTTGCGGGAGATATGTTGCCTATTAGAGCATATGTCCAGAGATGACGTCGTAATTTTGGAAAGGCGGGAGTAGTTAAGGGTCTATATATAAGTTTTTTTGTCTTCTGCGATTCTAAACTCCCCGGCTGACAAATCACTTCCTGCCCACGCAAACAAAACGCTCAATGAATGACAAACGTCATGAGCGAGCTTCTTCTTTAAAGTGGGGTTGAGTACTTTCATTCAAGGTCTGCTGCCCCCCCTTCGAAGTTTGGACACTTTTGTTACTTCTCGGTTCTGTTGTTTTTGATAAGTGAAGATAAAGACAGCAAGCTTTAAACAATCTATTTTCTTCTTTTGATGCCATTTAAAATTTTTTCTTACTATTTGACATAAGTTGATAATGTATTACATGAGAATGCTACATAAGGATCTTCAATAATATTCGGATTAATGCACTTATATATATAAAATTAATTTAAGCATTCAAACACTAATTTAAGCAACTATTTTACAAATCAATTTTTTTTATTTAAAAATGGTAATTTTAATGCATAATAATTTTTAATGTAAAGTAAGTTATCCTAAATTTTAAACAAACATTTTTCAAAATTCGAAGAAACATTAAATGATTTTTGCACACACTATCTTTTACTTCAAAATAATTCTTTTACAAAATTATTTCCAAATAAAAAATCGTATTCTTTATACAAAATAATTATTTTTAAATACAAAGTAATTATCCCTAATTATATTACACACATCATTTTTCAATACAAAATAAAGATTTCACGTAATTATTTTGTGTTAAAAATTATAAACTAATTATTTACACTAAATTAATATTTCATTAACTCTAACTTAACTAACCTATAAACATATATTATATACAAAAACAGCTTAGAACAAGTGAAAAAACACCACTATTCATAACTCTAAGTAATTCATAATAATTACATAGACCAATCTTCAGTTTGGCATTTAATAGAAAAAATTATTAATTTAAAGCTTCATTAGAGTCCCAAATCCTCATTTTATCCATTTCCAAATAATATGAAATATTCTTATGAATATTAAGTATTTTTGAAACTCTTAATGTATTTAGAGGAATTTGGATAGCATGTAAAATGTTTGGAGAAATAAAACTTCCTTTAAAAATGGAATTTATGTTATCACTACACAGTATATAATAATTTTAAAAAATGTTTTGACTTGCTTACTTGCAGTTTTGTTAAAAATAATATTTACATTTTTATTGAGTCTAAGTTTTTTCAAAAATAACACGAAACTGTGAACACCTCTTATGAAAAGATTATTAACTAGATATTGTTAATTACTTTTATATTTTAAGCAATTACTAACGGGTTATTCTAAGCAGGTTAATGATGGATGATATAAACATTGTATATTAAGCACATTTCATTTCCTAATTCTCAATTTCGATGTGTTGATATATCAATGCATTTTAATAATATTTGATTTTTCTTGGTCATATTCACTTTGTGTATTTAAAGTTAACTATATTTTTACATTGATACTTTTCTCAAAGTTTATTAGTTTTATATCCTTAATTTATATGGGCACGAGAACATGTGTTATAAAATTATTTAAATAAGCATAATATAACGTTAAGGGAGATGAATAATTTTTTTTGCTTACATTTTATACGTAGAAATATTTATATCAGCTGTTTATTACTATTATTAGTTGTTGTATTTTAAAAGCATTTGCTAATTAATATATTATTATTAGTATGTTAGTAACTAGCTTCTATTGTTATATTTGTTATTATATATTATATTATATATTATATTTGTACAACTTTATAAATTTGGGAGAAAGTTTATTCTCCAAATACAAACATTGAAAATATAGAACATTAGTTGTATTTTATAAAATTGTTTTCCTTGAGATTTAATTTTTGATAAAATTCTTTTTCAAAGTTGAATTTAATATTTAATTATTCTTAAAGTTAAAATACAGATATCATCTTTAATGGGAAATATTTATTAACCGAATACTAGCTTACATTATATTGATGTAACAAAATATGAATGACAATAAAATTTGTTTTTCTCTTATTTACTGAATAAGAGAAAAACATATATAAATAGCCAAAAAGACTTATACTTTCTATTTCTTACAACTACTTGCTGTTTAAACATATTTTTACTGCTCAAATGCTCAGAATAAATTATAATTTTCTTTAAAACTGCATGCACTGTTTAATTACAATTAAGTTAATGAAATAAAATCTTTTTTGGAATTCTAAAATATAGTTTCGATAGGACGATAGATCTACTAATTTTTTTGCTAGTGAAGTCAGATATCAAATTACAATAATCAGCATATAAAAAAATAAACTTTAAAATAAATATTTATCACCTTAATAGAGTGAGATCATTATTTAATGTATTCTATTAAATGATGAAGTTTTTGCGAGCTTATAAGTTTATACAAGTTAGGTATGAGTTCAACAAGATTCAACCTGATATAATTTAGTATTAAAATAACGAATTTTAATTTGTTATATCTATATTATTTAAAACATTACGATTCACACCAGGCTTGTATTAAAATAATACCAACATTTTGATTTAATAAACGAAATATATGCTTAACTGTATCTGTAACTTATAAAATGTTCAGATATTTAAAGTTATAAGCATTTTTTATATTTGGTTACTTCATTTGAGTCATCTTCAACACGTATACTGGTGGTATTACCTGACAATATTAACAGTTCAATACATGAGGATTTGAATTTCATCAACATTATATTCAAATAATATGCATGATGGTTTTTCTTTCTTGTGAATGTGACTTATGAAATGCATTGCAAATACTGTAATAAAATGAATGAAAATACCTATTAATATGTAGAAACAACACTTGAAAATTTGGTTAAATATTTTTATATCATCAAATGGTGTCTGCACTACAAATCTTCGGTGATTTTGATTTCATAGCTTTTACAACTGGTTTTCACGTAGGATAGGTCCTAAATAAAAACCATTCACAACCGAAAGCTGTCCCAGAAGAGGAGGGAGAGGATTGCATAATTTGAGGACGGAAACAGGATGTTTAATCCATATCGAGCTTCTGACGATGCACCGTGTCTATGAGGATGACAAAGTGTATGTTTATGAAAAGTGCACGGGGCTCTGTTTATGTTGAAGGGCTCTCTCTCTCCCGACTTCGTCATCGGGCTAAAAACTCTTGTGTTTATTTGCTTGCAGAAGACACACACCAGTGCCTTGCATAAACCACGTGTCTGTGGCTTCGGCTGTGTCTTTTCCAGAACATCCGGCGACGTTATGGCTTGGCGGTGAAATGTTGTCCTTTTATGTTTTATTGAAATCATACACATACTTTATTGATGACTAGGAATACAAAACTGAGATCATTAGAAAAAAAAATTTTTAAACTGTAAATTATTATTAATATGTTCAGTAATGCTGAAATTCATATGTAATTGTATGCATTTATTTTTATTATTAAATTTTCCGGTATTTTTCTTTTTTTATGGATTTTAAAATTTTTGTTTATTATGCAGTTATTTAAAAATATAGATGTTAATGCTAAACTATATAAATTATTTCAGTATTAGAAAGGTAATAGTATTAAAAAAACTTTTTTAAGTAAAATTTACTAAGCAATTATAGTAATGATGATAGTTATTATGGTGAACACAATGATAACGGGAATGGCCTGCTTTCCGACATCAGATCTTAATGTTTTTCAAAAATTGGTTCTAAAAGATAAAACTATAAGATATCCGAGAGAAAAAAATCATTTAAATTGTAATAAATAACAAAATAATTCATAATATGGCAAAAGATATAATAATACTATATCCTTAGTCATAGAACAAATTTATAAAAACATTAAAATATGAAATTACGTGATTGTGGTTGTAATTAATTTGCCTCTTATTTCTAAATTTAAAGCAATATTTAAGAAATACCAGTAGTAGTAAGAGCCCCACTACCAGAGGCGGAAGTGCCACGCCCCCTTGGGGGTCACGTGACTTCCGGTTTGCTCGTGTAAGAGTACGAGGGTATTTTGAGGGGGGCGTGTCACTTGACTTATACGAGGCAGAAGGAAGAAACAACTCAACAATGGGCTCTTACTACTAATACCTGGTACTCGCAATTTCATTATAACACATTGTAGTGATAAATAAGTAGCATCATTACTTAGTTCAAAGGAATTAAAGTCCTCTTTCGTCAGAAGAAACACTTCATGTATTCAAAAGCACACTTTTTAGCAAAAACTTGCTGCTATGTGACCTGGCGCAGCTTGTCCTTATTTGGACCCTGCGCCATAAAACCCAACCAACCAACCAAGCTGCTATGTGTCAGTATAGAGGGCACCTTGACTTTATATTTTATGTGTAAAAAAATAAATAAGATAAAGTATTTTCACCTGATTTTTTGCTTATATGCAAAAAATTACTCTTATCTTTATCAAATTTAATAAAAAAATAGTTATTCAGTGAGATCAGTGATTTTTTTTTATTCGTTTCTAAAATGGAATCTCATAATGGGTATCAATTTAAAATAAAAATCCCATATTCATTGAAAGTGTACAAGAAATCAATAACAAATTTATTTATGCCTTATTTAAAAAGTAAAATGAGTTTATACTGTCAATATGCTTAATTTACTCAAAGATATTCTAAATATGTGATAAAGTTTAATGAATTTAAGTAACTGAACCTGTTACAATTTTCTCAGTTTATCCTTTTTCTAGGAGTGTCCCTAGTAATAAGTATTTGATTGCTAAATTGTATAGTTTCATTTTATTGTATTAAGCAAACATCTCATATAAAAATTTTCTAACATTGTTTTATTAGTACAAAAAGCAAATATTAATTACAAAATTTAGAAAAAATTTTATGTAAGATACTGCCGATAAAAATGTTAAAAGATTTTTCCACAGTTTTTGTTTATTTTTAAAAAGGTTAAAATAGTATCACAAATGTTGTAAGTAATTTGACAAGAACACTACGACACTGTTTTAACTAATTTCGTAACATAATGTGTGGTTATCTTTGACAAATTTATTTTTAGTATGATAATTTCATCTATAATTCATAATTCAGGGTTTGTAAAAAAAATGTAAACAAACTATTGCATTGTTAATTTTTAGAATGATTGGAATTGATATATTATAACCACTAGCTTCTAATCTAATATATATTCTTATTCATATTTAGAATTTAACTGATTAATAATCATTTCTTAAAAATGCAATATAAAATTTTAAATCAATTAAGTTATATCTATTTTTATAGGATCCCTCTGGAGCGATACTAGATCGATGGTTGCTTGCTTCTAAGGAAGAAGAACCTTTAATATTTCAACAGTTCCTACGTTTTGGTGAAACTAAATCAATTGCACAGCAGTTGTTGCTACAAGAAAATAGTGAAAAGATCGATCGCGTTGTTACGCCACCTGCAACTGACTCAGACATAAAAAAATTCATAGAAAGAACTAACAACAGAGGTCATATTGGAAGTTCATTATTTAAACATCACGGGAGCCATATTTACAATCCTTTAGTGTATTCCTTACCACCTATGGGAGTACAATTTGGTACTGGCAAGCCAATTTACAGACATGCTTCTTCGAGTGTCAGCTCAACGCAGTCCAACATAAGTTCCACTATGTCCTCTCCTATTGACTGCACAAGTCCCATTGCCTTATCGCCTCTCAACAAACTTCAAAATATGCAGCCATATGATTATCGTAGAGACAGTCCAGAGTTGCCCAAAGGAGACAGCTCTGATAAACATGGATCACAGACAGTTCCTTCATATGCAGCTACAAGTTCTCCGACATCCGTCCCTAATACAAACTTCACAACATCTAGTCTTACAAATGCTTCTAGCACAAATAACTCTTCTCTTTACACCACTGCCACGTCTGACCGTAGTGGCAATGAAGAAGATGCTGATTTCTCTGAAGATGACGTTGATAGTGCAAATGGTGCAATCAACTTGACGCGTCATTCTTCTTCGAACGCAAGTTACATTCAAAATAATGTGTATGCGGCGAGGAAAGTGAGGCATTTGAGGAAGTCTGCAAACCCAATGAAAAGAAAATTTAATCATAATGTTTTGGCCACACTCTCAATGAACCCAGCCACGGGAAAGAAGCGTGTACAGTGCCATGTATGTTTCAAAACTTTCTGTGATAAAGGAGCTCTAAAAATACATTTTAGTGCTGTGCATCTGAGAGAAATGCATAAATGTACTGTAGATGGCTGTAACATGATGTTCAGTTCACGTAGAAGCCGAAACAGGCATAGTGCAAATCCTAACCCAAAACTCCACACACCTAATAGCAGAAGGAAGATAAACCCTCACGATGGCAGGGCTGCCAATCCATTCCCCTTAGGAAATAATAGTTTAATAGACTATGCGAATGGTTTCATGCCGTTCTCAACAGGACATAATGATTGTGAAAGCAATTCTGTTTCAGAAGATGATCAAAAGACAATGGTTCCTGGAATGAGTTCGCTATTTGAACATAAAATTGAAATGCCTCCACTTCTGAAGAAGCAAGATAGGTTTTCTGAATCTAATGATGTTCCTTTGTCATTAACAAAAAAATGTCCCAAAGAGGAGGATATAGAACAAAAGTGTAAAAGTAACGAAGGAATAGATTTGAGTGTAAAAGAAATAAGCAAAAAGACATCAGAAAATTTGATGCTGGAGGTTCCAAAAAGTTTCCAGTCAAAAAATGTGGAAGAAGCTGCCCTTTTAAATATTTATATGGATGAAACGAAAAATGAGAAAAACGAAAGTAAAAATGATGAAGATTGTGAAGTTGAAATGAAATTAGAATCAAAATTACAATCTGAATCAAAAAGTGAAGAACAACCTTCTCAGATCAAATCTTATATTGATGAAAAAGCATCAAGAAATGCAGAAAATGATATCGATCCTGTACCAAGCAAAAAACTGAAATATTTCAGTGCTACTGACCAATTGAAGCTCAGTGATAAAAGTTTACTAACTATATCTTCTACAAAAGGAGTTAGAAAGCGCAAAAGTTTAAATCCCATTAAATGTCCAACTACTAGTGATGACGATTTACCTTTCGTATCATCGGATGATTCATCTAGTGATACATATATTGATCAAGATAATGATGAAAATGGTTTGTTAGATTCAAAGTCCGATTTCTATTCCTCGGATGGATCAGATTCAATAGATGAGTTGGATGAGACTGATGGTGACAGAAAAAATAAAGATACTACGATGAATTTAAATAAATCTTCAACACCTTCTGCTGAAAATACTTTGCCACAAGCATCTAACATAGAAGAAAAGCGTCAACAAGAAAAATATAATGGATTTTTATCTGCTGAATTAAACCAGATTAAATCGCCTGATAAAATGAAAGAAGATATAAGTAAAAATCCCTTGAAGCATTTAGAATCACTATCCTTAGGATCATTTTCAAACATAATGAACGCAAATAGTAAAATTAATTTTAGTCACAGGAACATGAATGTTTCAAGTGGTGTGTCTTATCATGCTCCAGGATTAGGCCTAGCCTCCGTGACGACGACGACTGCTCCAAATCGTGCAGAATCGCCGAATTTGGACATGGTGCCTAGTTTGAGCAGCAAATCGGTTTCTCATCTTCCTCCTCCACCACCTACGTACAACTGCAACGTAACTAACAGTGACACTGACAATTCGATGTCTGAGAATCAACTGTCTCATCTTCCTGTGTACAGAGACGCATCTATGATAAGTTCTTTAGATATACCTGTAGATAAAGAGAATCCTCGCAGATGCACAGCTTGCGGAAAGATCTTCCAGAATCATTTCGGTGTTAAGACTCACTATCAAAATGTTCATCTTAAACTAATGCACAAATGCACGGTAGAGGGATGTAATGCAGCTTTCCCATCGAAGCGCAGTCGCGATCGTCACAGTTCCAATATGAATTTGCACAGGAAACTTCTGTCAACCTCTTCAGACAGATCTGGTGGGTTGTATTTCGACAAGAGTAGCGCAATGTTTCCCTTTCATCATGACAGCTACAATCGAGATATATTCCCTACTTTCCATGAACAAAGTCCTCTCCCACTTGCTGCCATGGAGTTCTACAGCCGGATGCCCCATGATGGAACTGGTGCTTTTCTGAATCCATATGCTCATCTACCTGGTGCACTTCCCAACTACCATCCGGCTTTCTTCTCACCCTCGGCATACACTTTCAAAAACGACAGCAACGCAAGGTACAACAATCGCCATGGTGAGAACAGTGGTCAGAATAGCTCTTCGAGTTCAATTAGTAATCGATCTTCACCTGGACCTTCTTCCGGCGGTTCACCTAAAATAAACTCTGGTCACTTCATTTCGGTGAAACTGGACGAAGAGTTGTCAGTTGATCACGAGGGACGATATGCTTGTACAATTTGTGACAAAAAATTCCACGAGGCTGTAGTGCTAAGGGAACATTATGAAAAAAGCCACACTCAAGAATTAATCCACTGTTCATTTAATGGCTGCAACAAAGCATTTCTATCGAGGCAGTCTCGAAAAGTACATAGTGATAATTTGCACAAAGAGGAAAATGTTAATGGTAGGTAGTAATGACTTATTTCACATACCTATCTGTGGCAAAAAGCGTGCATTTCTGACGTTTCAAATGTGCCAATATGTAGAAAATTTTACTATTTGTTTTAATTGATTAAATTGGTTCAATTTATGTTTTTTTATTATTTGAATTGATTCAATTAATGTAATTTGATTGAGTGAATTGATTTAATTATATTTGATTGTGATTTTGGTTTTGATGTACATTTTGTATGCGAAGAAATTTTCCAGTTACTATTTTTTCATTTGATTAGTTTAAGCTATTTTCTAACTGAAATGTTAAAATTACATATTGAAAATTAATTATTTTTTACAGTAGTTCCTTATAACATGAAAACTTACTGCTGTGCCAGAGATGCAACCATTTTTTAAGCAAATCATTATGCAAATATAAATAATAAAAAATCATAAAAAAACAATTAGTCATTATATTTTAAAGCTGTATTTAATAAATCAGGATTTAATGAGAACATTAAAAAAATCCTGTGATTTTTAGCTTTTATTTACATATTTTTGAAAATATTATTATTAAGTTTTAAGTTTTTTAAATTTTAAAAGATTTTATTGAATATTATTTTTACGAATAGACTTATAGAATGATCATATGTTAAATTATTTTTAATCAATTTTCCTAAAAAAAGGGGGGGGGGAAGAATAAACAGGTAACATAAGTCAGTCATGTCCAAATTTAAAAATAATTGCAATTTGTATAAATATATTTAAGTTAAATGTATCATATTATAATTTGGAAAACCATTGGCACTTCATTAAGTTTTTATAGATTTTTTTTTTTGAAATTTTAGTAGTAGAATTCATTTGTTATATTTACTTATTTGTTGTATCATGATGTTGTAAATAGTTTTCATTTTGTAATTAAGATTTAAAATATATGGTTATTTGAAACTACTTCACTGTTTGTTAAATCTGCAACTTTAACATAATTCATATTTTTTTCATATTGTTGTGCATGTTACAGCTATATTTATAGGATTTATAAATATTACATAGAAAAATTTTAATTATGAAAATGCTAAGTACCGCTTATAAGCTAATTCAAATCTCGCATTGTTTCATTGTATCATCAAAAATAAAAAACTTTATTTCAGTCTCAGTAAAACATATTATTTGACAAATTAGTAAATTCTAACAAGTATTTTGTTGCATACTTCAAATTTTAATTACACATGTAAATGTTAAAGTTTAATAATAATAATAATTAATCAAAATTAACAAATACTATATAAATTGTCATTCTAAATACCACGTCTTTGTATTTGTGTTAAAAAAAAGGAAAATAAATCCCGGCCAATCATCTTTAAATACTTTGTAGTTTATCTTAATTTTAATAATTTCCAAACGTTGTAATTTAAATATTTAAACACTTCAAGCAATAAGAATTTATCAAAATTAAGAATTTTTTAAATGACAGAATTTGTTATTTTAAAAAATGTCATGACAGAATATTTGAATTCAGAAATAGGACACAAAAAAAAAAAAAAAAAATCGGTGAAAGATTGCAAAAATTCCTAGTTGACTTATTTCATCCTACTATTGTTTCGGATAATACAAAAATTTTATGAAGTGATGTTTTCTAAATGTGTCTAAATAAAAAAAAAAATTTATTAAAAAACCTAGAAATAATGAAAAATAACATCAAGCAATAAAAATTCTTAACATTTACTTATTTTAATTAAAACATACGATTTTTGCATTTAATGCATATATAATATTATATTGTTTTTTCACAATTGCTACACATATATGGAGTAAAACATTTTTCCCATCAAAAGATTAACTGCCCTATAGCATAAAAACTGGTTGGAAACACAATATTTGTCTGTACTTTGTAAAAACAGAACTGCCTACTTTACATCTTTAGTAGTGCTTATTTAGGAATCTTTCATTGCGCTACAAACATGTTTAAAATTTTAAATTTATAATAGTTCATGAAAAATTAAATTAGTTTTGAAGATGTTTTAAGCAGTATTTTGACAATTGGTCTATAGTGGTACTTTATATGTCAGAAATATAAACACGATTCATTTGAAATTTATACGTTACGAAGCTTTTTTTTTCACAGTGAAAATAATAATAAAATTATTTTAAGAGACTTCAGTATGACGAATGAAGTTTCAGTACTGTTAATGAAATATAATGTATATATATAATATTAATATTTGCTACAGAAAGCATATAATTATCACTTAAACAACGAGATTAATAGTACTGAATGAAAAAGTACAATATTTTAAAAAGTTTTTACCAAAATATTAATTTCATCAATATAAATGTAAATTTTGGAGGGTAATTGAAATATTTCAATAATAAACATACATTTATTGTAAAAATTAAAATTTAAAAGTTTAACTGTATTTTAATATTTATAAGATATTACAAACTTTTACTTGATTTAGTTATCTAAACATGAGATGAATATTAAAAATAAATTAATTTGAATATCATGTTATGAATAATATTTAAAAATAACAGAATAACTGAGAAAATTTTTTTTAAATCTATTCAAATATTGATTCAGTTCTCAATATATGCTTAACATATTTGTAAGAGATTTTAATTTATTTAAATTTTTTATATTACATTTAGAATGAAATTGTGTATGTATAACGTACATATATATGTATATATATATATATATTGCATGTGTTTTTGTTAGTATTAATAAAAACTAGCATATAACTACATATACACTAATCAATTGTTACCTATATTTATAAATCCTATAAAAATTAATTTTATGTGAATTTTATTTTTGAAATATGAAATTATATATACATGAAAAATGTATGATATACATTTACTTATAGCTTGCATATTGTAAAGTGAAAATGATAAAAATATATGATTTAAAGAATCTTTATGATAATAAAGATGATTAAATTTATGTTTAACATTATATATTAATTATATAAACATCTTTATGAGTAATTTCATAAAATTTTAATTATTTAAATATTATTATATGAATTATCAACACTTCTTAGACAAATTTTAAATTGATAAATATGCAATTTTTATAATATTTTTAAGTAATATGTTGCAAATTTCACAAACAGTATTGTTGAAGAAAGATGTTTATTTATTTTTACTTTTATAAAAAAAAATCATTAGATTTAAGCTGTATGTATGTATACATAGAATGTATATAAAATAATGATTTGAATGTATAAACCTGCGTAAATTAGAATTCAGATAACAAATACAGTTTTGTAAAGTGTTTAAATCTACTGTATTTAATCCCTTGTCTGCCAGCTAAAAATCATCAAACGCTGTGCCAATGTAATTAAGTTATCTTTGCCAAATATATTTACAGCAGGCTCAAAAATTTATCATGTATAAAGTTGGACTCAAAACACAACCTGGTTATGTTTTGAAAGTTCACATTATATGAGGTGTCTGTTATTTATATAACCAGGGCACATAATTTTGTTTTTGTGAATGCTGGCGCAATTTACAGGGCTAGCCACTGTGGAGTACAAATTGGATCCTCAATTCCTTCTGTGGATATGGTGCAATAAAATGATTTTCCTGATATTCACCAAAAGAATCCTTAAGTTTTTTCGTGGTCTTTGGAAACAAAAACAAAAGATCAGTGTTACTTATGCTTATATTTAGTAGTGTCATCGTTTCCCATTTTTTTCTCATTTGTATTATTTTTTTCCAACAATTTATTTACTGTTACTGCTCATTTTCTTTTATGGTACTTAAGATTGAATAAAATAAAATGTATGCAGTTTGTTGCACATAAGTTTGTTTTGCTTGTCTTTTTAAAACTTATAATACTAAAATTCTCGAAAAACATGCAGTTATAAAAGCTTAAAATATACAAATTGATGTTATAAGCCAACACTAGGATATTTTACTGATAAAATACACTATTTGAAACAAAAAATTGTCAAAATATTACGCTTGGAACAATATTGAAATTTAATAATTTGCCTGATATATCATAAAAAAATATCATAAGGAAATCAAAAAAATCATTAACAAATTAATTAAAAAAATCATAAATAAGTGTAAAAAAAATTAAAAATATCAAAGAAAAAAAATAAAAGCAAATAAAATAATAAAAAAGAAAAGAAATAAAATAAAAATATATATATATATATAAATAAAGGATAGCAAAAAGGAGAATTATAACATTCTTAATATCATGAAAAATAACACTGATATAAAAAGTAACGCTCCATATATTAAAAAAACTGATAATATTCATGATATTATATTAAAAACAATAACATTCCTGGCATGCAAAAAATAATATTTGTGTTATCATAAATATAACAATTGAAAGTTAAATTTAGTACCTGATAAATTTTTCTTCTTTGGATCTAAAATTATAAACATTTTCTTAAAACTTAAAATTATAATTTTATATAGGATTCTACTGCTGATTCTATAAAATATATTTTATTAATTTGTGAAAAATATATAATTCTCTCTATTGGAAATATAGTTTAATTGCGTTCAATTGCTAGATCAAAAACATATCTAATTCTGTAATTAGTTTAATATTTGTTTTCATTTTTTATAAAGTATTTGGGATAATTTTGATTAATTGCTATAATTTATCTTCATTAAAACATTAATATTAATGCATATGATTGTTTTAGCTTAAAATAGTGATTCATTTAAGGTGTTAATTTGTATCTTATCTCTTAGCATAAAATAATAAAGCAATTTAGAAAAGGAAATTTTTAAAAAGTAAAAATAGAATCTCAAAATTAAATTACTTTAAGATGTCTCATTTTAAAACAAAAATGTAACACTTCATGTTTACTTAAATGATTCCTCTGCAAAATCCAAGTCATTTAATAAAATGTTAACAAAAAAGGAGTCTGCATGAATTTAATTGGAATCCAATTGCTATTAGAAAATTGTAACGTATCTACAACAAGGTGCCTTTTAAAATAATCATAGATTTTTAAAATAATAATTTACTAAACATTTTCTTTATTTAATTATGGGCTGTTACTGTGTTAATAGTGAGATAAATAAACAAGTTTACCTAAATTTATTGTTACACGGATTGTACAGTCACTTAGAATTTTATTTTTTCAGAAATCAAAATGATTTCTAATCAAGAACTGAAGACAAGCAGTATTAATTAATCTTTAACCAATCGGAATAAACAATGGTAATATATGACTGAAATAGAATTAAAAATAGAATCCTGGTGAGATCAAATTTAAAAATTTATAGAAATTTTTGAACCTTAGCAAAGGACAAGGAATCTCCAGAATTTTTAAGAATTTCTCATTTAGATTTATGTCTAAGACTTCGTCAAAATACATGAATTACATAAAAAACACATTTGAGAAGTAAGCTCTCCAACTACAATATTCATAAACTTTTAAAAAAAATTTTTGGAACATTAGAGAAAGGGCAAGAAACATCTAGAATATTTTGGACATTTCTTGGTTAAAACTCAGAATAAAATCTTTTCCTAAGCAATTGATTACAGTTAATTATCAAGAACATTAAGAAATTTTAATAAATAGGAAAAACACATTCTAATCTATCAGAAACACAACAATATAAATCCTCAACAGGAGAATTCCCTGAAAACTCTAGATTTAACAAGAAATACTGATGTTCATTGTTCTGAACCATGTGAATAAAATCTTTTAATAAAATAAAAACAAGAGTGTAATATTTCAATAACATCAGAAACATAATTAAACACATAATTCCTCTATAGAAGATTTACTCTTTGAATAAATTCATAGAAAACTTTAGAAGCAAATAGGAAGGACAAAAATGTCGAGCAATATCTTGACGTTTTCTATTTAAAATCATGTCATTGTCAATTTTATATATAATTAAGTAGAAACAAAGAATAGAATTCCCTAACTAAGAAATTCCCAATTTAAATAGTCAGGTAATTTCAGAAATGATCAAAATGGACAAGAAACATTAGAACTTTTGGGACATTTCCAGAGATTCTAGAGGTTTTTAACAATTAAGGAGCAAAAACGTCTGAAACTCTTTTAGCCGTTTCTTATTCTTTGATTACTAGAGGTTTCTAGAATGTCTTAAAATATATGGAAGTTTTTCTGGAATAGAGAATTATGGTAAATTTAAATCCTTTTATTTTGTAAATAACTTATTACGTGGCTAAAGTTATAATAAAAAAATGGTTCAGTGTTTTCAATATCTTTCTAAATTTCCATAATTTAGTACTGGTTTTAGAAAAATTGCAATTTATAATTGATTTATAGAGTTCAGAAAGATATCGATATTTTTATCAATATAAAATATTTTTTGATTTCTTAACATTACGTACATTGATAAATAGAACTTATTAATATTTCATACATAAAATTATATTGACTAATAATTGGTAATAACAAAATTATTTGTAATAAAAATAATTTAAATAAAAAAGTACATTAATTAATAATTAGTCGTCTTGATTTTTTTTATTTCAATTTTATTGATTTTTAAATTTGTTTTCATTAGTATTCCATACATATATTAGTATTACATACATAAAATAATATTGACTAATAATTAATAATAACAAAATTATTTGTAATAAAAATAATTCAAATAAAAAAGTACATTAATTAATAATCAGTCGTCTTGATTTTTTTATTTCAATTTTATTGATTCTTAAATTTGTTTTCATTAATATTATTAAAAGTTATTTAATACAATTTTATTTGTTTCTATCGCTTTAACAAAGTAAAACAATTTGTTTTATAATTTTCAATTAATGTTTTTCTCAAATTCTCTTATTTTATCATAAAAAGTTTCATCTTTTATTTCCTATAAAAATATTTAGTAGCTATCAACTTAACGATAAAAATATTCTCCCCGATTTCGCTGTTGGAACTTAAAAACTTGTTTTATATTTAGGTGTAATTGCGCCATTTTTATTGGATTTTTCAGATTTTTATGTAATTAATATTAAAGAAGTGTAAGAAAAGAACAATATGAAGGGAGAAAAATAATATATACAACGCAAAAAATATGTACGAATAAATGCCTTAACGTTTTAAACTTAAACTAATAATGCATTTTGGAAATTAAAATATAAGAAATTTATTGAAGAAATGGGGCTTTAAAGAAGTTTTTAGTAGAACATTACGTAGAAGTTTGAGAACAAAGAAAATTAGTCAATTAAGATTTGTTGTCCTTCAATAAGAAATAATTTTAGATAATTTGTGCAAGAAGAATTGTAATTTAGGATAAGATCGGTCTTTCATGTTTTCTTACTTAGACATAATTATATTTTTATATCTATGACATTTTTTAATCATAAAATTTTTTCTTTTATTAATATTGAGATCCTGAGTAAGCCACTTTATTACGATTCTCATTGGTTTCAAACATCCATGACGTCAGATAACTTTTCATTCACGTCACAGCGTATTGAGACGGTGTTGTAAGTACGACTTGTCGACGAATTTGGTGCATGTCTTCAAATCTCATTCTTTGAGCGCCAGCAAACTAGGCGAAGTTCACCATCAAATGTCTGAAAATATTGTCGAAGCTCATTTCGTTAATAAAACGATTTCTTAAATAAGGAGCAAGGCACTGATTTGAGAAGTCGTTTTCCATTGATTCAAGCCATTAACACACGAACAATAGAACAGAAGATGACATACACTTTATGGTTAGTTTAAATCAGGAAGAATTATTTAATTTTTTTAAAAACTTCATTAATTAATTGAATTTTAAGTTAATAATTGCAATGTTTGCAAACAATCTTTTTTGAATCTTAAGAGCCTTGCTTACGCCAACATTAAAATTTTTATTTTAAGTAATATTGCTGAAATAATATGAAGCAGATTTGTAAGACATGGGCTCAAAAAGTGCAATGAATTTCTTAATTTTTATTTACTTATTTATTCATTTTTTGCAGTTTAAAAAAAAGGCACATAGTAAGAATACTTACACTAAGAATTGAGAAAAGTAAATCCTTATTGTTTGAATCTTTTGTATGCTAAATTCAATGTTATATCATAAAAAAGACATAAACAATGAAACTATAAATTTTTTTATAGAAAGAATTTTGGGATGAAGCGAAAAAAAAACATTCATTTAAAATATAAACTGATCAATATAACTACTCTAAGCGGATGTGTTTATTTAACCAAATGTTATATTTCATATGATAATCTTTAAGAATTTAATTTGTAAGCATTCTGTTAAATTGGATCAAGCTGGAGCCAAATGGTTAACACTCTTACTTTTGGCTCAACAGTTCATGGGCACGAATCTCACCTTGGGTTCGGAATCAACTTTAAACCGTAGGTCCTTGGGTTATTAGCTCTCGTGGGCAAAAAAAAAAAAAAAAGATCGTTGAGACACAAACCAATCTGTTACATTAGTTTGTTTGTAACTCAACGATCATTATTTTTATTTTTTATTTTGCCTTCGAGAAAATTATTTAGTAAGGAATCTATAGAGCTCAAAAAACTTCATAGCTTCATTAAACAGCCACGTGTTTAGTAGGAAAGAAAACCACTGGAGGAAACAAAGGAAACCAAAGGAAAACAGGTGAATCAAAGGTTAGGGCACTAACGGTTTTGTTGTGTAGATAATTACCATTATCATATAGTGTGTTTTTAAAAATATTATTTTGAATTTATAAATAATGTATTATTTTTTTAATATCGCGATGTATATTTATCAATTTGCTTTTCATATTCAAATATGGAAATGGATGCCGAAAACTGCCTTTGTTTTAGTTATTAAGAATTGCTTTTAATTTAATCATAAATTTACCAATCCATTTATATACACACAAATTTATTTTATATATATTATTTCAATCATTTAATCATTACTATAACAGCACGATTAACTACTTACTTGGTATATATAATCTATAATAATTAAAGTAATAAAACAAATGGTATTATAGTAAAAAAATTACTGGTTGGAAAAATAATTTATGTAAAAAAACATGTGGACTTACGAAAGAAAATTCTATCACTAAGTTGACCTATTTTGAGGATTTTAGTCCTTTCCGGTGATTTTTTCCTTTTGAGGATTTTAGTCGGCACTGTTACCACGATTCAGTCCTGTATTACAGAAGAATACATCATCCCGCCAGTCAGAGAGCTCGTAGAATTTTATAATTACAACTTAGTGATTTTTCAGATTCTAGGATTCAGTAGAACATCAGACTTGAATTATTAAAAGAGTCTATTCTAACTGCGTAGGATTCAGGCTTTCACCTCGGCATTTGTCTGTAACTGCTTCTGCCATCTTCAATTCCCGGATTACAGAGATTGTGAATTATCTTTCAAGAAAATCGGTCGTAGTGTTGGACGAATCAAACAACTGTAATGCGGATACGTAACCGTTAGATACTGGAGAGTACGACGGACCGACATGTTCGATCGCATCCACCTCAGTTCACCACTACACGTGATGACAGGCATAATTTTCACATGGCAGTGACAATTGTCTCAGCCACATCACGAACCACAGCATAGCATATTCAGTCTGTAACGCATCGTCCAGTGTTTGCGCGTACCATTCGATGTCGTTTACAGGTGAGTGGTCTGTCCGCAAGGCGTTCATTGCTTCATCAACCCTTGATACAGAACGACATACGTCTCCGCCGAAGATGGTGCGATGAAAGAACCACGTGGATGGCAGAATGAAATGAAATTGTCTTTATTAACGAGTCACGCTTCTGTCTGCAACACCACGATGGTCGCATTCGAGTCCGGAGACACCGTGAGAAAGGAAACATGTGGTCCATGGTTGCTCTACGATTGACCCAAATTACATACCCAGCTGCCACACCAGATCAACTTTGGCAACATATGGAGCTGCTTTGTGTGCTTTACCCCAAAAACACATTAAAAGTCTCTTTGAATCAATGCCTAGGTGTGTGGCAGCTGTGATCTCCAAAAAAAGTGGCTACTCTGACTACTGATTTTGGCAGGAACCACATTTCACAAAAACCTGTAAATTTAATCATTAGATACTTGGTCAACGCCTTATCTACAAAATAAAGTTTTGTTATGATGTCTCTTGTCTTTCTTGGTGTTGCAATTTAGGTGGCCAGCAGTATATTTTTTTAGTACATTCCCATTTTTACCTATAATAATACATGAAATACTTAATAAGATATCCAATTAGAAATAATACATAAATTAAACGCTTATTTATAGATAAGGCAATTTTGGCGAAATATAAAATACAAATTTTTTTACTGACTCATATAATTCATTATACCAATCAGTATTTTCTGAGTAATTTATGACATAGGAACATATATTTAAACAATTACACAATCATTTATAACCTTAAATACGCTGAACACAATCATTTAAGAGTTCGTATTAATCTTTTGTACTTTCAGAAGTCTCCCACCTTATACTGCTAGTTTAACCGATTTCTTCTATTTCCTCTATCATTTTGGAAATTGCTTTGCCTCTTGGAATACCAATTTATTTGTGTTTCACGCCCTATATTACGGCAGAAAGAACAAAAAGATATGATACATGTGACTTTTTCATGCCCAATTTCTTAATAATAAATCCAGTATATATTGCTCGAATGGAGGCCAGGTTTCAATAGGAATGCATTTTGTATGATAAATCCTTGATTCAAGAAAAAATATCTTCGTGCTGATTCTGAAGGTAACTGATACTTCGTAGTTAAGCCAGAAATAACAGCTGTCCTAAAGTGACTGATATAAACCTGTCACGAATCACTGTGCATACGTCTGAACATGGAATCTTTCTTCTTAAGATCACCCTGACTTGACAAAAATTCAGTTTCTCCAGAAATTCTTAATTTTAAAGCTAATAATTTATCTATTGGGTGCCATGAACAATGGTCACCAAATTCATATATTCTATCCATAAATTGTGATATTGAAACATTTTTACAATTACCATCAAATACAGGAATATTATTGAGAAATTCACCAATATTAGGAGAGTTTAATGACACAGCACACTAAACATTTTGAATTGATTTGATTTTGATTTTACTGGCGCAAGATCTTCAAATGGGATAATCTGTGCTGAAAACAAAATGTTTGTTGTTATATGCTTGATTAAATTATTAGATAAAAACTAATTGAGAATGATGCTATGAATGACTCAGAAGAATAAAGACATTAAAACAATTTCATGAAAGCCAGAGAGATGAAACAGATAAATGCTACATAAAAAAACTCCGATGTTTTCTAAGAACCACGACAGTTTCATGAAATTAATGTCATTCAGAGCAGGTTGTCTTTGATTGTTCTTTGTTCTTGTATTTTCTACATTTTGAAACTGTCTTGAATGCAGTCCATTTCCACATCTGTTTCAGAAGAGGATATGTGTATTATTCTTTTAATACTTTATTCTTGAGATTTTGGATTTTTAAATTTTGTATCACCAGTCTTAGATTTATAGGTAATTGAAGTAGATTTCTTTGTGCTAAAGTGGATGACAAAGTTAAAAGTGGAGAAAATTTTGGTAAATTACTTTTCTTTGATGGATTGTTTATTTTTGCATCTGTTTGTAAAGTAGAAGAATAGGAAACGTCAACTTTTGGTGCTCTGTTTTTTACTATTTTCCTTGCTTCCTGGAAAGTAATATTTTATTTTTATCTTGGTTGCAGTTACCTCTTTCTCCAAGATCCGTATGGGGCAAGATTTGGAAAATGCAGTTACAATACTTGAGAATTTCTGAAGTACAAACATTAGTTTCATGACCAGATTGTGCACATTTTCCACACATAGTATCAGTATTCCTAAATGCTTGTTGAGAGTGAGCATATCTCTGACATTTAAAACACCAAAGAGAATTGGGAATGTATGAACGAAGTTTGCAGTTTATATAACCTGCTTTTATGGATTTTGGTAATATTGGTGTCTGCAAAATTAAGATAATATGTTGGGTGGGGATAATTTCACCATGTCATATCGAGTGTTTATGCGACGTGTAGCGCAGACTCCTGGATCACGTAATTCTGCCAAAAATTATGCTTCTGTAACATATAGGAAATCTAAAGTTTTATGAAATGATGTTTCGACTAAAATTGAACACATTTTCTTTAAATTACTTACCACCGAATCTTGCTTTTTGTCAACTTCAACAAGAAGATCTCCCGATCTTAATTTTTTTAACATTTTGTATGTCACCACCAATTGAAGACGTGAGAAGTTTTCGCATAACAAAAAGCGATGTTTTACGAAAAGTTCTTGGTGTTCTTAACATGTAATGAATATTTGAATTGATTTCAGTGATGAAAGTATTAGAACTGATAGGTTATTTGTAAAGGTTCAGGCTCGATGGCATCGCCCACAACGGAGTCCTACAAGGGATGACAGCCACCGGCTCTGAACATTTCCAACCTCGGCGCTTACCATTGTGCTAGTCGACACCCATACCCTGGAAGTCACTCCCGGAGGCAGTGACCAATCTTAACGCCAAGCTCAAGGATGTGACCTTTTTGGTTGATCCTTAGCAGACTAGTCCATTTATTTTACATGTATTATTCCAAGCACTTAAGCATTACTAACAGCATGGTTAAGTACCCACACGGTATTCATAATTTACACTAACTAATTAAAAAAAATAAGTGGTACCACAATAAAAAAATTACTGGCTGGAAAAATTATTTTTATAAAAAAACATGGACTTACGAAAGGAATTACTAATCTCTAGTCCGGCCTATTTTGAGGATTTAAAAAACTTGTTTAGTTTAATCCATCGGCACTGTTTCCGCAATTCAGGTCTGTATTACAGGAGAGTACATCATCCGGCCAGTCTGAGAGCTCATAGGATTTTATTACTACAACTTAGTGATTTTTCAGATTCTAGGATTCAGTAGAGCATCAGACTTGAATAATAAACAGTCTATTCTAGCCGTATGGGATTCAGGCTTTCACTTCGGGATTTGTCTGTAACTGCTTCTGCCATCTTCAACCCCCACGTGACTTCAATATTGTCCCCTCGTTCTCTTCTGGAAACCGGTTTTCCACAAGTCTTGACAGAGCAGTCGATTTCATGGATGAGGGGAATGGAGAATAATACCGGATGCAATCTTACAGGAGAATGAAACATAAAATCGGACTTCAATCCAGAAAAAGGTTACTTCAGCTAATTTACAAAAAATCTCCAGCCAAGAACACAAAAATAGAGATGGAGATGACAGCTTAGATGTCAGTCGTATTTCGTGTGCGGGATTAAAATTAACTTGGCTGAGCTGTGCCGTTTCGGTCAGTGTAAATAAACATTTGGAAAGATATGATACAACCAAACTCAACCTAACCTAATATTTATCACAAATATATTTTGCTCACAAAATGCTTGCCTCTTTAAATCTATTAATAAGAAGTTCGTTGTAAAATTTTAGTAATTTATGAGCAATATTTCTATTTTAAAACTTCGATATAAACTCCATAAAGCAACAATTTTCGTTCATATTTGATTTGAATTCAAAATTTTCTTCCCACCATTTTATAACTAAAATGAATGTGGTGTTTTAATTTGGGTTTCATTTTTAATTCAGATTTTAACTATATATTTTTAAAAAGTTATTTACTTTTCCTTCTCATCTTTCTTCTCTAAAGAATCCTGAGAATGTGACATTCCAGTGTTTAAAAAACTCAAGAAAATATGAATGTGAATTTTTTTCAATTCGCAAGATGCAATAAATATTAATTCTACTAATTCGAAATTATACTATATAGTACCTATATGTTAGAAATATTCTTATATATCCATCACGTGCGATTTATAAATTTAAAATATGTAAATGTATTATATATACATACTTTTTTTAAAAGAAAGTTGAGTACACAGGTAATATATTTTTTCAAATATATTACCTGTATATTCAAAATATGGTAACTACATATTCAAAACATGGTATTGACATATTCAAAGTTTGGCATATTTATATATTCCTTTTTGTCAGAAGCTAAAGAGAAAAAACAGTGTAACAAATATCTCTCAGTATCCTGAAATTCGAATCATCTGGTGTCAAACAATTTAAAAAAGGAGAGGAAGAACACGAGAAACGATTTGTTTCAATCACATAAACGATACCTTCAGTTCAAAAAATAAATGACTTCCATGTCACTTCAAAGGATAGACACCTTGACTTATGCTCCCCCGGTGAGCGTCCTTTTCCTTCGAGTGATGCGCAATTCCATCCATTCTTATTTTTTGTGTGGCGATCTTTTCATTTATACTTTTTTAAAAATCACCAGTGACTCGTAGTGACCTGTTCTCCCACGCGATCAGTGTCACACGGTCTTCAGTTCTGATGAGAAGCCAGAGCAATAACACAAAATTGTCAAGACAGGTTTGCCGTTATTTCCGCAGAAGTACAAACATTTGCACGCGAAATTTATTCGTCGCCAAATTTGATGTCCTAAGCAAAAAATTTAAGATTTGCAGGGTGCACATATCTTTGTTAACAATTGTTTTACCACTATTAATTTAAAGGTAGTTTCAGTGTAATTAATTATAATGATTAATGGTTTTAAATTTTCATTGTATGATGTATGTATTTTGAAATTATAAATCAATTGTTAAAAAATTAAATGAATAAACAGGTGATAGTTTCTAAAGTATAGCGATATTTGTGGATTATATCAAGGTAGATAATACTACTAATTAACCCTCGAGAGCTGGGTCTTAAATTCCAGGTCGTTTTTTAAAAAACAGTACAGAAATAATCTCTTTTTTCAAGTTTTCCACATCGTCACCAGCTGTATTCATGGTCCATTACTTTTTAATAGTTGTAATTTAACCCCATTTTTAAATTTATCTCTTGTAGATATTTTTGATGTTAGCGCTTCTTAGGTTCGGCACGTTTGATCGTGTATTCAGATTTTTCAGAAATCTATAGCAAAAGGAGATGATGTTGTTAGAAGGAGAAAATAAAATTGCTTGAAAAGTTATGCTGGAAATACATCAATTGATGAAGAATCGATAAATATCTTCATTTATCAATAAATGAGGAAATAAATTAGGAAGAAATTTCAGCGAAACAGTAATCACCAATAGAGAAAGATATCTCTCCCAATCATGTAAATTCAAGAAAAAAGAAGACAGTTTAACTTAAATTTTCTAAATGCAGCAATGACACAAAACAAAGAAAAATTAGGAATAGGAGAAATGGGAATTCATGAAAGAATATATTTCCAGAACTGGAGCTCATATCAATCACCTTCTCCAAAATTCCATTGAATATTTAATGAACAGTTCATAAGCCATTCTTCATCAATTGAACCAAGTCAAACCTTAGGAAAAACTAAAAAATCTGGCTAAAAAAATGTACATAAAATTTGCCCCCGTAAAAAAGGCAAAAAATAGTATGTTGGGCCAAATGTGCTAAAAATATCGGTAATAAACACAATCATACTACATACGTTTAAAAAAAAGCGAATAAATTATAAGTTTTTTATAATTATTTATTTTTGATATAAGCACATAATATCTGTCCTTTAACAGAAAATACATTTAGAATGGTAAATGCAATCTAGGTAGTATCATTTAACAAAAGTTGCAAACCATCAAACAGAAAACCTCGCATACTCTGCTCGTGTTCTCTTTCACAGGTGTTGTAAGAAACATAATAAATATTGCTTTTCATATCTTAGGAAACTTAGCACGGAATCGGCAAACTTAAGTTGAACAATATAACTATTTTTCGTAATCCTTCGTAAAACGTAGGAAACACGAAAAATATGCATATACACTCACACAAACATGCAATTTAATTTTTAATGTTCACTTTATGATAGTTACTATCATATAACTAGTTACTAATATAAATAGTTACTATCATATATCACTATAACTATTTATCAAATATTGGAAATATCAGAAAATAATTTCGCTTTCTTTGCGAAAATGAAAGGCATTTATCTTGTAATAAATAATTTTATTAAATTATATAATGACTATTCTTATGCCCAATACTTTTCGTTATTTTTCTGACAGTATTCTACACTGGTGAAATTTTTGTTGGGAGGATCCAGGTGATTTTTGACCTTCTCATTTGAATTAAACTTTTACCGTCTAAAACATTTGCAGTGTCCGGAACAAAAAAATATTCAAAAAGTGAGAGATCTGGAGTGAGTATGGCGAGTTTGTCAGTATATTCCATTCAAGCTGCAAAATCTTTTGGCGAATGCTCAAACTTGTATGAAACCCCAAATTATTGTAATGGAACACTTTACCTTTTCGGTTGATTAATTCTAGCCGGTTGTTACTTGTAACCCTTGGATAAACTAAGCTCGCTAGCTGACGGATATGCGAAATTAAGTAAGAAGGGTGCGTCTTTTGTTTAACCAGAGTACCATTAAGTTCATAGTATGTCTTTTCTTTATGACTCCTCCGATAGATGGCATCCACCAGATGATCCACTCCCTCAATTTTGACTTTGAGTTGAAGGGAGTGGAAATTTTCTCAAGACCATTACATCCATGGTAACTGTTTAACTACCGACCACAGGACATTCGATCCCACAGATTTAATGAGCACGTATATCGCAATAACTCGGTGGGTCTTTGGCGGCAGTAAAAATTGAATCCAGCCCTCCTAGCTGGAAGGCCGATGTCCTAACTACTAGGCTATCGCAGCCGTAATTCTGGCTTTTTCTGCTAACATACACCATTCAGTTTGTCCAGCTGATAACAGTGTACCTCCTACTTAATTGTTGTTTTATCTGACGGAAGCTGAAAAGGGATCATTCCTTTGAAATCTTACCATGCAGATAGAATCACCTTTTCTAATGAATACTGGCTTTTAAAATGTTTTGAGCCTATTCATCTTTCCTGCGCCATTATCTCTTATATTTGACATTGTTATATAGAACTTATGTTTCCAGTAATAATGAGCTTCAAAAAATTATCATTTTTGTGATATTTGCGAAGCGAATCACTGACGTCAATGCAACGACACTAATTTCTCTACGTGAGAACATGGGAAACCCATATATCGAGTTTAAATCTAGGCTTTTTAAGCGGGATTCAGTAGGATTTAATTAATTTAACCTCTCACCAATTTCACGTGTTGTTAATCGCCGGTTTGTATCAGTTAATGCCTTTACTGTGTCTTTATCAGCTTCAACTGGCCTTTCAAAATTTGGTGCATCTTCGACATCAAAATTTGCAAATCGAAATTTTGCAAATTATTTCTGGCACTGCCGTACTGTCAATACATCTTCTCGATACATATCAATTCATTTCTTTCTGGCTTGAACAACATTTTTACCTTTTCTATAGCGAAAAATGAAATAAGACGAAAATGTTAAGATATTTAAAAAGGCATCAACCTCAAACTACTACGTAGAATCTATCTGAATTTCATTCACAAGCCTTGCTGTACCAACTCTCCAAAAACATAACTATTATGCTGCATCAGGGAGAAGTTTGGTGCGAAAAAATACAATTAAATAATCTGTCGGGAAGAAACGAAATTACTTACTGAACAACCCAATATAATAAATCTAATTTCAGTAAGTAATAAATTTAATTTTGTTGATAATAAAAAAACGAAAATCTACAATAACTTGATAGTTTCTTGTAAAGAAATGTTACATTCTTCATTCATTCTCATTATAACTTTCAGTGTATAATGCAATTGCGAGAAACATACTGATATTTACCATGTCAATTCTACTCATTTTCCAAATTTGCAGTTGTAAAATTCATTTGTAACTTCACTTAATGTCGTAAAAGAAAGTTATGGTATTTAATATCATGCAGTGAGTAAACAAAAATAAGAAATCAGTACATAAATCTCTAATAATTAAAAGAGTTGGTTCATATTTGTTTTGTTTCTACACATGTATTCGGATAGTCACGCATTTCATTCTTTTATTTGTCACATTTTAACACGATTCAAGCTTTCTCAAGAATATTTTCTTTCTGAATTATATTTAATATGTTTAAAATTTAGATTTAAGTGAATAATTATTCACGATGAAATAATATCTGCTTTGATAAACAGTATAATGAAAATAATTTGTAATTTTTTGTTGATTATAGTTAAGCCAAAATTTATCTCAAGTCATATTAGATAAATTAAATCTTATTAACAAAACTCTTATTTAAGCTATTAATAATGTCCAGTTAATTTTGTTGATGACTATCGATACTAGCTAATTAAGTATAGCTTTCAGCTAGATATGTTAGACAAATTAAAATAATTGAGGACTTCTACAACTAGTCCAAAATTTATCAAATTATAAAGTAAAATTAAATCCAACAAATAAACTAACTCTCGGAACAGTCAAGTAATAAATGGTATCTAGTTAAATTTGAAAATTATTATGATATTTTGGATATAATATACGGATATTATTTAGACAAAAGTTTTGGTATTAAATATATAAATGGGGAATACCTAACTTTTGAGTTTCCAAAATAAAAAAATATATGCATATTTAAAATAAAAACTAAATTTGACGTAATTATGTACATATTATGTACGTAATTACGTACGTAATTATGTACATACATAGAGACTGTCAATTCTTAGAAGATGTGTCTTATTCAGACCCTTGTGAAGAGAAGATTTAGAATAAAATGAAGTGACCCATTCCATCATCAAGAACGATAAACCAATGAATAAAAATCTAATAAATGAATTTAATATTTAATTTTTTTCTTTTAATTTTTAATTTGTTAAACGATGCTATAGAGTTTAAAAAAGAAATATACACTCCTGGCGATTTAGAACAATACACCGAGAACCTTAAGCAGTGGTATCGCAAAAAATTTATTTGGTAGATCACACGTTATACATTGATCAAGAGATTGAAATTATAGCCTATTGTGAAGTGTGGATGATGACAAAATCAGCAGTTAGTTTAATTGCCGTTTTGGCTATAACCGCTTCCACAAACCTCGGTATTAAATCAAAGACATTTAATGTATTCCTGTGTATAACAGTCTGTTTGGCTTGCACATATTGTCAAAGATGATCTGATATACAATCAGTGGTACAAAAATGTGCTTCAAAGCAAGCAAGCCACAATACAATTATTGCCTCGAACACATTCAAAAAGAGAGAATCGAGCAAACAGCTATGAGATCTACAGAAGGGGACCAACAGTATAATATTTTATGGTTATCTGGACTCGACTTGTCTCCAGACGCTTTGCTAAAATCTACAAGATATTTACACGAAGCCCCGTTTTACTTAGGAACTTTTTGCAAAGTTCATTTCACTATAATATACGATGTTAAGAGGAAAATTTGGGGCTCGGCTAGCAATGAAATACATTCGATTGAATTTCCATTAGAACTAGGAATAATTCAGTGTGAAAGGTTACTTACAATAAAATTAAAATGAAAGTCTACTTCATTTTAAAGTAACCGTCATGTGAATGGCCCGCCAAAGAAAAAATATTACGTTCTGAATTATGTTTTTTTTGGGGGGGGGACTTTATTTATTATAATAGTTGTTGGCAATTGAGTAAAACTTCAGTCGCATTGGTGCAAAGGTAACATATTTATTTTTTTTTTAATAATAAGTATTGACTTTGACCGTGAACATACATAAAAAATAACTATATAAGGTGTACTTGCATATAAATCTAAAAATACATGTGGCAGGTAAATGGCCAAGTTGGTCTCTGTTAATTACTGATGTATTTTGTCTAGTTTTTATAATTTTAAAATATTTTTTAATAAATATTATGCCGCTCAACTTGTCTAGTGGTCAGTGTGCCTATAAGGAGGTCCTGGATAAGGAGGTCCTGGGTTCGAATCCCGGTTCGGGCATGGATGTACTTTCTCTCTATCTATCCTGTCTTTGTCCCTTTCCTGTATGAATGAGGTGTGAATGGTTGCCTACCCTATAAACGGGTTCCTATGGCATGTGTGTACTGAAGAACTCGGACTCCGCACCAAATATGGTTCAGTTGGAAAAGTGGAGCAGTGCACCCCATATTGCCAGCCTAGCTGGCACATGACAACAACAACAATAAATATTATTTCTCTACATAAGATGTGTGTAAGATTCTTTTTAGAACCTAATTCTATTGCAATTATACTCTGCATGTCTTCATATAGACAATAGTATCGTCAATATTTTACTATTCGCAATTTATGCTTTGAATTTGTCAGCGAAATATCGAGGTTTTAGCGATATCTGAGTTCCTTCCTTGATGGTTGAAAAACATCAACAATACAGCAAGCAAAATAATGAAAACGCTTTGATTGAGATAGGTCCAATTAAATATCCTCAAAATAAGTTAAACTTTTGCTGAATAATTTATACGATTCTAAACTATTTTATAAAGGAATACAGAAAAATTACTTGAAAAAATAGCTAAACTAGTTGTTCAATGGAAGCCAAGATAAGACTAAATTCGCCAAATATGCCTCGATACAATTATCGCCACTAGCGCATTCAAAAACTAGTAATCGACTTAGCAGCAGGTGGCTGCAAGACTCTCAGAGGTGGACAAATTGTGCATTTAAACATCCTGCAAAAATAAAAGTGTCTGAGTTTTATCCAAATATACGAAACGTCCGGTTCTGCTCATATTTTTTTATTCCTCCCATTCACATAACTTTTTCTTTCTTTTTTTTCTTCTAGTTCTTATTTCTCAACCTATTTTTGCGATGTCATGCGTTATCAACTGACAAGTCCCGAAAATCGTTTCTTCAAGTGGACAGTTAAGGGTCGCTCTCTGTGACCCAATGCAATCCTGTCTGCAAAGTGACAGAGACAGATGGAGAGTTGGTTTCTCTCTCTGCCAATTGACAAATAGTCAGTTTTAGTATTCAGCTTAGATTGGAATTTGACACTAGAAGGTTTTTAATTTTTTTTCCTAATTTATATGTGATTTGAGTTTTGATACTTCTGAAAAGTTGGTTTAATGCTACACCTTTGTGTATTTTATAAAAATTTACATCTATTAGAGATATTCAACTTTAAAGATTTATGGTTTTTAGATTTTCATATTTATGTTTCCATCGAATTAGAAATGCAACTCATGAATTCGCACTGAAAGAAGTCAGCAAATTCTTAAAAGTTAAAATTTTCTTTGTACTCTTGAATAATAAATACATTCTAAAAAAAACGTAATCAAGTTTGTGGCTCAGAAAAATATTTTCATTTACAAAACAGAATACAGCGTATATAATTCTAACTCATCCGACGACTATCGTGCTGAGATTATACACATTAAAAATTTCAGAAGATTCGATCTTCCATCCCCAGCCTTGCGTGATGTAGAGAGAAAGATGCCATCTCAGGTTTTGATCTCATCACTTGATCCAAAATTCTAAGTTACGAGATAGTTGAGAACATTTGGTGAATATCTTAAATAGAAATATATAGACACCAGGAAACAAACTGCAGTTATATAACATACCAAAGAAAAAATTACAATCTATTTTGTCTTAGCATGTTAAAAGCAATGTAGAATCCAATCTTTCCGCTGAAGTGATATGACGAGGAGAGGTAGAAACTGTCTCAGTTATGATTGAGTCACTTGACTGTAATTCAAAGAGATCATTGCTTATGTTTAGTGGATTCAATCAGAGGAAATAAGTAGCCAAAATTTTATTACAGTGACTAGTCTATTTGGAAATCGGAATATATACTATAACCACAAACCAATCTACTCTGGGGAAGAGAAATTGTACCAAAAATATCGCATGTGAAAAATATCTTATGGCAAAAGGAGCTGACACACAAAATTGATCTTCCTTATGAACTTAACTTGATGGACGTATACTATTGGTGTTAATCTCTTGCACGCTTTTAGTCTGAATAAGAATCTAAATTAGACTATAATGCAAATTGTTAAAACTGTGACTTTTCATTTAAGGTTTAATTTTTTTAAATTTATTTAAAGTTGCTTTTACCATAATTTTTATTTATATAATAGTTTAAATGTTAAAGGCAAAAATCATTAGCATGGTTTTATAATTAACAACAAAAAAGCTTTCATTCAATGTTGCTTCTATTATCCAAAATTTAAAAACTAGTATTTAAATTTGAAAGATAAATTTTTAATCCATGATACTCTTTAATATGTAAAGAGTGAAAAAAATAAAATTTACATTCTGTCTTCAAGATTTTTAAATACTTACATTAATTTTAAAATTTAAACTTAGGCATAATATTTAATTAAACGATATATATATATAACACTATACTATATGATACATGATTTCTTAAATTTTTATCTTTTCGTTTCATACTGTTTTTGTCTTTTATGTATACACTTGCAAGCGAAAAATGCTATCGTTAATAATATATTCTCTTTATTAAATGCAACTAATAAAATTTTTTCAAAATATAGTACCTAACAAAATGAATTATAAATACTGCCAATATATATATATATATATATATATATATATATATATATATATATATATATATATAGTGAATTGCATGAAAAATTCGATATTATTCTCTGGTTTAGAGATTTTTATTTTTCCCATTATTTTAAAATGAACTCTTATTAAATATTTTGTAAATTTAACCTTAGCATGATGGTTCAGCTGTAGCTAGCATTGTAAAATACACTGCTCAAAACAATTAAAGGATATTGCGGTTTTAGGTGGATCTTGTGGCTGGGAAACTTTTTAGCTGATTGATACGTGATCGATAGACGTAGTAGGTTATATGAGAATAAATTACACATGTTTGACCAAAAAAAAAAAAAAATGCATTTTATTGCGACTTTGTGTACAAAAGGAAAAAAACACAATTTGTGCATATGAGAAAAAAAGAATAAGAAAAGGTGTTGTCTTCAAAGGAAATCATTTTCAGTAGGGGGTATGGTTTCCACGGACGGCCATCAACGTTGAGCACCTTTGAGGCATGGAGTCAATGAGGCTATTAATCACGAGTTAGGGTATTCTGTCCCACTCTTTCAGAAGAGCACTTCCCAGTTCTTGGCGAGTTTGTGAGGGTGGCTGGTGACCAGCAACTCGTCTTCCTAGAGCGTCCCAAACGTGTTCTATTGGATTCATGTCTGGAGAACACGCTGGTCATTCCATTCGTACGATTCCTTCCTTGAAAAGAAAATCCTCTACCAGGATGGCACAATGTGGCCTGCAGTTATCATCCATTAAAATTAAGTTATCTCCGATTGCTGCAGCGTAAGGGACTACAATAGGTCTGAGGAGCTCATCCCTATATCGGCGACCAGTCAGAGGTCCATCTCGAATGATATAAAGGTCTGGGCGCACATCAATGGAGATGCCACCATACACCAACTCTCCCCTACCGCCAAATCTGACACTTTCGTGCACGAACGCTGGATTATTCATACTACCACGGTCCCTCCAGATGAAAATACGCCTATTATCAAGTTGAACAGAAAAACGGGACTTGTCAGAAAAAAACATTGCTCCATTCATTTCTTCTCCAGTTCACATACTCTGTTGCCCATTCCCTGTGGTCGCGACGATGCCTTGATGTTAGTTTAACACATGCAATTAGTCGGCGAGCATGCAGAGCCGGTTTCGGACAGTCTGGGTTGAAACCGTGGTGTCAGTAGCCGAGCGAAGGTGATGTTGGAGAAGAGTAGCGTTCATATTTCGGTGTCTCCGAGTCGTTAACACTAAATAACGATCTACATTGGACGTTGTTGCCCATCTGCGGCCTTGCCCTGGTCTTCGGCCTGCACTTCCAGTCTCCAAAAAACGGTTCCAGATCCCGGAAATCACACTTTGTAAGACTCCAATGGCTTGAGCTACTCCGGCTTGAGTTTGGCCCCCTTCTAACCTACCAACAACTCTCCAAGCTTCTGAATTGATTAAATGACTTCAATGAGACATCGCACTCATCGAAACAAAGCAGTCACTGAAAAACGATCATCCTTGCATTCATTGTCTTTTATTCAGTTGAAAGTCAAATTTCATTCACTGCCGCTGAAGTGACGTTTTTGACGTCGAACTCAAAATTAGCATACTCCACAGTTTGAAAATCAGAAAAATTTTCATTTGTGATTCTCTTTTTCCACTTTCAGCAAAAACATTTTCGCTTATATCTTTATTTTATGTAAAACTTACAATATCCTTTAATTGTTTTGAGCAGTGTATATGTCTCTCTAACAATTTTTGTCTTACTTCTTATGCAATTTTTGTCTTTTATGCATGAAAATATGATTCAATTTTTTCTATCGGTAGTAGCAAATTATCTTTTAAATGTAACCAATGAATAAATTTCTTAAAAAAGTACCTTACAAAAAAATCAAAAATAAAATATTTTACAAAATAAAAATAAATAAATGCTGTTAAAATATACACATGATTAACTGTATGAAAAATCCTAAATCATTTGAAAATAAAATGAATAAAATAGTTATTTTAAAATTAAATAAATTATGAATTTAAATTGAAAGAAAAGAAAATTTTTTTAAAATTTCTTATAATCTTTAAATTATAACAGCACACTTATAAAACATGCAACACTTTTTCTCGCCACTTTTGTGTTCTACATATTCAAAGAAATTTTTTTACCATTAGAAACAAATCTTTTTTGTATGAAATCAATGAATAATTTTTCCATAAAAGAAATAGGCACTTGACAAGAAAAATATATATATATATATATATATATATATATATATATATATATATATATATATATATATTTCGATACATCTATGGATAGTGCCATAAAAAATATTTTCTAAGCCATTTTCTTTTCAGCTATTGTTTTTTTATTTTTTCCCCTATCTTTATTTTAAAATGAACCAGAATATTTTTTTAAATCTAACCTTGGCATAATCGACAAACTATTACAACACAAAGTTTATAGCGTTTTTTGTGGTATAAAAAACTCAGAATTTCTTTTGCCCATTGGTTCCAAGACATTCTCTCGAGGTGACTTCCTTTATTTTACCCGCTTCTTTACATCGCTGTTTCTGGGTGCATTTAAAATCTTTTAGAGCACTTTTCAACTCTTATTGCCCCTTCAGCGAATCTCGAAGATGATGAGGGAATAATCTATCCAGGAAGTGCGCGCGAGAGAGAACACTTTAAAAGGAAGTCCCTTGCATGCCAAAAATTCTTGATCGTTTTCCAACTAACGAATTTTGACTTGCATTCCTGAAGGAAAACTGTTGCTTTTTTCGAATGACTCAGAAGTGAAATGGGGAAAAAAGTATATAACAAAAAAATAATAAAAAAAGAATACCCGGGAAACTCGTGGGGTGTGGGGTAATTGCCCAAGGGTTAGGTTGGGGGTGAGGCAACTTTAACTCGATTTCCAGGGGACCGCACAAGCATTTTAGAGTCTCTTCAAGTACATTAAGCTCAGATGACAATGGACAAGGAGAGGAATGGCGTTTTAAAAACCTTGTCGTAACACGTTTGAAAGTTTTTTAGAAAATTTTTCAAAGTTGTTTAGTTTATTTAATTTTTTTTCCGCCCTGCTCTCTTCTTCGCTTCCATTTTCTCCTGAGGACGGGATATCATCTATCTTCCGGACATTTTTACTGCTTCTCTGCCTCACCTAGTAGAGTACTTCGTAACATTCACTTTGCTACATTTTTCAGTCTCTGGAACACGGGGTACTGCCTGTATCTTTGAAATCATTTCAAGATATACTAAAGGCACTTCTGAACGCATTTGTGCACGGCAAAATTAAGATATTTAATAGTATGATCCTTGTTTTATCATCGGCAAAATACACATGAAAGTTTTGTCTCATATTGATAATTTAGATGACTGTTATTTACATGATCAACAGAAAAGGGAATGCGTTAATTTACTCAAGACGACTAAGTCCAAAGGCTGTGGTTAACTAATTGGAGAAAATGGGATTATCATGACCAGGAGATAATGGATTTTATATCTGACCCATTCGAATATCCGTCATGTTTATTAATGACGATTGATGCAAGCAAAATAGATCATGATCGCATTGTTCTTCCACTGGTAATGTGTGGCTTGGTGAGAAGGTCATCAACTCATGTGTCCACCTTCTCATATGTGTCCATGGTTCAAAATTACGAGATAATTTGCTCTGGTTAATGGTCATTCAGAAAAGTAGGCAGTCGAAAATGTATTGCGCATAAGCAAATTTTAGAATTAAGTTCAATCGCGGAAATGTTCACCTAGTTGACAGCTGTTATTAATGTTGAACAATGTTCAAGTATTGAAAATTTTGAACATGCAAATGAACTATGTTAAAATTTTAATTTTGAATAATGTTCAAATGGTGAAGTCAATATCTGAATAAGCATTCTTCTTTTTCAAAGTATCACGCGTAACAGAATTTACGTTAGATCATACTAACAGTTAATTTGCATAACCCTACAGTGTTCTGTTGAATCTAGTATCGAATCTAAATAATTTTGAGAAAAGAACGATGTCTATGCTTATCTGGAAGAGAAATTAAATTTATATTTCATTTTTGTGAATTTTATTTTCAATACTATTTATTTGTTTAGCTGCTTAGCCGATTTGTTTTATTTTTAGTTTTGTAACTAGTTATAAAGTTTAAATCCGACATCAGAGTACTAATTAACAAGAACTGAAACAAACACTGCAATTTTCAGAATTGAAAATGAAATGATAGTATGATTTATAACCCTAATTTCAGCCAATAATATTCTAGTAAATTATTTTAATGAGGCAACAACCAATAATAATCTCGTAAAATATTTTAATGAGTCAAGTTATCCTTGTAGGAATTAATCTATATGAAAATAAATTTAAAAAAATGTTTTTCGAAAAATAAATTCTGTTATGGTGATTTTATTGCAAGTACGATGCTCTCATCCTATACATTTCTTTTACAATTTTTAATTGTTAATTTAGATAATGGAATAGTTGTGACATACAATGGTGTTTCACTTTATTTTAGTTATTTTAAAATCTTGTAAGCAATTTGAAATTCAAGAAACACAAAAGTAATTATATTAAGTTTTTATCGCTGTCAGAAATAATCCTCACAAATAAGTATTTAGAAGTAATGCTTCCTAAACAGTAATGTAAGGTTGCGCTTGCTAAATTTGTTCATCTTTTCGTCAAGGTTTTACAAAATTACTGTTGAATAGTATGTATCCGTTTCTTGTTCATTGGGATTGCAGTTTTTTTCAAACCAGTAGCTTTGGAAAAAAATTATATTTAAAAGAATTAAAAATAATTGTTTATTATTGTTAGGAAAACCTATATTGTACCTTTGTTTAAAACGTTTTGTGATGACATAACGTTTTGATTGAAACATAACCATTATATATATATATATATATATATATATATATATATATATATATATATATATATATATATATATATATATATATATATATATATATATATATATATATATATATATATATATATATATATATAATACACACATCACAATGTTTGTACTTTTATTTCAATTATATATAATGTCTTTACATCTGTTACAATTTTAATATAATTATTATGATAAATTTTTGATTCTTGTATGTAAAAAAGCAAATCAAATACTAAAGTAATTTATTGAATTCGTTTTATAGATTTTAGTTTTTCTTGATTATATTTGAAGCTTATCCAATTGATCCTCTTTTCCCGTTTATCGATAATACTAAAAATAGAAAAATTAACATTTATCAATAAAAATTCATTGAATTTTCAGTTGAAATGAACTAAAATATTACTTAATTATAAAAAGTGATAAAAACATTTTTGACTTGATTAATAAATAATTACTTAAAAAACACAAAAACATTTTCCAAGAATAAGTGAAAAACTTTAGGCTGTGGTTTATTTGGAAAATAACTCTAATATTCAGTGAAAATTTATATTTTTATTATAATAAAATTTATTTTGTTGTTATTAATATATAATTAATAAAATTATATTTATAAACTAAATTTTTCTTAAATATTGATCAAAAACTGTTTTAACTAAAATAACTATTTAAAACATTTCTTATGAAATTATAATAATATGTGATAAAGTCATTACAAAAAGGAGTTAATTCGTTTTCTAGGGATTTATTTTCTTGATTTATCAAGAGACCATCCTACTTAACTGCTAGAAAATAAAATTGACGTTTACATAAAATATAACCACCATTTGGATTTTTTGTTTGAAATAAAATAAAAACATACATTTTACATAAAAAAAAATGCATTTGATTTATAACTTAAAAGTACTTTATCATTAAATAAAAACAGAAAATTAAAATTTTTTAGGATATCACTATTTTAAATCATTAGTAAATTGATTAAAATATTACAAATTATATAATCACAAAATATCAATCTACACCATTTTATATCAACCTATAAAAAAATCATACATCTATTCAACATCATTTTATGATATTTTTAATCAATACTAATTTGACGTCAATTAATGTAAATTAATCACTGTCAATGCAACATTAAACAATAAAATTACAGCTTTTTAATCAGAGCGATATACAGGATTAATTTAGTTTATTTTTGAGGTAATTCATAATTTAAAGCAAAACAGTAACGATACATAAAAATGAAAAAATTGCTTTAAGACAACTTAATTATTTTATTTTAATAACATTGTCTAAGCAAACATTAGATTCTTTATATTATAGACTTGTGTTTTAATTAAACCAGTTGATTTAACTAGAATAATTTTATATCACATTGTGAGAACTTGAATAAATATCCCATTTGTTCATGAAATGATATAAACAGATTTTTATCGATGGAATATCAAATAGTAATAATTGTCCAATCAACGGAATAATTGTTGAGAATTGAAGCAAGTCATAATAGTAAATATAGCAATGCAGAAAAAAATTATAAATTTGGTAACTTATAAATAATAATTCATAATTTTAGTGATTCATTAATCATAATTTGAAATAAAACATTAATGAAAAATAAAACTGATTTTTACCCTTGAAATTTACTTATATTGCAATCTTGCAGTTTAATTATTTACTTGCACTGTTATAATTTCACTATCGTTCAGGTAACATCAATTTTTACTTGATGAGCAATGGTCAAAAAATAATTTCAATTACTTAATTGTTTACAGTTATCCATATTTTAGTAATTCACATAGCAATACATAATTTCAAATATTTTTCAGCAAATTTATTGACTGAAATTAGATATGTACATTACAAATAACAGAAACACGGTTTCTAATAAAACCCTAAATATTAGATTTTCCTGATCATCGTCCATTTTGTATTAAATTATCAGGGTTATATCAAATCAACCACGGGAGTTAATGACGCGTTAAAACTTGTTTTTTTGTGAACTTTCCCCTTTCCAGTGGAGGAGAGTCACCACAAATTGGATTGCCTCCATAGGAAGGCGCTATTCTCGGAGTCCATGTCATCTCGAAATGCAAGTTTTATCTCCTGGATCGCCTCCTCACAGTTGCATATTCCCCTGGTCGTTCAGAGGAAATTTGGACGGTCGGGATGCGCGCTTTATTGGTCGTTGAGGCGGCCACCTAACGACCGCCGACGACCAATCTAACGATGTCGCTATGAATAACGCAGCCAGGTAAAAAAGTCACGTAAAGCCGAACTGGGCTCGTTATAGTGACAGAAAAATCCCTTTCCCGGTGAGGCAGGGATTTTCTGTGTATCTATTTATGGTATGAAATGGCGTTTCGGTCATTTCCAAGATTAGAATACTTGCAGGTGGAGAGAGATTTTCGCTTTCGTGAGTGAATTATCGAAAGATCTTGCTTTATATTTATCCTCTTCGCGAAATTGAATCATTCTCGGCAGTTTTAAGAATAATTCAAAGTTTGGCTATTATTAAATGATTCAATTTACTTTTTAAATTTTGGTTTATAATGATATGGTAGCTATTAATCATTTCAATTAACTGATGTGATAATATATACATCAGAAAATTTTTGAATGTTTGGAAACTGTACTTGTCCAAATGGTGGTATCTTTTCACATTTTGTATCAAAAATGCACAGAAGGGCCTACAAGTCCAAGACCTACATTTCAAACTAAGTTCTGAACAATACTGTATATCCAAGTCCAAGAAAGGATTCAAAATGACAACTCGCTTAACCGAAAATCAGAGTTCTAGATATTCAACTGCTAGTTCAGCAATTTGAATATACCTTCACATTCTTAATTTATAATTTTTGTCTCAATGTATATATTCAAATCATTATCCCAGAGATTATTAATTTTTGAACTTGTATACAAATTCGTCAAATTTATATTTTCAGCTTTTAAACTTCCTGAAGTAATCTGTTATAAATCTTGAATTATGCATGACATTATTTTCGAATAATTGTATCTGGTTACTTGATTAAAAGCGCATACCTGAAATCTGAAATTAGGTTTCTGAGAAAGCATCTGAAATTGTTTCGTAGTCTTAAAATATACAGGGAATTATCCCTTACACAATTATGCATGCAATTGGCTACAAAAATTTTACACTAAAAAGAAAGGCAAATCTCATAATATTTATTGTAGAAAATAATGATCCTGAGAGATGATATTTTGTAGTAAATATTTTGAGAAATAAGAACGAACAATAACTTCAGTGAGAACTTTTAAGAAGTCGCGGTAACTTGGTTAATTAAGTTCGTTGTTCTCATCATCAGAAAGTACTGAGTTCGAATCCCGACTTAACCGAAAATTTATCTTGCTCACTAAAAGGGGCTTGTGCATGATAAAATGGTCATGGTCGCAATGTCTTCCAAGTGAAATGAAATGCCACAGGGAGTGGCAGGTCAAGCATTGAGAAATCTGAATAGTTGCTTCTAAATTGCTAAGACTTGCACCTTGCAGTTTCTATTTAAATGGTCCAAGAGCAGGCTTAGAGTAGGTTGTTATTCTGGTGCAAAGATAAATAAACAACATGAAGTCAATAGAATTTATTTGTTATAATAATATGGTTATTAATGCTCTGTGATCACTTTTCCCCAGCAAGGTTGATTTATCAAAGAAAGCATTAAAAACTTTACATACGTCCATATGTCTGATGTGTGGAAAAATTGGGTTAGAACTCTAGATTTCTATTCAACATTACGTGGGTTCGATTCCCATCTTAAACATGGGTATTTGTCGTGTTAAGGAATCCTGCTTGAATCTCATTAATTCTGGTCGAATTAATCCTTGTGTGCAGAAATTAACCAGACACAAAAACGTTCCCTTTCTGAGATTGGATTCAAACCGACATATGGTTAAATTGAAGCTAGAATGCTAACTGTTTACTAAACAGCTAGACTATTGAATTTGAGAGATGAACAAATGAAACTGTTTTATAATGACAACATGTCGGTTTATCGGGGGGAACTTTCCCTAGGCTGTGAAGTTTATTCACATGTCACAAAAGAGGATATCTGGAAAACATCTAATCATCAATATCGACAAATATGTATACAGAAAGCAGAATTTCAATATTTACCTCTATTCGCTTAGTAGAGGCTGAAATTGAACCCATGATGAGAATGAATAGAAGAAACTTGATACTAAGCCCTGGTGAATCCAAATGACAAATAAAAGGGGAATTTGGGGGAGACTGATTATTAAATGTGAGAAAAAATATTTATGTGGGTATGAGAACTTCATCTGAGTTTTTTACAATATTTTTATAAATAGCTTTTGAAAAAGATAATCATTAGTGACATTTCTACATACCCAAATATTCTTTTGAAGTTAGGCCATAAAAACTAAAATATTTTTAAAAATAAATTCCTTAATGTATTTAAATTAGTTTCTTGTTGATAAAAAGTGAAATTTATTGTATTTCAAATTGAAAAAATTATCTAAAAGCAATCTTGTGAAATGTGGAGCTGAGTATATTAAGTATCACGATAATTAATATTTCTTCAAAAACATCAACTTGCAAAATTGCTCAACATCCTATTAATTATACAACAAGACTAAAATATTAAGTTTAAAAATCAAAGTTCATCATGTCTTCTAACTTTGCTAGTTGATAAAAATTGAAATTTATTGCAGTCATGTTTGCACTATTAATAAAAATCAATTTAATGCAGTGTGAAGAAGAATATTCAAAAAGTCACAGTAATTAATAAAGATATTAATCAATATCGAATATTCGCAGTCAAATTCTTAAACATTTTATTAATTTTACATGGGGTAAATTATTCTGGTGTAAAAAAATTATGATTCCTTTATATATTAAAGCATTTATTTAGTAGATGAAAATTGAAAATTGTGTGAATCTGCAGTTTTTTTTTTTTTTTTTTGCAATATTACTAAAAATCAATTTAATGTAGTGTGGAGTAGAGCATTTAACATCACACTATATTATATATATATATATATATATATATATATATATATATATATATATATATATATATATATATATATATATATATATATATATATAAAGGTAATTCTTCTCCTCACTCACATTATCGTTATCAAATTCATTAGCATCTTATTAGTTGTACTACTAGTACGAAGATTTTCAGATTTAAAATTTATCATTTCTTATATAGTTTAGCAGTTTTCCAGTCGATAAAAATTGAACTTTAGTTAATTTCTTTCTGGAATAATATCAAAGGCCAATTTAATGTAGTATAAAGTAAAATATTTAGCATCACAATACTTAGAAGCAGTTTTTTATTTTTCTGCAGGATTAAATTTCATTTCGTCAAATCTTAAAGAAACTCACTCAAATTTAAAATTTTGTGAGTTTCTTGACTTTATGTTTGTTTTAATAAAACTGCTTAATAAATATGAAAGTTTTATTTTATCATAAATTTCGAATATAAAAATACATCAAAATGTAAGTAGAAAAAAATTATGATAAAAAAATGAAAATTCACACTGACTTACAGATTATTTTTATTCAGATATAAATTATTACTCCATCTACATTTTAATTTCTGATAGAGCTTTTTAACGCGTATCACATGAAGTACTCTTACATCATATACAAGTACTCTTATGTATAAAAATAAGGAATTTATTTTTAGTAAAAGAAAAAAGTTCTTAATATCAATATATTGCATAAAAGTTTAATATTTTTAGTAATCTTTTCCGCTTTCATTTCTTCTATTATGTTTTCCATTACTGTAATTAGTAGTTTTAATTATTATAACTTATTTTTTTAGGAGTCAATAATTTTGGTTTTTAACACTTCTCACTCTCTTCTATATTGCATAGAAATAAATTCAAGTTATACATTTATCAATTTTACAAAAAATTCAAATAGCTTTTGATATTTACAATAATTATAGTACTTAAATAATGTAAAAAATGATTATTAATAAAAATAATGTAATATATCTTAATGATTTTAATATGTTTTTATAATTTTAAGATAAGCTTTGTATTCTGAAATATAAGTACTAGAATTATATATGGATTAACGAAGCAAAATTTTACGATGGATATATACCGATTCAATTTTAAATCTGTTATGCTAATAAAAGAAGTCTCATTTTCAATTCTGGATGGAAAATTAAGCTGAGATTTTTCGCTGAACGAACTGCTTTTTCATGAAATTTAATTGTATCAAAGAATATATTAACTGCAGAAATCATACACAGTATTATAGGATTTCGTATCATAGACAAATTTACGATGGAATAGTAAATGTTCACCCAGAAAAGTAAAAATAAATGTGTTTTCCTTTAAAAAGTTAAAAATATTTTTTATGTCATTTATATTTATGTCGCTGTAATGCAAACTCTAATAAGCGAATACACTGATTTAAACGTTCTTAAGACTTATTATTGTTATCTATATCGAAGACATTATCGATTACAATGTGTGCTATATATATATATATATATATATATATATATATATATATATATATATATATATATATATATATATATATATATATATATATATATATATATATATATATAATGACTAGAAATAAAGTTTCTGATATTTCACACAAATTTAACAGAGATAAAATGAATATAGTTTATCATAATAATGTGTGTGTGTGTGTGTGTATCATTAAGTAATAGTTTATATGACTTCTTTAAAGTTATATTCAAACTTAAACCACTATAATTATAAATATTAATCATGCAACATATATTGTAAATATTATTCATACAACATTTTCGATGTCAAACAGATTCTTAACACAACATGCCACTTCTTTTTCTCACTTCTGCTTTTATCTGAAAGTCGGATATCGCGAAACGCACTATAAAAGAAAATGTTTGTGTTATAAGTTTTATTTATACAAAAGTCATAAAAAGTTTGATGTCTTTTTATAACAAAATATGACCTCAAAATATGTCAAACATCTTAAACATCAAAATATGTTGCACCTCTTACAGCACTTTCTAGAAATATCTTAGACCAATTCAACTAACTAGGAAAGGGTTAATTAATTTAATATCCTAATTCAGCTAAAAGTTCAATTATATGTGTATATTTATATAAAGAGTGTTAAATAAGGATTAAATTAAATATATATATATATATATATATATATATATATATATATATATATATATATATATATATATATATATATATATATATATGTGTGTATATTTAATTTAATCCTTATTTCAAATTAAGTTTTACTTGAAATTAGATACATATTAACTTAACTTAATCTAAGACTTAAGTGAAATTAAACGAATGCATTCTTAATTTAGACAGTGTTACTTAATGTCAAATTTAATTAGTCAGTTTTTCGCTTACATTTTGATTCTATTCACTGAGATTTACATTAAAGAGTAAGTAAAAAATAACTATATTTTCTCTAAATATATAAACTAATTTTTCTAAAAATTTAGTTCTGAATGGATTTATTATTTGTTTTCACACACACATGTCAGCATTAAATTAATATTTATATTAATTTATAATAAAAGTAAAATTAAACTTGAACTTAATTATTAATTTAAAACTTAGTTTAAATTAAGTTTTAAACATATATATATATATATATATATATATATATATATATATATATATATATATATATATATATATATATATATATATATATATATGTGTGTGTGTGTGTGTGTGTGTGTATTAATTAATATTTTAAACTAAATTAAAAATTTAAATATAACTAAAAGTAAACTAATATAAATTTGTTTAATTAAGACAAAAATTTTAGTTTAGCTTTATGAAATTATTTAAACCTAATTTTCACATTGATATAGAAATAAAATTTAATTCTAGTGTTAATATGTATGAGAACAAAATTTCTTAAAAATATGAAGACTGTTTTTCTTTAACATTTACAGAAAATTAACTGTATAAATATTTTAATAAACTCTTATTATAATAAAAAAATATTATAACGATAAGATTCAATAGAAATTAAATATATATTTGCTCAATTGTACCGACATGATATTAGAAAATATATCTTCTGTGTATCACAGTGTTTTGTTTGAATCATTGTTAAAAAAAAAAAACGATTTATTATGGTACATAATATAACAATTAAACACTTTATTTATGAGTGATAAATGTTTTCTTATTCAGTATGTTTTCTTATTCTTAATGATAAATGTTTTCTAATTATTATTATTTAAAAAATCCTCCAAAACTTAAGAAATACAAAGTCAAATGATTTTTCTTCATACAGAAAATGTAAAACGAAATCACACACAATGACAGTCATCCCCTCGCTAGGTTCTTTCTCGAGTTGAAAACATTAGGGGGTGGAGGTAGGCGTAAGTGAGCCCGCAGTCGTATAAAGTCCAGTACAAAACTTGTCCCATCGCAGTAAGAAATGAGCAAACAAGAATAAGAAATAAATATAAAAAAAATCTATAAAATAAAAAAGAGCGAGAAAGAAGAAACTTGATCAAAGTTTCATGCGTAACGGATAGGGGGATGGGGCGCTGGAAGTGCCGCAAGTGTCCATTACGGAGGTAAAATAATTCCGGGGCCACCGTCATAACGGCAACCGTAATTCGGACAGGTAGCGGAGAAGATTGCGCGGCCGGGGCCAACAGCTCTGGGACACCCTGCAAGAAGGTTTCTCACTTCGGTGCGGCTCTAACGCAATTACATTCCCATTTACTCGTTTTTTTCCACTCCCTGGGGAGGACTGCATCTCTGCAATGTCCATTACTCGCCCGGTCCCGGCATCAATATTTTAGCATCCTTCGCGCGCCCCGGCTTCCCCCCTTACGCCGCCCCGGCGCCTCAATATGTACCCGTGTGCTAGGAATACAGGACGGCTTCCTCCTTGATCCTGGAGGAGGAAGGAAAGATGTACCTATATGTGCGGTGTATTCTTGGTCAAACCGCAGCGACGTCCTCCGGTTTGGGGATTTTAGTATTTCGCCTTGTGGCCGGATTTCGAGGGACTGTACACAAAATGCAAATGAATGTTTTGTAGGTAGGCAGCACTATGATAGACTTTTTTTTGTGTGTGTATGTGTGTTAACTGTGTTCGAATTGAATGAATATTCTCCTTAATTTAGGTACCTTCTAACTCGATAGTTTAGGTTTACTTATGATATAAATTAATAGTCACCTTTCGTCTAACAACAGAACATGATTGGTAGTCTTTTATTTGAAACGCTTGGGCATTCTTACAGTTCCTACTTGTCCGCTCTGTGGCTATGGAGAAATAAGGGACAGGGACCATTCGCCCCTTTGTGAGGTTCTTTGTTGCACAACGGAGGAAGCGAGATATTATGAGGCTAGATCACTCCTTAGGCAAATGACTTCGGTCTATTTTCTGTAGTTTACTTTTTGTAACCTTTAGTTCTTTGTATTTTGCATGGCCATTGGAAATAAAAAAACTTAATAGATAAATGTTATATAATAAAATTATATTTAGATAAAATATTTTAATTATGTAAATTAATAGAAATCTATATTTTGTAAACAACCATATTTACTCACTTTAAAATTATTAAAAATTTACTATATTTTTATAATATTTAGATTATAAATAATTTTTATAAGTTGGGTTTATTTAAAAATGAAATTTTATCTCCAGTCCCAGAGTCGATAAAAAGCTGGGATGGATTTTTGAATATAATTTTATATATTGGAATGAATATTTATATTAAATTGTTGAATTGTAAAAAATGAAGAATTTGAAGTAAATTTCTTTCAAAATTAAAAAAATATTAATTTCTTTTTTACAATATAAGATTTAAAAAACTTATATTTAAAATTTGCTTAAGAAATTCAACCTTCCTAATAAATAGTTCGAAGAAAGATGCAGAAAGAAAAATTCAAATAATTAATATTTAAAAGTATTCTAAGAAGAGTTAAGAGTACTATCAATCTCACACATGCTATTATAGTAATGATTTTATGAGTGGTATTTCTTCTATCATACGAATACATTCATGCTGCCATGTGTGTCGCTGATTGCTTGAATGCTGAATACCTATTGTAATAATTTTATAAAATTATTTTAACTCTCTAATTATTCTTTAAAAATATTTTTGTCTTCATGATTTACTTATGTATAAAAAGTGCGTTAATGGGTTGAATTATGAAACTTACCGGCCCGTTAGAGCGTACCAAAATATTTTACCGGTCCTTGAAGTAAATCCAGTTGATAAGCATTTATCTATTGAACAAAGTTGATTACTGGTTGGAGAACACATAAAATGCAGCCCGAGATAAATAAATCAACTTTTGTTATATCTTTTGCGATAAATCATCTTGTGTTAAATGACATCGACTGTTTTTTCTCAAGACTTTTTTTAAAACTTTAATACCGCAAGGCAAGATGGGGAATCTTATATAAAAATCATTTATTTGCGATAAATCTTAAGCATGAGTATTTAATCAATAAAAATTAGAAAAATTATTAATTACCACAAATGTAGGAAATGTCAAATTTTGACTCAGAAAATGTAAAGAGAGCGTAAGAATGCAAAAGTAAAAGTTAACTATCACAAATTTAGATAAATGTTCAAATTTGATTCAGAAAATTTTAAGTAAATGCAAAAAATAAATAAATCAATAAAATAAAAACTATTAACTATTCAAATATAAAAAATATTAAATCTGTTTCCACACGAAAATATGAAATGCCCAGAACAAAAAATAAAAAATATATATATCTATTACAATTTTAAAGAATTGGCTAAATCTGAATTCCAAAATGTAAATTTAGTTGGAAGAAAGGTAATTTGTAATGAGCTTCATTTACTTTGTAATCTTTACGATTAGAAAAGAGATTTAACTTTTAAACAGTAATAGGAGAATCGAAAAAAATGGAAGAAATATAAAAAGAATCTCCATATATCCAAAGGAAGCTTTTCATAAATATTTGCACAGGAAACCAATTTTCTCTATACCAGATTTTTTTAATGTTTAAACTGCTCCAAAACTTTGCAAACTGCATGTATATAAACAATAAGAAAACAAAATAAGAAAACTTCTTTAAATTAAATTAGATTAAAAAAAATGGAAAGCACTACTTCTATATATTATACGAAAAGCTGTTCAGTTAGACCTTGATTCTAGATTGGTGTTAACGCACCAATCTAGGTTTGGTTTAATTTGTTTCCGCTCAACGGTAAATTTTTGTACACGAAGGCTAATTAGAACAAATATCTAAAAAAATATTTTATAATTAGACATTCAAAACACTAAAATTTTATCTTTTTTATGCTCAAAAAATATTCTGAAATTTTTTAAAAATCTGTTAATACTTTTAAATCATACATTAAAAAATATCAACGAGAAAATAAATTACTTACTTTCAAAGTTAAAAATAATTATTTAATTTTTGTTCTTAATTAATCACAAAATTTAAATTAAATGAAACATTCTAAGACAAACTAATGTTTCATACCTTACATTTTGGAGCTCAACAACGCGCGTGTGTGATCAAATTGTTGATTAAAGTTATAAATCTCATCCGATTATTTGAATCTATGTGAGCAGTATTTAGAATAGTTTTAAATCTTATGTAAGAACTAGAGTGGTGCAAGCTCGGCACTTTTCATTGATTTAAACTTTCGAGGAAATCCGATTTTTGGAATTGTTTTTGGTGAAGATTATAACTTGATAAATAATGGTATTCCTGAGAATTACTCAAAATCTAATTTTGCACCAGAAAATGAGTTTTCCCATACAGATCAGTAATAAACCAATTGAATGAAGTGTGAAATGTTTGAAAAATTCCGCTTAGTTGTGAAGTCATTGAATTTAAAATCGATATTCTATTCATCCGCATTCCAATGTATTATTGATCAGTAGCATATTGCGAAATCGTAACCATATTATTTGCAGTAAACGAAAACAGTATTTGCAAAAAAAAAATAAATATTGTATTTTTTTAAAAAAATAAATGTACTGTGGAAAATAGAAGACCAGATCCAATGAGGTGCCTATTTATCACTTCCAGTATTACAGCAATTTGAAACAGGATGAAAGAACTTCGCATCACTTTTCCTAAGGTGAGTATAGTTCAGAATGATGTTCCTCGTGGCTTAATCAACTTTACAATATGTTCAAAACACACACAGTTTAAGTTACTGTTTAAATCAATTACAAACGTTGTCTTCAAAATTTTGATATGAAAAATAGCCTTTGCTATAATTTAGTGTGAGAGTCTAGCACCTTGGTATGAGTTACATCCATCTTGTGCATTCGTTCTTAGTTCAACCTCGTGACAAAAATTGAGCGGATGAAAGACTGAGGATTTTATTTATATAAAATCCTCATTCTCAAAAAATAAAATTTTTAAACATAGTTTTCCTTAAAAAAAGTATCTTTTTTAATTTATTCACTGAGTCTCTAGAATTCGGTACATTCCTTTGATGCAATTCGATTCTTGTCCTGAAATTAAGAATTTCGTGTAATAAATTTAGATCGCGTGTAGTACAGAAGCAGATATTAAAAGTTCATTCTCTTCAATTAACTTTCATTAAACGTGGTGGAAAACTTCTCCCAGCTCAACTGCGTATGCAAAGGTTGTGCTCATTTGGAAAACAGGAAATACCAAGCTGATTCAGTCGACTTCCCACCGTTATTTAACTTCCAGCTAGAAAAGGAAGCATTCCGCGTCTACAGGTGTGCGATTAATCCCTAAAATAGATTTTTCTTTTTTTAATTTAACTTACTTAACCTTAAGACTATCAGGATCCCTGCAGGACCTTCCGATGCTAGTTTGGACATAAGTCATTGGGCCCCCTCGCGGGCTTACTCAGTGGGGCTCCTATCATCAGGGGGCCCTTCCACCAGCATAAATAATGTACTTCTGCAGAGAACAAACAAATGCTAGGGTGACAAGAACGGATACCATTGTTGAAAAGAAGTGCAATGTAAATGGAACTGCGGTGAAAGGTTCCGATGCCCTGGTATGGTCAGTGACACTGAATTTCGAGTTTGTCCAAGTGATATGGCCGCGCTTTGACCTTGAATTCACCTTTAGACTGACTTGAGTCTAGAAGATAGAGGAAATAAATAACCTCAATGAATTATCACTACATTTATTCAGATGTTTTTACTTTGGTCAATTCATTTAAATGTCACTGATTAAATAGAATATTTCTTATTTCTTACTCGTTTTTCTCATTTTAATGACATACTTAATGTGTAGAGGAATAATTTAAATCCCTGTACTTTGGTTAGAAATTTATTTCGTAACTATTATTGGTATGATTTGTTTCGAAAAGAATATTTAATACCTTTATTATGTATTTAACACATAGGAAAAATGACCCGATATTTAAATTAAATTGTGTGTGTGTGTGTGTATATATATATATATATATATATATATATATATATATATATATATATATATATATATATATATATATATATATATATATATAACATATTTTTTTAAGAGTTTCTCATAATCATTTCTTATATATTCAATATATGGTTAAATTTATTATATCATTGAAGAAATTTTTTTGTGTGCATTAATATGTTAATGCATAACTCTGATATACATTTGATAATATGTATGAGTAGAAAGGAAGTTAATAGCAGAAGGCCGTTAGTTGTACGATAGCTCTACTATTGGGGGTTTTATTTTTTAAAAAAGACAGTTCTACTATGTTTACATTAAAAAAAATAACGTTTTTTTTCCATATGACAAAATGTTTTTAAAAGAACTTTTGTGATTTTATATAAAAATGATCTAATTCCATTTTACTATTCATATTTTCTCTGTAGTTATATATTCTTGCTGGCATTCCCAAAAGAGATACTAAATGTTTAAAAATTGTAAAACCAACTAGTTTTTTAAAACAAAGCTTTAATTTTTCATAATATAAATAGATAATATAATTTGACATTAATAACATATTTATCAATTATAAAGTGGAAAAAATACTTTTTTTACTTACCATTAATAATAAAATATTTTAAAAGAGTACATGAAATAAAATGTGTGAAATATTTTAATTTTCAATAAAACTGATTTAAGAAATTTTGCTATAATACTTACTCAGTGCTATTCACTATATCTAAAACTCAACGGGTTTAGTTTTTCTCAGTTATTTCATTTGTTTATTATGAGCACACACACAATTGCTATAACATTTTCTAAAAGTTATTAGAAAGACAATTAAAATTTCAACAAATTTTATTTCAGTTGAAATTTAATAACTTTAAATACTCAAAAAATATTTTAAAAATTCTTATATAAGCTTCTTTAAGTTCAAATTGAAGAATTCAATGAAATATTCAGAGCACAACAAATACTTCTTAAAATAGAAGATAAGTATTACAGACTTCCAGTATCCAGAACAGAATCTGGCAAATATAATTTCAGATGCTTCTTAAGAAATAAATTAAAATATTCCTTGAAGCAATCAGAATAAATTTATTCTTCAGAATAGATGCTTCTTAAGATAGATAAGAAACATTTCAGACATGGAATTTTTAGAGCAAAAATTGCTAAAGATCATTGAAAATGTTTCTCAAGATATATGATTTTTTTTTGTTCCGAACAGTATTTCAGAACAGATGTTTCTTAAAATAGGAATATTAAGGATTTTCACAATCCAGATTAAAATGGACAATAAATAATTGCGTTGCTTTTTAAAATGTAAATTGAAGTATTCCATGAAGTCCTCCGAACAAAATACCAGAACAAATGTTTCTTAAGGTAAAATAAAAATATTCTAGATGTTCAAAATAAAATCGACAAAAATCATTCTAGATTTTTCCAGTGCTTAAATTAAAGTATTTCAGGTATTCTACCCGGAACACAGAATTTGTCGAAAGTCACTGCAAGTATTTTTAATATATAAATTGAGATATTTTGTAAAGCACTCAGAAAAGAGTATTCTAGAACAGATGTTTCTTAATAAGAGAACGGATGTATTCCATATTTTCAATATTACTAACAGAACTTGCAAAAAGTCATTACAATTATATCTAAGTGTATGAATATTTATAAAAAATATTAAAAAAATATACAAATAATTTAAGCTGATGATAAAGAACATCCTTCAAATATGCTGTACTCACTGGTATTTTAATATACATCAGTATTAACAGTACTTAATAATTATATACAGATATTTAATGACCTTAATTTTATATTCTCAAGAAGAAATATCTTGTTCTTTCTTTAAAAACTATTAATTGTGAATAAATTTTTTACAAAACAGGTTTTAAAAAATGAGGAATATTTTTTTATCAAATTATGCTAGAAAAAATCCAACCATTTAAACTGATGGATAACAAGATTAAATAATTAGAAAAATCAATACTTTATATATTTTTGTTCGATTAATATCTAATTCTATTTTTCTCCTGTGCTTTTCAATAAAATCTGAGATGAAGTTTTCCTAATTAGTATGCTCGGAATTAAAAAATCCTTATCTTAGTCAAAAGAAATTTTTAAATTCATAATCTGAATTTTTTTGCAATTTTCTTATAAATATTTAGCTTTTGTTAAATTACTGAAAAAATTTTCAGATAAAACTTTTTTTCACCAGATTCTAGTAATTTATTTTTATTTACAGTTTTAAGCCAAAATATTAATATTAATACTTATTTCATTTAACTGTTTGAAGAGACTTTATCAATTATTAAAACCCTTTACTCTTGGTAGTTTAATTACTAAAATTCATGAAAACAGTTTTTATGGAAATAAAGGCTGCTTTATTCCTTGGTAGACTGGCACTCGTATTCTTTTCTCAATCATAACCAATTGATTTTTGATAATTATTTAACTCAATTTCATTATAAATCTGACGGATTATCAAGATATAGCTGCCAAATGGTACTTATTAACTTACATCAAGTTATCAGGAATAAAAAGCCGAGCAAAATTTGTCTAGTATTAGGGCTTGTTTTTTATATCTGCTGTCTAATTTTCCAACTAATGTCCTATTCTACAATGACATTCTACAATGACCTATTCTATAATCATAAGTGGATAGTATGATCATAAGTAGATTGATTTTTAGATTTGCTGTCTCTTTATCCATCTAATGTCCTATTCTACAATGGCATACTACAATAGACATGTGCATCCTATTCTATAATGGCCTATTCTATAATCATAAGTACATAGTATGACAAATTGAAGTGTAACCATTTATAGGTTTCATAAATTATAATCATTTATTTCCAAGAGTTAATATGTTCCATGAGGCTTATCTGTATTACATATCACAGTTAATTAAAAAAAAAGAATAACTAAGAAAGTTTGAATTTAATTACCAATTTTGTTTTATAATTAATTGTTTTTTCTTTTTTAAAAGTAAAAATTATGACAACACATAAAAAAATTCTTCAAAAATCAAGGCGTAACTAACAAAAAAATATTTTATAAGAGCACGCATTCATTTCGAGTTATGTTTTTGATTATAGAAAAAACGTGTCTTTAATGTATTAAAACTAAATACATTAGGATTCATTTTTCGTATCATGACGTCACAAGGTCTGTGTTCTTCAGATTGAGTACAAAAAACCACAATAAGATTTTATAATCGACATCTCTTTTTAGAAGAACAGAGCACCTACAGTTCTATTCATGTAACCACATTTTATTTGATAAACTAAACAATTTAATTCACTTATTTTTAACAGAAAAAATGTAATAAGTGTTATAGATTTAATGGCAATTACGTAAAAAGATGATGCTAGATTTTAAAAATTAATTATAAATATTATAATATAAAATTCTCTTATACATTATAATATAGGTTCATAATTGTCCTGAATGAAATGCTTATTTTCAATCCATTTTGATTATTAATTGATCACTTTACTATCATATTTTTCGACTATGATTATGTTCACATATTAGTTCCTTACGGTCTCTAGTAAGTTCTGAATTACGTCAAACATTCATGACCCAGTTGATCGTCATATTCCAAAAATGTTGAACTGACAGCCATATCTCTAAATATTCATTTGCTAGTTCAGCTAAGTAAGGAGGCAACAGAGATTAATTATATAGAGCAATCTTAACAAATTTATAACCTGATTAGAAATTTGGACTTTCATAGCTATCATAACTTCAGAAGAATAAATTTCAAACCGGGAAGTTATGCAAAGATAGTCCTTTTAGAGAAGTTCCTTCATTAGTTAAAATTTTCAATAAATCCAGACTCATTGATTTATTATATATCTTATATGATCATATACCAATAGGGTTTTTTATTATTGTTTTCTATTTCTGAAGACATAATTCAGTTTTTCTTGGAATTTCATGTGCTATCGTTACTTATGACTCTTAGACAAGCTCGCTAACCGACGTCTATGCGAAATTAAGTCAGAAAGGTGTGCCTTTCGTTAAATCAGAGCACCACGAAAGTACGTCTTGGCTCTAAGATTCCTCCGATAGAGGGCACAACCAGAGCATTCCCTCCCTCAATTTTGACTTTGATCTGAAGGGGAGGAAATTTTTTCCAGACCATTGCACTCATGGTAACTGCTCAACGACCAAGTACAGGGCTTTCGATTCCACAGATTTAACAACTACGTATATCGCATATACTTGGAGGAACTTTGGTGGTATTGACATCGAACGCAGCCCTTCTAGACGGAAGGCGGATGCCCTACCCACTAGGCTACCACGGTATTTAATGTATACACATGTATAAATTTCTTGATACTGTAGCATAATTTAAAGTTTCTTCAGCACAATTCAAGGAGACAATTTTCTATTACATGGACATCACATTATGAGTGGTCTCTTTATCCGTGGAACTTTAATTAAAAAGAAAATTCTTTCAAAGCAATGAAAATTGAAGATCTGTTTAAAGCAGTGAAAAATTACTTACTGGTAGAGCTTCAATTCAACAGGTGACAAGTTGCGATGGTCCTTTGATTAATTTTTTCACATGTTCATTTTGGACAATCAAACATGATTTTTATAAATAAATTTTTATTATGTTTTTAATGTTAGTTACGTTTCATGACAAAATTTGAATTACACATTCCCAGTAATTAATTATTTCCTTAATTAAGTCAGTTTAAGTTATTCCTTTAAGTATTTTTATTTCAAACAATTCACAAAAGTTTTAATACACTATTCCTTATTTTTCATTTTGTCTACCACAATTTATTTTATATGTGAAAAAGAAACAAAATTTTGTGTCATAGAAAGTGAATTGTTAATGTTCCGAAAATTTTTTGAAATTCATGCCAAATTGAGATTATTTATGAAATACAGTTTTTAGAAATTGCATGAAAAGGTACATAATATTTTATATATATTCTCTATATACCGTTACTATTTATAAGAATATTTTATAATAAATTAATTTCGATTTTAAAGGTTATTAATAACTAATGTTAATGTTTTACTTTTAAATACTATTGCTGTCACTTATTTCTAATATTCCTTTATATTTACATAAATATCTAATTGAATAAAACTTTAACAAATTTCTGCATTAAATGTTACATACTGTTACATAAAATGAGATTAAAATGATCATGTAAGGAATAGTCAAGTATTGTATGGGAAAATCCCGAGCAACCTCTAAATCAAACTATAGATGTGAATGCAGAAAGCAGAAATGCAACTTTCATATTCATCTTATCGTTGTTGTATGCTTAATGGAATCGAAATTGGTGGACATTATTTTAAAGTGGACAATATATCACCATCTGAATAATTTACGGATAGCCTTTTTACATTACACATTTGAAGTATACGTATATGATTTTATGATTTTCATAAAATTCAATGAAGGATTTATATATAAAGCATTTTTACGAAATGTGTGTGTATGTAAAAATTAATAAAATTTAACCATTATTATTTGTTCAAACTAATAAACAGTGTCATACATGGACTAAGTTTTGCTCAAGTAATTTTTAGTGCTGCCATCTATATGTATATAAAATAAATAGAAACTAAAGGTTTACTGTTAACGAATAAACACAGATATTTAAAAATTATAAACCAATCATCACATATGTAAAAAAATTTAATAAAAGTAATAGTCATCAACAATATATTAATTAAGAAAATAAATTTCCAAAGTTATAACATCATTTCTTTTACATAAGTTATTACTTAGATAACTTTTCTTTAAAATTGCTATGATAATTATAACTTAACAAATATTTATTTTTATAAAAAAAGTGATTTTATTTTAAAATAAAATTATTGAAGAATTAATAAATGTTGTAGTCATCATTTTAAGGACATGATAATAATCTTTATAGTTTCGATATTTATAAAATATCTAATATTTATAATAAAATTTAGATTAATTACAAAAATTAAAAAATATACTGTCATAGATAAATTAAGAAGTTTTTAATGTAATTAATTTAAAAATCTCGATTAATTATTTTTATTAATAATATTTATTTATTTTTAATCACTAGAAATAATTTATTTGGATTTATAATTTAACGAATTACTTTCATTAATTAGTAATTTCTGACCTACTAATACAAAGCTATGGTGCCCGTGAAGAATTATTTGTTGCATGTTGTTATAAGAATGGATTCAAGTATCAATGTATCTTCGACATTTATCGATTGCTACCTAATATTAGAAAATTCGAAGCAAAAGAATATTTACTAAAACATTTAAAATTAAAGAAAATAATTTTGAAAATATGTACTCCAAAAATTAAAAATTTTAATAAAAAATTAAAAAACAAAGAAAAATTTGATAACGAACCTGATCAAAAAAATTCTTCGAATGCAAAATCCTTGTATGGCTAGGAATTATATTATTAACAAAAGTGAAAAAATTCGAGTTAAAAGTGTTTGCAATAAAAATGTTCTTTTATAATTATTTAAATTTTTGTTTTATATTGTAAGTTATTTATTCTAAATTTCATGCTTATAATTTTAATTTATTAAGTGAATTTGAAAGAAAAAAATGCTTTTCTCAATGTAATTTTCAATTTAGAAGTGTTTCACAATTGTATTTTACTAATAAAATTTTTTTTATTGATTTTTAAAATTTTCGTAAGAAATTGCTTGTTTTTTTATTCCGATTATATTTTTGTTTAAAAAGATAAAAATGTTTTCACAGGAAATATTTGTATTTTCATTTTTAATAAATTTATTGTTTGGGTTCCCATTTAAAAATTATAGTATAAAATTGACTTTATATGTTGATGTTCAGCATTTTATGATTTTATTATATTTTATTTATTTTTTGATTGAATAAATAAATAGAATACACTGAAAAAGGATGTAATTTGTCTCTTTTTTAATGATGTTTAATGACTACAATATTAATTTTACACATTGTAAAGTTTATATGCGAAATATTAGTTATTGACAGTGATTCTCAACTGGTAATAAATACTTATAATTATCATATTAAGTAAATGATTACAAAAAAAAAAAAAATTGTTTCAAAGTATTGTCAAATAGTGATGATTGAGTGCTCCAAAGATTATCAATATCATAATGTGTGACAAAGTGATACATGATTAATATTTGCTTTAAAAAATGAAAGAATAAAACACAAAAATACATATTATGACGAAGAACATAATTAATATGTTGTTTCAATTATATGTCTATAGATGGCGCACCATACGAATATATGTTTACATCAGAATAAGATTTTGGGCCGACAGATGTAGATTTTTTTTGGGGGGGGAGCTTGGTAGCCTAGTGGTTAGAGTACCTGGAACCAGGGGTATGCGTACCCCTCTGGGGCTTGAGCTAGCCACCAGGCGCGTCAGTAGTTGGTTGATAACTGAACGTCCTGCAGGAATGACAGGATAGCCTTGAATATTGAATAAGAGGCCGCGAACCAGCTCCCGTAAACCCTGGTGTTATGCGTTCCGTGCCTAGGGCTAATTGGCACCGCGGTATTGGTGTCTTAACGGAGCCTCTAGTTGCCTGGCGAACTTCTAGAGTAATTTGCCTTGCCCAGTATCTCAGGCAATGCTGGGTGGACTGTCATATTACCTGAGATTATTTACTGTTATTATATGGCTGAAAAGACATTGAAAATAACAAACATTTCTGCTTTTGCAGGAGAAACTTCTGAAGCAGACCTTTCTGAAAAAGACAAGGTAACTCAGAGACAATCTAATGAAGGGGTAGCAATGAAACCTTCACAGGAGGTAGAAATGACCTCCAAACCATCTTCTTCTGGTGAGAGTCAGGAAGCTATCTCTAGCATGACTGACTCTCTGACCAGAATCAAGCTTAAAAAGAGAATATCTGGTGCACAGAAAAAGAGGCTGGTGAAGGAGCGCAAAATCGCTGAGGGGACTTGGGTTGAAAAACCCAAGGCAACCAAAGGCGAGAAGCGTCCTGCCAATCGGATGAACCAGGGCAAGGTTGGAAAGGCTGCCAAGAGAGAAGGACCTGAGGGATTTACTTACAGGGCGGCTCTCACGGCGATCAAGATGGCCGTGCTCTTAGAAGGTCATCCGGAAAAACGGTTAACAGAGAAACAGGCCTATGACCTGGAACTCTTGATAACCAGGAAAATAGGAAGGAATGAGGAGGGCTTTGCCCCAACCTTCCTATCCTGTAAACTTGAAAACGGGGCTCTTATTATCAATTGTGCAGATCTGGAGAGCTCAAAGTGGCTGGAACAAAATGTCAATGATATAAGCCCTTGGCAAGAACATAAACTCTTGGTGGGTGAGGCAAGGAAACTTGTCAGAACCACCAAGATAATTGCAAAACTGCCAAAAATCTGTAATGAACTGGAACCTAAAGAGCTCCTGAGAAAAATCGAGGCTCAGAACGGTGGGGTCACTCCATTGGAGTGGAACATTCTTAACATTAAGAACGACCCATCTGGGCGGACCATCGTTCTTAGTGTGCCTGAATTAGATGCTGCCACTCTTCGTGTAAGGGGATATAGGTTTTATATTGGCCTTCACCATGTGCAGGCTAAAGTACTTGATAAACCTGCTCCTGCTGATGGGGGTGAAGGTAGTTCAAGCCAACCTACACCACAGTAGAAGTGGTACTACTAACCTCAGTAAGAAGTTTCTTGCTGGGGATATACACCTGGCCCTGATTCAAGAACCCTGGTTGGTTAGGGGAAGAATCAGTGGTCTCAAAGGAACTAAAGGTAAGCTTATCTATTGTACTAATGGTAACGCTAGAACTTGTATACTCTTACATAAAAACATTGAGGTTCTTCCCCTCTCTGAATTTATTCTTAGGGACCTGACAGCTGTGAAAGTCAGACTCAACATAGAGGGTAGGAACAGGGAAATTGTTTTTGGCTCTGGATACCTGCCCTATGAAGAGAAGGCTCCACCTGACCATTCTCTGCACAAGCTCATGAACTTTTGCAGTAATAACAACTTACAGGTAGTCCTAGGACTAGACTGTAATGCTCATCATGTTGTCTGGGGAAGTACGGACACAAATAAAAGAGGTGAGTACCTTTTGGAATTTATTCTAAACTATGGGTTAGATATTCTAAATGTTGGCAACAAACCAACTTTTATTACTTCCAATCGATCAGAAGTAATTGACATTACTATAGCGACAACGCTGATTAGTAAAAATATCAAATACTGGAAAGTAGATGATCGACCTTCTGGTTCAGATCATCAAAACATCCATTTTGAAATTCACTCTAATGTGTGTCTGGATCGCATATTCAGAGACCCGGTTAGGACGGACTGGAAGAAATTCCAAGAAGAACTGACTGGGTTGATTGAGCTCGGTAACAGACCTATTAGAGACAACTACGATCTAGAAGTTACAGCAGATCTCCTACAGAGAAGTATTCTAGATTCTTATCATAACAATTGCCCCATTCGCACTAGAAGAGCTAAACTCCAATGCCCTTGGTGGAATGACTCTCTAGCTGCCGAAAGAGCAAATGTTAGAAAACTTTTAACAAAGCTAAGAAAAATGGTGAATGGGAGAACTATAAAAGGGCCCTCACTATTTATAACAAACTTGTTAGAAAAAGCAAGATTAACTCCTGGAGAAAGTTCTGTGACGAGATAGATTCTATTTCTGAAGGAGCTAGACTCCAGAAACTCCTTAAAAGGGATGAACCTATTTTGGTTGGTACCCTAAAAGACGAGGAGGGTAATTTTGCTGCTTCCGGAAAAGGGGTTATGGAAATTATGACCAGGACTCACTTCCCGGGAGCTAGAGATATTTATAGCAACGAAGGGGAACATTGCATTGGCTCTTTGCAAAGAGTCAATAGCAATCAATGGACCATCGCTAAAAATATCATAAACTACAACATTGTTAAATGGGCAATTTTCGCCTTTAAACCTCTAAAATGCCCTGGGCCTGATGGAGTTATGCCCATCATGATCCAGAAGGCAGAAAAGGTTGTCATACCAATGCTAACTAGAATGTATAGAACTAGTTTGGCCCTGGGATATATACCAAAGACATGGCAAAAGACTAGGATAGTCTTCATTCCAAAACCTGGCAAGGACACTTATGACCAGGCCAAGTCATACAGACCAATCAGTCTTTCTTCATTCTTTCTTAAAATTATGGAGAAAATCATTGATCGGCATATTAGAGATTACTTGGGTAGAAATAGTCCCTTGCATGCTCTTCAATTTGCCTATCAACCCGGCAAATCTACAGAGACTGCTCTACATCAGCTAGTTTCCAAGATTGAAGCCACTCTGGATCAAAAGGATATTGCCTTGGCAACTTTCCTCGACATCCAGGGTGCTTTTGATAATACTTCCCATCCATCCATCCTCAATGCACTTAGAGGGGCAGGGATTAATCAAACCCTGTGTACTTGGATTGAGGCCTTAATTTCGGATAGATATATACAAATGAACATCTTCGGTGAATCATTTGAAAAAAAGACTACTAGAGGTTGTCCTCAAGGAGGTGTTCTGTCACCATTACTTTGGAACCTAGTTGTAAATAGCCTTATAAAACATCTAAATGATAAGGGTTATTATACGCAGGGATATGCTGATGACATTGTCATCCTTATCCTTGGTAAAGATTTTGACATAACTTGTCATCTCATGCAGGATGCTCTAAGTTATGTAGGTCAATGGTGCATGGATAGGGACCTGATGGTTAATCCTCAGAAAACCTACCTTGTACCTTTTACACGCAAAAAGAAACGGAAAGGTTTTTTCATACCAAGACTTTTTGATGTTGAAATCAATGTGGCTTCAGAGGTGAAGTATCTGGGCATCTATTTAGACCAGAAACTCACCTGGAATAAGCACATTGATGATAGGATCAACCGAGCAAAGAAAAGCATTGTGATTTGCAGGCGAATGCTTGGTAAGAACTGGGGTTTACATCCAAAACTGATGTTATGGATGTACACAGCTTTGTCAGGCCCATTTTCACATATGCCTGTGTGATCTGGTGGCATAAGGTGGAACAGAAGACTGTGATTGACAGATTGAGGAGTCTACAAAGACTAGCCTGTCTCTGCATCACAGGAGCAATCTCCACCACGCCAACCAGAGCATTGGAGGTTGTGTTGGATCTGACTCCCTTGGACATCTTCATATGCAGCGTTGCAAGATTGAATGCATATAGAATGAAGCTGCAAAACCACTGGTATGACCAGCCTGTTGCCAAAGGGCACAAGGGCATCACCAGGAAATTTCAAGACCCTACTTTTCTGATGCCATCTGACATCATGGAAAAAACATACATGTTTGACAAGACATTTGATGTAGTTTTTCCAACTAGAGAGGAATGGGATAACAACATGTTTGGAACTAAAACAGGAGATCTAATCTGGTACACAGATGGATCACTGAAGAACAACCTCTCAGGTCTGGGAGTTTGTGGCGTGTCACCAAGAATCAGCTTGTCTGTAAGCCTTGGGCGATACGCTTCGGTCTTCCAGGCAGAAGTTTTGGCCATTATCCACTGTCTGCAACTGAATATGAAGAAGGGCTACTACGATAAGCGGATTCTCATTTTCAGTGACAGTCAAGCCGCTTTAAAAGCGCTTAATTCCTTCGAAATCAAATCTAAAATGATTCTGGAGTGTAGAAACCTTCTTACAGAACTGGCAACTAGAAACAGGGTGATCCTTGTATGGGTGCCAGGGCATAAAGGTATCGAAGGCAATGAAAAGGCTGATGAGCTTGCTAAACAAGGATCGTCTTTTGTTCCCATTGGTCCAGAACCTTTTTGTGGGATCAATTTGAAGACCGCAAAAACCAATGTTCGCAGATGGGAAAAACGGAAGATGTATGAAGCTTGGCTCAAATCTCCTGGTCAAACCCACGCTAAAGGTATGATCTGTAGGTCATCAGCGAGGATTTCCTATGAAATTCTTAGATGCTCTAGGCAGAAGATACGTTTAATCGTAGGCTTCATAACTGGGCACTACTATTTCAGAAAACATCTCCATAAAATGGGACTGTTTCAGCAAGATCCTATCTGCAGGAAATGTCATATGCAAGAGGAAACGGCCAAGCATATCATTTATGAATGCGAGGCTCTTGCCCTCCCTAGATTAACCTCTTTAGGCATCATCCATACTAGAGAGTTACACCTAGATTCCATTAAAGGGTTATCAGACTTTATTAATAAAGTGGGTGATCCGAGCAAATGGAACTAAGAAACATTGGGTTTGGAGTTAACAGTACAAAATGCTGATAAAAGCAGAGGTGCTCAATGACATACAAACCCAACTCGAAGAAGAAGAAGAAGAAGAAGTGGTTAGAGTATCTGAAGGTCCTGTGGTCGATCGTTGAGCAGTTACCATGGGTGCAATGGTCTGGAGAAATTTACTCCCTCTTTAGATCAATGCCAAAATTGAGGGAGTAGATAATCTCGTGCTGCCATCTATCGGAGGATTTGAAGAACAAAAGTCGTACTTTCACCTTCATGGTGCTCTGATTAAACGAAAGGCTCTCCCAATTGACTTAAATTCGCAAAGCCGAGGTATAGCGAGCTTGGCATGTCCAAGTGTCATTAGTAACAACAACAACAGATGTTTTTTTCTTGTTCTATGTCCTTTCTTTGTTTTGTACCTGTTTAAGTATGTCCTTATTTAATAAAGAAATTTAAAATTTGCTCAAGGTAAGCATATTTAAAATTTAATTTGTTATTGTTAAGATGATTTGATAAACAGGATTTGCAATAATAGTTATTAGGAAATTGATATCTTTGCTTCATAACAAATAAATTATTAACGATACATGATCTTCAATCTTATAATACAAATAAATCATTTGCATATTGCAATAACTTTTAATTCAGAGAATTTTTTCTTAGTTTCATTCCAATTCAATAAATAATTCTTTTTGAGAAATTTGAACAATGTAATTTGTAATTTATTTCATTAATGAAATTGGGCTTTATTGCTTATGTATCGACATTAAATTTCCTTAATGAATTCATTTAATTTAAATACGTATGCTGTAGGGCTTTTTGGATATATATTGAAGGTCAAATTTTAAAAAAAATGTCATAAAAGATGTCACAAAGTAAGTTTATTTTGGAAAAGTAATGATAAACTTTCAATATCATTTAAGGAGATTATTTTTCAAAATCCATCGAAACGTAAGATATCTTATTGCGTAAAATATAAATATTTATAGGTACAAATTATTTAAAAAAAATGACAGATTCTAACAAAAGGTGTTTTATTATTTTTTTATATAATAATAATGAAACATTTTGAAGTATTCGTAATTAAAGGATGTAAGTTTTGAATATTCTTAATTAGAATCAAAATATATGTTTTGAATGTAATGCTTTTTAAGAAAAAGATATAGCTTTCATAAAAATAATTTTCGAAAGAGCATTGTGAATCTAATAATATATATGAAAAGATTATAATAATATAATCTAACTATACAAGTTGGAGTTAAAATGTGTTCCATGTGTGAATCACTAATCTTTTTATTTATATTAGATATAATATAAATAAAAATGATTGGTAATTCATTGAACACATTTTGACTTAAACTTCGAATATTTTTTTGTGTGTTTATTTAGAAAAAGTTTTCCATAACCCAGAGGAAGTGTTTTGTTCCATTATCACCTAAAAGATGGCAGCATCATCACAACATTTTATTTTTTAAAAACTTCTAACAGAATTCATTGAACTTGAAAATTTTAAGTTTTTATGACAACTCTTTTTATTCTCAGCGATAATATACCGACATTATTTCGTCACCATACCATAATTCATATAGATTAACAATTATATCAAAAATACGAGCATCATATTATTATTTCTATTATTATCGCTGAATAGTTATATTTCAGAAATACTATGTGTAGAAAATTCTTATATATTTCATTCTAAATAATTAATGTTTACTTAATTACAATTTCTTTACATTGTTTGTAATATTAAACATTATGGACAACTTTACAAATTTCTTCATGTTTGCACAATAAAGAAAAAGATTTAAACATTAAATAAATGTTTTCAAATTTTTGTAAGTTAAAAAGGTATCACATTTAAGTGAAATTTTAATGAATTATCATTTTCTAGTTAATAATATTGAAGAAAAGCTGAATAATGTTTTTAAAGCTGTCTTTTACTAACGTTGACTACAAAGGTCATTTTTAATGAAATTATATTTTGCTAAATATTCATCGTAATCCAAAAATTAAATTATTCGACAATTGTTTTATGCGATTATTAATATTTTCATTTCAAGTGCTAAGGCAACATCCAGTAGGCAGCAAATAATTCCAGAACAACTTTGACGAATGTCAGTATCAAATTTAAAGTAAAAGGCTAAATGCTCATTAAGATAAACTGGCAATTTTTTTCAGAGCAAATTGATACAGTTCGAATTATATATACATTAGTTAACATTTTTATTAGTAGATACACTTATTCATAAATGTTATGAATAAGTATATCTAAAAATCTTTCTTAAAACCTAATGTGCTTATAGTGTAACATATTTGAATTTACAAGTAAAAAAAATGAAATCTATAAATATTTTCAAATGAAATTAGCTTAAAGAATATTTTTAGTAACTTTACTAATGAAATAATTTCCAATTTTTTTAAAGTAAAAGTACTGTAAGTTTAGTTGCAGCAAAATTAAAATTTGCATTTATACTTCTAGAGAAAATTATCCTCTTTAGTTCTCAATAAATATCACATTAATGCTTAGATGAAAATTTATTGAATTCCAATTTTATTTAAAAGTAAATATTTTTATTTAGATTTCTTATTGTTTACTTATTTTATTAGAACTTTTTTTTTACTTTTCAAAACCAATTTAGTTATTCAATGAAATTCACTTACAAATTATGAAATAATTAGAATGAAGTTTTATTCGACTAAAATTAGACCGATGAAAAATATTTTTACTCTATTGATGTTATAATCCAATTTATTTACCAGAGAATATTTCTTACTTATAAATGGAAAAATTATAACCGAATAGCAAGATTTTGCCTGCACAGATAAAATATCAGGAAATTACATGGGCAGTAAAATTTTCCACCTTAAATGACAAAGGGAAAAATTGAAATTTTTTTTTATGATTCTAAGTTTAACAGGTCATTGAAGATTACTTTCTACAATTCAAGTGTTCACCTCGAAGTCAATAAGGTGAATTAAACACATCTTCTAAAATTTCTTTATCGAAATACATACTATAAATAATTAACAAAAAATGTGAAATAAGTACTAAACTTTCAATATAAATCGTAATATTTTAGAAGTAGCAAGTAGTTTAGGTGATTATTTAGTTCGCTGTGAGCAATTTAAATAGAAATTACGCTTGCAGATATAGCGTTCCTAATTCTAAAATAAGCCCGTACTGCGTATTTTGAAAGACGTGCTATTTCACTGTTAGAACTACTCCAAGTATATTCTTTTCTGCATGATCACGTGTCGATTCTACTTTTCTATTCAAATGTTGACATTTTAAGTGACATAAATTAGAGTGTTGCCATTCTGGAAACTGAAAACTTGTGTATATAAAATGTTAAGTAGTAAATATTTTAATTATATACCATAAAATAAGCTAATTATTGTGTTGAATCGCATGACACACATAGTATTATAAGAATAATAGGCGTTATTGGGTGGTGGTGTTTACTTTTAATTTATAAATTTTTAAAAAGTTTGATTTTAAATTATAAATTAGTTTATCAGGTCCCGAGTTTTGTAGTTCTGTAATGGCAACACTAAATTTTTTACAGTTTCTTTCCACTTACCACGTGCAACAGCGGGCTAAATTACAAGAATAGTGACGACATCTATTTAGTCATTTATAAATACAAATTACTCCTAAAATTGATAAGATATTCGAGGGAAAATATAAAAATTCCTAAGCATTCTGGGAACTTCCAGCAATAAAAAATACTCGTGGTTTATTGGTTTTCTGCCCTTTAACCAAATGAGTCACGAGTACTTGTTAGGTTAAAACTTCAATAGCTTGAGTTTACAGCCCATCATTAACCATGGAGACGTTGAATTTGAAGTATCCCTTTACCATCAGGGAAGAGAAAAATCCATTTCGTTAAAAAGCCGTTGCGTCTTCAAATGACTCATCCTTATCCAAAAACTGCTCTATGGTGTTATTTAGCAATCTATGAAGAAATGACGGAGATTCACAGTTTTACTAAGGAATATCTTCCAATCATTCTGTGTTCAAATGCTTTGTCATAGATGATCTTATAAGGGAATTAAGAAATTATTTCCAAATTAACTAAATTATTTACTACAAGTTCTCATAGAAATATGTTTTATTTTTATTTAAAATGCCAAACTGTTTTTCATAAAGGTAAAGAGAGAGAGAAATGCGAGAAATTTCCTTAAGTTCCCACTGTCTGGTTCTATTTAAAATTCCTGGAGATCGATCCCAAGCTAAGCATTTAAAAAGGAAATTGATGTTCTTCGAAAATGAAGCATTATTCATGAAACTTATGAGGGCGTTACTTCAAAACCTTACAGTTATTTACTTATTGACCTTAAGAGTGATTCATAGGAGACGTGTCCATACGCGCAAGGGTACGTTTTCAGGTGATAAATACTGTGTTTATCACAGTCTCGATTAATATTCTTAGTTTTGATGCCAAAAGAGAAGTAGGCTTATAATCATTGATTATGAAGGATTCTAATTCAAGTCTGGGTATTTAAATGGAGAATAAATTAGCTTGTGTAGTTGTACATAATATTCCCGTATGGACTTTTCAGATGCCGAACTTTTATTCTCTTCTCGCCAGCCTTGGAAAAGTACAGTATCCTGGGTGACTAGAAATCTTCATCAAATGGACCGGAACGAAGGTAAATTACTGTACAATAAATTAAGTTTTTTATATGAATACATATGATTCTTTGATTTATTCCCGAAAATTTATGCCTGAAGCTTAGCAAAGAATTTTTTTAGAATTTTTATCTGAATGAGAATGTTACTGATGAGAACTTGAGAGATTTAGATTGCAAGAAAATTGAACATTTTATCCCAATTTATTGTAATTTTACACCCTTCACGGAACTGATTTTTCTACATTTAGTTAATGCATTTGGAAAATTTCTCAGAAGCTAAAGTTTTTTTTTTTTTTTTTTTTTTTCAAAGTTAAAAAAAAACATCTCTTGTTTTTAATCAAGACATCAGTCTGCTTTGATCAAACATTGTCAATTTTAAAATTAATTAGTAAAAGTAAAAATCCAAATTTTATTATTCGAAAATGTTTTATTGATGTCATCAAAATATTGCACGTGTGCGAAATCAATCCGCAATAGGGAAATATGCTTGTGACAGGCAAGGAAACAAAAGAATCAGTTGTCTTTGAACTGGCAAAATTTATGAAATTTTTCCAATAAAATATTTCACTCTATAAAAAATAGAAAATTGCTTGTACAAAGTGGTAACTGGTTTCTCCCCATATAATAACCTGCAGCCATTTCTGTCATTAGCAGTCTCATTCATGGAGCACAGTAACAAGTAGTTGAGCCTATATCTGAATTGGGTCAACGAGAAATATTTTTTAAAATTTATTATTCGAAAATCAAGCATTTAACAGATGAAAAAGTGACTTTATACTTGGAAATGTTACAAAAGAATACAAACTTATCTGTAGAATGGAAATTGCCAAAATCAGTAGCGAAACAATTTGAAATTGAACAAAAAGAGATCAATATGCAGCCAACAATCAAGACTGAAGATAAAGCAGATTAATAGAGAAAACAAGGAAGGCAGCACCAATTTGTTACAACATACCGCTAAAAATATTTTGTAGTTTTTAAAACACCAAAATTTGTTATGTTGGTTCTCAAAAGGAGAACTCACTCACAAGGATGTGAATTGTTTCCAAATACTCTAACATAAAATTACTTTTCGATGACTTATTAAGAAAAAAGCTAGAAGGAAGGAATGAATTATTTAAAAGCTTTATTCCAAATTAAATATCCTTAAAATCTAGATGTTAAAAATTTGTATAGATTAATTATAAAACTTGTGATTTACGAATGTAGAAATCGTAGGATTAAATTTGATCGTGTAAGATGTTTCATATTATAAATTCTTTACTTTTAGTTTTAACGAATTTTTGAAAAGAATAATTATTTAGGAGATAGTCCTAATTTTTCAGAAAGGTTATCAGTTATAAAAATATTTATTGAAGAATAAATGGTACGCGCAAAAATTTAAATATTCCCTGACATTCGAATGTGAACTTCGCTTTGTTTGTGACGTTCGAAGAGTGTGATTTGAAGGCTGACAGCAAATTTCTTGACAAGTCAGATTTACAACGATGTCTCAATATGATATGACGTGGATGAAACGCTACCTGACGTCATGGATATTTTAGACCAATAAGAATCGCAATACAGTGGTGTACTCAGTATCTTAACTGTAACGAAAGAAACAACCACTTTATGGTTAAAAACATTTATATGGTTCGCCTTAAAATAATTTTACAAATAAGGAATCACAAAAGATTAAAAATCAATCACAAAAATGAACCTTCTTTCAGTTAAAAATATTGTAGCAATAAAGTAAAAATTAAAATGAAGTATATATATTTTTTAAAATTTATCTATTTTCTTAAATTCATTCTTACATTCTACTTTTTAACAAAGTGAAAGATTTAAAAAGCATTTTTGTTTTTGTACAAATTTTGAATAATGGAATGCACAGAAGCGAGGGTATTTCAAGGGTATTCCATCTGAATAATGGAATGCCCTTGAAAGCGTTTTAGTATGGATTAAATACAATGATGACCACATATATCATAAGTTATACTTTGAAAGTTTACTGAATTTCACAATACATTTGAATTCTTGGATAGTATTGAATAAATTTTCCGGAAAAGAAATTTGATTATCTATGAGAATAAAATAATTTTAAGTTTTCATTATTGTCTACATATATTAAGGTGAACTAGATATAATATAGTCATCTTGATTCATAACTGCAATTGAATTAAAGGGAAGAATAGGAATCGTATCAGGCAGAAGATACCATTTGAAACATTGGTGATTTTTTCTTTCAATTCATTTATTCGAGACCCATTTCTGATTAATTTTCGGTATCATACAAAACATTTCGTGTCTTGTCTTGTTTATTTTCAACAGACTCTCTGATGAAAGAACATGCCTGAAGACAAAATTTGACTGCATTTCAGGACTTTCTTTACCACATCTAGCTGTGAAATGACATCTTAGGAAGATGAAACATACTATTATATCTGACAAATACCAAAGGACCATCATCTTTAGTCAAGCCAGTCTGGTGGAAGTATCGCCCAGAGAGATCTTATTTACAAAAAGAATATGGCGAAAAGACCTTTTAGAAAATAACGGAATATCAAAATATTCATGTTAGAAAAACAAGAATTCAAAGAAATTAGTTAGTTTTTGAGTTGCTAACAAAAACGAAACTTTCAGTTTGTTGAAAGAGAATTAAATAATTAAAACGGACTCAAAATAGGGAGCATTCATACGAAAATGTCTGATAATGGGGAATAATTGGAGAAAAAAGTAAAATTTAAAATCCATAATACGATTTTTTTATCAGAAAGAAATATTGCAGGAATATGAGGAAATTAAAGACAAAATCTGCTGAAAAAGAAAATTTTCAGGAAAAGACTTTGGATGGACCATAATGGAAACTTTGGAGCAAGAATTGCAGGCAAACCACTGTTTGAGCTATTTCCTAGTGTCAAGGCGATAGAGAGCAGATGTCAATGTAAGATATGAAGCTCATCAATGTTTTAAAAGGGTTATTTTGTCAATTCTATATCTTGTGGAACAATATGCTGGAAGAATTTCAAGTCATCTGTCCTATGCCGAAACATTAAATTTTGAAGAAATATCCAGCCCACCTCATTCTTTGCGAATTCAAAAATTCAATTAAGTTAAACCAACAATTACCAATCTTTCAGTATTCTCGACACAGTTTTCAATCTTAAATTTCATTATGTCCATGCATATTATAAAATAAATAAATACATTAATAATGTATTTTCAGTGCTTCGGCGCTAAACTAGAACTAAGATCATGACTTTAAAGTTTCAAATGTCCAAGAATCAGAAATTTATTGGTCTTTGGCAAAACGGATCATCAGTACTGGCAAAATAAGTATTCCTCGCTTTTTGATTGCTCTTGGATCCACCACGATGGATATATCTCGCAATTTCGGAAGAAGTTCAGATTTGTTTAGACTATTTTGAATATCAACAGGATGTCATCTCGAGCATACACAGATCTGATAAAATAAAAAATTGCTTTATAAAGAGAAGAAGAATGTTCGATAACGCCAGTATCAATTCCAGCCAATCTCATTCGGATCAATCGTTTTATCGCAATTGAATCTGTCTTAAATGTATACATTATAGGTTTTTGGGTTAATTGTAATTTTCTGTGCAGAATATTCATGACAACAGATTTATGCAGAATCATAAGTAAATTTTTCAGCAGGTGTAAGAGAACATTGGACGATAGTCAAGCATCTACAATTACACAGACTAGAGTAGTTTTGAAAATAAAATCAAGAAAATATACTCAAAAATACTAAAGTACTCTAAAGTAAATGAAGTAGAAAGGTCTCTGGGTTTCTGTATTAATTACTCAAAAGTGTTGGTCGCAGACAGCATAAAACCTAGTGAACATAAACGACATTTGGTATCGCTTCACAGTAAGTAAGTCAACAAAGATAGAGGATTCTTCCAATTAAAATTAAAATCATGTGAAATACAATAATTATTTTTTAAAAAGATTTTGTGAATTAAAAAAGCTTTAAAGCCACTTACAAAATTTGATTTAGAATAGCCAGATGTAAAGAGCCTCACATCCATTGCTTATTATTTTATTTCACAAATAGCAGTTGAGATTGCAGAAAATATGCTTGTGGTGATAATTTTTCTAAGCAATTGCAGTCTACGTCTTTTTCAAATAATACTATTGCCAGTCGAATTGGAACAGCTGATGATGTCTTCAGCTGTTTTACCAGTTGGATTCCTGTTTTACCATTTTCTTAAAGCTACGTGACAAATTTTTTCAATACACCTTGATGAGGCAACTAATAATATTATAAAGATGCTTATTTCATTATCTATGTTCGATTTTGCAATGATATGTTAGTAGTAGAACTACTTTTCATCAAACCAAAGAAATCAAAACAAAAACATTCGATGTAGTTGCTATCTTAAACGATTCTATGAATAAGACAAGTAGATTGAAAAAATTGCTTCGGAATGAAAGCACTGCTGGAACTCGTTCAAATTTCCAGAACATTCTAAAGTATACAAGCACTTGTTAAAAAAATTGAGTCCTGGTCTGAATATTGTGATAACTACGGTTGTAACCGATGTTAATTATTTTAAAAAAAGAGAATCCTTAAATACAGAATATTTCCATAATCAAGAATATTCCACTTTGTAAAGACATGGGTGCAACACGTTCAACGTTACTACTTTATTGCGAGGCAAGATGGTTATCACGTGGGAAATTATTACAACGTGTTTATGAATTGAAAGAAGAAATCACCCTTTACCAAGAAAAGGAAAATAGACCGGAAGCCGAGAATTTTTTTTTTTGGTTTATTTATGACGAAATTGCTAGATTCAGTCGATATATATATATATTGTATACGAGAGATAAAGCTAATACTTTTTGTAGAAAACTGGAATTTTGGAGCATAAATTTAAATGAAGGAAATAACGTTTGCAAATGTAAAGAATTGTGATAAAGTCCGAAGAACAACATGTAAAAGTTCCTTTTGTAACATGGAAAATCATTTAGCATTTAGCCAAAGAATTTCAAAAAGTATTTTCTTGCTGATGGTAAACTGATAGCAAATTACGAGTCGGTTAAAGACCCATTTCATAGTACGAGGGTCACTCTGAAATTTTTGAGATACAACTAGGTTTTCAAAGTTATACTTACAAAATTTTAGGTGTGTTCAAAGTAGTCTCCTCCAGCATCAATGCACTTTTAAGGACGAATTTTCCATCAGATTAAATGCCTCAAGCCATTCATTTCTTCGAATAGATGAAAAAAATGCATTTATAGCCACATCAACCTCTTCTTCTGAATGAAAACGACGTCCACGTAAGTTCTTTTTTAGATTAAAGAGTAACCAAAAATCGCACATAGTTAGATCAGGTGAATACGGCGGATGTTCGATCACTTTAGTTTGTTTTTGTTTATGAAACTCAACTGTTAATCCGGCTGTATGTGAAGATGCATTGTCATGGTGAAGCATTAGTCCCCTAACATTCAGTTCTTGTAGAATTTCTGGAAGACATTTAGTGGTATACCAGTTTGCTGTTACTGTCTTCTGTCCTTCCAACTTGATTTTGACCAATCCCATACTTCTGAAGAAAATGCCATACGTCACTTTTTTCAGTGCGCGTTGTTTTTTCACCATTGTCGGCGTGGGATCATCTTCAAAGACCCATACTTTGCTTTCTTGACGTGTTGGAACGTCAAAAAACGGTATGTACGTTTCATCACCTGTTACAATTTTAGAAATGATGCGGTGGCCGCCATCATTCAGCATATTAAGAGTTTCTTTACTGATTCTGACACGCTCCTCTTTTTGATGCTCAGTTAGATTATGGGAAACACAACGACAAACTACTTTTTTCATATGTAATTCTTCATGAATGATTTTGCGTATGGCTGCGGATTCAATGTTAAGTTCCTTCTGTATCATTTGATAGGTACAGCGATTATCATCCATTAACATTTTTCGTATGGCAGACACATTATCTGGGATTACTGCCGACGGCGGCCTTCCTGTGTGTTCTTCATCCTGAAGAAAATTGCGACCTCTTCTAAATTCTCTAAACCATCTGAATACAGTAGCACGAGCTGGAGATTCATCACCAAATGCTAATTGCAACCGTTGAACGCATTCTTCTTGATTTAATCCTGCTTTGAAATCGTAGAAAATCATAGCGCGAAAATGTTCTTGCTTCAACTCCATTTTCTCTTCTGTTTAAAATTCGTTCCACGCTAAACAAGTTGAAGTAAGTCAGTAAAAAATCGTCTTCTGTGTTATAATACTTTGTACTTTAAAATTAAACCGTTAATTTTTATTTTGTAAATTCTCACCTGCGCGTATCTCAAAAATTTTAGAGTACCCTTTGTATTCCTGAAGAACTCTCCATTGCCGAGGAAGAAACATTCATAGACTTCACAAAAAGTAGTAACATCAAAAGACAGTTTAAGAATAGATCACTCCTTAAATTACGGGCATTGAGTAGATAATGAATTTCCTGCAAAAAAAAAAAAAGAACAGGCATTTTTTATTTTATTGCCATTTTCAACATGAAACTTTTGAGAAACTGGATTTTCTGCAATGGTTTCCTTGATGACAAAATATAAATCTCAGCTAAACATAGAAAAAGAACTGGAAGTTTCTATTACTAACAGTAAGCCTTTTTTCGAGAAACTTGACTCAGCAAGCCAAGTCCATAATGATTATTAAATTTTTTTAAATTTAGTAAGTTATTTTAATAGAACAACAGGGTTTTGAATGTGTGTGGTTTTCTTTCAGCCAGTTAATCAATTCTTTAAATAATACTTTCTTTTGGATATGCTCGAGTTCCCTATTTAGTGTGCTCGTGCCCCCCAAGAGGTGACTCACAGGTTCAGAATCGCTGAATTAAAAAATACATTAATCAATCTATGTTCCTAGGATAAAAATTACAAAATACACCAAAAACGCTTAGTCACACGATAATGTTCAAAAGAATAAGTTTGGAAATTAATAGCGTAACTTAGCTCTGATTATTGGACCATTTTTAAAGAAAATTGCATGGCTGAAACTAACTTAAGAAACTAATGAAAGATTTTTTTGAACAGAAATTAATGCATACAATCTGTTGCCGACAAGAGTAGCTCCTGCCAAATATTATATGCCTGTCTGTAGCCATAAGAACAAGACATGTTCCATTTTTGGCGGAGGGAGCCAAATAATAAGCAGCAACTTTGATTTACTGAACAACTTGAAAAGAACATGAGATATTTTGTGGATACCACCAATTCATAACAGCCTTAACCCCTATCTAAAATAGACAATTCTCGTTACTATAGCAACCACCACTGACCAGACTTCTTGATGAGAGCTATTTCTCACAAACAAAACTCGTTTGTTTATAATCAAATTTTAATCCTGTTATATCACATAATGGGTTAAAAAAGAAATATTTTCGAGGAGTCACCCCAGAACCTCGATGCGAATTGTGGGTGAAGGTTATAATATCGATTGTGTGGGTAATAACATTTTCTTCTTTTAATTATCATGATCGGTCTGCTAACTTTCGAATTTCACGATTAGGGGCATTGAGAATCTCCTAATCTTCTAGCAAATAAATTATTAGCCTTCAACATCTTTTAACCTAATTCGTCATCATTCTAAAATCAAAGAGATAAGAGTTTACCGATAATCCTGTACACCTTTACTTCAGATAAGTTGTTATAGGTAACACTTATTCATTTTTCAACACAATTTTTATTAAAAAAATATCTGAATATAATTTTTATATTCTCTGTTATATGAGCTAAAATATAATCCCAACATGATTTAAAATTTCTTATCTTTTATTTTTTTATGTACCGGAATTTTTTATTTTCTGAACTCACAAAATAGTTTCATGCAAAATTCTCGTAATAGAGATAACCTACAGTAGAAACTATTTAAATATCATGTGTTTAGAAATTTTCAATCATCAAATCATTTTCCAAAAAAGAAGCTAAAATAAATTGACGATTACTTCTTTCGTTCATAACTTTTACGACTAGATCTTTCGCATCAAAATACTCTATAATATAATAAATTGCTTATAGAGATGAATTTTTATTAGTTTCGTAAGGACCACTACAAATAAATTTACTAGTTTAAGATGATTTATTTCAATTTCTTGTTTGCGCAGTTAAAAATAATCGATTCTCAAATGGCCTTTACTGTTTTCTTATAGTTATAGAAATATTTTTAAATACATCTTGAGATGAATCAAATTTTTGTAATGACAGCTTAAACGTATATATACTTTTTATTTTCAAATTAAAAAAATGTAAAAATATAACCTTACTTAATAGTTATTTTATTCTGGAGTATTATTACTTAAGAACTTTTACTTAAATATTTGTACCTTAAATTATATTAATCAACAAAATTTTTATAAATAAAAAATTTTGGACAATTGAATTTTTAAATCTTAGAATTTTCTGCTGTCAGGTATCTATTTTCGATTTTTTAATTTAAGTTCTCACACACAAAATTAAGAAACATCAAAATAAATTATATTTTAAAATTTCCATCAATTTACAGTCGAGCCTTTTTAAGAGTGTTAATTTTTAACAGAAATAAATTAATTTGAAAATGGAAAATTATTAAATAATTTTACTAACAACGCCGACCGATGGCGGGATGGTTAGCATTCCTAACTGCGAAGCACTGTATCCTGGGTTCGAATCCTGGTTTTGGCATGGATGTTTCCATCTCTATGTTTCCCTACCCTTTTACTTTCTGTGCAAAGATGGCACACTCACTGGGTGCCTCACTGTATAAGTCGCCAATACCTTCACCCCTTGTATTACTGAATGGATTAATCCTAAAATCAGCCGGGCATTTAAAAAAATGATTATGCAATTTCTCAGTTAATGTCCAGAAGTTTTTTTCGATATTAATGAGTAGGTTGCATATTATTTTTAAAAATGTCTCGTGATATTTTTATCAAAAGAAAATAAACATATAATTTGATGTAAAAAAATATGTAAGTATTTAACATTTTGAAAAATATTAGCAATTGAAAAATAAATAAATACTTTTGAATTTGAATAATTCAATATATCCTCACAAACTGTACACTTGTATATCAGATAAATTTTTAAGCCGAATTAATTGGAGAATGTTTACATAGAATGGAAGAAAATGTTTTTTTTTTTATCCTCTGGCAATTTTTAGAAAATATTCGTCAATTTATTTCAAAATTTTGCGCAGAAAATTTGTGATGAATTGAAATAGTAATTAATCATTATTTGAATTCACTGTAAAGTATTTTTAATCGGAAATCCAATTAAATCAAAAAGAATTTTAATCCATTCTGTGAAAATATAATCGTTTGAAGAACGGAGGAGTGTTCTGGTTATTTCCCTCCTTTTAAAAAATGCCTTCAACTACAGAAAAATGTGCGGCATCTTCCCCTTTTTCTACATCACCAAAGTGCATTTGTTTGGGTTTTTGAGAAAAAAAAATGCTTATTGCAGCGAACGCATTTACGTTTTTACCAATGAACCAACGATCGAAAATGCGTTGAAACACTAATAAAAGGATTTAATTTTCAATATTTAATAACTTTTTAATTAAAGAAAATTTTCAAGCATCCTATAACTCTTTCATATGTTTTCAGTTGATCGCTATTCAAGATATCATTTTGTAGGGCAAAATAGCATTTTGAACAAGGGTAAATAAATAGTATATATCATTATAATTCTGAATTGCAAGTTTTCACCAAAAACTAGGCACACATTTTCTTGTGGAAGGTACGGCCTACTCATTTCAACATAAGAGAAATTATTATTGTTTTTAGTTTAACGAAAAATATGCATTTTAAACTTTTTCTGTAATTCCTGTCACATTCTATTACTGAATTTCTCGTCTCTCTTGTGAATTTCATTTCCCTATAATTCTTTGACAAATAATAGCTGAATGATACTTTTTCAACGTTTTTTTATTTTGTAGCATATAAATATTTAATTATTTAATCAGAAAATAATTTAAGAGATTAATGGTTTCTATATACTGTAAATTTTATTTATATGAAATTTTTGATTTCCGTGAATATAAATTTGAATTATAAAGATTTTGTGATAAAAATTCTTTACGATATAAACTTATCAGCATAATAGTAATCAAACAGAGTTACTGAATTTAGAAGCAGTGAAATGACGAGTTATCTAGGAGGAAAATTTCTACCAATAAAATGATATTAACTAAAATAATAAAATGATACTATGATTTACTTTCTTTTCAAACTAGCTAAAACAATATTACAATCAAGGTTCTGACCACAAAACGGAAGTCAACTTCGGAATTAATTTCACAAAAGTCATATTTCTACGAAAAATAGCGTTAAAAGCGGAAATTTGTCATTAATAATAGAAGTTTTATGTAATGGCCGTGGAAGTTTTTTTCCCAAATATTTCCATTCATTTTTAAATAGGTTACCAAGAAATTATGAAGCGTGATTTTAGATATTCTAAAATGAATTTCCCGTGTAATTAAGTTTTTTGTAATAGACAACTTTTAATAAAAATGGATTTACATTTCCTTAATAAATAACCCAAAGAATTTTTGAAAAATGATTCGAATAGAGTACACAAAATATCTCTTATAGAATTTTATGCAGTTAATCCTTAAAAATATCAAGTATTATTCTCCTTTAATTTACATATACATAGAAACATTACATTGTATTAATTTTAACTGTATTCTAGTTACAATTATTTTATTGTTTTTAATTTAATAACTTTTAACAGTGATAATAATAAAAAATCATTTATTGATAAATAGATGCTTAAGAATAAAAAAATGATTTTATGGTATGCGGTATTATACAGAAAATTTCTTGATAGTCAAGAATCGTAAAAATGTCGCTAATCAAGTGTTATTATATGTTGTCTACATTATATTAAACTAGATATGAACAAACAACTTTTTTTCAGCTATTAAACACTAATCAGTATTATATTTACTTTCACAGGTATAAAAACTTTATTGTATTTGCATCAAAAGGGAAGATACATTTTTCACACAATATATTATATAATTTTGTAGTTTTATTTCCTAAAATATTAACGTATTTATTTTAAATACTGTGATATATTGAGTAGAAATCCTAATTTATATATAAATCTTATGGTTAAAATATTACAGCAATCAGATTATTTTCATCATAATTATCTCTTATAAAAAAAACTCCTACTCAAGTGAAGCATCTTAACTCATCTCTGATAACACGCATAAAATTTAAGGCCATAGAAAAACAGAAACGATAATTTCTTTTGTCAAAATCTACATTTTAACTTCTTATGCTGTCAAACATCAATAAAAATTAAAAGGCTTAAATTTTGTCGTTAAAATCTTACCACAATTATTTTTTTATTTTAATGATATTTCCAGTAAGTGGTTTAATTCATATTTATAGTATATATATATTTTCAAATTTACGCGCGTTTATCATAAATTTATTTATGAACCAAAACTAGAAGTAATCATGAATAAGATATAAAAAATCCAAATATGTACAGAAAAATAGTCTTTCTTTTTTCATTTATTTTTAATAAAATCAATGCATGCATTTTCAATCCTGTCAGGTATTGCAGTTCAAGCTATAATATCTTTTAAAGTAAATTCACGTTCATAAATATTTTTAATTCATCCATCAAAGTCATCATACTTAAATTCAATAAAATCATAAAAATGGTAAAAACTTTTGAAATCTATTCAGAATCGTATATCTGATCAAAGTATATATAGAAAGGCATTAAACTTTATAGAAATAATGATAAGTTTCGAAATGAAAGTACACTCACTATAATGGAAGTGCATACAACATTAAATTACTCATTCTTTTCACAGCTGCGAATACATTACAGAAGGAAGATGAAAGAGCGCGCGCGGAAAAATACATCTGTCATTCAGTCTTCTGCTGGAAGACTAAACATGTCTTCAATGTAATAGAATTCAATTGGAACAAAAAATAATATTTTATACTTCAATCTTTTGAATTGTGGTGAGTAAGTTTTGAAAGTAATTTTATTCATAGATATGAACTTAAGATGAAATGTATTCATGAAAAAGTATTATATTATACTTATCATAAAATAAAAAAAATGAATAAATAATGAAGTTCATATTGTAATAATTCATAACTTTACTTATATTTTTTATACAGTATTCATCATAAATTAAAATTTTAATTTTAAAATTTGTATGAAATAAGACTTCCAGGAAAAGAGTCATATATTTCTTTGTTTTATGCAATTTTTTATGGTGATAATGTGATTATATATTAGAGTAATTTGAATACATAAATCATAAAATATGTACTTTTAAAATTAGTACATATTTTTGTGCTATTAAAAAAATTTTTTTTCTTCCTTCGAAAAAATTTTGATCTTGTTCTTTTATGTGATCTCTATCGGTATTTCTTTAAGAGAATGTGTAATTAAAAACCACAAACACTTATTATTAGTTTAATGCCTTTATTTATGTAATATTTTATGCAATATGTAATAGTTATGCACATAATGTTATATAATAATTATATAAATTATGTAATAATGATGAATGTAATATATGACAAATGCTTCTACATATTGTTTTACATATCAATTAATTTAATTTCGATATTTACTATTACTTTTGGAAAATTTTTTTAAAATTAGATTAATGATAATAAAAAAGATTTTTTAAGCTTATTTTTCAAGAACTATGATCAAATGAAAGATCTAAATTTAATATACTATGACGTATTCCTCCTGTACACCACTGGTATACACGGAATATCTTTTATCCCCTTGTTGGAAATTAAATGTGAGCTTGCCTGCCACACTGTTCTGACTAGTCTAATAATTAGTCATCCTGATTACCTTTTCTTTAACGGTAGAAAAATCTACCCATTTGTTAAAAATAATGCAGCGAACATTCAGGTTCATCATATCACATTCTGTTTTGCCTCATACTTTCTAAGGAGGACTTGACATTCAATCATAATACTATTATAGGTTTTTTAGCGGTCAACAACTTTCTGGAGTTGATTGGACATATATTAGTTAATTTGAGGACAAGCAATATATATATATATATATATATATATATATATATATATATATATATATATATATATATATATATATATATATATATATATATATATATATATATATATATATATATATATATATATATTACATAAGATTAAAAACTCAACTTTAGTAATATTAAAAATAAAATTTTTAAAAGATAATTTCGAATATGTAGATTTGAAATAATGCAATTTATAATCAAATATTGGTAATAAAAAACGTCAAACAAAGATAATTCTTCTAAATTAAACGAGAAACGTAATTACACTGCTAGACAATTGCTAAGGACGGATAACACTATCATCCATAGCAACCACAAAATGAAAGGAAGCAAAATGTGGAAAATTAGAATAAGTGCGGGATATAGTAAGAAAAAGAATGCGTGTGCAAATTTTTTTCCGCGTCTGTTCATCACGTAAAAGCGTTTATAAGAGCTTGAAAGGTTTTGTCACGTGTGGACAGTTGCATGTTTCAAGTCAAAGTTTTACAGGAAAGATTTAATAGACAAACATGAAATTTTTGACATGTTTTCCTGACATCACTTAGATGATTTTACGCGTGGCCGAATTATTGGAAAGATGGAAGAAGGGCGAAAAATAACAGATGTTGTCAGGGAGTTCGACATCGCTCACAGCGTTGTTTCACGGCTGTGAAAGTCATTTAAAACTACTGGAATGTGTAGTAGGCGGACGGGGGAGGTGGTGTTAGAAGTATGACGCCTGCAGAAGACAGATATATCGTCCTATCAGCAAAAAGGAACAGGCACACCACAGCTCAGCCGGTGGCAAATCAGTTTCTTGCTGCCTCAGGAAAGCAGATCTCTCAAAAAACTGTTGCCAGACATTTGAGGGGAGGATACGCCCGCAGACCTGTTGTGTGTGTCCCATTGACCAGACAGCACCGTACTGCCCGTTTGCAATGGTGTCGTGAGCATCGCAATTGGACTGAACAGGACAGGGCATGCGTACTATTCTCAGATGAGAGTAGGTTCAGTCTGTCATCGGATTGTAGACGCCAACTGATCTGGCGTGAGAGTGGTACTGCTTATCGTCCAGAAAATATTCAGGAAAGGGACCGATATCTGATATGCAGTGTCATGGTGTGGGCCGGCATCATGATCAATGACATCGCGCCCCTACATGTGGTTGCGAATGGGACTTTGACGGGCCAAAGATTCATTAATGAAGTTCTTATTCCTCATGTTTTTCTTTTTCGTGGCGCTGTCAGTGATAAATTTGTTTTTAAGGACGACAACGCAACATGTCATCAAACACTCGCTGTTCAGGACTGTCTTGACAGTGAGGGTATTCAACGCCTCGTTTGAAAATGTGTGGGATGCTTTGGGGAGGCAAGTTGCTGGTCGAAACTATCCTCCGACAAACAAGAACATCCTCATCAGCGCACTCCCAGAGGAATGGGATAAATTGCTGGATAATGTTGTGCAAAGTATGATACGACGTGTGGAATGTTGCATCACACTCCATGGTGGACATATCCCGTACTGATACCTTTCTTCAAGGTGCCTGCTGACTTTTAGATGCATTGTTCCGTTTTTCCGTATGCAGCATCAAATGAACATTTTTTTCTTTCAGACGTTTCACAGCTTTTGTACTTTTCAGAACAATAAATATTCTTTATTCTAATGTCAGAACAGTGTGGCAACTATATTTTATCCTACTAGGCCTCATGTGTCTCGCTTAATGTTATGCTACATTGCAATTTGTGATCCGTCCTTAGCAATTGTCCAGCAGTATAGTAATGGCATTCGGCAGTCGGAGTTCCAGTGGGAATGTGCTTTTAGTTTTTATTTATTTATTTTTTTTTTAATAAATCGCGATTTGGAAAAACATGATTTTTTAAAGGTTTTATTTTTACATAGTTTTGTCAGAGCATTGTTTTGCTTCTGAAATGGCTGAAGTGGGGTTTGGGTTAACCCGCTTTCCAGTGCACTTTTGATTATTAGCATACTTAGAAATACGAAAATACATTTGCTGCTAATGAGAATGCAGAAAGAAGGTGAATCTGATGTCATTCACATAACCTCTGAGAATAAGCATGTATGACAATTTTAAAAGGAAAGAAAGAACCACTCATCTCCGTTTTCTAACCGAGTAAAGATTTGGAACAGTGTGCATCGTGGCATAAGCAACTTTACTGTACTTTCGGATTAATACTAATTATTGTTTTACATTCTTTAAAATATCTAATGCAATAAAGTAAACAAGCCAGATTTAAAAAAGATTCTTTAGAAAGAAAAACGCTTACTATATTTGTAAGTTTTGCAATGTGAGGAAAATGTAGACTTGCTTTGCAATGATTTCAAGTTATTGTACCAAACAAATTTAAAAGCAGTTTATTTATGAATCATACTTTAGAATGACTTCTAGTGTAAATGCAAAGGAACATAAATATTTTTAGAGAACTTAGGAAAAGTTGATTCTGGTCATTACATGCGATTCTTTGCAATTAATTTGTATATCATTTAAACTAAATATAAATAATTATTTGCATATTCGAAATATGTGTGAATATCTTTTTTATAATTATAAAGTATGCAAAAATAAGAAATATTGAGTGACACTTCTTATACACCAAACCATTTATCAAAAAAAGTAAATAAATTAATAAAAAATATAAATAACAATGCAATTTTAAAAATTAAATAAAATTATAATTTGTCTTATTTCACATTATGAATCAAGTGTAATAGGTTTCAACAAAACATTATTAACTAATAAGCTATTATAAACTAAGAAAATATTCTCACGAGAATAAAAATAAAAACAATATATTAATTAAGTAACTTGCTGCCGTTATACGTGTTATTCATAAACAAAAAATGATTGTTATTTTCCCTAATAGGAACACAAGATTAAAAAATATCAACATGAAGTACTTGATTGTATGGGGAACTTTGTGCATCAAACTGGTTATAACTGCTGCTCAAATATCATCCCCACAAAAGTAAGCTATAAGAACTCAAGTTTGAAATTTTTTTATATCAGAGCTGAGATGTTTATTTTAATGTATGGTATTATGCATTCCTAATTAATTTATGTACATTTACTGTGTCTTTTTGGATCCTTGTTTTTGTCAGTTTGTGTAATATGAAATTATTGCGGAAAAATTCAAAATAATAAATTTTTATTTCCGAAAATGAAGTGCCCCATATCTAAATTTAAAAGTAACTTTTTTTGGTTTTTAACCATAATGTGGTTGTTTTTTTCGTTACAGTTGAGATCATGGCTAAATCACTTTATTACAATTTTCATTGGTTTAAAATTTCTATGACGTCAGATAGCATTTCATCTGCGTCACACATAGTTAATCACGACATCATATCGAGACGGCGTCGTAAATCCGACTTATTGACAAATTTGCTGCCTGTTTTCAAATCGCATATTTCAAACGCGGCATCAAACAAGGCGAAAGTTTATCCTCTAATGTCTGAGTGTCGTTGAAGATGAGAAAAAATCCTTCTGTGATTTTTACTAACAATAAAACAGTATTTTTAATTACAATTATTTCCGTTGGTAAAAGTTTTCAAAATAATGAAAATTACCTGTTGATTTAAATAATTAGTTTTTAAATTTTCAAATCTTTAGTGATATTACTTCCAAAATTTCCGGAAATTGTAATCCTTTCTAATTTGTGTCGTTGACCGATTCAAATTTTCTTGCCTGGCTCACCAACTTCTTTTGTTTTGGTTTAAATTGTTTTGCATGGCGATTGTGGGAGAATTAGAATGGAAAGTCATAGGAAATATCACTTTCTAAAGCATTGATATAGGATATTAAGCTGATCAAAGAAAAATTTAATGACTCAATTTATCAGAAAAATGTTTTAGTTTGGTAGGAAAATCAATATGATTAATTTTATTTTTCTTCAATATGAACAAAATATGATTAATATCACAAGACTTGACAACGAAAAGAGGGATGTATAACGGCTTAGGATAGTTGTAATGCATTTTAATGTCTCCCAATAATTACCTATAAAAACCATTTAAATATCGATAAAAAAACAGTTATCTATCGATAAAAACATTTACCTATCGATAAAAAAACAGTTATCTATCGATAAAAAACAATTACCTATCGATAAAAAACAGTTATCTATTGATAAAAAACAATTACCTATCGATAAAAAACAGTTATCTATCGATAAAAAACAGTTATCTATTGATAAAAAATAATTACCTATCAATTAAAAAACAATTACCTATGTATAAAAAACATTTACCTATCGATAAAAACAGTTATCTATCGATAAAAAACAATTACCTATCGATAAAAAAACAATTACCTATCTTTTCATGTGATGCAAGGGAGGAAACCCGAAAAATTCCCAAGCACTCACATCTAACGACATACATATTGAGAGCAAAAGTACAACATATATATTCCATTTCTCAACAGTGACTGTATTCAAATCTGGTACCTTTTCTAAAGATCACTGTCCCTCCACTAAGCCACGGTGAGACACTTTCATAAGACTGTAATATAAACATGGATTTAAAATTTGGCTTATGAATTATTTTCATATAACATTTTTCTGCACTTTTTTTTATACTTGTATTGTTGGAATACTAGTTGGAATTTTTTATACTTGTAAATTAAAAATTCAATCTCTCTTTATGTCAAGCTGTGCATTAATTTCATTACTTGTTTGTTATTAGTAAATTAGATTGCCGAAGTTCATTATGGTCTAATGACAGGATTGCTGTCTTGGGAATGAAGTGTTAGCGGTTTGATTCCCGTCACATTTAAAAAGATGAGGAGATATGATGCTATTATGTCTCTGTCGAAATTTGGAAATTATTGTTATAAGATGGAACATTTCATTTTAAGAAGAATATTTTCCAAAATAAAAAATTATGTCAAGAAAAGTTATTTTATTGGGTAATGACTCCCTTTAGTTTCATTAACTGTAAATTTATCTAACCAACCTTCTCTAAAGGACATGACATTAAAGAGAAGATTGAGAATATTTTATCTAAAATCGAGATTATCTTTTCATAGAAGTTAAAATTTCTTTTCTTTTTAAATCAAAACAAGAATAAGCACTAAAATTACGTAAAGAAAATAAAATTATACTACTGTTCAAAAAAATTGAATAATTTTATTTTTACTTTATAATATTACAATATAAAATAATGTTTCTCTAAGTTAATTTAAGAGTTAAATCCTTTTTGTAAATTAAAGCCGTCATTGACAAAATATGTACTTTATGAAAAAATTATTTCATATAATTAACAAAATTCGATTCAATTCATTTATAATATAAAGTATAATAAAAATTACACTGAAAATTGAAATTGTCTTTACAATGATTCCTTTTCTGCTTTTTCATACTGCTGCATGAAAAATTTTGAAGTTTAATGTATTGATTTTAGATAAGCACTTTTTTATTAATAAAATTTCTCTCTTTCTGTATATATATATATATATATATATATATATATATATATATATATATACATATATATATATATATATATATATATATATATATATATATATTGAGAGAGAGAGAGAGAGAATAAGTAAAAAGCTTGCACATTTGTAATGATTGCATGAAACCTCCTAAATAGTTTCTTAAATATTTGTTTTCTTTTTATATTAAAAATTCTCTTTATGTATGTATTTATACATATATAAAGAACTTTTAACTTACAGATGTGCAAGCTTTTTACTTATTAAAAATACGTTACCGACATTTACTGTATATTACGCTAACAGTAACTTGAAATATTTGTCATGATAATTTGTTTTTAATCTAATGTGAGAAATACAGGGTTATTACAAAAGAACCATCGGGTTTCCGTAGAGTTTATTTCGGAACATTAGTGCATTAAAGCCATGAGTTATGCATGAAAAGATACCAAAAGTATCAAAGATTTAAGTCGATGTCATAGATGTTAAATATATGCTCTTTGAGTGGTATGACAGGTGTCAAATCGATATTTCAGTTCGCGCTGCACATTATTCAGCTTGGTCGCTTATTTCATTTGGCATAATAGTTTGGTTTTAATGCCTGCTGCATCTGCATAAGACAAGGCTTAAATCTTTATGTTTTTCTTAAAATTTTCCATACAATTGGCTGAAGAATGGACAGTTCGCTGCTTGCTGAATTCTTGGGACTACGGATGAAATTCTAAATCTGTCCGTTGTTTTTTCAGTAATGCTTGGTCTGCCAGAACTTTTGTCTTTACATAAGCAACTGGTTTCTTTGAGCTATCGATATCAGAGCAGAATGGTTTGTTGGGTTGATGGTTTGCATTTGTATGCACTCCGGAATACTTTCTGAAAAGTTATGAGTGAATCACGCTTTGAAAATCTAGTACACAAAAGGCTTTCTTCTACTGTCACTATTTTGAATATGATATTCGCGCAGTAATCATAGCAACCACACGCTGCGTGAAACCTTATTTAATACCATCTCATTTCCGTTGTCAAGGAAACATACGTTTCCAAGTTTGGATATAGTAATGTATCAAAACCTGATGATTCATTTGTAATAACCCTGTATTATGAAAGCAACATATTTACAAATAAAGCCTGCTGGCTTCGCGTTCCCAAACCAAAGGTCCGAGGCTCAACCTTCTGGCTTGGCAGGACAACTCAGCTTTTCAGTGGGTCTATAAAATTGAGTATCAAACATTCTTGGGAACTAAATACTCGATGTTTTATGTTAAGCTGACCAACTAATCGGAAAATATGTTTCTCGCTTCAGGGCACTCGGTCAAAAAAGTTAATATGGGTCCTGTAGACTTTGGCCCACATATGAGCTGACATACCACAGGTTTGGTTTTATATACATATATAAAGGTTATGAAAAACTTCTAATGTTTAAATATACAATGTAAGTTAGATTATAGCCTTTCGAAAAGTTTGATGCAATAATTTAAGATTTGTCAGTACACTGTGTGTGTGTGTGTGTGTGTGTGTGCTGGCTACCATAAATGAAACACCCTGAATGAAGCATGCAAATAACATGAAATTTACAACATGCATAAGTGGAGGGGAGTTATGCAAATGATTAAAATTTCAGCACAGACGTGTGTCTGTGGAGCCAATTCAAAGTGCTATTTAATGTTTGGAGATTTCGACGATTTCAAGTTCCGCAATTGTGTTTTTATTGTGATTTTATCAAAAAAATGATCAATTATGCCTTGTAGAAAACAGCGATTATTTTTTATCAAGTATCCGAGTTCGACAGTGGCCTACCAAGAACTTTCAGGGAAATCAGTAGTCGTGTTGGACGAAATCAAACAACTGTAATGCTGATATGTGACCGTTGGCTGCCGGTGGGTACGACGGACCAACGTATTTGGTCACATTCACCTCAGTTTACCACTTCTATGTGATGGCAGACAAATTGTGCACGTGGCAGTGACGGATCACTCAACCACATTACGAACCATAGCACAGCACATTCAGCCAATAACGCATCATCCAGTGTCTGCGCTTACCATTCGATGCCGCTTACAGCAGTGTGGTCTGTCCGCAAGATGTCCATTGCTTAGTCTACATTTTATGTTGAACCACAGACGTCTCCGCCGCCTATGGTGCGATGAAAAAAGGATGTGAACGGCGGAATGGAATGAAATTCTCTTTTTTGACGAGTCATCTGCAACACCACGATGGTCCCATTCGAGTCTGGAGACATCATGTAGAAAGGATGCTAAAGAGCTACATTATTCACCGTCACACTGGTCCTGCACAGGGTATTATGGTATTGGGTGGTATTGGATATCCCCCTCGCACTCTTCTACTACGCATTGCAAGTACTTTAAACAGCCAACGCTACATCTCCGAGGTGTTGTAGACAGTTGTCCTTCCTTATATTCAGGTTTTGCCTACAGCCATATTTCAACAGGACAATGCGCGACCATATATTCCACGCATAGTCCAAGAATTCTTCGTCAATCAGCAGATTGGATTGCTTCCCTGGCCGGTTAGTTTTCCGTATCTTTCACCGATAGAAAACATATGGCCTATGGTTGTTAACGATTGACCCAGATTATATCCCCAGCTGCCACACCAGATCAACTATGGCAACGTGTGGAATATGCTGGGTCTGCTGTACCCCAAGAACACACTCAAAGTCTCTTTTAATCAATGCCGAGTCGTGTGGCAGCAGTAATCTAGAACAATGGGGCTAACCTGGCTACTGATTTTGGCAGGAACCACATTTCACAGAAGCTTATAAATTTATTCAGTTGATACTAGGTCAACATGTTATTTACTAAACAAATTTTGTTGTGATAATTTGGGTGGCCAGCAGTGTATTTTCCTCCTTAAAAATGTTATTCCAAAATAATTTATTAAATTATGTTAGTTAAAATGTGAAATCTTCATTATGGTAATTCAATTTTATCTCGTTAATTTAAATATTACAGGGGGTATATATTCACAAGTCCAAGGACTTTAAATACTGAGTCAAACAACGAATTGCATATGCAACTTTTTGGGAAGTTTGATGCAATAAATTTAGATGTGCAAGCTTTTTACAAAAGATCCTACGATTCACCAAATGAAACCTTAGCGGCAAAGAAAACTTTTCAAATACCTGCAGGTAAATGAAATATCTTTCATTATTTATGAATATCAAATATATGAGCATCAGATGACGTATGCTTTGTTATTATAAAGGGCAAGATGACGTCATATTGAATTTTTTTGTGGGAAAGCTGGATCGTGATGTTTATGATGGAAGAATACAAATTAATGGAACTTCACCAAATTCCAAAATTTCTGGAAGTGACAAAGTCCGTTATTTCACTCCTAAGACAGATATTATTATAATTCAAACAGATAAACCTTTATATCAGCCTGGGCAAACAGGTAAGAAAATTATCTTATTTTTAGTTATAATTATTAGTAATATAACAACATTTATTATAATGTGACAACATTTAAAATAAAAATAATAATTTTTTTTTTACTTTTAATTTTAAAAAAATCACTAAATGCACAAACAACGTTGATTTATCCATACTCCTCTAAATTACGCAGAATACCTTCACAACTCTTTCAATTTCATAGATTTTTATATTATTCACGTATTTATGTGTATTGCAGTAATATTTTAATGAGCTCTTAATACTTAAATTTTTTTAATTAAGAAAATAACAACTGTTTTAATATATTGTATTAACACACACATTTTGCTATTTATTTAAACTTTTTGTATAATTTGTGACTTATTTGATAAAACATTATCTTTAATATCTATAAATACTTTAAGTTATTTTGCTCATAATGTATTTAAATTCTATATAATTTAAGAAAATTTACTCCTATCCCACATAATGAATGATATTTTTTCTAGAATACATTTATTGTCATATAATTTGAATTAATTTTATTCTTATCTCTAAATGAATTTCATGTTTGTTATATGTTGTCCGAAACTTTGCGGAAGACTAATTTACTTGTATTTTCTTAAATTTTATACAATTATTTTTAGCAAATATTTTAAAATTTTAATGTAATATTATGATTAAATTTCTATAAACTTATTATAGTTTTTATAAATTTGTTACATAAGTTTATTAATTATTTCTCGGTTTCAATTTCTTCTAAGTAAATGAATATAATAATTGATCTCTTTTAAAACGCATATATATTTTATAATTCGTATTTTACATAATTTTTTGTAATATTTTTGCAGTATTCACAATACTACAAAAACTTAAAAATCATCTGAATCATAAAATATATGATTTAAAATACTATCTTTAATATTAAAAAAGTACATAATATACTTGTAATTATTATTTTTTGCACCATGTATACAATTTTAATTATGAATCAAATCAAAAAACATTTATATAATAAATTTAGTTATATAATAAAATTATGTATGTAATTTCATTGTAGATTTAAATTTCTATTTGACAGTTCTCATTATTTTTACACTTGGGTTCGTTTATTAATGACACATGAACTCATATTTTTTCAATCATTTTGCTAAAAAATGTTTTGATTTTGTAATATATTTTATAAGAAAAGTTCGTAAAATACATGTAAATGAATGTTAAAGAAACGACACTGATTATTGCAAATTTAATGCTATATATAAATAATCTAAAATTTTTATCAATACAGTTATTTTAAAATTTGAATATTATCAGTAATAATGTAAATTTGATAGAATTGCAAATGATAAAAGAAACACAACTAAAAACAGTTTTGGTAGCATTAGTCAAAATAACCTCTGAAAACAACCATGTGGTGATAATTTCTAAACAAAATCTAAAAAATTGGCAGGTTAAAAATGTTTTGAAATATAATTTGATCATTCGTCATGTTTATTTTTCGGGAGAACATTTCATAATTGAAGTATCATATTTACCGGCATTAATTAAATAATTAAGACTATTTCCGGCTTGTCAATTTAAACTGAGAGGTTTTTACTATGAGCTCGCCATTAGTGCTTCGGCGCACTCTAGCAACTGAAAGCTATGATTAAATCTGAATTTGAAGTTTTCATTATTGGTACAAAATAAATTTAATTGCTTTTTATTATATCACTAAAATAATAAACTTTACTCTATATGATTTTTAATTAATGTCATACTAATACATAATTATCTACATTAGCAAATAAAGTAAAAAAAACTGATAACTATGTTTTCTAATGATTATTTTATCATTTTTAATTTTAACAGTGACAAATATAAAATATTTTTAGGAGAAAATCTTATGGAATTGCTTTATAAAAAGATTGCGTTTTTTTATAAAATGAAATATAATTTATAAATTTTTTTATTAAGTTGTTTAATTTTAATTAATAGAGCTTAATCAAATGAAACTTAGGTCAATATTTAACTAATGATTACCACATTAAATACATTTCTTATGTTTATGGTGGTCAATATTTGATTAAGTTATTTTTAGATACGTCTCTTATTTATTATTAACTTTTCTCAGGTTATTTTATAAAGTTTGCTTTAAAAATTAAAATATATTGCTCTATGAAATATTACAATTGTATGTTTGAATTTAAATAAAATACATCCAATTTTTTTAAAAAAAATTATTTTATTTTAGTGAAATTTAGAATAATAAGAGTTAATAAAGATTTAAAACCGTATGAAAGTACATGTGTAAGTATGCTTTTATGTATTTCAAAAAATAATTACATTATTTTTAATTTATTAAGTACATAAATATTTTGCAAATAAAATTCTAAGGTGGAAGTTGTATGGTTAACCCTTTGGCTTTCAGTACGACAACATATAGGTTTGATTCTTTCCTCAACTAAGATATTTGCTGAAATTAGGAATCACATTACAGAATATAAAACATTCATTTCCTTAAATATGGATTTTTTTGTAATTTGGTATCCATTTTAAACTGTTGAACTCAGACTTATTAGGCAAAAATAAATAAATCTAACAAATAGTGTTAATAAATGCACACATTTTATTAAAATAAGTTACCTGCATGCAGTTTTATGAAATAAATACTGTTTTTTTTGACAATTTGTATTTTGTATATAAATTTGAAACTCAAAGTAAAATCTAAAAATTTCCCAATATACTTTGCGCTGCATGCTGGGAGTTAAAATTGTAAAATTATTAAGTTGACATTAATTATATTTTAAAGTATATAAGGAGTGAAAATTGTAAGAATATTATTTTGAAAAATTTGAGCTATACGGCAGTTATTTAACTATTTGAAGTCAGTAGTGTTGCGGTCTTCAGATCAATAGTTCATGGATTCAAATCCCACTTCGGATGTGGATGCTAGTAGTAAGTAAGAAATTCTATTTAAACTTTTGTTCTCCATCAAACTGGTTCTCGCATTAAAATTAACCTCAGAACAATAACTAAACCAGCGGTGTACAACAAAAAATAATTGTGTTTTGGATTAAAAATAACTAAAAAAAATAACACTGAAATTTAAAAAAACACTGAAACTGAAATTAATAATTAAATAAAATAAAAATTTTGAAAAATAATTAACACTGAAATTAAAGATAAAGTAAAAAATTAAATTTTTTTACTTTATCGTACATATTATAAAATAACTGTGAAAGTTATTTATATTGCTTATTTTTATATTATTTGTATTATTCATTACAATATCAACTTATCAACTGACTCTTAGATTGCTTACCTATAGTTCACAGGTCGCGAACAATATTTTTTCAGTATTTTATTATTTATTGTAGCTAACAGATCACGTGAAATCATTAACACATTTTTACTTATTTGCAGAAAACAGATGTTCATGTTCAAGATCCGAAGGGAACTCGTTTATTTCAGTTCAATGACTTAGATTTATCTAAAGGTAATTGAGTAAATATTTTTTATTTAATTTCACTAATATCGCGGTAAATTATGTAAACAGTATAATGTATTGACAGTCTTTTCATAAGCAGTTCGATAGCCAAAATAAATAACATTTTTTCATAAACATTTCGGATGCAAAATAAATAATACTGATTTCTAAATAAGCTTACTCATAGATTGCCAAAATAATGGACATTTACACATGAAATTTTTCATCAGAAGCGTGGAGCATAAAATAAATATAAACTTACTAAATTCAAAGTCAAGCTGAAATTAATTATTGAACTATAGATAAAATTTATACTCGTATTGAAATTTTCTGAAATTAAAACTATATTTAATATTTGTTTTAAAATCAAATCAAAAGTCAAACCGCATAAGTTATTTATAAAAATATTTATTTCTGCATTTCATCTTTCGAAGAGTTATATAATCGAAATATTTAGACAGAAATATATGTGATATATTGTACACTTAAGAAACCACACCCAACACTAACACACCTTTCTCTATTCTTTTTAATATGACGTGCTGGTTATTAAAAATTATTTAATGATTAGTGCATTGGTCTTTGGCTCAAAAGTTCGTGTGTTCGATTCCCCCTCATGCGTGGATATCTGTAATGATTCTGACTCCACATCAACCTGTAGGTGGCAATGATTAACACTTTTGTATAAAAAAGTGAACTTTCAGAAAAACCAAACAATTCCTAAATTGTAATGCTCAGGGGTTCAATTCCCACCTTACGTGTGGATGCTTACAATAGTTTGATGTTTATTTTAAATAATTTATATTATACGCCCAAATCAAATTAGCATTCGTGTATGCAAAAATTGACAACAGAACTATAAACTAAATTAAAACAAGCTTTTCTCCACAGTTTAGTAGGCATGAGATACAGACATAAAAAGAGACATTAGTGCTCAGTTGGAGAACCATTTCTCTATGATTAATTTTAATATTGAGCACCTTAAGCTTTTTACAAGTTTTATTGTCCGATACCGCTTTGCGGACAGCATAATACTCGAAGACTGTTGAAAACTTATCAGTATCCACCCAGTAAATTGCCTTTCGGAAGGACTAAATAGTGGGCCTAATTCTAGAACTAAATATTGATTCATATTCACATATCGCAAAGGAGGAAACCCTGAAAAAGCCCAAGCCACCAACCCGACAGACATGTATGCAGAAAGCAGAAACCCAACATTTATCACTCACTGTTCAACAATGACTGTTATCGAACCTGGAGCTGACTAATGGGTCACGATTAACCCTATAAGCCAGATTAATATTAGGTGTTGTTAGAAGTTAACTTGTTGAAATTTGTTGTCTTTTCACGAAGTTCTACTGCTAATTTACCTATAATTTTTAATTTAAAAGTAAATAAGTTCTAATTTCTCCTAAAATTCCTTCAATGATATAATTAAGTTTTTAAAAATATTTAAGAATTATTTGATTAAGTCTTCAAATAAAAAAACTAAGCTTATTAAGTACTAACCAATTACTAATTTAATACTCTTTTCATTTAATGGAGCTAATATTTTAATATTTAAAAAAATTAGTGAAAATAATGGAAAGGATTTTGTGTACCATTTTGATTAACACATTATATATACTGTGGAAATAAATACACTTGTAAAGATTTTCACCTATGTCTTTGCTTTTCTGAGAAAACGTTCCACAGATAATGGACCGTATTTTCGAGTCACAAAGTGGAATCCTGATGAAACATATTTTTGAATCAGAAATTTTAAGATAAATGTAAAAGAAAGAAAATTTTTATTATTTTAAATATAATGAATATTTTATCTCAGCTTCAAGGAAACAATTTCGTTTACTATATATATAGTTTCATGAAAACAAAATAACAACTGACTATTTGATTTTTAATCTTATTATCAAAATTGTTTTCAATGTTTTACACATAATTGTTTGCTCAAACAAGATTTAATGTCTTTATTTTAATTAAAACTGGTACACTGGAAAGCTTTCATTTTCCACCCAAAATAGAAAAATTACATACAGAAAACAAAAACCGTTGGTCATTAATGTCTGGCGTTAAACTCGCAATTCCATTGTGTGTTCTAGTGTTACAATCACCCCAAAGAGAGTGATTTTAACACTAGGACACAATAGTCCTTTTTTGTCGTTTGTTAAATGATAAGATAGTTTGTGCAGAATTGTTTTGAATCGTTTATAAATTTTCATTTGCAGGCATGTGATTCTATTTTTTAAAACACAAATTGTTATTTTTTTAAAATTATCATTTTTTAAGTTAAAGAAATCCCTGTAAATAACAATCTTTTTTTCGTTATAGCATAATATAGAGAGAATGTTTTCAGTTGTTAATGAAATGCTAGAATATAATCTTTCATTTTCAGGTGTCGTTCAGAAAGAATTTCTTCTGACGGATGAACCAGTAGAAGGAAGTTGGTCTATCACCGCTTCATCAAATGACAACACTGATAAAGCATATTTTGATGTCAAGAAATATGGTTTCTATTTTATTTAAACATTTATATTTTAATCGATCTTAATATTTGTTGTTTGTTTAAATTATATTTGATTTTATGAAGGATCTTTAAAATTTGAGCAGTATTTCTCGTAATAATTTGTTATTTCATTGAAGTAAAAAAAAAATCATGCATATTTTTATCGAAAAATTACAGTTTCATTAAACATACCAAATATCTTCATGCAATCAATCAAGTATTTTTCTTTATAAATGCTTTTAATATATAATTCTATATTTCATAAGCAAAATGTATTGAAGCATAAGATCAAAAGGAAATTTTGTAATTGTTATTGAAATAAAAAAATGATAGAAATTAATTTTTTACAATAGTTTTAGTGATAAAGCAAAACTCAAGGACATTTGTAAATTTATTCAAAAATATAGAATGCAAAAATCAACATTAAATTCAAAAACATAACATTTTAATATCTTATTTTATGTTCGATTCTCAGTTTGATGTTATTGTTGTCACTAGAAGTTTGATAAAATAGTTTTGTTGAAAAATATAACTATTATGTGTAACATTAAATGAGATAATAATTTACAATGACTAATATTTCTTCAGTTATCAATTTTTTATATTGGACACTATAAAATTAAACTTTAAAATAACATTTTATTATTCTTAAATTTTTATTTAAATGGAAGTGTTGGTAGCTTCTGATTAAGAAAAGAAACCAATATATTTATCTTATATTTTTCATTTAACCTGATAAAAAATAAGTAATTTCATTTCAAAGTTATTAAAAAAATTATGATTTTTTTATTTATATATTCAAAGAGTCACAAAATTTAATTATAATTAATTTAACGACTATTTATAAAAATGTATAGATATCAAGGATGTTTTAGAATACTATGCAAGGTATTTGAAATTTGTTTCATCTATTAATTCATAAAATAATATTATTACAGTAGCAGAAAATTTTGATTAGATTAAATGCATTGATATGTTTATTAATGTTAAAGACTTCTTGATTTTTTTATAAAGTATATGTCGAATCTTAATTTCAAATAAATTTAAGAAATGAATAAAAATTTTTGATAATTTATTATTAATAAACTTTTTATTAATCAAAATGTGTGTTTTATTAAGAATAATTCTTTAATAATTTATAAAAAATATTTATTTATGAAATAGTTTATTAATTTGCTATAATTAATGGCTTATTCCAATAATAAAATTGCCTGTTTCAGTTCTACCAAAATTTGATGTGAATATAAAATTTCCTTCATACGTTCTGGCAAACTCAGAAAGTTTCCCAGTTGAAATATGCGCTAAGTAAGCACCTCTAATTTTAATATATCATTTACGACATAACATATCTCTATATACTTCGCTAAAATTTCACCGAGTAACTTCTCATAAGATGTTGCTTTCTCGGAAGATTCAAAGAACAGAAAAAAAATTATTCTAATGGTATTTAGTATAAAAACATTCAAGTAAAAGGCAAAAATACAAAGTTTTGAATGTTTGTATGCCTTCTCTATGCTTCATTTTATATCTAAAACAGACATCGTATGATCTATGTCTAGAATTTCGTATTTTTAAATGTACTCTTTCTATAAAAGGTGTAGAAAGAGATGTTACTAATTATATAAGACGTGATACTTCACCATTTAAGCTGGAGTTCAAGGATCAGAGAGGAAACTTCAAAGTTGGCTTACCATTTAATGGCAAGGTAATTCATGAATTTTTGGTTTCCTTCAATATATATAACAAGAAAAAGGTTATTAAATGCTATAGAAGCGGCAAATTAAAATTGATGGTACATTAGTTTAATCGTTGAAAGAATGTGTGTGTTTATCCATACCCTCATAAACTATTATCTTGCAATTATGTCAGTAAATTGTGTAGTTTAAGATTTGTCTTAAAGTTATTACTATATTATACTTTACAGGCTAGTTTTTTAACCATAATTCCTAAAAAATTGCTAAGAATTATGTTTTCCTTTATATGCTCGCATATTTATATATTTTATATTAAATGTGCATACCTTTATAAAATTAATGAAATTCATAAGTATGTAAATACTTAAAATATTTTTAAAAGTGAAAATTTAAGATTGATAACATGTGAAAAAAATAACATCAGGATGCATAATCACTCGTGAACTAGTCTAGTTTAAGATGTGAACAGTCTGACTTCATGTGTTTTATTTTTAGGGAATCGGTGCTGAAGGCAAATGCTTCAAGAATTCTGAGGTAGACATCATGTAATATTTACAGTGTCGCCATCTATAGGAAACAAATTAAAATTATAAGAAATTCAAGCAAAAGTTTTTTAATTTTTTTGATGGTTTAGCTTATATATTGTTAATAGCAAAGTAAATTGATAAATAAAATAAAAATAAATAATAATACGGAATAACCTGGCAACCAGTGGAAAACCCAAAAATTATTTTAATAATTCTTTAGAGTAAGGGATTTTAAGTAAATTTATTTATTAATATTTTATTGAGTATGAATTTATCATAAATAAATCTGTTTGAAATTTGAAATAATAATAATGTTTTTATATCTATCATAAAAATTGATTGGGATATGTACCTTCCAACAGAAGCAATGCAACACTATCAATGAAGAACTTTTGTTTCTGAAACTTCATGTTAGAATTGAGAAATTCAAGTATAAAAAATGGGAAAACTCATAGCGATTTAGCAAAAGGAAGTCCCATTTTTGTTTTTAAATTTAAGAGAAGTTTTTGAATCAGAAGTTATTTGGCTTAAGTAGAAGTTATAGTTTAATGTCATGACATTATAACTAAAAGTGACACAAATTTCAAAAAGAAATGTATGCATATATTTCGGAAAAAACAAAAAAAAACATGTTTGTCTAATTATAAGTGAAGCCGATGAAAACGACTTTAACTAATAAACCAATACAGATTCATAATTTCCATCGTTCTACTGAAAGTCTCCTAAATAACTGCTTTTCGATGCATTTCTTTGCCAATGAAAATTGTTAAGTGCTGCTTTCCAGCAAAACATGCGATTATTCTATGCGATCAATAAAAAAGCGTAACAAATTTTTATAGAACATTCGCTTTCCTTAATACGGAATCAGCTTAATGACATTAAATTCGTGGGTTGTGGTAAACAATCAGTTATTTCATCTCTCACACTGTATTTTCAAGTTGACTCTGCAACAAGTGTTCTCCCAAAGAAGATGCTTCTGAATTCCACAAAACTTGTTGTATTCTATGTCATTGATTCAAGTTCTTATTATATTATGGTAATTAATAATTTTGAAATGTGTTTTCTTCCTTATTGCTTTACATTCTTGCCTTACATTATAATCGTTTCTTTAAATTACATTTTTTTTCCTAGAAGGAAATATACAAGAAAATAGTTTAGAATTGCTTTAAAAGTTTGAGAAAAAGTAAAAATAAATACATAATATAAGAGTAAAAATGGAGAATATTGATCTTACATTTATCAAAAATATGTAAATGAAACACAAATTATATCTAATTTACTTCTATGTGTATATTAAAAATACACTACTGGCCATTAAAATTGCTACACCAAGAAGGAATGCAAATAACAGAATGATATTTATTAGAAACATGCATTATATTGGAAAGAACAAGTGATTAGATTTACAGGAAATAAGGATGTATAGATCTTGAGAAATCAGTACCCAGAGCAGCCTCCTCTGGCTGCAATAACAGCATTTATCCGCCTAGACATGGAGTCAAACACAGAATGTATGGCATGTACGGGGATCTCACTCCATGCAGCTTCAACATTATGCCACAGTTCATCGACAGTAGTGGATGGCGTGCCAATCGCTCGGCAACCATTGACCACACGTTCTCAATTGGTGACAGATCAGGAGAACGTGCTGGCCAGGGTAACAGTCGAACCTGTTCTGTATCAAGTAAGTTCAGAACAGTACGGGCAACATGCTGTCGTGCATTATCCTGTTGAAACAAAGCATTAGGGAGGCCTCGAAGATAGGGCAGAGCCACGGGCCTTAACACATCGGAAATGTAACGGTTGTTGTTCAAAGTGCCGGTAATGCGAACTAGAGGTGATAAAGACGTGCATCCAATGGCACCCCATACCATCACTCCAACAGATGGGCCAGTATGGCGATGTCCAATGCAAGCTAGCAATGCGCGTTCTCCGCGATGCCTCCAAACACGGATGCGGCCATCATGGTCCTGTATACAGAACCGAGATTCATCTGTAAAGATGACGTGATGCCATTTCCGCGTCCAGGTTCGTCGCTGATCACACCATTGAAGGCACTCCTGACTGTGACGCAGCGTCAATGGTAGCCGAAGCCATGGTCACCGTGCAGACAATCCATGCTGCTGCAAACGTCGTCGAACTGTTCGAGCAGAAACTTGTTGCCCAGCAAATGACTCCATTTCTCGACTCAGGGTTCGTGACGTGGCTGTACGATCCCTTGTGACCATGCGGATAAGATATCTGTCTTCTCTGCTGTTAGTGATGGGGGATCGCTGAGATATCCTGCACGACGTTCCGTATGATTGTCCTGACCCCATCGATTCCGTATTCTGCTAACAGTCATGGGGTCTCGACCGACGCGAGCAGCAATATTGCGGTACGATAAACCACAATCCGGTAGGATATAATCCTTCCTCGATCAAAGTCAGACACGTGCTGATAGGCATTTCTTCTTCTTACACGAGGCATTACAACAACATTCTTTGCCGAAAACAACTTTGAAACGGAAATTGAGTTTGAGAAAACTGCTGTTAAATCTCTGGTTTTATACACATTGTAGATGTCGCTACTGTCGCCTGCTTTGTATGAATGCGCTGAAAATCTAATCATTTACATATCACAGCAAGTTCTACCTACCATGCAAATTTCACGTGTGTGGTGTGCCACTTTCTTGATGTAACAATTTTAATGGCCAGTATAGTGTAGAAACTAGAATAATGCTGTGATGATATGTATATATATATATATATATGTATATATATATATATATATATATATATATATATATATATATATATATATATATATATATATATATATATATATATATATATATATATATATATATATATATATATATATACATATACATATATATACATATATATATATATATATATAAAGCATAATTAGAAATAAATGGAGAATGTATACAAAAATTACATGTTTAGCAACACATTCTCACGAAGCTGACCATGTTGGCGCTGCATTTCATTTGATTTATTGTATTGATTGTGCTTTTTCCATTTTCATTTTATTCGGTGTATATCTATTAAAATGATTCATAGTTTATTTTTTTACCTAATGATTGTATGTTTTATCTGTTTACTATATGTAAATAGTGTTTTCGTCTTTTCACTTAATTGTTCAATTTTTAAAAATTTTTTTAATTATATATATATATATATATATATATATATATATATATATATATATATATATATATATATATATATATATATATATATATATATATATATATATATATATATATATATATATATATATATATATATATATATATATATATATATATATATATATATATATATATATATTCTGTTTTTTAAACTAAGTTATTGTTTTAATGAAGAAATTTTATTATTGTGTTATTCTGAACAATTTATAATGATGCATATACTTTTTAACTATACATAAAAAATGTTTTAAAATTACATTTTTAATATGCAAGATTATATAAAATAATACAAAAACTATTTAAATCTAAATTTTTATTGATCGATAATATATATATATATATATATATATATATATATATATATATATATATATATAGAGAGAGAGAGAGAGAGAGAGAGAGAGAGAGAGAGAGAGAGAGAGAGAGAATATTGAAATCTTTTTCATTCTTTGGAAAATATAAACAGTTTAATAAGACTTGATTGTTTCTCTGTTATAAAAACCTCTGATTTTTGATGTCGTTATTTTATGTCTAAAAAATATACGATTTTTCCTGAAACGTTTTCAGTGTATAGAGTTTTAAGTAATATTTTATTAAAAATCTATTCTTTGAGATACTCAATGAACAAAAAATTTTTCCAATTATTTTAATAAATAAACACAATTAATACTCAACTAATTAATCCTGATATAATTTCTGATATGAGTTATTTTAAGATTATCTGCATTGTAAGCTTCTTTTACAGAGATCTATAAGAATATCTTTTTTAATGAGCTAAAAAAGTATTTATGTAAATCTAAATATTATGGGTCTTTTGTGTAACTTTTAAAAATAAATTGTTTTCTTTTTTGATTAATGTTTTGTACAGAGGTTTTATGGATTGTTTTATTGTTTTCAGTTAGTTGTTTCTTACCCGGATGATACACCAGCTGTTGGTGAATCCATTGAAATTTGTGAGGAAGTAACCGAAAATAGAATTATAGCTGATTGGTCGGCTACGAAGACCTATCAGATGTGCAATAACTATACTTCTGATGACGATGGCATTATTTTATTCTACGTTCTCGCAAAAAACATTGATGTAACATCTATACAACTGACCGTTAGTATATTTTATTTTGATTATAATAATAACAAAAACTGGGAAGTTATTTCATCTTAAATGCTACTGTAATTTATGTAAAATATAAGACATGAAAGTTGATTAGCTTTCTTTGAAATGATGAAAGATCCAAGATCAGTTGATCAATTTCAATTACTATGTTAAATCTTAACACATTTCCTGCAGTTTTTTTAACACTCATAAGACATTTAACCGCATTTTTGTTTGGGATCCATTGATGTTTATTAGGAATATGGGTAGGTTTCGTTACGAACAAATTTTTAGTTAATTTTATTAAATATTGTCTTCAAATTGTGACCGTGAATCTTGTTGGACAGATTGTTTCTTGGTTTTCACCATAGCTTGTAACGGAAAGGTTTTATTGTTGTTTGAAAAATGTTCAGGAAAAGGATATATTCATTATAAATAGGTCATTATTTTTAACATGAATCTATTGGTAGGATTCTAGCTTGACAAAATTGGTTGTTTTTGTTATAAATTTTATTTGATTAATTTACTTTGAATAAGCCCTCAAACAGGTACTGTGCTTATGTGATTGCACTATAACTGATTTCTATTTGAGCGTATTCATGTATGCAACCAAATAGTTTGTTTTAGGAAGCTACTTTTGACTTCCTAATCACAATAGTGGGACACTTTCTAATGCAAAGCGCTTAGTTTTTAATGCACTGAAACATTGTCCTCAAATCTTAATGAATATTTTTCCTCTTTTAAGTTGTTGTTTCTAATCCAACATCTGTTCTGACTGATTCAGACCAAATCAGTCAAACCGTTGACAGTCCGGTACAAGAAGTGGACAGTTGTGGATATCTTCCTAGTCCAGTCCAAAGCAGTCCAAAATGAGCTGAGGTGATATCTCTTTTGCCGGGATTGAAGGCAAAAAGAAAAAAGACCTCTTACTATCCCCAGAATATATTTCAAGTGCTCAATAGCACCTCTTGCAACCAATTATATACATAAATATTGTTGGCTTGAAGTTTCTGATCACATTGCATCGCACATTATAAATAGATATATAAATTCATTAACACGTCAAGGCACGATACGTGCGATAAATTTCTCTTTTAAATTAAATAGCTTTGCATTGTCTGATGAGATGGAATTTAACATACAAAAATAAATGTTTATTATCTGAATATTTTTAACTTATTATTTTACAGGCTAAGTCCATTAAGTATGCTTCGTCTGATTCAAAAGAAGGCAGACAAAATGCTTTATATCAACCAGAAACTTCAACTTACTTGACACCATTCTATTCACCCAGCAGAAGTTTCATTCAAATTCAACCAGTGGAGCAACCTGTTCCTTGTAATATAAAGCAAAATTTTAGTATCCTTTTCACAGCAAAAGAAAATGAAAATTTCAAGTTTTATTATCAGGTAACGCAAATATAAAAGTTATTAAAAACAGTTTAAAGTGTTTGAAATAAGTTACTAGATTTACTATAAAACAATAAAATAATCATATGCTATCATATACGTTTATCATATATTAAAATTGTAAATGTTTTGGAAAGTTACCAATTTCATTTTTCCAATAACAACACTAATCTTATAAAGACTTCTTAGAACTTAAATTATTTATTTGATTATTCGAAAAACTCTTGCCGCCAATACGATACAAATTATTCTTAAGAACATTATGGACGATCTTATATTTTCCGTTTATTTTAATTTAAAATTTCCTAAAGTTTCATAATAAATCATTATATATATATATATATATATATATATATATATATATATATATATATATATATATATATATATATATATATACAGTAAACTCTCGCTACAACGATACCCGATACAACAATAACTCCCTCTACTACAATAATGTTTTGTGGTCCCAGTGATTTTGCATATAAACTAATGTTAATCTCCTCTCAATATTGCGATATTCTCTAGAACACTAAACCTCTGTAAAACGATTTTTTCAATCTAAATTTCAGTATTATTTGGACAAAAAATAAAAAGCTTTTACAACACACTAGTGAGTTCAAAAGTTGTTTTGTAGTCTTTTTGGGATTTAATGGTGGTGTTCGGTGTGAAGAACAGAATCACAAGACCGAATGGTTTTCGAGATAAACTGAACGTTATCAATGATATTGATGAGGGAATGAAGCAGATTGATGCGGCTAAGAAACATAGATTATCGAAATCTACAGTTGCAACGTTCCTAAATAAGAGAAAGCAAATCGAAGATGCAGTGACTTCAAATGAAATTAACCCAGAGCGAAAACGACTGAAAGTTGCGACAAATGAAAACATTGATGCTGCTGTTTTAAAATGGTTTCAAGAGATGAGAGCAACTTATGTCCCAATAAATGGACCTTTATTATGTGCAAAAGCACGGAAATTTGCAGCAATGCTAGGGGACGAAACTTTCAAAGCTAGCAATGGTTGGTTAATGCGTTTTCGAGATCGTCATGGAATAACTTTCCAAGAAGTTCACAGAGAGAAAAAGTCAGCCCCGATAAACGACGCAAATGAATGGTGGCAAAACAAGATGAAAGAAATCTTAAAAAAGTATGCTCCAGAAGACATTTATAATGCAGATGAAGCTGGGCTGTTTTTCCAACTCCAACCCGATCGAACATTGGCATGAAAAATGTTATGGAGGGAAGAAATCAAAGCAGAGACTCACTGTTCTTCTGTGTACAAATAGCACAGGATCGCATAGAATACAACCTCTCGTCATTGGTAAATCATTGAAGCCAAGGTGCTTTAAGAACGTGAAAAGTCTTCCCGTGGAGTATAAAGCAAATAAGAAGGCTTGGATGACGTCTAAATTTTTTTACGAATGGTTACAGAAGTTAGACAATGAAATGAAGAAGAGAAAGAAAAAAATCGTTTTGTTGATAGATAACTGCGGGGCTCACACGTCATTTCCAAAGCTACAAAATATCGAAATCGCTTTTTTCCTGCCAATTGCACTTCAATTCTACAACCTCTTGATATGGGCATAATTAAGTGCTTCAAAGGATATTACAGAAAACGGTTGGTGGACTCCATACTTGTAAACTTTGAAAATAAAGTAGAAGACCCTTTCAAAGCTGTAAATGTCAAGGAAGCGTGTGACAATATTGCTGGAAGTTGGTGGGAAGTAACAGAAAAAACCATTCGGAATTGCTTGAAAAGGCCGGTCTTTGTGTTATGGAAAATAAGAAATCTGATAATGATGAAAATTACATAACCAATGATCTCTTAGATGATCAAGAATGTGTTTTGCACATCAAAAAATCCGTATCCCAACTTGAGGAAACAAGCGGTAAAAAGTTTGGAATTAGTATAGAAGACTATTTAACAGCAGATGATGATCTTATGGTTTTCGCAGGAGTTACTGATGAAAATATTCTTTCTGAAATTACTGATGAGATAGGAAACAATGGTGAAGATGATGATGATATTGATGATGATGATAATACAGGTCCATCGCAGTCCTTATTGTCATCCCATGAAGCTCTTCAATCTGTGAATTCTCTACGGACATTTTTTTCAAGCCTTCCGTCGATAAATGAAGAACATTTTCGTGCACTAGACTCAATGCATACAGTATTGGTGAACTTAACAGTTAAAAAAATGAATAAACAAACAAAAATATTGGATTATTTTCAATAAAAAGTGTTTTCAGGTATGTGAATATTTCTGTGCTTATTTTCTGAATTTATCTTATTTATTTATTTTTTTAGTATTTAAATCACTATTTTTGGTATTTTACAAATTAATTTCTTCTAAATATAGACTTAATAGTATGTTATGCAACTTAAACTAATAATAATAAAAAAAACTCTTATTAAATGCTCAAAATATGTGGACCCTCGATATAACAATATGCCTCTCTACAACAATATATTTATTTGGTCCCTAAAATATTGTTGTAACGAGGTTTCACTGTATATATATATATATATATATATATATATATGTCTGTCTGTCTCTGTCTATCCCAGAGATGAAGTGGCTGGTTGCTTAGGACGTTCGTTCTCATAATCTGAAGGTAGTGAGTTCGAATACCGACACAACCAAAGATACGTCGTTTTCGTTAATGGTAGCTGGGGAATGTAAAACATGTCGTAGTCACAACATTCTCCATTTGAAATGATACCTTTTTGTTGGCAGCCCAAGTCTGGGAGTCTTTTGCTTAGTTGCTTGTTCTAGATTGCGAAGAGGCACATATTTTCGAAGCCATGATGTCACTCTCACTAGGTATCTCATTATGTAAGATTTGATTTCCTTAACTTGTAGTGAAATTCTATAAGCCGGCTATTATATAACAACATATATATACACTGCTGGACAATTGCTAAGGACGGATATCACTATCATCCATAGCAACCACAAAATGAAAGGAAGCAAAATGAGGAAAATTAGAATAAGTTCGGGATATAGTAAGAAGAAGTATGCGCATTCAAATTCTTTTTCCACGTCTGCTCATCACGTGATAGCGTTCATAAGAACTTGAAAGGTTTTGACGCGTGTAGACAGTTGTTGTTTCAAGTCAAAGTTTTACAAGAAAGATTTAATAGACGAATTTGAAATTTTTGGCATATCTTCCCGACATCACTTAGATGATTTTATGCATGGCCGAATTATTGGAAAAATCGAAGAAGGGCGAAAAATAACAGATGTTGCTAGGGAGTTCGACATCGCTCACAACGTTGTTTCACGGCTGTGGAAGTCATTTAAAACTACTGGAATGTGTAGTAGGCGGCACGAGGGAGGTCGTGTTAGAAGTACGACGCCTGCAGAAGACAGATATATCGTCCTATTAGCAAAAAGGAACAGGCGCACCACAGCTCAGCAGGTGGCAAATCAGTTTCTTGCTGCCTCAGGAAAGCAGATCTCCCGAAAAACTGTTGCCAGACATTTGAGGGGAGGAGGACTATACGCCCGCAGACCTGTCGTGTGTGTCCCATTGACCATACAGCACCGTACTGCCCGTTTGCAATGGTGTCGTAAGCATCGCAATTGGAATGAACAGGACTAGGCATGCATACTATTCTAAGATGAGAGTATGTTCAGTCTGTCATCGGATTGTAGACGCCAACTGATCTGGCGCGAGAGTGGAACTGCTTATCGTGCAGAAAATATCCAGGAAAGGGACCGATATCCGACATGCGGTGTCATGGTGTGGGCCGGCATCATGGTCAATGGCCGCGCGCCCCTACATGTGGTTGCGAATGGGACTATGACGGGCCAACGATACATTAATGAAGTTCTACTTCTTCATGTTCGTCTTTTCCGTGGTGCTGTCGGTGATAAATTTGTTTTTATGGACGACAACGCAACATGTCATCGAACACTCGCTGTTCAGGATTGTCTAGACAGCGAGGGTATTCAACGCCTCGTAAGGCCATTACGTTCTCGAGATCTAAACCTCATTGAAAATGTGTGGGATGCTTTGGGGAGGAAAGTTGCTGGTCGAAACTATCCTCCGACAAACAAGAACACCCTCATCCGTGCACTCCCAGAGGAGTGGGCTAAATTGCCTCAACAGCTGCTGGATAATGTTATGCAAAGCATAATACGACGTGTGGAATGTTGAGCACATTGCATCACACTCCACAGTGGACATATCCCGTACTGATACCTTTCTTCAAGGTGCCTGCTGACTTTTAGATGCATTGTTCCATTTTTCCGTATGCAGCATCATATGAACATTTTTTTCTTTAAGATTTTTCGCAGCTTTTGTACTTTCCAGAACAATAAATATATTCAATATTCTAATGTCTGAACAGTGTGGCAACTATATTTTATCCTATTAGGCCTCATGTTTCGCTTAATGTTATGCTACATTGCAATTTGTGATCCGTCCTTAGCAATTGTCTAGCAGTGTATAATACATTTAATATTTCATTTAAAATAAAATCAATATATTATGCCACATTTGTATTTTACTAGTTTAAATTAAAAAATATATCGAATTTCATTCGCTAACAATTATTGATTTTAAAATATTAGAAATTTATTTGTCAACAAATGAAAACACTTATATTTTTGATATGAAAGATACCAATTCGTTATATTTTGTTGAGAATATAAATTAGTTGCAATAGATATCTATATATTGAAAAAATAATTCTTATATATTACTTAAGATTATTTCTTGATTTAAAGATGCATAATATGCTTCTTTGAGAAAAGCACAATTTTACTTTTGTTGGCCGAAAATGTTTACTATTTATAAGAATCTACGTTAACAGCTCTGTTGACAGTGATTTTGTGAAACCAGAGCTTTCCTTGGGGTGGAAAGTCTTGGGATGAATCCCAATCACTACTGTAAAAGAATTGCTGTACTTTTGTTTCCTAATCATGATTTTCCAGAATGAATACTTAGAAATTTTATGGCTTTCCTACCTTGGGACATAAGTTCAATTGTCTTTGAATGCTCACCCTTAAGGTGAAATGGATATTCAAGTGTCTTATAATGGATTTCGTTGTTAAGTTATTCTTTCAAGTGCTAAAATTTTGCATGCCACAGTGCTCAACTTGGCTAAATAGTAGGACAACTCTCTTTGAAGTATAAAATCCCAAATTCCATCTCATTTACTGTTAAATAAGGGAAGGTAGGTTTTGCGTTTGTGTTTTCTGCTTGAATTTTGAATGTGGTAGGAGTTTGAGAGTTTTACAAATATCTATTCTGTGTTACGTGATTACAGCTATTGTGAAAAATTCTCCTGGAGAAAGAAAAAAAAGATTTACTACAATGTGGTTTCAAAACTAAATTTACTGTGGGACTCATCACGATGTTGCTGAAGGACCAGTTCTGCAGAGTAAAATGTTCTGAGTTTGGTCCAAATGGTCCAAATACTGTTGACCTATATGGAAAGGAGGTAATGTTACTATATATTTTGCTATTGGGAAAGTGTTGGTTTTATGAACTTCCCAATTTAAGACATGTAAATACGACTTGTATTATAGAAAAAATCCTCCTCGAAAGTAAAATGCGCAGTGGCTGATAGAAAATATTTTACAACAGCTTTTGACAGTATGGTAATCGTAACCGTTATCCGTAATCGTTATTCTTTGATATTATCGAAGTAGTATCAAAGAATAACAGTTCTTATAAACTGTTAACGATTGTTGATCTCTTACAATAAAAACACCCATATATGTTTTCCATCAAGAGTCAGAAACTATGTAGACACACCATGTAATACTGTACAAATCACAAAAATAAATGTTTTCCATCAAGAGTGAGAAACTATGGAGACACCATGTAATACTGTACTAATCACAAAAAAAGAAAAATCACGATGAGCTTATTTTGTTTTACCAGCCCTGATCAGAATTGATACGTAAATTGTCGAAATTCTACTTTTCTAAATTTCAGCTTTGATATCATGCTTCATAAAGGAGAATTATTATTTAGACATATTTTTACTGTCGTACTTTATTTTATACATTTTATATTTTTCATACATTTACATTTCATACATTTTATTAATCATAATTGGTTGAAATTTTTATATGTGTCATGTCAAGAGGATACATAATTTATCTCATAAATTTTCAAAAAATAAATTCAAATAAATTAATCTCATAACTTCATACCATTTTTAATAGATAACAAAACAGTCAGAAATTGTTTTGGTCAGTACAGTTGAAAAAGCATTTTCTGTTGATGATGATATTTCTGGTAAGTTCCAAAATGACCCTAAATTGATTAGTTCTACTCCAGTTTACATAAACCCATCTCCGAAGTCGATTTCTACCTCAACGGATGCAGATAACTGCCAAGTGGCTCAAGACAAACAGTAGGTATAATTTGAAATTTTTTTTAAAAATATAATAAATTTTTAAATTTTTTTATTGACTTTATATTATTGATTATTTGTAAATATATTCACGAATTGATAGAAAGGAATTCCATTTATATTAAAACAGTGTATCATGTTATGCAGGGTAACGTTTAATTAAGCGTCCATCTGCTTTAGAACATCGATGTATGTGATCATGTAAAAGATACGATGATATACGAAATTAATTATACGGTTGGAAGTTAGAATTTCAGAATCTAAAACTAAGTGAGATATACTGAAAAACAAACATCAATTACAAAGTTGTAGAGCAGCACAATGATTTATTATTAAATAACTCTTCGCTCCCGAAAATATCAAGAAAGAATGCATTTAATTTTACTTGTTTTTTTCTGTTCTAACTTATTATCCAACAATGCTTTCAATATATTTCAACTTCATTTAAATAAACTGATATTAGCATGGTAAACGTGAACAGTAAATCATTCTCGACAGTAACTAAACATAATGACATCTAATTATAAAAAACAAGATCTTTTCATCTTCATTTAAATAGACTGATATTAGCATGGTAAACGTGAACAGTAAATCATTCTCGACAGTAACTAAACATAATGACATCTAATTATAAAAAACAAGATCTTTTCATCTTCATTTAAATAGACTGATATTAGCATGGTAAACGTGAACAGTAAATCATTCTCGACAGTAACTAAACATAATGACATCTAATTATAAAAAACAAGATCTTTTCATCTTCATTTAAATAGACTGATATTAGCATGGTAAACGTGAACAGTAAATCAATCTCGACAGTAACTAAACATAGTGACATCTAATTATAAAAAACAAGATCATTTCATCTTCATTTAAATAGACTGATATTAGCATGGTAAACGTGACCATAAATCATCCTCGACAGTAACTAAACTTTGTGACAACTAGTTTATAACAATATGAGTGACATACTAATATTAACAACCTCTTACGAATCAACACACATAGTACGCTTTCGTTTTTTTAATTTTTTTGTCTACGATGTTATTTACTTTCAAATTACTGCTATTATACAATTTTTAAGTTTATTTTTTTATCATTTCCTATTTAGTTCCAAGATAACACTCCGAATTTTACCGTTAGGAGCGCGCTGTTAGTTGTCTTGTCTATTTGTGGATCATTACTTTTTCAAAAGACGATAAAAAGATGAGAAAAGACTTCACTGGACATCATGCATAATGAGTTGACTTAACATTTAAGTAATTAAATGTATCAGCTAAAGTAAAATCCTGTAGAAAGTTTGTGATAAATGTGTGCATTTAACTTGTGAGAAACTCAATATGTATATGAAAATATTACACATTAAAGGAAACGTAGATACCGACAGCCTCATTGGTTGGTAAATTGGCAAAGGACATTTTTAAAACTAAAAGGTTTTAGATTGAAGTTTAATGATTGCATTTGTAGTAAATACTGTAAATAAGTTAAATCGTGTGAGAAAAATTAAATAAAATTTAATAAAACATGTTTTACAGTATTGAGAAAATCTAATAATTAATGCTTCAATTTGCACACAATTCTGTACTCAAACAAGAATAGCAAAAGCTTATTTTCGATTTACTTAGAACTGTTTTTAAAGCTGACATTTTACGTTAGTACTGTACTTTTTTTAATTATTTTTTATATTACTTCTATTAATTATTCATTAAATTTTTACTTATTATCAAAAACATATTTACATTTAATGAATAAAAATTATGGTACCCTTCAGAATGTGTGTTTTCTTATATTTTTAAATATTTTATGTTTTTCTTCAAATACATAAATTTTCACTTTGGATTTGTTTTTTACAAGTGTTTTTTATATCAGTTTTTATTCATTTTACACAAATTCATCCTATTTTTTTTCTTTTCAAAAGATTTGTCATTTAATTGATTTACAACTATGAATAAAATTTTTTATTTTGCCTCCTTAAAATTGTGATAAATGAAATAACATACATCACCATTTACTTTTTGTTATTCCTTAATAAGATTTAGGAGACCTATTTTTTATAGATGTTATGCACCCGTTTAAGAGTTAGAATTTTATATTATGTTAATTGAAGCTTATAAAAATAAGTTTATTGGATCTGTTTTGTATTAAAATGTATAAAAGTGATCTTTTAATTTTATTAGCAAATTTTAAATGGTTTTAACACTGCGTTTGAAATTATTTCAGACAGCTACCGCTTGTTGGAAGGGTAGATGTATCCATTGACATTGATACTAATTTATCCCCTGGCTTTCATCTTCTGATTTATTACGTAAAAGATGACCGAGAAACAGTTGCTGATTCACAAGAGATAAATGTTGAAAAATGTTTCAAGAACAAGGTAACTAATTGCTAGGTTCAAAACCCAGTAATTATAGCAAAATAATCTTTTTCATTTCCATTTAATATTTACTAACATATTGAATCAAAATATGAAGGAATTGTAATTTAATATATATATATATATATATATATATATATATATATATATATATATATATATATATATATATATATATATATATATATATATATGTGTGTGTGTGTGTGTATGTGTGTGTGTGTGTGTGTGTGTGTGTGTGTATGTATATAAATTTTATATTATTTTAATTAGATATAAATAGATAATAGCTGGTATAGATATACACACGTGTGTAGCTTTTCAAGCGTTTGTTTTGAAAAAAATTTATACATGAACTATTTCTTATTTAATCAATTAAATTTTAACATTAATTATAAATGAAAAGGTATGTTATTTTTATAATGTGCGTGAAATTTTTAAATTTCACTTGCTGTGATAACATTTTGTAAAATTTTCTTTATTTAAAAACAAATAAAAAAATAATTAGTTTTGTAAAGTGATTTATAAGCATGAATTATACTTTGTGATCAAGTTATCACATGAATCCATTTATAAATTATTTGCGTGACTTTATTTATATTATTATTCTTTATACAAAAAGAATAATTTCTAAAGATTACAATAGAACATCAATTACAATCACAAATGCTTTAATTGCTTGTGTTATTCTATGATTCATTGATACATTGTATATAATAATTATCATTTCTTTAATTAAAATGATCATGCAATAGAAGATGCTTTGTAAAATCACTCAAAGCTGTACATATATGTGACAGAAGTTACTTGTGACGCAAGAATCATGCTAATATTTAAATTTTTTCAATTTGATTTCGTTGTTTAACATTATTTCATGTTTTGGAAATTATATATTATGAAGAAACCAAGCTGTGTATTTCTTAAACGTGTTTTTAAACGTAAATGTATAAAGATATATATTTTTTACCTTTAGATATATATTTTTTAGCTTGAATTTTTAATTTAAATATTGTACCAAACAAGAATAAGTTTACAATTTACTTTTTGAATGAATGAAATATTACTAAACTGATTGAAAAAAAATGCAACTTATACCGACTTAAGTTTCACTGCATTTAACAGATTTTAATTGGAAATAAATGAAAATATAGAAATTTATGTAATAAGAGTTTTTTTCCTGAGAATTCATTCGTTGGTAACATTTCAAGTATATATATATATATATATATATATATATATATATATATATATATATATATATATATATATATATATATATATATATATATTACTTCGGAAGATAAAAATTTTGAAATTTTCTTATATATTCATTAATAAATGCACAGCCGATAAAATTATCTGAATCTCGTTTTCTTTACTATGCTAATCTCTAAATACAAATAAAGGGATATGCTATCGTTATCATTTTTGGCAATATACTGAACCGAAATTAGAATCAACCTAAATTTTTTTATAATTAAGCATATTTACAAAATATTTACTTGATTTGAATGATCTGTGTTCAATACATAAAACGGAATTTACAGGTAGATTTCCAGTTTGGCGATGCAGTTCAACGGCCAAGCATGCCAACTTCAATCAAAATAAAAGCATCTCCCAACTCTTTATGTGGCATTAAAGCTATTGATAAAAGCATTACCTTATTAGATAATAGTGATGATCTCACCACAGAAAATGTAAGTGTTCATTACAATCGGCATAACATAATTTTGAAAGACTTTTTGGTGTAATAATTTTTAATTTTGGTGAATATTTTTATTTTCAGATATTTCAAAAATTAGAAAATTTAGATGACAATCAATATTATCCAACTGATCCATGTTATGATAGCCCTGTACAACCAGGTAATACATTTTATAGTATTACTCATGAAAGTGTCTTCTTCATAATATAAGACAATGTTTAATTATAGTTTACAGAAAATTTATGGTGTTAATTAAAAATAATCTATAATGGAAGTTTTAACTTTGACAATGTGAAGAGCATATCTTAAAAACTAAATGCCACCATTAAGCAATTGAACAAATACACAGGTTGCCTTTCACGAGAAATTCTCATAAATACTGGGACGTATTCACGCATCTCGAATGAAAAAGTTCAGAATATTTCTAAATACCCATCCTAGTAAATGTGAATGCAAATAACAAAATTATGTAAATTATAATTTAACATTATGAGCTATATTTTTACTTATCGAAACAATACTCATAGTCAAATGTTTTACTAAAATAAGCAAAATGGATATGAAGTGTTCCACTATTTTCTCTTTACAGAAGAAACATTTTGCGAAATGAATCCCCTATAATTTTTTATTATTAATATGAAATTACCAATATTTTTAGCGATTTCTTTTTTAGATCCAATTTAAGTCCTGTGGTCGGTCGTTGAGCAGTTATCATGGGTGCAATGTTCTGGAGATATTTTCTCCCACTTCAGATCGATGCCAAAATTGAGCGAGTAGATTCTCTGGTGCTGCCATCTATCGGAGGAGTTGAAGAGCAAAGGTCGTACTTTCACCTTCATGGTGCTCTGATTAAATGAAAGACGCTCCCAATTGACTTAAATTCACATAGCCAAGGCATAGCGACCTTGGCTTGTCCAAGTGTCATTAGTAACAACAACACTGTCTCACTTCTTAAATTTGAAAAGTGTTACGGCCATATGAATGTGCTCAGATATGGAAATGTGGTTGTGTGTTGCAAAATAAGAATAATTCTAGAAACCTTTTGAAATTAGTAGTCTTATCTCGAAGATTAGACTAAATACGGGTAAAAAGTCAATTATATTGTTTACCAGCTTATGCGAAAACGTAGAAAGAGCATTGCTTTGCGCACGAGCTCCAGACCTGTTATATAATATTATACATCAGAAAGAAAATAATATAGTTTTTGCTTTTAGAATCCTGTTTATTTTGTGCGATTGCTGAAAAAGAGCAAATTGAGCACCGGTGACAAATGTCTTCACTGCCAACTAGTAGCAAATTTCTTTGCGTTTTGTAAAGTAACTGTATTCGAAGTCATGTCTTCACAAACAGGCTTAGCACGAGTTCTTTTCTTTTTATTTCTGTACGCATATTGTCCGAATTGTCCGTTGTTTGGTACCGAATCTCTACAATTATGAAAAATTTACAATTCTTTGACAGTCATTTTCTGTATCTTGTTTAGTTTTCGAAATAGAACGACTAACTTCCGTACATTATCGTTGGTGGGATGACAAGTTATGACACACATTCCATATCTCGATACACTTCATTATGATCACAAATCTGTCTTTTAAAAGGTAAAAGCTTTTTATAGAGCAGCCTGTATAATCGCATGATGAAAAGAAACGGTCAATTTAACGAAACATACTTACAACTCACAAAAAAGAGAGAGTAATCTTACATACACAATAACTGTAATTTTATATTATTTCTTTAAATTTTACGGTATAGAAATTTCATATATAAGTAATTACTATCACATAATCTGCATATATAATGTTGGTTAAAAATTGTATGTGAAATATACATTCGCATGAAACTAACTGAAAATTTGTAGTTATTTATTTTCGTAAAAATAACCAAGTACTTTATTAATTGGCTAAATAATTTAATGAGTCAATGCGCAGTTTATTGTTCACTTATTAAATTAATATTACAATTTTATTTCTTAACATTGAGATTTACATTTTACACTTATTTATACTTAACATGGATTTTTTATTACTATATTCTTTATTATTCGTTTTAATAATTTTTTGCTACTCGTCTCTGGCTGATTATAATGAATATTATTATTAATGTTTTAATCCCTGTGTAAAATATATCCTTTCTATTATAGATAGCTTTTATACTCTTTCAGTTAAAGATCGTTATTTTGGAATATAATTTGGAGAAAAATTGCATTCATATCATTTTAATAACAAGATTCTTATCAATAAAACATTTATAAAAAAGCTTGCTATTGATTTGTTTTAAAATTGTTGAGGATTTGTTTTAATTTAAATGTATGAAAGATGTCTTCTGCAATAAAGTAATTATATTTTTTCTCCTACTAATACTTTTAATAGTTCGGAGAGGGAAAATTTATTTCTGTTTGAATAATATTAAATCAAATTGTATATTTGTACAATAAGTGATCATATCTCAGAAATACATTGTTTCATTTATTTTTTATGCCTTACTATTGTTTTTCTGCTTTTCAAATTAAATAAATTTGTTAACCGAAATAAAAAATTATTTTAAATTACTAATCAATGGTAAAAATATTCCAAAAATACTAATTTCACATTTTAAATTAAATTAAGAAAAAATCTAACATTTGTATCCAATTAGTTAAATTCTCTTTTTTATCCATAATAAAAAGGATAAGGATACCAACATTCAAACGATGTAATTTTCATTCTTTCTTGAATCGAGTTGAGTTTCGGAACATTTGTGGCATAAGAAAATATGGAGCAAGTTTTTAAACTAATGTTCGTTATGGTTTAATACAATTACAAAGGCTTAGCTCAAAATATCAAATTGTAACATTTATGTTTTAAATTAGAAATACGTCAATAGCTGTTATAATTTTCATTGCCTTCCACCATTCACTCTCAATTCTCTGTTCTAAACAAACTTTTAGTAGACAAACAGAATGTAAATTTTATTTATAGAAATCATTTCATATTAAATATTTAAATATATTGATAAATTTAAATGCTTAAATTTATTAATTACTTCTTAATTAAATTTATAAAATAATTATTAATTTTCCCTTAGGCTTAGAGAATTCAGCTGACAGTTATGTAATAATACCACCACCAGGGGGATTTGGAAGTAGATCTTACGATGATTCTCTTACATCATTCCACGTTGGTATTTTTTAATTTAAACTAGTTTTAGAGTTTAGACTTGTCTTACATATCAAATCATTTATGTAAAACGTTAAATATTTACAAATAAATAATTTTAACTCGCGATTTAAATTTTAACGAATAATTTATTTTAATAGTTTAAGGAATAATTAATATTTTACTACGCTTTGAAGTTACTAACAAGTTTTAATAACTATTTATCAATTCAATTACTAAGCATTGACCTAAAAGGTATTAATTTTGATACTCTTAAATTCTAATGTAAAATTTGCAATGATTCGAAATTTTGAATTCCCAATGGTAATATGTTTATGTGAAATGGGTAGGCGTGTGCAAATAAAAAATCATTCACAGTTTAATTATTTGATTTCAGTCTAAGGGAACAGAGCTCATTTTGAATTGAATTGATAATAGAAACCAAATTTTCCGGAAAAATTCTTTTTATATTTGTATTTAATAGTAATGAATACAAAAAATAAACATATAGCAATGAATATAAATAATACTATTATCGGTGGTAAAGAACTGTGATTATCTAACAAAATACAGAGTTAAAATATATTTTTGAGAAATTAAAAATTAATATTTAAATTCTAAGTACCCATTTTACATAATGACATGCTATGTAAAATGATAAAACAGAAATTCGTAAAGTATGTGATGTTTTTGATAAAAATATATATAATACATTTAAAACTTAATTTTTTTGTCAGTATAGTAAATAAAACAGTACCACATTAAAATCAAAAATTTGTTCTGGCTTACAGTTAGTAAATGAAAAGTTTAAACGGCTTTAAGATATATTGAAGCAATTAATTACATAAATTAATAATTATATTTTGATAGGAAACAAATTTATTCGGAAATTTTTTATAAAATAGAAACATCCCAAAAGAAATTTTGTATTATGCTACAGTAAATAATATTCATGTATTTTAAATCTTACGATTGTTATTACGATTGTTTATAAAGCTATTGATTATAGAAAATAACATTATTCACATCCACCCAAATTATATATTTTTATAAGCATTAATTAAAATTATGTTGTTTTACAAAACTGCATTAAAATGTTTTCAGGTAGATTTAAAATTTTGTAGCATAACTAAATATTTTGATATATTTTAAATTATTTTACTTATGTTTCTGTAAATAAAATGATCTGGAATTTTGTAAGAATTAATGAATTGGAAAATAAGTATTAATTTAGTAATGTAAGTAATAACAATTAGACTGAAATATTTAAATGAAGTATAAGCAATAAAATATATACCACATAAAAATATGGAAGAAATAAAAACTTTTAATAGTTGTAAATTATATTCCTATGATTTCATATCAATATGCAGTATCCATATCAAGTAATCAAATAATATCATAAACCTTTTCTCAAATATAGTATTGGGAAGAAAAAGTATTAATAACAGGAAATATTGAAAATTTATTGTTTAAATAAAAACGAAGAGAAAAAGCTTTTTATTAGTTGTTAATACCATGTATGGAAACGAAGAAATCGAATATAAAATTTCTTGAGTTATAATGATAGAACCCTTAGAAGGTTTTCATTTTATATGAGAAAAGAGAGAATTGAGAAGCTGGCCGCAGTGACCTATTGGCTACGGCGTCGTTTTCGTTATCAGAGAGGGTGATCTCGACTTTCGACTCAACCGAAGATCCGTCGTGATCTCTAATGGCTGCTGGGGCGCATAAAATATGTCATGGTCATTATGTTCTCCATCAGAAATGATACCTCTGAAGGTAGCAGGATGGTCCCTGCTTCTAAATAACGAGATTACAATTTCGAAATCACGATGGCAAAGCCACTAGGTGCTACACCCTATAAAGATGTCATCGCTTGTCACTTGAAGTGCTGAAAGGTGAAAATCCGGAAAGGAACTGGAAAAAACAACAGAATACAGAAACTTTTCCTGTTAAATCAGAAGTAACAGGAAATTGATTTACCTCTTTTTATCACATTTTATTGTTTCATTTTAAGCAAATAAAAAATATGATAGTTAATTTTCTTTAATTTTACCAATTAATTAATTTGAAAATACGTCAATTTTTTAAATAAAACACAAAGATATTGCATGACAGAATAGACTCTATTCATTGAAATGAGTATAATATGCGCAAAAGTTCCATGTAATATAAGCTCAGGTATAGGTTTACAAATAAAACAAATTTTATTGTGAGCAAAAATTTTTCCCATTTTTCTTTTAAATTGCTTAAAGTAACGAAACAGTCTTCACATATCATTGTCTAAATCATAGGACAAATGCTATTCACCAAGGGAAATGTTTGGAAAATAGGAAGTTGAGTTAGAAATGTACCTCTCATTAATCGCATTGCAAAGTCTTCATTATCTTAAGAATTCCGAATTTTCTTTCTATTCCCTTACGGTGAGTTTTCTGAAGCTTGTAATTTTATCCATGTTCAGTTGTATATCATCAAGGATAAGGCTACAACGAAGAAATTCTTGGGTCAACATTGTCTATCCATCAATGAGGAATATTTCTGAAGCAAAAAATTTATATACATTCGGTTGTTGAGTGAAGGTAGTATTATCAACAGTGTAACAACTTAAATCGAACTCTTTGTGGACAATATTTAACATACTTAACGTCATATATTTAAGCCAATCTAATGATCTGGCACAACTTGAGAAGAATACTTGATGGAAAATGACTTTCTTATACTCAGCAGCTGTTAATTGGAATAAAATGAAATTTTTTACTGTTGCGAACTGTAATATGATTGAAACAATCAATATAAAAATGAAAAGAGCTGGTGCATTGCGTGTGTATTTTTCATCACATTTCAACAAATAACATGGCTAAAAAACAATCTTCTGGATAATTACTGAAATTTGTTATAATCTAAAAACTCGTGACAAGTTCATTTGCTCAGTTTTTGTGTACCATTTCTATTCAATATAAATAAGCATGAATTATTTTATTATTCGTTATAGGATAAAAAAATTTTCATTAAAGTTTTTTCATTTTCTTTTATTTTTAAAAATCGTCATTTACATTACTTAATCTCCAGATTGTGGTGTAATAGCAAGCAATTATTATTAGAATGGAATCCCCTTGACTGCGATTAAATAATGATTAAAGCGAACAAGGAAGTGGGGGTATCTCGCAATAAGATGGAGCATCTTACAATGATGATTCCATCTTGTTTCACACGTTTGTACAAGCAACGACTTTGAGAATTATGGATATTTCCCGCTTATACCTCAATAAAATTTTGATAAACTAATACTCGTAGAGAAAACATGCTCTAATAACCGATGCTGTTTTCATTTATTACTAAATTACTAAGTCTTTTTTTGAATCCAAAACTAAAATGAAGTCTAAAAATCTGTTAGGAAGCAAAACCTTTTCATAAATATGTCCTCATAAATATCAAAGGCAGGTTTAAGCAAATTAGAATGCCTGCAAATCAGGCTTTTTTTCATTTGTTTTACATGAAAGCTATACGATATTTTTGAGACATTTGATTTCTAAAATATATACTCCTTTAACCAAGTAATTTTAATTAAAAAAATTTGTTCATTTCTTTAAATAGTATTATTTTAATTTACATGGTATATATATATATATATATATATATATATATATATATATATATATATATATATATATATATATATATATATATATATATATATATATATATATTTGTGTAAATGATTAATATCAGTTATACTTTTTAGACTTCTGGATTCGTAGTTATAAGCAATTTCTTATTATTTACTCGTCCTTGTCCAACAACAGGTAGTAATTTTGGCCGTGTAGCTTATGCTTATGGAGCAAGTAAGTATAAGTCACGTAAGTGTATGTGTGCAAATTAAAGTTGCCATTAATAACTTTCAATTTATGTGATTATGCATAGGATTTAATTTATAGGATTAAAATTTTTGGAACATGATATTTACGACAGATTTACATAAAAATGTTTATTTATTGCACTTTAAAAATAATTTTACTTAGAGTGAAAAGAAAATATATTTAAATTTTTGTATGGATTTATTTTTTTATGCTCTCATTTCAAATACTTCATTAATATAAATATATTATAATTTATTTTTATATTCAAATTAAATTTATATGTCACGACGAAATCATAATCTTAAAATTAGCATTCCTTTATAGATTTACAGAAAAAATATAGTAAAATTTACAATGTTAACATTATAATTTTATTTTGAAATAAAATTTCAGGTGTTAGTGTAAACGAAAATTCTTTTTACGTAACATTTACTTAAAGATTTGATAAAAAAGTAATAAAAAGAAATTGGAATGAAGGGATTGGGTGTTAACAATGTTTATAAAAAGTAAAAATTTTTGTGATAAATTATTTCTTTTTATTCTAATTTATAGAAAGTTAAAACTTAGGAGTCATTGATTTGTGTGAGACTAAGATTATCTATAAATAAGAATATAAATATAGTTAATATATTAAAATACATATTCTATAAGTGTATGAAGATAGATTTTATATTATCCAAATTAATGAATATTTTCAATAATTACAAATTCATTTATATTGAATAATAAATATATGAAAAATAATCATTAATTCATTGTTCAAAAAGGAATAATAAATTAATCAGTATTATTAACTTATTTTGATGTTTATTTTGCTTCCTATTTCAAATTTTCGTTTTCTCTGATATGACAATTTGATTATTGTCAATTCAAAAAAATTCAGTTTTCAAAATAAAATGCAATATATACACATACGATGTATAATACATATACAAAATATAGCACATATGTTGGATTTCTATAGAGTTATTAATGGACGAAAATTATAAGGGAATTATTCTTTTGAATGGACATGACAAAACATTACAGCAAAAGCACGTGTAAAGACAGATAAATTTTTGAGGATTCTTCACAGTATATTTTAATATAAAAAAATTAAAACACTATTACCTTTTTAACTTGTATTTACGAATTTAGGTAAAATGTATTAAAAATAAAATTTTTGTTTTAACCTATAATAAGTAAAAAGATAATTTACAAAGGATAATTAATAATAAGCATAGGATAATTTTTTTCTTTATAAAATTGTGTTTGGAATGTACGATATTTTAAAGGTATTTAAAATTAAATTATTACTCTGGAAAATGTTTCCTTTACAACTGATGAATGAAAATAATTTTTTAAACCTGTAAAAATTACGCAACTGGAAATGACAAACTTACATTTATATTAATAAATTAATTTACATTTAATTTAAAGCAAAAAATGTTAATATGCTATTGTAGGGGCAGAAGCATATATGGCAGAAGAAACTGACTCTTTGGTATCAGTGAAAAATGTGAGGAATTATTTCCCAGAAACATGGTTATTTGAGATGGAAATGACAGGGTGAGTTTAATTGTGCTTCTTTTGTTATTCAAAAACAAAATATGTTAAGAAGTATTTTAAAATGTTCAATTATTTTTTCGTTTTTTTTTTACGTATTTCTTTCATGATTATATTCTATAAATATCTTTTTCCTATGCAATTAGTTGAAGAAAATATTTTTTTTAGTTTGATTATTTTTTTCTTATCCTTTAAATTTTGTCATTTCGTAAATATATCTGACTTTATTTCCTTTGCTATCATATCACTTGATATAACAGCTTAGAACTTTTATGTTTTATTATTTATAAAAGAAAGTGTAACAGAAAAAAATGTCGAACACTTTTGAGCTAAATGGCAGAAGAACAATCGTGATAGTCAAACTTGGAGTAAAATCTCCTACGATCTTAATATTCTTTGTACAATTGACAAATAGAATTCTTTTGACTATAAAATGTTTGGAACCTAATTGAAGTTTATTAATTAAAATATAAACCATATAACATAAACATTAAATAATGTCAAACATATTTTATATTCGTGACGCAGATACAGTGTCTCACAAAAGTGATGGGGCACTTGTGTTTTACAAAAGGAAACTAATAAAATAAATTAAAAATACATGTAAAATATTGTTGAGGGTGTGCTTCATACTTAAATTTAGTAACAATTATTACATAACATACATTTTGTCCAAATAGTAATGTAACAAAAATATAACTGTTTAAAAAGGAGCAAAAAATAGCTGACATAAGTGATGGAACACCATTAGATATGCAACAAAAATCGTCTAAAATAAGTAATAAAAATATTTTTTGTGTGTTTTATTTTTACTCAAAAGCAATTGGCAATAATTTATAAAATCGTCTTCAGTATTTCTCTCCAGATTGTTTTGGAGTTTTTGTGTTTTTTAACTGTGTGCAGCCACATGAATGCTAAGCGAAAAGAAACTTCGCCTGAAATTCGAAAATTAGTTATTCATTTGCATATTGAAAGTGGAAAATCTATTAGTGAAACTACTGAAACAGTTAATATGAGTCATTCAACAGTTTTCAATATCATTAAATGATATAAAAAGAATCATATGATTCAGAATAAAAGAAGACGTGGCCGACCATCAAAGCTATCCAACGGAATAAAGTGAATTGTTGTTCGAATTATTAAAAATATTCAAGAATGAGTGCTCGTAAAGTTGCTGCTGATTTACTAGCATTATATTGAGTAATTGTTAATCCTGAGACTATTACTCGATCTGTTGGATATCACGTTAGAATAGCCAGGAAAAAATACTTCGTAAATGAAAAGAATAAAAAACTTAGACTGGCTTTCGCAAAATCCAACATAAATAACAATTCTGATTGCTGGAATAAAGTTACATTTCCTGAAGAGAGTAAATTTAATATATTTGGTTCTGACGACAGAATCTTGGTGTGGAGAAAACCGAGGGAAGAATTTCGTATAAAGAACTTGGTGCCAACAGTAAAACATGGAGGAGGAGGAGTTATGGTATGGGGTGTATGTCGTCCGCTGGAGTTGGTAATCTTGTTTTTATTGACAGTAACATGGATCATCAGTACAAGTATATTGACATTCTAAAGCAAGATTTGAAATCTTCAGCACGAAAATTGAACCTCCATAACGATTTTAAATTCTACTAGGACAATGACCCCAAGCACACTGCTTTGAAGGCGTAAAACTCTGGCAGCTGCATAACTGCCCTAAAATAATAAAAACCCCACCCCAATCTCCAGACTTAAATCCCATAGAGACTATTTGGCAAGAAATGGAATCAAGAATTTGCAAACACACCATTTCTTCAAAACACCAATTAAAATTGGTGCTTCAAGAAGAATGGGGTAAAATCACAAAAAAAGTTAGTCAAATCCATTCCAAGAAGTTTAAATATTTTAAAAGTAAAAGAAAATCCAACAAAATATTAAAAACTTTTAAAAAGTAAAATTTTTGGGTAAATATTTGATGGAAAAGTAAGTGTCCCTATTGTTTAAAAGTACACAGTCACTTTTGCTTAACAAATTCACTATTTTTGTAAATGCATTTTTGAGTACGGACATGACAATTTATAATTGTGAATCAATTATTAAACTGTAGATTAGTCATGATCGAATCACTCCTCGTAGGTTTATTGTAATCATATAGTGACCAGCCGAAAAAAAGAGAATTACATAAACTTCTGTAGCATAGCAGAGAGAATAGGCAAGGCAATTGATGATATTTTCAATTTAAATTAATTTAGTTAATTTATGAGGATAAATTTTTAATTTATGCATAATTTTTAAAATAACTTCTAAATTTACAAACATGACAATATCATTGGCGAACGCCACCAGTAGCATACCTCCTGTGCGCTGTTTCTCTGAGTACACTCTCTCAAATCAAAAAGTAAACAATAGCATAACAATAGCTTAATAAAAACCTAAATAGCACTGTATCTCTTCTTGGAGACAATCATCCCTAACTACACATAAAATTAATAACCAAATTGAGAGTGGCTTAAGAAGCCCAATCAAGATTTTTATTAATCGTAGAGGATCGAGGTCTCTAACAGCATATAAATTTAAAACATCCATTATCAAAATTAGGAGTAAACGGTTAAAGTAGCTAAAATTGTTTCAATTGCTTATATAAAGTTTACTATTTACAAATTATAGCATATATAACATATACAAACTGTATGTATCAGTATACAAATTATGATGTATATTGATCTATATAATTTGTACATTGACATGAACAAATTGTAACAATCTTCAAAATTTGACTTACGAAGCACATTTAATATATTTTCCGTAGATGATAATATCAATTATCCATAGGAACATTACCATTGTGTAGTTATCACACATATACATTACTCTTCAAACTCAAGCGTGTTTTCTTCAACTTATCTTTCCTAGAAACGAAAGAATGTGGGGCAGGATGTTATTTATTTAGAACATTCTTTTTTTAAAAAAAAATCGTGTCAAATCACACAGTGATAATTGATTTATATGAAATAAATTAACTGGAAATAAAATATTCACTTGTGCTTTAGAATAGATTAAATTTCATCGTAACAAAAAGGCACACAAATTGTAGGGTTTCTTTGGTATTTATTTGTGACTTTCTTTGAATATCTTATTTATCAATGAAAATTATGCTTAATGAATAGTTGCTTAAAGACAGTATGATTTTAGACCTGATGGTACATTTGAAACGAAGGAGCAACTACCGGACTCGATTACAGAGTGGATAGGAAGTGCTTTCTGCATCAATTCCAAGGATGGTCTTGGAATCTCCAACAAAACTAGCATTAGAGCTTTTCAAGCATTCTTTATCGATTATACTGTACCAGTGTCAGTTATTAGAGATGAAGAATTTGTCGTTGTGGTCTCTGTATTCAGCTACACCAAAGATGCCTTACCAGTAAGTTCTGAAAGTGAAATCATATTTATTACGAAGAAGAAACTTAGGAATGTTATTGCCGAAAATTGACCTTTATGGAACTAAAATAATTTTAATGAGTAATATTTATAAGCTTCAACTTCAGGCAACGAAATTGGGAAACTAATATTTTCATGTATATTTATCTGGTTATTAAAATTAAAAAAATTCCATAATTAATGTAAATTGGCATTTTTTTACTTACATAGTAAAAAATAGTTCAACTAAAAGGAAAATCATATTTGAACAATGAAAATTGCTCATATTTGGAGTAAAATTTTAAATGCAAGTAATTTCTGATATTTTACTTTTGATTAAAAAAATTTAATTTTGCATCTCAGAATTAAGATCATTGCCATCTCTCTCTCTCTCTCTCTCTCTCTCTCTCTCTCTCTCTCTATATATATATATATATATATATATATATATATATATATATATATATATATATATATATATATTAAAAAAATTTCCTAAAATTGTTTCATTATAATACATTATTAACTATGGAAAGCTATTTTTAAAATATCATGAAATAATGAGTTGTTGTAATGCACACAATATGAGAAGAGATATATTGGAAAATATTAAGATTTTTTATTATTAATTGTTAAATTTACAAGACTACTGGCAGGAAGAGATTTTTTTTAAGTTGAAACTTTGAAAAAAATCATTCTCTTACTTTAACATACATTATCAACTATTGTAAACTACTTTTATAAGATTATGTGAAACAATGACTTTTTTTAAAGAACAAATGTGAACAAAAATCCTGTAAAATATTAAGATGTTTTGTTATTAATTGTGCAAGAGATTTATCAGTTATTGGCAGGAAGATATTTTACTTTATTAAAATTTTCCAAAATCATAATACAATATATTATATCCAATGAATGCAAGATGATTTTAAGATTAAATAAAACAATAATTTTTATTTCAGTGTACATAAAATTAATAAAAATGCTCTAAAATAATAAAAAAAAGTATGACATTATCATGAAATTTCCGTGATTTCTTACTGACAGAATTTTTATTTTTTCATGGTTAAATTTTTCTAACTATCATATTTTTAGAGTTAGCTTTGAAGAGTAACACAATTTTAAAGATACTAACAATATTTTTTTCTTTCAATTTTAGATTACAGTTTCAATAATAAATCCAGAAGGATTTGAAGTCACTAATAATAGTATTGATGGCGATTATTGTCTTAGACCTGATTCAAGTCTTAGCTTACCATTAACCTTAAAGGCTACAAAAATTGGTAAAGTGAATATTACAGTTAAGGCTGAAACTGCTGAGTCTAGCAGTCCTTGTGGTGAAAATTCTTCTTATTTTAATGTTTTTGCCAGAGACGCTGTCACAAAACCAATAGAAGTTGAGGTAGGTGTAAAAAATTGTTAATATATAACATTTACATGCAAAAATATAAAACTATTTCACATGTATATTAAACTATTTTTATGTATTATGCTTACTGATTTATCATTTATGTATTTTGTTGTGTATGTATACATAATTACTCAATTAAGAAAGCACCCCTTTCTATTTTTAAAATGTATTGGAAAGCTAAAAGCATTCATGTTAGTGAAAGCCACAAAAATCTTCCTATCTAGTTTGTAAAAAATTATAAAAATATATTTGATTACTACTTTTTAATATTCAAATTATGCAGTACTTTTATTTTTAAAAATTATTATGTAATAATTCTTCATATTAAGTAGCCCTCAGAGTCTTATATGAAGATGTTTTAACATGATAATTTATTTCACAAAATGATTTGAAACACAAATTAGTTAGCGCGATATTTCATTTCGTTGACAGCCACAACAACTCTTTCACCAATCCAAATTTAAAATTCGAAATTTTGATATTAAATTCATTTTCAGATTTTTATTATTGAAAATAGGTTTCTTTAGGTTCTATTGAAATTCCAAAATGAATTCTAAAAGTAATTTTCAAATAGAGCTCTAAAAGTAATTTTCAAATAGAGCTCTAAAAGATATGTTCAAACAGAATTATAAAATAATTCGTTAAACTTTAAAATTAAGGATTCTATAATTAATAAGATTATAAGATTTATAGAATTAGTATAATATTCTAGAATTACTAAAACCCCAATAAAAATTCCTCTACTTAGAAATTTCTCTGTTGGAAATATTTCTACGGCTTGTTTAAACTTATCATACAAAAGAATTCATTTTGGCACAATAATCTAAACTTTTAGCTTATTTTGGATTCATGCAAAATAGTAAGATCAAAAATTTATTCATATTTCAATCACATTCATATTTTATTTGATCCTTGACTAATGCTTATCGCAATATTGACTTAATTTGTAACACATATGGTTTAATAAGGAATAATTAGCAATACTTGATTTTGATTAGTTTTCAGTTAATAATGAAATTAATACCTAATGTACTAGAAAGAAGAATAAGTATCTCATTGCATTACATCAAGTATCGCAGATCAGTGAAAAATTTGATAGAGAGAATATATTATAAGAAAAAGAATAATTAGAATGAAATGAAATTAGAAAAGAATAGTAGCAGATAGCAAAAAAATTGAAGTAACTTATAGGCAAACCATTTTTGTGAGGACATGAATTTGACGAGGAAATGAAAAATTTATATTTAATAAATATGAAAAAAAGAAGATGTTTAAGATTGGAATTCGGTTTAATTTTCATCAAACAATTTTCTTGTCAAGACAATATTTTAGGAAGACAAGAAGTAAATGTAAAGGATCTCTGATATCAGAGCTACATTTGTGAAAAAATTTGATTTTGATTGTAATCACGTACGTTTTTAAAAATAATAACTAAATAGAGTGCAAAATGCTAGTAACATTTCTCTGTAATCAAAAAAAATGTCTATAAAATTTAAAAATATTTGCTTTAACCATGCTGTAGAACTTGGTCTGTTATAATAATAACATACTTTATAAATTTCATATTTTAGGCGGAAGGCTTTCCAGCTGAAAATGTTGTTAATACTCTATTCTGTCCATCAGGTAAATTTTCATGGATATTTGATACGAACAGAAAATTTTTTCTAAGAAAAATACTAAAATTTACTGTTAAAAATTTTAAAGCTGTAAATATTTTTTTAATGAAAACCTAGAAAAATAATCAATCTCAATAGGTGGGACACAGTTTTAATTTTAATGACATTTTAATAGATTTAACAAAATCGAAGACTTAGTTAAATTTATGTTGTAAATAGTTTACAATATATTAGAAATTGAGAGATAAGTTAATTTGAATTTTGGATATAAATAGTTAATATTATAAATTCTCTATTTAATAAATTTTATATCTTTTAAAGCGCTTTTACTTTACAGAATATTAGCTGTCAATGAATGAAAATTAAAATTCCTTATTTCAAAATATGTTAAATAATTAACGAAAATTTTTATACTAATTTTTTTATTGCAAAGTTGTTTCAAGTATGATTTTGTTCAGTCATTATTAAAAATTTGAGCTATATTGTTTGAAGAATAGAATTTTCCAGAATATTAATAATAATGTAATGTTAGCAATGTAAATAAAAATTAGATTGTTTTGTTCTTTTCGTATTTTTAAGTACTTTTCACATTTTTAATATCTGAAAACTATATAAATAACTATGACTCATAAACTTAAAGCTCATTAAAAGTTTATGCGTCATAGTTATGAAATTAAGAAATTTTCCTGTAGTATACAGATAAGAAGAGGTTTAAAATACGAAAAATAATAATACTCTTATTCAAAAATTTATTATTTCAAAAAATTGTTAACATTTTTTAATATTTTTTAATCAGTTTCAGTTTGATTAAGAATAATTGAAGAAATGTTTTTATACAAAAAATAACTTTTATCTACAGAGAAAAACAAAATTAATTTGTTAAAATGTAAGAAAAAATATTGGAAGAGTAAAAACATTTTCATAATGTAAGCCAATTTTATAAAAATAAGAACAGAATAAAAAAGGAGTTTGGAGATAGGGAAACTTCAATTCAAATCAAGAAGTCTTAATCCAAAAATAAATTACGTTATATTAATTTGCGGTAAAGTAATTTATTTTTAAGTAAATAATTTATTAAATATATTTTAAATCTGTGATAAAGTTTCCAGTTATAAAAAGGTTGCTTATAAATTATAACGCAGATTTTATATCTTTGTGTAATATGATATAATTCCTCAACTGAATGAATGAAAATTTTTGCCTAAATAATGACTTGAGTTTATTACAAAAATAGTTAAAATATTTTTATGCAAAATATTTCATTTATACAGATCATGAAGACAATATATTTGAAGATAAAATAACGTTGAGCGTTCCAAATGATATTGTTCCGAATTCATCTAGAGCATTTGTGGATGTTACTGGTAAAAGAATTTTATATATTTTTCCATTTTCTCTACACAGCTTTAAATATATACGACATAAAAATGTAGTATCTAATTTCTATAAAAAATAAACAGTAAATTTTAGTTGAATGTGAAAATTTGTGAAATTTAGTTGAATGTGAAAATTTGTGAAATTTAGTTGAATGTGAAAATTTAAATATATATAAATTTAATTCATTACATTATATTATTTATATAATTTTTTATAATATTTATGTAAAAATATAAATTTTGTACATAGAAATAAACGGAAGACAAATTTTAATTCAATAAGATTTTAGTATTTAATAATTTTTTTTGGAATACTTAAGTTAGTTTGGCTGCGTATTTTTTAAAGGGGAGAAGTATTATTAATGTTTATTAACATAATTAACTTTAATAATAAATTTAAATATTTAATAATGATATATTTTTCATCTAATATATTATTCTATAATATATATATATATATATATATATATATATATATATATATATATATATATATATATATATATATATATATATATATATATATATATATATATATATATATATATATATATATATATATATATATATATATAACACATATATTATATATAATTTAACTAATTTTTAGCTTCAAATATTTATAATTCGTTAATCATTGTTAACTCAACAAATTGTTGTGTACAAAATTACCTATTTTTATGTAATTTTATTCAAAAATATTTCAAAATCACAACGACTATACTAATATTTTTTCAACAGGTAAATAATTGATTCCTACTCAACATTTTCAGGTAATGTTCTAGGACCAGCTATTAACAATTTGGATGATTTAGTTTCTTTACCTACTGGATGTGGGGAACAAAATATGGTTAAATTTACGCCCAACTATGTCGTTCTTGACTACCTAAAAAGCACAGGCATGCTGACAAAGGACATCAAAGATAAAGCGATTTCAAATTTGATTGAAGGTAAATCAACACATACCTCTATAACCATGTTTAAGAAAAACCAAATTATCCCATTACTTTGATTTTTAAACATATTACTTATAATTTATTCTTGGAATTGATTAGTTTTGAATTATATAAAATGTTATACATTTGAAGAAAAATTATTTTTTTAATTGTTGATAAAACACGTTTTTATTATTTATGGAAGGAAATTAATTAACCACCTTCTGATGTTTCCGCAGCTATTATAAAGGGATGTCTTGTGGAAGCTCTATGAAAATGTCAATAAACCGTTTGAAACTGTTCAGCTATTAATCTTATTCACTTAAGCCAATCTTCAATTTTTTTATGAACTATTAAACGTCAGAATATGTCCAGTCTTTATTACATATCACTTAGAGATTAATCTCATCATCTTTTGAGGGCAAAGTTTTTCAATGAAAATCTTATGTATAACTTTATGAGGAAAATGCGATTTTGGAAAATAACGATATTTATTATTTACATTAGTAAATAATAAATAAATTATTTAAATATGTTAATAATAAAAAATTAATTCAAAGATTTTCTCTGTTTACATTGAAAGCTATTTTATGGAACGAAGAGAGAGCTTACATATAGATTAGTAAAAAGTAAATCGAAGCATTAAATATGAAGTTATAAAAGAAGAGATAAGCACGAACCTTTTAAATATGAAGGTATAAAATAATGAAATAAAAAATTCTTTCCTTTGCGTTTAAATGTGTTTCGAATCAGTTGCTTATTGAAAAAACCGAAAACACTACAGCGATAGAAAATAATACCTTTTCAAAAAATAGTAAAAAGAATATATATTGATATTTTTCAAAAAATAAACTGTAAGAATATAGAAATCTGCCACACTTTTTTTTCTATCCCTAATGCTTAGATACCGGTAGCAGTTTCAAAAGAAATAAAAGAACTAAGTACCTCCGTGCTTAAAAGTTGAGTTAAAAACTGAATATTTACTCCCTTGGTCATTGACCAACAGCTAATAGATGCGATATTACCTCCGGCGTGGATATTCTTATTAGGTTATAGTAAAATTAAAATTTTACACATCTGTCCAATTGTTACCCATTTACTCAAATTACTGTAGAGCATAAGGCCCTAAATGCATTTGTTCTTGTTAAGAGCAGTTATGCATCGTGATATATACAACTTTACAGTGAGTTCAAAGGAGCGTTTATTATTGGTTTAAATTAATTTTAAAAACCATAATCAGAATTTTGAGATAAAATCTTAAGTTCAAAGGAGCGTTTATTATTGATTTAAATTAATTATAAAAACCATAATCAGAATTTTGAGATTAAATCTTAAGTTAGCCAAAAATCAATACCTTAATACTGCTTTGATTTCGTTCAGTCGTTGTCTATCCAATATCCAACCCTTCAAAAATATTCGATGAAAAAATATGATAAGGATATTACACACACATTTAATATATATATATATATATATATATATATATATATATATATATATATATATATATATATATATATATATATATATATATATATAGCCGCCAAAGACCCACCGAGTACATGTGATATACGTGCATAGTTAAATCCTCGTTAAATCTGTGGAATCGAAAGTCCTGTGGTCGTTCATTGAGCAGTTACCAAGGTGTAATGGTTTCGAGAAATTTACTCACCCTTCAGATCAATGCCAAAATTGAGGGAGTAGATCCTTTGGTGCTGCCATCTATCGGAGGATTTGAAGAGCAAAAGCCGTAATTTCACCTTTATGGTGCTCTGATTAAATGAAAGACGCTCCCAAGTGACTTAAATTCACCTAGAGAAGAATAGCGAGCTTGACTTGTCCAAGTGTCATTAGTAATAACAAACACACACACAAACACACACACACACACACACACACACACACACACACACACATATATATATATATATATATATATATATATATATATATATTATTTTATATATAAATTCCAAAAATTAATTTATAAACATTTTATTTTGTATGAATTTTATCCTCATTTTTTTTTTTGAATGAAGTTTAATTAAAACTCTTTCTAGGCTACCAGAGAGAGCTGAAATTTCGCCATGACGATGGTTCCTTTAGTGCTTTCGGGAAAGCAGACATTCAAGGAAGTATGTTCTTAACTGCATTCGTTTTGAAATCATTTTACCAAGCGAAACGATACATCTATATTGACGATGATCTCATACAGGACATGCAAAGATGGATCCTTTCCAGACAAAATGCTGACGGCTGTTTTCAAGACATTGGCCCAATTATTGATATAGGCTTAGAGGTATATAAGGATACCTAAATACGTAAAAATAAAATATTAAGTAAAAGAGTCAATGATTTTATTATTAATAATTTTAAGCTATAAATATCCCTTTTTTTATTAAATTCAGTGATATTTTGTCGAAATTAAAATGTTTGCTCTAAATTAAATTGGAGGCATTATATAAATCTTATTACAGAAGATGACACAAAAAACAGGTTACATTTAATATTTTACTGGAATCTGTGTATAAATTAACGAAAGCTTACCAATTAAAAACATTTCACCGTTAATTAACTTTTCACGAAAATTCATTTTGAAATTTAATATAAGAATATTCTACTTTAATAACTTATTCAAATATCTCAAAAACTACGTTTAATCACTTTACTCAGTTATCAAGGACTATTTTTTCCTTAACCTCATATAGAAAAGTTAAATGATAATTTATGTTTATTATTTAGCTGGTAATTTATATTCATTATTCAGTACATAATTCAATCAAGATTGTGGCTGATAATAAAGTATTTGACACTTTGATGTAGAAACGAAAATGAAAACATAATACATTATTCATGAAAAACAGTAAATTTTGTTATTACCATATTGTCACTTAGTGTACACAAGGGATAATTTGGTGTAGAATTATAGTTTAAAATGATATCCTAACGGCTACAAACTTTCACTTTCAATATGGAAACCAGGCTCATCACAGTTGAACAAAAGGTCATATCACTAACTATTCAGAACAATAATAAAAGTGGGAATGCTTATTATATTTTATCAAATATTAAGAAAATAATTAATTTTATAATTTAATCAAAATTTTAATAACCTAAAATTTAACTTTCAGTAAATTTTATCATTAAAAAATTTTTTAATAAGCTATGTTTTTACGATTTAAAAAGATTTCAGTATCATTTTTTAAATATTTTTAAGATGATTATTTTTTATGGAAAAGACAACTGAACAGTTAATATTGACGCTTCCAGTTCAAATTTTTGTGAGTTTGATTTCCACATCTTCCGTTAGTGTTTAAAGTGTGAAGAGTAGTCCTGATTAAATTACAGCTCTCATTTACAGAAAGAAACCTCAAAATGACAAATAACTGAGCCTTTTAAAATTTCTACATATTTCTTTCAGGGTGGTGTTGATAAAGATATGTCGAGTGGCAGCATTACAGCGTATGTTCTGGCATCTTTGATTCTTTCAAACTTCACGAATCAAACAATATTGAATGGCGGATTTTTGTGTTTAAAGAAGAATCCTCCCTCTAACCCAAACAGTCAAATGTTATATGCTTATGCAGAATCTTTAAGCGGAAGACATGACAACGCTCAAACTTACATTACTGAAGCAAGGCAAAGAATAAATAGAACAGGTATGTTATCTATAAGCAAAGTACATAAAGAAGATAAATTAATTTCTCTTAATTAAAGTTTATAAATATAGCCATCATTTTACCATAATGAATTTATCTTATTTTAAGAAAATCTTGTAACTTTGATTAGAGTAATATGCAATGTGCCCAAAAAGTTCTGTTTCAATCATTTAACGTTGGAATCCCAATTGGTTTGATCAAGAAAGAGTGTCAAAGCATATAGAATTGGATATGCTCCAAAAGAAGGGAAGATTTGCAATGCCATTTACTGTGACATTTAAAAATTTGTGATTGCATCTTGGAAAAATAACAGTATATGGAGAAATTCAAATGCAAAGTTGCAGAGCAGCAGTTACAAAGTTGTATACAACTCCTTATGACAAGATATGCCATAAAATACCACATCGTTTTATGTTACATACAGTCTGCTTTGGTTTAAGCGCTATGCGGATCACGTGCACAAACCAAAGCTTAATGTATGTTACGCAAAACATTTAAAAGAAAATATATCCGCCTTCAGTAAAACATTCGTATGGCACGAAATCCAGAAATAGCGTGGGTGCTATTACGACCATGATTTCATGCATAAATCATTAAGTCCGGTAATTATATATATATTTATTTTTACTCGCAATATCTTGTTTACTTTTTAATAGCTGCTGCTCTACAACTTTGTACCTGACTTTTATGGGTTCTAGAGCAGCAACATTTTGTTTTTGAACTTGAAGCTCTAGTTTTTAAATTTTGTACTTAAGATCTTATCGTCTCCTACTTTATATAACTCATATTAATTATCCAACATTTTTTATCCCCATAACAGTTGTTATCCCAAAGTTTAGGTCTCAAAACACGACATTCACCAAGACTCAGTATAAACAATATAACAAAAAAACTTTAATAAGAATTTTTCTTCAGATTTTTGAAATTTTAATTGTTAATTTAAAATTTTAATTTTGTAAAAGAAACACAAATAATTTGTCTATAGTTCTGAATTTAAGCATACAGATTCAATTAATGTTTAATTGCGTTGGTAATTTTTTGTTATTTGAAAGAATAATTTACAGTAAAGGATTTACTTTACTACATCTGAAAAGTTCTTTAGAGAATTAATGAGATGTATTTCCATAATTTCTGAAAGAGATAAAAAAAATTATTCAGTATTTTGAATATTTGTTTTATTGCATCATACCAGAAAATGCTTACAAAAATGTATCAAGTTCTATAATCTGTTAAAGATATTGTTCAAATTAATATGAATTATGGTAATGCTTGACAATATTGAATTCCAAGCGAATTGGAATGTTTTGACAACTTGAGAGATAAATCTAAGTTCAGTATTAAAGTAACTATATGTTGAGTGGTAACATGTGTTCTACTATAATTTAAATAACATCTAACAATTTAAAAGCATTTCCGTGTATTTTTACTAATAGTAAATTGTATATTATCTTTCATTAGGTGGTATGGAGTCTTTTCTTATTGTGAATGGAACAAAAGCAATTGAAATTGAAACTGATGCTTATGCAATCTTAGCAACTTTGACAAATGGAGGAGGTGCCTCAGATGCTTTACCTTATGTTCGATACCTGACAAATAATTTAAATCCCAATGGTGGTTTCCAATCAACGCAGGTATAATTGCAAATTCACCTAAAAAGACCTTAAATTAGTATTATAATTAGGTAATTAAAATTGCCACTTTATAAACCCCCTTTTTTTACTATACCAATATATTTAATTTGGAAATTACCAAATTTTATCTATAAAAAGCTACATTATTGTAAAAATCTTATTTTAATTTATAGGAAAATTTTGTGTAGAAAACGTTAATCATAATTATTTAAAAAAATTTCAGAGGAAACATTTTAAAACTTTATGAAATTTACACATTACAGATAAATTTTCGCATGTATATATTTCTGTATTTCGCAATAGTTTTTTTTTTACAGTCGATTTATATTAAATGTGAGATTGGCAAATTTATATGGAATTGTGAAAATAAATGTGAATATAAATGAAATTTCTATTGACAAATGAAATAAAACCCTTTAAATTTTATCAGTAATATCAGTTTTAATTAATTATATTAATCGTTTTGGAAAAATATTATCTTATTAAAATTATTTTGAATTATTTTATTTTTCTTAACTAGGCGCGGATTTGTTTTTTTTTTTTTCATACTTTACAGGATACGAGGACCTAGATACGTTAAGAATTCCCGTGGATACAAAGTTTATCTACTAATGTAACGTAACTTAAAGAAATCAGCGCCAATTCAGGTGTCGACTTTCTCACTTAACCATGACTCAAAATTGCGAAGTGATAAACTGTGTTTAGGTATCGTTAAATATTTGATATGAGTTCTAAATTCCTAAATCAAGCTATTATATTCGAGGATTTATATTCCATGATTTAAACTTGAGCAAATGTCATTTTCACAAAAATATCCAAAAAATATATTTATTTTTTATTCGAATATATTATAAAATTTATTTTTTATTCGAAAAGGAATGAAGGGTGCTTAGATAGTCATCAGTGAAATGTGTATTCTTGTAATCCATTTACAAAATGTCTATATGTTTGTTGACATTTCGGAATTGAAATTCAATACATGAATATTTTTCCATTTGTTGCTATTTTTGCCGTTTTGTTTTAATCTCAACCAAAATCATGTAGTATTTAGATTCTCCGTGTCCTTGTCAGTTCAGTAGTTAAATCTTCCACATAATCGATGTGAGTTGACATTTACTGCTTATGTTTGGTGATATGATCATTCAGGTCGCCAAATGTTAACGGGTGAATTTTTTTAAAATGGGGGAATACAAAACAAACTTGAAACAAGAAAAATAAGAGTTACCAATGATTTATTTCAAAAGAAACCATTAATGCTTTATTCAAAAAGAAACAAAAAAATTTAATTGTCCTTGCTGATTTAAACTAACCATAAAATGAATGTTTTGTCTCGTCGTTTTCATTTTGTTTTTTTCTCTGTTCTATTTTCCATGTGTTAATGGTTTGAATCAAAGGAAAACTGCTTCTCAAACCAATGTTTTGCTCTTTATATAAGAAATTGTTTTATTAAAAAATGAATTTTCACAATATTCTCTGACATTTGATGATGAACTTTGCCTTGTTTGCTGCAGCATGAAAATTCTGATTTCAAGGCAGGCAACAAATTCGTCTACAAGTTGGATTTACAAACCCGTCTCAATATGATATGACGTGGATGAAACGTTATCTGACGTCATGGATATTTTAAACCAATGAGAATCGTAACAAAGTGGCGTAATCAGGATCTCAACGAAAGAAACAACCACTTTATGGTTAAAGATAAGTAAAAACAGAAATTTCAATGAATAAAAAAATATCTATTAACAAAGTGGCTAACTAATAATGGACGACAACAATATCTGTTTCTCGGAAAAAATACCGGAAACTACAACAGAAGGAAAATCGCGTCAAATGAAAATGGCCGCCAAATTTGTCGATTACTCGTTTATTGAAGATTAACCATTCTATAATTTCCACAGATAGCTTTTGACTTTTATCTTTTGCTATTCAAATATTATTTAACTAACACTTTGTCGAGTTGGTAAATGAATCTTCGGTTCAACAGTTCGTTGGTTCGAATTCTACTTTGGGCATTGTTTAATTGCAGTTGTTTAGAAACATCTTTCAACTGTACACCCCGGTCTAATTAACCCTCTTGTTGCAAAAATGACCGTTGAGTGACAAACAAATCAAACCAACTGACATCATACTTGTGTTGTTGTTGTTGCTTATCCCCGACTGGCGTGACAGTACCATCACACCAGCCCCATGAATCCAAAAATAGTCAGTCTCTCAAGCACCACCTCCGGTCTCAAATCCATAAAAGTGGGGTGTAAGAGCAGCTTCTGTTGGTACAGAGTACCTGGAGTACCCAAGGCAGAACCCAAGGGTAGAAGTCTGACTTTGCTCCATTGCCCCAGGCTTTAGCTGGACATAGTGGAGTGGCCTTCACGCCTTGGGTGACCCTACCAGAAGATTATTCTCCCGACGTACTTCACCCCCTCACCGGCAACTAGTGCACACTATGAGGCAGCCTGTGGGACTTGCATCATACTTGTAATTGTAACTATAAATATCGAAATTCAAACAAAAAATAGTTCATAAATTTTGTTGTCTCTGTTTCAATTAACGCTTATATTTCTGCCTCATTATCTTCTTAGGATACATGCGTTGGATTAGAAGCACTTGCTCAGTTTGCGAAAATTGTTTCGAAGAATCCTTTAGACATGATAGTTTCTTTATCTGGTGCTGTTTCTGAACAAGTGGCCGTAAACGATGGAAATAAACTCGTTGTTCAACGTTTTAAAGTATCGGATATTCCTAGCGACGTTTCTGTCAAAGCCAAAGGTAGTGGCTGTGGACTTATTCAGGTTAGTCGTATAAAACTTTATTTACTATTTATTGATCTCATTAAATAATAATTAAATTATTTTAAATTTTTATTTTAAATAAAGAAAAGTAGAATATGCATATATGTAACAAAAAATATAATTACAAGTTAAGAAAATTCGTCTTTCATAAAGGATGTCCAGCAAAAACGCATTGGTCTGTATTCGTGTTCTAACATCATTAAAGGGAAAGAAGTATAAAAGTCAGGTCTATGTATTTTGATTTAGCAATTCATTGGGTATATTTCACATATTTTAGGCCATAAATATTTGTAATAATCGAGACTCCATTTTTTGATTGTAAGAAATTACTTCATTTTTAAAAGTTTGCAAAAATTGATTATAGAGTAACATACATTGTTCCACCCCGCAGTTTGTCAGAAATATATATATATTTGACATTCTATAAACTAGTTATTTAAGGATATTGTGATGCATTTTAATGTCCACTACGTAAATTTTCTTTCTAAATGTCTTTTTCATAGATAGTGGACCGTATTAACGTTCCTCAAGAAACAAAATCTGGAAGACTTTCAAGCATTCACCTCGGTCAAGATATAAGTAAGTAAAAACACACAGATGACTGAAACCACGCTAAAGTTTCTGCATGGTAAACCCTACCAGGAGATCTGATGTCCACAGCACAGTCTTCTAAAGAAACTGCCTCTGTCATCAGAGCTTCTTCTATTGCGACATGTAAATATGGCCCACGATTCTTGAAGTTCCTTTGGAAGACTGTGCTGTGGACATCAGATTTACCATGCAGAAACTTTAGCGTGGTTTCAGTCATCTGTGTGTTTCCAGTTGTTTTATAGTGGTTGTGTTTGAAAAGGATCTTCCGTAACTTAACTATAATTACCAAATTTGGTAGTTGTTTTTATTTGGAATGACTTTACTTTTGTTGTGGTTGGATGACTGATTTTGTGGAATGCATAGTTATTGTTTTAGGCAATCTTTTTTTGATATCTACGGGGAATAGACACTTGATGTTTTGCTGGTATTGTTTTTTATATTTTTACTTATTTTTCACTCATCTTAACATGTATTCCTTCCTTCAAACAAATAGAATGGACATCTATCAACTTTGAGTTCTATTATTCTGGGTAGAGGTTCTAGATCTGTCGGGCATGATTTTCATACCCCTCATGTGCCCAGTCCGCATTCTGCTGATGGTTGAGGTGATACCACGGTCAGGATTAAGCTACGGTAGGCACCATTTTTTCTGTAGTCCTCCGCAGAGCTGAAACTTTGCAACGGCGTTTACATCGAAGCAAGTGGTAGTCGTGGGAGAGGAATTGATATTTCTAGCCTCCTTGGCAAGGGAGTCCGCCTGTTCATTTCCCTCGATGTTAACATGCGCAGGGACTCGTTGCATGGTGCAGATTTTATCCCTTGCAACTATGGTGGACAGAAGCGCATAGATGTCAAGTCACGGGCAAGTCTCGTTTTACCTCCTTTAATGGCCTCCTGAGCAGATTTACAGTCAGAGAATATGTTGATGACATTCTAGGGGACTGACTGTGTGAAGTAAAGAGTAAGAGCTGCCTTTATGGCAATCTGTTCACTGGTGAAGTTGGAGGCAATTTTTCCAGCAGCAAACCGATGTTTGAAGGTTGTTTGGTCTGGAAGGATAAGGAAAATGCCAGAACCTCCCCTGTAGCATTCTGAGTTGGAAAAAATCCTACCTCCCGAGACAATGGCAAACCTATTTATGACAATTGTAAATATTTTTAAATATACCAATTGCTCATTTGAAATAGTTCACCAATCCTTTTTTCCTGCTTATTTTCAATGACTTTCTTATCTTGTTAAAATTTCCGATACTAGTCAAGAAAGTGTTGGAAATGTATTATTTCTCTAATTTTATTTTTATTCCACATTCTTCCAGGTTGTATTCAGCACCCATTTTCGTAATGAGACGTGAATGCTTATGCCACTAAAATAATAATGACTTGATTGAAACTTGAAGAAACATTGCGTTTGGAAGATGAACTGATCAAGCTCGGGATCTTTCGCTATGGAGAATGCTTTTCTCTCACTAGGTCACGGTGAGATGAGAAAGAAACATTTCGTCTTCTATGAAACATTTGTACATGATGAGACTGTGATGTTATCTCAATCCTACCGTCTCCAAGATAGTTGAATAACACAAAACGCATTCCTTTTAAACGACAAATTTATTTCACATTAACACGCAAACATTAATTTAGAAATTTTCCCACTATTTTTACAAGATATATATATATATTTTACATCGACCGGAAGTGGGACTTCCGCTACCCCTGGAAATCAAACCCACACAATCCCAATCAGCCTTTCTCTCTCCGACACGGTTACACCATCTTGTCTCTGTGTCTCCACCCCCTGGCAGATAACGAAAACAAAAGTTCTAATTCCAGTAAATTGTCTGGCTTCCTCAGAGGCTTAAAAGAAACAAATGTTCCTCGCATGTGATTGGACTTAAGTTTGATGCTCGCCGAATGAATGTTATTGGTTTCACTTTAATAAGTTTCTTGAAATCGTTGAAGAACTACAGTGTTTATAAGAGATTAGCAAGTAAAACATTGTTTAGTAAATACAGTTCATTCGGTTCACAATGATTTCATGCATCAGTAATCAACGTAACTCAATTCACAGGTGGTAATTTGTACTTTATACACCTATACCGACATAATTGTGTAAGAACTTGTCTGTAAACCGATGAGGATTATACACATTCGTTTTTCGTATTTCTATTTGCTGTTTTATGAGCATTGGGCTCATTATTGTGAATGATAGTACTACTCTATAACTTTATGTAAATCTGATAGAGTTCAACTCAGGGCTAAATACGAAAAGCATGCTGGTGCAACAACAACCTAATATAAGTAAAATTTTTCCCATATCTTGTTTAACATTGGAAACAATACCAATAGTTTTTGAATTTTACTGCTAAGGACGCTGCAAATCATTCCATCTTGCAGCATGTAGTAACTTTGCTGTAACTCCACACTTTTTTATGACTATATATAACTATCAGTACTTCATCATTTTTATAATTCGTAAAAAATATTTCTATGCAATAAATGAAGGTATTATTGAAAGCATATTTAAAAAAGTGCAGTTCGATATGAAATTAATGCATACTTTTAATAGTCCTCTATTAGATATAACACCAAAACTCCACCTGAGAAAAACAAGTTTGCACTTACAGTGAATGGCGAATGCTCATTTTCAAGCTGTCAATATGTCACAATAACTGTAACTGTAAGGTAATTAATTTGAACTTTGTTTTATAGAAATGTATATAATGCTTTGTAGATGCTTATGTGTTTATTATATAAATTAATTTAAACTATGTAAAATGGAAAAATATTTTTTTCTAAACTAAAAATATATAACAGTTTTAATTACATTAGATGTGTGTATACAGTTCATTAGCTGTAAATCCTAAATAATTTCGTTATTCAACTCAGAGAAATGTGTAACAGATTTCATATACAATCATGTAACTAACTGAATGTTTTTACAAATTATTAACCTCCTTCTAAAATAAATATTTGAAGGACTTACATTAATTGAGAAGTTTCTGCTGTAATTGAGAAGTTTTTGCTGTAACATTGTCCTATCTTTTTATTTTTCTTAAACTTGTAACTTAGGAATTTATTTTTTCCTGGTTTTAATGAGAGGAAACAAATATATGTTTGAGTCTGCAATGACTTGTTTTATTCAATTAATTTATTGTATAACTCCATATGACTGAAAATTAAATTAATTCTTTGATTGCATATGTATAATGCATATCATTGTGTTATTTAAGATTTTATGGGAGCATTTATTAATTACATAAATATTATTTATTTTTAATATCATGAACAGGTAATATTAATATGACAAGCTGCTAGTTAAATGTTTAGTGATCTGTCCTTCTATTCAACAGTTCTTGAATTTGATTTTTACCTCTGGTAAGGGTAGTATCGGTTCGGTATCCAATCAAAATTGTAGGTTTCTGTTCAATCAGCTTTCTTATGAAAAAAAAATAAAATTGTCATGTAAAACTCTACTCGCACATTTTTATAATATATTTCACGTTAAATATATTATTAACCAAATATTTAAATTAAAATTGAGACAGAAATTTCTATTAATTTATTTAATGATTTTAAAGTTTTCATTTTGAAATTTTCAATAAAAGAATAGTTTTTAATTGATAGTTTTTGATTTCTGCAAAAAAATTAAATCAGAAACTAAGCACCCTCCCCCCCACACACACACACACACACACACACACACACACACACACACACACACCACACACGCACACACACACACGCACACACACACACACACACACACACACACACACACACACACACACACACACACACACACACACACACACACGCTAAAAGCCTAACAATACACATTGATATTGCAAATATTATTTCACTTTTATCATTTTTTATGCTGTTCATAATGGAAATAATATTTAATATCGAACAATTCACAGATTGTCAGGAAAAAGATGTTTATTTTTGTGTAGTGAATTTGATTCTCTCATTTTCTGAATGCTTCGTTTATCTTATTTTCAAGAATAAATCAGGAAGATTATTAATTGGAATTATTTTTTTAAATTTTTAAATGGCGGTGCGGAAAATCCTTGGACTATATCTACGATTATAAGGTTTGAAATACTCGCCTGTCACCAAACGCCGAGTTATTTTTAACCACGGCCATCTGACGAGATCAACACCTGCGTTGGCATAATCTTTTCTACTTATATTATTAGCAGTTTTGTGCTTTGATTTTGGTTGGCATTCACACAATTTCTTCAAGGATAACCTCATCCAATTATTTCAAAACTTTCCATTTAAATGTCTATTTTTATGTAACAGACATTATACTTCATATTGGCAGATATTTGTAACTTATAATATAAGATATAATTTTTAATGTTATAACAAATAAAATAAATGTAAGAGGTTTACGTGGACTTGTAGTAAGATAACTCTATTTGTTACGAAATATTTTATATTCAATCCAATTTATTTTATATTCAAAAAGGGAAGGCGATATGTATTTTCCGGAGTGGATGTTTATTAGTTTTTCTCTCTTGCAACTCTGAAATCATTTTAGTTGTAAAAAGTTTATAAAGAAACTCCATGCGTTGGAGGTTCGAATGCCTTACCATAGCATTCGGCTGTTAAGATGCCACTTCACCATGTCTGATTATCACTATAACAGAAAATATATTATAAACTTAAAAAATGCACATAAAATCTTAAAAACTTCATGTTTTGATGTTCATGGCAAAGAATCAAAAACTTCAATTTTAAATTATAATGCTCTTTTACATGCGATAAACGCTTTCGAAAATGTCACTGTCAAGCTGAGAGTACGTACTGATCATTTTATTAAATTGAGTTTATCATTTGAACAGGTATGGAAACAGGTTGAGAGAATAATTCATCAGTCTAATGAAACGTCAACTGTCCTGATTACTGCAAACATGAACGAGATTCCATAAGGGTTGATTCATGGAAGATTTTTAGGTTTCCTAGCTTGTGGCATGTGAATACAATGCTTCATCTGTTAAAATAACTCTCTGAAGGCAAAACCTGGTGAATCTTTGATTGTCAGTTTTGAAATGGCATCGATAATGTGATACATATAAATAGGGTATGCAAAAATATGATGTCAAAGACAATTTATTGATCTTTACTGACAAAATATAACTACAACTTCTTGAAAATTAATCATTTTGATCTAATCTTGGTATAATGGTTCCTCATTACCGGATATCTCGAATTCAGTACTGCTGTGTAGGTGTGGGAGATGGACGTTTCAGCTTTTTGTATGAGCGTTGCAAGCTTTGTGGTATTTTTTAGGTATTTTCTTTTGGAATTTGCAAATACGACTAAATAGCTATGAAAAGCATCCCGACAGGCAACACGTGGTTCATTTTTTTAACCTCTTACAATGAACTATAGATTATCCAATAAACAGTTTTAAAACACGAGCTTTATTTTGAGAAAACATGAAGAGGTTCATTGTATAATGCTCTTTTCTATCTAATATGTGATATTATTTTAGGTGCAGTATTTAATGGATCCTCGTTAATTTATCTATTATTATAAAATACTCTATTTTTTCCCGTTTTCTGTACCTTATTATTTTAGATTTGGATAGTAAAAATCATTTTTAAAAGCGAAATGAATTTAGTTCCTAATTAACTGCAAAAGAAAAAGAATATAAAATATTATGTGATACTCTTACCAATTTTCCCTTCTATTTGCAAAGAATATTTCTGTACCAAAATATCAAAATTGAAGCTTGAATATCAATAGATTTTACACATTTTTTCTTTGCTCTTTCATTTTATTGTCAAATGATTTTTTATTCATAATTTGTATGGTCTTTAATTAAACATTTCTTAACTACAAGTGAATTATTTATAATGTGAATTTTGTAGACTAGTTTAAAAATAATGCTACACTTGTTAGATTTATGGTAAAGCTCCATTCTATTATTCAAAAATTTTTCACTTTGTTCTTACAGTTATTTGCCATCTAATCAAAAATCGGGAATGAGCATAGTAGAAATAAAATTAATTACTGGTTATGTTCCAAATAAGGGAAGCCTTGATGAGGTAAGACATTTTTTTAACCACTTTAATTATTACATTTGCATTTTGCGATATAAGGCTAACAACAAATGGACAGTTTAAGTTATTTATTAATAATCTATGCTAATTGTTATATTTAATATAATATCTAATATTGTTTTATTTAGTATATATTCACGTGCAAGTCGTAGTCGATATCTGTTAAAAATATTAGTTAATGAATAAAAGCATCATTCTACTCCACTTTTAGTTAAATGCTGTGTTTTAAGATGGAATTAATAAAATATTCAAATATTTTTTTCCATTGACGGGCATTTGGGTGATGAACCCTATACCACAACAAGTCCAGAAGCTACTACTCATTTGTCGTTACCCAGCTTGGACACCTGTGAACCAAGTCACGGAGGCGAGTAGCGTTGCCCGCGCCATGCCACCACAAACCCATTTATAGGGTTGGCCACATTCATACATCATCACAGAAGAAAGGATAGAGAAACACTTAGAGAACAGAAAAAAAAGTTACATCCATGCATGAACCGGGATTCGAACCCGTGACCCACAGCTCAGGAGTCAGGAACGCTAACCACTCTGTCATCGGTCGGCAAATATTCAAATAGTGAAAGAATAATTATAAAAATAACTATTGCATTAAATAGACATATATTATGTAAATAATATAAAATCGGTACCCCAATCATAAAATGCTTCGTAATATTTTTACATTTTAAAGACATTCGCGTATTTGATTTCAAGTGTTTCAAATGATCATTTTCAGTGAGTAAAGAAATGCACTTCATTCGCCAATATTTCAGAAATATAAAAAAATTCTAAAGTCCCTTTTACGCAAGTCTCAAAAATAATTTAAGCTTACTGAAATATTTAGTTATCTTCGAAAAAATCCGTGGCACCTTTCAGCGACTGAGTTCATACTATTATGATCTTCTTTGGGGGAAAGAATAGGGATAAATTTTGTTCTCTCTTCTAGGGATTTTTAAAATACTTTGAAATGTACGACGGAGAAATTTCTCAAAATGTTTTTTTATGTCGCCAGTTTTCTTGGCGAAATTTGTTTAGAAAACTAGTGAACTTCGTACCAAATTCGGCAACTTTTTCACTGTTGCAATAATCTAAATACCGCTATATTTTATTGCACGAAGTCTTACGAGAAAGGAATATGCAGCAATATTTTTTTTGTTTTTCTTATTTAGTTAATTAAAACCTTTCTCATATGGCTTAATAATTATAATTTAATTTCAAGAAATATAAAATTCGCGTGTTATTCCTTTATATTTTCCAAAAAGTTCATAAGTTTTTGTCAATTTCATTGAAACTTATAAGTTTTATTTCATTTATGTAATATATCTTTTTGTGATTTTTTGTTCTTTTACCTTTGTTACTTAACTAATTGATTTTATAAACCAAGTTAAGTTGTGTGATCAAAATTATATTGAGAAATATTTAATCTAAGATAAAAATTACACTTCGAAAAAATGCTATAATTCGGAATAGACTGTTAATATATTAAACAGTAAAAACTTTATTCTAAGTATTAAATGATAAATTTTATTTATTTTTAATTGTGATTAAGAAACGAGAAAGAATATTTAATGTGTATATATATATATATATATATATATATATATATATATATATATATATATATATATATATATATATATATATATATATATATATATATATATATATATATATATATATATATATCATATATATATATATATATATATATATATATATATATTATATATATATATATATATTGCTAGAAAGTTTACTGTTTCTTTCTTATAATGTTTAACGATATTTTCTCTTTTTTTTCCAGTTACAATCTGATGACAGTAACAAAATATTGCGTGTTGATGTTCAAAACAACAAAGTTATACTGTACTTTTCTGAAGTAAGTCCATTTCTTACTGTATTTGAATTAAAATAATCTTACAGTTTTAATGGGAAGTTATAAATTATAATATAAAACATTTTGGAGTGAGAGAAGATATTTAAGACTGCTTGACCTGACGAGAGAATCGAACTTTATATTACTGATTTGAAGTTCTGAGTGCTAACTATTTAATTGTCAACTTAGCCATTTCCTAGTGAAATCTCTCTCTAGCTAACTTAAATTATTTTCTTAGAGTAAATTAAGCGTTAAATTCTATAATATCTGAACTGACATTATTATGAATAACGACTTATAAATAGCAATTTGTGGATAGAGGCAAATCAAATAGCGTATACGAATGCTGAACGTTTCTCAAACTTCACGGTGTTTTCTATTTTCGTATAACTATGCAAGTTTTTCCGGAATCTACTGTGCAAAGTGATATCTTAACTCCTAGAAATAGTAAGCTTGAAGTAGGAATCGAAAATTTTTACTATTGAATTGAAAACTAGAGCATATCAACTATTCAGCTGCTACCTCGACTTTTTTTAGATAAGTTACTGTATGAAGCATAAGTGCTTATGCAAACATTAAGAGATAATTAAATTTGTTAAACATAACAAACCAAAGCAAATATGATGAGGTTGAACACATCAAATGTTTTATTATTTTCTTTTCTCTCTCTCTGGATGGTTAAAATTGCTTAAATTGCATTCAAATATAGCATATATATTGATGATACATTTTTTTATCAATCATTAGTTATGAAAATATCTCTATTCTTCTTCAGATATTTTAATATATTGATAATTTTTCAATAGTATTTTCAGATCTTATCATTGTTTCAAACATAAATTAAATAATTACATCTCTTAAAAATTCCTTACGCTTTTTTCGATCGAGTTTATTATTACTTCGTGATGAATTACAATACCAAAATTATGAGTATAATTTTTAAGATTGAAATAATAATTTACTATGCATTTTTCGATCTTCATATTTCAATTATTTAAAGTTAATTTAGCATTGTCATTATATATTATTTATGTATCATTACATATTATATATACATTAAGAAATAATTATTTTACTATTTATCATATAAGAGCAGGGAAAAATACCTAAAAGCCATTATTCACAATATACAAGCATTTATTTTTTAACACATATTATAAAATGCGTCAAATTTAAGCACGGTTGTAAGTGAAGTATTTTTTCAACAAGATGTAGATAGCAAATGTATTTAAATCTTTTTTCATTGTACATCATTTTATTTTGAAGTAAATTACAAAATTATTTGAATTTTGTATTCAGTAAATATTCATTTTTTATGTATTATTTCTGAATTAGTTTTCTGACATTAAATTCATGTTCTAAAAATTATCTAAGAGACTGCTTTTAAACATAGGTAATTACCTGTATTTTAATTATTTAATTTTGTTTTCAGTTATCTAATGTACCGCAGAACTTTTCTTTCCGAATAGAACAAGTTGTTGAAGTGAAAAATCCGCAACCTGGCACAGCTATTGTTTATGATTATTATGCCAATGGTAAATTTCTGTATTATTTTAAATTTTAACTAAAAAACTGTGGTTCCTTAATTAATTAATAAACTTAAATTCATTTCATTAATTTATTTTTTGTTATAAAATTAATTAAAAAATTATAAAGTTATAAAAAAATTTATAAAATTATACTGAAAAGTATATTTGAATAATAAAGAAAACTGCTCTTCCAAGGGGCATATAATCTGGAAAACAATATTTATAATTAATGTAATGAAATTCCGAAATATGTATGAAACGTTTCTAATTAAAATATTCGTAGAAGTTTTAAAAGTCGACTTCTAAGAAAATGTGACAAAAACATTTTTAATTTTATAAATTTGCTTATTGTACTCCGAAAATATTAAAATTGCCAATGCTAAATTTCCTATTTTTTAAATTAACTAAAGTATTCTAACTATTCTTACAGAAGTATATAATTTGGGAAGTAATAGAAAGAACATCTACCTAATTTTAGAAGTAATTTAATTAATATATTAAAGTTCTACAACACACACACTTACATTGAAGTATCCTAAGGTTGTACCAACTTAATTTGTTGTGAAATAAGATAAAAAATTTAGATTCATTAATTGGATATTCGTATTCTTATAATATTCAATCATAAAATTAATGTATTCAAAAATTTTCATTTATAAATAATTAATAAAGTTGTTTAAGATGGTTATCTGCATTGCAAAATTTAAAATTTTTGATTAGTTAATAATTAAAATGAGGGAACATAAATTTTAGCAATTTTAAATGGAATGTATCAGATAGAATATTCAATAACCTAAAAACACATTCAAAACTTTTAAATGTATAATATTAATGAGAAATTATGAATAAAGATTCCAAAGATACCAAATGAATGAAATTTGATTTGTCAGAAATAGATGCTTATTATACAGGGACATTATTTTCATTTAGGGGTGGCAAAAATTAAAGTATATATAGAACAATACAAAAAAAATTAATTTTTATTCCCAGTTTTTTTATTATTTACTTTATCGATTGAGAGAACTTAGTAATTACTTAGTAAACATGTATAAATTAGTTGGGAGATGAAACGCAATTACTATTTTCAGAAAATTTATATTATAAATAAAAAAGTCTTTTTAACTTATATATATATAAGTAAAAAAGCCATGTAAATCAGCTCAGATATATAATATAAATGAAATATAAAATTTTCATTTATATTATATATCTGAGCTGATATATAATATAAATGAAAATAATTTTTTCATTTATATCAGATATATAATATAAATGAAAATAATATAATATAAATGAAATATAAAATTTTTGCATCAGAGATAAAGCTAAAAAATAAAGTAATAAAAGTAAACCACTATGTAAAACTCATGTTTATGTTTAATTTTTATTAAAAATATCAAGCTCAATCTATGTTTCCTTCCCTTTTTAAAATTGCTTAAGTAATGGAATTAAATCAAATTAATCTACAGAAAATCAATTTAAGTCAGCATAAAATCAAAATCTAACTCTAATTCTTATTCATTTCCATCTCATTTTTTATTATTAATATTACTTTGCTTTGCTATCTTTTTATTCTAACAGTTTTTTTTATATGTGAAATAGAAATTATGAAATTAAATACGAAATTACATGTTTCCAATATTAGATTTACAGAAATAAAATGTAATTTTTATGAATTATAAGTGTGATTTTTTCATCAGCATTCTTTAAAAATTCAGAACAAGTCTTTGTCTTCTTGTGAAAAATGTCCACTTGAATGAAGTCGCTCTCATCAAAACAGAATTTAATTAGAGATTATGAAACAAACAAAAGTCACCAAATTGAATTTTAACTTTGAGTGATCATAATGATTGTAAATTAATGTCCTTATTAGTTTCACATTTAAATAGTTTCCTTAATAATAATTACTGCATATATATTTTTGTGTAGAAAATCTCGGGTTCTGTAGAGTGATTCCAGCTAATATTCGAAGCTCTTGAAGATTGTTCCAGATAAAAAATAATGGCTTATTTTAGTATTTTATAAGAATAAGTTTGTCTATAAATTACTCTTAAGAGCACATTTTTAATTGAAATTACAGAGAATAATGAAAATGTTTTCAATTTGTAAGTGACAATTGAAAAAATAGATTTAAACTTTACAACTTTGCTTAGATTAATACTTATAATAATTTGAAATCATTACAAATTTTCAAAGTCATTTTCAGACTAATTAGTCAGATTTTTTCATCCATATTTCTTTGAGTAATACTTAAGTACCAAAATTATTCAAATTTGAATAAGACATATAGGATATTATTTATATAAAATATGAGTCATATTTATGCATAAAAAAGTAAGTGATTATATAAATTACAAAACACATGAAATATTTATTAATTGCTTATTCTTTTGCAGAAAATTCTGATTCAACAAGTTACACAATTCAAAGACTCAATTCTGAAGAGTGGTATTGGAAATGATATGTAAAACATCATTGGCAGAATTTGTTCTTCAGATTTATACAACCGTAATTACACAAATATGCAAAATATTTTATTGATGTAAAATACTGTGATTAATATATTCACAAATATTTATTATTAATAATCTAAAAATATTCATTTTTATAAATTATCCAATGAATTTGTATTATATGTAAACACACAAAGAAATTATTAACTATTAAACATCTTAAAACTTTTAATAATGTTAAATTTATATCTCAGAACACATTTTATACATTAATTTACTTGTTTACATTATAACACATTTATAATTTACGTAAGTATAAAACACTTTTTATGCAAAACTTAAGAAATGAAAATTATTAAACATCATAATTAACGAACAAAAGTATTAACTACCAAAATTTTATATATTTTATTAATTAATAACTGTTAGATTAATATTATATTGAGCAGTTTTACTGTCAAAAGGAAATTGCTTCCTTATATGGAATATACATTGTTAAAATAAATATTATTAACTTATAAAATAAATATTGATTTTTTCTTTGAATATATTTTTATTCATTATAATATCTTTCCTCTGTTCCAAACATTTACTAAATTTAATGAAACAAACAGAATAATAGTTGTTATTATGCTTGTATAACGACGAATAAATTTTACCTGACTGAAAAAATTAGATCTAAAAATATATTTAAAAATATACTGTAATAAATATTAAGCATAATTAAGACTATTTTATGTTTGTGAATTTTGAAAAATACTGCTTTAACCTAAATAATACTTTTGATTTATTATGAATAGTTTTGCATATAATTTCATTAGATATAAATAATTTTATATATTTTACAAACTTTCAATGATAACATTATTTTACATTTGTAATTTTATAACAATAACTTTATTGTAAATGACATTTATTGCTTTCATTAATTTCATTTGAAAATTCCAATATATTTTGAAATTTTAAATGTAGAATTTGTTATTGTAAGACATATTATTATGTATATACATAATTTAGAAACAGATTAAATACACAATTTTATTTCAAAGAATAATGCATAAAATTTTTTAAAGCTAAGCTATTAAAATTCATAATTTTAGGAAAAAAGGATATCAGCACAGCCCGCTATATATATTTAAAATTACCACACCAACACATATTGAATTTATTTCTTAAAACATGTTATTTATATCGTAGCAGTCGACATACTGAAATAATTTAGAAAGGTTTCCTAGAGCAAACGTTTAAGATTGTAACACACTAACATACTATGTATATAGATATAGAATAGACAAGTAAAGGACAAGATAATAATGATGAAGGAAAGCAACAAATTTTTTAGCAAGCAGTTTATGATTACTGCTAAAAATAACGATAACTAATTACTGTAAGAAACGTACAGTGGCTCTGCATGGATTGGCATACATTAGCAAAAACTTAAATCATATCACGTCGTTTCCATCAATCCCAGACAATCGAATGAGAAAGACATTAAATATTCGTCATTGTATCCAGAAAGTTCACTATTCTATTAGAATGACCCTAATGCAATGAAAGTTCAAGACAACTTAACCCAAGAAATTGAAACATGCTAAATCTGGGTAGAGCATTGATCAAAAAACAAGTACACAAGATCACATCCAATGGTGCCGTAACCCATAAAATATCATACCTGAATTTACGGCTGAAAAGAGCAGGAACTTCATATATTAGAACTACATTCGTGTGCGTATTAGAAATTAATGTAAGATGTCTTTACGAAGAATATTTTGCAAATTGAAAAACAAAACAAAATCGTACATTCTAATAGGAATTTGCTCACAAATCCTGCCCAAATATTAATGGAAAGCCTTTCTTGGTGATCACGTATTTTTCTGCAATGTTAGTTATCATGCGTTCGAAGGTAAGAATTGTAAGTAGTAAACACATATGACACGTAGAAAAAGAAGCACATCCAGTGAATAAAACATCTACAGTAAAAATAGGATCTGTTGGAAGTTGCTGTAAGTATCACAGTGAGGAGAGTTGACACGCTCATTTGAAGTTAATAATTGTAGACTCTGTAAATGATAAGTTAATTTTATATCTTAAAGTCTTGAAAACATTAGCATGGATCATTCCCAACGACAATTGTCCACTCACGAACAGCTCCTAATAAAAAGGCTTTAACACCTAGTAGTGTATAGCCAAATTGGCTGAAGGATTTTGTAAGACATGTTTCCATTCATCCCATAAATCCAGGAGTGCTTCTCAATGATAGTGAACCCCTACTCGTGTGTCGCAAGGGAAGAGACTAATGAACATCGCCCGAGTACCCTAGCCGACGGATGTGCATGCAGAAAGCAGAAGCGCAGCATGTATCTCCCGTTGTCCAACAACCGCTGAGATCATACTCAGGATTTTTGGTTCTTAAGAATACTATCCTATCACTTGATACAGAAAACCAAATGAAAAGACTTTCGCTTTTAAGCATACACACATATATCCTTGTGCAGTTAATCTGCAATTAACTACGAGAAACCACCAGATGTTCTATAGCATATGAACAAAAAGTATATCACTTGGATCTTGGTACTTTTAACGAAATTTTCTCTTTTTGCTATCCAGCGGTCTCTGCACAGATAGCAAGTTGCGAGTACATCTGTTATTGATATATCTGCCGCTTTAGATACCCATTCCCACTTGCACATCCGTAAATCAATGCATATCCGTACATTCATCATTAGAATAATCAGGCAATTTTTTCCCACTCACGTCATAACATTTAATAAACAAAACATTTTAATGATTAAACATTCCCTGCTGAGTAATTATAACTAGTTTATAATATGAACAATAAATTAACATAGGCAGAGGCTTTCTTTTCAATTACAAGGATTCGAACATTGTACTATCGAGTTCTAACTTTATGATGATGTCAAATAAAAGCTTATTTCAATTTATTTTTGTTTTTTTACTCAACATTACACTCTTAATTATTTTTTCTTCAATTTTTACTGAGCGAAATTTGTTCGCAATGACATATTTTGAAATACTTTTCTCTTCTTGAGGTCTACAGTCACCCATTTGAGTTTATCCTTGCTTTTAGGGAACACTTGCATAATAAAAAGACTAATAATTTTAAGAAAAACAAATTTATTTTTAAATGAAGAACGGAGCAACTATCACTCAGCTACTAACTCGATTTTCTACAACATACATCATCGCATTATCAAATAACATTGCATTTGTGAACTTAAAATCATTTATAAATGGTGTTGGGGTCAACAAAAAACTTTATATCATCCTTGCCGACTGAAATTTAAGCATGCTTTCTTTTGTCTTTATTTTTCCTTATGATCTGTAGTCGACCTGTGAATGCTTGAACCTATTTGAAATAGCTTGTCAAACATTGGTTTTGGTGATTACATAATGACGATAACAATTCATTTTCAACAAGTTTTCCATCTTTTCCAACATTTGCGGAATGTTGTTAACATGTTTTCGTGCAAAATAGACGACAATAATTTATTAATTTCGATTCAAGCTATTTGAAGACAAAAATTTTTCACCCATAATGGATATCATGTGTCTGAAGCCATTCCTTTCATAATTAAGCGGCTTGTGTCAACACGCGAGTATGATTTCAATATATTCGAAATCACTTGGAGAACCACGGTTTTGGAGTCAATGAATCGTATCAATTGATATTTTTCAATAAAACGCATCCAAGCAATTTTGAAACAAAGGAGATAAAACCACCAAATCATCATCTAAATTAAATGGCATTTGGCCGAAACCAATGGATTAGGTTAAACGCCTCGTGCCAATGCTCAAACGACTTAGAGATCTTAATCATGATTATCATTTGATGAATGGTAGATGCTTTCACAAACCACGTCAGTGTTTCTTATTTGTGTTTAGCAAAGACCCTATAATCGCAAAGTGAAAATTCTTGATATATAGAAAGTGTAACAGCTAACCTATTGTAAAATGTTTTTCAAACATGGCGTGATATGAGAAGAAGTGATGATAAATACTCTGTAGATGATTCGGAAGATTTGATGGATTTCTAGTGACCAAAAAATGACACTAAGATTAGAAAATTTATGAACTTGGCTGTCGTTCATTAAAATAGAAATAGTTTAAAAACTCAATGTAAAAAATATTAAATTCAGCAAATTTCAACCGCAATATCATTATGGCTTTCAAAATCTGAATTCTTGTCCTTAATAACAATGAAAAGTGTCCACAATGTTGAAAATTATTATAAACAAAATGATTTAGACATTAAACTGTACCTAAGCGAAATAAACAAGTACTTTATGGTTAATTATTATAACAGAAGATTGATTAAAATAGTCTCCATTATTCCTTGTTTAACAAAAAAAGTGTGCAATTTTAAAATGAAAAAAGGTAATTTTGTATTAAGGCCATCTTTAATTTCTTATAAAATTTGTTACGCATTATTAAGTTTAAGGATTTGCAATATGCACACGCAGTAAGTAGATATTCACAAATTATTCACCAATATTTCAAAATTAACTGGAGAAGTTCGAAAACATTATTATAGATATCTGAAAAGTAGAAAAAATTCAACAATCAGGATCACTATAAATATTCAGATGGCAAGAGAAAGCACAACTATTTAGCAAAGCTTGTATCATCTCTATAAAAATATCATATTAATTCGCTATCTAATACTATCATATCTATTTGTCAAGGTATTTGTACATTTTGCTACAAGATTTCAGAAAACCTGTAACAGGAAAAGATATCCAAAATTAAAAGTAATCTCATTTAATTATATTACGATAAAGTAGCTGTCGGTTTCTCATACTAATTTTTCAATGCAAGGTCAATATTGTATCAAAATATAGAACACATAAATAGAATGGCTATAAAAGCTCGAGAGCAGTGCTTCCGGTTTGCGACACCTAACGGCAACCGAATCCTCAATAATTACTATATCCCCATAGTGAAAACTCTGCAGGCTTCTGAACACATTAAATATCTGGCATTTAGTATGCACTATTTAAAGTGCATCATGAATATTCAACCGATTGTATGTTTGAATGGAAGCAGTTGTTTAAAATTATTATGAAACTGTAGATCCTGATCCAGATTGTTCACGAATATAAATAGTAGTTACAGGATTACAAATAATTAAATCGTTATCTTTTTTACATAGAAACATTTTGGGAGAATTTTCTAAAAAATAATTAAATGAGGGGAAAATATTATGGAAAGTATAAAAATTTAATCGAAATTCAATTTCAAAGAGATTCATTGAAAAATTAACTTCTATGCATCAGATTGTAATCTCAGCAATATTTACTTTGCATAAAAATTTTTAATATTTGAGGATATTTTTGACGGGTATACCAAATTTCATGTATTATTTAAACACAATTTTTCTATATAAACAGCTTGTAAATATGTATATAAAAGTTTACACTCTTTATATATATTTTGCATTCTCATAAAATGTATCATAATATTTATTGTGACATAAATATGACATGATCACATTTGAAATAATTTCCTTTATACTAAATATTCGTTTCTAAGAATATGCTTAGAGCTGCAGCAAATAATTTTCTTTTTTAAAATGTTTGAAAATCGTGCAATATAAAATTTATTATAAGATTTCAATCTCATCTGTTTTGAATTTCTGAATCATCTGCGACTGGCTTCATACTATATCAGTTTTTCACAAAACTAATATAATTTCCTTTTAAAAATAATAGATTCTTTATTTTTGCATCTTAACAAACATCATTAAATCTTACAAAAATTGATAATACAGTTTCATTTTTGTCAAACTCTTTGAAGAGAAGAATTCAAAAGTAATAATATTATTTATTAAAATTAAAACTAATAAAATAATTATCTCAAATAAGTAGCTCCATTTCTTACATATACAACAATGACCTTTAAGCAAAATTATACAAAGAAAAAATAAAGTAAAATGGGATCTTAACAATAAAGAAAATCTTAACTATCTTGAAGAGCACATTTACATGCGCTTAAGATTTTTTTACTTATCTTAAAAGTTTTAAACCATGAAATTCAAGTGTAAATTGTTTTAAGATTATTTTGAATATTTTTCATATTACATTTACCATTAATACTTTTATTTATTTTTTTGGTCTTTGCTCACTAGTAGTGGTATTCTCAAAGCTGAAGGGCAACTTGGCAAAAAAAAAATCATATAAATATCATGAAATATCCAGGGATATCCAAGAATCTACCATAAAAACACATTTTAATCTGGTGTCCTTATTTAATCTGTTTGATTCATGTATGATTTTTCCTGATACAAGAAAAATTTAAGAATTATTTTACCATTTTGTGTTATTAAAACCAGAGATGTTGCCCCCCATTACGCACTGGTATTTTTGTATTTTGTCTGACTGATCACAAATCACAAAAAATAACTTATGAAATGATTAATATTGTGAGAGGTTAGCTTATTTTATTTGATTGTCTGTTTTCACGTGGTGTTTATATTTTAATAAACAGTAATTAAATAAAATTTTCGGCATTTTTTAAAAGTTTTTTGTCGAAAATTCTAACAAATTTTTAAGTATTTTAAAAATTACCACTTAAGATGATTTAATGAGAATACTTTCTACTGTTGTGACACAATTAGGTATACAATATTCATTTAAACAAATTAATCTCTTAACTTAAATTGAAATAGAAACAAATAATTAGCAAATAAAATCCCGAAAAATTAAAATTACCATTGTATTGTTATAATATGAACAGAAAAGTTAATCTAAGCAGAATTCCTTTTTAAGACTAAAAAATATTTTAAAATAGATAATTTAAGAAAATTGTAATTTTCAGTCAATGAAATGTTTTATATTTTATGAAGATAAAATGTTTTTATAGTTAAAATAAAGATTTCGATAAAAAAGGCAAAGTTACATCGTTATACATAAAATGTTTCATTCACCAATTTTATAATAATTATCACTTTAAATAATTTATAAGTATGAGTAAATTCGAATTTATTTTCAGTAACCATTAAGAACCCTTTAAAAATTTAAAAAGTGAAAATTCCACTAATAGAGGAAACAATTACGAAACATTTATAGTACAGAAAAGTTTAACTTTTAAAATAAATCCCAAATAACTTTCAATCAAATTACACCTTTAATTATTCAATTGATAAAAATTTTTTGAAAGTTTCTAATTAATTTAAAATCAATTTTTCAAATCATTCAATGATTATAATAATCGTCATTTATGAAATTAAATAATTTTAAAAGTTATATTAATCTAACTTTTACTCAAATTACACTTTTAATTATTCAAAGGACAATAGAAATGATTTCAAAAGCTTTGATAAACAGTGATTTTTACGTTAGCAACAGTTTTTTGACGAATTGGTATTGCATGCAATAATAGGAATTAAACTGTTTTATGTTTATATTAGTCAATACTCGATATAAATTTCTCGATAAACTTATTCTTTTTATTTTTCCCACAATCACCATTTTTGATAATTTTTTTGTTATGATAAAAATGTTTGCAGCATTTGCATTAATTTGATCAACGTTGATAAAGACAATGCAAGTGACTTAATTACTGCAAGTATTCCTATTATCAATTTTCGCAATCCTTTTATAGTCATATGTGCAATATGGAACGTTTTTCTTATCGGGATTAATGTCTATCCATATTTTGAAGTTTTCAGAATCCTCATGGGAAAATTTCAAGCAATAAAACATAAATAAAATATTTTAAAAAAGTGTTGCTACAAAGTTACGTTGTTATGCAATAAATTTTTCTTTAATGGCGGGCACTGAATAACTAACTTTTCGCCACAACATGGCCGTAAACTGCTACTCATTTATCATTACCCGAGGGGCACCTGTGAACCAAATTACGTAGATGAGCAGTTTTTATCATCGTCTCAGCATAAAAAGGCCAAGGAAACACACACACACAGAAAGGAACATACATAGCCGAATCCGAATTCGAACCCCGAGTAGTGAGAAAAGGAGAGTTCACTTGCATGCGCAGCAGGCTCTTATCAGCAGTAGCGGAGACATCAAAGGTTTGTAGTGTTATACGAGAGTTTAGAATGACGTCATATGTTTGTGATCTCATACGAGGGTGTTATCACTAAGCAGAGAGTGTGACGTCATTGAATCGTGCTGTCATCCATTGAGAAATTTTGAAACTTTTTATATTAATGATGAGAGTAACGTCATTCGTAATACTTAAATCGTGCTGCCATCTATTGAAGAATTTTCAAACCTTAGCTTTTGTACTAATGCTGCCCTCTAAGGAAATAATTTTGAACTGTATATTTTAATTTTAAAAAATGAATATTTCCAGCCGTGGGAACAGAACCTCAGGAGTAGTAGTCCGATATCTCATCCACAGAGCTACTCGGACTTCGTTAAGGAAATGGTTTTTATTATTTATTATCAGAGGGGATGATTAGGACTTAGAAAATTTTTTGTAGAGATTTTAAATAGAATTTTTATGATTAAGGATTATAATGTATTTTAAAGTGTATAATAATATGAATTTATTTTTAGAGTAATAGAATTCAATTTCAAAGAGAATATATTTTTCAGAACCTGAAATATATACCTGAAACATTTTCATAAGTGAAGCACATATACTAAGAATAAGTGCATTCATTAAATGTAAAATTAAAAAATCTAAATGGATTACTGAATGATTTAAGCAAAGAATATTTTGTATACGATTATGATAATACAATGAAGTTACGTTATATGTGATTTAAAAAATAACATCTTTTAAAGAGACAAACGTGTTATAAAAATATTTTATAAAATTCATTAAGTAGATTATGTTATTGACTTAGTGAATAAGTTAATCCATCAGAGATCTCTTCCATTACTAAACAACTTACTTCTAAAACCTGGGTTGACCCTCCTGCTCATCCTTGGTACTTCCAAAGACATCCTGGAGCCGCCACAACATTTAAGGGCTCCAGAGTACATCAGACGACACTGTCTCGACTTTCTACTGGCCACTTAAAGTGTATGATCTTTGAGGATGGTGAAAGAAAATACCCAACATGCCCCAAGTGCGACAATGAACCGTTTTGCCCGCAACACATCTTGAAGTGCTTGGGGTTTTCTCGTGAGGAGGCTGTGAAAAGTCCACATCTGCTTTTGGACTTTTTGGCTGTCTTTGATCTCATGGATCTGGTCTAGTTCCGCTAGGTCTAATTCTGGTCTAGTTCCACTAGACCAGATGGAGATTAGTCCCACCACCACCCACCCACCATAAGTTTATAAATTTTGAATATTATAAGTAGAATGTAACATCGCAAAAATGTATCTTTTTCATGTTTTGTGAATATAAATATTACTTAGTTATTAGTTAAAGATTTAATTTTCTGGTTAAAATAGTAAAATTCAATTAACTTTTATTCACAAGATGGCAAATCAGTTTTTAAAGTTTAAAACGAACTTTTTCACAAATCTCTTAGTTCAAAAACTATGAAAACATATTTTTGACTGAAAATAGGACTACTTAAAACATTTCTACATTCATTAAATTTATTACAAATTATATATTTATTAAGGACTTCGAAAAAACTATAGATATGAATTTTCTTCAATTTCCAAATCAATCATTTAGTCAAATTTAAAATCATTAAAAAATATCGATAATTTTATTTTAAAAATGACAAGTTTTAAACTTACAGAATCTAAAAGTCCTTATCTTTAATATTATCCCTCTGATAATAAATCTTAGAAATCACTATTAAGCGATGGCTATTTTAATATTTTAACGTATGGTTGCTCAATCAGAAAGTGTTTAGATATTGTATATTAAAAGTTAGTGTTATTATAAAAGATATAATTTTACCCTTCAAAAGCATTAGAGAAGTTTTCTTTTAAATAATACTAAAATAAATCTCGGTATAAAAAACAGTAAATCATTGAAGAAAAGCATAAAACAATCATTTATAATTTTCAAATTGTATTAAATTTTCGTGTTTGATTTTATTAAATCACGGAAAACCAAAACGTAAAATAAGGACATTTTAACTATTTGATGTTTGGATAACAGTTTCAAGTAACTACTTTAATATTGTAATGTTATTCAATTATTAAGTATTTAGATATTGTATATTAATAATAAAATTATATAGTTATAAAGAAATATCATAACTTTATACCTAAAAGTATTATACTCCTTAAAATGTTATTAGAAATAAATGTCACATTGTGACTATCGAACAAAAGCATAAAATGATTATTTATAACATATCATCTAAAATGTTTGCATTATGTTCAAATTTTATGTTTTCTTTTATTAGATTAATGAATTCTTATTTTAAATTAAATGCATTTAAACTATCTCATACTAGGTGTTAAAATATTTAGCTAAAATATTAGAATACACATTATAATTTATTTAATATTTAAAACATATATTTTTCTACACATAGGTCTATAAATTTTAATAAAATACATTAGTTTTGCAATAATTGAATCTTAAGCATTAAACTAAATGGTTAGTCGATTTAAATATTCTATTAAAAACTGTATGATTATTTATTTTGACTAAACTTTTCGGTGCAATGCTTAAAATAATATGGGTACATGATCTTGTTGATAAAAATTCTTGAAAAATTAAAATTTGTTCTCACTCTAAACATTTTTTATATAATAAGTTAAAATTAATACAATTAACATTTGTTTAAATTTTATTAATATTTAAAAAAATAAATTCTGTCAGTTGTATTCAAAAAAATAATTGATCTTAATACCGTAAAAATGTATTCCTTAAACATAAAAATTCAATTTAAAATCACTACAAAAAATTCAAAGTCCTAATCATCCCCTCTGATAATAAATCATAAAAACCATTTCTTCTACGAAGTCCGAGTAGCTCAGTGGATGAGATATCGGACTTCTACTCCTGAGGTTTCATTCAATTGTTCATTTTTTAAAATAAAAATATGCATCCGTTAATTGAAATTTATATACATTAATCAAACATTCATTTATCTGTATGTATCCATATTAATATCTATTAATTGAATTTTTCCCGACATAATATTTGTACTTCACACCAATGTTGTATTTAATAATTTTAATTTAGCTTTCTATTATGCATTTGAGTAAATTTAAAAACATTCTAATTATCTAATTAAATTAATCTCTTTTAATTAATTTCTTTTTTTATTGAACTATTTCTTATTAAACCTGCTTATTTATATGAAATAGTTCAATGAAAGCAAAAAAAATATGTGTGTGCTTTGAAATATCGATTAAATAAATCAATTGTTATATAATTTGCTTAAATGTAAAATTTAGTTTTTTTCCCTAAATTTTCCTAGAATAAATATTGATTAACGATTTTATTTAAATTTCAAATAAATTATCATGGTTAATGAGCTTTCAAATTAATTTATTGAAATACTTTAGAGAAGACCATCATCAAATTTTACTTCCTACTGAAATCAATTTTAAATTCTCCATACAATTTTAGTTTTTTTGATTAAATATATTTTTAGAAACACAGAATTACTTACATATATAAGAAACAAAATACGGAAAAATGTCTACATAAATAACATTAAAATGTCATGGAAAAGTGAATAACGCTCATATCAAATATAAAACAGGACAATTTTTATTACCTAATCAAAACTATAAAATAAAACTATTAGTAATCATTTGACACTATATGAAGTCACAGCTTGGGCAGCTGCTAATTTATTCCCATTTCAATTGCATATATATTCGGGTCTCAGCATTCACCACAGTAAACGGGATCTAATCCCCTTCCACAAATGATAAAGAAACTGCTTCATATTCTTAAGAGGTGAGTTAAAATTTCTATACTTTTTAACAATTTTACAAATTAAAAACATAATTAAAGCAAAGATTTTGAGTTTAATAGAAAGAAAAAATCTTATTGCGTTAGGTTTGAATGTTATTAATACAAAAAATTATATTGATTACAAAATAGTAATTTATGAATAAAAATGGTAAACATAATATTTTAAAACATATTTTGTATCATTTCATCTAAATATAAAAGAGAATATTTTAAATAATTTTCGCTATTTTTATAGACATTGAAGTTAATATATTTAATTTTTAGGTTTTTATGAATATTTGATATTTTTAACTAATTTCTTCTATGTGGAAAATAGGACATGCAAAGTTAGTTTTATATTGAAGTAGCATGAGAAACGCTTAAAAAATAAATGATTTTTATTCTTTTTAATTTTCTTTTTTCCCTTCACTTGTGCAATAAATAAATCATAATACAAGCACTTTTCGACAAAATAGTTAAAAGTTTTATGTTAGTAGAGTTCTGCCATAACAGAAATCAAAGTTTTTCATTGTAAACATTTTTAAACATATCGGAAACTTCAAATTAAGAAATTGCAAAAACCATGAAATATAAAAATAAAACCATAATGTTTCGAGGGAAATAAGAGTTCTAACTGGTTTTTTTTAAACTTCTCACAAAGAGCCCTCATATAGAATATTTATTTTAACTCGCGTATACATATACTGGTGTGCAACAGAAAAGAGAGTAGATGAGCTTAAGTGAAATTTATATAAGACACGATTTTGTTTTCAACAAGAAATGCAGAGCCAACTGCTACGACGACTTCATAAACCTTCTGTTAAGCAGCTCGCAAATTCGATTCTAGCTTCTAACTTGAATGTATTCAGAAGTTCGTATCCAAACTGTAAATGTCTGCTATAACGAAATTTTATCAAAGATTTTCATTTTAAGTATTTTTTAAACTTATCCAAAGCTATAAATTAAGAAATAGTGAAAATCAAGTAATTTAAAAGTATGACATTATTTTCTGAGGTAAATAAAATTCCGATTTTTTTTGTTTTTTAACTTCTAAGAAAGAATTTTCACAAAATATTTATTTAAGCTCATATACATATGCTTGTATGCAACAGTACAGAGGTTTTACTAGTTTAAGTGAAATTTATATAAGATATGATTTTGCATTAACAGGAATTGCAGAACTGTCTGTCATGGTGATTTCTTAAGCCATCTGATAAGAGTTCGCAAGGCTGATTCTCAATGTTTATAGAAGTTCGGAATCTAAACTGTAAATTCATGCTCAGTTGGAAAATATTCTAACTATTAAACCACTGCATCGAAAGATATAAAAGAAACTATGAAAGGAGGTCTTAAGCTCTTCAAGTACAAATATATCCAGTCATAACTCAATCAGAATTAAACTCTTGAAGTAATTATGCGAATTAGGCACCATTTAAATGGTGTCTAATTTTCGAATATGGTGGTATCAATACTTTAAGAATCCAATTTTGATGATTAAAGTCAAATTTTCATATGTTGTGATATTTGAGGCGAGATTGATTAGAGGTGAAAATATGTCTTTTTTACAAGACCAATAAGGATTGTTTCATTCCATGTAATCTCTCATTTATTGAGAAGCTCTTAGGTAGCACTTTCTAATAATATGACACGTAATTGCTTTCGGAATGTACGTGCTTACTTCCGAAAAATTGGTATATTTACATGTCTGGCTAGGTCTTCACATTTTGTCCTAATTGATTACTTAAGATACAAAATCAGATTTATTTAGTTTCCGAACTAAGTAGAAAAGATAACATGATTAAATGGTCTAAAGGCATATTTCATTAATTCTTCAGATTTTGAGAAGACACTATATTCCAAAACTATCGACTGAACTTGAATTTCCTTCAAAATTTTCATTTCGATGGTTATCACTTAAGCTGTAAATTTAAGGCATTTATTTTGGTACATATCTACCTCCCCACACACATGCATATGAATAAATAATATTGAAAGTAGATATTAAAAAAACTAATATACAATATAATCTGTATAAATGTAACAAATTATGAATTTTGAATACAAATTTAAAATTACCGCAAGATTTAATACAATGTAATCCCCTAACTCATAACCTAAAAGTTGCAGTTAAAAGGCTCCTAAATTGAAATAAAAAGTTCTTGAAAATCAAGAGAGTATTACTTTCTGGAGAAAATTTTCTTGAGTAATGAATTGTGCGGCCAAATAAAGGGTTAAGATTATCGGGAATAAGATGGAAAATTTTCACGCGTTTTTCACAGCATATTTACATGCTAAAAACTTTACAAAGAACGCAGCATAACGATGTAGATAAGCCCCAATCTACACCAAATAGCCCACGACTAAGAACAGAAAGGCAACGTCTACTATTCATTCAAACACATTTAATAATTTTAATGCTTTAAATATTCATTTATTAAATAATGAGTTAAAAGAAAAATTTTCTGAAAAATGTTTTTTATGTTTGAACAGTCATTGGTGCATTGAATTCGAATTAATATACACTTTAATATAAATAAATATTACGCTTTGAAAGAGTTTGTATGCATAAAAGGTTTTATTATAGCAACAATTATAAATTTATGCATTTTCAATTTTACGTTACATCAAATCAAAACTTTAATTAAAATAAAAGCCGCAAATATTTTATTGCAAAAGATAAACTACGTAGCTAATGATAAGTTTTTATGGTGTAAGTAACTTTAACTTATTATGCAAGTGTTTAACATAAAATAAATGTTTTCAGAAAAGTTGTATGGTATAATTATTACTAAATGTTTATAAAATATAAAACAGGTGCCTTACAGTAGGAACAAAATGAGATTCCTTATACTTTTAGCAGTATGCTACTCATCCTTCATGATTGGCAAAGCCCAAGACTCGTCAAATGTGTAAGTATGAATTTTATTTGCTTTTTTAAAATATAAATAAATACCTTTTTAAACAAAAAGAAGTGTAACTTCATCATATTGATTAATATATTATTTTTTCAATTAAAGATTTAAAAAATATATATACAAACCAGCAAATATAATATCAGGATTTACTTATACATGTTTTGTACCTATTAGGGTAAATAATCCTGCACATCTTGCAGTGATATTAATAATCATCTGCATTCTTTTCCACTTTCTGCTTTCAAACTTTTAATATATGAAGTCCTTTAAATTGCAGTGGCTACATTTTCACGAGTCCAAGAGTTTTACTTACGGGAAGATCAAATGAGCTTCATTTTCAAAAATTTGGAAACAATGACGCAATGAGTTTAAATGTCCAAGTTCTATACAAGGAATCATACGATAGTGAAAATGAAACTTTGGCCGGAGAAGAAACTTTTGAAATACCAGCTGGTAAATGTACATTTTTATATTAATATGTAATCCTCTTTCAAGTCAGTAAAAATATATCTAAAGTAACTTCTGGGTATTTTCTGTTTCAGGTACAAACCAAACCGCTTTACACTTGTCTTTGAAAGAGATGGATAATAAAAGTGGACGAATAAAAATTAATGGAACTTTGGGGAATACAATAATTTCTGGAAGTGATTCTGTCATATTATCTCCACCAAAAACCTCGTTAATGATAATTCAAACAGATAAGCCTATGTACCAGCCTGGACAAACAGGTAAAAAATTAATTTTTAATTTAACTTATATAGTTTTAACGTTTTTTGATAATTAAATTAAAATTTATCAATAAATATAAAGAATATAAAATTAAATTTTTCTACATTCAATCTATTTTATTATGTGTTTAGAAGTTATTATATCCTTATAAGAATTTATAATAAACTTATCTGCTTATTATGTGTTTATAAGTTGTTTATGCTAAACAATAAAATTATTTACTGCTTATTCATAAAAATTTGAAATTATTATATTATTGATATTTATAATTCTCTTACAATTTCAAAAAGTGAATTTATAGCAATTAACATTACTATTAAAATTTTGATGCAAATAAAATACTTATAACATCAAAAATTCAAAATATTTTTATTCACTAAAAGATATTTAAAATAAATATTATACATTTTTAGAAGATTTAAGCACGTTTTTAGTTTTCGGGTGTTCCATACTATTCTTAGCTGAATTTAACAACAAAATTTACAAGTATTAAATATAACAATATAAATATTAAATACATTTTAATTTCCAGTAGTGTGTCATACTCATTTTATGAATTAATACAACTCAAAATATATAAACAATTGAACTTTCGAAAACATTTTTGGTTTCCATTTCACTTAAAAATATTGACAGTGTACTTTCTTATTATTATTAAGATAATGATCAAAAATATAAATAAAAATAGAAACATTTGACTTTAAATGGAGAATAATTTGTTGTTTATGTTGTCAAGGAATCATCTGAACTATTCATGACTTGTCGTTTAATTTATAAGCTCATGAGTTCAATACTTAATTCAGGTTTAAAAGCTTAAAATCGTTCGGAATCCTCTTAAAACTGAAAGTTTGCGTGCTGTTGTAAAGAAGTAATGGCAGAGAGAGAGAGAGACAGACAAAACTGTCTTTTTTTAAGTATTCTATTGTTATTTGAAAAATAATTCCTGCATAGTGTATGCTCAAATAATAATTATTTTAAAGTAAAAATGTGGTACAAATAAACTTTTTTAATATTTCAGAAGTTCTTAAGAATATGCTTAATAAATTTCTGAAACATTAAAGTGAAAATTGGTTTAATCACTTGCAATTTAGTTTCAGAATTAGAAAAGAGAATTCGTAGTTTTTCACAACACTTTCAGATTTTGTTTCACTGATATATATATATATATATATATATATATATATATATATATATATATATATATATATATATATATATATATATATATATATATATATATATATATATATATATATATATATATATATATATATATATATATATATATATATATATATATATATTATATATATATATATATATGTATATATATATATATATATATATATATATATATATATATATATATATATATATATATATATATATATATATATATATATATATATATATATATATAATAAATAGTTAATAAATAAAATATATTTATTTTGAAGAGAAGCAATGTCTTTGGGTAGAACTGATTACAATAAGCTAATTATAGGTAACTGTCTTAAATATAAATTCAAAAAACAAATAAGATTGTTAAGAATAACATATTCTGAGGCTGCAGGGACCTCAACTGGAACAGCAGAACTCATGTATTTGGTGAATACGTTGACTTCACAAACTTCTATTGACATGGAACAATATGACTTTAGTAATGTTTCCTAATCAGGTAATCTGAATTTTTGGCAAATCTACATCCCTCTTTGAGATATCTCATAATTTTTAGTTTTGTCTTGATTGATACAACATACGACCTAATCTACGTACATATGACTTAGCTGCCTGAGAGCAGTCTAATCTAAGCTAATATAGTCCAAGCGAAAAGAGCAAATTTAGCACGTGAATATCGAAAAAGAATTGAAATTTACTAACACTATCACAAAGCTCAAAATTAATTATATTATTTAATGATTTTATCATGTTTGTGTCACTTACGTCAGTCAGCCACGTGGAGCATTAAGGGTTTAAATGAAACTAATGAAAAATTGAAGAAAGTAATTTTTGTGCTATAGTTCTAGGAAAAATTATCTAATAAAAATAATAATGAAATAAAATTCATCAATAAAGTGATTCAGAGGATTTGTTGGGAAACAAAGATAATTAACGTTGGCTTCAATCTCAAAATTTATCATGCACACATTAGGTAGAGATACAGTACGGTAAAGATATCTCTACTTATGAAAATAAATGTTACTGCAGTTCCTCTCTAAGAAAATGTACTACAAAACAACTTGAAACGATATAGTATGATCGTTAACTTTGGATAGAATGTACTTGTTTGCTGCTACAGCTTTTGTGACGATTTGGAAAAGATTTCCAGCTGCTGCTTTTTGCATGAGCCTCGATCGGTGCTTGAAACTTTTCCATGTTTTCTTTACTTTTGATTTTTGATGTGTTAAACTTGAAAACTATTTATGTGAATATCCATCCCCAAAAAAAGAGCCAAGAGTGGTGAATGTTTAACTTACAATGCATTTGTTCATTAAACTGATCAAAGAGCAACATACTACAGAATTTAACATTTGCAATACTGTCTTATGAAAATCGTTGTGCTCATTTTTTTAACTGAGATTTATCATTTAGATGTCAAACACATTTTATATTCTATAGAAGAGTTTTAATAAGAATAGGATAATCAATTATGAATGAAAATTATTGATGTCACTTATATTTTTCTATCATTTCTGTGTTAATACTTTATTTTGAACCGTTCAGTATTTGAAAAAAACCCCATTATTTCTATAATTCTCAGAGATACAATTATTATAAATTTTAATATTAGGAATACTATATATTTATATATTCTATAAATATATTCTATAATTCTAAATGGAATATTTAGTTTGTTATTAGTTAGGTAATTGCTAATATCAGGAATTAGATAATTCATATGTGATTTGAATTCATGTTTAAGTTATTTAATTTCTTGAAATATTTAGATTTATTTAATTTATTTTTGAATATTGCGTATATACAGAAAAGAAAATAAACTACTGCTTAAATAAAATATTCTAAATGTTATTATAAAATGCGGGGGAAAACTGTGCATTTTAGTTGCAAATGTTCGATTTTATTCGATAAGAAATGAATCGTATCCCATATTACTCATATACTAAAAATTTCGGTTTTAATTACTGATAATGAAAATATTTTATTAATGAAATTCATTTTCAAAAATTGGTTTCACACAAAACTAAATAAATAAAATTTTTAAAATGGCAATGTGTTTCAAATTTTTTATATCTTCCAGTGCATATTTATCAAACGGGTTACAATTTTTCTACAATAAACTCGTTAAATTTATATCAGTCTTTTCATTTGTCATATTTATGTTTTGAGATTTTTTCTCAACTCATTAGTTTTATTTTACATTTTCTTTTATTATAAAATAAACTATCATATTTCTTTAAAAACTAACCATTTAAATATCGTTTTTTAAATTTCTTGTAAAAATAATAATAAAAATTTAAATTAATTAATATTGTTTAATTTTAAATATGATATATTTGTGCTATTATTAATGTAAAAGTTGTATGTAATTTTAGGAAGAATATTTTTGTAAGAGATCAATTCAATAGTATAGGGAGAGAGAAATAAAATATAATAATTTTATACTCTCTTTAGAACATGACTATGTGTATAATAGAATTGACGGAAAATGTTTTTTTAAAGTTTTCGAAAAATGTATTCAATTCAATTATTTTTTTCAGTAAAATTCAGAATTTTAAGAGTAAATAAGCAATTGAAACCATTTCCAAATGATGTAAGTATACATTTTTACAATAATTATAATTAATTTTTTACTAATAAATATTTAAAATATGAATGGTTTTGTTAAATTGAAATAACTCTCTTTCAATATAATCAATATTTTGTAACAAAATATTTTTAAATGCTTCAATTTAAGAATTTAATTTTTTAAGAATTGTGTAACGGAATTATAAATAATAAAAAAAGTTGGTTTTTTAATGTAATATGGAAACTGAGAAATATATTCTATAATACATTTATAATATAATGGAGATTGGAATTAATAATGCTTACTACGATGTCAAAATTACATCATTAATTTAAGGCAAATAGAAACCTCTTTTATTACTTATTAAAATTAACTATTTGATGTCACAGTTTTTTTCTTATTTACATTAGATTGTTTTGGGTAGTGCATGGGTCGATTGGCATTCAGTTCTAGCTTGTCTATTCAATTCATAGTTTAGGTGAGAAAATTTAAAGTGGTTCAGAATCCACTTTAAGCCTTAAACTTCTATTGAAATAACTATTGTATGCAAAAGAGACCATGTTGAGTAGCAAAGAAAACAAATTATTAATAAATGACAGATGGGAAAACTAATTGATAATTAAACTAAGAACTAGATTTTGCTTACAAAGGCATTAAATTTCCATCAAAATTGCATGTATATCTTTTGTGTTTTTATCCTCTGAGTAAGAATAGCTAATAGAAATTATATATTTTTACAAAATAGAATATAAATTGTGTACAAGCCAAATATTATACACCAAATTTCTTGATAACCAGCGTGTTAAAATATAAAATAAATAGAAAAATTATAATAATATAAATATATGCTTTATATAATGTGTATATAATTATATAAATAAATTTTATTACATCTGCTCCACAAATCAATGAAGTGCTTTATTACTGTATGGTCTAAAACACTTAATCTATCTTCCACTAAAGGACAAATATTCAACTTGTTTGTGCTTTAAAATATAATTTATAAACGAAAATAATTATGTTTGTAAAATTAGTTCGTAATTCACAACGCAGATTAATGAACTGTAACTATTTTCTGTGCAATGAAAATTCTACCATCAGTCTTTTAATAACAGAAAACTATAACATTTATTTTAGTAAGTAAATCTATCATCACACTCAAATGATAGTTTAAAGTTCAGATAAGAATATAATTATTTTTTGAAAATAAATTTATACTGATTTCGAATTACATGTTAATGTTCACCCAATTTATTTTTCTGTTTAAAGTAATATTTGTTGTACTAGTAATAAATAATTAAAATATTCAAAGCATTATATAAAATAGTTGTTAGGAATACGAAAATTTTCAATAAAATAAATTGAAAATAGATCAATTAAATCCGGAAGATGATTTTATTAACACATTATACACCAAATTTTTAATAAATAAATAACTTTTTGAATTATAATTTTAAAGAAACATTTTAATTGTTATAAATCAAATTATTTTTCAATTAAATTAAATTCTGAAAAAAAACAAATAAACTTGTAAATGATATTCAAAAAATCAAAATATAATAAAAATCAAAATTTATTATGGCTTATTTATGAAAATACATTGATTTATTTTATTTCTTCAAGCTTTCTCTTTTTCAACTTTAATCTATAGTTGTGTTTTCTATGAAAATCACAAAACTATTATTACCTCAAAAACATTTCTCAAAAACATTCCATTTTTAGAATGTGAATGTTCATGTTGAAGATCCAAAGGGAACTCGATTATTTCAATTTGATGACCTTGATTTATCGAAAGGTGAGAGTGGATTCATACAGAATATCTTAAAACTAATTTCTTGGTGCTATTATAGATTAAAGAATAATGTCTCATTAATGCATTTACACTCCTAACTTAAAAGAGCTTAAATGTATTCTTTAATCTAATTTTTTAATATTAATTGAAAAATTAAAATTTTTATTTCTAGAGATTAAATTTGCATAGAAAATAGTAAAAATATCCTTACATTCATTGTTTTATTATTATAATTCCCTCTATTTTAAATAAGTCTCCCTAATTATACATACATACATACATACATACATATATATATATATATATATATATATATATATATATATATATATATATATATATATATATATAATTTGAAAAATATATTATTTTATGCAATTTCTACACAAGATACAAAATGAGCAATTTTTACAACCCTGATATATAAAAACGATAATATATATTAATATACTTCATTATATATCTATGCATAAATTTCTATGCCGCGATTTGTTTATTAATTGCGTATTAATTTCTTAAATATAGTTAGAGTATTTTAATTTTTAATTGAAAATTAATGAAAAAGGAAAGAAAAACAGTATTCTATACACCAAATAGTATTTAATAACACTAAATAGTAATAAATTTTAGGCATTTATTTATTTAAAATGTCATAAATCTGAACACTATCATCACGTTTTGAATAATTACTAACATTTTCCCTTTTAATTATCTCTAAAGCAAGACTTTCCCTATTTAGGCATTATACAAAGGGAATTTCATCTCTCTGATGAACCTGTAAAAGGAAGTTGGAGGATTGAAGCAGAATCAAAGAAATCATCTGCGACTGCATCATTTGATGTAAAAGAATATGGTCAGTACCGTTTAACTAACTTTAAGTATCATTTAAAAAGATTATTCATTCAATTAGAACATTGGCACGAAAATTATACTTAATTTAAAATCAAGATGCTTTATGTATATTTACTGCTCTGTTATTTTAAGATTGCACATTTTATCTTCTTATAGAAATATGTGAATTTTAAATGCAATAATTAGGTAAAATTTAATGAGTAAAATGTATTATGGCGCATATATGCTATTACATCAACATACAAATAATGCTTAAATTAAAAATAGTTTCACCATCATTACACAAAAAAGTACAAAAGACATCGTATATAAAAATATCAATAAAAACATTTATATTAAAAATTAATTTTTTTTATCAAAACTTCTATTACTATTTTGAGATAATAATTAATGATTTAACTTTTTGAATTCAGAAAAGTGTGGTTATAAAAGTGAAAAATTAAATTAATTGCTTGAAATTAAGTACTAACAGAAGTAAGACTGTAAACTTTTAATTTTTAAAAACAATTTTATTTTAATGTATAGTTTCGAGTTATATGAAAGTATATTACTTTATTTCGCTTTAAATGCATGATACGTACATAAAAACAGTATTCATTTAGTAAAATACAAAATTTGAAGATTAAAAGATATTACATTATAAGTGATTATTATATACGCACAATGTACCAAATATTTAGTGAGGATTATTTCTTATTTTAACATGATCGTGATTCAGAACAAAAAGCATGATTTGTATTAAATTAATTTTAATTAACTGATTCGTGGGTTAGGAAATGAACTGTGAAGTACAAAATTCAAATTTTGGTTAAATATCTAAGTGAATAACTTATCAACACACACAGTTCCAAAATTTAGTTTGAACACCTTTTAAATTAATTGAGAGATATATCTATTGAGAATTTGTTCTTCGATGTCATTCTTATTAATACAATTTAATAACTTGCAGTTTCTTGAAAAATTTTAGAAGCAATTTGACAGGTTTAAAATAGGCTGGTAATCACAATTGTGTGGAAAAATAACTCCATTTATTAATCTTTTAGCTTTAGTGAATCACTTTTAGTTTTAGAATATGAAGAAGATGTTCTATTAAAAGTTTGTATTCGGTGTAGCTAAAGTTGGAAAGAAAAACTTCTATGAATTTTTTTTCGCTTTGTTTAATTTTTCAAAATAATAAGATAATTCTATTTCTTTTTATACAGTACGTTTTCCCACTAGTTAAGTAAATGACTTGTCAATAATAAAGCATACAATAGGTGTCGTTAGTCAGCAATTACAAACAAAAAGTTATCGGCCAATATTCGCAATCTGCATGCGAAACGGCTTGCTAAAGGGAAAAATATTTTACAATTTATAACAGAAAAGACCCTTGTCAAGATATTTGTACACCACACTATATGTATCTAGGTGTTCAACTGATTACAACATCATATTTTCACTTTCTTATAACTTGGAATTCGTTTTTTGAATTATAAAGTTTAAATTCTAAGCAAAGTGATTGTGTTTCTTATCTCTGAAATAACATTGCTGAAAACAATGATATCATTAAAAATTTATTATGTATTTAGTTTGATTAAAAAATAAAAATATTTATTTTTTAAAATAATATTCCTGTGTGGGTGACATGTTCATTTGTATGATTGTATAAATTTGGTTTGGTTTAAATATGTGATTAAGATTATAAAAAACGAAGTTTATGAGAACTAGTTGTGATATGATTCATAAAGTCTTCATAAAATTTTGTAAAATATGTTTTATTTTACAGTTCTTCCGAAAATTGATGTGAAGATTAATACACCATCATTTGTTCTTTCAAACGCCGAGACAATTCCAATACAAATATGTGCTAAGTATAAGAAAATGTTTCATAATAGATTTAGTATAATCTCATAAGATAAAATTAACATAAAATTTAATGATTATTGTATAGTATCCTTTGTCGCAGTTAGCTTTGTTGGCAATTATTTTATTGATTAATACACTCTTTCGCAAAAAAATTGAAGTATCATGAAGAAAGTGGTTGCTTTTAATGAAATTAAATATGCGAAAGCTCATTCACTGATGATGATATGATAAAAAAAATCAAGATCATTGGGTCTATCTACGGATCACGATAACATCTTGTGTGCTCAAATTAATAGCTGGAAAATTGACCCTGGTGGCGATACATGCTTGCATACTCCTCGGTAAAGAGTGATAAAACCCCTACTGTCATCTTGCGATATATTCCGCCAGGTATTCACAGTTGTTACGCCAAATCTGGGATAAGATGACCGAATCTAGCATCTTATCATGCCCAAGACATGCTCTATTGATGAAGGATCTGGTTACCTCACAGGTCAAGGAAGAGTATTAATATCACGAATCAGTCCACACAGAGATAAGCGAGCGCTTTGGTACCTGACATTATCTTGTTAAAACTGTTCCCATGTCATGAAATGTCTCTCTACCATGTTCTTCTACCATGAAATAGCGTACCGTGTAGGACAATATAATCGGTCTCAGGTTGTATCAACAAATCATTGAGCAGTTAAAAATGTGTAGAGGATGATTAGAGATAACACCTGGTGGTACGAGATAGCACACTACCATACCAGGGGTTTTACCTACATGCCTTTTTAAAACAAAGGCTGATTGAAACAAAACTAATAGTGGACAATTGTACTGTTAGAAGTTCGGGCCTGTTAAACAACCAGCGGATGTTGCCCCGCAAGAATTGACATTGTATAATTTATATATATTATATTACATACATACATATATATATATATATATATATATATATATATATATATATATATATATATATATATATATATATATATATATATATATATATATATGTATATATATATATATATATATATATATACATAAATATATTATGTATATATATATATATATATATATATATATATATATACATTTATAATGAACTATACAATCTCAATTCTTATTTGATATATCACCTGAAATAATTAATTAATTAATTACTTCCAAAACAATGAATTTTCTTATATTCCATTTAGAATTTAATTACTGTTTTAATATTTTACTTAGTTTTCTTACAACCATGTATTACGAATATATGATTTAAACCTTATTTTATAAATTTTACAATAAAGTAGCTTTTACTATAAAAGCTTGGTAAAACAATTAATAATTAATTTTTGTTTATTAAATACAATAGTACAACATATGATTTTCATTTACAGATATACGTATGGAAAACCTGTAATGGGAACACTATTTCTCAATGTTACTATAGAACATAGATATTACCACTTTGAATCGACTACAGAAGAAGAAGAAAAGTTTCCAACTTTGAGAGAAATTACAAAGGTAACTCTGTAAAACACGTTGTTAACAATGAAATATAATTTTTAATCTTTTTTCAAATAAAATATATTATACATTTCCCTAAATGTAAGAAACTTTATTCACGATCTCCACGAATATATTTTTTTAATATATTTTACTCTGTAAAGACTTTTTATCTTCTTTAATATACAAATTAACAGGAGTTTTGAGTATGAAGATAATTTCAAAGCATGTATTAAAAGGAAGAATTAATCGGTATTCAATACATTTTTATTAACAACTTTTCAGATTATTATGTTCCATTCTCAGTTGTATATTTCGCTGTCAACAACCTCCAAAAATAAACTCTTTTTTCTTAAGTTCCTTATTACTTAATCATAAGAGTTAAAAACTTTCAATAATGCTTATAGTTCTCAATAAAAACGATGAATTTTCGAATTTCGAATGTTTTATTTTTATGTTGTTGTTTTCTCCTTGTAAAGAGAACCCGGAGATCAAAGTATTAATTTTCAATTATTAAACATTTATTAATAATAAAATATTCCATTATTTTGAATAGGCTATGTAACTTTAGTTAGCTAATGTAAAGATGAGTTTCAATTGTTTCTTATCGACAAAGAAAAGGGATATTATATTAATTTGAATGAGCAAAATTTATTATGTTATATAGGGCCCACACCAAAGTGTATTCAAAGAGGTTGAAATTAGTAAAGTCAATATGCATCAAGCATTAGTAAGTCAATGCTTATGTTGTCAATTTAAATCAACGTAACCAGCATATGTTCTAAATCAGACTATCAAGTATTTAATGTGAGATAGTTTTCAGTGAGTTGTATTTGTTTTAAATGCCATATGACGCGCAGGATGGATGTCGATTACTTGGGTTGGCAATCTTTCTCATCCTATTTAGATTTATTGAATCTTTTCTGAAATTCTCTTAGCCTAAGAATCTCTTGTAAACGAGTTCTAATACATCACAGTGAAAATCATTTTTATCGTCAGCCATAATAAGCATCATAAGTATTAGAGAGAATCATTCATCTCTAAATGAGAATTGTGATGTTATACCAGTGATTCCACTTTGAAATTCCTCCATAAACAATAACTTTCTTTACTTTTTTAATGCTAGTATAAGCTCAAATTATAATTATTTTATTACATTTTGACTTCCTAAATGGAAGATAACCTCATATTCCGAAAAACTTTTGCTTGTCTGAACGGATAATACTACTCTTATTTTTCAGAAACATATCAGACTTAAAGGGATGTCTTCAAAACTTGTGAACTGCATTTATCAAAATCAAAATTATTTTTTGATCTTAAATTTTTTTTATGTTCCTTTGAAAATTTTGATTATTAAATTTGAGTTTCGCTTAAAATAAAATTATAAAAGCGTTTTTCTCAAATAAAATGCACTAATTATTGAAAAGTATTGTTTATAACCATTAAACTTTACATTGCATAATTTTATTCCATTGTTTTTAAAGGATTTATTTCGCTATTGAATAAATAATGAAACTGGAATGTATTCTGCTAATTTTTCTTTCAGATTGATGGATGTTACGATTACTCTATAAATGTTTCTCAAATTGAAATTAACAATAAGTACAACTACAATGCAATACAAATCAAAGCAAGAATTTCAGAAAAAGGAACAGGTACATAATACCTTTTATTTAACTCGGATCTTACAGTTTAAACTGCATCGAATGAAATCTGTACAATCAATGTGAATATTAATTTACTCTATCATTGCATCAAAATTCTTTATAGTTAGCACATTTCTCTAGCTTCATTATTTATATTTGCAGAAATATCTTTTTTCCCGTACTGGAAATTTATTTTAAAAACATGTTTTACATTATGCTTTCTGTGATACAGGTGTAGAAAGAGCCGTTGATAAAAGTATTTCACGAGACACTTCTCCTTTGAAACTTGTATTCAAGGACCAAAGAGAAAATTACAAACCAGGGTTGCCATACAATGGAAAAGTAAGTTTGGAAGTGATAATATTAATTTAATAAAGATTATTTGATAATAATATGAACTTCAGTTAAGTTTGTTTGATGGTTATGTTAGTTTTAAAAAGATTATTCCTACAAAAATTTAAGAAATAAGAAAAAGTTATTATAATTTGCTTAAAAATTAATTGCAAAGCGAATTTAGGAGTGATAATATTAATTTTGGTATAAAAATTATATGGAAATATGTTTATAGTTGGTTTATTAATTAAATTTTAAAATTAGAAAATTATTTCTAATTAACTGTATTTAAAAGGGGCTGTGCTTAAAATCAATTGCAATTTATCCGCCATATTATCTTGGAAGTTATTTGATTCACTCAATGATATTGAAAAGACAATTAATCACTTTCTCACGGTTAATGGTCACTTCCCCTGTCATCATATAATTTTATGTTGATATTTTATTAATTTATGATGTAATTATTAACATTAATTTAAATAAATTAAAAGTTGTCTTCACATCTGGTAGCATTGTCTGTGCTGATTTTCATTAAATCATGAATTTATTTGAGAACTATTTATGCAAACTTGTAAATATATTAAATAATTTAATTGATAAATTCAACTACTCAAATAAAAAATTTAGATATAATTGATTTATATTATTAAAGAAAATCCTTTCTAATTAAAATTTCTATCTCTCTAACTACACACACATGCATATATATATATATATATATATATATATATATATATATATATATATATATATATATATATATACAGAAATTTAATAATAATTTTCAAGAGCCCTTATGTTTCAAGAAATTTTAGGAAGTCTATTTAGTGTCTATTTTTTACTATACAATTTAATTATATAATACAAATTATTTTGAAAATTGTGAGTTAATAATATCATTGAATAAGATTTTTCTATTATCTGAGGCTTCCAATTTGTAACTAGAATGGTTAAAAATATGGAATATTAATAGCATATTTAATTAATATAAGATATTTAGAGTGGAAAGAGTAGATAATTACATTACTATTAGGTGACATGATCTAGACAATATTGTATTTCTCGTCTATAAAAATTGTTCTTTTAGTACCTTACTCTAAAAAATAAAGTTTATTCTTGTGAAATAAAAGCCTTTTTAATTCCATTACCAAGTATTATGTTATTTGCTGCTTATTAAATGATCTGATTAGTATATTCTGTGCATAGAATGGCTAGATAGGAACTTAAAATATGAATTACAAGCATACTTCACGGTCAAATTTTACTGGGAGAAATGAATATCGCAAGCATATGTAAATTAAATTGTGCCTTGAGGGAGTCAATTTGATCAAATCTAATTTGTGGTATTTTATTGTGTATAGCCTTTTAAAATTATTGTAATATCTAAACTATTTTGATTTACCAAAGGAATTTTTTTTATAGACAGTGGGCTGTGTTCACGTTTTACGAGAAATAAAATCTAGAAAATTACTACGTATCTTGCTCGACAAGATGCGGGCAGAAATCGAAAACGTAACACCTTTTATTGTCATAACCTGGAATTGAATCTAGGAACTTCCATTTCGAAATCTTTTGGTTTTACTATTAATAATTTAATAATGATAACAAAGAGAGAGAGGGAGTATAATAAAAAAATATATAATTGTTGAAACATTTTACTTTTAGGAATTTTTTTTTTAATTTTCATGAAATATATATATATATATATAAGCCTATAGTTAAATATTTTATTGCAATGAAAATTGCAACCATAGTAAAACAAATTACACTTAAATTGAATTATAGAGATTTGCTTCATATGAAATTAAAATATTTATTGTAAAATTGTCATATAGCGCTTGATTTATATATCATAAAAATATATAAACTTAGATTATATTAGTTATGTTAAATATTGAACCACGTGAAAAATAAGCTGGTATATAAAAACAAAATGGTTTATTAATAGTAAATGAGGCAAAAAATATCATCTATTTAGACGAACAGTTGAATAAATAATAATTCAAGGGGAAATTTTCATCAGTCTGTGAGTACATCTGTGTTTAATGATTTCGTCATATTATTATTACAATTTTCAGTGTTTCTGTCTCAACGGAAATGATTTAATACTGAAATATTGCATGCATTGATTGCGTCATATGTAATAAATTAAACAAAATTGAATTAAGTTACTTCATCAATAAAATGATATGTCAAAAGTTATAGATTATATTTTTCTTCATAAAATTTTATGCATTTCATGAAAATCATTGCATATGATGATTCTATAGACCTAAAATAGAATAAAAGTTTTTTTTGGTATTATTACTTTGATATCATTTGCTCATTTATTTAATAACATTGCTTCATAAAATTTAAAATTTCAGTTGAGTTTTTAGACTTTGATATTTATAATATTCTCTGAAACTTAAGCTCTCTAATTTCCTTATTTCATATTATAGATTGCCAATAAAAAGTCTATTACATTTTGAAGTTTTGTACTTCATAAACTAACTAATGACATTTTTATATATTTGATTTTGTGCATGTTTATACTATGAGAAAATTTTCATCAACGAAACTCTTTTCCAAATTTAATTTTTCTTTTGACAGCCTTACCTTTGCATTTTATTTATTACATACAATATTCTCAACCAATTTGAATTTATAACTTTGTTACCGATCATTTCACAATAAATTTGACTCTGAGCTTAATTTCCCCCCCCCCTGATTATATGAGAGTAAATAGGACTTTTTTCCTTTTTAGATTAATCAAAACTGCGTGTAAAAGGTATGGGAAGAATTTATGATTTAAATTCGTAAATTCGAGTCATAATAACTGCTAAGTTTAATAACAGCTAGTATTGAATCAGCAGGTGTGTTTATATTATCTAAAGATATTAACGAAAAATGCAATAATGAGAATCGATAACAATGGCCATAAAAATTTTTGAATTCATCGAAACAATAATACAATTTCTTTAATCCTATCTTTATTATATTTTGATTTATTGAATGTATAACAAATATGTTAGTGGGTCTTTTATTAAACTCAAAAATATTGTATCTATATATTAATAAATACCCTATACATTAAATTTAAAAAATATTAAATAACGAACGGAAAACTCGAGATATATGAGCATATTTAGTGGAAAAGGTATTAATAAAAGAAGGATAAAATATTTGTCTTAGTATAGAAAATTTATGGATGGTAAATCTGTAAATTTGCTATACTAAGACACACCAACCATAAAATGAATTTTCTACTATATGTTAATGAATTTGTTGGGTAAGTACTATTTTGATTAGAGATCAATTCATATATTAGATTGCCGAGTCCACAAGTGCTCCTTATTTTACACTACTCAGAAAACGAATTTCTTAAAATATTTCTTTTTTATGTTTTTATTCGATATCGCATTTATTTAATTTTATATTGATATTTCTTTATATTACGTTTTATTTATTATTTTACAAATAACTTGATAATGAAGTAAATAATTTTACACCAATTATAATGCCATTATATGTATATATATGTATATATATATATATATATATATATATATATATATATATATATATATATATATATATATATATATATATATATATATATATATATATATATATATATATATATATATATATATATATATATATATATATGTATATATATATATATATATATATATATATATATATATATATATATATATATATATATATATATATATATATATATATATATATATATATATATATATATATATATATATATATATATATATATATATATATATATATATATATATATATATATATATATATATATATATATGTGTATATATATATATATATATATATATATATATATATATATATATATATATATATATATATATATATATATATATATATTACATTAAAAGAAAATATCTTCATGTACTCATTCAATTCACAGATCATATTTACCCTTTTTCCAAACTTCTTTTTTAATCCAATAAAATATTATTTTTAACTTATAATATTTTTAACTATTGACTAATACTATTTTCAGCTATTTAATACTATGATTGATTTATGATAATTCGAGTATTTTATTATAAAACCTGTCTTATTTTATTCACTATAACTATTGACAAAGTTTTGATGTATATCGCTGATAGCTTTAAAAAATTAACAGTTCTATATTTTTGGCAGTTTATATTTATTATTGAGACATTTATTAACTATCTGTTTATAGTTATTCGTAAGCAATCCAGATAGCACACCAGCTGCAAATGAACCCGTAGAAATATGCGCCACGTTTACAAAGAACCGTATCATAGCGGAATGGTGGTCCACAAAGCAATTCGAAATGTGCAAGAACTACACTTCCGACGAAAATGGAATAATTCATTATATTCTTATCGCTAAAAACACCGACGTCACTTCCATAGACCTAAAAGTAAGACCTCACAATGTTTCTCAGTTATAATTATTTTTCATTGTCTTCAAATGTGATAAATTTTACTCATTATTAAGTTACCTTTTACTCATTTTTATTTTTTTAACATAATTTCTTATACTGAATTTCAGTTAAGTAACATGATATATAATATGAGTATGCTACTTGTTCTAGATCCCAGTTTTCTTGAGCACTGATTTTTATTGGAAAGTGTATACCGAATTTTTGGAGGAAAATTGTGATTGAGAAAAATAACGCAGTGACTTTTAGAGTAAAATGTGTACCAGTTTTCTGAGAAAAACTTTAATTTGGAAGAACAATACACAATACTTCTAGATGAAAAATATGTACCTAACCAAAGGAAAATTGATGATTTTGAAAAAGAAAGATTTTTACAGCTTTTTAACAATATTGTTTTTCTTAATATACCTTAATCTAGAAGATTATCCACTATTCAAGATCAATTATATATAAAAACAAAACAAAATTACTTAATATAAGAAACAGACCAATGAAAAATTTTGAAACAATTTTAACGATGAATAATTATTAATCACAACACAAAAATGTTATTGCTGTGTCTCTTTTTTTAATAAATGTAACAAGCAATTATATGGTATTAACAAACAAAAAATTTCAACTTCTTTATTTTAAACTAACAGTAAATGTAGGATTTTTTGTAACTAGTAAACTTAAAATGCGGTGATTTGTTTTTAGATCCTTATGTGAATTATATTCACATTTTGGCCATGGTTTGCATGAGAATATTTCTCTGTGAGTTATTTACGAAAACTTTGATTGGTTAATTAAATTATTATTTTGTTTTATAGGCTAAATCAATGAAATATTTGTCGAATGGCCAATCAGAAAGAAGTAATTCATTGAAGCAACCACAGACGTCAACAAAGTTGTCACCTTTCTATTCACCTAGTGGAAGCTTTATCCAGATCCAGCCAGTGACACAACCAGTTTCCTGTGATACATCTCTGAAAATTCAGGTTCTTCTTACATCGAAAGTAAAAGCGGACTACAGAATTTATTACCGGGTAATTTATAAATATTATAATAAAATACACCATGTGACTTTCAAGGTAAAACAAGTATAATAGTTAATAAGAACAGGAATTTATAATATTAATTTTACTGAAAAATATACACAGGGTCAGTAATTATTTTAAATAAAATTAGACAATTGCATTTTATTCTTGTGGGGTGACTTATTTATGAAAATAGACATTTTAAATTGATAAATGCTATCGGCTGTTTTTGTAGATGTCTAAGCCAAACAAAAATACTATCACCAAAATATGTAAAACGTGATAACTGGTAACAATTTTTAGCATAAGAATATTTGTCAAGAATGGGTTACTTGCAATTGTTGTAACAATTATTCAACGATAATTAATTTTGGCTTAATAAAAGGCCTACAAATATTTAAATAGTATTGATTAAAATTTCATATTTATATACAAGGTAAAATACTAGGAGAGCCCACACTCTTGGTGACAAACTGAAAAAAAAGCTCCAAGCCAGTGCGAAATTCTAGAAATACTTTGGTTTACCATATCTAGTGTATCGAAGTAAGGGTACCAAGATTGGCTTAAACCCCAATTATCGCCAACCAAATTCATTCACGCCAAGGATGTGGGCTCTGCTAGGATTCAACCGTATACAAAATTGCAATGATTCGAAATATGTTATATATTATGCACATTTTTATTAAAATAAATGAAAAAGGTTCGAATGAATTTTTTTTATGTCTATTATGATGAAATTATGTAGCAATAAGGAGTATATTTGTTGGGAAATATTATAAATTTCCCTGCAAGTAAATGTTTAGGAGTTATATGAAATTAATGTTCTATACAATTCTTTATGATATTAATAACTTTTTTCGTTATTATTGATTGAAAATAGATAAAATTATTTTTTTGATAAGATTGCAAAAACTTGTGTAGATTGAAAAATTTTCGTGATGTTGTTAAATAAATGATGTAGATTAAACATAATAGTCACAGTTATAGTTTAAATATAAGCTAATCCTAAAATAAACACCTATGTAGATTTCAATCCATCTTCATATAATAATATTTGCGCCGTCATTTTTCTTAATTTTACCAAATCTATTTTATCGTTTCCAAAGTATTTATTTCTTTATTTGTGACAATTTTCATCGTTGGCGAGCTATCTGAATACAATTTCATTTTGGTGGATGTTACGATTTACGATCATTTCTATAAAAGCATTAAAAACATGCAGCAAAAATTATTTTTTGGATAGAAATCAGATTAATATGATGAATAGTATTTATATTTTTATTTATATTGATCAATGTATGCAAGAAAAATGTAGCTTTTTGTGACATAAGAATATATTAGTGTTTTCTTAAAAGTTAAAGAAAACTCATAAGTAACATTTTCGTAATTTTTTCTCATTGACTACATATATTTTTTGATTTAGTTCAAAATTCATTTAAACAAAATAAAATTTATACATTTAAGGAACAATACAATTATTTTTTTTTTTGGAAAATTTACAATAAACTTTTGTATTTAAATAGCATACAATTCTTAAAATTTTATCTATTTGGTTCCATTCAAATTATAATTACTTAAAACAAATAATATGACACACTGATGCATTTTCGTTTAACCTATTTTTTTAACTAACAACAGGTAACAACAGAATCAGATATCGTTTCATTTGAAACAATGAGAATCGTTTATCCCCTAAACGAAAACATCACCCAAAAATATGGTAATGATGCCAGGCTGCTCAGTTCTCCGCCAAAACTGTTAGTGCCATCTGCCGAATCCATTGCGAAACTCTCTAGTGCAGATGAAGATTGTCCAGCTTCTCATACTACAGAGTATGAATTTATTATACTATTAAAATTCAGTAATGTAACTTTAATTTTTGATAATGTTAATATTCCATAATTAATGAAACAAATTTTGGAAACTTCTATAAGGTATTTAATTTTAAATATATTACCCGTATTTCAAAAAGTTTTAAGATTATATCAACATATATTATTTCTAAAATTTTAAGAGGTTCTATTTTTCTGTTATTTATTGAGTTCAGTTGCTTAAAAATTCAGCAAGTAAATATATTTAAAACATTTGTGTAACTATTAGAGAAATTGTTTTGTATGTAATATGGGAATCTTATTCTTAATTCCAGCAATTTATATATGATTTTCAATTGCTTAAAAGTTTTTTTAAATGATTTTCTGCATTATTTTCTTTTCCTTAGAATATAATTAAAATAATGATAGATGATACTTTCGAAAATATAAAGGATAATTTAAATTAGATAAGTGACCACATAATAATAGTATAATTTTGCATTAAATGATATCTGGAAAAAGAAAACACTGTCTAATTTTTACATAGAATTAATCACTATTTACTGATAACTGATATACTCAAAAATGTATTTTATACCAAATTACATTGATACAGTATTTTATATTTGCATCTGAAATAAAATTTTATTATATATATTATCTTTAGTAATATGGATAATTATTTTCAGATATTCTCCTGACATCCATGAAAATAGCATTAATATTAAAATCGATACAAATTTGTCACCAAAATTCCATATTTTAGCTTATTACGTTAGCGAAAACAGAGAAATTGTTGCTGATAGTCAAGAGATTAAAGTAGAGCAATGCTTCAAAAATAAGGTAAGTAAGTGAAAATGGAAAATATATATATTCTTGATCTATCATTAATTAAATTAACCAAAGAGAAAATTCTGGGAACTATTGACTTTCAATAAATATCCATCTATCTCACAATATTACCAAAGCTTCAGCTGATGAAATTTTCTCTTGTGCAATCTTACTTGACTTTTTATTAATGTCAGTAAATTCCGAACTCTAGGAACATTTTCAATTTAAAAACAACCTTTATGAGTAGTTAATTGCTCTTGCTTATGCAGCTTTTATATAATCAATTAAATGCAGTTTTTATAAATATTATGCAACAATTTAAATTTTTTCCAATTCTATTTCTTTGAAACTAATCATATTTATTAAACCACTAATACAATTAAAATTATTTAGATATTAAATTACTTAGTTCATGTAAGCATTTACCAGCATAAAAAATGAAATTATATATATATATATATATAATTTCCACTCACTTCCAAATGTTAAGCAATCAAAATTGAAGAGGATGTAAATTGCTGCAGAGTTAGATGAAAGTATGAAATATGTTAGGTAACAGCCAATCGCGCTTTCATGTCAAGAAATATGCAAAAAAAGGCAGTCTTATAAGATACCAGCTTTATGAAGGGTTACAGAAGTTGCTTGTAGGTGCTGCTAAAAGAGGTGTTTAAAACTTTCGTACAAATTTTTTTCAAGACATACGGTTTCTATGACTTGCAGAAGACAAATTGAAGATTCTGAGCGCTGGTGGAGCGCATTGAAGCAGGACAGTCGATCTCAGATGTTGCTCTTTTCTTCGCAGTTCATCATTCTGTAATTTCACGCTTATGGAAACAATTCCAAAACACACAGATAGTTATCCGTAGGTCCTTAGCCGGTCACCCAAGGGTTACAAACCCCGCTGAAGATCGATATTTTGCGATTTTACCTCCACCAGAGTGACTTCCACAAGTGTGACATCTATGGTTACAGCGTCCTTTGGTAAGGTTATATCTGCAGCTACTGCACGTCGAAGATTACATATGATTGGACTGTACGCCTGACCTCGAGTTTGTATTTGTCTATCCATCAATTAAGAGGGGCATGTGCCGGGAACATGTCAATTGGACTGTGTCTTACTGGGGCAATGTCATGTTTACTGATGAGCCAAAATTTGCTCTGGAGCCAGATGACAAGCATATAAGGATATGGCGTGAACAAGGAGCACGCAAACAGCCCCAAGACATCACCGAAAATCACGCATTCGAGACGGAAGCATTATGGTGTGGACAAAGATTTCATTAGGATACCGCACTGACTTGTACATCTTTAAATGACGGCTATCCTGTATCGAGATGAAGTCCTAGAACCCATTGTGAGATTGTTAGCTGCAGTAGTTAGCCCTATTTTTGTTTTAATGGACGATAAAGCACGTCCATATAGAGCTGACATCGTTGATGACTACCTGGAGAGTGAAGGGATTGCACGTATGGCGTGGCCAGCATATTCTCCTGACCTTAATCCCATTGAAAATTTTTGGGATGCTCTCAGCCGTGTTGTATCTTCACGTTTCCCTCCTCCAGCCACTCTTATTGAGCTGGAAACTACTCTATAAGAAGAAAGGCTTTTGCTTAGTTCTGCGGTGGTTGACCACCTAATCGAAAGTATGGTCACAAGTTGTAAACTTTGTATACAGATGAGGGGGATCACATACACTATTAATGTCCTTTTTTCATTTTATGCTGTTTAGTTTCACTTTATACAAAATTCTGCTTAAATAACTTAACTTACGAAAATTTAACTTTGTTTTCATTCCTGTATATAATTATTGATTTTATTTTATGCATAAATATATATGCTACTTTCCTGCTTATAACAACAAATACTGTTTTAATTGATAAAAAATCTTGCCGAATTTCCCGAATCCTGCCGAGTAGTTGGACCCTCCTGATGATATATAAATATATATATATATATATATATATATATATATATATATATATATATATATATATATATATATATATATATATATATATATATATATATATATATATATATGTATGTATGTATGTATAATTCTTTTTAGGTGGAATTTTCCTTCGGTAATACAGTGCAGCAACCAAGTTTACCAACAACTATCCAAATTAAATCTGCGCCAAACTCACTGTGTGGAATCAAAGCCATTGATAAGAGCCTTAGCTTATTGGACAACAGTGATCAGCTTACGAAGGACAAAGTAAATTATACTAAGAAATTTCGATTTTTCAGACAATATTAACTTTATAATATATGCTAACTAATTATATATGTATAAATAGAATCATATCTAAAAATTATATACCTTTTTAGATATTTAAAAAGTTGCAAGATTTGGATCAAAATAGGTATTTTTCATCCAATCCTTGTTACCAAATCTCAGAACAGCCAGGTAATAAATTTTTATTTTAAACTGATTATTAATATAAAATTTTATTAAAGTACACACTTCTATTATTTCTTATACACGATCCTGCATTTTTGAAGCCTCAGTTTATTTATAACAAATAATCTATTGTATTTCGTAAGTATGCAAATGCAGGCGAAGTCAATTATGCTTTCATTTACTTAAAATAATGTATATTTTTTTCGAAGCAGAGAATAAATTAAGTAAATTACTGATATTGATAAAAGTGCATGAAGTGAAATATGTAAAATTGAAAGCATATAAATGTTTCGTTCTTATTTGCCTTTTTATAATGTTAAGCCTAAGTTTCAATATTACAATCATTTAATGGACATACAATATTATAATTTTATATGATACCATACTTATTAAATCTATTTCATTGAAATTTACTTAAAAAATTATTTATCACATAAATTGTATAATTTTATTGCTAATATGTCGCCTTTACATTTAGCATGTACTTAATAGTAGTCATTCCTTAGAATTTAGTAACTATATAATGATTAATAGACTTTAAATATTTCATCAAAGATTGATGAGGAAATTATGTAATTCACTAAGGCTCATCGAACTTCAAAAGATGTATACATTATTGCCCTGTCTATATTCTATCTCTTTGTAGCGTTAATCTTTATAAAAAAATATTGATGTATATGAATCATATTCTATTGGCTGTATTAAGATACATTAGAATTGTTAAGCATAATATAGATCAATAGCAAGTTTATAAACATTATGAATTTCTAGAAATCTTTATATATATATATATATATATATATATATATATATATATATATATATATATATATATGTGTGTGTGTGTGTGTGTGTGTGTGTGTGTGTGTGTATTGCACAATTTTTTAATTCATGCTCCAGATAGAGAAGTTTTTACTAAAACTAACTGGAGATATAATACAATAATATCCTTCATATAAACATAATATTATTAAAATAAATTTATTTTTAGGAAATTAAGTTTACCATCGAAGTAATTAAAAGTGACAAGAAATATGATTATATTTATTTAAATTCATTTTCATTAAACAGTTTTCTTCTTTCATATTAACTTGCTGTTAATGATATACATATATAGATTTTTCTCAATTATTTACATAAAAATTAATACGAATTATATTATTTACTTAGGCTTAAACAATTCAGTATATAGAGATCTGATTCCAAAACCACCTTCTGGATTTGGAGCAGACTCCTATCAAGATTCTCTTGCTTCATTCTGGGTGAGTTTCTATGTTTAACTAGCTGAATGTACCTACTTCGCTACATTCCACAATTAATTCATTCTTCACTTGGATTTATAATTTACATGATTTATATTATGCTTTATTAATTTATATGTTACGAGGAACAATAATATACCTATATTTCAGTGTTCTTGCTGAAACTGAGCCAAAAATTATGAATTGAAAATACAAATATTGTCTTAATGTAATCATAACAGAAGCAAAGCACATGAAATATCTTTTAATACAGCATAAAAAATAACTAAAAACTCAAAGAATATTTTTTTTAAAAAAAAGAACACTTTTAAATGAAATTCCACCTTAAATTATAAAATATTATAGATTAAACACGTATAATTGCACGTATTACAAAACATAGTTTAAATTTTAATATAGTTATTAAATGAAAAAACAAATATTAAATTAATATAACGGAAATGAAAATAGAATTTACAATAGATAATTTTTTTATATAATAAACTGCAAACTAAAAAAAAGATCCAATGAATAAAATGCAATCACTTCTGATTGAAGTTACAATTTACATATGAAGGAACAAAGGTTCTACATTTTAATGTGTAAAAGTGTAAAGTTATTTAATTAAGCAATTTCCTAAAATATATTTTGCAATAGGAAACAGTCTCACGTATAGGTTAATTAAAAATTTGCTGAAAGTGTTACTTGAACACTCTTTTTAGTTTTGAAGTTACTGAACTGTAGTTGAAGCATATTTCATCTGAGTGTCGATATATTTCTGAGAAGTGACCTATTCGGAAAGGCAAAAACGCCTTCTGTGAAAAGAAAAAAGCAAAATATTTTCTAAACTCGAAGGGAAAAAATAAATATGGCAAGTTTTTTTCAAAAATCATTAAGTTCTAGGGGTGCAGAAAAAGAATGGATTCAGTGCTGTGAATATTTTTTACCTTTAAAATGGAAAGAAGGGCCACTTTTGTTTCTTGAAACAAAGTGATATTCAAAGCGTAATGTTACAGTACTTAAATGAATTAAGTAGCAGTAAAAGCACTTTACACTGTGTTCAAATCAGAATTAATTTCTTTTATGACTAATTTCAGATGGTGTAATCAAAATTTTGAATTAGTCAGAGACTAATATTTTGATCTACATTCCTTGTCATTCTTTACAATCGTTTTCAAATTAACCCTCGACAATATTTCGATGAGCGAGCATAATAATTTTATTTACGCTACATTTATTGTATATCTCGCAGCAAATTTGGATTATGATGTGGTGTACAAATATATGTTATAAATATGTCATTTGTGTATATTTTGAATGAAACTCAAACTATTCATTTAATTATTTATTTGAATTAATAGATGCAAAATATTGATTTATTTTACATAAATTGTTTGTATTTTCCAGACTTCTGGTTTTCTTGTTATCAGTGATTTCCTAGCATTTACTCGCCCATGTACAGGTGGTATTGCGGGTCCTGCTGGAAGAGCAATACAACTTGTTCCTACAGCACGTAATATTAATGTTTTATTTCTATGTATGAAATTTCTTACAGAAATTTAGCACAGAGTTTGATATGCAATAGCTTATAAGAAAATTTATAAATTAAACAAGGATATAATTAATCCTTTAAATTGATAAATTACATATTTATTTGGTATGCGAAAATGAATTTTTCATAATGAATTTCATTACATAAGTACGCAAAAAGTAAAATAATCATTTTAAAATAATTATTAATCACTTTTATTTTTAATACGTTGACAAACATAAATACAAAATGTGGACGATGTATTCAAAAATATCTATAAGACTAAAGGACCTGAGGCTTCTCTAGTAAGTTAATGGTCTTATCTCTAAAGGTAAACGAAATATTGGAAAAAAATGGTTACAAATTTGTTGAGAAGCTATGACTTAGTACAAAGTGACCCTTTAAACATTAAGTAAATTACTCATAAAATGCATATGGTTCGTCCCACGATTACCAATAGAAATGCGTTACAAAAGCAGAAAAAGTGAAACTAAATGCCAATCGAAGTACATTTTAGATCGGTGGTCAGTTTTTCCGCATACGGATAGCACCACGAGCTCTTCCACGTGTACATGTAGTCGAGATGAAAAGGCACATTTCCTTTCAAAATATTTGTCGTATCTTAAAAAGAATAAGCTTTAAAATGTTTCGTTGTGCACAAATATTTTGTATTCTCTTTACCTCTTCTTTATTAACATAGTAATTTGAATTCCATTATGAAAGGGTGAAATGGAAATTAGTTGGAGCCCCATACAGCGAAATTCGTTTTAATAGTTTTACTTATTTTAATATATACCTAACTTATCTTTCTTGATAAAAATAACTTATTATAACAAAAAAAAAGATTGTCAACATATATTTCAAAATCATCAAGCCTCAAAAACCTTGAAAATACCCAAGTAATCACCCAACACATGAGCTTGTAGAAAGCAGAACAGAAAAATATCCATCTTCAACTATTCAATAGTTGTTTCGATTTAACAGGAATCCTTCTACTTTGACTAATGGAATTTAATCATTAGGCCAAATTATGCCTTGGAAAGAAAAACAGAAATATTTATACTAATTTAATAATTCAGTTTTTCTTTTCATATCTTTAGTAACTTTGGAAATATACAATTTCCAAAGTTTATTATGCAATATTAATACTAACACTATTATTGATATTTTATTAATATTTTAGTAATAATCATTTTTTAATCACAATAGAGTTAGATATCACTTTTTTAAAGTATTTTCTAACACTATTGTGATAAAGAATAATTATACCAGATTGCAATTTTCGTTAGTTCCCTATATATACTTTATGTGTCGAAGTAGAATTGGTAATTATTTTTGTGAAAGTAAACATTACTATCCTGGTGATTGCATTTGAAGATATTTTCTATTAAAATTGAAGATGACGTCAATAAAGAATATTTACAAAAACTTTAATAGATGTATGTAAATTGGTTCTTTCAGAATGATAGCTATCCTGTCTGAAATGGGAATAAAATTTCATTATTTTTAAATTATTGATATTAAAGACAGATTAGAACACACTAAACATATTAAAAATGTTTAATAGTTCTAAAAATATTAAAAATAAATGGAAATTTAAAAACAATATATTGGAAAAAAATGAATTTCTTGAAACTATATAGCGTTATTATAAGATAACCTACTTAAAATTGCTCTTAAATATATTTCAGAGACTTCTAGCTATTAACATCAATTTAAAATATTAATCATAATTATAAAATGAGGAACTTAAAATTTTCTAAGCAAAAAGAAATCTTGATTAGAGTTCTAGTTACTAATATATGCTTAAAAATAAATTGTTTTTATATAGAATTTATAAAATATGCAAAAATATACACTTTCAGATTTTCCGTAATGAATTTATAATAAAACGCATTATTTTAAAAAATTACAAAATTAAGAAAAAGTTTAAAAATTGTTGAGATCCTTCGTTATAAAATTAAGTTAAGAATTCCCAATAAACATTAGGAGCTTTTATTAAAAAAATATATTTCATTTAATACACCTAATACTAGAATTAGAAAATATAAAATAGAAGAGATGTTCATCCAACTAATTTCCCATATGAAATAGAGTCTTAATATGACAAAAAAATTTTGTATTTTTTATGACAATTAAATAATTAAACAGTTAACTACAATTCAAATCTTATCAAAAAAATAAAAATCTTACCTTATGCCAACAATGAAATTGAATTCCTTACAACCAATTTTCATACATCAAAGCAAAATTGAAAATTAAAATGGGACAGATTGTGAGTATGCTTGCTTAAAAATAATCCATATTGTAACCTAATTTAATTTCAAAAGTAACATCAACCTATATTTGGCGATCAATTGCTTTTATTAAATTTTTATCCCAATGAAAAAAATCATAAAAGTTTGCTACAGTTGGCAGTTTTTTTATTGCCCTTGGCATCTTGTGGCTATAGTCCTTTCTTTAGCCATCACTTCATATTAATACTTCCAAATTTTGTTTTCCGCTATTATCACAATGTCACTTTTTACTGATTTTATGATATTTCAGCTGTCATAGAAGTATGCTTTTCTGTTAAATATTTGTGCTGTGAACAGTGCCTGAGAAGCATTTGAATTCTTTATATTCTGTCCTTAAAGCTTTACAACGATAATTTTAGTTTATACGCATGAACATTTGTTTATTTTAATAAATTTACTATTCATACTTTAATTGTGAAAATAATAAAATCAATTTGTAATATTCACTTTTTCAATCCAGCTATGGGGAAGGCAATGCATATAATTATTCCAGCTGGACCCGGAAGCACAGCAGCAACATCAGTAAAGGAAGTGAGGGACGACTTTCCGGAAACATGGTTATTTGAATTGGAAGCAACAGAGTAAGTTTAAATATAAAGATTTTTTAAAATATATTCAGTTTCATAATCAACGAATGTAGGTGTAATTTGCTAATTTCGTAAATTAAGTTCTTAAATGAGAAATGTATGCATTTAACGTTTACATATAAAAAATTGAATGTTAAATATTTGCAAAACAAGTAGATTTTTATGTATTAAAAAGGAAGTTAAATTTTGCAGTAGTATAATTTTTCTAAACACTACACACACACACACATATACACATACATATATATATATATATATATATATATATATATATATATATATATATATATATATATATATATATATATATATATATATATATATATATATATATATATATATATATATATATATATGTATATTTTTTTAACGAATCCATGAAATGTATTTTTATTCAATAATCAAAGTTAAAGTAATTTTATGCTCAAAAAGTAAATTTAAAAAATGGAAAGTTACATTTTCAATAAAAGTTTCTTAAATATTAATCAATATTATTGATTATGACAAAAATATTTTAAATATGGGTAGAACATATAATTAATTTAGTATAATTAAACAAAATTAAAACTTTCTTGAAATTATATAGAATCGCCAAAGTGATTATATTGGACATTTTTGTTTCTTTTGAGCCATAATGTACTTAAAATATATTTTTTAAGAATCTACTGAGGAAATATTAAATTTGTCTAACAAAATTAAACAAAATCTATTTTAAATATTGTTTCCACATTTCCATAAATTTCTTTCAGAAACTCTTTTAAATAATCCCAGTAAAAAGTAACAATAACTAAGATTTTTGAAACAATAAAAATTCTATCTAGAAAAATATAACTAAATCTATCTAAAAAATTTATGTGTTTCCTTGTAAATTTAATTTAGTTTATGCAAAAATGACTGATAGTAGGAAATGAATCCTTACCAAGATTTGAGTGAAAGAAATATCTTTATAAATTCTTTTATTCAATCAAATATCGTTGTATCGGTTGACACTATTGACTTATCTGTACCCTTAGCATATTTTTATTTATATTTTTGCCCTATTTTATTTTTAACATTAAACTGCGTATAATACCTCCCACACATACAGTCAACAGAATATAAAGTCAAAACTTATATTATAACAATGATATTAAATGCATAAAATTCCATTACTATGCTATAAGTTTGATAATTTTTTTTCTGAAATTAAAACATTTTCTTTAACTTATTTATAGATAAATAATAGAATTAATCAAAAAATTTTATTTTTTAATAATTGAAATCGTTATTTAGCTGTATCAAATTTGTCCTTAGATTGATTGCTCTGGTTGAAATGAGATTCTGTATATGGTTCTGTAAGCATTCAAAGGCGCCTCATGAAGTTTCTCCGACTCCGTTATGAATATTTGAGTTTATTATTAATCTTAGAGCCAAAGCAAATTCTTCTCGAAATACGATTAATATCTTTATTATAGTTTCATTGAAAATTACTCTACAAATATAGATCTCAATATCAATCTGGTATTTCTTAACATTGAATATTAAATTAATCTCAAAATTTATATTATTAATAATTTTGTATGTAATTAATATTTATTACTCTATTATGAAAACAAATTACTTGTGATACATGTGATTAATATTTTTTTTACATTATTTGCAGTTCTGAGGGCAAATTCGAGGCAGAGAAGCAACTGCCTGACACCATAACAGACTGGATAGGCAGGGCAGTTTGCATCAACTCCGAAGAAGGCCTTGGCATCTCTAACAAGACAGAAATGACTGCTTTCCAAGCGTTTTTCATTGACTATACGCTGCCGACGTCAGTTATAAGAGGTGAAGAATTCACCCTCATAGCAACTGTCTTCAGTTATGTGGATGGAGATTTACCAGTAAGTAATACATCTTGAACACTCATTTAACATATGATGATGGGTTTTAAGTAAAAAAAATGCCAATAAATTTTCAATGATATTATGTACTGATGAACAGAAATATTATAAATTTTAACATGACAAGTCAAATCAATGCAGAATACAGGAAGTTATTTAGAGACAATATTTTACAAGCTACAAACAGTCTTTCATTCTTTCAGTGGGTGGATAAATTGAGTAACAAGCATGCTTTCGAACTAAACACTGGGGGTATGACGTTAAGTTGACCACCTAACTAGGACATATGTTTCACATCTCAGGGCCACCGGTCACGATAACTGTTATGGGCACTGTAGTCCTTTGCCCACATGGGCTGTCATGCCACAGAGTTTAATTAAAACTCAAATAAAATGATAATAACTAGTTAAAATGTAATATATAAAGATGTTAAAAAATCTTGCTTCCTTTTCTTTAGATTCATTGAAATTATATATGAACTATATGGTACTTGTACTATAGTATATAGTGAGAATTTTGTTTTTACAAAATAAAGCTTCCAATATAAATGAAATCAAATAAAATGAAACAAGGCAAAATATTTATAATTACTTATGAGAAGTAATTTATAAACTTAATTTTATTTCATATTCAAACACAAATATTTTATTTTAATTAATCAAGAAAATAGAAAATTATGAAAAGAACTTTTTAACAAAGACATATTCCAATTAAATTATGTTACAATACCTAATAACAGATTCAAACATTGAAAACATATATATTCCTTTCCAACATTAAAGAATGAAATAGTCTTATAAAAAATGTAGAATTTTGCACTAACTCAAATTATAAAGCGAATAGACCATGCTGAGTAGACTACATCCAAATGTTGAATCAAAAGCTGCAAAAGCAAGTTACGAAAAAAGTAATTGCGTTCCCAACTAATAGAAATACTTATGTCAATACAGATACATTTGAACACATTTGGTATGAAAACGGCATTTATAGTAAGTTATTTTATTATTCCGTGGCAATATTTATGAAAACTATATTTGTAAGGTGGACATCAAGGAGTTATTCAAATATAGTGAATCAATATCTCTATTAAAAGAAATTGTTCCTTCCACATCACTATTGACAATAGGTTATATTGTTATGCAACCATGTTTGCTCTGTTCATTTGAATAAGTATATTTTATGTTTATTTTATGTTGAAATGCTTAATTCTGTGAAATACTGCATTACGCATGAGGAGTAATGTTATCTCTCAGATTCACACGGTAGATGAAAGTTCTCCGCACAATAACAGACATTGGTAATTGTAAATGCCTGATAAGATTATCTGTAAACGCCTGATTATGAAGAATTCTAGTTATTGCCAAATTCTGTTTTCTTATTACTAAGAAATTATTGCTGTTACGAAACGCTGCAGGGATAAAAAATTATTTTTCATTAAAGAATTTTCTATGATTTCCCAAAACTTTCATTGGCAAGCAATGCTTGCGCATCGATTTCTCTGTTTATATTAATACTAATAGAGAATAAGTTGTTTGATTAAATTAGTTTTTCTTGATAAAGAAATTTATATTTCTGTTCTGAATCGTTATTGTGTTTCTAACACTACAAAATTCAGTTCCTTTAATTTAAAAGTGTTAGTAAGTTGTTAACACGTACGATTGGTATAAATAATTCTGTCTTACAAATTATGTTACGATTTAATTTGAATTAGACTCAATATGAATCTTGCCGGTGATGTATTTTTACTATTATCAAAGTACTTAATGTGTTTTATTGATTGCTTCAATCAAAAGCTGCTCATTTAAAAAGGTAATTAGTCTAAAAAGGCGTAAAATAATATTTTTCGAGACCGATTTACTTGTCACTCAAATAATAGGAAATAAAATGAAACCTTTTAATATTAAATTTTATAGCACTTTTTGTATTTCTAACAGTACAGGTGTCTTTTGTGTATGATATATTATTTAAAGTTAAAATTAATTCAACTTTTTTTATTCTCTTGCTAATATACTTATTGATGAATTATATTTCTAATATGAAAGGAAAAGTTGTAAATATTTTAGATTTCTTTGATGAAATTTCTTCCTCTACCATTTAAAATCTTTTTTAATTATCATCTTTTAACATATTTTTTAATAATTTCAAGAAGTTCTCGATTTTGATAAGACTTTCAGAAAGCAAAACTTTTTTGTGCAATTTTGTTTCTGAAAAAATATTCTCTAAAAATTCTCTTACTCAGAATTAATAATATTATTATAGATAAAAAGATGGTTTTTTATATTTATTAGAATAAATCAATACAATGTATCCAAAAGACAGAATTGAAAGCTAAATAGTTTTTTATAAGTTCACTGAAAACTATAGATATATTTAATATTTCTTAAAGCGAGATAAAAAGATTATTGTTAGGAAAATATTTTTTTTTCCTTTGCAAAGAACAAATTATTTTCTTAACCCAAAACCGTATCTTCAGATTGATTTATCACCCAGCTCTTTATTTTGTAATATCTAAAATATTTCAATGTAAATAACTTATAATAATTAATTTTATGAACCTTCAGATGACCATGTGGCCAAATATGTTTGCTAAAAACTGAGAACAAAAATTGTTTTTGTTAATTTTTCGAACCGTATCATTATTAACTTTCCTTTATAGTGTGCTTTATATTAGAATTCCTAACAATATTTGAAACCCTATTTCACCCCTTAAAACACTTTTTTCTCCAACTTACATTATTTTATTATGAAACTTAGCTTCAAACCATATAGGGTTTTTTCTATACATTCCAAATTTAAATATAATTGAAGATATATTTTGCTAATTAATACCTTTATTTCCTTTCTAGATAACCGTGTCTTTGGTGAATTCTGGAGGATTTGAGGTTTCAAATAAATCAATTGACGGCGATTACTGTGTGCCTTCAGGCTCAAGCATCAGTTTGCCAATAAGCTTGAAAGCTACAAAAATCGGACACGTTAACATCACAGTGCGTGCAGAAACTGCTAATTCTAGTCATGTGTGTGGCGATTCTCCAACATCCAGCTCCTACGCCAGGGATGCCATTACGAAGCACATTGAAGTTGAAGTACGCAATCACTGTTTCTACTTATCGATGAATTACTTAGCCCAATATTATATTTTAACTGCTCATTTATATAAATTCTCATAAGCTCATTTAATTGCTCATTGATCACATGATGGTTCAATTTTTCTTTCCCCAAATAAATATATTTACTAATATAAATTTCCTATCTAATGTATAGCAAAAATAGCATACAATTTAAATAAAAAACACGCTAAAAACTGCGGAAAAATAAAATCATTTCAATGTTCATAAGATTTTTATTCAAAGCTTACTTGATTTGTTGATAAATGATTATTTTTTGATAACTAGATTCATATTTTTGAGAATTTAATGATCTATGTTTTAAATATGGTTTTCAAATGTGAGCACTAAAAGATAGTGCTAAGTATTATAGGTAAATTAATTTTGCTTAGAAAAAAAGTGAGTTTTAAAAAGACTTTTAAAATGCATAAGTAATAGTTATGCGAATAAGTAAAATCTTGATACAAATAGTTAGTGTTAATAACACCATAATTATCGATACACAGGCATCAATAATGCAGTCCAAATATTATTTTTGACTTTTGTATAAGTTCCTGTACTATGACTCATTTCTATTAATCAAGCATAAAAAATTTCACAATTGACACATTTACTCTAATGCATATATATCTATTCAGAATCAATATATAATGATATTACATCGATAATCAACATCGATTCCAACATTGAAGTTATAGCATAAATTTTGTGATCTTATACATAAGCTCTATTACTATAATAAGATAATCGTATTAGTAAAACGTTTTAATTTATTACTAAAGCATTCATTTTGAAGTTTATGTGTCTATTCTACATCCATAAATAATTCAAAGACCTAAATCAATACTCGATATCGATTCCACTATCAAAATCATTGTATTATTTTTGCTACCTTGTATAAATTCTCTCATTTTACTGCTTATCTTTACTTTAATATGTTTAAAAAGACATTTAATTATATGAGTCAAATTTAAAAACTGAATTGAGATATAGAGAATTTAAAGTAATAATAATTATAATTTAAATTGATGGTGAAAAAATTTAGTAATTATGATTTACTGAATGTACAAGTGTTACGTATGGTAAACTGAATGTACAAGTGTTACGTATATTGAAAATGAAAACAATATTTTCCAAGCAAAGAATTTTGCATATGTAAATCATGATTACATATTAAATTCTCTTAAACTTTCTGAGATAGTTTGAAACTAATTATTTATCAAGAAAAAAACTATTTAACACAATAAAGGCTTTAAAAGTTTTAAATACAAATTTGTCTTATCAGTTCCAATTACTATGATAATGGAGATACCTGAATAAACTCTTATTCACTGGGAAATATTTGCTAAATTTTGTTTCGTCCAATGATTGTTGAGGAGTCAAAAAAGATAAATTTAAGATAAAAATGAAATAACTAATAAGTTTACCATCAGTTATCATTCAATTTAACAAATAAATATTTATTAAATACACATTTATCAAAAATACTTATTATAATCTATATATTTTAGGCTGAAGGATTCCCTCAGGAAAATGTCATCAACACCCTCTTTTGCCCATCAGGTATGTTCCAGTGTTAGTTTTAAGTAAATAAAGTGACACAATCATAGTTTTATTGGGGATTTAAAAATACTTTATCTGTTTTTATTATTTTTTACCCTAGAATCAAATTTAATATTAGAAGCATTTTTATGTAAATATTCTTATTTCGTTTTAGACAACAAAAATAATCTTCTTAGGCTATTTAAAATAATCATATTAATCAAAAGCATTTTATGCATATTATCCAGATAGGAAGTATACTGTTAAATGAACTATAGAAAATATTTATTGTAATCTATAACTTCTCTCTTAAAACGAAAATGTTGCATAAAAAATTACTCATTTCAAAAATTTCAGTGTAGTATAGTATTTGACTGTTCTGTTTGATGAAATTGCTTACAAGTACAAAAATAAATGTAAGCTAATTGAATTCAGTTTTATATTTAAACATAGGATTACGAGCATTACATGCATACATGGCCAGGGTAAGAATCGAACCCACGAATTTCTATAAGAATACAAGAATGATAATAATTTAGCTATAAGTATGACGCATTGTGGTGAAAAATATTAATGAACAATTATCAATAATTAACAATAAATCTATTTGAATCAAACATGGAAATGTTTAATCCATATTAGATGCTTTTTAATATGACCGAGAATATTTTTATGCTCTTCAAACTGTATATATTTTACAACTGTTTTGATAACATGCAGCATGTTAAAATTAATTCGCCTAACCCATATCAGTTTTTGTTATATATTATTCATGTTTCTAAAATTTCATCAGGATTAAAACTGGCAGATATTGAACAATCTATTCATACAATTAGAAACGCAACAGTTCTATGACTAGAGAAAGATTGTTACAATATAATGCACTTGAAGTTGAATATTTGCAATCTTTATTTAATATTCTTAAGTTGGTTTTCTGTGTGTCTACCATCTAGTTCTGAATAAGGAAACACTCATTTTATGTTAATATATTCATTTAGACAGATTCTATCAGCTTTCCAATTTTTCTAAGCTATAATTAGTCGGATATTATATAACTAAAAATCTACATTTTTAATTATTAAGTGTGTATCATTAAACCCAATTCTTAGTTCTAATATACAAAAAAATCTAGAGAAAGGTTTTTCGTTGTTTTATGAATCTGGAAGAACATAAAAATTTGTAAGAGGTCTATTTTTTAAGTTCAAGTGCATTAATAATAACTCTATACTGTTTCCTTAAAATTTTCTAAAAAATATATTCGCACTCCATCAACAGAAAAAATCTTTAATTTTACTTTTATAAATTGTTGAGAAATTTTTGAATTCATATTTAACTTTATTTTTTCCAACAAGTGCTTTTCTTAAAAGATTACATCATATTCTAAATGCATCAAAAACTAATATTATGCATTTAATATTCAAAAATTGACACTTTCATTATGTTACGTAAATGTATTCAATACAACCATTCATTAAATACATTAGTAAAAACATTTTAATTTGCAATATATATGAAAAACAGTAATTTCAATGCTCTCAATTTAACAACTTTAAATTTCTATGAAAAATCATTAAAAAGCTAAGTGTTTTTAACTCAATATCAAGAGCTTAATTTTACATATGGATTAATTTTCAAACTAAAATTTTTGCTTTAAAATCTGAAAAATTTATTCATGCATTTAGATATGATGGAAAACATCCATTATTGAAAATGCTTAGCTTCATTCTCTATTAAAAATATTATAGTAATATTTAAAAATGCATGTCTTCGAAATATTTTATTCGAATGTTTTTTACATTTGAATAGAATATTGATGCTATTGAAATGTAAATAAAATATTTACTTTTTATATAGATAGCAGTGATGACGTTTATGAAGGCACAATAACCTTAAGTGTTCCAAAAGATATTGTTCAAAATTCCTCCAGAGCGTATATGGATTTCACCGGTAAATATTTATTTGTATTTTAAAAAGATTTATTTAATTGACATTTCTGATAAATTGCGTTTTAAGTGAAAGGAAATATATATTTCAGTCTCATAAAACATTTTGTAATAACATTCTCTTAAAAATATTGAACAAATTTTAAAATTACCATTATAACGTTCTTTTATTAAAACGATTTGATTCATTAATTATAATAATAATGGCGTAGCAAAATTTTATATTTTTTACAGTCATATTTTTAATAAATTATTAAAATAATATTGTTTTGATTTTCATGCAATTTATGCTTACACTATTTCTTGAAAAAGAATATTTTTAAAAGAAAAAAATAATTTAAGCTTCCAAGGACAGTAAAGTCACAGTATTAAAATAAAAATAGCTTATGGAAGCAATCGTGAAAAAATTAAGGTAACTTAGAAAAAACTCCAAAATATAAAGAAATTAATTAACAGAAACAGTTATAAGAGCCAAGAAATTGGAGGGGGTAAAGTAATTGCTTCATTTGTGTATGTGGGTCTCTGTGTGTGGATTATCGAAATAGTGCTGATTACCGAATTATCTGAGTGTTATATATTGTGGAACTGGATATATGAAATACTAATAATAAGTAATTTAGATATATTAAGGTAATCTGTTACTTTTTTGTCACATTTAAATTTTTTATTTTATGATTACATAAATAGACCCTCCATTTTTATTGGCATAAAAAATGGCTACATTTTCCGAAATTTAAAAATTAACTAGAACAATATCTTTCAGGTAAAAATATCAAAATATTCTGGCATTTTTCGCTAATTTTTGTCTCTTTTTATGTTATCTTTTTTTTGTAAACGTCCTATTAATTAATTTCACTTTGCTTTAATTTATTTTATTATAAAATAATAAATTAATTTTAAAGTAAATTTTAATTCCTCTTTCCTTTGTTTTAGGTAATGTAATGGGACCAGCAATCAACAGTTTGAATAACCTAGTTTCTTTACCAACGGGATGTGGTGAACAGAACATGGTTAAATTTACTCCAAACTATATTGTGCTTGATTATCTTAAGAGCACCGGTTCTCTTAATGATAAAATCAAAAACGAAGCCATTTCGAATCTTAGAACAGGTAACATAATTTTTGCAATACTTTTTCTAAATTAGAAGTTTTGTATGTTTAATCATTATAATAGAAGTTTAATTTTAGTATCGAATCATTCCATTTCAGTTCAGTCAGATTAATCAACATGTCAACAAAAAACGCATTTATTTAATTTATTACTTTAATTAATAATAACCTACATAACCTACATCGATGCATTTTTACTTTTGAGTTACTGAATCCATTTATCATTGCTATATTTCAGTTCAGCATATATTTTATATGAAAACGTGAATATTTTTATAATAAAATTTGTATTTTTGGTTTCATCAGCCTTTTGTAGTTGATCATGAGATAAGAACATGATTGCAAAATCATACAAATAGAAATCTAAAATTATGTTAAAACTATTATGTTTTACTTCCCTGGTTCTTTTTGATTGAATTCTGTAAATATCGATTGCTAAGTTATTTCGATTCGTATAAAACTTATTTCAATATACAAAAGTTTTAACAATTTTTAAGTACACAGAAAGTTGAAAAAAATTAATGTTTTTAAAAAGGGATATTTTATATTCATCCTGTTTTTGTAAAAAGGGACATGAAACAATCTGAATTTTAAGAATTTTCCTAGTAGATGCACTTAAAAAAACCGCCAAGACATAAAGAGGGTCCACGTCAGAAAGTAACAAATTGTATGAAAGATATGAATTTTTAACAGCAAATATTTATAAACGATTGAATAGTTTAATCTGTAGAAAGAAATCACAGTAGATTGAACTAACTATAAGTAATAATGCATTGATCTACTGCTTATGAAAAAAATCAATGGCAGAATAAAAGACAAAAATAGCACAACTGAAATTGATATCTTTTTTTTATCTTCGGAAAAAAGATATAATGCCATCAGAGTTTTGTCAAAACAATAAATTCTAGAAAATTTATATAAATCTGTCTTGAAATAAGTGTAAAATACTATTTGATTGGGATGCATGTCTTAAAAGAATCGACATTATTTTGTGATTGCTAAGGAGTATGCAACACAGAATAGTATTACAACTGAAAAATGTAAATATTTTCAATGATCCACAAGCATAACTTCGTCAACATTTTCAACGCAAAATATTGAAAAGGTACTGGAAGAGGGAAAAAATCAAAAAGTGTCGTAGCTTAGCAAAATATTTTTTATTACTTTGTTACAGATCTATTCAGTGACAATACAAAAAACAATATAACTTTTTTTTCAATTTTATTATATTATAAATCTACGAACAGCGTTTTCACACGTGTTTTAATCACATTGTAAACTACAACTTAAAGTGGATTCCCAGCCAACTTTTTATTTTAATTCACTTGACTTTAAATATCCACAAACAAGGTTGGTATTGATGTCAACAATTGAATGTAAAATTTGTTAAAGCTGATGAGGTGAGACAAATCTAACTGAAGCAGTGTATTTGTGCTAAACTTAAGCAAATAACCGAATTCACAGCTTCTGCCTTTAAATAATTTTCCATTTATGAAATTAACGCTCAAACGAAAAAGATTAAATTTAATCTTCATTAACACTTTATGCATTATAGAATTGATGAAAATTTAAATTATTATTGAAATAACATAATTTAGTACTTATATAAGTCTATATATAATCTCTCTCCTATTTCTCTCTCTCTCAGTTCTGATATTTTTATGCTTTTATTTTATGTACATTGAATATAAATTAAATTTTTATTTAGGTTACCAACGAGAGCTCACTTATCGACATTATGACGGATCCTTCAGTGCCTTCGGTACACGTGATCACGAGGGAAGTACGTTTTTGACGGCTTTCGTCTTGAGGTCATTTTACCAAGCAAAGAGGTACATCTACATCGACGAAAAGGTTATCAATGACATGCAACACTGGCTTCTCGCCAGGCAAAATGCTGATGGTTGTTTCCAAAATGTTGGGAAAGTTATTGACATAGGTTTAGAGGTAATATATTAGCTAAATAATTAAGTTATTTTTTAAAGCGGATCATTTATGCAAGTGTCTCTATAATATTTCTTTAGAAATATTGGCTTTATTATTTTATTTAAATACTTTTGAAAACATTCATTTATAGAAATTTATAAATTTTAAGAAATTTTCCCAAAATTTGAATAAATTTAGAGCTTTATAAAAATGTTATTGTGTAAGATATCCTACACAAAAGTAGTAAAATGCTTTTCGCTATCAATAATACAACTAATGAAAATTTTTTGGATGATATATTTTGTTGCTCTAAAATCATTTTATGCGTACAAAGGCTAACCAGTCAGAGACTGATAATGGATTTCAAAATTCAATCTGTTCTTAAGTAGGGAATTGAAAAATAAACATGCTTTGAGCTCAAAGAAGACAATACAACTAATGTTATGAGGAGTAATAATCTAATATATTAAGCATTTTTTCCGTCAAATTTAATTACCTCAGCTAACTTATATGAGGTAACTATGAAATTTCTTGACATTTTCGCGTTGACCTTGAATGAAGTGAAAATAAGCATGCAAATTAGTGTATGTCGTGGTTGAGACACTGGTCAGTCGAAAGTTGGAATATTAGTCGTTATAAAAGCAGGTCCACCACGCACATTCTTCAATCGTTACTCGTACAGTAGCGAAGAGAAATGAAGGTACCAAAGCTGCTCGTACGGTGTTGTTTATTTTACAATTTCAAAGTGTGCTTATCAACTGCTGCATTTATAGTTATGTGAGTGAACGTAAGGTAAGACATTTGTTTCACACATTACAGTCAGGAGATTTATCCCTCTGTGTTGCAGCTGGTTATGGTGGACTAATCGTCAAGTGGTTCACTATGAGCTATTACCTATGGATCAAATGATCACTGCGGACCTGTATTCACAGTAATTGGAACGTGTGCAATAGGCATTGCAACAAAAGAAGGCAGCATCATACCATATAACGATTTGTTGGAGAGACTTTGTGCCTTCCCCCTAACTCATCTGAACTGGCACTGTCAGATTACCATCACTTCCATTCATTGGACAATAATCTTGGTGGAAAATCCGTCATCAATGAAGCAGATTTGCGCCAAGCACTCACGGACTTCTTTGTGTCCAAACCTCCAGTGCAAAGGGATTGTACAACTGAAGAGACGATGGCAGAAAGTGCTGGATGCCGATGGTTATTCCTTCAAGGACAAACAATTGACTACATTTTCTGTAGATAATGTTCTTTTAGGTTATTCAAAATAGCAAGAATTTCCTTTTTTAGCTTGTGGAAGGCTTCCGTGTGCACAATGAAATAGATCTTAAAGTAATGTGTCATCAATTTTTATTTTTAAACTAGCTCAAGTATGATGCACGAAATTTCAAGGTTTGTTTTTTTAACAAGCATCAGGAATTATCATATACATTTTTCTTTTGAAGTATAACTCTTAAATCTACATATTCAAATATTTTTAATCTCTTAAAAAAAGGTTACGTTTATTTTAAGAATGTTAATTATATCATTGTATATAGTTGTATAAACAGAACTCTTATTATATTGAATTACACTGTTGGACAATTGCTAAGGACGGATTACACTATCATCCATAGCAACCACGAAATGAAAGGAAGAAAAATGTGGAAAATTAGAATAAGTGTGGGATATAGTAAGAAGAAGTATGCGTATATAAATTTTTTTGAACGTCTGTTCATCACGTGATAGCGTTCATAAGAGATTACATGTTTTGACGCGTGTGGACAGTTGTTGTATTAAGTCAAAGTTTTACAGGAAAGATTTAGTAGACGAACTTGAAATTTTTGGCATGTCTTCCCGGCATCACTTAGATGATTTTAAGCGTTGCCGAATTATTGGAAAGATCGAAGAAGGGTGAAAAATAACAGATGTTGCAAGGGAATTCGACATCGATCACAGCGTTGTTTCACGGCTATGGAAGTCATTTAAAACTACTGGAATGTATAGTAGGCGGCACGGGGGAGGTCGTATTAGAAGTACGACTCCTGCAGAAGACAGATATATCATCCTATCAGCAAAAGGGAACAGCCGCACCACAGCTCAGCAGGTGGCAAATCAGTTTCTTGCTGCCTCAGGAAAGCAGATCTCTCGAAAAACTGTTGCCAGACGTTTGAGGGGAGGAGGACTATACGCCGGCAGACCTGTTGTGTGGGTCCCATTGACCAGACAGCACCGTATAGCCCGTTTGCAATGGTGTCGTGAGCATCGCAATTGGACTGAACAGGACTGGGCATACGTACTATTCTCAGATGGGAGTAAGTTCAGTCTGTCATCGGATTGTAGATATCAAGTGATCTGGCGCGAGAGTGGTATTGCTTATCGTCCAGAAAATATCCAGGAAAGGGACCTATATCCGACATGCAGTGTCATGGTGTGGGCCGGTATTATGATCAATGGCCGCACGCCCCTACATGTGATTGCGAATGGGATTATGATGTGCCAACGATACATTAATGAAGTTCTACTTCTCATGTTTGTATTTTGTTCGTATTTTCCGTGGTGCTGTCGCTGATAAATTTGTTTTTATGGATGACAACGCAATATGTCATCGAACACTCGCTGTTCAGGATTGTCTAGACAGCGAGTGTATTCAATGCCTCGTATGGCCATCACATTCTCCAGAACTAAACCCCATTGAAAATATGTGGGATGCTTTGGGGAGGCCAGTCGCTGGTCGAAACTATGCCAGTCGCTAGTCGAGGGTATTCAACGCCTCGTATGGCCATCACATCCTCCAGATCTAAACCCCATTGAAAATGTGTGGGATGCTTTGGGGAGGCCAGTCGCTGGTCGAAACTATCCTCCGACAAACAAGAACAACCTCATCCGTGCACTCCCAGAAGAATGTGATAAATTGCCTCAACAGCTGCTGGATAATGTTGTGCAAAGTATGATACGACGTGTGGAATGTTGCATCACACTCCAGGGTGGACATATCCCGTTCTGATACCTTTCTTCAAGGTGCCTGCTGACTTTTAGATGCATTGTTCCATTTTACCGTTTGCAGCATCAAATGAACATTTTTTTCTTCAGATGTTTCACAGCTTTTGTACTTTCCAGAACAATAAATATTCTTTATAATATCTGAACAGTGTGGCAACTAAATTTTATCCTACTAGGCCTCTTGTCTCGCTTAATGTTATGCTACATCGCTGTTTGTGATTCGTTCTTAGCAATTGTCCAGCAGTGTATATTGAGAATGATGGCACTAAATGCGATGAATTTTGTATTAAAAAGTTAGTTTCTACTAAACTAAAAGTATCTACCATGCTTCATTGCGAAATTTTAATTACAGTTTTTCAATTAGTTCAAGCAGCTATTAACTCTAACTTAAACTAACGGTAAAGTTGTCCATGTCACGATGAATACCGTTAAAGAACTCTTGCTCAGTTTAAAAAATTGTAGGTGTGATGTGTGTGTTTCTTTTGCTTCTAAAATTTTTCTCTACCCACATACAACTGCTGAAGATAGAAGAAAAGATTTGGAATTAGATATTCTTTCTTTTTTTTTTTACTTTTTTACTTTTTTTAATATATAATTTTTTTTCAAAAAATATCATAATAATTATTAATTTGAAAAATTTGCAAAAGTGTTGTTTTTGTGAATTAAAATGAAAGTGTTCTCTCATTTTCCAATGCGTCACTCCTAGAAAATCTATTGGATGTTAAAATTTCCAAGTGTAATCAAAGCTTAATGATTTTATAACTGAAAGAAAATTTTAAGCTTGTCAATACCTTTCAATTCGTTTTTGGATCTATTCGTGACACCTTATTTCAAAATGCAAAACAAAACAACATTTTCAAAAAGACAAACCAATTCTTATATTAATTCTGCAATAAAAGCTAGGCACATGTTTAAATTCCCTAATAAAATGGTTCGACGAGCTAGTTCAAAATGGAGTGTGGTAAATGACTGCAAATACAAATGCATTATTTGGAAAAGATCGCGCGTTTTATTTGGGAATATTATCACCTGCTTGAACGAAAGCATGAATTAAATATTTTATTTGGCATAAAATGTTAAATCAAATTAGAATATAGTTATATTTTTTGAAATGAAAATATATATTTGAGTTCCAATTTATATAAATTATTTAAAAATATTTCTTTTCATAAAATTATAAAAAAATAACTTCGTATGTTTTTGTTGATGCAAAATGAGAGTTAAAATATGCAAATAATAAATACTGTAGATAGGCTAATACCATGTTATATTTGTTGCGATATTTGATTTTTTACATAAATATTAAGTGTTAATATTTATCAGAAACTCATTTCAGACTGATGTACAGTGTTTTAATTTGGCAGGGTGGTGTTGGAAACGATAAATCATCAGGAAGTATTACCGCTTATGTCCTGGCGTCTCTGATTTCTTCTGATTTCAAGAACCAGACAATTTTAGACGGAGGGTTTACCTGCATGGAGAAGCACCCCCCTACAAATCCTTACAGTCAAATGCTGTATGCTTACTCAGAAGCATTGGGTGGAAGAACTGCTCAAGCAGAAAAGTACATAGCAGAAGCAAGACAGAGAATTTCAAGAACAGGTTATTTCATAAATTGAAATCATGATCTGAATTTCTTCACTTTGTAACTTTATATAACTATATTATTAGGATAATACAGCAAAATTATTGGTACAATTTTAAAATTCAATGACTCGGGTATTTCGATTACATTCTGAATTTCGTAGCGTGCTCTTCAAAAGTGATTCATTTGAATTCAAAACGAAATTAACTTAATTTATCAGTAGATAATTCTGCAATGAATGGTTATTGTTGGTATTAAGTACCAAACGAAGACTGTTTGCATTAAATATTTATACGCCTCTGCGCTTAAATATTTCAAATGCGAAAAATTTAATTTAATCCAACAATTATTAGCATTTTTGTAATTGACATAAAATTTACTAGTTAATAAACAATTCAATATTTATATTTTTTCGTGCTGGTCTGCATTTTTATACGATGAACAAATTATGCAAATAAATGAAAATTGTAGCGTTTCAATTGAAATAAAGAATACAATTAATTGTATTGGGATAAGAAGAATTTAGTTGCCGAATTATCTTCTATAAAGATGTAAGGGAGTGAACACTATCCTATAAAAAATGTACTTTTATATGTTACGAAAAATTCAAATTTATCTTCGATTTTATGGGTGAAAGTTAAAAATAAAACTTATAATTAATATCAAATAACCTTATTCATGATAGAAAAAAATATATACAAATAGCAAAATACATTTGTCTTTACAAGAAATTTCTCAATGAGTATTTATTTTAATTTTATGAAGTTACGAGAACACCTTTTAAATAAGATCTCATTATATTGAAGCACATTTTATCATAATCCTAGGATAATAATTCTGTTATGTATGTAATAACTTATGGCATAAAGGCAAATAAATGTAGAGAAATATTTGTAATTATTTTCACATTGGTCTTAGAATTTAAAAAGAACCTTAACAACAAACAATCATACATTAATTTCTTTATTCGCATGAATATATTCAAACATTGGTATTTCTTATGTTATGAAATTTTTATCTACGTTTTATAGTTTACAAGTAATATTAAAATACCAAATTTTAAGTACAAAAATATTCAATATCTTTCAACAAACTTGGCTATTATATACGTCGTTTTTATTAAATATGATTATCTATTATTGTATCGAACATATTCAAAATATGTTGTGTGTGTTCATTATGATCGCCAAAAAAGACGTTTTTTATGAAAAACTTTTTCTTACCTTTATTTTAATTATATAATTTGAAAATTGCTTCTACATAGCAAAGATTTTTGCAATGGAATCATTTTAACTTATATGGAAATAATTCAATCTATTTTGAAAACCCTTCTTAATATATTCAAAAAACTGCATTTTTTTTTCTTATTTGCGATTTAGAGACAACTTCTGCTCTCGTAAATAATGAAACCTATAATTCTCTTTTAAGTAATTGAAAAATTTTAAAAATGTTATACTTTTTCATGACTTTTTTACAATTAAAATAACTTTTCTTTAAATATTCAAAACTAAATTTAAAAAAATTGGAGTGTAAAATTGTTCATTATATTTACAATTTTGATAGACAGAAAACAAAGATAAACATTTTTTAAAAATAATACCACTTAGTTTGCTTTTTAATCAAATTAAAACAGATTTATTTCAAAAATGAGCATTAACTGTTGTTGTATCTTTTTTCAGATGGTATGGAAACGTTCAATATTGTGAACGGCACAAAATCAATAGAGATTGAAACAGATGCTTATGCTGTTCTTTCGACTCTTAAGATTGGTGGATCTGAATCCGACGCCTTACCTTATGTCCGCTATTTAACCAAAAACTTGAACCCTTCAGGAGGATTCAGTTCTACTCAGGTAGCTTAACTTGCATGTTTGTAATGCAATGCATGTTTACTGGTTTATGCGCTATTAACTTTTCTTTAATTTTTTTGTACTCGAGATAACCAAATTTGAGATTAAATTGCAATCTGAATATGCTTGTCGTAATATTGAAAAAAACAAGTGCAACTAAATTTTCTTTTGGAATCTTTTATATCAGAAAGATCAGTTTTTTTCAGCAGATTAATTTTATCGTAACGAATTATTTTTATTTAATAAATTTTTCAGCTAAAAATATTTTCAGTTTTGTTGGTATTATAAACTGAAATGCAAAAGTTACTGAATTTCAAAATTAAAGAAGTTGAATCCACAATAAATTTGTAATATTGCAATCTACAGATGAGTTTTTGGTAGATATTGAATATTCTCAGATTAGGAATGCTTTGTATCTGTGGCAAAGAAACCTCTTTAAACCACACAGAAGTATAAGTACTTTCTGTTTTTACTTTCTAAGTTATTTACCTTACGCTTATTTTCCCTTTTAACCAAAAAAATAATGATAATAAATTTTTAATACTTGTTCACACTCCTCTCCAAATTGCCTCGTCACTATCGATATTGTGCCAAACATTGGCACCAATGTGTATGTGTGTTATAACCATGTAATGTATACTCATTTGATATTAACGTAACTGCACAAAATTTACATTTCCATGTACAGTCACAGATCATTCAGGACGATAAAAATTTTACTAAGATTTTCTCTGTTAGAAGTTCAATTAAATAATTTTTCAACAATGTGTGCGAAATTTTTATTTTTTCATTATTTTGTTTTATGATCATGTGTGTGCTAGGCAAAATGATCATGCCTTGATAGGTCATGCATGGCAAAACATTATAACTAAATGGGTTAGTATGCATTATAATAAAAATTATAGAATCAAACCAACATCTAAACTTATTGAATTTGGATTCAATTTAAGATTTCTTAACAGTGCAATATTTGTCTGTTTCATAAACTTCAGTTAATCAGTTAAACTATGATTAACCCAAACTTAACCCAAAAATACTAAGCAATTCTTATTGTTTTCCAAAATATAATCTTGTAAACTTTCAGCATTATATTCGTGACAAAATGATTCGGTAGACATTGCACTATCAATCTTTATAAATTCAATTTTTGAGAAATAATTTCTTTTTTATATTTTTGAGAAACTATTTTCTTTTTATCCCTTGTGTTTGATATTATAAAACGCAGAAAAAATCAGCAACCTAGAAATATATCAAGAGAAAATATTGATAATACCACAAAAAACTGGTATGTGTTGATTTTTTAAGTTTAATATGAAAAAGAGTCATAAGTTAAATATATAACATCTCTTACAATCTGGGTAGATCAGAAACAAAGCATGCTGAAACAGAGCTAGAAATCACTACATTTTTTTCCTCATAGCTTAACCATCCTTTGTCCATTAATATGAAAACGTGTTTTATCTATCTTCAGCCAAAATCTTTCGTATTTTATTTTTCTTTAGTTTTATCTTTCTTCAGCCAAAAAAAGTGAAGGTCCAAATTGTTTATTAAATTCGAAAATATTTTTAATCGTATTTGTCTCACTGATATGAGAAAATTCCTCTGACCTCTTCTGATTAAAATTTCATTAAAATGTAATAAACATAAATAGAAAACGTATTTTGCTATGTGATCAAAAATGCTATTGAGAAAATCAGAACAGTTTAAAATATATATAGTAAATATTTTAAGTCTTAACATAAAAGAATTCTGTTGACATTAAAATTGCTTCCAAGATATGAACATATAAAATATTTAATAAGCATTTTTAAAAGATGGAATAATTTTCAGTTTTTGAAAACATTAGATTAAGTATCCACCAGTATAGAGAAATTCTTCATAATTAATAAATTGTTTTTCAGGATACATGCGTTGGATTAGAAGCACTTGCACAGTTTGCTAAATTAATTTACAAAGATCCACTAAACCTTCAAGTGACAACAACCGGAGGCTTGGAACAAAAAGTTGAAATAACAAATGCAAACAGCCTTGTCGTTCAACGCTTCAAAGTTACTGATTATCCAAATGATGTAAAAGTTGAAGCCCATGGCACAGGATGTGGACTCATTCAAGTAAGAGATTTTTTTGATAAATGGACCTTGTACTCTGGTTTAATAGAGATAAGGATATTTGCGTCTTTTTAAAGCAAACAATAACGTAATGTTCCAGCATTATTGATATTTATCCTAAGCAATCCATTTTGAGCACTTATTAAATTACGATTAAAAACGTTTTCATAGCTTCTAATTCTAATCAGGCAGTTAAATTTTTTTAAGATATTTGTCATATATTTCGAGAGACAAATATATTTGACGATTAACTAGTACATTTTTATTTTATCTTACAAAAAATATTTAATTTTCAATAAATCATTTTTTTTTCTAAAAAAATATTTTTAGCTATTTAAAAAAATTTCTTTTCGCCTGCTACTTTTAAAAATGAAACGTAGTACAGAATTAAACGAATGAAATTAGAAGCAAATAGAATTTACCTGTTAAAGGTTTATTAGTTGTTGAAATATATCAGAAAAAATAATAAAAAATTAAATGTGCTGTTGCAAATGCATTAAAAAGGAAAATTGCTGATATTATTTAAATATCTTTGTGTGTGAAATTATAAGAAACGAAATCCAAATTAGCTTCAAGCATTAATATATTTTTATTCCTCTTGCTTTTCTGGATAAAGAATTTTCTAGACAACATATTTAACAAAACGCTATAAAATCTAACACAAAGATGTCACTATTAAATCAATGCGAATAACATTAATTGCAAAAAGTTCTTTAACATTTTCTAATAAAATAATAGTTAAATTATTATTTTAATTATTATAATTAATAAAATAATATTTAAATTATTATATATTAATGACTTTAGCTATTACCAGTACGTTTTAAAGAGAGATAAAAAATGTTTGCTTAAACTCTCATTTTAAAAAGGGCTTTAAAAATAGTAGAATTTTCATGATTCGAAGAACTTATTTTGTACTCATTTCAAAAAAATATAAACTGTAAAATATATAAAAAATATTAGAGGTTAGCAAAAAATTAAAAAAAGTTAGCATATGATCATTGATATAAATTTTCTTTAACATGAGATAATGCTTATTTTTAGACTGCTATTCGATACAACACTAAAACTCCACCTGAAGAAAATAAGTTTGCTTTGAATGTTAAAGGTGAATGCTCATTTTCTAGTTGTAAGGATACCACAATCAATGTTCATGTTAGGTATGTATCTAACGTTTTCCTTATAGAATTAACAAAACAAAGCAAAAAGATAAACAATATATACATAGACTAATAGAAGTAGATAAATAAATATACTGTTTGTAAAAATTGTTAAACCATGAAAGAACCATCCGATTTGAACTAAAATTTAACATACAAACAACTTGTGTTGGTACAAATACTTAATGAGACTTTCCAAGTAAAACAGAAAAAGTATATTAATTCCCCGAAATCAGTATTTGGTGTAAGCACGCCAACACTTGCGGGTATACGACGCGACATAGTCATGCAGATTTTGAATCTCAGCAGGGGAAAAATGTTTTATATTGTCTTATAAAAACTTAAAATTTCGCTTGTAGTTGTTGTATGGCAAAGATAGTGATTGACATGAAAATTAACAAAATACTATACATGTGTAATGAGTGATTTATCCATCAATTAAGGGACCAAGAAAGACGCTTTTCCCGATTTTAACATTCCTCCTATTTCCCACTGATTTTGAGGAAAAAATCGGGAGACACTGTTAATGACATTTTTGCTTGAAACAAAATGTTTAAAATTGTAGCACCGCAAAAAGACAATTTTACTGTTTAGATTACACGTTCTGAGAATGATGTATGTTAAAAATATTTTGTGTTAATTTTTTAATAAATTATTCATCAACCTTATAATGGAATTATGAAAAATAAAAGAATATAAAACATGTAAAAAATAATTATGTCTCAATATTTATTTTAAGGGCAATTTTTACTACACTAGTGCAATTTATAAGTATTCAATTTATAAAATTATATAAAAACATAAATAAATTTAATTCTGTGACTGTTACTTTGTTTGATGGAAATATTTTCCTAGTTAAATTACTAATAATTAGAAATATTTCTTCTAATTGAACTGCTTATGTAAACAGTCACCTGATGTCTGCTCTGAATATTAATTATATGACTGCTAACTAGCAGAGGAACATATTTAATATATATATATATATATATATATATATATATATATATATATATATATATATATATATATATATATATATATATATATATATATATATATATATATATATATATATATATATATATATATATATATATATATATATATATATATATATATATATATATATATATATATATATATATATATATATATATATATATATATATATATATGTTATCACATTGTATTAGAGTACCATTTGTTGACTATTTAAGTTCTTAACACAACTTAAGCGACTTCTTTTCTGGCAAAATTTCGACTGTTCTTAAATTTTTCAATGAAATTGCCAAAAATCTGTAGGTTTGGAAAATCGGGAGAAATGCTGCAAAATCAGGAGCTTCCATTTAGAATCAGTAGAATTGGCAGCTATTTAATACGTAAGGGAACACTGTTTTATTGAAAATATTTCCAGGAATGCTTTCAGATGGAGAAATAACTTTGGGTTCCAGCATTTCACGGATCTAATTGTTACTTTTAAAATTATGCACAGTGTTTAACAGAGGAGATCTTCGATAAAATCATTCGGATACTCATAACTTGACCTTGTCAATTATGTTGTTTAATGAAGACTCCAGAGGTTATCTTTCATCAATATAGAGTGTCAATAACAATGAAGTTATACGAAAGAAAACATGAGTATCTCCATGGAGAACTCTACAAGTATTCGGGGGATGTACGCTCATAGCTTCCTTCTTGTGACACTAAGAGCAGACGGACTTAATAAAAACATCAATATCTAAATGTAATTTCTTTTCTGACCAAGGTTTTTCTTCAACGAGTGAGTTTTATAAGTTTCTGATCCTAGGTAAGTCATACACTAGTTGCTCGATTATGGTTTTCAGAACAGAAAGGACTTTTTTTTAAAATTTAAGCGATAGCTGTAACATATAGCATGAGATTATCAGCTCAAACAATTGTGTCAGGAAGAATTTATGACATTTACCTGTTTTTTTCTCTCTTGATGTCCATGTATGTGGAAAGGTAGGGCATGATATGTAGAGCGTGTATTTATCATGATGTGCATAATTAATGTTCTCCAAAAGCAATTCAAGAGGCTTCTAAAATGACAATACAATAATTTTCTTTTGTTAATGTTTCATTACACGATGTTGAAGAATGCGAACAACCTAATGCACTATAATATTACACACGCGATGCATGCAAACGTTATTTCTTACGTTATAGAATTTGATCATTTAGAATGTAGACGCATGCGAATAGCAATATCTATATCATTCAGAATCAATCACCCCAAATGTCATAACCAGGCTTTGGTAACAGCTCTAAGAAAATGGGAACCTCAATGAACATTACAACATGAGTCATTACCAAGTTACAGCATTGAGAATAGGAAATAATACCATAACATTAGACCTGTCAGGTAAATTTTATTCAACCCCAGGTGCCACAGTTTTGAGGCTAACTATATCGAAAACGTTGGCACAATATGGTTTATATGCTATAAGGAATATTAGACGTATTCCATTAAAAAAACTCATTGTGGACAGTGACTTGCCTGTCCCTAGAATATTTATTTAGATTTCCACCAAATCAGTTTGTGTCCTGTTTTGCAATGAATTTAGGTTTTACTTGTAATTTGATTCATATCGGAGTTTCATATGAAGAACTTGTGTGTCCGGTTACCTCCAATACAGCATCATTGAAGAACACCACTGTGGTAATCCAGGACTGCCAATATGGAGTGCAATTATTATAGCTACTCTAGAATACACCTGCTATTTAAATCGGAACCATAACTGACCACATTCATCGGGACATCATTCTAGAGCAACATGCTCCTTTGATTAGAGACAGCATGACCTCAAATTTGCAATTAGAGATTAGAATGGCTGTCATAGCAGTGCAAACATCGTAATTGAATACCTTCAATCAGAGAGTATCTACTTCTTAATGTAGGTGCGTTCTCACCTCATTTGAATTCAATTGAATATGTGTGGAATATGCGTGATCGAGAAGTTGCAACCTGTCAAGCTCCTACAGCTGTAGATCAGGATATATATATGTATGTTACTTGCTGAGAGTGAAGATATCTTCTTTAAAAGCTCAGCAATTTAATATTTAGCTGTTGTAAGAGCTTTGTGTTGCAGTGTATAGGAAACATACAACTTATCAGCCTTATATTAAACATTTACATTGTTTAGTTTATTTAAGAAAAATGTCTTTTTCAAATTGCTCCAGAGTCATATGCCAAAACTTTATAAATCTTATACAAAAGTCCTATTTTTTTCTTTTTATTTTGTTTCATAAATGGGCCATATGAGTAAATCCTCTTTTTCCATTTCTCAGACTTGATTTGCTCATTTTATACATGAACATAAATATATGTATCTGGTTTTCTACTATTCCAACCTGCTTCAATTAAAATAGAGGTTGTAAATTTTTTTTCATTTCACCTAACCCTACTATCGTGAACCTCTGCTAATGAGTCCATCAATTACACTGAAATAAAAGTAATTTATTTTTAGAGGCGTATAAAATTCTACTCATATAATGGATTGAGTGAGAATTTAGATGCATAACAAATAAATACAAATATAAAATGTTTTAAAATATTTGCAACAATTATTTGATATATTGAATTAATCACATCAATTATTTGGAAAAAATTGCTGTTTAAAAACATAATCTAACTTTTTAATTTTTTTCAAAACTTTTGTATACATTATATAAAAGTTGTAAGAGAAAGGATTCACTTAAAAATGTTCCTAAAATAATATCAGTCGATTAAAAGACACGTATCGTATTAAGTTCTTACAACATGCCCTGAAAACGAAGAAAAAATAATTACTTCAAACACATGGTTTATCAGAATGTTTTATTCATTCTGATAATAACTAAATGAGGAAAAGATTATTTTTACAAACTTGGCAAAGATATTAATTTAACCATATTTTTAATACAATACAAAGAAATATCAATTTGCTTGAATGGAACGAATTATTATTTCCTCAATACATCATGGAACTGAATAATAAGAATATACAAGTTTTACTTATATATTCTTACTATTAAGTTTTACTTAAATTTTACATTTTGCCATTAAAAAAAATGAACAAAACTTGAAAAAAAAACTTCAAAGCTTATGGGATTAAAGTAACAACACTGAATTAACTGTAGATAATTTAATTTTATAAATTTAATTATTGTAAATAGACCTCAGTAAATAGGATGACAATATTTAATCTATTTGCGAAATTATATATATATATAAATATATATATATATATATATATATATATATATATATATATATATATATATATATATGTATATATATGTATATATATATGTATATATATATATAAATATATATATATATATATATATATATATATATATATATATATATATATATATATATATATATATATATATATATATATATATATATATATATATATATATGCCAAGCATTATAAAAATTTCAAAAAAAATGTGCCAACTGTAATATGAACTGTAAAAATTTTATTATTACTATACTTTTTTGGTAATTTATTGATCAAATATTTTCAGTGAATAATGATTTGATTAAAAGTATGTGTCTCATCATGAGAATATATGAAATGGGATAAATTCATTTACTTAGAAGATACTTACAGCATATTATTTTAATCTCACATTATTTATCAATTTATGATATATTATAAAAAATAATTTACTTTCACTCCAAATTTTAATCTAATACATTTTTCTCAGATAATTAATAACATATTTATTTATCTGCTATCATAAAATGTTGCAAAATTGCTATTTTTATTTTATTAAAAATTTGGTTTCAATTTAATTTATGAGTCAGATGAATTGTATAAAAGCATAAATGCATGTGTACTAATTACAAATATTAAATGTACTGCAGCTATTTGCCACCAGGTCAAAAGTCAGGGATGAGCATAGTGCAAATAAAACTTATCAGTGGTTATGTTCCTGATTCAAACAGCATTAGTCAAGTAAGAATCTTTTATTTTCAATGAATTGACAACATTCGATGACAAAACAATCTGTACAGTTAAATATCACGTTTTCGTAGAGAATTCTTAAGCATTAACAAAGTAACTGCCTTTTCTTGTTTCATATTAATTTAGTACAATTCTATAGCAAAATACATATGCTCGGTCAAAAAATAAAATGTTATAAATAACTCTTAAACATTATCAAGCACAAATATTTACATTATTTATTTTATCTAAAATATTCACAGTATGTATTTTCTTAGTTAAAATTAATGTGCTATTTCAAAATTTGTTTGCAGCTAAAATTATTAAAAGGAGCTCCAAGCCATTTAATTTATTATTAGAAAAAGGCACAGGTGCCGAATAATCCATGATTCCAAATTTTGAATTTTTTTGGCGATGAGGAAATGTTGCCAAGGTGACGTATCGTCACGTGCCCGATGATGTAAATACTAGAGTTACCAAAAAAGAAATTTCTGCATAATTCTTTTAAGTCTCCAAATGCATGACGTAATAAAAATGAGATTGCCAGATAGATAAGAAATTCCGTCAAAAAGTCGCCAATCTCAGAATTTGAAATCCTGGATTATATGGCACCTGTGCTTAGAAAAATAACTTTCATGTTTTATATAAATATATACTATTCTATGGAAACTACGTGTATGTTTGCACAGTTAAAATAATAACCTCACAGTTAATAAAATAACTATTGAGAATTAGCAAAGGATACATGTATTCTTTCTTTTAATTAATTTAATGTCATTCAATAGAGAAATAAACATACAATAATATAATTTATTACTAAGAAATTTTAAATACATGTAAAAGTACTCTTTCTTGTTTTATATTGCTTAAAGCAAATGAATATCTACAGTTAAAATGATACGATATTACTATCAAAATGTCCTACACAATATAAAAGTAAATGTATTTCCTTGGTTCAAATTCATTTTTATACCAAAGTTAAAACCATGTACTACTGAAATAACATTATGCTATCATTAAGAATCAATGTGAATAAACACTTAGCGAAGATGCAATATAGATGGTATTATAAAAATAGATAAAACATATAAATATTTTTTAGTATCTTAACTATAAAAATAGACAAGGCACTACTAAAATATTTAAGACACTACATACCTTAACTATTTTTATAATGTTTGCACATAAAAGATTAAGATGATAAAAAATATAAATCTTTATTTTATATTAGAATATTTCTCATTTTGCTTCATTAATAATTGTGTTTCTTCTTAACTGCAAATACTACTTTTAATTAAAATTTTATTTGAATACATTAAATTATTTATTCTCAGGCTAATGATATATATATAAAGATATAAATTTATAAAATTTATAGTAAAAATTTATTTTTTTATTTCAGCTTGAATCTGATAATGACAACAATATTTTACGTGTAGAAGTTCAGAATAACATGGTCATCTGCTACTTCTCTGAAGTAAGATCATCCTGTTGGATAAAGTTTTAAAAGAAATAAAAATAAAAATAAAATTTCATACTAATATCATTTAAAAAATATCTATAAGATCATTCATTATATTTGAGCGTTTGTCTTTCCTGGTAAGGAACATTAATAAGAATTTGTCATTTTTTGTGAATGTAGGAGAAATTCACTTTCGCTGATAACGCAATAAATTACGCAACTCAAAATTTTTAAGTATATAACATAATTTATGAATTAACAATTATGTTGAGGGCGGGACATCCTGAATATTTTAATTACTTAAAATTTTCAAAATTAATGTGCTTATTTCATGTTTTTCATACGATTATCCTTAGATATTTTCTGGAAAAAAAAATACTTAATATGTCTATTGAAACGAAAATTTCAAATATTCATTTTCATGGTTTCTAAAAGTAAAGAAAATAAATAGCTAAATCATTATATAAAGAAGTTTTATATAAAGTTATACATCGCATATACATATAAGAAGATATATATCTGTTTGACTGATAATTAGAGTTCCTTATTCCAAAATCTAGTATTTAAATTCGTGGTTAAGTATATAAAGTTAAAATTAATTATATATGAGGTTATATTGATAAAGATTTTATATAAAATGTGATTATTTTTTATGTTTCAGATATCGAATAAGGTAGAAGATTTCTCTTTCCATATCGAGCAGTTAGTTGCAGTTAAGAATGCTAAGCCTGGCACAGCCAAGGTCTATGATTATTATGCGAATGGTAAGATACATATTCTTTATAATGCTTTCCCGTATTCATTGGTTATTAAATTGTTCTCTTTGAATTCAAAGTTAAATCATTGTTATTATTTTTCCAGAGTAATTCTATAGTAAGCAAAATACTGAAAGTACTTCTTATATTACTATTCAAAAATATTAAATCTGAGAAATTCTATTTCCTGAATTTCTTACTGCGTGTAAAATAATAGAGAACAACAAATTCGGACTTTCATTTTACTAAATTTTTTACTATAATAAAATGTTTAAACTTTTCAATAAATTTTAATTATAATGTGGTATTTCATGTTCGTTTCACACATTAATGGACCGACTGACGACCAAAAGCACTCATGTCTTCGGTTCCATTGTTCGTGGTTCAAATTCCATTTCTTGCTTAGATGTTTCCAGTGGTTTGGCGTTTACTTTAACTTATACCCGGTTTAATAGTTTCTCTTGTGTAAGAAATGACAATTCAGCGAAAATAAACTCAAATTAAATGCAGAATGGCAAATCATTCGGGAATTAATACATTCTATAGCAGTAGTTGAAAAACTTGAAAACTGTAGTATTGCTCTAGAGAGAATTAAAAGCATTCTTCAGTAATATTTATATAGCAACAAAGCCAGGCGTTATTAGTCATTTGATAATAACAGCAAACCAAAAAGTTAATAATAACAGCAAAGGAAAGTAAGTTAGACGATCAATGACTAATAACAAATTTTTTATTAGTCATTGTTTAATTCTCCTAAATAACGACTTATATTTAAGTGTCTCAAGAGAAAAACTCGGAAAATTTCCAAGCACTCACCTTGTGAATTGGACACAGAATAAAACGGAATTTTCATCTCCTGCTGTTCCGACACACATACATCATGAAACGCGTAGAAGAAATCAACCGGATATTCATGGTCAGTTTATCATCAGCATTGATTTATCATGTTAATTACAAAGTTGCTCTGTTATCAATTTGCTTTCCTTATAGTGAATAACACATTTCCGGCGAATTGGTTGCCTTAACTGGGTTGAATATTGCACAAAATTGAAAATCGTGCACGAAACAGAGCTTTTTTCATTGTTTTAATTTGCATTTATATATGCTGAGTGTTTTGTATTAAATTAATGCTTTTAGTTGCTTTTGTCATATATTTGCTTATTTTTCGTAATAAGACCTCTAACTTTTTGCAATCAGTGTAACTTCAAATCAAAATCTCTTATGAACTAAGAAGTGAAACTCCGACAGATTTCAAGGTCCATAATTTCCCGTGTGAGAAACGTGTACACAACTTCGGAAAAAAGAACTCATGAATTTGAATATAGATTAATATTTATCATTTACTTGATTTTAGTCAAAACACTGTTTTGCAACAAGATAAGATCTCACAATCAGCTAGAAAGAAACCGAAGAGGTAGTTGAGCACTTTAACATCGTCTTATATGGAATTTTAAATTGCTTTCCATTTATCAGTATTTTGATTCATTTTCAATATTTAGTGTTTTGGAAAAGTTGTAAATACGTTAAGTACAATGGACAAAAATGCATTTTCTTGAAATAAACATTGGAAATATTAAATGACAGTGGAGATCTGGTATTCAATAATTTTTTCTTAACTCCAAACAATTATATTAATTTATTATTTATTATATTATGTAAAAAAATTTAAAGGGAGGAAAAAAAACACCTACATTCGCCCTACTAGATAACAGAATTTAAGAACGATGTTATATCATTCAATTTAAATGTATTGCGAAATAAACAACTTTACAGTGAGCACAAACTACCATTACTTAGCGTTAATTACGAGTCCTGTAATCAAATTTTCGAAATAAATGATATTTCTTGTTTTAAGTTACACTCACAGACTACCATCCTGATAGAAGCTTCATTTCATTTCATTGAACCATTTTCTATTTAACCCCAGAAAAAATTCGAAGGACTAAAAGAATAAAGATTTTATTTATATACATATCCACTCTATTTGCATAACCGTAACACACCTTTTTATGGCAATTAATACTGGCATTCCGAATTTGACAGATTGTAAAGAATGATAACGGGCATTATTTGTCAATCTGTATATATTTTGTTGGGAAATTTAAACTCTTCGTAACCGGCTGATATATTCTGTCTTTCTTCCAGAAATTTCTTCATCAACGAACTACACAATCAGCGGCCTCAATTCTGACTTCTGACAGTTCCGAGGAAAATGAAGTGAAAAGATACATGCTCTAGCATATCGAAGATATACAAGCTCCATTAAAAATGGAAAAAAGCAATTACTAAACTGTTATTATCGGATAAAGTTTATGATTATTAAATTATAATTATACCTTCATTATTATTAAATTGTTATTACTGTTAAAAATAGTATTTAATAAATGCTACTGAATTATTATAAGACTTCAATTAATGTTTTTAAATATTTTATCAAATTTATTAAATATATTCTGTATACATTCCTATTACTTTGAAATCATTATTACTTCGGGAAAAATACTTTTTAAAAATACTTAGATAAAATTAGAAATAATAATAGGAGTAGAATGCATGTTTTTAAATAAAATGTTAAGGCAGATATGCTATGATGAAATTTTCTGTAGCATACAATACAGGAGAAAAAATTTGCATTTTGTAAAAAGCTTACAGAAATAAATTTTATTTTATAAAATATTAAAATAAAATACATTTTTATAAAATATAATTATAAAATAAAATATATTAAATTTAATTTAAAATATTTTGAAACAAATAAATTTTTTAGTTATATTTTTCCTTTAACATAAAACTATTAAAGATATCTTTAAATTGAATTTATTTTAATATCAATAAAATCAAATAAATTAAGTTCATAAAAAATCTCCCAAATGAATACATTATAGGATATAAACATTATAAAAAATGCGCTAAAAAATATTGCAGTAATATTTAACAAAAGGAATTACTTTCACTGGTAGTTGTTGAAAGGTTGATTTTTTTACGGGGAGAGAGGGTAATTTTCAAATCAAATATTATCTATAATATAATCATTGACATATGGTATGAATTCAATTAATATGTTTCTGCAATTCAAATATAATATTTATAATAAAATTCAGTAGTATCAAATTAAGAATCAAATTTACCACGATTACACTAACTTGAACTGACACATAATCAATATATTTAGCTTACGCACTGCGAAACACGTTAAAAAATCAGGCTATAAATGTATTTCTTATTTCATACACACACTCACACACACACACACACACACACACACACACACACACACACACACACACACACACACACACACACACACACACACACACACACACACACACACACACACACACACACACACACACACACTATATATATATATATATATATATATATATATATATATATATATATTGAGTAATCTCTTCTATCTGTACATTAAGAAGTAAATAATAGTAAATAATATTGACTTCGATTTCTCTTTTTTAAAAATGCTTTTTATTACGTTTTAGATTTTTTACTAAAATTGCATGCATACATCTTTTTCAAAGTAATACTATAAGATGAATATAATGTTAAAAAGGCATAACACAAGCCATTGCCATCCATAAGCCATTGAAGCCTAAAATATAAATGTTCGGATTATATACGGATTTTCACCTTTTAATACTACAAGCAGTGGAACCTTATATAGTGGGGCAGCCATAGGTATCATTTCATATTGAGGACATTGCGACTTAGACATATTTAATGTACCTAAGCCACCGTTAGCAAAGACAACGAATCTTGGATTGGGATTCGAATTCAATTCTTTCCGATAACGAACGCCTTAATAACCAAGGCACGACAACCTTTCTTATAAATAAAAATAATAATAGTGTCTTTTTCTTTATATATATATATATATAAATAAATAAATAAATATATATATATATATATATATATATATATATATATATATATATATATATATATATATATATATATATATATATATATATATATATATATATATATATATATATATATATATAATTTTAAGTTCTGCTTTTTATCAGAATTGCGTGCGAAACTCACTGAACATTGACTTACATTCGTGATGGTATTCACTAATGAAATGCATTTTTCCTTACAAAAGGATGCATTATTGATATTGCATCCTAATGGTGTATTCAGATGGAAGGAAGTGATCCCACATGAAATAGTAATGATAAATTGTTGCAATAAAATTTGTTTAATACCATATGAAAGGCGTATATTGTACGCTGTTTTGTGCAAAATTATAAAATAAGAATATGCGCAGAGTATATAATATGAGTATATATATATAGAGAATTTTATGTGTTGTAAAAATGTCTTTGCTTAGATTTAAGCCAATGTACTCATTTCATTTAAAAACACATGAATCAATGCATAGCAACATTCAATTCAAAAAATTTCTGAAAATAATTGTTTAATAAGAGATATTTAAAAATGGTATTGATTAAAATTAATAGAAATAAAAATAAAAGTAAATAATATACCTGATCTCTTCATCTTTTTGTAATATTTATCACTGTGTACAATGGAGACATAATTACTGCACCTTTTTGGAAATTTGATTTAAAACTGATATATTCCTTTAACTTGCTAAAATTTTTAAATTCACATTTCTGTTTCATATTTTATATAGAAATAGTTACATTGAGAGTAAAAATAAAGTTCAATGTACTAAATTTCTTTTCGTATTCTATTTAATGAAATTTCTTCATCAGTTCATTATAATTTCATGATCTACACATATAGATATGTAAGAAAAATTGTACTTCAACCAAAGTATTGGAATGATCAAATAAAATTAGCGAAACCAAATTTATCTATGTCACACATAAAAGAGCTAACAAATTTTAAAAAATGAAAATGCACCAATAGAGAAAACGAAACATTTAAAGTACGGAAAAGTTTAGCAGTTAAAACGAAACTTAAATAACATTCAATCAATTTACACTTTTTATTATTTAACTGATAAAGAATGTTTTAAAATTTCATATGATTTTAAAAGTAATTTTTTTAATCATTCTATAATGAATCAAGGATTATAATAACTATCATTCATAAAATTAAATAATTTTAAAGCTATAAAATTTAAATGATTTTTAAAGCTACTTAAAACATAACTTTTAATTAAACTATACTTTTAATTATTCAATGAACAACAGAAATGGTTTCAAAAGGTATGATAAATAGGGAATTTTAAATCAGTTAATTTTTTTCGCTGAATTAGTAATATTGTATGGAGTAATAGAAATTAAACTGTTTAATGCTTATGTTAGCCAATACTAGATATAAATTTAGTAATATTATTATATATATTTTTCACGCCATAGCCATTTTCGATGCTCTTTTGTAATGATAAAGATGTTTACATCATTTGCATTTATTTTGTCACCTTTTATAAAGTAAATGCAAGTGATTTAAGCAATAAAATTTGTATTACCAGAGTAGTGTGCATATGAGAGACGTTTAGACCGTAAGCCCTCCCCATAAAAATTGACCCCCACCTTTAGAAATGAATGAAATCCTTTACCCATAATTTTTTCCCACCCACTTTTAAAAAATAATAGTCACAAAGCTCCATAAAAATCAGACCCAGAACAATGGTACGATAAACGCCATAGTTGTACAATGAATCCAAGGATGCTTTGCAAGAAGTTATCAATTGAGTAAAGAGTACTTACTTGAAATTTGCACGTCCAAAAGGAAACGTTATGAGTCAGATTGCTCGAATGACAAAAAAAGATGAGGAAAAAGAAAATGGACAATTATCTAAAGCTGATTATTTAAGGGAACATATGATTACATTAAAGGATCATCGAGAGCGACTGAAGGACTCACAAAGAAAGGAAATATACCTCGGTAAAGGAGTGGAAGATAAACTGGAAATTTTGGCTCGAATCACCGATAAAGTATGCAATGGATCCAAGAGTAAAAAGTTACATGCTCAAATCGTTGATTTACTGGATGCATTATTAAGAGAAGGAACTCTAAGCAACGAGCACACAAGTAAAAGAATACTATAAAAATTTCTTATTAAATAAATGAGTAACTACGTAAAAATCAAAAATACAGGTAAGCGATAATCAGATTGCTAAATTAAAATCTGCATACCACAAAGGAGAAAAAGTTTCCCTACAAATAGATAGGACAAAACCATCTAGCTATGACATGTACTTAACTCAAACATAAATAGCTCAAATCGGGAAGGGAAAGAGAATTACTATCAGCAAGACACAACTCAAGAAAACAGGTGGCTTTCTAGCCTTTCTAGCTCCTTTTTTGCCTGCATTAATTGCCGGAGCTAAGGCGTTGGCCTTAGGTGCCGCAAGTGGGGCAGCTGGATGGGGAGCAAAGAAAGCTTTGGATAAAATTTCAGGTTCGGGTAGTGCTCAAAAAATCCCCTTGGAAAGGGAGTCTATCAAAACTGGGAATATCCAATGAAATAATTGAAGACAATATGAAAAAAAAGGGTTTAGGGGTGTCTTCACTTCGGATCTGCTACCTGAAAAGATGAGACGATTTGAGAACGGTATTATTAATTTGGACATTGTTACAGGACCTAGTACACACTGGGTGTGTTACTATAAAGATCTTGATAACAATTTCGTCGAGTACTTTTATCCTTTTGGAGAACATGTTTACAAAATTCCTACCAGTATAAAGAAATATCTACAAAATTTTGGGAAAAAATAAGTAATAACTCAAGCTTTTTACAACACCCAGCCTCTGTCAAATGTGGCTACTTTTGTATAAAATATATTAATGAAAGAAACAAAAGTAAATCTGTTGATGATGTCTTATATTCCTTTACCCAAGAACCTAGTGTTTATAATGAAAAAATGTTCTCTATAATGAAATGGTGTTATTAATATTTTATTCGAAAAACTCTGAAAAGTCTGAAGACTTTACAATTGAACATTCCAGACCTTTTAGGTTTAAACAGAACACCCTTCAGTCCTTTTCAATGTACATTTCTTGGGATAATATCAAAGATGAAAAGTTTTCATACTATGATGGCCATCAGTGTTTAGATCTGTCGCTCCCAGATGGAATTTACACTGTTAAAGGGCTGAATCGTTAGATGCTGAAATTTTTTGGAAACGATTCACCAATTCTATTTGGCATAGTTGAGGAACTGCAAAGAATTGACATCAAGTTGAAAGATATGTATTATGTTCGATTTAACAAAATTCAACAACCTGCCTAAACTCTTAGGATTCGAACCCAAAATATATGAAGAGTCTGAACAGATTGGTAAGTATATTGACGACTTATCCGGTGAGAATGGTAACATTTATATACATTGCGATGTCGCGGAGGGAGCCTACATCAACGGCTTTCACTCCTCAAACGTAATCTATTCCTTTACGAATGTTAATCATCCAGGCAATCAAATCATAAAATCATTTGAAAAACCTCTATTCTTTCCTGTTCGGATGGAGAGTATTCACAGAATAAGAATGAGAATAACGAATCATAGAGGTGATTTAATTCCCCTCAATAAGCAAGAAGTACAATACAATTTTATTGCCCTCTAAATAAGAAATGAATAAACATAGACTTCAAAGGAAGAGTAAGAAGATACAAGGAAGAGGGTTCCTTTCAGATGCTCTTACTTTTTTACAGGATCACATTGTATTAGAAGGTAAGGCCAAACAGTTTATTAACGATAAGTTGAATGAAATATTTTCAAAGAAGAAAAAACATGGAGCTGGATAGAAATTTCTTTAAGTTTTGATTTAATAGCAATATAGCTATTAAATTAAGAAGAGTAAAAAAATTATTTCTATAATAAATGAATAAAATATTTGATTTAAACAACAACGATTATTATTACGATGATGACATCGAAAGTTATGAGTATAGAGAAGTGAGGCATGAAAATAGCGATAGTTTTGCTGAAAATGCCACTTACCATTTCTGTATACAAGGCACTAACTCCAATATCTTATATTCTAATGGATATTTACAACAAAAGCTAGAAACTGTTAACATTAATGGAACGGCAATAGCGGATGATAATGTAGCTCTCGTGAATGGAGGTGGTTTAATAAACGCCAAGCAGATTTACGTTAGGCAACACAGAAATCGAAACCAACATTAATTTTTCTGCTCTCATGCCACATGTGTTAGGTCTAATTCATTTCACACCAGATTATTCTACTTTGGAAGCTACTAATATGCTCTTCTACGTTGATACGTCAGACACAGCTGATAGAAAACCCTTGAAATATGATGGGACTTTGGTAACTGAATAACTGAATTTTTCGAAAAATTAGGAACTAAACTGACACATGATGGTAATTATGATATGGAAGAATAGATATTAAGAAATGCTGGAGAACCTTTGGATAATAATGACGTAACTACGAAATCTTACGTAGACAGATGTAGGAAGAATCTGAAGTCATCCACATTCTAGATTTGTCCAAGAAAACTTTAGTTCTTTCAGAAAATGATCAGCAGTATGACGCAAAAGGAAAAAGAATTATCAAACTTTTAAATCCAGATGACGAGTCTGATTCTGAAACTAGGGATTATGTAAATACAGTGGTTGATCTGTTGCAAAGCAAAAGTTTATTGCACTCACTTCAAGGGAATTTTGATGCGAAAGGTAAAACGATAAATAATGTAAAGGATCCAGAATCTGAGAAAAATGTGAATAGACGATATTTTTAAAATAATGCTTTAGTAATCCATGGAGAGGCTTACGATGCTAAAAACAGACAAATTGCAAATCTTGCGGATCCAGTTAGTGAGCATGATGGTGTCAATAAAAAATTATGTAGACTCCAACTGCTTAATTAAAACGAATGGAATTTATGATATAAAAAATATTAGAATTACAAATGTTCCACTTCCTTAATATATGGAGGATGTGGTCAGTAAAAATTATGTAGATAAAATATTAAAGATTAATGATAAAAAAGCAGATATCTTAACTATGGATGATGGTCTTTATGTACCATCTTTGTTGAAGCTTGGAATTTATAATTTTGGGAAAAAAGACTTAGTAATGTTTTTGATCCAGTTACACCAACAGATGTTGCAACAAAAAATTATGAGGACAATCAAGATTTCTTTGCTATATTAGGAGGTCAGGGAGTTTTTGAATGTTCCCCGAATGAATTTAAAGAAGTCCAGTTCGATAGAATTAGTTACAAACTACTAAATGAAAATTTAGCATTGTCATCTAATATGGTAATGAAAATTACAGTACATGTAATACCTCGATCTTCTCCCATGCTTCCGGTTACAGTACGTTTAGAAATCAACGGTGAAGTTCTCTTTTTAGTCGACTTAGAAACATATAAACTTCAATCGGCAACTTACATTGAATTCAGTTTTAAGAATGATGCTATTAAATTGTTTATATCATGTAAGGAGAGAAGTATAGTAACACCATATTTAAATATAAAAAAAAATTCAATTTATTTAGCTCTATAAATAAATGAATAAACTCAATTCTTTACGCATTAGAACCTATAAGGAATTGGACCAAACATATTTGATTTCTGATATCGCAGTCCATATTGATAAAATTTTAATTCGCTTGGAGAATCATTCCCTTATTCACATATCTCTGGGCATATTAAATATAGAAGAGGTAGAATCATTAAAAAAGAAACAAATCGAAGTTATAAATGTGGATAAGTACATACTTTTTTCGCAATATTAAAAGCATTTAAAGAAAGAAAAAGTTTTTCTCATATAATAAACACAAAATGGAATTATTAAATAAATTAAACGCACTCAGTTCATTTGAAGGTGGAACAAAGACTTTCAAGAAAATGAGGGAGCTCAACATTCACGAAAAATATCCTGTCACTGAAATTAAACAGATAACCACAAGATATGGAAATAGAATAGTTGTACAATTGCCTAATTGTCTTGTTTCGCAACCACAAAGATGTGATAAAATGGCTTCAGATTATTTAAAACTCAATGATTTGAAATCTCTTTTCTTTGTGTATTTGGGAAGTAAGGATGTCGGGAAGTCTCAACCAGCGCAAATGTTTCAATTCGAACAGTAATATTAGATTTTAATGGTTTTAAAATCAAATCGATTAAAATCATTAAAATCAAATCGATTTAAAGAAGTTTGTCCAGTTTAGATAAAATATCACTAACCTCGTTTTTCGAACATTTTTGTTCTTCTCTTCTTGCAATATTTGATGCATTTGAATAACATATTTTAAAATTAGGGAATAAATTTCTTGATATTTATCAGTTCCTTTTTCTATGCATAAGAATAACTTTTGACATACTCTTGCTAAACTAGTCATTCTACAGTTCACACTCCCGTAGAGTGCTATCATGTCACCGAATAAGTCTTTAATATTTTCCATTTCTGTTTATTATTAGTCACATTTCTTTAAATGAATAAAATGCGAGGAAAAGCGATCGAGAGTGAAAGCGAGGGAGAAACGAGAGTTTTTGTCCTTGAAAAGCTCAGGCGTCCAGAGCTAAGCGTTCCAACTTCTAAAGCGTTCGCAAAAAAAGTTGAAAGAAGATTAATTCATCCGTCGCGTCTCAGCCGTCCATCCTTATTTTTTCGTGGACGGTGACGCAATTACGCTTACGACGAAAATTCATTTATGTAGACGTTGCAATTTCATTATCATGGAAAGCATGATGGAGACAACATCTGCTCTCGCTGTGGATCGAGTTAAAAACTTTCTCGGTGAAATTGCTATATCAAATGCTTCTGTTACTTAAGTGGTAAAATAACTTCTTCAAGAGAAGCATAAAAGGCGTCAGCTGCGTGAGAAAGCTCGCACGCTAAAATTCAGAATTAAAACTATGTGTGAAAATTTAAAAGCAATAGAAGTGGAAATTAATAACTCCTCAATCAGTGTACATTCTTTAGAAGATAACTTACGCAATTGTGAAAGCATAGCTTGAATTTTTTAATAGCCAATGGCTATTAAAAATATCCTTATAGTATTTCCATACTGCTTTTCATGATATTCCGGGGGTTTACCATCGTCAAATGCTAGCGTTGCTGGGTCCCAACTCCCAGATGAGAAAAGCAGAGGGGCGAGGGTTATAAAAAAGGTACGTTGCTTTTGATATATGTTTAATTCATGTTCATTATTGCATATTAATACGGATGGGATACAATATTTAAAAATAACAGATTGTTTTTAATTATTGTATTTATTCTCTATTTTGTAACTGAATACCTTACATCAGAGGAAAAGGGAATGCTCACCAAAGGGGGTACCCTTCCATCTCAGCGACTTTTCGCTTTTAAGAGGGCCTCATTTTATAAAATTTTTATGGATGAAACAGAACCAAAACTTTTTAAAAGTGGGTAGAGTGGTGAGTATTAAACCATTGTTTTATAAAATTGGTATGGATGAAATAAAGCCATTACTTTTTTGAGGTGGGTACAAATTTAATGGGGGTTTTAAGAGCCATTGTTTTTTAAAGGAGGTGGAAAAATAATCGCTTACTATTGTTCTGGGTCTTATTTTTATGGAGGTTTGGGACTATTATTTTTTAAAAGTGGGTGGGAAAATTATGGGTAAAGGATATCATTCATTTCTAAAGGTGGGGGTCAATTTTTATGGGGATGGCTTATGGTCTAAACATTACTCAACATATTCACACGACTTAACAGTTTTGGCAGTTCTTTTATAGTCATATATGCTACATGGAACGCTTTAATTTAGGATTAATGTATTTCCCCATTTCGAGTATTTCAGAATCTTGAGGGGAAAATTTCAATCAATAACAAAAATATATGTACTTAGAAGAAAGTTTGGCACTAAATATACATTGTTATACAATTAATTTAATTTTTTCCCTTATGGTGGGCACTGGTAAGCTAACATTTCGCCACAAAAAGGCCGGAAACTGCCACGTTACCTGGTTGGCGCATTTGAAGCAAATCATAGGAGAGTAGCTTTGATCATCATCTCAGCATAAATGACAAGAAAACACACACACATAAAAAGAGACAGAAAGGAACATACATGACCGAACTGGAATTCAGACCCTGAACCAACTGCTTGGTTGTCAGCAACACTAATCCTTTAGCTATTGGCCGGAGATTTATTATACAATTAAAAGTTCCCATTCTGTAATTGTATGAAATGTAATCCTAATTTTAAGAGATGCCATGCAGTTACTCACATGACTGCCCTGATATCTGTCATGGGTGGGTTTTTAATTATTCGAACAAATTTGGAAAGCTCCCTCTTCCTGCTTATGTCCTATAAGCGATCAAATAATCGATGCTAAGCATCTAAGCGACTGTCCAGGGATCACAAGAACACTTTATGATATATATAGGAAAATTTGAGAACAGCTGTCAATTTTTTGGGCATATTTTCTTGCCCGTTCTAATTTTTTTCAGTATTAAAGTTCCATTATTCATGTTTATTTTTTCTGGTTATTATTTCTCTTTGAGTGTTTGCGTGCATGAATTCACCTTGCATTCATGAATTCCATGAAATATGTTATACATTCCCTTAACTATCATTTCAAGATGACAAAAAGACTAGCTTTTCAAGTATTCAAATCTTCGAAATTCAAATTTTATAAACCAAGATTCAAGTGATGGTAGAAAAACAGTAAAAGGAATTCATAAATAATGAATAAAACTAATCTATGGTCAACTATAGAAAATTATACCTTTCGAAATCAGATTGGGGATTGTAAAACACGCAATATCTACCTGCAGAGATGTCAAGCACTCTTATGAGTTTCCGTAAAATACATGCATACTTCCCAGGACATCAATTAATTAACATTTATATGCATGAATCAAATAATTTATTAATACACCTGTTAAATAAATTTTCCCCAACTTCACATTATGATTTTTTTCCTAATTTTGCTCAGAATGTATATTGATTAACGGTATTATTTTCATTACACATAAACTACAATGATTAATGAGTATTAAGTTAATTAATTAAAATACATCAGAAAAGACCATCATTAAATTTTATTTTCTAAGTTTATTTTCCACAGATTTAAATTTTAGATTTTACTTTACATTTTTTTTTATCTTTTTATATTCAATATGTATTCAAAAAGAAATCTTTTAAAAATGTCTTCATTTATTTAAGAAGCGATAGACATTTTTTAAGAGGTATAGACATTTTTTAAGAATATCTTCTTAAAAAAATGTCTCTGATAAAAGACACAGAATTGCATACGTATATAGGAAACAACATATGACAAAATGTCTACATAAAGAACACTATAAAATTCGATGTTTGAAAAAATTTTCCAAAAAGATGAGATGATGAAAAAGGATATTAAAATGTCATGGAAAAGTGAATAACGCGCATTCATGTCTAATTTAAAACAGACCAATTTTTATTATTCAATCAAAACAATAAAATAAAATTATTAGTTTGCGAATGGCACTATATGAAGTCACAGCTTGGGCAGCTGCTAAGTTAATCCCAATCAATTGTACTTATATTCGCTTGTCAGTTCTCTATGTTCACAACAGTAAACGAAATCTAATCATCTTCCACAAATGTTTCAAAAACGATAAAGCAATTGCTTTATATTCTTAAGAGAGGTGAGTTAAAGGTTTTGTATTTTCAACTGTGTGTTTTACAATTTAAAAGCATAGTTAAAGCAAGAATTGTGAGTTTAGTATAAAAATTCACACAAAAAATCTTATTGCGTTATTGAATTTTGATTGTTTTTGAAACAAAAGTTATATTGAATTCAAAAAATGTAAATTAAGAAAAAATGCAAAATATAATATTTTAAAACATATTTTGCATCATTATTTCATCTAAATATAGATATTTCATATATATGAAAATATTTTTCAAATAGTTTTGGCTATTTAATACATGTTGAAATCCTTATCTTTAATTATTACATTTAATAAATATTTGATATTTTTAAATATAGATTCTCATATGTAATGAGTAAGAATTGCTAAAACTTGTTTTAAATTGAAGTAGCATTAAAAGATCTGTAGGAATCAATAAAGACTTTAATTTTTTTCTTTTTCTTTGTTAAATAAAAAATCCTAAAGCTGGCACTTTTTTCAAAAATTGCTAATTTTGATGTGAGAAATGTTCTGCTATAACGAAATTTTATCAAAGATTTTCATTATAAATATTTTTTAAACTTATCCAAAGTTATAAATTAAGAAATAGTGAAAAATCATGTAATTTAAAAGTATGACATTATTTTCTGAAGGAAATAAAATTCCGATTTTTTTTTAACTTCTAACAAAGAATTTTTACAAAATATTTATTTAAGCTCATATACATATGCTTGTATACAGCATAATACAGAGATTTTACTAGTTTAAGTGAAGTTTATATATAAGACACGATTTTGCATTAATAAGTATTGCAGAACTGTCTGTTATGGTGACTTCTTAAGCCATGTGATAAGAAGCAAGTAAGCCATGTCATAAGTTCGCAAGGTTGATTCTCTCTTCCAGCTTCAATGTTTATAGAAGTTCGGAGTGTAAACTGTAAATTCGTGCTCAGTTGGAAAATATTCTAACTACTGAACCACTGCATAGAAAGATATTAAAAAAACAATGGCAAGGAGGTGTCAAGATCTGCAGAGGGTATTAATACATTTTAGAACGATTTCGGAGCCGTTTAATTCATGTTTAAAATCTAAAGAATAGTTTTTTAAATATTCGATTTCAAAGCCTTTTTTCAGGACTATACGTCTGCATCATGATTTCCATGATAGAAGAGCTTTTTGTAAAATTTCCAGGGGTATTGCTTTCCATTCCTCTTCCACTACTTTCCAAAGTCCATCATCTATCGTGGTGGGTTAGCGTTTAGAAAGAGCTTTTTTTAACAGTCCAAAGGCACAATAGTCCATAGGTGAAACGTCAGGGGACTTTGAATAGGTTGAAAAGGTATACATGCAATACCTGCATTAGTCTTCTTTTTTCAAAAAATGCAGTGGTAGATTTCGAAATATGACTTGGAGCTTCGTCTTGATGAAGTTTCACTCTTTGAAAGTCATTGGGGTAAGGAAATGGAATTTCTTCTGTAAATATTAGACGTAAAACCTTCTCCTGATAGGATGAGTTAATTTTAACATATTTTTTTCTACTCTTCTTATTTTTAATTTTCCATTGTAGGAGAAACCTGCGAAAATCACAGACTCCTTACTGAAACTTTCTTTACACTTAAGGAACCAAGTTTGTAAATTTTTTTCTGCTAGTTTTCTATAGTAAATAGATCTATTTTGTTGCAGTCTTTTTGTAAATCCATGCTTCATCAAGGGCACAATGTATTTCCATTTATCTCCTGCTAAATGGTTTTCATACCGAATTCTACAAAATGTTTTGCGTTTAGCCACATGTCTCGTCAAAAGCGGGTGAACATTATGTTTTTTAGCTTTTTAAAGTTGTAAATCTCGATTTTTCATTTTATTTATTGTTGCTACAGATGTATCTAAAGACTTTGCAATTGATTTATGTGTTGGCGGATTTTCTCTTGTTACCAGCGATTTCATTTCAGAAGTTTTTGAAACAGTACGCATCTTTTTCGGATATTCGTTTGGAATCTTCTTTCCATGTAGAAATAATGATTTATGGTTTTTACCTGTCCGATTAATAATGTTGCTTATTTTGCACTTAAAAATTTTAATACAATGCATTTCAAAACGTTTTTGAATTCTGGAATAAGATTATTCCTCTTCGGAAAACGCAAAAACATATCCCTCAATCCACAGCTTGTTTACATGAGACATTTTGAAAGAAGAATAAATTTTAAAGTAGCAGACGATATTTCATATTTCAAATAATAAGCTGTTGCTAAAAAATTCTATTCTAAAACATTTAATTTTTTAAAATTCTTTATAGAAATCGTTCTAAAAATGTGTTAACACCCTCTGTACAAGCACAAATATATCCAGTCATAACTCAATCAAAATTAATCTCTTGAAGTATTTACGTAAGTTAGTCACCAGTTAAATGGTGCCTAATTTTGTAGGATGATTGTGTTAATGTGTATAGAAACCACGTTCGAAGATTAAATTCCATTTTCCTATGGTATGGCATTTAATACGATTTATTTAGAGCACCACCAGAGATGAAAATATGGCTCTTCAAGACCAATAAAGATTTTTTCATTCCATGTAATCTCTCCTTTATTGAGTAGCTCTTAGGCAACATTTTCTTATAATATGACTCGCAATTGTATTCGGCATGTACGTGCTTATTTCTGAAAAATTGATACATTTCCATGTCTGGATAGGTCCCCCCAATTTTACCCTAATTGAATACTTAGGATACAAAATCAGATTTCTTTAATTTCCGTATTAAGTACATGAGCTAGCATGATTAAGTTGTCTAAAGATATATTTTATTATTATTTAAGTCTTTCACACAAAAGACACAATCTGCCAATATCACCATTTGCATTAGCAATTTGCTTCAAATACTTCTTTACAATAAATAGCCTTTCAATTGTAAGTTTTCGGCAGTATATATATATATATATATATATACTTACATGTGTGTAAATGAATAAATAAATGCTTGATAAAAGAAGATATCAACTAATATACAATATAATGTGTATAAATGTGACACAAATAATGAATTTTATATGCAAAATAAAAATTATCGCAAAATTTAACACCATGAAAAAGCCTAACATATAGCTTAAAATTTGCAATTAAAAGGCACTTAAATTAAAACATTCTTAATAATTCACAGCACATTACTTTATTGTGAAAACTTATAATAAATTATGACTTGTATGGCCAAATGAATGGTTTCGATCTTTGGAAATGACATGGAAAATTTTCTAATGTTATCCACAGCTTGTGCGCACCCTAGAAGCATCACTAAGAGCATAACATAACAATTCCGGTAAGCCCGGATGAAATTTTGATAAGCAACAAATAAGATCGATCAGATAGTTAATTGTTCATGACTAAGAGAACAGAAAGATATTGTTTTTCCATTTAAATATTTGATATTTCCAATGCTTTATATCTTATATGAAATGATTTATTATAATAATATTTTTTTTAAATTTATGCATTACCATAGTTACGTGACATCAAATGCAAAAACGTCAGTTAAAATACATTCCGTAAATACTTTGAAGAATAATTTTACTACCTATGATAGAACAGAGCTTTTCATGTGCAATATAATTAATCTTTCTTAACAAAGCGTTGGATATAAGATAAATAATCCTAAAGAAGTTGAAAATTATTATTAAATTTTTATAAAAAATAATGGGTGCCTTATTATAGGAGCGAAATGAGATTCCTTATACTCTTAGCAGTATACTACTTATCCTTCACGATTAGCAAAGCCCAAGACTCGTCAAATGTGTAAGTATGAATTTTATTTGCTTTTTTAAAATATAAATAAACACCTTTTCAAACAAAAAAAAGTGTAACTTTATCATATTGATTAATTTATTATTTTTTAACTTAATGATTTAAAAAAATTATATAAGCTAGCAAATAAAATATCATGATTTACTTATACATGCTTTGTACCTATTAGGGTAAATAATCCTGCACATCTTGCAGTGATATTAATAATCATCTGTTTTCTTTTCCACTGTCTGCTTTCAAAATTTTAATATTTGAAGTTCTTTAAATGTATGTAAATTTCAGTGGCTACATTTTCACGAGTCCAAGAGTTTTACTAACGGGAAGATCAAATGAGCTTTATTTTCAAAAATTCGGAAACAATGACTCAATGAGTTTAAATGTCCAAGTTCTATACAAGGAATCATACGATAGTGAAAATGAAACTACAGCAGGAGAAAAAACTTTTGAAATACCAGCTGGTAAATGCCATTTTTATATTATTATTTTATCTTGTAAAGTCAGTAAATATATATGTCAGTAAATGTTTTGGTTTTGTTGGTTTTAGGTATAAGCCATGCCGTTTTACAGTTGCCTTTGAAAGAGATGGATTATGAAAGTGGACGAATAAAAATTAGTGGAACTTTGGGGAAGACAGTAATTTCTGGAAGTGATTCCGTGGTACTATCCCCACCGAAAACTTCCATACTTATAATTCAAACAGATAAGCCTATGTATCAGCCTGGACAAACGGGTGAAAAAATTTTAAATTTTAATTTAATTAATATAATTTTAACATCATATTTGCTAAATTAAAATTTTTATAATGAATGTAATTTCAATTAATATATATAATTAAATTCTTGTAAACAGAATCTAATTTTATTATGTAATTAGAAGATATTATATGCTTATATGTAGTTTATGTCAATTGAAAAATTTCTTTTATTTGTTTTAGAAATGTTTTTAATATTTAAAATTATGTAAACTAAACTAAACTCTGTGGCATGACAGCCCATGTGAGCCAAGGCCTACAGTGCCCATAATTGTTTTCATGACCGAGGGTCCTGGGCTGCGAAGCAAACATCTCAGTTAAATGGTTAGCCTAACATGAGAACCCCGGTGTTTAGTTCTCAAGCATGCTTGGTACTCAGTTTATCAACCGATTGAACGGATGAAAGGCAGAGTAGACCTTGCTCAGCTCAAGGATCGACCCTCGAATCTGTACTATGATATATGATACGCTGCCACTATAGCTCATATATATTATATATATATATATATATATATATATATATATATATATATATATATATATATATATATATATATATATATATATATATATATATATATATATATATATATATATATATATATATATATTATATATATATATATATATATATGCTGCTATAGCATCATACTTTACGTGTTTTGACCTACAATTCAGAAGTACAGATTTTTAATTCTTACATCAGATGTTGAAGTTATTGATGGTTTAAAATCCTCTTTTTAAACTGAAAGGCTGTTTTTTGGTGTGAACAAACTGACAATAAAAAGCCAAAACAAATTCTCATTTTAAGTATTCTATTGTTACTTGAAAAATTATTACTTCGTAGTGAATGCTCAAAACACAATTATTTTAAGATAAGAATACAATAAGAATAAACTGTTTTTTAGTGCTTCAGAAGTTGTTAAAGGCATGCTTGATAAACTTTTGAAACATTAAATGCAGAATTGACTAAATCACTTTTAATCTAGTTTCAGAATTAGAAAAGAGAATGCATAGTTTTTCGGAAAATATTTAGATTTTATTTCACAGGAAAGAAGTGGAAAAACTTTTTTTTTAAATAATTTTTAAATACGGAAATGAAACTGTTATTATTGTTAGTTTCAGTAGGTAAAATATTTATTATTGTGAAAATTAGCTATTTTTATGGTTAGAAAATATTATGATATGCCTAATTATAGGTATCTGCCTCAAGTATAAAATTCATATAAAAAATATTGTTAAAATATTTTATTCTGAGGCTGCATTGATTTCAACTGGAGCAGCATAAAACAGTTTTGATGAATGCTTTGACTTCAGAGACTTCAGGAATCAGAACATATGTTGCTATTGACATCAAATGACATATTTTGGAAATTTTTCCTTATCAGACAATCTGTACTTTTGCAAATCTACACAACTGTTTGAGTTAATTTACATTATAATTTTAAGTTTCACATGATTGATGTTATAAGACACCTGGTCTAAGCACTTATGACTTAGCTGCCCAAAGTCTAATCTAATATAGCTCAAGCGAAAAGAACAAATTTTGCACTTAGGTATCAGAAAAGGATTGAAATGCAGTGACACTATTACAAGCTGTTCTAGTTCAAAAAAATTATATTGTTTAATAATTTTATCATGTTTGTGTTATTTACGTCTATAAGTCACGTGAACCATACAGAGTTTACAGAAACTAATTAAAAATTGAAGAAGATAATTTTTGTGCTTAACTGTAAACAAAATTATAAACTTTTAATAAAATAAAATTCATAAATCAAGTGATGCATAGGGTTTGTCGGGAAACAAAGACAATCAACTTTAACTTTAAAATTTACCATGACCACAATAAGTAGCGATATTGTAGGTAAAGATACCTATTTATGAAAATAAGCGTTGCTACAGTTCCTGTCTAAGGAAATGTACAGCAAAACAACTGTTGATAAGTTTTAAACTTGACACTTTGCAGTACGATCTTTGGAGTGGGATGTACGTGTTCATTAGCAGATGCTGTGATAAGAAATGTGTATTTAGCTGCTGTGTGTGTGCCAGTGATCGTGCTTGAAAATTTTCCAAGCTTTCTTTTTTTTGATATGTAAACATGAGAATTCTCTATGTGAATGTCCATCCATAAAAAAGGGAGCTGCAGTGAATGTTTAATTTACAATGCCTTTATTCATTAAACTGATCAAAGAACTTAACATTGGCAATATTGCCTTATGAAAATAATTGAGCTATAGATAATTTTCTAACGAAAATGTATTATTTAGAAATCAAGTGCGTTTTATATTTTAGAAGTGTTTTAGTAAGTACAATAGAAAAATATATTCATGAAAATTATTAACGTCACCTATTATTCTACTATTTCGATATTAATACTCTATTTTGAACCACTAAATTCTTTCAAAAACCTCATTATGTTCCTATATTTCTAAGTGATAAAAGTATTATAAATTTCGATATTTGGAAGAAAATAACATCAATATAAACATACTCTCTACTTTTAGATATTCTATATATATATTTCAAAAATTCTATATTGGATATTTAAATAGTTATTAATTAGGTAATGGCTAATTTTGAGAATTGGATAATTCATTTTAATTCATACATCATTTGAATGAATTTGTAAGTTAGATGTTATCTAATTTCTTGAAATGCTTACATTCATTTATTTATTTTCAAATATTGCGTGCATATAGAAAGGGAAATAAATTACTTGTTTAAATAAAATATATTTATTATTCTGTTATTATAAAATGTGAATCGAAAATTCGCTGAAACTCTCCATTTTAGTTACTTTAGAAGGAAGTAACATAGAATTGCTCATTTTTATTCGAATAAGAATGAATCCAATCCCGTTATACTTAATTTAATCTAAAAATTGCGCTTTTTATTCCGAATAATGAAATATATAAAAAATGTAATGCATTCACATAGACGGGTTTCAGAAAATTTTCAATGAGAATGAGATTTATAATACGGCAATGTATTCCAAATTTTCTATCGCTTTTAGTGTTTTTTAAATTTTTTTTTTTTCAAATGCATTTAATTTTTTTTTACGACAAACTCGTTAAATATGTATTTTAGTCTTCTCATTTGTAATATTTATATTTTAAGTATTTTTCTTATTTCATTATTGTTTTATTTTGCATTACACATATTGTTATAAAATAAATTATCATACTTTTTAAATCTAATTCGTGTTAACATAATCGCTTAAAATTTTAATTTCATCTTATATAATGCTTAGAGTTCAATATCAATATAATAATGCGTTTAGAGTTCAATATCATATATTTGTGTCTTTATTAACGCAAAAGTTTTATGTAATTATGAGTTGAATACTTTTGTAAGAGATTAAATAGAATAATTTTATACTTTTGAACATGACAATTTGTATAATAGAATTGATAGAAAATAATTTCTTAAGTTTTTCAAAAATGGTATTTAGTTTTCAATTCATTTTTTTCAGTAATATTCAGAGTTTTAAGAGTAAATAAGGAATTGAAACCATTTACAAATTATGTAAGTATACATTTTCAAGATAGCCATAATTTTCGCTAATGAAATATTTAAAAACTGAAAATTTTTATTTTATTGAAAGACATCTTTTTTAATATACTCAAATGTTTGATAGAAAAATATTTTTAAGTATTGGGTAATAGAATAATAAATTTTTTAAAAAATACTAAATGTAATGAGGAAATCTATTTACATTCTGTTATATGCTTACAATACAAGGAAAAGTGGAACTAACAATGCATATTATTATCTCAAAATTACTGCGTTATTCTAATGCAAATGATAGTTATTATTTTTTTTATTAAAATCGTCGATTTAAAGTTATTAAATTTTCTTATGTACATTAAATTTTGTGGGGTAGTGATTCGTTAGAATGACAATTAGCTCATTTGTTTGTGGGTTCAAATCCAACGTTCAGCGAGAAATTTCGCGATGGTTCAGAGCCCACTAGAAGTCGTAATTTTTTATTCAATTAGGCATTGTACGAAAAAAAGATGACCATAGAGTAAAAAACAAAACAAAAAAATTATTAGATGACAGATGGAAAAAAAAATAATCGATACTTAATCTGTGAACTAGATTTTGTTTACAAGAAGACCCTTAAATAACAATCAAGAAATCAGCTTTTTATATCCGCATATTTTTACCACCTGAGTGAAGAGAACTAATAGATTGTGCCGCCCAACTTGTCTAGTGGTCAGCGTGCCTGACTGCGGATAAGGAGGTCCTGGGTTCGAATACTGGTTCGGGCATGGATGTACTTTCTCTCTCTATCTATCCTGTCTTTGTCCTTTCCTTGTATGAATGAGGTGTGAATGGTTGCCTACACTATAAACGGGTACCTATGCCATGTGTGTAGAGCAAAGTCGTACTTTCTCCTTCATGGTGCTCTGATTAAAACGAAAGACGCTCTCAATTGACTTAAATTCGCATAGCCAAGGCATAGCGAGCTTGGCTTGTCCAAGTGTCATTAGTAACAACAACAACAATAGATTGTATGCATTAATAGATTTTTATTTACCAGAATAGGAAAATATGATGATATGAACTGCGATGTTTTATGATATTTGCTCCCTCTTGATGAACTTATGACACTTGGACAAGCCAAACTCACTATATTGCTGTGCTCTGAAATTTAAGTCAATAGTCTTTCGTTTAACTAGAGCACCAAGAAGGTGAAAGTACGATTCTGCTCCCAACTCCTCCGATAGATCACCAGAGGCACCTACTCCTCCCCAAACTCCTCACTAGCACCACCAGAGGATCCACTTCCTCAATTTTGACATGGATCTAATGGGGGAGGAAAATTTCCCCAGACCATTACATTCATGGTAACTGCTCAACGACCGACAACTGGACTTTCGATTTCCCAGATTTAACGAGCACGCATATCGCATGTACTCTGTTGGTCTTTGGCGGCATTAGGAATCGAACACCGCCCTTCCACATGAAAGGCCGATGCCCTAACCACTAGGCTACCATGGCTCACTAAATGGCTCATTAAAAATAAAAATAGATTTTCGAAAAATTTGCTCCGTAAATCAACGAAATGCTTCTGAGATTGATATGGTCTAATGTATTCAAGCAATCATTCTCTAAAATGCAAATACTCAATTTGTTTGAAAGTTAAAATATATTTTACCAGGAAAGCAATATTCGCTGACAATTCAAGTTTTGTTTTGTAAATTAAACGCGTGTAAAAGTAGTTTTTTATATTCTACAACACAAATTAATATAGATAGTTGTTTCCTGAAAATGAAAATTCTAACCAATTGATTTAAAAATCGAAAACTAAAATATTGATATTTTAGTAAGTAAATCAGCTATTTAACACATAATAATAGTATTATATTTATATTAGTATAATAACAGTAATATATTTCAGATTATGGAGATTTCTAATATTATTTGTTAATATTTCATGTTCAAATTTAATGTTATACTAATTTCATGTTAATATTTGACATATTTATGAAAAATATTTGAACTAGTTGTAACTAATTATAATATTCATTACATATTTTTACAATACTTCAATAAAATAATTTAAAAATAAATAAAATGATTTGAAAATTGGCGAATTAAATCCGAAGGATTTTCTATTATCAAATTAAATTCCGAATTTTTAATAAAGAAATAATTTTTCAACTATAAATTTAAAAGAAAATTAAAAAATTTATTAAAAATAAAGTAAATTGTAAATAAAATTCAAAAAAGCAAAATATAGTAAAAATCAAAATTAAGATTTGACATATTTATGAAAAATATTCCTTTCTCTAATTACTTCAAGCTTTTATTTTTTCAAATTATTATAGCTGCATTTTCTATGCATATTACAAAATTATTATTACATTAAAATATTCTCTTGTTTTTAGAGTGTGAATGTTCACGTTGAAGATCCTATGGGAACTCGATTATTTCAATTCGATGACCTTGATTTATCGGAAGGTGAATGAAATTTCCTACTAACATCTTATAGTTCATTTCCAGGCTCAATGATAATTTTTAAGAAATGTCTCACGTTAATAAAGTTAGTCTCGAAATTTAGAAGAGCTTAAATGTATTTAAAACAATTTTCAAAACTCCTATAAAAATAGTGAACTTGTCTATTTTATTATTTATATATAAACAACAGATAAATATTTTCGCTATATATTCATTTAAAATGCCATAAATCTGGATAGTATAAAATTTTTTCTTTAACTTTTTGTACTTTAACAATGTGTAAAGCAAGGTTTTCCCTATTTAGGCATTATACAAAGGGAATTTCTTCTCTCAGATGAACCTGTAAAAGGAAGTTGGAGGATTGAAGCAGAATCAAAGAAATCATCTGCGACTGCATCATTTGATGTAAAAGAATATGGTTAGTACCGTTAAGTTAATTATAAGTATCCTTTTGAAACTTTAGTCCTTAAACTAGCAGATTATCATGGAAAATTTAATAAATTTAGAAGTAAAATATCAATGCCTTTTTACTGCTCATTTTTTTAAGCTTGCACAGTTCTTAATCTTATCCCAAATCAATGTCAATTTTAAGCGAAATAGTTATGCGAAATTTCATGAATGAAGTGTATCAGAGTGCACATGTGATTAATATTTAAGAAAGAAATTTATATGTCCCAATTATGATATGATTCACAAAGTTTTTATGAAAATGTTTTCATAAACATAACTTTATATTACAGTTCTTCCGAAATTTGATGTGAAGATCGATACACCATCGTTTGTTCTTTCCAATGCCGAGACAATTCCAATACAAATATGTGCTAAGTAAGAAAATGCTTCATGGTTAATTAAGTATATTATCTCCTAATAATTAACACATAATATATCATGTATAGTTTCCCTGTGTTTTTATTATATTATTGATTAATATATAATGTATATTTGTCAATTAAATAATAATAATAAATAACATGTGAAATAAAGGTTGATAACCGAAGGCGTTGAATAAGTATTCAATGTTTAGTAACTGCACAGTAACCGATGGAAAATTTATAGCCTTCTAAAATATTTAAGGGAAGTTACTCTCCATATGCAGAACACCATCACCTTGATCAAGTAAAATAGTTTTCTTAGTATGACCAAAAAATGATCTAAGCTTATATAAAATGTCATTTAATATAATTCTTTAAAATATAAGCATTTTTAAATAAATTAAAAGCGACACAAAAATTGGAGAAAATAAACTTTTTTTTTTAATTACAACTAAATAAGCGAATTTAGTTTAAGTAAATAGATTATAGTATAATCGATTTATTGACTAAGTCATTTTCTGTTATTTCATTGAAAAAAATAAAGTATTTTCTTAATCGAAATGTAAGGCATTATTCTTAATATAAAGCATTGTCAGAGTATGTAAATAAGGCATTGCTCTAAAATAAGAGCATTTACTTGATCAATTGAGGAGCTTAATTTAGTCAGAGTAGGATATAAGAGCTATTGAAGTTGTTAAGGAATTATTCAATGGAAAAAATACATTAAGTGTTTTCATGATTATTTAAGAATTTTTGCATTTACTGATATTTTACTGTAGGACATTATCAAATTTGCAAATAAGATTTTACAATTAGCTTGTAATCAAATATTAGCTAAATATTTTCAGATTAGTTTGGTTGTAAATGTGTTCTATTCATTAAATTGAAATAATTCCTGTTATTTAAATTTCCTGAATTGTGGTATCTAATAATTCTATTCTATTAATTCTACTTCTATTATTTAAATTGCAAGACCTATAATTTTCGAAGATTCTAAATTATTTTAACTATCTACATTCGAGATAGGTAATTAAACTCTGCAACAGATGAAATGAAGATTTGATAACAAACCATTAAGTTATGACCTAGGTAATAATCATTTTCAGCATGATTAAAAACGAAGTAATGTAATTATTGCATTGAAAAAGTTTTCTTCATAAATATATAAGAAGGTGAATTTTACTTTTGATGCATATTATTTGAAACCTGATGAAGCTTAGTAACTATGTGTTTCTTGTTAAATAAAATTATTCAGATTTTATAAAATCGAAACTCTTTTGTCATTTTCTATTGTACAGTTAATTTTTGTTTCTTTTAATTTGCTTTTATATCTAAATGATAAATTATACTCTAGTTCATAAGAAGAAGCGGGTTCTAAAGTGAATTTTATATTCACAAAACATGTAATCTCAGCGTATGAGCTTTAACATATTTTTGAATACAAAGTCTACTATTTTTCAATGATTAATTATTTGGTGCTTTCAGAATATCATTATTTTCAATAATGTTTTGCTACAATACAACTTTGTCGTAAAATGGCCAACATTTTAAGTGAATTGATTTTCGGAATCAGTGTGTTATTTCAGATTTTCATCTTCCAGTAGACATTCCGTTATTGTGTCTTCTCACTGAGCATAATTGTCTGAATGCACGCCTTATTAAAATTTGACTGAATGACGTTTCTGTCTACCATCTGTGTAACTACACAGTGGGTGGACAGTTTATAAGTACGAAACATATATAAGAATGTACTGCACTATTAACTTTTGAATTTGTTGTTTTAAGAATTGAGACTAAGGTGAAGGCTAAAAGGTTTACAACCAAATATCTGGCATTTTTAATCGCATTGATATTTGGAAATAATAAAAGCATATTCGTGATCGCTTAGCTGTTATGGTGAAGTTTATATTTCTGTCCAGTTAAGATTATTAGTATGATATAACACACTTTAGACAAATATTTTATTCTATTCATTGATAATTATACATATTTCGTCATGCTTGCGATTTTAAGGATGAGGCTCAACCAATGCTCTTTTTCTGATATTTGGATTGATCAATCGGATTGATTTGATTTAGTTCGCTTAAATTCAGTGATGAAATAGTCATTGATTACTCTCACCCCACCCAAAGAAAAAACATTAATGCTAAAGAACTAAAAGTACAGTAAATAATCGCATCATTTACAATGTTTTTTTCATAATTTTCACATAAATATAATGTTGTAAAATGAAACAAAACTTATATAAAAAAAACTTTATACATTAGTATTTATAATAATTATTATTTCATTAGTTTTTAATATGATTTTTACATGGATTATGTCATTGTTTCTTCATATTACAATCTAATTTTTTTCCCATTTGTTGATTTTGAAATCAATCACCGCCATCAAGTTTTCTGAATTTTTAAAATTTTTTATCTGTTATTCAAATACTTTTAAAACAACTACAATTCGCATAAAACGAACAATGTTTAATCCACTATTAGTAATAAGACTGCGTTTCAATATTTTGATTTTTTAAGTAGGAAACATTTCCATATTTTTCTTATTGTTCTAACTTTAAAAATTAATAAACTCAAAGAGAATTTTTAAACCACGCGTAATATAACGTCAATTTTGAATTTTTTAACTTAAAAAATATTCGTTACAAAAGTATATATACAGAAAGAGAGAGAGAGATAACTAGAAATAAATGGATGGTGACACTGAAAACTCTGTATATAAAAATCCAGTGAATTGCAACAAATAAAAATTTAATTATTTTTTTTATTTTAAACCAAACTAAATATTGAGTCACACAGATCATTCAATATTTCTGTATGGTAAGGTTTTGTGCCTAAGTATTTAAAAATGTGTCTGCTGATTTCTGATAGATTGATAACCTTTGAAATGGATGTTTGATTTATTGAAATAGACGTAAGAGCTAGTTTCATAGCGTTATTTCTTGAGTAAGCGAATATTTTGGCTTGTGTAAGCGAGTGATTTGATTCAAAATACTAGATAATTAATTTTATTTTCAGCTTAGGGCTAAACAGAGAAGTCATGTTTGATTAGTTTCTCCAAATATTATTTTGCATAATTTTTAAACAGGGATTATAAACACAGGAACAGCGTTTTATATATATATATTTATGAGCAACACTTTAATATTTTACAATTTTTTATTCATAACAACCTTATTGCTTATGTATAGGATTATTCTAATTTTGAGTTATGTTGTCTTGCATGATAAATATTGAGAAATTTTTAAAAAAGGAGTATTAATTGATTTGTTAATTAAAGTGTTGCCAATGATATGGCATTCTGAGTAGTGAATTTATATTGATATTGAACAAAATCTTCTAATTATCAATTTGAAATAGAATGTTATATTTTATAAATTTTCTATAAATTTATCTCGAATTAAATTTTATTATTGTTATTGTGTAGATTTAATAACATTTTAATCTTAAAAATGGAGAAGAATATTTATTCAAATAAGTTTATAATTTAGATTTATTAAAGTTATAAAATTTTATTATAAGAAACAAATATTATTTATGAATTAGAAGATTGATTCATAAATAATATTATGTATTTTTAATGTTACTCTTTTATGAACTAGAAAAATAATAATTATAATTTTAAATACTCAAATAAAGTAAAAATAAATGTAAATTACGCATTGAAATAGTGATTTGAAAATCAGAGAGAAGAACACAGTAAAATAAGTTTTACTTTCTTTTATTGATTTGTTTTCTCTAACTATTTTAACATCTACATAAAAAAATTAACTATATTAAGAATTTGTCTCATTTTTAATTTTTGAAAAATCTTGAGCATTTTCATATTAAAAATTACGGAAAATTTTTATATTATTTAAATAAATCAGAGACTTTTTGAATTTGAAAAATTCTATAGTGAATTAAAAATTCTAAAAGTAATTCTAAAGCAAATTTAATGTAATACTTGTAAATAACTTAAGCCTGATAGTCATTTACATGTAGTTTGGAATATATATATATATATATATATATATATATATATATATATATATATATATATATATATATATATATATATATATATATATATATATATATATATATATATATATATATATATATATATATATATATATATATATATATATATATGTATATATATATTCATTTTTAACTTACATTTCTTTGTTTGAAAATTTTCCATTTATTCTTCAAATTAAAAAATGAAATATACTTAATCAAAAAAACTGAGTAATAAATTTGAATGAAATGGTTGTGTTATTAATAAAGCTTAGGGAAATGCTTAGAATACTTGACTTAGGATAACATTTCTGATAGTATGACAATCAGAATTACCAATAAAATTTTTCACCAAGCTAAAAGTTAAATGATCAAATTCTTGCCTTAAATTCAACAGTTTCTAGGTTCATATACTATCTGGGGGTTTAGATGTAAATAATGATATAAAAATCACACACATTGAAAATGGTATGATTTATATATATATTGAGTTAGATCCTAAATGCAAAAACTGTGATGAGCCAAACAAAACACTAACTTAATCAGCATGTTTGCGTTTCGAGATAAACCCATTTCTTATTTTTTACATCATTTTTTAAAATTCATAAGCTTCACTGATCACAAATGCATAATATGGTTATTTAATAAAATACATTCTAAATGTTCCTTCCTTGCTTTTTCAATATTATACATACTATTCAGCTTATTAATTTCTTGCCACATTGATTTAATACAAAGTAACATAGAAATTTCAATCAATTTTTACTTCCATTAATTCTTTTGTTTCACATTATTTCATCATTCAATATAATAGTACAACATTTGAATTTCACTTACAGATATACGTATGGAAAACCTGTAATGGGAACACTATTTCTCAATGTTACTTTAGAACATAGATATTACTACTTTGAATCGAAAACAGAAGAAGAAGAAAAGTTTCCAACTTTGAGAGAAATTACAAAGGTAACTCTATAAAACACGTTGTTAACAATGAAATTTAATTTTTAATCCTTTTTTCAAATAAAATATATTATAAATTTTCCTAAATGTAAGAAATTTTATTCATCATCTCTACGAATCTATTTTTTCTTAATATATTTTACTGTAATGACTTTTTTTATCTTCTTTATTATTCAAATTAACATGAATTTTGAGTATGAAGATAAATTCAAAGCACATATTTAAAGAAAAATGTACTCTATATTCATTACAATTTTATCAACAAATTTTCAGAATACTATGTTCAATTCTATAGCTTTATTATATATATATATATATATATATATATATATATATATATATATATATATATATATATATATATATATATATATATATATATATATATATATATATATATATATATATATATATATATATATATATATATATATATATATATATATATATATATATATATATATATATATATATATATATATATATATATATATATATATATATATACTGATGTGTAAAGTTTGAGTAACAAGTGTTTCTTTGATTTCAGTGTTAATTTGCGGCCTACTAACTTCACACTAAAAAACTTGTCAAAATAAAACTATAGAAATGTGTATAGGTGCAATTATTATTTATTTTGTCAATTATTCCCTTATTTGGAATAGATTACATATATTTAGTTAATTAATATCAATGGCGAGCCTCAATTGCTTGTATTGTAAAAGAAAAGAGAAGTAATATATTATACTCACTTAGTTAAGCAATAAGTAATACGGAACATGGGTTTTATACCAAAGTCTATTCCAAGAGACTGAAAGTAGTAGAATGAAAATGCATCAAGCATGAATAAGTCACTGCTTATGATGTCATTTTAAATCAATGTAACCATCATACGTCTTAAGCAAGACTCACAAGTGTCTACCGCTTGCCAGTTGTCAGTAAGTTGCATTTTTTGAATGCCATACATCAGGTAGGATACATGGCACGCGTCTAAGACTTGAGTGGGCAATCGTTCTCACTCTATTTGAAATCATTGAATCCTTTCTGGAATCCTTAGTGTAAGAATCTCTCGTTGACTAGTCTTAATAATTTGTGTCGAAAATTTTTTTTCTGGCATGCTTAATAAACCTCATAAGTTTTCGAGAGATTCCTTCATTCGTTAGTATCAAGTGTGTAATAATACCAGTGATTTCACTTTGGAATTTCTCCATGAACAATAATTTAGATTTTGTAACTTTTTATATCTTTCCTTCAGTTTTTCAACCATATATATATATGTTCAAATTTGAATTCTTACGTTGTATTTTTGACTTGTTCAAAAAATATATTTTTGATTGAATAGATATTTTTTACTTTTTCAAAAACTTTATATTTTTGAAAAAGTCAAATAATATTGTTTGTTATATTTTTGATTTCCTAAACAGAACATGACCTCATATTCCGAAGAACTTATTGCTCGTCTGAACGAATAATACTACTGTTCTTGTTTTGTAAAAAGCAAAGACTTAAATGTAGTTCACAAATCTTGAAAATATAGTTTATCTAAATCAAATTAATTTTTTTTGTCCTAATTTTTTTATATTTCTGTGAAAATTTATCATTAAGAATATATTTCGCTTAAAATAAGGTTTTAAAAGCTTTTTTTTTTTAAAAAAAGGCACAATTTAATTATTAAGAAATTTTAACTTATATCTTTCTTATTAAAAAATTTTGTATTACATATTTTTCTTTTATTACCTTTAAAGGATATTTATTTCTCCATAACTATTACTAATGAAACTGGAACATTTTCTCTTTATTTTTTCTTTCAGATTGACGGATGTTACGATTACTCTATAAATGTTTCTCAAATTGAAATTAACAATGACTACTCCTACAAAAGGATACAAATTAAAGCAAGAATTTCTGAAAAGGGAACTGGTATGTTGCATTTATTTATATCCAATCTTACAGTTTAAACTTCATCGAGTTGGATTTGAGCAAACAAGCCAATTTTAACTTACGCTAAGATTACATCGTAATTCTTAATTGTTCGTTCCCTCTTTCTAGCTTTTTTATGTTTATATTTCCAGAAATGTGTGTTTTTCCGTCATGGAAATTTGTTTTAGAAACTTGTTTTATATTATGCTTTCTGTGATATAGGAGTAGAAAGATCCGTTGATAAAAGTATTTCACGAGACACTTCTCCTTTGAGACTTGAATTCAAGGACCAAAGAGATAATTACAAACCAGGGTTGCCATATAATGGAAAAGTAAGTTTGGAAACGAAAATATTAATTTAATGTAGATTATTATGATCTTGATTTCAGTAAATATTGTTCGATGGTTTGGTTATTTTCAGTATAGATTATTTCAACAAATAAACTTAATATATAAAAAAATGTTTATAATTTGCTTAAAAGTTAATAAAAGCGAATTTTAATTAGAAATTATAATATTATATATTTTTCATAAAGCTATTTCATGAGAAAAGGCTTATAAGTTGTTTATTAATTTAAGAATGTTTTAAAATTTGGAATTTTTTTTAATTAAATGTGTATAAAAATGCTATATTCAAAGTCAGCTGCAATTTAGCTGCCATTATCATAACTGTTATTTGATTAATCATTGATTAAATATATTGATCATGCATTTAATCACTTTCTCAACATAAAAGCTTACTTTTGTTGTCATTATGTCATTTCACATAGATATTTTATTAATTAATAAGGAAATTATTGAAATAAGTTAAAACTGCATCCATCTGGTAGAATTGTCTAGGCTGATTTTCATTAAATCACAAATTTATTTAAAACTATTTATGCAAATCCCTAAGTATATTAAATAATTGAATGGATAAATTTAACAAATCAAATGAAAAATTTAGATATGATTGATTTACATTATTGATATATATATATATATATATATATATATATATATATATATATATATATATATATATATATATATATATATATATATATATATATATATATATATATATATATATATATATATATATATATATATATATATATATTATTATTTTTATATTTTAAAAACAGAGATAAATAATTTTAATATTTCAATTTTTATCCTTTAATTATAAATCTGTAATTAATGTAAATTGTGAAATTGACAAATCCGAATTTTTTCTAAAAATAAAGGTCAGGAAATAAAACTATCACAGGGAAAAAAAGGAAAATGGTAAATAAATCATCATGATTTTGTATATTTTTATATTTGCTTAATTTTATTACATTATTTTAATAATAATTTTTAAAAGTTTTTATGTTTGTCGAAGTGTTAGGAACTCTCTGTTTTGTGTTTATTTATTTTTTATGCAATTTAATTTTTTTAATACAAATTGATTTGAAATGTGTGTCTTAGGATTTCTGCAAAAATGTTATTAAATAAAGTTTTTTTATTAGAGGTTTGCAAATTAGAGTGCTTAGAAATAAATAAATATTAATAACATGTCTAATTCACGGTTGATATTAAGAATGGAGAGATTATCTAATAGTATATTGATATTAAGTAAGATGATGTAGATATTATTGTATTTCATATCTAAGAACATTTTGTTTCTAATACAATACTCTAAAAATGAAATTTATTCTTGGGCAACTAAAACCCTAATTTAATAACTTTATTCACAAGTGTCACTCCTTATTTGTTGTTTATGAAAGAAAATTTATATATCACTAGTAGTAAGTTCTGAGCAAAGAATGGCTAGACAAGAACTCAAAACATGAACCACAATTAGACTTCAAAGACGAATTTTCTCTGAGAAATGGAAAATGCAATATATAATAAATTTATAAACTAAAATTTCCTCTTTCAGGGAGTTAATTTGGTCATATCTAATTTGGTATCGCACTGTGTATAACCTAAAAGTTGAAGGCCGTTGTAAAGCATTTGAGTATGCAAAGTGTTTTTCATAGATTGTGCTGCAGTATAATTTTTCCAATTAGTACGAATATAATTTTTTATAATTTGTACAAAATATATTAGCCACCAGATTAAAATTGTATCGCAATAAAAGTTAAAACCATTGTAAAACATGTTATGCAAACATTGAGATATTTTAGAAACATGTTTCTTATCAAACTGAAAACTTCTATTTCATATCTAACAATTAGAAAGTTGTTTCTTATTATTAGATTTTCAAAGCATTTTATTCTTAAAGATATAAAATAAATCTATATGAAAAATAACAGAACATGAGTTACGTTAAATACTGAACCTCGTGAAAAATAACCTAGATATATAAAGACAAAATAATGAATTAATGGGGCAAAAATATCTTTTGTTTCAACGAAATGCTGAATAAATAATAGTTCAAGAGAAAATTGCATCAGTCTGCAAATAATCTTTGTTTAGTGGTTGCGCCATATGGTTATTACAGTTTTCAGTGTTTCTGTCTTAAATGAAATGATTTAAGATCAATAAATTGAACGCATTGATCGCGTCATAAAATATGTCATAAATTAAACAAAATTAAATGATGTTAACTCATCAATAAAATGATGTCTTCACGTTACAGTTCCTATTTTTCCTCGTAAAATTTTATGGATTTCATGAAAACCATTGCATATGATGATTCCATAGACCTAAAATAGAGTAAAAGCTATTTTAGATCTATCTATATAACAATGATATATCACGATATCACTTAATCTGATAAGTAATAACATTTCTTCATAAGATATCAAATTTCCACTGAATTCTTGGATTGCAATATTTTCAGAAACATAAAACTAGTTTCTTTTCGTCATTCCTTAAACTAACAGTAAAATGTTTGGTACATTTTAAAGTTTGATAGTTATAAATTAACTAGTGGAAATTTTATATGGTTGAATGAATTTACGGATGTTTTTACAATGAAAAAATTTCCTTCAATGATTTTCATTTCCCATTTCAATAATTTTTCCTTTGAATTCTTCTTCGCGTATTACTAAATTTATACAAGTTTCTGTACATATTTGAACATATTTTTATATCGTCTTCTTTTATTCTTCTTCTCCCCAATCTTGTCATATGTCAACATAGTACTTTTTTTTGGAGTTTGCAAAAAGAATGTATAGAGTTCATAATATAAATATTAGTATTAGAATCGCAACAGTTGGTACGTTTAACAATATCTCCCTGACTGCCTTCATGTTTCTCCATAAGACGAGGGATGCACGTACGAAAACCGATTTACAAGATAAACTATTTCGTATTTATCTATTAACAACACTATTTATTTAAACCTATCTTTATTATATTAAGAATTATTGAATACCAATAAAATATATTCAGTGTTCTTTTTGTAGATGCACGGAATTTAAAAAAATATTAAATGTAAATATTAATGAAAGACTCGTTACTATATAACACATTCTCAATGTGTCTCATCACTGGAAACGTACATAAAGAAAATGACGGGTCACAGATTTGTGTTTTTGTTTAGAAGATTTCCAGATGGGATGAAATCAGTTTCCTCAGAATAAATTTGGTGTGAGTATTTTGATTATAGATCATTTCTATAAATAAATATACTGATCGAGTGTTCTTTATCTTATACTATAAAGAATAAATTTTGTGGAATAACACTTCTTGCAGTTTTCTGTTTTTATTTGATATTGTATTTATCTTATTCTTATATTGCATTTATATTTTTCTATTGATATTTTATTATATGTTAATTTTTATTTACTATTTTATAAACAAACTGACATCGAAGTAAATATTTTTACATAAATTATAATACCACTAACGACTTTATGCTTTATATTATATTTTTGGCAGTTTATATTTATTATTGAGACATTAATTATCCATCTGTTTATAGTTATTCGTAAGCAATCCAGATGGCACACCAGCCGCAAGTGAACCGGTTGAAATGTGCGCCACGTTCACAAAGAACCGTATCATAGCGGAATGGTGGTCCACCAAACAATTCCAAATGTGCAAGAACTACACTTCCGATGAAAATGGAATAATTCATTATACTCTTCTCGCTAAAAACACCGACGTCACTTCCATAGCTCTAGAAGTAAGATTTCAAGTTTCTTCGATGATACTTTTTTCTTTGTCTTAAAATGAAATAAATTTTAAAAACTATCTTTTACATTTTACTTTTTCTTTACCATAATTAATAACACCAAATTTCATTTAAGTGGCATGATTTTCATTAAATAATAATAACATACAAGTGAAATATGTCCATCAGTTTTCTTGAGCAGTAGTTGTTAAAGGAAAATGTAAATATAGTTTTCGGAAGAAAACTGTTATTTTTAAGCATAATGCAGTAAGACTATTTAGAAAATTTGTATCAGACTTTTAGAGGAAAATAGTGATATCGAAAGATAAGGATACTTGAAAGATTGGTAAATATTAAGATACTTTTTCTATTTACTTAATTTTGTACAAAATGCTGTTTTGTATCCTTAAATAAGGTCTCCCGGGTAGATCATAGAGAAATAAGTTGAATGAGGCATAAAAAATTTCAAAATTTCTCTTGATTAAGTGACTTATTGATAAAACTTAAAAACAAGTTTGTTGAAGTGGGTAAAAACAATATTTTTCAAAAATCGGAAACAAAAATAAATATTTTTTTTAAAAACTACATTTTGTAGAAAGATGAGGAATATATTTCAATATCGTACGTATACTTTTTCCACCAAAAACAATGATTACAAATTTTAAAAGAAAGAAAGGATCTTCGAAGAAAGGAAGAATTTCGCATCTCTGTTCTTGAATTGAGCAGAACGGGATAGTGAGCATTGCAACATAAGCCACTTTACAGAGAATTTAAAATAAAGCTTAATAAGGCTGAGAGAATTAATAACCGATGCTGGAGCGAAAGCTTCAAAATTAAGCACAGCCTTTCCTTTAAGTTAATCAGTTTTCTCTTAAATTCTAATGAATTAATATTATATTTTCTTACTAGTTTTGCTCAGCTTTTTTTAAAGTTTTAATGCATTTTCTATAAATAGCTCGAAAGATATCAAATTTACTTTTTTCTAAGCATTTATGTGCAAAGTCAACACATCTTCTCAACAAAATTACTTAAAATAAAAAATAGGGCTCTATGAAACATTTTTCAACAAACTGCACTAGCTAAAAACAACGAAAGATTCAATTCAAAAACCTTTTCAGTAATATTTTTAAACATAAATACTAGTTTTATTTAATTATTAGAAAGCTGAATTTCTCACAAATTGATCTCAGTTTTTCATTTGACGTAAAATTTGGAGTAAACATATTTATTAATTTAGAATTAAAAAAAACCCTCTTAGTAATTTAGGCCAACAAAATCCTATAATCTACACGAAAGTATGTTATTTTTTTGTCTACAGTTGATATATAAAAAAGTAACATTAATTTCACTAATCAGTTATAATAGTATATTTGATAACAAAAAATGCTTAAAATTAATTTAGAAATGTTACTTAAAAACATTTAGAGAAATTTAATGAGCTATTTTCTTTATAATATTGCATAACTATTAATTATAACACAAAAATATCATTTCACTTTCTCCTTTTCCATGCTTTTTGTAATTTAAACTAACAATAGAAGTAGGATTTTTTAATCAAACTTAAAAATACAATAATACATTTCTTTATATCCTTAAATATAGACACATAATTTATACTGCCATTCTTGTCGTGGATTACTATGCGATTTTTTCTCTAGGAGATGTTAACAAAGAATATGATTGGTAATAAAATTACCATTTCGTCAAATAGGCTAAATCCATGAAATATCTGCCGAATGATCTATCAGGAAGGAGCAACTCATTAAGACAACCGCGAACGTCAACGAGTTTGTCACCGTTCTACTCACCGAGTGGAAGTTTCATTCAGATCCAGCCTGTACCACAACCTATTTCTTGTGATACAAATCAGAAATTTAAGATTCTTTTTACATCAAAAGGAAATGCAAACTACAAATTCTATTACCAGGTAATTTATCAATGTATGTTTATAATAAAACACATTATGACTTTCAGTATAACTGATTTTCAACGTAAAAAAGTAATAGTTAATAAAAGTATGGATTTATTGCTTTAATATTTTAGTGAGGAATATATAAAAGATCACCAATCATTTTAAATAAAAACAGGCCCTTGCATTTTATTTTTGTAGTGATTTATTTATGAAAATAAGATAGCTTTACTTAATAAATGTTACTGTTTTTGTAGAGGTTTAAATAAAAAATCAACGTCTCTCTCTTCAAACTATATCAAATATGATAACTATTAACAGTTTTAAAAATTATTTATTAAAAGAAGATTAATTGCCATTTCTGTAACAATTATATGAAATTACTTTTCTATAATCTTGGAATAATAGATGACCTACAAATATTTAAGTAATATGGTTTTTAAGTTTCTCACATTAATATAAATCAATACAACGTGTCAAAAATATATTACACGTTATACGCATTTTTATTTCAGTAAATGAGAAAAAGTTTCGAATACATTTTACTGTATCTATAATAATAAAATATTATGGAAATAATGAATATATTTTTTGGAAAAGTTATCTGAATTTCCAAGAAAATATTTAAGATTTTTTTTTATTTGAAATTAATAATCTATAAAATTTTTAATAATTTTGATTAAAATAGGGTTAAATAATTAGTAATAAAATTTATAAATGAAAAAAGTATAAAAATTATTCTTGATGAATAAACAATATTGGAAAATATCAGTTACAGATTAAAAATAACAATTACAGATATAGCTGAAATAAAAGTGAATCGTTAAATCCACAATGATGTAGATTTGATTTTGTCCTCATATAACAATTTTTGCATAGTACTTTTTTTAATTTCAATTTTATTGAAGCTACTTTTTCGATTCTGAAATATTTGTGAAAATTTGCATTGTTTGAGTGCTATCTGAATAAAATTTTATTTTTTTGGATCTCATGATTTACGATTATTTGTATAATAAGTAATAAAAACATAACTTAAAAATTGTTTTTGGGTAGAAGCAAAAATAAGTGTAACGAATAATATTTATATATTAATGAGTCTATTTAAGAAAAATGTAGCTGTTTTTTGCAACGTAGAAGAGCATCAATATATTATTTTGAAAGTTAAAAAATCATATGTGATTTTTCTATATTTTTCGCATTGATTGCATCAATTTCCAGCTTGATTTCAAATTATATAAATTTAAAGTTAAAATGTATGCATTTAAGGTTAAATGCTATAAGCCTTTAAATGCAAATACTTTTCTTTTGAAATTTGCAATCAATTTCTGTAAGTAAATAACATGAATAAAAAAATACCGATTTTTTAATTTTAGTTTTAATTTTTCATCAAAATGCATGTCACAATAACAAACTTTGAATGAATCTATTTTTTAACTAACAATAGGTAACAAAGGAAGGAGACATTGTTTCATTTGACTCAGCGGAAACCTTGTTTACCCTAAAAGATAATGTCGCACAAAAATATGAAAATGATGCCAGGTTGCTCAGTTCTCCGCCAAAACTGTTAGTGCCATCTGCCGAATCCATTGCGAAACTCTCTAGTGCAGACGAAGATTGTCCAGCTTCTCATACTTCAGAGTATGAATTTATTATACTTTTTGAATATAGAAGCGCGATTTCAAATTTTTGTTAATGTGAATATATTCAATAATTAATGAAACCAAATTCGGAAATTTTTAATAAAGTATTTAAATAATAAATAAAATATATTAAATAAATAATAGTAATATATATATATATATATATATATATATATATATATATATATATATATATATATATATATATATATATATATATATATATATATATATATATATATATATATATATATATATATATATATATATATATATATATATATATATATATATATATATATATATATTACATTCAGAGCAAAAACAGCTTAAATGGAATTACTAAAATATTAGTAAATCTTTATAAAATTAATCAAAAACCAAATGGAGGATAATAATAAATTTATACCAAATGGTGAATAATAATTGAATACTAGATGGAGAATAATACATTGATAATACGAAATATAGCAAACAGATGGAAAATATGTTCAATAAATAGTTTAAAATTTTAAAGAAAATAGAATAAAAGGAAAGTGGATCGAAGTATCAACATGGCCAGCTTCTCAGGGGATGTTAACCACATTATGTACAAAGTACGGCTTTTCTACATTGGGCCAAGACTGTAGTCTTAAAGAGGCTAATACACTCCAAAACCACACTAAAAATGTCAAACCAAAATATCAAACCAGAATAAAAGAGACAATTTTCAAGCTAAAATATAAGCCGAAATATGTATGCCAAAATATAATATTAAATCCAATGTTGTCAAAATGAACAATTAATTATAGTAATCAAAATTAAATCCGTGTCCAAACCCGCAAGAACTGCTAATAAATACTACGTGTAAACCAAATGAATACATAAATTTAAAGACTAAGTGTAAACACTATTGGCATTTCAAGCTTCTTATGGGCCAATGCAGAAACGCCATACTTTGTACCAATATGGTTAACATCCCATGAAGAAGGTGGCCATGTTGATACTTCACTCCATTTTCCTTTTATTCTATTTGCTATGAAATTTGAGACTATCTATTGAACTTATTTTCCACCTGTTTACTATATATATATATATATATATATATATATATATATATATATATATATATATATATATATATATAATTCTTTACAAGCTCAGCAACCCATTACAGGTCTTGTTTGCTTCAACCACATGCTCCCTCCAGCGTCTTCTATCATTAGCGGCCCATCTTTAATTCTTAATTTTGAAAGTATTTAGCTCCATTTCAATATTATCCATCTAATCAGTAGGTGATCTTCCTTAAAGTTGGTATCCCTCAAGTTTTTAAATGTTAAGAATTTTGTAAGATTATCATCTGGGCTTCTCAAAATATGGCCAGGCATTCTTTATCAGTCACTACGAATGATTTGTATTATCTGCGGTTGTCTACGGTGCTTGTACAACTCAAAAATGTATCTGGTTCTTAAGCGTCCTTCTTCTGCATTGAGCCAAAGATAGTTCTGAGGATATTTCTCTCCCACATATTAAGTAATCTCTGTGGATCATTATTTGAGGTTCAAGTTTTACTAGCAGAAAGTAAAACAGATTTATAAGCGATTTATAAATATTTTATTTAGTTTTGTAGCAGATAGGTTTAGATCTTATTGCCTTTTCACTTTAAAGTACCATTTGTTAGCAATTCTGTTACCAATTTCTGCTTTAAGTTTATTTTTTATCATTAGTTATTGTGTTAAGGTATTAAAATTCATTAGATTTTTCAAAGATATAGCCATTAATGCACATAGAGTTAAAATAATTTTCAATACAGGGAGAGATTTCCAAGAATTTTATTTTATCTTCATTAACAGTGAGGCCCCTTTTTGGGGTGGAAGATTGAAGTGCTGAAGAAGACTATTTTACTGCTTTTTCTGATCTTCTAATAAAATCAATGTCATCTGCATTAGTCAAAAATTGCAGCAACCTATTCCTCAAATTACCTTTTGGTATGATCCACTGAATTTAATGCATTTTTCTTACGCTAAAATGAATAGAAAGAAAACAAAAAAATATCCTTGGCGTAGGCCTATATCTATTATATAAGTTTCAGAGAAGATTTTAAATTTTAGCCCAAATTATTACTTTACCAAGGAGAGTTTTATTAAATTAATGAGCTTAGTGGATATTCTAAACTCTACCACTGTATCAAAGAGCTTCTCTCAGTATATGGTCGTATCCGGGTTTAAAGTCTATAAACAAGTGGTGAATTTTAATATTACATTTCTTGGTTTTTTTTCTAAGAATTTATCTTAAGGTAAGGATTTGGTAGTGGTGGATTTATATATGTGTATGTATTGATTTTACGCAGTACTTTATTTAAGTCTCTAAAGTAAAATTGTATTTATTAAATTAAAATAAATTCTCTTATTGAGGAAAATAATTGATTCTAATTATTGAGGAAAATAATTGAAGTTATTTTTTAGATATTCTCCACCCATTGGTGATTTGGACATAACTGTTAATGTAGATACAAATTTGTCACCGAAGTTTCATCTTTTAGTTTATTATGTTGGCGATAATAGAGAAACAGTTGCTGATAGTCAAGAAATTCAAATAGAGCAATGCTTCAAAAATAAGGTAATTATCTATCCATAAATATTCTTATAGTTTTTACATTATAATGAGTGAAACTGTTGCATTCAATCCGGCTCACAAAGAGGAAATATTTTCCAATTTATACTCTCTTTAATCATTGTAATCTCACATATTATTCACTATGATACAAATGAAATACTTATATATATATATATACAGTATAGGTATATATATACATACATATATATATATATATATATATATATATATATATATATATATATATATATATATATATATATATATATATATATATATATATATATATATATATATATATATATATATATATATATATATATATATATATATATATATATATATATATATATATAAATTATGTTAAAAATAAATGAGCACACTCAGCAGTTATAAAACTTAACTTAAGCAGTTAACTTTAAGTTATACTGCACTAACTATATTTGCTGTTAAGTATTACATTATATTTGCTGATTAGTATTACATCCTATTAATCGCATTTTTAATAAAGTTAAACTTCTTCTGGGATGCAGGAGGGTGGATATAATTTTTGATCTTCTTGGTTATTCCACAAATCTAGCAAAGTATATCCCGGGAAAAATTTTTCGAAATGTCTACAAGAGGCATGCCAAACTCAATAAAAATTTGAAGAATTGATTAGCGTTTCTTTAAAATAATTAATAACAGCAATTTAAGAAAATATTAAACAGAAATCTAAGAAAATATTCAGAAAAAAGAAAATTGTCTAAAATTTTATAACATAATTATAGCACAGCAAGCAAGATTTCTCAAATAGATTTTAAGTATACATACATCAATTAAAAAAAATTAATCACAGTTAAAAAAAATGATAAAAAAGAAATTTAAGTATCTAAAGTATTTTAAAATATATCTATCAATTTATGCATGTAAGTAAATTAAGAAATGGAGAAAAAAGTGTTTTAAGTAAAATTTTTCAAATAATAACAAAATCATAATTTTCAGAATGCGAGTATTATTTAGCTACTTGTTATTTTACCAAACAGTAAATTTATGACAAAACATTAGACTAAGATAACTCTTATTTACCACTCAAAAGAAATGAATTCGAAACTTCATAGGCTCGATTATAACTCTAGTTATTCCTGTGAATTCAAATAGTAGATGGCAAATTTTCAAATACGAATTATCGGAACACCAGTTATCATAAAAAGCACCAATTATCGTTCTGAAAATTAAATGCTATTTATTCATTGAAATTCTCTCTAAATAATATAAGCAACAAATTATTCCTTTTTCGAAAGTTATCACAAATTTTCACAACTTTTATTCATATTTATCGAATAATTACAATTGTTTCTTTTTCTGTGGTGATGAAATGTAAGAACCCAAACTTTTCGTTATTGAAAAATTTGACAACCTGTGATCGTATTTTAACCCTATTATATTCAAGTGCATAATGAAATTCCTGAAACAATTACATCGGTTAAATGCAGAAATAAGAAATATTTTCTTAAATAAATTTCATTTTCAATTTTTTTTTATTTCAGAAATAAATGTACACACACCAATACTTTATGTATGTATATATATATATATATATATATATATATATATATATATATATATATATATATATATATATATATATATATATATATATATATATATATATATATATATATATATATATATATATATATATATATATATATATATATATAATTCTTTTTAGGTGGAATTTTCCTTCGGTAATACAGTGCAGCAACCAAGTTTACCAACAACTGTCCAAATTAAATCTGCGCCAAACTCACTGTGTGGAATCAAGGCCATTGATAAGAGCCTTAGCTTATTGGACAACAGTGATCAGCTTACTAAGGCCAGAGTAAATTATACTAAGAAATTTCGATTTTTTAGACAATATTAACTTTATAATATATGCTAATTAATTATGTATGTATAAATAGAATCATATCAAAATTTCCAGATCTTTCAAAAGTTGCAAGATTTGGATCAAAATATGTATTATTCATCCGATCCCTGCTATGAAAACTCTGAACAGCCAGGTATTAAAATAAAGATTTATTTTAAAATGCTTATTTATGAAGCTTTATTAAAATAAGTACAGTTCCATTATTTCTATATTTTTGAAGCATCAGCTTCTCAATAACAAATAATCTATTATAATTTGTAGTCACATAAATATATGCAAGAATTATACTTTTATTTATTTAAAAAAATGTTTTCATGTCATACAAAGATATAAGCTTCTAATACCGATAAATGTGCATAAAACAAAATATGAAAAATTGAAAGCACATAAATATTTGTTTTTTATTTACCATTTTATAAATTGTAGCTTAGGTTTCGATATTGTAATCATTTAATAGTCATCTTTTATTACAACTATATAATATAATACCATAACCATGAAACCTATATTTCCAAGAAATTTTCTTAATGTATTATTTATAAAAATAATATAACTTGTATAATATAATATAAATAGTATAACTTAATATGACATTAAGTCAAATTTACATTTGATATGTACTTAATAGTAGTCATTTCTTAGCATTTAAAAGCTATATAATGATTAATGGAATTTAAAAATTTCATAAATCATTTAAGTTTTTCGAACTCCTAAAGAAGTACAGTAAAGTCCAGTTCTTATTCCCTAACATTAGAAGGTCAGCTGCAACTGCTATAGTTATTAAAAAGACGTATCTATGTAGAAAAATGTTGTTATGATCAAAATAAAACAAAATTACTTGATTCATATCTTGTGGTAAAATACATAATTAAGCAGGAATAAATAAATATAACCAGAATAAAAATTCAATGGCAATGGTGTAGATTCACAACGGTTTATTTCTGAAAAACATTTTGAGAATAATTTATAGGTATAGGTAAAAACACATTTTTGTTAGTGATTTCCTATGCTATCATTTAATGCACCAGGAAGAACATATATTTCTATTAACTGACGATATGTCTGCCTATCTCAATAACTTTCTTTTTTTTAACTAGTTTCAAGTTGAAGCTTTGTTGGAAGTTGCTTAAAAATGAATATACGATAGATTTTGTTTGCAAATTTAAACACAACATTTCTCAAACTCAATTTCTGCTTCAATATGAGGATAAATAATCAGTTAATTTTGTTTGTTTATCCTCATATTTTGTTCTAAAATGTTTCGAGATAAACTGTTTAATTTCAAAATTTGTTGTTAATAGCTTTCTTAATCATCTTATCTTGAAGGGATTACCACTTTTTCATATTACAAATATTTTTTTAAGATTATATATACTAGATTTCTAAAATTAGAGGGATGAGACAAGTCTTTATTAGGACTTTTCTATTATTTTAATCACAAAAGATCCCCTATAAAAATGAATTTATCTGCATTTGAATATTTGTCAGTTTGAAATTTCAACACTACGCAAAATTTAATTGGCATACAACAGAAATTGGATAGCTCCACTTCGAAGTAATGCAAATATCGGGTTTTTAAGCACCAGATTTTCCAAGGATTTATGCTGAATATATCAACTTCTGTAAAACCATAGCTTCCAGACTTTAGTACAGTGGAAAACAGTGTATGGTCACCAGAAAGCAGTTTTCTTTGCAGCAGCAGATAAATTAGACCAAATGCAATGGATCTTCCGTCAATTTAGCACACATACATAGCTTCTAGTGTCTGTCATATCAGGACTCATCATAGCCTAGACATTGGACAGAAATCTTCAGAGAAACAGATTCCGGATTAACCCCCGGTAATGTTGAACAATGGGAGATGGTTATTGTACTTTTGCGTCCTATATGTACATCTGACTGTTGGTAGGTTGCGTTTTCTGGCACAAGGTCCTAAAATGGACATGCTGCTCTACATCTGGTGGGGCGGGTGCTTAGGAGTTTTTCCGTTTCCTCCTTTATGGCACTTGAATATGGCCAACTATCTATGAAAAATCCTTCTGTAATAAAATTAAGCGTGGATATTAAAGTGTCTTATAATAGCTTTAAGATGTTAGGTTTCCACTAAAATGTGTCAAAGATTCTACATCATATAAAAACCATCTCTTATCAATAAAATGCAGGAGTTATAATTTCTCATTGATGGGGAAATATTGCTCGTAACTAAGACAGCTTAAAAAGCCAAAGCCTCCTAGAAAGAGATAGGCCTCTGTTTCTAGGAGGCTTTGGAAAATCATGCGAAATTCATAAATGAAACAATGAAGGGCCGCCAATATAGCATGTAACAGTCTGAATGGGGCAAATGTCAGTTCAAATCTTCAATAGAGATTCACTTTGGTACATGTTGATGGCAAAGTACTTGTATGATATAAGCATGAAGTGGTATCTGTAGATCTTCCTGCTTAGAGTAGTCAGTAGTCATTCAAGTAAGACGATGAGACCTGAGCTTGACTGAAAGTAAATGAGTTTGCATGGTGTTGGAACTTGCACATTCCTATGCACCAGCATTAAATCGATAAATGATCTGTTGCAGTGTGGCGCAGATGGGACGAGAATGTGGAGAGGAGGGTGCCAACTCAAGTGTGATCTATTCGTGGTTCAAAATTACGAGGGGCTTGTTGATGGGTGAGTAATCCAAACCCGTTAAGCTTGAGGTACAGTCTGAAAGTTGCCTGCTCTTCTATGTATGTATGTATGCTGCATTGCGGTCTACCTATTTAGGGTTAAAATGTGAGCTAGAGCTAATGAAGTCCTTGATGATCCTTAACTGTGGCTCCGTGTAGTTGAAACCTGTTGAGAGGATTTTACTAGAACAGATAAATTCATGGTTACTTGGTATAGTAATGACTAAAAGTTAAAGCGTATGTATTATTTAGAAATGAAGTGAACTATTCTTTCGATTGTGTGCTGATTATGTCAAAATTAAATGTGTTTAAATCTTTATGTAGATTTATTTAGCTTTTGACTATCATTGCCACCGTAAGCAATGCTCGTTACCTTATCAAAGTATCGATTGAAGTTTTATGATACACTTCCAAACTTAAGAAGAACATAAAATAAGGCATTACACCAGCTATCTTGAACTCATTTGTTCTTCAGCATATTCTATTGGCTATGTTACGATGCATCTGAACTGTTAAGTAGAATGTAAATCAATATAAAAAATTTATGCATCAATTAAAAATTTTCAGAAATGTTTTAGTATAACTGCACAATTTGTTTTAAACTCATGTTCCAACTAATAATTCTTTTCAGATTTGATTTTTTCAGATGATAGCGATTAACTTAATGGTATATGAGGATCTTTTTGTTTACCGAATAATTTAGTGTTGTCCTTTATTTAAACATAAAAATATAATCTTAAAAAATCGATGGTAAATCGATAATCAGTTTACGAACCGTTCAGATAGTGAACATAGTCTTGTAACGGACTTTGTTCGTTAACCGATCAATAATTAGAAATGATATAGGTGACAAATCATCTCTCGACTATATCTTTCAATTAAATTTTCTTTAATCTTTTAATACCTTTCTTGACTATATCATACTATTCTATTCATACTTGACTATATCTTTCAATTAAATTTTCAAACTTATTTTCCTTAACAGCAAGTTGTTTTGTCGAAGAAATCGATTTAATCAAGTATATTTTTCTCAATTAATTACATAAGAAAGTAATGTTAATCCTATTATATATATAGGCTTAAACAATTCAGTATACAGAGATCTTATTCCAAAACCACCTTCAGGATTTGGAGCTGACTCCTATCAAGATTCTCTTACTTCATTCAAGGTGAGTATATGTTTAACTAGTTGAATGTGTGAATCCGTTTTGCTGCGTTGCGATTAATTTATTTCACCTCTAATTCTATGAATAGTCAGTTTATATGACTTCAAGAATGCTTTATTAGTTTATATTTTACACACAGAAATCATGTACCTAGATTTCAGTGTTTGCGCTTATGAACTGAAAAGGCAAACATCAGTTCTGTGCAGTGAAAAAGAAGCAGAAATAGATAAGTTTTCATACTTAAAACAAAAGTCATAAAACTCTGAAAGAAATTTTTAGAAAGCTTTTTTAACTGAAATTTCAGTTTCGACTGAAACTTTACTTCAGTTATTCATTGAAAAATTTTATATTTTAAATATTTAGAAGTATATGTGACGCAAAACATTGTTTAGATTATAATAAACAATTTATAGGTAAAAAATTAATGAATTTATATTATTGTAATCTAAATATATATAATCATTTAAAGTTTGTGTATCTTTAGCATAAAGTTTAAGTGTTTCAAATTATTCAATTTATTGTGCTAATAATTGAAAAATGTTCCTTCATTTACAATTATATTTCAATATAAGTTTCTTCAGATATATTTTATTTCTCTTATTTTTATAATGTCACTATATTTAAAAAATTGCTAAAACTTGTAAATAGACTAGCATAAATCTAAAATTGAATTTTTAAATTAGCATTGAATTTTTAAAAATTTTTTCTTTTTTTAATGCATAAGTCACTATATTTTACAAAATTTGTAAATTTTGTAAAATAAAATTATAGTGAAGTTAAAAAATCAGAGTTGTCTTTCAAATCATATTTATTTTAATTGTCTTAAAATAAAAAAACAGAAATATTTACAAAGTTTTTGAATTTTATGAAAATTGAATTTTCGAAACTTTCTTTAGATTGTATATTAAATGATGAATTAAGATCATTAAACACAATGGATTGAGACATGATACAATATCTTTTCATAATTTTTTAGAATTTAAAAACAAGTAGAATTTGGGGAAATATATTTTAAATTTAACAACTCTTTTAGCTTCTGATATGATATCAATCAAAAATTAATTTTCAATATGATTTGATATAGAATTATCTATTAGTTTCATAGTGTTGACATAGTTCTACACAATTACTATCAATATTTCCCAAGCATTCATATAACCATAGTGTGAAGACTTCTTATTCATTGTTTTTTTTTCAGAAGAAATAATTAAAACTTTATTATAATATAATAGCGAATTGAAATACATAAATAACATAAGTACACATGCTAAGTTTTGACTTAGAAACATTTTTCACTGCTTATTAAACTTAATTTTAAACTTATAAACCACTTATTGTTCCCTTATGTACGTCTTTACTTTATATATTATTATAAAACTGATTTGTTAATACATATTTACGTCATATTTATGTATGTCATATATATTGTCATATATATTATCTAGACTTCTGGCTTTATTGTGATCAGTGATTTTCTAGTATTTACTCGGCCATGTACAACAGACGGTGGTTATGGCGGATATATTCCTTCTCCTAATGGAAGATTCATAAGGATTATACCTGCAGGACGTAATAATTTATAATTTATTTCGATTATTTTATTAATTTAGATTAGATTTACAGAATTTTAGAATACAGTTAAATATGTAATAGCTGATACGAAGAACTATAAATTAAAATAATATATTATTAATTTCTTTAACTGATAGATAAGCGACACGATTATTTTGTATAATAATTAACATTTAATACTCAATCTAATCCATAAGTAAGCAAGAACCAAGTATACTGAACCCAAAATCTATCGCAGTTTTTCCGCAATCAGACCGTGTGCCATTAAACTCCACAAATCAATCAGTAAGCAAGAATTAAAATAATTGCTTAAATAGTGATGGTAACCAGTAAAAATATATCACCTTTACCTCTATATCTATATATTCCATTAATTATATCACATGTCACAATTTTACATCTATATCTATCACCATATTAAATACGGTGATGGATATAGATGTAAAATGGTGTGACGTTGTATTGAAAAAGAAGTATTCACTATAAGACGAGGCACTTTAAAGTGTTAATTAGCAGTAAAATTAAGAAGTCACAGTAAAATTATCTCTAAGAGTAAACGAGATTCTGGGAAAAGTCAAACACAAAATGTAGTGAAGTAAAAATATATCGCCAAAAATACATAAAATACAAATTAGTTTAAGCATGATTTCTAAAGGAATTAAGTCATAAAAGCTGAAAAAGAAGTAACTCCTTACATTTGAAGTCGTTTGATGTCTTTTAATTTTTGGTCAGGGTTAAATTCTATCACATGCAAATACTCAAGAATAGAATCAAGTAGAAAGTGTCCATTTTTCTTACAAAAACGTTTGTCATATCTTAAAACGAATATGCTTTAAGATGTCTCACTTTATGGTATAAAGAGACACTTTTTCATACAGCAATATGTTTTTACAATTACAGCAATTGACATTCCAATAAGAGGTTACTGGAAGCTCTATATAGTGTGACCTCCTATTAATCGTTTCATTTATTTGATTGCATTTAGATTTTTCTTTTCTGCTATATTTCATTATTCATGAAAGGAAAAGATGAACTAAAATATTTAAGGAACAAAAATCTGGAAAATACCCCAGTACTCACCCGACAGACGAGCTTGTAGTCTTCTGCATCAGTAGTTGGAATTTAGCCGGGCTTCTCTAATTTTAAAGAATGTGATTCTAACACAAATTCAAAATAAACTTTGGCACAAAACGCTTGGAAACATTAATTTGGCTGACGTATTAATTGAGCTTTTCCTTTTGTATGTTTAAAATCTTTGAAAATTGTCATGTATAATCTAAATTATTGGGACTGAGAATAAATATACCATATTGTCATTTTCATTGTGTGATGCACCCAATCTACTTCATATGTAGTGGAAGAATTGGTAATTATTTTATGGTGAAGGTAAGCGATACGGTCATGGTGGATACATTTTATAGATCAAGCTGAAGATAACATTGGTATAGAATTTCGTCAGCAATGCTAATTGGTAGCTGCTTTTGTATGATAACAACCACATAAAAATATTGAAATTTTGGGGATCCTAATGATTACAATAATCGTATTAGAAATTGCTTAATTGCTTCTTAAAATATCACAAACAAAAGAAATTTAAGGCATTGTGTTATACAAAAAAAGAATTTTTAGAAATTTTATAAAATTATAACACAAAAAACTTAAGATTTACCAAATAGTTTTTCCTAAATTTAAAATATGAATCATAATTATAAAATAACAAGTTTTAAGTTTTCTAAATAGATAATTTTGATTATAGTTCTATTTAATCTATAAAAAGGTTTTTTTAAATAGAATTTATAAGGAATGCAAAAATATGTACTTTTAGGTTTTCCGTTATTAACATATTAAAACATATCAGTTTACGGAACAAAAAGTTAAGAATTTTTGAGATTTTAGGCAATAAAATTTAAAAAAAAGAATTCTGATTGAAAGTTAAGAATTCTCATTAAAAAATTCATTTAATATATCTAACAGTAGAATTAAGAGAAAATATAATGGAAAGTGTGTGTGGCTTCTTACGAAAGAAAATTCGATAGTTTTCATGACAATGAAAATCGCTATAAGCATTTAAATACAAATTAAGCTGATGAAACTTAATAAAAGTCTTCTTATTTATTTTTCAATTTTATCTCCAATAAAATGTGTGTTATAACTAACAATAAAATCGAATATCTTTCAATAAATTTTTCTTTCCTGATGAGAATTCTGATGCTGAATCTATTTTCTTTCTCATTACTTCCCTCGATATTGCTAACGAATACACCCGTCCCGGCTTTACAGTCATCAAATTTGTTGCCATCAGTGTAAATGACCGAGGCCTCGGTTGGTGATCTGTGACTTTATTATTCACTTTACCTTCTCAATACTTCCTCTTTCAATAACTCTACTTTCATAAGTGTGACACTCATTACTGTGATTTTATTATCTTCTCTTTCCCAAAGAAAGTATTTTTTATTGATATTTCTTCTACGTGTTATTTCTGAAAATCATCTGATTTTCGTTATATTTTGTCCTTATTGATGTAAAATATCAATAACCATGGTTATTTCACCTATACATTCATAAAATTTTGTTTTTTAACATAATATTCATATTTCAATTGTAAATCAATTGGAGACAATTTCTGATATTTATTTTTCTGATCTCTTTATTGTAGCTGCAACAACTCCTGGTGTCGTTACAGGACCCGATGGGGCGCTAGTAAAGATCTTTCTGCCAACAACATCCGCTAAGGAAGTGAGGGACTTCTTTCCCGAAACATGGCTATTTGAAATGAAAATGACAGAGTATGTTTATATATAAAGATTAGTTTCTTAAAAATATAATTAGCTTCATCGTTGCCATATGGCATTTGAAAAAATTAATTTAGGGAAATGAGTTTTTAAATGGGAAATGTATGTACTTAAGCCTTACACACACATGAAGTTGTGGTTAGAAATATTAAAAAAAATGAATTTAAATGTATTTTGTAAATGGAAAAGAAGTGAAATGAAATTTTCAGTTGGAATAATTTTTCCAAAAAATATATATGATAATTTTTTAATGAATTCATAAAAGATACTTATTTAATAATTGGATGGAGAAGTTTCCTAAGGAAGTTTCATAAATATTAACTATTATTATTTCTTATAACTAACGTGATCTAATCATAATAAAATATATTATTAATGAAGTTTAATTTAAAACTTTCATAAAATTACACAAATTCTTCAAATGGTGATTATTTTAAAATTTTTTTGTATTCATTCGAATACTATTTTCAAAATAAAATGTAATCTTAAGACTCCTATATTTAAAAATTTTTGATTTGTCTAACAAAAGGAAATAAAATTTGCCTTAAACATTTGTGTCCAAAAATCCAAAATTGTCTCTAAGAAGCTTCTGCTAAATAATCCATTTACATCAAAGAATAATGACTGTCAAGATATTTGGTGAATCTAAAATATACAAATCTATCTAGTGTGATACAAAATTATTCTCCAAATATCTATCTCAATTCATTAAAATAATTTCTTAATGCTAAATTCTAAAGAATAAAACTTTATATTATTAATTATTTTGTGAAATTAATTATTGTTTCTACCATAAAAATAAATTACTTGTGATACATGTGATTTATATTTTTTTACATTATTTGCAGTTCTGACGGCAAATTCGAGGCAGAGAAGCAACTGCCTGACACCATAACAGACTGGATAGGCAGAGCAGTTTGCATCAACTCCGAAGAAGGCCTTGGCATCTCTAACAAGACAGAAATCACTGCTTTCCAAGCGTTTTTCATTGACTATACGCTGCCGACGTCAGTTATAAGAGGCGAAGAATTCACCCTCATAGCAACTGTCTTCAGTTATGTGGATGGAGATTTACCAGTAAGTAATACATCTTGAAAACTCATGTAACATATGATGATGGATTTTTATGTCAAAAACTTCCAATAAGTTTTTAATCATTATCTCTATTGATGATTCAAGATACTATAAATTGTAATATGATACATCAAATCAATGCAGAATACAAGAAGCTGTTATAAAAGACAATATTTTAAATTTATAATTCAAATAAAACTGTAAAATAACTGGATAAGTGTGATAAGGGGGCTAAGGAAGAAACTCGTTAATCATTTTCATTCTTAACAGTGATTGAAATTAAATATACAATATACATATATAGCTTGTTATGAAATAAATACAGGGATGATTTTTTGAAAAAATAAAACATCCAGGGAAAAATGGAATTATATAATAGGAAACAATGCAAAATATTTATAATTGCTTATAAACAGTAATTTATAAGCTTAATTTTTATTCAAATTTAAATACCAATATTTTAAGACGGCTAATAAAGAGAGTGGAAAAATTATGAAAAGAAATTTTCAATAAAGATATTTGTTCTAGTTAAATTATGTCACGATACCCTAGAATAGTTCAGACCTTGAAAACGTATATGCTGCTTTCCAACATTTAAAAATAAGGTAGTTTTATAAATTGGATGAAATGTAGGAGAACGCAACAGTAATTCATATCATGAGGAGAATACTTTGAATAGCCATAAATATGGAATGAAACTATTCAAATGAGGAATCAAAAAGCTGGAAAAGAATGTTACTAAAAAGGCATTTGCATTCCCAACTGGGTAAAAATATCCATGTGACTTAGCTTGGTAACAAATAATTAAATAAATTATTCAATTATTCCATGGCAATATTCACAGTGACCATACTTGTCAAGGAGTTGAAATTTCAGGAATCAATAGTTTTTTTCACGCAAATTGTTCCTTCATTATCGCTGTTTGCAGTTGGTGCTGTAGTACTATGCAACCAGTTATGTTCGCTTCGAATAATTAAAAATTTACGTTGAAATTTTTTATTCTCTGAAACACTGTATTTCTTATCAGGTGTCAAGCTATCATCTGGAAAGATATCGGAAAGGATATCAATGCACATGATTCATGAAAATCTTCTGCATGCTAGCAGACATTAGTAATTCGAAATATTTGGTAAAATATGTAGATCGTTTGTTGTTGAAATTTCTTTTTGTAATTACTAAATAATAGTTGTTGCTACCAAATATTGCTGTTGTCAAGAGTTGTCTTCTGCAAATGAATTTTCGGCACAGATGCCTTATAATTCATGATGCCAAACTTATGAGTTTGGTGATTTTTTGGCGGATTTTCTTATTTATCTGACAACTTGGTTTTTATTACGTTATAGATTGGGAGAATTATAAAAAATATTCAGAAAATTCTATTTTGGCAACCCTAGTATTTACTTCATCGCACAAGTCGCAATACGTCATCTTAGCAATATTTCTTCATCGCCAAAAAAAATTCAAAATTTGGAATCCTGGATTATACGACATCTGAGCCGCATTTTCTAATATTTCCAAAAAAAAACTTTATTTTAAAATAATGTTTGTAAGTTAATTTCTCTCTTCAGATCATTACAAATTTAGAGCAATTTCCAGTTTTTGTTTTACTAATACAAAAAAACCAGTTTATTTTTTTGCTTAAGGATATTAATAACTGAATTGATATGTACTACTGATGTGAATTTTTTGTATGGACAAATGGACTTAATTTAAATCTTTCCAGTAATATACTTTTAATGTTATCAAAATCATTAACAGCTTCTACCGACTGTTTTAGTAGATATTTATTTCAAAATATAGCTGTTCTAAAATGCGTAAAATTTAGTCTATTTTTTATTTGTCTCTCAAATAAAGGGGAAAAAAGGTGAGAGAAATCTCCCTCTTAATATCTCAATCTTTTTATAAGTTTTTCTTATGTCCTTACAATTTCTTATGTATTTTTCTTTGTCATATTTATAGTTACAGAAAATTCAGACTGTTTAATTCTCCTGCAATACATTTAATTCATATTTCTAACATAAAAACTTTTAAATACTTTCACTTTTTTAGTAAAATTTCTTTCTTTCTCATGTTTCATATTTTTTAATTCTTATAATTTGAGATAGTTTTTTATATTTTAAAATACTGATCATTTCTTTCCTTTAAAAAATCAATCGTTTGAAATGAACAATTTTTTTCCTGAAATAATGATTTTTTTCTATTTTCTCAGAGCAAATTACAATTTATCCAAACGACGGCATTGAAAGCTGAATATTTTTACTGTATGTTCACTGAAATTTACGTTCTTCTTTTTTTAAGACAATCAAAACTTAATTCTCAGCAAAATATAATTTATTTTCTTTTCAAGGGATAAATTCAAATTATAACACAAAGCTACCTTTTTATGATGTTTCATTTTGAAAATTATTATTTTTCAATTTCTAAAATACTTCAATATAAATAATTAATAAGAATAAATTCTTTCAATTATCAGATGATCTTGTGATTGTAAGCAAATAAAATATTTTTGCTGGCAAATATCTTAATAAAATACAGAAAAACATTCCTTTTGTTTTTTTCCCTTTGTTGCTTTAAAAACACACACAAAAACATTGTTATTTTTCCTATTTATATTCTCTACACTTGATTTTAAAATTTCCAACTATACCTGAAATAATATTCCATTTTCAAATACATCCTTTTTTGTCACATATTATGTAGTCTATCATGAAATTTAACTTTAAAAAATACATAAAAAAGAAAAAGCTTTTTTTAATTTTAAATTAAATAAAATTTTACTTATTTAAAGCGCTTATTGCCTTTCCAGATAACCGTGTCTTTGGTGAATTCTGGAGGATTTGAAGTTTCAAATAAATCAATCGACGGCGATTACTGTGTGCCTTCAGGCTCAAGCGTCAGTTTGCCAATAAGCTTGAAAGCTACAAATATCGGACACGTTAACATCACAGTGCGTGCAGAAACTGCTAATTCCAGTCATGTGTGTGGCGATTCTCCAACATCCAGCTCCTTCGCCAGGGATGCCATTACGAAGCACATTGAAGTTGAAGTATGTAATCACTGTTTCTACTTGGTGATGAATTACTTTGCATTATATTATATTTAATTGCCCATTATGTTGTTGTTGTTATTGTTGGCTTTTCTCTTTAAAGATCTGACATTTGTCAGATCAACTCCAATAAATTGTTGACAGTTAGAAAATCGATAACTATGTTCATTAAGTAAATGATGTTTAACTTTTGTTTTACTTACTTAAATATTAAAATCATATTTTCGCATATAAGACATATAAATAAAAATAAACAATTTAAATAAGAAAAATATTAAAAATCTATGAAAAAATTAATTTCAAAGATCATAGGATTTGATTTACAATAGTAATCAGTTTAGTGATTATTGTATAGCAATTTTGATTAATATATTTATTAAATTAACTATTTCCATTTTAGACTTAGTTTTCAAACGTAAGCAATAAAAAGTTACTATCGGCTAATTAAATTTGCCTGGCCATCTTTAAAAAGATCTTGTAAAAGTACTGCATGTTCGTATATATATATATATATATATATATATATATATATATATATATATATATATATATATATATATATATATATATATATATATATATATATATATATATATATATATATATATATATATATATATATATATATATATATATATATATATATATATATATATATATATATATATATATATATATATATATATATATATATAACCTTGATATAAATATTTCATATTGATAACACAATAATCAATATATTGATCAATGACAAAATAGTTAGAATCCGTAAATTCTAAGCATTAAGTTCAGGGCTCGAATCCTGGTTCGTAAATACATGTTATTCTCTCTCTCTCTCTCTTTGTGTGTTCCCTTATCCTTTCCCCCTCGGGACGATAATGAAGATGGCACACCAACACTGAATGCCCTACACTACAAGATGCAATCATTTTTCTTCCTTTGTAGAACTGAATAGGTTTAAATAATCAATATAATCAAAAACAAAAATCAATATATACTTAATGCTGATAATCAATAAGGGCATCAATACTGAAGTTTCTCATATAATTTTTGAGTTGGATTTCCATTACTATCTCTCACCTCTATCAATCTAGTTAATGGAAGTTAGATTTCTCAATTGCGACATTCCTGCAAGAGCATATATATCTGTTCAGTATCGATAATAACAGCGATATTCACATTGATAATCGATATCGATTTCAAATTCAAAATTAATACATAAATTTTGTAAATTTACATAAGTTCCATTACTAATATTGATCTTTGAACCAGATAATCATATTAGTAAGACGTTATAATTCGTAACTGAAAACTTTACATTAGAGTTTACACATCTATTCAATATATAAATCAGTATAATTAGAATAAAAAACTTGCGTATTTAATTTGGTAAGTGGCCTTTTTTTCTTGTCTTCTTTCTAATTGCTATTTAAAGTCAACAATGTTTCTATTATTTATTGTTATATATTAATAACAACTGATTAAGATAAACCAAACAATATTGTTATAAGTTCTAAATATAGTATTCGGTATCTTTTTAAAAGAAAAACTTTTTAGAAAGAAATAACAAAATACTGATGAGGCAAAGTTACCTGTTTTAAGAGAGAGAAGAAAAAAAATTCCGTTTCGCATGCATTTCATAAACAAATCAAAATTTAAAAAGTAAATTATATGTGATTTAGAGAAATTGAAATAATAAATATAGTGATAAATTTAGCATAAATATTGATTGAAGTGTAAATTTAAAGCTCAAGTTTTATATCGATTGAAATTGAAAACAAATATCATGCGAAGAGTTCTACACCTGGAAGTAATAATTGCATATTAAAATCTTCTTATATTTTCAGAGATATTTTTAAATTAATTATTTATCAAAAAATGAAAATGAAAACTGAATAAACAAAATAAACTGGAAGTTTTCGATTTAAATTTACTTTAACATTTACAGTTATAATCCTAATGATCTTGTATAAGCAAAATCTTTTGAAATGTTTGCTAAACTGTATGCCATCAAGTCATTGTTGAGGCTTCAAAAATGGATAAACTCAAGATAAAAATGATATAACTAATCAGTGGGTTATAAGTTATCATTCAATTTATTGAAAAAATATTTAAATGCTTAATGAATATATTTTCTATATATTTTAGGCTGAAGGATTCCCCCAGGAAAATGTCATCAATACCCTCTTTTGCCCATCAGGTATTTTGAAGTGTTAAGTAAATAATGCCAAGTATTACTATTTTATGTACAAGTATTATTAGTATTATTATGATAATAATCATAATTTTATTGGGAAATTAAAATGATTTCTAAACTATTTTTATTGATTTTGCTTTGGAATCAAAGATAATAGAATCATATTTAAAGGAATATTTTTACATCTTCATTTCCTTTTAAGCAACAAAAATAATTTTCATACGGTATTATTTTAAGTTATCATATTAATTATAAGCATTTTATGGATATTACCTAGTGGGGAAATATTCTGTCAAATAAAACACTGAAAATAATTATCGTAATCTATACATTTTCTTAGAACTATAATTTCGCATAAACAATTACTCATTCCATGAATTTCAGTATAGTGTAGTATTTGGCTGTTCTGTTTGATGAAATTGCTTACAAATACAAAAACACGTGTAAGCTAATTGAGTCTAGGCATAGAGTTAAACATGGATTGCGTGCATCCATGACCAGAGTAAGGATCGAACCCACGAATTGCTGAAGAGAAAACCATAACGCTAATTACTTATCTATAAATTTAATGCATTGTGGTTGAAAATGGGCAATTCTCAATAATAAAAAATTAATATATTTGGATCAAACACGGGAAGGTTTAATCCTTTTTCCATGCATTTTAATATCACCATGAATTGTTTTATGCTCCTAGAATTGTATAAGTTTTGAAATTTTTTTTGATAATTTGAAACGTATTGAAATTAACACTAACTCTTATCAATTTTTAAAATACATTCTTCATGCTCCATGTTTCTAAAATTTCGTCAGAATAAAATTCGCAAAGATACCGAACAATTTGCTTAGTCCACTAGAAAACAAAATAGCCCTGCGCTTAGAAATATTTGCTGCAATCCAGTGCAACTAAAACTGTATGTACAAAAATACGCAATCTTTCTAGAATATTTTAAAACAGTTCTCTTTACAACTACCATCTCGTTTTAAATAAAAGGAAAAGCATTTTATGTTAACATATGCATTTATATAAAATAGATTATATTAGTTCTCAAGATTTCTAAGTTATATAATTAGTCAGATATTATATATATATATATATATATATATATATATATATATATATATATATATATATATATATATATATATATATATATATATATATATATATATATATATATATATATATATATATATATATATATATATATATATATATACATATCCCAAAGAATCTCCATTATTAATTATTAAGAGCGTATCATTGGACCTAATTGTTATTTCCTATATACAAAATTCTCTAGAGACAGTAAAAAGGTTTTCCGTTGTTTTTTGTGAATCTGGAGAAAATATAAAATATTTGGAAGATATCTGTTTCTTAAAATATTTCACATATATTAATAATAACTGTATATTTTTTCATTAAAAAGTTTTGTTATAAATTTTATTGTAATTCATATAAATAAAACAAAATATTCTTTGCATCCATTTTTTATAAAGAGTTAGAAAAATTTATTTGAGTTTATATTTGGTTTTATGTAATTCAATAAGATTTTTTTTCTCAGAAAATTAATTTATGTTCTAAATTCATGAAAAATTAACATTATGCATTAACTTAATATTCAAAAATTTGCTTTCTTAATGCAATCGATATAATCACTCATTAAACACATTATTAAAAGTAATTTTATTTTGCAAAAAATGCGGGAAAAACAGAAAATTCAATGTTTACAATTTAATTGCTTTAAATGTCTACAGAAAATCTTAAATCTTATTGTTTAAAAAACTCACCTTCAAGATCTTAATTTTACTTATGCATTCATTTTTAAGTGTTAAATTCTGCATTGAAAATATAAAATCTAATTCCTGCATTCAGATTTGCTGGAAAAATCCAGTCTTTAAGAGGCTAGCTTCATTATCTATTAGTATTATTACAGTAATATTTGAAAGTGCATGAAGTAGATTATTTTATTTGAATATTTTCTAAATGTAAGCACAGTTTATTGATGGTATTAAAGTATACATAAAATCTTTTTATTTAGATAGCAGTGATGACGTGTATGAAGGCACAATAACCTTAAGTGTTCCAAAAGGCATTGTTCCAAATTCTTCCAGAGCATATATGGATTTCACTGGTAAAAATTTACTATTATTTTACAAAAATATTTCAATCAAATGACATTACTGATAAGTTGTGTTTTCAAGTGAAATGAAATATATATTTTAGGGTCGTAACACACTTTCTAATTAATAAAATATTTTTAAATATATTCAATAAATGTCTTAAATTCTCATTCTAACGTTCTTGTATTAAAGTTATTTTATCGATTAATTTCGTTAGAAAATAATAATGGAGGCATCTAATTTTATAAACTACAGTCATATTTCAATAAATCTTTAAAAAAAGCTTTCATTATGGCACAATTTATATTTACACAATGTCTTAAAAATTGTAAAAGGAAAAATAATCAGAGACAATAAAGGCACAACATTGAAATAAATGAAAAAGCTAATTAGAGAAAGTATCTAATGAAAAAGTTACAGTAATTTAGAAAATCACTAAAATATACAAAATTAATAAAATAAGCAGTTATAAGGTCCTTAAAATCGGAGGAATAAAAATCACTTCTTTTGTTGATTATAGAAAAAAAATTACTGTTTACCAAAATTATAATGACCAAACCGTCTTATCTAATATATGAAATACTAATATCGAATGATTTAGATATATTAACATATTCTGATATTTTTGTCTTATTTTGTGATTTATTATTTTATGATTAAAAATAGACTTTTAATTTTTATTGGCATAAAATATTTAATTTAATGGATGTAATTTATGAAGTTTAAAATTTAAATAGAACAACTTCATTAAGGTAAAAATATCAGAATATTTCTTGCATTTTCCGCTATTTTTCGTCATCGTGTTATCTTTTTTTGTGAATGCCCTATTAATTATTTCCACTTTGCTCTAACTTATTTCATTATAAAATAATAAATTAATTTTTGAGTAAATTTGAATTCCTGTTAAAATTATTTCAGGTAATGTAATGGGACCAGCAATCAACAATTTGAATAACTTAGTTTCTTTACCAACGGGATGTGGTGAACAGAACATGGTTAAATTTACTCCAAACTATATTGTACTTGATTATCTTAAGAGCACAGGTTCTCTTAATGATAAAATCAAAAATGAAGCTATTTGGAATCTTAGAACAGGTAATATCATTTTTACAAAACTAAAATTTTTATATGTTTAATCATTATAAACAAAAATATTATTGATCACCAAAATTGAATTGAACAAAAAATCTGATCTACTATTTATGTATTCAAATTTGATATATGAAATTCTAATAACAAATGATTTAGATATATTAAGATATTATGTTAGTGATAAAATCAAAAAAAAAACATCAAATTTAGAATAGTATAGTTATATTACAGAACAATCAGATCAATCAATAAATCAACAAATCAGCATTTGTTGAGTTCATTACTCTGATTAATAATATCCTACATTGATGTGTTTTTTCTGGAGTTTGAGAAACTAAATCCATTCAGCACTGCTATATTTAGTGGAGCATATTTTTTATAAACTTCAAATTTAAATATCATACAATTTGTAGTATTTTTGGTTTCATCAGGATTTTGTACTTGATCACCAAAATAAAAAAAAATAATCGCCACATTATACAAATAGAAACCTAAAAATCATGTTAAAATTATTTTTTTCCCTGATTTTTTGATAAAATTCTATCAATATCGGTTGCTTAATTGCTCAGATCCATATAAATTCATATTTCTGTATATATAATGTTAACAACTTTTAAGTTATACCGAAAGTTGAAGCCAGTAATTGTTTTTAAAAAAGGCATATTTTGCATTCAGCCAGGGTTTGGGAAAATAACCATGAAGTAATCTGAATTTGTATAATTTTTATAGCAGATACATTTAAAAAACTACCAAATGATAAAAAAGGTTTACATCGGAAACTAGTAGATTATATCAAAGACATATATTTTTAACCACTGAAAATCTTACTAATATTTGGGTAGCTTGTAATATGTAGAAAGGTATCATAGATTCAACTAATTGTAAGTACTATATAAATACGCACCAAACTACTAATGAAAAAAATCAAATTTTTTAGTTTTCAACATCAATATTTTTACATGAGGGATAATCACACCAAAAACCACAGCTTAAAGTGGATTCCGGGCGACATTAAATATCCACAAACGAGGTTGGTATCGACACCAACAATTGAGTCCACAGTCTGTTGAAGTTTTTGGGGTGATGCAGGCCTTGATCTGGATCGGTATATTTGAACGAATCCTGTACAGATAACTGAACTCCCAGTTTTTGCCTTCTGGCAATTTTCCAATTATGAAGGTAACACTCAAACGAAAAATATTAAATTTAATCTTCATTTACATTTTATGCATTTTAGATTTAATGAAATGTGATATTAATATTAAATTATAGTAAATTTGACAATAACATCACATTTTCTTAAAACTGATGAATAATAAAACAGCATAATTTATTACATCTAAGTCAATGATCCTACAATAATCCCGGTTCGGATATTATTATGCTTTTATTTTTATATACATTCAATATAAATTAATGTGTTATTTAGGTTACCAACGAGAGCTCACCTATCGACATTATGATGGATCCTTCAGTGCCTTCGGTACACGTGATCCTGAGGGAAGTATGTTTTTGACGGCTTTCGTCCTGAGGTCCTTTTATCAAGCAAAGAGGTACATCTACATCGACGATTATCTCATCAAAGATATGCAAGATTGGATTCTCGCCAGGCAAAATGCTGATGGTTGTTTCCAAGATGTTGGACAAGTTATTGACATAGGCTTGGAGGTGATATACTGACTAAATAATTAAGTTATTTTTTAAAGCGAATCATTTATATATATATATATATATATATATATATATATATATATATATATATATATATATATATATATATATATATATATATATATATATATATATATATATATATATATATATATATATATATATATATATATATATATATATATATATATAGTAGATTACTACAACATATATTTTTTAAGTGCGTAATTAAAAATAGTGTCACGAGGCGTAATAAATAAAGTGTTATATTAACCATTTTCTCCCACAAACTTGATTACCTCAACTAACTTCTACAAGTCTTTGATATGTAGTGGAATAAATCTTAAAGTAATGTATCGTCCGCGATTCAATTATTAAACTGGATTAAGTATAATGCATGAAATTTTAAGAATTGTTTTTAGGAAATATTGTACACATTTTTATTTAAAATACATCACTCATAAAAACTAATTCTTATTCTCTTAAAATGCAAGCTATATTAAGAATGTCAACCCATATTATGGTATATAGCTATATAAACAGAATTCTTCTTCTATTTGTCTATCAATTTATTTTTGATTGAAATAAGAACGGCAGCACAAACTGAAACGAATTTTATCTTAAAATTTTAATTTCTCTGGTCAATTTAAAATATAGATTTTGCTTAGCTTCGAAGATTTAATTGCAACTTTTGCAATTAATTTAAACCGCTATTAACTCTGATTTGAATTCACTATAATGTTGTGTATGTCACAATGCGTATACATAAGAAAACTCTGCTCATTTAAAAGAAGTAAGCGTAATTCTGTGGTTTGCGTGATTCTTTCCGTAAAATTTTCCTCTATTCACATACAAGCACATAAGATTGAAAAAATAATGCAGCATTGTGAATACTCTTTCTTTATATATTTAGTTACTATTTTTTAAGAATGATATGTAATACTTCTTAAAAAAATTTTAAAAAAAGTATTGTTTTTGTCTTCTAAAACGAACGTGTTGTGTTTTCGCTTTTTGCAATATGTCGCTGACTGAAAAACCATTGGAACATGAATGTAAAAGTTTCCGATGTCAATCTATAATAGCTTTATAAGTGTAAGAAATTTTCAAGTAAGCCAACTTCATTCGATTTTCTAAAGCACCTATGTGAGAGACCTCATTTCAAAATAAAACAACCTTTTCAAAAATCAAAGCAAGTTCCAAATCACAGTTTTTCCATGAAAGCTATGTGCATGTTTAAATTCTCTAATAATATGTGTCGGTGATCTGATTTAAAACAGAATGGTAAAGAACTGCAATTAGAAACATATTGTTTACAAAATATAGTACTATTTGGAAGCTTTATCGCTTGCTTAAGCGAAATGATATTGAATTAAAAGTTTGAATATCCAGCATAAGAATATAAAATAATGCAATACAAATTATACAAACTTTCGTTTGGCAATAAGAGCAAAAACAAATTAGATTATAGCTATACTTTTGCAATAAAAATGCATATTTGATTTCAAAGTTATATAAATTATTGAAATATATATATTATTTCATAAAATTGTAAGAAATATCTTAAGATGTTTTATAGATACTTAATGGGAGTTAATGTATATTCAATATAATATATTATTTTTTCTAGATAGGCTAATATTTTGTGCTACTTCTTAAGATATCTCTGGGTTTATTTATAAATATTAAATAGCATTAATATTTTTGAAAAACTCATTTCAAACTAATGTACAATGTTTTAATTTGGCAGGGTGGTCTTGAAAGCGATAAATCATCCGGAAGTATTACTGCTTATGTCCTGGCGTCTCTGATTTCGTCTGATTTCAAGAACCAGACAATTTTAGACGGAGGGTTTACCTGCATGGAGAAGCACCCCCCTACAAATCCTTACAGTCAAATGCTGTATGCTTACTCTGAAGCATTGGGTGGAAGAACTGCTCAAGCGGAAAAGTACATAGCAGAAGCAAGACAGAGAATTTCAAGAACAGGTTATTTCATAAATTAAAATCATCATCTGAATTTCTTCACTTTGCAACTTTATATAATTATCATAAAATATCATTAAGATAATATTATACAATTATGGGGAATAATTTTAAAATTTTAATAATTTAGTGGCTTCGATTGCATTCTGTATTTACTGGCATAACTTTCAAATATGATTCGTTTGTATCTTAGAAGAAATTAAGATAATTTATCACGAGATAGAGCTGTAATGAATGGTTATCGAATTCCAGGCAATTAAAAACTATTAAATCGTCAATATATCTATAAGCAAAAGGTAAGCGATAGAATTTACAATAATATATATCCTAAAGAATTAAAATTAATAAAAACCAATATTGATAACTTAATAACTGATTTTCTAGATATTTCAATTACTATAAAAGATAACTACACATTTACTGACATTTATGATAAAACTAATAATTTTAATTTCAAAGTTAATAAGATGATTTTTTGGAATTCAAACATTTCAATTAAAATTTATAAAAATATTATTTTTAATCAACTTAATAGAATATATAATATATGTAATAATTTAAATAATATAAATAAACAAAAAAACAGACTAGAAAATATTTTAACTCATAATAACATTCCAACTAATTTTATTAAGCACTATTTGGCTAGTAGAGCATTGCTTATAAGAGTGAAGTAAGGCGTAGTTTTTATACTACAGAAGGGTCACCCAAGCCTTGAAGGTCTTATAAGAAGCTTGAAATGCCGATAGTGTTTACACTTAGTCACTTATTTATATGTTTGATGAGGTTCTTGCAGATTTGGATTTGTAATTGGATGTGATTTAAATCTAATGATTATTTTGGTGGCATTGGATTTTGACTTGTATATTTTGGATTGGGTTTTCTTGTTTCTTCTTTTCTTTTCTTGTTTGATACTTTGGTTTGATTTTTTGGTATGGCTTTGGGGTATGATGGCTTTTTTAAGACTATGTCTTGGGCCATTGCAGAAAAGCCATAATTTGTGCCAATGTGGTCAACACCCCCTGATGAAGCTGGCCATATTGGTACTTTATTCCATTTATTCCATTTATATTATATTTATCTTTCTTTAAAGTGTTTTCAATGTAATTCTTTTCATTGTATTTTTTCAATGTGTTATTTTCCATTTGATATTTTAATATTTCAATGTGTTGTCTTCCATCTGATATTCTACTTTTGACATTTTTCATTGTATTTTGTTTCATTATATTATATTCTTTGCATATTTTATAAATTATACTATTAACTATATGTATATATATATATATATATATATATATATATATATATATATATATATATATATATATATATATATATATATATATATATATATATATATATATATATATATATATATATATATATATATTCATCTGTATGAAAAATTTCTCTTATTATTTATTTTTATTTAATAAACGTTTTACAAAATTAATTGTGCACGTATGAAGTAAGATGTGCTTATATATCGAAACACATTGTATAACAAGCCTAGGATAAACATTTTATTATGTATTGAATAAAAATTGTTACGTAGAGGCAAACAACTATCGAGAAATATTTATAACTATTTTCATGTTAGTTTTAGAATTTAAAAATAAGTTTTTTGTAATACAAACTATCATTGTTTGGCACTTTCTAGAGATATATATTCATCCCCATTTCTGGTCCTCAATTTTCTTAGGGTCAACGGTCTGATGGAACTTGTCTAACTTCGTCAGACGTTTGGAGGATAAGCCACAACAACAACAAACTATCATTCACTAATTTCATTTTTCCTGTGAATAGATGGTGCGTCAATAATGCATACACCCTTTGAATCATTATAGAAGATTTAGGCTCCATTCTAAAAGGTTCAATTGCTGGAAATGGAAAGTTTGAATTCCAGTGTGAGACATAAATGCACATTTCCAGCAAATGTAACAACTGTTAAACATGACACGGCCTTTCAGCATCAATATATTTCCGAGAACGAATCGTCAGTGATTCCGCACATCGCACCAAGTATCCAATGGTATTCATGCGCACATTGCTTAAATATCATTCCAAAGTGTGTCTATATAGATTACGTGGTTTACTTATGTACAGTTCATATTTTACTGTACCTCATGAGAAGATATCCAGCAGTCTTATAGACACTTTTGCACTTTTAAACAATTGAAATGTTATTTATTTAATTAAACATAAATAATAGAACTAAAGAGAGAGTGTAATATTTTTTCATAAATTTTATTTCTTAATATCAAATTAATTTTTTTAACTGAATAAAACATTCAGCTTATATTCTTGATATTTACACTTTAGATTGATTGATAAGAAATATATTTTTCTTTAAATATTACCACTTCTTTTGTTCTTTAATCAAATTTAAATAGATTTATTCAAAAATAAGCATTAACAATTGTTGCATGCATCTTTTTTTCAGATGGTATGGAAACGTTCAATATTGTGAACGGCACAGAATCAATAGAGATTGAAACAGATGCTTATGCTGTTCTTTCGACTCTTAAGACTGGTGGATCTGCATCCGACGCGTTACCTTATGTCCGCTATTTAACCAAAAACTTGAACCCTTCAGGAGGATTCAGTTCTACTCAGGTAGCTTAACTTACATGTTTGGAATGCAATGCATGTTTACTGATTTATGCGCTATTAACTTTTCTTTAATTTTTTTGTGCTCGAGATTACCGAATTTGAGAATAAATTGCAATTTGACTATGCTTGTCATAATTTTGACATAAACAAGTGCAACTAAATGTTCCTTGGAATCTTTTATTCCAGAAAGATCAGTTTTTTTCAGCAGATTAATTTTATCGTAACAAATTATTTTTATTTAATAAATTTTTCAGCTAAAAATATTTTCAGTTTTGTTGGTATTATAAACTGAAATGCAAAAGTTACTGAATTTCAAAATTAAAGAAATTGAATCCACAATAAATTTGTAATTTTGCAATCTACAAATGAGTTTTTGGTAGATGTTCTCAGATTAGGAATGCTTTGAATCTGTGGCAAAGAAACCTCTTTAAGCCTCACAGAAGTATAAGTACTTTCTGTTTTTACTTTCTAAGTTATTTACCTTACGCTTATTTTCCCTTTTAATCAAAAAATAATAGTAATAAACTTTTAATACTTGTTCACACTCCTCGCCAAATTGCCTCGTCACTTTCGATATTGTGCCAAACATTGGCACCAATGTGTATGTGTGTGATAACCATGTAATGTATACTCATTTGAAGTTAACGTAACTGCACAAAATTTACATTTCCATGTACAGTCACAGATCATTCAGGGCGATAAAAATTTTACTAAGATTTTCTCTGTTAGAAGTTCAATTAAATAATTTTTCAACAATGTGTGCGAAATTTTTATTTTTTCATTATTTTGTTTTATGATCATGTGTGTGCTAGGCAAAATGATCATGCCTTGATAGGTCATGCATGGCAAAACATTATAACTAAATGGCTTAGTATGCATTATAATAAAAATTATAGAATCAAACCAACATCTAAACATATTGAATTTGGATTCAATTTAAGATTTCTTAACAGTGCAATATTTGTCTGTTTCATAAACTTCAGTTAATCAGTTAAACTATGATTAACCCAAACTTAACCCAAAAATACTAAGCAATTCTTATTGTTTTCCAAAATATAATCTTGTAAACTTTCAGCATTATATTGGTGACAAAATGATTCGGTAGACATTGCACTATCTATCTTTATAAATTCAATTTTTGAGAAATAATTTCTTTTTTATATTTTTGAGAAACAATTTTCTTTTTATCCCTTGTGTTTGATATTATAAAACACAGAAAAAATCAGCAACCTAGAAATATATCAAGAGAAAATATTGATAATACCACAAAAAACTGGTATGTGTTGATTTTTTAAGCTTAATATGAAAAAGAGTCAGAAGTTAAATATATAACATCTCTTACAATCTGGGTAGATCAGGAACAAAGTATACTGAAACAGAGCTAGAAATCACTACATTTTTTTCCTCATAGCTTAACCATCATTTGTCCATTAATATGAAAACGTGTTTTATCTATCTTCAGCCAAAATCTTTTGTATTTTATTTTTCTTCAGTTTTATCTTTCTTCAGCCAAAAACGGGGAAGGTCCAAATTGTTTATTAATTTCGAAAATATTTTTAATCGTATTTGTCTCACTGATATGAGAAAATCCCTCTGAACTCTTCTGATTAAAATTTCATTAAAATGTAATAAACATAAATAGAAAACGTATTTTGTTATGTGATCAAAAATGCTATTGAGAAAATCAGAACAGTTTAAAATATATATAGTAAATATTTTAAGTCTTAACATAAAAGAATTCTGTTGACATTAAAATTGCTTCCAAGATATGAACATATAAAATATTTAATAAGCATTTTTAAAAGATGGAATAATTTTCAGTTTTTTAAACATCAGATTAAGTATTCACCAGTATAGAGGAATTCATAATTAATAAATTGTTTTTTAGGATACATGCGTTGGATTAGAAGCACTTGCACAGTTTGCTAAATTAATTTACAAAGATCCACTAAATCTTCAAGTGACAACAACTGGAGGCTTGGAACAAAAAATTGAAATAACAGATGCAAACAGCCTCGTCGTTCAACGCTTCAAAGTTACTGATTATCCAAATGATGTAAAAGTTGAAGCCCATGGCACAGGATGTGGGCTCATTCAAGTAAGAGATTTTTCAAATGATAAATGGTCCTTGTACTCTGGTTTTATAGATATAAGGATATTTGCGTCTTTTTAAAGCAAACAATAACGTAATGTTTCAGTATTATTGATTATTATCCTAAGCAATAATTTTTTCGATCACTTATTAAATTGCGCTTAAAAATGTTTTCATGGCTTGTATAAGTCTAATCAGACAGTTAAATTTTTTAATATACTTGTCATATGTTTTGAGAGACAAATATATTTGACGATTAACCATTACATTTTTATTCGTACTTACAAAAAAATATTTAATTTTCTAAAAATCATATTTTTCTCTGAAAATATATTTTTAGCCATTTAAAAGAAAACTTTCTTTTTGATTGCTATTTTAAAAATGCAACGTGGAACTGAATTAAGCGAAATGAAATTAGAAACAAATGTAATTTACCTGATAAAGTTTATTGGCGATTGAAATACATCAAAAATAAAAATAATTAAACGTGCTGTTGGAAATGCATTAAAAAGGAAAATTGTTGGTATAAATTAAATATCTTTGAAATGATGAGAAACGAAATCCAAAATAACTTCAAGCATTAATACATTTTTTATTCATCTTGTTTTTCTGAATAAAGCGTCTTCTAAAAATCATATTTAACATAATGACATAAACTCTAACGCAAAGAAGGCATTTTAAAATCCATGTAGAATATACATAAGCAAATCCTGATACTGGTTGTAATAAATCCTAATTATAATCAGTATCATTTACTGAAATATAAGAATGCTGGCTAAAACTGTTGCTTTAAAAGGGGCTTTATATTATGTTTTAGAGTAGAATTTCAATAAGTGAAGTTATTTTGTACACATTCCAATATATATATATATATATATATATATATATATAAACTTTAAAATGTATAAAGAAATACTAAAACACACAGCTGCGGTTATGATATGATAATTCATATAAATATTTCCATAACATGAGATATTGCTTCCTTTTAGACTGCTATTCGATACAACACTAAAACTCCACCTGAAGAAAATAAGTTTGCTTTGAATGTTAAAGGTGAATGCTCATTTTCTGGTTGTAAGGATGCCACAATCAATGTTCTCGTTAGGTATGTATCTAATATTTCTTTATAGACTAAATAAGCAAAAAAGATAAATTATAGATAAATAAATAGACATATCGCAATACAGATAAATCTACTCATGGATGTAAAAATTGTTAAACCATGAACGAACTATTCGAACTGAATAAAATTTAATGCAGAAACAACTTGTACTGGTACAAATACTTAATCAGTTTTTCCAAGCAAAACAAAAACAATACCCAAAATTAATAGTGATTAAGACTTGTCAAAACTAACTTCGAATCTCTTATACGACGCAAAAAAGAATCAAGCACATTTTGAATCTCTGTGGGGAAGTGCATTTTTTATGTGCACTTAAAAATCTCTTCTAGTAGTTGTAAGACAATGATCACGAGTAAAATGAAAACCAATCCCACATGCGTGTGGAGGGTGACTTATTTGGTGATTAAGAGACAAAGCAAAAACCTTTGTATGTTCTTTTGAGCAGGAGTTATTAACATTCCTCCTAATATGTAAGCGAAGATAGTTGTGTTGAAAAGTAGATCATGAAACACAGGAAAATAGGAAAATGACTTCAAATTCCAGCACTTCTCAGAGATAATTGTTGTATTTAAGACTACCTATAATTTTTAGTTAATAAGATCGCTTATGATCCGGAATCTTATGATCCGGACGCAGTCACATCCGGAATCATAATTCCAAAGGTTTCTAGACAGTAATGTTCGGTAATGTATTCCGGAATTTAGCTTTCATGAATATATAGTGTCTATGACAATGTGACAGAACGTTGCTTTTGCAACGTTCTTAAAGAGCTTAAAGAGGAATTTGTCTTAACTTAAACTTGTCTTAACTTAACTTAAAGAGGAATTTGTCTCATAAACCTATTTTCTAACACCAATCCTTATGTTGAGACTATTGTTTTATGTAATATGTCAGAAAGTCTATCAGAAAAGGTTGTAAAATATTTTACTTATTGAGGGGGGGGTTTCCTATAGGTATTCTTGCACGTTTCCTACGTTGCAGTAAACTTATATACAGAAAACATACAGTATTGCACCTGTATCAAGGACTATATGCTAACACCTAACTGAATATAGCCCTAAGATCCGCTAACACCATATGGATCTATCATCACAATTTGACGTCATTTGCTTATGTCCACTTCCAGATTTCTGAGTAGTTTGGCTCTTGGCAGTTCAGCGTTACAAACGCATCACTGTGATGCAGTTATTCTAAACATGAGCTGTAACTTCACGAGAGGATAACCTTCCTCTACAAAACATGAAGATTATACTCCATTGAAACCCCTTTGTCTAGCAGATAGAGGCCTACATCAATATAATCCTATAGCACTCTATTTATATGATTTTAGCTGGAACTCTAACTGTGTTACTCAGGCAATCGCATGTGTTGTAAGGCAATTAAATTTTAGTCTTCTGCATAACACTATAATTAGGGGTTAGTGACGCCATTTTTTTATGATGTTTTGAATTTTTACAAAGAATGAATGCATCTTTTTAAAGTGAACAAGAATAAAATGTATGGTGTAAGAAAGGAAATAATGCAAATAAAAGGAAAACAAAAAAGGTGAACAATAACACTTATACTGAAGTGTTCGAGATACAATCGAATGTAGCCTTCAAAAATCTCTATACTAGATATATAAAAATATCAGCATCTCCATAGAAAGCTCCAAGAACATCCAGGTGATATTCATTCCTCTATTCCTTTTTGCAACACTAGGAGTACACAATCTCCGTAAAAATCTCAATATTCAAATACAATTTCCTTTCTGACCAAAGCTTTTAATCAATGAGTTTTATAAGCTCCTAAATATAAGTATATAACAATAGTTATTCCACAGTAGCCTTCAGAATATAAAGAGCTGCTTTAATCCGAGCAATAGCTGTGTCATGTAGCAAGAGACAAACATTGCATTTCAGCTCACATAACTGCCTCAGAAAACGTTTAAAATATTTCTTGGTTCTTTTCTCTCGTAACAGGAGTGTATATGGCAAGAGTAAACGTCATGTATCCATCACAAGTTCTCTCTGAAAGCAATTATTTAGGATTGTTAAGCTATATATTACACGATGTTGAAGATATAAATAACAGATTCTACACAGTCCAGTCACATTAATGTGACCACCACGTACTTTCCACGTCAGAGTTAAATAACAAAACACAGAAGGCAGGTGGCAGCACAGTGCAGTTGAGCGTATATAAAGGGTGTGTGAGGGCTTCGGAAAACATTTCAATCGTTGGCGTAATGCAGAAACGAAGCGATTTATCCGACGTCCAAAAGGGCATGATCATTGGCTTTCGGGCCAAGGGTGGAAGCATTTCCGAAACGGCTGAGTTTGTGAACTGTTCGCGTGCCGCCGTGGTAAAAGTGTATCGTGCATGGCAAAATGGGATTGTCCAAAATCAGCGACGTGGTAAATGTGGTGCACCACGGGCCATAGATGACAGAGGCGAACGACGGTTGTGGAGATGCGTTCGGGCAGATAGACGGGCTACCGTTGAGCAACTGACCACCAAAATGAAACAAGGGTCTACCAAAAGGGTCTACCAAACTACTATTCAGAGAACATTGCTGCGTCTGGGCCTCCGAAGCAGACGCTTGGTTCGTGCACCTATGCTGACTGCTGTTCATCGACGGCGAAGGCTAGAATTTGCACGTCAGTTCAGCAGCTGGACGTCCACTGCGTGGCGACAGGTTGCGTTTTCAGATGAATCGCGTTTCATGCTCCATCGGACAGATGGATGTTGGCGTATAAGGCGTGAAACCTCTGAAAGGAACCACCCTGCAACCACTGCCGGAACGGTCCAAGCTGGAGGCGGTAGCATTATGGTCTGGGGAATGTTTTCCTGGCATTCTCTGGGTTCACCGATCATTGTGAAAGGCACGATGGATCAATACAAGTACGCATCTGTCCTTGCGGACCATGTCCACCCCTACATGCGCATTGTTTTTCCTCAGGATGATGGCATCTTCCAGCAGGACAATGCGAGGTGCCATACAGCTTCCAGTGTACGTGCGTGGCTCGAAGAGCACCAGGATGAGTTTACCGTCCTCCCCTGGACAGCAAACTCATCTGACTTAAGCCCAATCGAGCATCTGTGGGACCATCTCGATCGAGTTGTTCGCGCCATGGATCCTCAACCGCGTAATCTAGTGCAGCTGGTCACGGCATTAGAGTCGGCATGGCTCAACATCCCAGAGAACACCTTCAGGGACCTAAGTGACTCTCTTCCTGCACGTCTCGCAGCAGTCCGCTCTGCGAAAGGTGGTTATTCTGGCTTTTGACAGATGGTCACATTAATGTGACTGGACTGTGTATTATAAATAATTAGTTATTATACATATAAAAGAGCTAATTAAAAGATCATTTACGTTTCCGAATTATCGGTCACTTGGAAAATAGATGTACACAAATAATAACATCCAGTTAACTAAGAGTGATTCAAAATATCACTTCCAGGTTTTGGCAAATGTTTTTAGAAAATGTAAACCATAGAAAAATTACAGCACAGGTCATCGCTGAGGCTTACAATGCTAAGAAAAGTCCGGCACTTCAGAATGACTGTCGATAAAAACAGATCTAATATAGCATCAGATCTGTCACGTTAGTAATCTTTAGCCACGGGTGCCATAATTTCGAGGCAATCTATATAGAATAAGTTGGAAAGTATAGCCTATATACTTTTTGTCATGTCAGACTGGTTCCACTTTCTCAATTCATTGTCAATGGAAGCTTACCTATGCAGTGAACATTTATCTAGATTGGATGAGTGTGATGTTAAACGATAATTTCAGATTTAGATTTGTAATTTCATCCTTAATAGAGCTTCATATGAAGAACTTATAGATCACTTATAGAAGAACATCATTGTGTCAATATAGGACTGCTTATTTGGAGTGAAATTCTTGTGGCTGCTAGAATAGGCCTGCATCTCAAATTAAGACCATGGCTGGCGAAATTCATCGGGACATCATTTTATAACAAGTGCGTTTGCTTGAGGGTGCCATAGTCTCAAAATTCTCTCAATACATCATGGATCTTGATGAATATTTTATTAAAAATACAAGTTTTGGGTAGATTTATTTTTAAATTAAAAATAAACAATAAAATCTAAAAAAAGTTTCAAACTACATCTTGCAATATTTACAAAAATAATAAAAAGAGCATTTACCTACAGATAAACTAATTTCCTAAGTTAAATAATTGTAAATAGGTTTTAATATTTATAGCATTTTTATATTTCATTTAAAAAGTATTTTTAAATTGGGCTAAAATATTTACACAAATATATTTTGAATATTAAATATAAAAATGTGCCATATATAAGAATTTTAAAAATATGTATATTTATAGTGATATGAATTGTAAAAATTTCTTATTATTATATTATTTGGGAATTTTTTGATCAAATATTCACAATGGATAATGATGTAATTTAAAATTCAACACAATAAAATATATGAAATAACATATATTCATTTTCTTAGAGGAAACTTAAAATATACTTTTAAAGACACATTGTTTATCAATTTATGAAATATTATATAGATGATTCATTTTTTCACTCAAAGTTTTCTTGAAAAGTATAAGCTATTAAATTTTTTAATGCGAGACTAAGTGATATATGTATTTGTGTCATAAAATGTTTTAAAATTGCTATTTTTACATTGAATAAATATTTAATTTATCTATGAGTAGTACACATTTTAAAGACATAAATTCATGTATACTAATCGCAAATATTAAATTGTTTTACAGCTATTTGCCACCAGGACAAAAGTCAGGGATGAGCATAGTGCAAATAAAACTCATCACTGGTTATGTTCCTGATTCAAACAGCATTAATCAAGTAAGAATCTTTTATCATTTTAAATTAACTGATATCATTCTATAGTAAAATAATAAAAACAGTTAAACAAAAAAAAACATTTTTACAGAGAATCCTTAAGCATTAGTCAATGTAACTGCATTTTCTTTTTTAATTTATTTGATACAATTCTGTAGCCAAATAAGCTGCTGACCACCCAAATTGCAATATCAAGAAGGGCAAGAGATATCACAACAAAATTTATTTAGCAGATAACATATTGACCAAGTATCAAATGACCAAAATTATAGACTTCTGTGAAGAGTGGCTCCTGCCAAAATCAGTAGCCAGAGTAAACGCCACTGTTGGAGATCACCGCTGCCACATGCTTCGGCATTGATTTAAAGAGACTTTGGATGTGTTCTTGGTGTACAGCAGACCAAGCAGCTTCCAAACGTTGCCAAAGTTGATCTGGTGTGGCAGCTGGGGATGTAATCTGGGTCAATCGTTGAGCAACCATGAATCACATGTTTTATAACGGCGAAGTTGAAATATGGCTGTGGGCAAGCCCTGAAGGTAAGGAAGGACAACTATCTCCAACGCCTCGGAGCTATAGCACTGATTGTTTAAAGTACCGGTAATGCGTACTAGAGGAGTGCGAGAGGGATATCCATTACCGCCACATACCATAACCAGTGGACCAGTGGGGCGGTGCATCGCTGTTTTCTACAACGTATAATTTAGTATAATGTATGGGGTTTTTTTGTTATATATAAAACTAGAGTTCTCTAACTTGAAGTAGTCGAAATCTTCATGACTTAAATAGCGCTTTGCAGTGGCGCCCGTGGGGCGTGTGATGTGCGTCTGTGCTGAAATTCTAATCATTTGCATATCTCACCTCAGCTAATGCATGCTGTAAATTTCATGCTATTTGCATATCTTCAGGGTATTAAAATTTACGGGGGTGCTCCGTGGCTGAGTGGTCAAAGGCATCACTGCTAATCGCTTGAGAGCGTAGGAGTGTGGGTTCGATTCCCACTGTGGCCCTGGATGTTCTCTTCATTATTCTTCTGTGGTTGTACATCTGTCATTGTGCTATTTTTCCTAATATCGACGAAGACTTACAAGCGGAACTCAAGAATCAAGCATACAAGTCTGAATGTATGTAATGTAATAAATAAAAATAAATTTACGGTGGCCAGAAGTGTAGTTATATACAGTTAACATAACTATACGTAATTATAAGGAACTCCTAAATATTAGCAAGTACAAGCATGTACCTAATTAATTTTATGTAAAATATATTTACAGTATGCATTTTCTTTTCTTTTATTTTAATATGTCAATTTTCTATTGCAGAATAATGTGCAGCTAAAATTGGGTTATATTATTATAAGAAATTTCCAGCTATTTAATTTATAACTAGAAAAATAAATTATTTTACATAATTTTATACCGTTTTGTGGAAAAATGTGGACAGTGTAAATAATAAATTAATAAAAAATTCCTATGAACTAGCAAAGGAAACATACATTCTTTTTCTTAATTAATTTGATGTCATTTAATAGAGAAATAAACATATATACGTAAAATAATGCATTATTTTAAGAAATCATAGGTTATAGCAATATGAAAGTAGAAATTAGTTAGATATTTTAAAAGTATTATATATCTACAGTTAAAATAATAAGATATTACTAAAATTTTCCTTAACAATATCGTCAATGCATTTCCTTGCTTCAAATTCCTTTTATTCCATTCTACAGATAAAAATATATATAGTATTAAAAAATAAAATATTTTCGAAAATTCCTATGAACAAGTCCTTAATTAATACACAAAATATTGATGGTGCATTGGATATTTTAAATACTTTTATACTCTCTGTTCATACATAAACGAGTAAGGAAATTAAATTCAAACTTTGAAAAAATTTATAATAGAATATTTCCTGCATTGCATCATTAATAGTTGTATCTTTCAAGTAAAAACAGTAGTTTTAATTATAACTTATTTGAATACATTCATTAAAATTCTCATGCTAATAATATATAATAAAAATATAATTTTTTATTTCAGCTTGAATCTGATAATGACAACAATATTTTACGTGTGGAAGTTCAGAATAACATGGTCATCTGCTACTTCTCTGAAGTAAGATTATTCTATTTGAATAAAGATTTAAAGAAATTAAAATGAAAATAAAATTTCAAATTAATATCATTTAAAAAATATCATTCATTATATTTGAACGTTTGTCATTCCTGGTAAGGAACATTAATAAGAATTTGTCATTTTTCGTGAATGTAAGAGAAATTCGATTTCCTTAATAACACAATAAATTATGCAACTCAAAATTTTTAAGTATATAACACAATTTATGAATTAACAATTATTTTCATTGCGAGACTTCCTGAATATTTTAATTACTTAAAAATTTTTCAAATTACCTTAATGCTTCATGTTTTTCATACGATTATCTTTAGATATTTTCTGGCAAAAAGAAAAATACTTAATATGTTTATTGAATTGTGAAAATTTCAAAATATCCTTTAAATATTCTCTTAGCTTCAAAAATTACAGAAAATAAATAGCTAAATCACATTTTATAAAGAAGTTTTATGTAAAAATTTATATCGCAAATACAGATAAATTGACATATATGTGTTAGACTGATAGAGTTCTTTATTCTAAAATCTAATATTCAAACTAATATTTGAATTCGTGGTTAAATATATAAAGTTAAAATTAATTATATATGAGGTTAGATTAATAAAGATTTTATGTAGTTAAAATTAATTAATATATATGAGGTTAGATTAATAAAGATTTTATGTAGAATGAAATTATTTTTTATGTTTCAGATATCGAACATAGTAGAAGATTTCTCCTTCCATATCGAGCAGTTAGTTGAAGTTAAAAATGCTAAGCCTGGCACAGCCAAGGTCTATGATTATTATGCTAACGGTAAGATATATCATTTAAAATGCACGTATATTTTGGATATTTTTCTCTAAATTCAAAGTTAATTCATTCTATATTATTATAGGGTAATTCAGTAATAAACGAAATACAGAAAGTACTTTGGCAGTATTTTTTAAAAGTATTATATTCGAGTAATTCTTCTAAATTTCTTACTGCCTACAAAACAATAAAAAATTTAATAATAATAAAAACAAGATTTTCAGAGTTTACTAAATATTTTCCGGTAATAACTTGTTTTGTGCTGTAATTTTTTCATTGAGTTAAATTTTAAATATACTACATATTAATTTCCCACATTAATAGATCAACTGAAAGCTGAACGGTTTGCGCGTTTGCCTTAGGTTCAACTGTTCACGAATTCAAATTCTACCTCTTTAGATGTTCGTAGTGGATTCACTTTAAGCAATAAGCCCCGATCTAATTGTTTCTGAGCAAAAAATGAACAATTGAGTGAAAATAAATCAATCATGCATAAATTCTATGACAATAGTTATAAAATTTAAGAATTTGGCAGCTATAGAATTTAAAATGTTCTTCAATAATACAGCAAAGCAACAAAACTGATATTAATCATTTGATCATGATGTTTTCAGCTTTTTTTCCTTAATAAAGACCCATATTTGTTATAAAAAAAAACTCGGAAAACTTTTAAGCACCCACCCTAAGGCACATCAGAAAAGAAAACTAGTTTGTCCGGAAGGACAGGAATTTTTATCTCTTGTCGTTTTGAGAGATACACTTACATCAAGAAACTCGAAGAAATCATTTTAATATTTATAGTCAATTTAATCATAGATTTATCATGTTATTTACAAAGAACATTTACTTCGTTACCATCAACTTGCTTTTCTTATAGTGAATAACATTTTCCTACGCAAATATTACTGTAACTGTGTTGGAACTTGTGCAAAAATAATGTGCCAGTGTGTATTTTGTTTTCTTTCCTTCGTGTTATTGTGTGAAAGTTGTTTTTTTTTTTAGTAAATTAAGGCTTTTAATTGACTTTTTCACATATTTTTTTATTTCTCGTGATATGACCTTCAATTTTTTCCTGCCATGTAACTTACAAACTCCTAGGCTTAAGCCACTAGATTTCGTTGCACAATATTTCCAGTTGGAAATGTGTACATAGACTTTTTGAAAAATCACGATTTGAAAATATATTAATATTTATCATTTACTTGACTTTATTTAGAACACTGTTTGGCAACACGAATGCTAGAAATAAACCAAAGGAAGTATTGAACACTTTAAAATTTCCTTACTATGAAATACTGAAATCAATTCTCCTATTATCCATGTTCCAAGGCATTTTCGATTGCAAGTGTATTGGAAAAAGCATAAATGCGTTCGCTGACAAAAAGAAATTGACAAAAATTCGTAAACTGAAAAAAAAATCTAAAATTGTTGTTTTGAAATAACAATGTACGTTGGAAATGCAGAATGATGGTGACTATCTGATACCAAACACATTTTTTATTTCTTCCAAGCAATTATGCACAAAGGAGAATTTTAAAGAGAGAAAAAGAATTTCCCTAATTCACATTCGTCAAAATAGCAGACATTCGTATCGGTGTTAAATCACGTAAATTAAATACATTGCGAATTATACAACTTTACAGTGAGATTAAGCCAGTATTAATTGTTGTTAATTACAAGTCTTGTAATCAGTTTTCTAAATAAAATATAACTCGTATTTTAAGCTAGTCAGAGACCGATATTCTGATTGAAGTTTCATTCCACACATTCCTTTAAGCCATTATCTATTCAACCTCAGATAAAAATTCGATGGACAAAAGGACTAAGGATTTTGTTTATATACAAATCCACTTTATTTGCATAGCCGTAACACACTTTTTTATGGCAATTAACACTGCCATTCCGAATTTGGTAGGCTGTAATGAATGATAAAGGGCTTTATTTGTCAATCTGTATATATTTTGTTGGGTAATTTAAACTCTTCTTAAACTTGCTCATATATTCTGTGTTTTTTACAGAAAACTCTTCATCAACGAACTACACTATCAGCGGCCTCACTTCTGACTCTTCCGAGGAAAATGAAGTGAAATGATAAAAATTCTATCATATCGATGATGTACAAGCTTAATTAGAAATTCAGAAAAGCAAATAATAACTGTTATTACCAAATAAATTTTATTGGTAGTAAATTATTACCATTTTGTCTTACTTACTATTAAACTCAATAAATACTACTGAATTATTATAAAACCTCAATTAACATTTTTAAATAATTTATTAAATTCATTAAAAATTATTTTCTCTATACATTCTAATTACTTTGACATTATTATAAAAGTATTTTTTGTAAAAATACCAAAAATGTTTGAATACTTATTACGAAAGAATTATATATATATAACGTAAATTTACACACACAAGAATAATATACAATCCAAAAGTTCATTAAATAGAAATAAAATAAAATACCAACAAATATAAATTTGGCAACTCAACCAGAGGCAAAAGCAGCTAAAAATAGATTTGTCAAGAATATGAATAAGATATTATTCGAAAATCGATATAATACAAGTTAGAAAAGTTTGAAAATCAAAAATAAATAAAAGAAAGCTTGCGAATCGGAAAGGTAACCATCACTACAAGGTATAGTATCAACATTTGGAAAAAAAACTGCTTTTTAACATACTCCAGTAACATTTCCAAAATGAATTACTTCTTAAACTCGCAACTGTTGATGACAGATGAATCGTTTAACAGAGAAATTCTCAAATTAAATATTATCTACAATATAATCATTCATAAAAGGTATTAATTTAATTTATAAGTTATATATTATCATTCAAATATATAATGTTTATATTAAAATTCTATATCATCAAAATCACAATAAAAATGTAACACTATCACAGTAACTTCAACTGAGTATTGCACGACTCATAATAAATATAGCTTAAGCACTGCAAAAATCAAATTAACAAATCATGAAATATATTTTTTATTTGGTATATACTCATTGAGTATGTCTCATTATTGTAGAATAAGAAGTCAGTAATATTGACTGCAATTTCTACTAATAGAAATGTGTTCAATTATCTTTATACCTTTTAATTAAAATTGTGTATTGATAATTTTTAAATAATATCGTTGTAAGCATCTACTATTAAAAAATACCATATCCTTTGCCAACGCCATTCTAAATTGTAAATGATTTTTTTAAACTTATGAATATTGTGATTTTGACCGGCTACTAGGATTTACATCTTTCAGCTCTACAAGGGGGGGGGGAAGTGGTGTCCTCTTAAACAGTGGCGATCCAGTGGGTGTATCATTGTAGCCCTAAAAGTGGATCTTCGTAATTTAGAAGCAGAAGACCTAAAAAACTTGTCTTGCCATTCCTAGAGGTATCATTTCACATGAAAGACTTTGTGATCAAGACACATTTACTGGCACAAGCCACCATTAACAAGCGTGACGGATGTACGACTGGGTTGGGATTCAAACTTGCTACCTTCCGATAACGAATCCACTAACAAATTAGGCCGTAATTGTAAATTGTAATTGCCGCTTCGCTTGTAAATGATAACAACAGTTCGTATTTTCTATCGGCAATGATTTTGGAGATTACAAATTATCTAGAATAATATCATTCAAAAATATGTTGTGCTATCTTATACCGGATTCACAAAAATGTACCATTTATATGTTGACCTGAATTCATTTCAAAATAAAGTTTACAGTTCTTTGCAATGATGATTGTCTTAATAGATCCAGTGGCATTTAGGAAGAAAACGCAATTAGTATATATATATATATATATATATATATATATATATATATATATTATCATATATATATATATTATATATATATATATATATATATATATATATATATATATATATATATATATATATATATATATATATATATATATATATATATATATATATATATATATATATATATATATATATAACTTATCAATTAAATATGCTGAATAGCATTATTTAATTGATAAGTTTTTTTTATCAGAATTTTGAAACTTACTGACATATTCTGTTACATTCGTGATGGTTTCCAAAAATAAAATACATTTTTCCTTACAAAAGGATGCATTATTGATATTGCATAATGGTGTATTCAGATGGAAGGAAGTGATCACAAATGAAATAGTAATGATAAATTGTTGCAATAAAATTTGATTCATACTACATAAAAAGCGTATATTTCATGCCTTTTTGTTCAAAAATATAGAAGAAATATGTATGCGGAATATATAAGAAGAGTGTACATAAAAGAATTTTATTTATTGTAAAAATGATCGAATAGCTTTATGCATCTCTAAGGTTTAAAAACGCATGAATTAAATGAATGCTTTACAATGTATAGAAACATTGGAGCTCGAAAATTCCTGAAAATCATTGCCTAATAACAGATGACTAAAAATGACAGTAATTTAGAATTCATTGAAATAATACTTTAAAATACGTAAAATGCCTGATCACTTTTTTTTATAATATTTGTAACTTGGTATAATGGAAACGTAACTGCTGAAACTTTTGGGAAATTTTAATTAAAAATGATACATTTTAAATTGCTAAAATTTTTTAGAAATTTTTATAACTTGTATTTTATATTTTATATTGAAATGGCTACACTGAAAATGCAAATAGAATTGAATATGCTTTCCTTTCCATTTAATAAAAATTCTTCAATTGACGCCTGTACATCATTTCATATTCTATACACTTAAAAAGGGAAGAAAAATTATATTTAAACCCAAGTTTTTGAATCATCAAGTACAATTAGCAAAATTATCTGTAGTCTATGATACCACTGACTAGAAAGCCTAATAATAAATTATATTTGTACATAATTTAAAGTTTACATGATATTGTTTTATAAAAGGATTTCTCGTAGATAGTTACACGGTCACTTATCGTAAGAGAGAAAATCCTAAAAACCCTCGCACACACAAGATGCATCCTTTATTGGCTGCTATTAAAGTCAGATTTTCATCTTCAAAAAATGTGGTGTTTGTTGTTTTGCGGTTTTTATCAACAAAGCTAAATCGAATCCATGACTCCAACAAATCTGAGCATGTAAAGTACGTAAGAGGAGCGGATCCTCACAAAAATCTTCTCTAGTTAGATGAAAGCAGTCGAGAGTAAAATTAGGGGTTGTCTGACAAGTAGCGTACTTAAAACATGTAAGGAAAATCCTAAGTCTATCTTTGTGATCAACAAACCTCAGATGACCACTGTGAATACGAGAAATGACTGTCTGCTCTTGTCTGCTGTACTGGAGGGACAAGGAATTACCAGGACGATTTCCCTGACATTAGTAGGGAGATCTTAAAGACTGATAAAAACGGGAATATAATTCTAAAATTGTAAGAGATGGCCAGGAAAATAAGAGCTGACTTTATCATAAATGAGGAAAGAAATGCAGCTTCTACGATCAATGAAGACAGAAGCTTCAAGAGGTTGAAGACTAACTCAGCTTCTTCACCTATAGATTTTAGCTGGGCAGAAAGGAATAACCTTCAAACCGTGGGTGGTCTTACTAGAACTAAAACTCCGAAATTTCGTTCCTGATAGAAATACTTCACTCATTCTGGCCAGAAACACCCTGTTGCTACTATGAGGCAATTTACAAGACTTTTGAAGCAGCAAATGTGATTCAACCTCTGTGTTATGGAAAGCTTATGAACTAGAGAGAATTTCAGGACTTTAAACTTATATAAATATTTAATTTTTCAAGAATCCAATGTGAAAGTTTCCCAATGAAATCCAAGGCCTGTTAAACCACGGTGGTTCAACCTTTAGTTATTTTATGTCATTTTAAAAGTTATTCATGTCATATTATATAAGGTAATAATTAAAAAAAAAGAAAATGTTTAAGGAAAAATATTTTTGAAAGAAAGAAAAAATTTGAATATGAAATTAAATAAAATTGGAAATACATTATTAAGGAATAAACTATACATTTGGTATAGTATATCATATTTAGTAAATTCCTCTAAAAATTTAATTAAAGAAAAAGCACCAAAATCTCATAAAATGGTATAGTTATCAAATAATTTTCTTTCTTTTTCATGAGCTACCACACTGTATTTAATTAGCTGATAATAGCAAGTGATCACATAAGAAAAGTGAAGCACACCCCTCACAATTTTAATGATATAAAATAAAATATCGGCAGAAAATTTGTTCAGGCCAGACTTAAATTAGCAGGCAGAAATTTATAAAGTAACGGGCATTATTCAGCTGTCCTCGTGCCTGGGGAAACCTTTAATCATTCACTAATTATTATCATTTATTTGTTGAGCCAAAAATATAAATGGAAAAATTGGTTCACCTTAAAAAGAAACTTTGAAAGTTGAAGAAGCAATAAGAGTAATATTAAGGAGAAGAATGATACTAATATTCAATCCTTTAAAGCTGAATAAATAACTGTATATTACAAAAAATTACCCACTTCTCTCAATTTTAATGCATGAAAATTAATTATCAATTCAAAATTTTGCTCTTACTTGAAAAAAGTGCGTGTTAATAAATGACGCACGATTTTTCTTGTTTTCCTTTCGTATGAGCATTAATTTTGGTGAAAAAAAGTTTAAAAGACTGTCTTTGTTTTTGTAGGTAAACTAATGAAATTTAATTAAAAACAAAATCTATTAATTACTATTCCAACATTTTAAAATTTCAAAACTCAAATTCGGAAAAATATAGTCTGCTCTCATTTTAATTTTGTCTAATTATTATATTTCACTTAAATAAAAATTAAATATCCACTTGAAAAAACTTGTAATCAAGAGACACGTGTTCTTCAGAAATTTAATTTTCAGGTAAATACACCTGTTCTTGCAAAATCCTGCTTTATGCTTTAGAACTGAAGAGAATGACAGGTAAAAAAATACGTCGATGTATTTGCCATGTATTAAAAGACGAGATAATTTGCAACGATCATAACATTAAAATTCAAAATTATATAGTGATCCTATACCAAAACCTAAAAGAAATCTAGAGCAAATATCAATTGGAAATAAATAGAAAAGCAGTGACTTTTCAAGTACCAAACCATACCTCGCGAATGAAAATGGAAAGAAAAGATTATGTTAAAGTATACTGGTTTGTGTGCTCTAGCTGAATGAAACTTACCACATGTAACGTAGAAAACGAACAAGTTATAGTTATTCAAATTTATTTTTGTGCTGAAAGTTTATCCTTTCAAGTACAATACACATATGAATATTCTATGTATGCATGTCTTGTGAAAAGCATTTCTAAATAGGCTTTCATTAACGTATCATCAAAAAGATACACTCTAAAATGCTTCATCAAGCATTTATAAAATTCCTGAATCATATGAAATATTTCCTAATAACCAGTTAAGAATGTTCAGCAGATAAAAGACTATATTGTTTCTTCTTCTGTCCATATTATATTAGATAAAAAGGGTTTCTAAGTTCTTAATTTTTAAGTCATGAATTTATTTTTTCAAAGATTATAATTATTCTTCACCTCTACTGACAGTAATTGGTGTGATCTTCTTCTGTGATCTCCTTTTTCCCTTTTTTTCTAAAATACACCAGTATACTGGGTCTTAGTGGATTATTAATAAACCTGTTTAGCTGAGAAATTTTGCAGTAAGAAGAATTATCTTTCAAAACAAATGTGGTACTATAGAAAAACATTTACGGTAGAATCCTATAAAATGCTTAGCATACTGATGATATTTTTTATAGGAGAACTATCTCACATTTTTTCACAAAAATCGATTGACATTTGAAAAAGGGGCTTTTATACCTCGTTAAGAAGTAATCCATTCCTGATTTGTGTCGCATCTAAACTGTATTTGTCTCAAATGATACCTGCAAAATTAGTTGAGTCGGTTATTGATTTCTGAATTGCTTTTTTGTTTCTATTTGCATCCTTCTATTTCGGAATGCTTTTCTTCTAAACACTTATAAGTAGTGTTCTTTTTGAAACTTCAAGAGAATTCCAACAGAACACTCCGACAAAATTCACTCATTCACGAATTCCGATCGCAGATGACGTAATTTATAGTGTAAACAATAAGTCTTCGATTTTTTTTTTCCAATTCCGATCGCACTCTTCCACTGGGAATTAACTAGTGAAGAATCGTTACAAACATAAGAGGGAGAATGTTTCATTTTTTAATCATTTTCACAAATTTTGGTGTAGAAAATCTTACACAAACAAAAAATCATAATATGCATTCAATGATTGTTGTCTATTCTTCCCATATTTGTAAGCAAAATGTAATTTGGTATTAACATACTTCTCTATAACACTCTGACTAGTTTCGGTGGCCCATTTAGTTTTCGACTTCGGATTACTAATTTTAAAATTTTGTTCCTCTGCAGCTCATGGCTGTGAGTTTGGGCTCCATAGAGTAATCAAACATCCATCTCAAATCGCTACCCTTCTACCACTAATATAAGTAAAGAATACTGTGTAGAGAAGACAATTACAATCTTTTCCCCTTTGAATACAAACAAAGATATAAGGAATAATCACCTATTATATCTCAACTGAAAGATATATTGATGATTTTGTGCAGTTTCTGTTGTCTCTCTCCTAGAATATTTTTTTAAATATTTCTTCATAGTCAATTGACATTCATATATTCTTATCAGAATTCATCAATAACGAAATAACGTCCTTGTCGAATTCTGAGTGATAAAAGTCTCTACTACTTATTTTACTTTTGATTTCATATTACCATTCACAATAAATGTATATTTAATTTCCCTTTAATTAGTTATTAATTTTCTTAAGTCCTCAGATATAAACTTAATATACCAAATGTTAAAAGATATAAACTAAAGATATAACAGATATAAACTTAATATACCAAATGTTTTCAAATGTTAAAAGCTTTTTCTTTTTCAATTTCCCAATAGTTAATTTCGACACAGTATTTGAGCTGATGATCATTTGTTTAAATTACTACTAACTTAAAATATTCCATTTTAATAAAAAAAAAATCCATAAATAAGATGACGTATTTCTTTATAGTAAGCTGATATTTTCTTATTTTAGAGCAATGCATTATAAATAATATCGAACTACCTTTAACATAAATTTAACACATATAAACCAAAGTAAGTGAGCAAGATACTTACATATGCTTATTCTTAGTATTAAGAAAGGAAAGTAACATCTCATTCACATTCTCACTTATTTCGCCTCCGACAAGAATTTTACAGGATTATAAATTTCTTTTAAAAAGAAAACTAAGTTGGAAAAACTTTTCTAACATTTCCTTTTTACTCAGTATTTTTGCTTCGATGGAAAGATATAATTGCCAAAATCCTAGTTAAAAAATTATCTAACTATCTGTTCGTCTGATATATTATATGTTTTTGAGCATCTAGCAAGTTGCTATACGAATCAACATTGACCTTGAATAAATCCGAAAAAGAAAGCCATTCTTCTATATTACCATAAAATGTCAGCAACGATAACTGAGGTAATCTTACGTCCACATAAATTGTGTCTTGGTGTCAGTTGACAAATTTATATTATTGAGAGTACTATTATTGCGAATTTTGCGTTCTGAAACAAATAAAGCTCATGGAAATTATTTTGTTGGTTTCGAAATTCTTCCATGTATGTTTCAATATCTATTTTGTCACATACAATATACATCTCATCGGAAATACTCGCTATTTCCTTAGTTAAATTGCTAAGTTTCTCTTTCAATGATTCATCTTTTGCTTCATCTGAATCACTAATTTCATGATTAATCGTATCTCTTAACCATGTTAAACTATCTTTTGAAGGTCTTTTCTTTATTTAAGTTGCCTTAAGTTCCATAATTGTAAAAAAGAATTTATCTCACCTTCAATGAAATAGAAAATAAACTTCTACATGAAATAAATAGAACCAGAATAAATACTTTCTTTTCACGCGTTTCTCGATGTTTAGTTTTTCAATGAAATTCCATTAAGCTTCTGGTTCAATGTGACCATAAATGTATATGCGTAAAGCAATAAATATGCGTGAAAACAAATTTCAGTGAACTGTAGAAAAATTATTAAAGTTTTAATGCAATTTAAATTAACAAAATTACGTTGCTAATAAATAAGACCAATAAACAAGAGATTGCCACTTCCAAAAAAAAAATAAATAACTCTAGGAGAAAATATAACAAATTACATCTACTTAGAGAAGCGCCATCTAGGTGCAATTAAACATATCTACACACATATTATATAAATATATATATATATATATATATATATATATATATATATATATATATATATATATATATATATATATATATATATATATATATATATATATATATATATATATATATATATATATATATATATATACATATATATATATATATATATATATACATATATATATATATATATATAGTATGTATGTGCATATAGATATATGTATATACGTGCATGTGTGTGTGTGTGTGTGTGTGTGTGTGTGTGTGTGTGTGTGTGTGTGTGTGTGTGTGTGTGTGTGTGTGTGTGTGTGTGTGTGTGTGTGTGTGTGTGTGTGTGTTAATTTTCTTTTTATTTCTATATTATCTAAGGAATAACTCTTTTATAATAAACTGTTTAAAATGGATTCCAAACAGCAACATCTGAGGTTGGAATCCAGCTTGAGAATTATTGAAATGAAATTCAAAATGCTAAGATTTCAGTTTATATATTGCAAAAGACATCTATATTGTAATAAGATGAGTTATATAATGCAAAATTTTTTAATTAAACTAAGTTATACAGCTGTGAAAAATTCTAATCGTATATTTTAGAGAATAAAAATTGATATGAAGCTATAAAACTGTAATTTTGTTTCCATTTAGTAGTTTTATGTTTCGTAATAACTATTTGAATAATTTAACTATACACATAAGAAAATCTAAGCCAATATTTTTCAAACTTTTAAGACAAAAAAAAAATATGATGAAATAAGAAGAAAGTGTCAAATTTTTTCAGAAAAAAAATACCTAACTTTATTGATAAAAATTAATAAATTTCATATTGTATAAATAAATCTCACATTGTAGTTTTAGTTAGACTATGATAGTTATCTTTCTTATTGTTAAAAGTGTAGTTAAAATAATTTAAAGAAAATACAAAAATAAGAATGAAACAAAAATTAACTTAACAAGAGAATCTAAGTAAATACTAAAATTCTTAAGACTAATTTCGAAACTCCCCATTAAAAAATTTAAAATATACAGTTAATTGATCATTGGAAGAGAAATTTGTTAGTATGTTAAACAATACTGTTTCTTCAGCTGATAAGATGCACGATGAAAATAGTATTTAAACTCATTTTCTTATGATAATTTTTCAGAAATTAATATTTTCACAATACGAAATTTCTACAATTCTACAACAGATTTCTAGTTAGTGAACTTATTTTAAATTTTGTATTCTTCAATTTCTTATTTCAAATTTTTATTTCGTAACAAATCGTTTTGATATTTTTACTCTTTAGCATTATAATTAAGTAATTTTTACTATCACTAAATTATTTTCTAAATGGTAAATTTATGATTAATTCTAAAAAGCATTTACACCTTAAATAATGAAAAATTATTTTTTATCTATAATAAGTATTTACAAAACTTTACTTTTGCCACCAAGTAATTTTTAAAGTTACAAATTTGTTTTTTTATTTAAAAATAATTGTTTTAACTTTTTTAAATAAAATAATTTAACTATGAATTTATATAGCGAAAATAATCAAGAGATTTTTAGACTTGTATCTATATAAGTTACTGCCAAATTTAAAATATTTTAATTTATATTTAAATACATTTTTCAAAGCAATATAAACATTTATATAAAATAATAATAAATAAAAATAATAAAAATAATGATTTTTATATAAAAAAATAAGGACTAACATTGCAATCTATCTCTTTTATCTTTTCTTAAAAATCATTTTTATGATTTTAAGCAAATAAATTTGTATAATAAACTTGCAAAGCAAAATTTTTATATGTTAACAGCTGCCAACCTCGTGACTTATTAAAGTATAAAGGGTAATTGCAATCTAATATCTTCCTCTTTCCTCTTTCAGTTGACAGAAAATCTTCCAAAAAGTTTTTTGAAAACCATACGAATTTTGCATTGTTTAAATGAGTAAGTTTATTTTTGTTTTAACTATAAAGAATATTCTTTCTCAAATTAATGATATTTTCTGAATCAAGTTTTAAATTTTATACAACGAAAGAAACTATTTTTATATTAAGAATGAATAAATAGGTTGGCTACATTAATTAACGTTTTCCAGTCACATAGTTTCGTAAATATTGCAGTAATATTTAACCTAATGTTGTGTTATGTGTCGTATTTACTAAAGAAAAAAAGACACTTTTATGATTCTAGGCAGAAATATTTAATAAGAAAATACTTCACTTTTAAAAGCATATGTATAAAATCTGAAACAGTTTGAAAAATATTTTGTCATAAGGATTAAGTTACTTTTTGTCACTTATATAAATATATCCTTGTATTATTTAAGTTTATACTTTAAAATTCATTATAATGTTTAATTTTTTTAGATTAATAAGAAAATTTTTTCTCAAATTTAAGTACTTAATGCATTGAACCTATTAATTATTTTGTGTTAAATCAAAATGAAATACTAAAAAACTAGGAAAGATTATCCTACTTTATTTCTATTAGAAAGAGAAGAAAATTCAGAAAGTAGAAAGTAAGATAAAGAAACTTGCGTTTCCTAAATTTCAAATTTCTGAATAAATGGCGTAGCATTGGTCTACACAATAAATCCAATGAGTTTTCTTGGGAACCTCCTAACCTCAACTCGATTATCATTATTTTTATTATGTTGAGTGTCAGGCCTAGTATCAGGACAGCGCTTTTCGGTGCATAAGCTTCCGGGTACGATACCAGCCGCAGTTGAAGAACGGGATATGTAAGTTACGCTTTTGTCTTCAGCATGCAAATCTGTCAGTGTGAGTGCTTGAGAGTTTTTCGGATTACGACACGCGAATACAACTCACTATTTATGAAAAATTTTATCGGAAGCGATTTATATAGTATATGTCTAACAATGGCTTTTGGAAGTTAGGCTGTGCTTTCCGGGATATCAAAGGGAAGTAGCAGCCGTGAAAAAAATGTTTCCGGATTTTTGTTGCAAGATATATAAAAAAACTTTTTTATTATTCATTTTTATTTTTATTTTATTATTCATTAGTATTCAACATTTTGTTAATAAATAAAGTTACCTCAAGTGTTGCCAAATAAAATGCAAAAATATTAATCATAATAAATGAAATTTTTCTTTCTAAGGCTTTGAAAATTCCCTATCTTAAATCAATAATTTTTAAATATATCACTCGATGAATAATGAATAATAAAATTCAAAAGTATTACAAACTTAGCCTATATTTCATGCATATTTAGAGTTCCCTGAGCCTATAAAAACATTCATTTTCTCATATATTCTATTTTCGAAAAACATTAATTTTTCCTCACTTGTAAATTCAAGCTTATATGAATGTTTTATCTAAAAAGATTGATAAAACATTCATATAAGCTTTACTATAAACTTTAAGATTCATAAGACTTCCTAATACTTTTATTTGTGGTTTTCGATATTTTAATGTAAAAATTTCTCTCTCTCTCTTTTTTAACTATTTTATATTACTGGATTATATTATTTAAATTATATTCAATTAAAATGAAGATTGCATTTAAAAGTCTTCAATTGATTGAATTTGTAAGTATGAATTTAAAGAAATATATTTTTGATTAATAAATTTAAAGAAATAATTATGTATAATGAAGTATTCTTGAAAATTAGAGAAATACTTAAATATTTTGCTTGAAAATTGTATACAAATTAACCATCTTTTTAATTTAAAATTAACTGAGAAAACAGACCAGTTTTTCCCATCTCAGAGCATCGGATCAAAAATAATTAATATATAAATTAACTAAATATAATTTTTTTTATATATTTTTAAGTGATGAAAAATATGTGTTAAGAACTTGCAAACCTAATTATTACTTAACTGTGTAGTTCATTCTTAGATCTATTTTTGACAGTTGTCATATTAATATACATGAACTGAGTACATATATTGAATATTTTATAAGGTATAATTTCAAATTACAATTATATTCCTAATTAAAATTAATTACAATTATATTACAAAAATTTCGCTCAAAAATAAAATGTCATATAAACATACAAATTGCTATTATTTAATTCTTAAGAATTTGTTAGCGTTTTAACAAAGCATAAAAAGTTTGTACAGTAAATACATTGTTTAAGAAATTCACAATTTATAATATTAAAAAGAATAAAACATCAAATTAATGAAAATAATAATCCTTAGCATAAATAATTGCAATTCGTAGTTTAATTTTATTATTTTAGATATATAAGAAAAGAAACGCTAAGACATTTAATGTATAAGTAGCAGGAAAAACTTGAATAAAATAAACAAAAATAAATATAATCTATATATAAAATATTTATAAAAAGTATATTTATGAGTGTATATTTATTTTGCATCGATAAAAAGGTAAGATATATTTCGCGTTTGCTTAGAAACAGGTGATAAATTTTTTATACAGGTGAGTACACCAACTCTTGGCTTTAAACAAAAAGAATCATGTTATAAATGGGGAGAAAGCAAAAAAAAAATCTCGACTGAATCATAAGGATTTTCCTTTTCAAGGCTAGAATTGTCATTTTTCCTCTTATATTTTCAAACCATTGTTACATCTAATGTGGTCATGTCATGTTGAAAGAGGAGAAGTTTTGAAGAAAGAGAAGAAAATTTTGTTAAATGGACATACGAGTAACTCCTATAACATTTTCTAAATATCTTATTTTTGTAAATGAAATCTCTCGGCAATCTTATATATACATTTTTACCCTATGAAAAGAATCAAAAACTAAACAATCCCAAATATAAAAAATCATTAAATTAAACATTTTGTGATAAGATTTCTTTGATATTATTTATTACATATAGAGAGGCAGTATATTTTAATTACATCCAAGCTTATTATTCACAATCTTAAAAGCATATTTAATGTAAAATATGTTATTTTTTATGTGGACTGGTATTAAATTCTCTTTAGGTTTTTAATTAATTAAGAGTACCAATTTTCTATAACAATTACCACACACACACACAACTTTCCAAATACTTAGATAACTGTAATTCATATTTAATAATATTTAAAAAACACACATTAGAAATATTTGAAAAATGTCGACTCAGTTACAATTACAAACACGTAAATTACATTAACATTTTTATGGTACATCGTTATATATATATATATATATATATATATATATATATATATATATATATATATATATATATATATATATATATATATATATATATATATATATATATATATATATATATATATATATATATATATATATATATATATATATATATTTATATATATTTATAAGCAAACTGATTTTATACATTGTTTCGCAAAAAATTTCTTTTAGTTTTCAATGCTAAGTTTTTCAAGAATGTTTGATAAATTTTGAAAACCATTCCAATAACTACCAATCATTTTGCAAATGTTTGGTTAAAACAAAAAGTATTTCTGTTCCAGAACCAAAGTATAACTAAGCCGTATATATTTTATATGATACTTGAAACATTTTATGTTTTTTAAATATAAAATAATTCAAAGTTGAAATAATTAATAATGATGTAAAATAAATTCAAGATTTAAAAAATTGTTAATTCAACTGATTTGAATAATTTTTCTCTTCCACCTATTTTTTTCTTAAAAAAAATATTTGGTTATTTTGTTAGGAAGTAACATAATAAATATGGTTGTTAATGTTACTAATATACTGTATTTTAATAACAGAAAGATTTTAAAAAATGAACCGAATGATTCAACTATGGGCAATTTTTGCCCTTTACTCTGCTCTCATAGTGTTTTCAACAGAAGCGTAAGTATAATCATTGGACTTTATTTTATAAATTGTTGCCTTTAATAATATGAAATTAAATTTCTAATCTAGTCTAACATCTTTACACGATTCAACTCCGTAAAAATATTCTCTGTATTAGTAATTGAGATCATAGTTTAAAAGTGTTTTCGTAAGAATTTATTTAATTTTAATGTAATAAAGTCATTTATTTATTTAAAATCAAGTATAACACTTTATTTTCATGGTATAATGGTTAAGAATATGCTATACAGACGTATAATATATAATTCATTTCATTAGAAAAGTGCATAAATTTTTAAACTAAAATATATGATTTTTATTATCCACTTTTTAATTCAAATAAATGAAAGCATGATATGTTTATTATTTAGTATGTTTTTGATAACTAAAAAAAACTATGAAAATATAATTTAACTAATTTATAATATAACTTGATTTTCTTATATAATAATTTATTAAATGTAATTGCATTTGCAAGTTCTTCATTTTAAATCCATACAGGAAGAAACTATCGATTTCCGACAAAGTTATTTCAGAAAAAATCACTATCATTTTTTTAATGTCCCGCATACTCTTTAAAATAATCACAGTTAAAATATTTTACTAGCTTAAAACACTAAATTTTATATGATGATTTAAATTTTTACAACAATAATTTCCAATATTTTTTATTGTATTGATCTTATTTTGATATAATTTTTCTTCTTATCATTTTCAATTAATTATTGGGATATTTCATGTTAGTAGTTGCGAAGATGACAGTTCAGAAAGCTGTGAAGATTCAGAATTTTATGAACCAAAGTAAGTTGCATGCTTATTTACAAAAAAAAAATTTTTAATTAAAATTTATATATATATATATATATATATATATATATATATATATATATATATATATATATATATATATATATATATATATATATATAATTGAATGTCAACAAATATAAAATGTGTTAGCAAAGGATGATCATCTGATTATGTTGTGGGATATTTTTGCTACCGCCGATGCATGTCGATAATCATTAAAACAAAGAGAAATTAAGAATTAAATAAGCCATTAAAGCCAAGAGAGATAATGTATCGTATTACATCACCAATGAAGACTTTTTCAGTACGCTATTTGATATTAAATGAAGGTAACATCGGGCATGGGGTAACAAATATGTTTTGTTGTTTTTACTTATGACACTTGGACAAGACAAGCTCACTATGACGTTGGCTACTCGAATTTAGGGTGCGTCTTTCATTTAACCAGAGCACCATGAAGGTGATAGTATATTTTCTCTAAACTCCTCCGATAGATGGCATGAACATAAGCTCTATATCTTTACATCCATGGTAACTGTGCTCAACGACCAACCACAGGACTGCCAATTTCACAGATTTTACGAGCACGTAAATCGCATGTACTCGGTGGGTCTTTGGCGGCATTGGGTGTCGAGCCCACCCTTCGAATGGAAAGCCGATGCCCTAACCCCTAGGCTACCACATCCCTGAGAACAGTCCTATGGGGACAGCTAGAGGCAGCTGACGGGTACCCTCCACTAGCGTGTGAAGTTGTTGCGTTTTGGAGCTTGGCTCCGTTGCAGCGGCGGGGCCCCCGGCGGTGTCACTTTCTTTTCTACTTTCCAGCAAGTCCCATCTAAACTGGTAGAACCTTTTAGAGGTTAGGTACAGGGGACTTTGCTGGTGTATACTATACATCTCTGGGAACAAATATAAAATATTGAAACTGAAGAGCAACTTGAAGATCATTCAAATAGTAAATGCATAGAACAGTTAATGCATTTGAGATTTGGAACACTTGCCATTCAGAAATCCATATTTAGAAGGAAAAGATAAAGGTAACATACAACATATAATGCCTTCACATTCAGAGCTGACTGAACAACACTAGTTTATTGCTATTAAAAGAGCAACCGGATATAAGAGTATTCTACTAGAAACAACGTAAATCTTCCACAACTCCATAATTTTCATCCTAGTTAAATTGGAGATGCCATACAAGCAGAAGCTTTTGTTGTCGATCGTGGTTATACAGATATCTGAAATGTGATTGTAATGGTGTTGTTGGAATAGAAAACTCCGAATTTATAAAAACTAGCGAATAAAAACAGTATCTTAAAGCATCTTTATATCGATAATCACTTCGTAGTTTGTATAGAAAAGTTACATAATTTTATGAATAAGATTTCTTCTTAAGAAATATTGCTGAGTGAAGCAGCTGCAGTTAATTCGAAATGCAGAGAGCAAACATATATCCGCTGTCTTTGAAAAATGAAGTGTTTTACAACTAAATACAGCTGTAAAAATAAGGGATTCCTGTTCAATTCAAAGTTTCATAGCAGTTTAAGTTGTTGCAATAAATGACTTCAATCTAAATTAAATTAGCTTGCTTACGCAAGCTAATTTAATTATGCAAGAAAAAAAGAAATTATAGCTAGTTTTATATTTTTTTTTCTCATTTTAAATGTGTTGTATATTCCAAGTTACTCATTACATGTTACCAAGTTGCTCATTTACATGTTATGTAATTTAAGCTTACTCTCTCTCTCTCTTTCTTTTTCTGTTTTATCTTCATATTATAATCGAAATAACCATAATGCATTTTAAGGGGGACCGGTAACCTTAAAAATTTTATTTGACATTAAACTAAAACAATTCCACACTTTTTTGTTGGTAATCACATAAATTTAAAATTTTTAAACATTCAAATATATAAGCTGTTTGGTTCAGTTCTGAAAGAATTATTACTACTTTTTATTTTTAATATTTTTGAACAATTTTTTACGTTACATCTTTTGAATTGCATCTAAGCACAAACAAATGCATTTATATAATATATAAAGTATGTAATGAGAAATAAAAATAAATTTTAAGAAAAAATGTTATGGAAATTTCAGCCGAAACATTCAAAGCAAATATCGAATTCAAACGTTGGTGAGGATTTTATAAAATTGTGTTTTTAGTAAAACAAAACCGGATTAATTACTCCATTTTGTACATATTTATAGTACAAAATTTCATATTCTATCTATAATACTTAAAAATTCTTAATATTTTAAATTTATTCATGAAGTAACAAATACTGAGCAGGCAAGAGAATCTTTAGCGCTTGAATTTTTAACTAAATACTGTCAATTCTCGATACTGCTCGCTGCTTTAACTCAATGCTGTCAATTCTCGATACTGCTCGCTGAATTATCTCGATGCTGTCAATTCTCGATACTACTCGCTGAATTATCTCAATACTGTCAATTCTCGATACTGCTCGCTGCTTTAACTCAATACTGTCAATTCTCGATACTGCTCGCTGAATTATCTCAATACTGCCAATTCTCGATACTGCTCGCTGAATTAATTCAATACTGTCAATTCTCGATACTGCTGGCTGCTTTAACTCAATACTGTCAATTCTCGATACTGTTCGCTGAATTATATCAGTACTGTCAATTCTCGATACTGCTCGCTGTTTTAACTCAATGCTGTCAATTCTCGATACTGCTCACTGAATTATCTCAACACTGTCAATTCTCGATACTGCTCGCTGAATTAATTCCATACTGTCAATTCTCGATATTGCTCGCTGCTTTAACTCAATAATGTCAATTTCTCTCATGCCGTCAATTCTCACTTAGTGTTGCAAGTTTCAATTTTTGGCTATCACGTTAAACTTTATTTCACGGAAAGAAACTCCTCGCGTGAAACAAAATAAATTTCAATGGAAAAAAATATATATACTATTAAAGTTTTTTTTATATAAAATTAAGAAATTTACTTAAAGAATTATTAACTTAAAAAGAAATGGGAGATTTTAGAATTGCTTTTTGTGAATGTTGAAAAACGTTACAATATTTTTTCAACACTTCTTGCTTAAAAAATTGAGTGTTTTTAGTACTGGATCCCTTTAACAATAAAATATGATTTAAAAATATATAAAATATTTTTATTCTGTAGGAGGTTATTTCTCCGTGAATCCTAATGACGTGGTTAAAAAAGAAAAGTCCACAACTGTAAAATGTGAATTTTCATATTGGCTGTGAATTTAAAACTAAAATATTAATTCTTAAATCAAATAAAATTATCACTATCAAGAATTCAATTAACAAAAGCACCCTTTATCTCATTCTGGAATTTAAACTTAAAAAGCTCAGAAAAAAAATATATCTCGAGTTGCCCTACAAATACTTGCTTTTTTTTTTTTTTTTTTTTTTTTTGCTTGCAAATAATGAAAATTTTTCTTTAGAATGAAGAATTCCTCTTTTAACAGTAAATGGTCTTTCTTTTCAGCAAAAGAGGAACAAAAACTATGTCACATTTTTGCTCTGTTTTATCGCATTTGAAATACAGAGAAGAAAAATACATATCTTTCATATAATCAGCATTCATTATAGCATCATGTATATAGTTAATGCATTTATATATACATATATAGATAGAGAGAGAGATGTGAACATATTACAATGTGACCATTTTACTTTTTATTACATTTTGTTCAACACTTACATCAAATAGTTAAATTTTATGATTTTATGAATAAAATGTTTTAAGAATATAATAACGAATAATATTTTCGTCTTAAGATTTCAGTTTTAGTAATAGAGAATTTATTAATATTTATGAATAAATTTATTGATAATCACACTGAATTATTTTAATTCAACAAACAAATTTATTAAAAATTTGCTCTAACTTATTAAGGGTTCTTTCATTATGACCCATAAAGCAATATTTACAAATAATTAAAATGTATTTAAATAATTGTTAACATTTTTACTTAAAAAAATTCAATATCATCTATTTTCTACAGAGGATATATATTCACGTGTCCAAGAACTCTAAAAACTGGAGAAAATAATGAGCTGCATCTTCAGTTATTTGGAAACTTTAAGTCCGGATTTTTAAATGTTAAAGTAACGGGCAAAAAAGATTACGATCAACCGACAGATGTGATAGCTGCTGAAAAAAGATTCAAAATAGGAAACGGTAAAATTATTTACTATAATAAATGTTCAAGGAATTTATAAAAGTGAATAAAAATATATTGAATTGTTTATTATGTTTCTTCTTGTAGATCAAAATGACATAGTTTTACAATTACCTGTAAAGAAATTTGATGGTTACATTTATGATGGAGTGATTTCGATCAATGGAAAATTTGGAAAATATAAAATTTCTGGCAATGATACGATTTCTTTTTCGGACTCTCACGAAAGTATATTGATAATTCAAACAGACAAGCCTTTGTATCAACCTGGACAAACAGGTAATAGAGAAAACTTTGTAAGTTGAAGCACATCTAATATTTCTGAAATATTTTGGCAAAAGTTTGACTTAAGTTATGATTTTTGGTGATTTGTACAAAACAAAGGGAATGACGTATGTATTCGAATTTGGTCAGTAATTCTTATAGTAAAAACTGACTTTTTCTAAATAATGGTAACCATGTAAGAGAGCAAATGGCAGGACTTTTAAGCCTGCTAACCCTAACAAGATGCAAAAATATAATAATTCAATGTAAGAAAGTTGCCACTATTTTCAAAAATATGCGGTATATTAATACAAATGTGAGAAAATGCACTATGAAAATGAAATTGATTACCTCGAATTTTATAATATCGGTATAAGAACACAAGATTATACACAACAGCAAAATTCAGAATAAGTGTTCTTAAAGAGAATTTTTAAGCAAATTAAACTGCAAAAATATAAATTTTTAAGTAATAGAATTTAATTATACGAAAAACCATTTCAGAAAATTACAATATATTAAAAATATTTCAGGTAATTTTGATAAAATAACGTCAATTTTTAAGTAAAATAAATTATGTTTAACACATTTTATGAATAACGTCAAAATCTAACTGAGGTAATAATTTTAAAATTGTAACCTCGGGTGAGAACTCTATTTGACAACCAAAATCTCGCCGAGCTGGCAGCCGAAAGGTTAGCGCTCTTGCCTTCGGTTCAACAGTTCGTGGGTTCAAATCCCACCTTGGGCATGGATGTTTGTAGTGGTTCGGATTCCACTTTAAACCGTAAGTTCCGGTCTAATTAACTCTCGTGTGCAAAAAATGACCGTTGAGCGACGAACAAACCAACCAACAAAACTCTTATTTAGTAATGATCATGATATATTTGCATTTTAACACAGTTTCTAATTAAATTTATATCTTAATTAATATTATTTTCAAGTGAAATAAAGCTTAAAACTTTCTACAAGATATTAAGTTCAGAATTCACGATATCAATTTTAAATATTAAGTGAGCTTAAATAATATGAGTCAAATTTTCTAACAATTATATTTTTGTGAAATGAACGCCGTTAATCCCTTTGAAGTCTAAATGGCATTAATTATAAAATCAAATCCATGTTGCATTATGATTAAGCTTCCATGCAAACATTAGCTCATATTTGGATATTAATCATTTTAGTGATTAATATCCAAATATTACTAGTGTGAAAAACTTTGCTAGATTAGTATGTCTTTCATTGTTGTAGCATCATACGGCTAGAATACTCACCTTAGATTTTTTTCTTAAATTCGTCTTAATATCAAATGAATAAATACATTGCTAGTTATGATAATTAAACAATTTGTTATACTTAATAGATATTTTAAGCTAATGGTAGATTAAAACATTTGATCATTTTAAATTTAAATTTTAACATTAAAATTTTGTTGAGTTTAACAATTTATGAGCACAGTTTCTAATTTTTGGGTAATTGAAAGTTATTTAATAGAAAAAAAAGTTATTTAAAAATATTTTTAATCATACTTTCTCCAACTGTTAAAATCACTACCTTTTATAAATAATTATCTATACACTGTTATTATTCTATTAGTAATTACCGTTACCAGAATTTAAGTATGTCAATTTAAACTATATCGTTTTATCATTCTTACATAAAATTTTAATTTGTTATAAATTTTACAAAATAATAAGTTAAAAAATATTCAATATACTTTTTTTAATTATAATTATTTGTATTTTTAAATATCTATCTATATAAATTTGTGTTAGTGCTATTTTGTATTGGCATTATCAATATTATACACCTATTTTAAGTACATTGCTACTTATGACATGATAATAATTAAAAGTGAATTAATATTTATATTAAAGGTTAAATTATTAAATTTATATTTTGACCATAAGTATCAATTAAATAACTCACGACTACTTATATACGTTATATTGTCTTTATAAGTTACAATATAAGTTAAATTTATAAAGTTCAAATGCATTAAAATTTATTTACTTTTTATTTAGGTGTAATATTGTTTAACAAAAAATCATAAAACTACGATTTATATTATGAAATCATAAACTGCTATTAATGATTCTTTGCAAATGATTCGTAAATTACTGTTTTATATATTCTCCTATTAGTTACATATAACTTACATGGCACAACTATTTATATATTGACATTACTAGTAATTATAAATGTCCAAAAATGGACATGCTGCGCCATCTATATTTATCGAAGGATCTTGTTTAAATTAATTATAAGGCTTTCGAGTTTCCAATTACAAAAAATTTTTGATGGCTAAGAGTTATTAAGTATGCCAGAAAAGATTCACGATATCATTTGTATCAGAATGATAAGAATTATGAAATTTTCTTTTTCGGTCGATCAATTTCAGGTATTTTGTGAAAATTATAATTTGTACAAGCTTAATGAGGTCAAACTTTTTTAAAATTAAATTTTAAGATTGTAAGCAAATGTAATTACATTCAAATTAAAATGTTTTTAAATGAAATCATATTAAAACTTTTACTGAAATTTATTCTCACTGTATTTATCATATGTACATAAATAAACAGAATTTATCATTATTGTATCTTAATGGCATATATCAATTTAAAATGTTTTCTTTGCAGTAAAATTTAGAGTTATTCAAGTTAATGAAGATTTGAAGCCTACCAATAAAGACGAAGTAAATTTTCATTATTAATAATTTTATAATTATTTATAAATTTAAAGAAATATTTCTCTTTTTGCTATTTTTATATCAATTAATATGAAATCTAATCAACTTAACTTACATACAAGTATTCCCCTTACATAAAATTTATATTATATGCTTATAGTAATCAACATAAAATTCCAAGGTATATTAGGCTTATAATTTAAGATATAACTTTTTTTATTTATTATATATGTTGTTTTAAAATGAAATTTAATAAATTTTATTGCATAATCAACTTAATTCATATTAAATTTATATTATATTTTTGTAATTTATCCTAATTTAGTTTTATATTTAGTGGTATTAAGTAGTACAGTAATTTAATATTTATTGTGTTCAATTAAATATTTATGTTTTAATAAAATCTAATGATCTTTAAAATTACCTATAAATTCTCAACTTGCATAATAATTTTGTTAAACTGTTATACGTAAAATTCTTTTAATTATGATAAACGTATTAGGTAAGAGGGAAAGTCCCACCCGTTTTTCGAAAGGAAGATTTGCAATGGAATTATCCCCCTACATGACATTTTAATGACCAAAATCGTGGACCAATTAAATGCTTCAAATGCGCAAACAATTAATCATCTCAAAAAAGGTCTCAGAAAGTGTAACATGAAAGGTGAAAAAGAGCATGTCTTAATGTTTGACAAGTTCATGGGGAGGATGCAATAGACGAAAGTGCATGTCGAAGATTGTTTCTTTAATTTAGGGAAGGAGACAAAAACTGCCAAGATCAGGATGAGAAAAAAATACCATCATACCTTGGAAAAGACGATATTGACCAATCTATTAGAATCAATCCAAACCTAACCCTGCAATAATTAGTCCAGTCTTTCAACGTACACCAGACAACGGTCGAGAAACGGCTGGTTAACTTGAGTTACACGAGAAAGTTGGATCATTGAGTTCCACAATAACCTGACCATTAATCAATGAGGTGACCGAACAGCCACCTGTGTTTCCTTATTTTTTCGGTACAAAAGTGACAGCTTCTTGACGCAAATTGCGAATCAGATGCGAAATGACCTATGTAAGTTAATATCGTAAAATTGCGTGTCGCCCGTTTGATCATCCTGCATCCCCTTTAAAAGTTGACCATCATTTCAAGGTATCATTAAGTGTGTGGTGGGATTTGTAAAGAATAATTCACTGGGAAGTTTTACCACTCAAACAAACCATATATATTGCCTACATTTAGTTGTTTACATTTAGACAAGCTGCATTCAAATTTGGCACCAAAGTGACCAGTATCATCAAGCATCACGTTATTCTTCATCAGGATCACGTTAGGCCACATGCTGCGGTTACCATTCAACAAAAGCTTATGGGCATTGAGTGGGAAGTTTAAACGCACTCTCTTTTCTCCTAACCTGGCATCAATTAATTATAACTTATTTCGTGTGTTGAACAATATTTTCAGCCAGAAAATAACATTATTATTTTGTAAAAACTGCCGTGCAAGAATTTATTTTACAAAACCACGATAATTTTATCACCACGAGATTCATTTCCCATCAGATAGATGGCATGTGGTTACAAATAGCAAAAAGGGTTATGCACAGTCATAGGTAATTTCCATTTTCCGCCTATTTGCTCTTTATGGGTAGTAAAAATGAGAAGAACATTTCACTTATGCAATATAATAATTAAAATGATAAAATCATAAATAACTAATAAAATGAGCAAGTGAAAAACTAGATAATAACTTCATAAAATAATGAAATTTTTTTCATTCACTTATTTTTATTAGTTATCCATAAATTCGTTTTTAATAATTCAATATATTCATGAGAGTATTCACTTATTTTAAAGACACATTTTCATATTAGCATATTAAGTGGAGTTTTAATGTTCATAAAATATTTTATGTAAAAGTGCATACAAATATAATAAGGGGTCATACTTTAAACTTCAAATTGAGATTTCAGTAATTGCTTAAGGCTTTATTTTTTCATTTGAAAAGAGAAGTCAGTCATTCATTTAAATTTTTAATAGCACAGTTACTATAGTTATTATTTCCTATAAATGGAAACTTCTAGAATGAATTTTAAAATAATTGTCATTAAAAATATACAATTTTAATTTGCTTTAAAATTATCTATTTTTTACTGCTGTAATTTTGTAACTTATAAAAACAAGTGACTAAATTTCTAAAACTTCGATATAAGATATTTTCATTTTTATTAAAATTTGAAACTTATTAATTAATTTCTTTAGCATTTTTCTATTTTAAATGTTTCTTCTGTATCCAATTCTTTTTTTATACTGGTTAATTTACTTGTATTTTAACAGATTGCTCAAGTTTATGTTGAAGATTCGAAAGGAACTCGCTTATTTCAGTTCGATGATTTAGACTTAAGTCAAGGTCAGCAAAATATTATTTATATTATCGGTTTTTTTCAAATTTTTAATCACAATTGCAGGAGGAAAATTAACTTATTTAATGTAAGCAATTTCTGCAAAATATCACTAAACTAAATAATTTCCTTACCTTAATTCATAATTAGTGAAGGTTATAAATAATAAATATTCTAACTGATATTTAATGAATATATTATCATGAGCAAGATGATGTAGACTTATTTAACAGAATATTTCAACTTTCATTTGATAAATACGTGAAGTTTTGTGCATAATTATTATTAGCAGTTTCTGCAGAATATTATTGAAATAAATAATTTTATTTTTATTATTCAACTTTATTTAATGTTAAAAAAAGCAATTTTTATTGTGTCCGCAAAAATATAATATTTATAATTTTAAATCACAAATTAATTTTATGAAACGTTATTCACAGATTTATGTTTACATATGTTATTTTGATTATATAACATATCTACAATTATTTATATATTCAAGATGTAAATAATTTTAAACGTACATAAATATGTAAATTTTATATTGTTTAATCTAATTTAATATTGAATTGTAAATATTTTTTATCTGAGCTGAGGGTTCATTAATTAAGATATCGAATAACTACTTCATTTGCTATATAATTTAGCATAGTTTTGGATAAATTTAAGCGGATAATTAAAATTTTCTGTTATGACATTTAGTACGCATTTTCAAAAAATGTACTATAAATCAAGCATCTTCATAAATTGATGATAAATAAAACTGTAAAAAGTATATCAGTTTCAAAAATTTTTTGAACAATAATTTTTATAATAAATAAGGCCTAAAATCTGATTAAAAATCTTACTGAAAATTAAAATTATTTTTTAAAAAATTATCATTAACAGTTTAAGGAAGATAGATGTTTAAAAATATGATAATTTATTCTCATAACGTATCTTATTGAGGGAAATATACAATTATAATAGGTTTAATAAATTAAACATTTTGAAAAATTAGTGGAAATAATAATGTAAGCTTCAGTCTCCTTATAATAAAACCGACTTAAAAATTAAATTCCTTTGTTATTTTCCTAATTGTTACATGATAAAGAATTTTGCTTTCAAATTTACATTTATAATTCTTCCTGAATTTAATTATGAACTCTGAGTTTGACTTTATTAAAAATGACTTTACAGTTAGTTTTGGAATTGGTTTAAGTATTAAAACATGGTTCATTCAATATCAACTAAAATGTTTTTAATAAAAACATTTATGAAGTTACTCATTTATTAGACTTTTCATAAGAATGAATTTAACTCTATGCACCACTGAATTTTGTAATTAATTGTTTATTATGGTATGGGCAAGTCATAAGCGAATTTCACGATAATCGAAAGTGAACAAACATTAAAATGTTGTTTGCAAAGAAATAAAAATTTACTTCTGAATGAAACCATTTGAGAAATTAGATTTATTAAACAAAACTATCTAAATTATTAGATATGCATTATAAATTGAAAGAAAAGTATTTACTCAAATAAAACTACTTCTAGTTAGTTAATTTTATAGAAATTGCTGATCAGTTGCTTTTTTATTGTTATAATTATTTACCACATAAAATATGGCACACATGTAATAAACAAAGTTTAAATTGAGTTAAAATACAGATTCACTGAATATGAATAGGGATTTCGCGCGCGAATTATGAAATTATCTATTTGTTTAATATTTTATTATCAAATAATACAACAGTAAAAATTGCCAGTATAGTATTAATTATTATACATTGTAATATTTCTTGCATTTTTATCACTCTGTTCTATCTCTGGAATGCAGGAATGGTCCAAAGAGAATTCCCTCTATCTGATGAACCCGTGAAAGGTGCATGGACTATTAAAGCCTCAACAAATGGTAGTACAGAAACAGCAATATTTGACGTCAAAGATTACGGTCAGTGTTTTAAATGTTTTTTCTAACACTAAGATCTTATAAGAGGAATTTATATTTTAACATAATAGCTTCACTGATTTGAGATATTAATCTATTTATTGTTTTTCCCAATCAAATTTCAAATCGAATTTTTGCGCAGTTTAGATCAAAAAAATTTATAGAAATTTGACTTATCAGATATTAGTTTTTAAGTCTTAGTTTATATATTTTGAATAACGTTAAACATATTTTTTGAGTCTAACATTAACTAAACATTGACAAAATTAATTATCATTCATTTATTTAAAATATTTAATATGTTATTTTATTACCGTTTTATATCTAACCTAGAGGAAGTTTACATGAATAAATTACCTTCCAGCAATAGTATTATTCAAACAAGCATATTCAATGTATGTAAACTAATTATTAAAAAAAACTGAAACTCTGGTGTTCAATCAAATTCTTGCTTTTATTATCATAAATTATATTCCATCTACATTTATTGTACATTTGACCTGCATTTATTGTATTCCATGGAAGGAAGAGTTTTCGATTGTTGCCGCATAACGTTTATTGCGTGCTGTTGTATATATAAACGTAATTTCTAATTACATACCATACACTTAAATACACATATACTAAAACGTAGCTTAAGGCAATCGTGTTTTTATTTAAAATAAAATTTTTTACAATGTTGTTATAAGCGACTTTTTAAGAAAATAAAAAGAATTAAAATTCCCTCAGTCTGACTTCATACACTTTATAGTATTTTTGCCAAATGATTTTTACGAAAGAAACTATAAACCACAAATTTTAATGTCATGTAAAACAAATTTATTTGTTGAAAAATAAAAGTAATTGTATATAAATTTTAATTTATGTAAAAATTCATAGTAAAATGTAAGCACGCAATAAAATTTTAAAATATAATGTATTGATGTAAGAAATTAAAGTTAAATAATATGTATATTTAAATTTATAAATATTGAATTTTTAATGTGTATTTGCAAGATATAGGTAGTAAAAATATCGTTTCCTTTTCTTATTATGTTATTTACTTGCTACAACCTAACAATGGTACCCATTGATACACTATATTCACTAAATATCTAATCCGTTTATCAAAATCTTAAAGTTTAAAAATATTTGTTTCTAAATATATTGTGATGAAAAGTAAAATTACCAACAGATTATATATATATGAAATATATATATATATATATATATATATATATATATATATATATATATATATATATATATATATATATATATATATATATAATTTTTAGTGTTAAAATATCATTTTTATTAGTAACACTAGTATAACAAATTTGTCAGTTGTGAAGAAAAAATTTACTTTTATTGTTTATAAGAAGCTAAAAATAATGTATTGAAAAATATTAAAAGAAATTAAGATAATGAGAACATAGCTATAAAATAAGACTACCCTTTTTTAAATCGTGCTATAGTTATTTAAAAAATAGAAAACTGATATGATTAGAAAATAATTTAAATTTGAAAAACTTTCATAAATATTTTAAATACATTATATGTTTCCGAAAAAAAATTTTTTTCTAAATCTCCTCTTAAATTAAGCATAAAATAAGATTTTATCTCTTTCTGTTCTTTTGGCTTTGCAGCAAACAAAACAGCATTATAATTACATTCTTCTAAAGGGAAATGACCAAAAATGCCTCTGATTGATCAGCATTCGGTAGATTATCAAGAACAAATGTTTAGTAAATATCATTTTGGAAAATAATTATTAGTAGTGAAATTTTTTAAATAATAGAAGTTTCAAAATATTTTGAAACTACTACTGTACCTAAATATTTAGGCATTTCATATCAGCTTAAAAATTGTATTATTCTTTAATTAATTTGTTGGTACCTATTTTATTTGACATTATTTTGATTTCAGTAACATAGAAGTAATATTAAAAATTTCACAATAAATTACAATAAAATTAAATACAAATCTGTGATGCAAACTAAATAAATTTTAACTTCAAATAATTAATTCAAACCAGTTTCCTAAGATATTTCAATTATTTTACAAGTTAGTTTTAAAAATAATTGATTAATAACGTGGGAAATTATTTATTAATGAGAAAATGTATGTAAAGTTTTGAAAAATTTATTATGAACTAAAGCGTTACTGTAAAAACGTTTTGCTTTTTTCAGTTCTTCCGAAATTTGATGTGACTATCAATACACCTTCTTTTGTTCTGAGTAATGCCGAATCTATACCAATACAAATATGTGCCAAGTAAGTATTCGAATATTTAAAAGAAACTTGTTTTATTATTTCAATAACTTTTAACTCTTATATTTGTGATATTATATTCAACAATAATATTTAAATTATAAAGTTTTATGACAATGTAAAAAAGTTTGCATACTGTGATAACATTCTTGTAAATGTTTCATTCATATATTAATTACTAATATTAAGTAATTTCAACATTTTTGTTTTAGTATATGTTCTTACATTCTTTATTGAAATAAACTAAATATGGATTAAATAATTATAAAATTAATAAACCGAAAAAATATTTCCAGTAAGTTTTATAGAATTACTGAAAAGTGGTTAACATATATTTACTGAAAAAGATACTGATAAAATTACTGAAGAGGAGTATATTAGTTATTAAGTTTATTCATATCAAATTGATATATTTATAATGCATGTAGCATTTTTTAAAATTATTCTTAATCTTAGAATAATATTCATAATATTTAAGTTAATCGAATTTTAAATTTACCTTACAGTCATAAATATCTTATATTATTTAATGAACTAAAAAGTATTTTTTCTAGGTTAGTTTAATTAATGTAAAATTATTTTTTTAGCATTTTTACTAATTTTTTAATGTAAACGTAACTATATACATATTTGCAATGAAGATATTGATACATTTAAAAACTAAATATTAAAAAATTAGCTTAATTGAAATAGAGTTCAAAAAATATGATATGCTATTTTTCTCAATTCATAACGATATATTTTTGTTAAGAATTATTTTGAGAATTGACATTCAAATATTTAATTCTTAATTGCGTTAATATCAATTCAATTCTATTAATATATTATGGAAGTATAATTTTATTTTTTTCCAGCTAAATTAAAGAGTTAAATCAAACAAACGAAATATTGACGTTATTTTTTTATGCAAAATATTAAACTGTTTTTAACCACTAAAAAATTGGAAAGAAAATACTGCGAAACTATTCGAAATCAATTTAATCTTCCTTTATAGCGAGAAGCACAGCTGTGTCATTACAACTGTTCAACAACTATTTTAAATTTTTTGTATTAGTTATTCTCTAAAATCGCTTCATAACAACCCCATTCATCAGTTCATGGATTTGGTTTCCAAAAAAGCTCGAAATTCTCTCAGAGCCAAATGATTTCTAAAACCAATTTCAATTGCATCTATTCGCTTACTATGCTTAGAATATAGCTAAATACTCGCCTTTTATTGGAAATCAAAACATAATAATAAGTTATTCTAAAAATAAGGAACGAGATAAAAAGAGAATAAGTATACGAGAAAGAATTCAATCACTCTATGTTGAAGAGCACAGAAACTATTAAACAATAAATAAACCTTTATACACATACGAAGAAAATAAAGTGTAAGATGCAATGGTGTGCGTGAAAGAAATCCGACATTGATATGTCACAAAATGCTACAAACTTCAGAGAAACAATTGTGGCCTATTAATTATAGTACGTTGTTTTTATGAAAGAGATCCTGAGTTCGATCTTAGGCGAGTGCTTTTATCGGGAATGACTAGAATTGTTTATTAGAAATATATTCAATTTTATAGTATTGAGAGACAAATACAAAACAAACAAAGGAATTCCCATAAAAGTAACTATCTCAATCACATCTCATAACTTGTTTAATCAGCAATAGTTCTCATCAATACAAGTTGTTTACATTCAAATCATGTGGTAATTCATTTCATGATGTAAATATGCTGGGATTCGATAGTAAAACAGTGTTCTCTTCTCTTTCCGTCACATTTCGTTTAGTATTAAACCTTTACTGCTATATAATTCTGCAATTGTGTTTTTTCATACCTCGATAAATTTAAAAATAAAACTCTTAATTCCAAACTTTACATCAAGGATCACTACAATTTGTCATTGCCAATTTTCATATTCGTATTTTTATGACCATTAATGCCAACTATTTTATGTTAAAAGGATGAGTTTCACAATGGAATTTTTTTATGATTACAAAAAGTACTGTTAAGCTATCATTAAATATTAAAATGAGTTTAAGAAAAAATTTATATACAAATTGCATACAAAACTAGTTTCCTCAATTCAATTTTACGAAGAATGCATTAGATGACGACATAGTATTTGTTCTCTAAATTACAGCTATGTTTACTTTAGATAAATTTGCATGAAGTGTTGCAGAAGATATTTTTATTTATTGCGTTCTTAGGAAGGATATAACAGAAAGTTTAAAGTTTTGTATGCTTTTTTATAGTAAATTAAGTATAATATTATGAACAAATATTTCTCTCTGATTTCATTAATAAAATTTTTTTCTTCAAGAAGAATATTAAACTTTGTTTTAAACTTACATTGGAAAAAGTTGTCAAGATTACGACTTTAAAACTAAATTGCAATTTCAACTTTTGTCAATTTGTTTTCTCTGAGATGAATATTTGACATGTATCAGAAAAGAGGCAGAAATTTTAATGGGTTTAAATTGCCTATTTCTAAATGATAGAAACCGTATTTAAGCAGCTATGTCTAATAACAAATAAAACACTATAATTGTGTTAAGGAATTTATATTAAATGTTCTTAAAATATTATAAATATGAAGAAATTAAAAAAAACACAAAAGAAATTAACAATCGAAAAATTTATGTCACAATTATAAAATTGCAAATTTTATTTTCCTAATTAATTCTTTTGTATAATTTGGAAAAAATCTTATTTAAATTCTATTTAATTTAAAATGAGTATTCTATTTAAATAGAATTTTAAATGTTATTATTATACAGTAAAACACAGGTTATTAATATATAAAAAATTTTTACAATATAAAAGAATACATCATTTTACAGGACAGTAATAGTATAAAATTCGAGAGTCTCTGAAATTTTTAGATAATTACATTAAGGTAAAAATTTTGACAAAGAATCAAAGAATTTTCAATAAAAAATTCATTTAATAAGTCTAAAAATATGTATAATTATAAGAAATTATAATAAAGAAGTGGTTTTCCAACTTTATCTTGAAACAAAATAAAATAATTTGGTAAATTTGATGAAAATGGAAATAGTTGAATTTTTAAATACAATTTTGAATTTATTAAAAATCATATGAATATAATTCGACCTTTATTTTTTACATTCATTTTCAATCATGCGACTGAAAGGTGGATAAATTAGTGCAATATAGTTAGAGTGGCTATTAGGATACCCTTTCAATTATAAATCTGGAAATGCAATTGAAGTAAATATGAATTTTAAATATCATTACGTAAAATTATAATAATGGACTGTAACTAAGTTTTTTCACCAAAATCAAACTATATTTAATGACAAACTGCTTTTCTTTGCATTCGGCGATTTGTGACCATATTACAGTCAAGCTGTTTTAAGTTATTTTTAAGCAGGCAAGGATAATCCTTGTGCATGCTTAAAACGAACATTGCTAATCCTTTGTTTCGGCAAACTAAGGCAAGAACACCACATTTGTCACCCAGTAAATTTTCAGTGGTTCTCTACACCACTATATGCAACTAAATCTGAAAAATTAAGCTAAACGGTAGAGTGGCAAAGTTCAAATTTAAGTTTTAATTTTTTTGTTAAATTATTTTGGTAGAATCGTTATATTTTATGTTGTTTATTTTGACTTTAATATAAAAATCTCCAAATGATGCGCAATCAATATGTAATGAAGTTCAAAATTGGTATTTTTAATATTACCTAATTCTCGGATATCAAATTCTTTCATATTCCTTCTCCACAGTGTCTTGAATGATATTGGTAGATCTGGTTTGCTAACTACAGATGCAAGTTAATCTACCTCTGACTTATGATCTATTATTGTAAATATGAGCCAAAGAATCTAACTAAGCATTTCAACAGAATGTGAAAGGTGAAAAACATATAAAGTCAACAAATTTTATCGGTTGTAAACAGACTAATAAAATATATTATTTCAAAATTGTAATAAATAATGAATAATTCAAAAAAATATTTAATTTTTCAGAAAATGTCAAAATAATTTTTTTTGTGAAAATGTTTACATTCTGAGGCTTTGTTAAGTTGCTTATACATTTTTTTTCATTTAGATATACGTATGGAAAACCATTAATAGGAACTCTAAATTTAAATGTTTCCTTAGAAAAATATTCCTGGAATTTAAACGAAAAATATCCAACGGTACAAGAATCAGTTAAAGTGAGTTATTTTGTTTCTGCATATTTATTAATCTCAAAATAAAATAAAACTTTAAATTATGAAAAAGTATTTTATAGTATTATTTTTATAACACTTATTTAATATTGTTGTATGGAAAATAGAGTATTTTGTGTTAAATTATAAATAGAATATTACAAGTCTTATTTGAAAATTTAAAATGTGTTAATTTAATAAATAGGAAATATTTTTCTTTCAACAATTTTATATGCATTTTTTCCTTTGCTGAAAGATTTTAATAGCACGTTTTTAAATGTAACTTGCAGCACATTTCATTTTTTATTAATTGAGGCAAATATTAGGAATAGGATTCATTTAAAATTATGATCAAAATTGAAAAGAACGTGAAACTTATTCTAACTTTAAGAAATAATACGGAAGTTAACCTTTTCATACACTAATGATAATATATGATTATTTTCAGATTGATGGTTGCTATAATTACGTTATAAATGTATCAGAAATAGAGCCTGATAATCAATACACATACAGAAGGATACAGATTGTTGCAAATGTCGTAGAAATTGGAACGGGTAATATTCCTCTTAAAAAATTTGATTTAAATTAAGAAAACTACCAATGTTTGTGAAACAAAGTAAAAAATAAACATAAAGCATTTCAGATATAAATAATAAAATAATAAACTAAATGAAATATTAAAATGATATTTATACACTTAAATATTTATTTACTAAAAACTAAGGAATCATTTTTCAAATATATTGTTGAATTGACAACTCAGTATTTAACTGTTTGTCCTACATATCAATAGCTTGTAAGTTCGATTCAAACCTCGACATGAGGTGTTTGTAATACTTGGGAATGCTTTAAAGTATGAAATCAGGTTCGCATTCATTTTCCTATGCAAGTAAGGAAAATAGAGTATCAACAAAATTAATTCTTAAATACATAAAAATTTCTTTCCGAATAAAAATTTTTATTAAAATTAAACAAATTTATTTAAGAAATTTAATTGCTTTTTTATATAAAAACAGAATTTTGTTTTTTGAAGTTACAATATTTGTAATGATTAATTCATTAAGCATGTCAAAATATTTTGAACAATTAATTTATTCAAAGTAATATTAATAAGAATTTATTACATTTTAATGAGAACTTATTATGGTTTTGATGTTTAATTAGTACAAAATCAAACTCATTACACTACATTTATTATGAAATTTTAAATGGAGTATTGAAGCTGAAATTTATAGCTACAAAAACATATCCGAAATAATTACTCACTAAGCAGCATTAAAAATTTATTAATTAATGACAAAATTATAATACTGAGTCTTAAAACTAAATGAATTTTTAAAAAATGTATGTTTAAATTCTTAAAATTTTGTATTGATATTTTACAAAATTCTACATTACTTGGACACTGCATTATGGAATGCTATTCACCTAACGATATTATGAGGAATTTTAACCAACATGTAATTGCCTTCTGAAAGGACATTTCATAGATAGAAGGCCATATTCATGTTTGCCTAGGGTAGAAACCATGAAAACTCACAAGCACTAACTTGAAATATATACATACAAAAGTCAGAAGAGGCACATCCTGTTCAACCACGGCTGTAGAATTAACCATATTTTCATGCTTGTAATATACCCCATAGGAACTTAGATTACTTACGAAAAAATAATGTATTTATGTAAATAAAATTTTATGTGTGTCTGCCCAGCTGTTCCACTCTTTCTACATTACCATAACCTTTTTTAAAAAATTATTTTTCTTGAGTTTTGAAAAAGTAACTTTACTCACTACAGTGAACGTGTTTTTTGTTTTCCCTATACATCGTCGATCGGAAATGCATTGAATCACAAACGAAAGTAATTCGTTAATTCAGATTTCAATGACGGAACTCGCAGTCTTTCATTGATAACCTCATAGCCAACGGAAGTTTTCAAGCGCTTAAAAATCTCATTTGGTTTGCTCTGACCATTACATGAAACTTAATTGTGAAATACAAAACGGTGCTTTGTGCAAAGTTAAATATCGTTATTATTTTAAACCTCAATTTGTACCCGAAATTAATTTACATGTTTTTTTACTAAATGTAGTTCACAAAAGCTAATGAGCTTAGCCTACTTGTTAAGAGTTGAATTCATGTTTGCAGAATCGTTTTTTAATTGATTATAAGTATAAAACACTGTACATTTGCATTCGAATTAAATTTGGTTATATTAAGATATGATTATATATTTTTGTTCAACAGGTGTAGAACGGAATGTTACTCAATTTATTGATCGAACAACAGTTCCTCTCTATCTTCAATTTACGGAGCAACGAGAGTATTTCAAGCCAGGTTTACCATTCAATGGCAAAGTTAGATACGTTTTTATACATTTAAATACACATAAGTCATGATGTTTCTGTTATTATATCATTTTATCAACATTTATTTCATTACTCTTAAACAATGAAAAAACTTTTATCACTTAGAAATTAAATGAAGCTCAAGGAGATAGTAAATATTCCTCTAAGCGAATATTAAGTTAAATCCTAAGGAACATTTTATCGGATCATTTCTATTTTTAAAAAAATAGTAGAAAATTATCAACATTTAATACTTTTAAGAGATTTAATATAGATTATTAAATGAGAACATCAATAGAAATTCTAATATAAGAAAAGTTATTTCTTCAAACTTCATTGAATTTGATATGAAAAAATGTTTTCACTCATGAAAAGATATTAATCACAAAGTGAAAATGACATTAATGTACATAAATATATTCACAACACAGAAATAAATATTTATTTTATATCTGAAACAATGTTATTATTTTTATGGAAAATTAGATGAAGCTAGAAGAATTAATGAAAATTTCTAGTGAATTTTAGGTAAAATCTTAAAATATCTTATCGAAAAATTGGTACAATTGTAAGACATCTACTATTGAAAATGTAATAAAAGCTTAAAGAAATCTTTAAAGAATAAGAAAAATTACTGTTTTTTACAACTTCCCGACATTTTATATGAAAAATGTTTCAATGTTTCACTTAAAAAATGTAAAAAATGAAGAATAAAAATATGATGAATATAAATACATTCACAGCATGAAAGAAATCATCAATAATATTTTAATATGCTTTTCAGAAACATCAAAAATTTGGAACAAGCATTTTAAATAATAATGCAAACTATTTTCATTTAGTGATAAAGCTATAATAGTAAATTTTCAAGTAACAAAATATGTTTTTTCTAACTAAAATCTACTATAATTTAAATGTTAAAGAATTATTAAAAAATATATTTTTAAAACGTATTTTTATTTATAAGATAATCATTAAAAGTTTTATTAAGGGTATCATATTTCTACAATGTTAAAAATTTTGTTTCAATTGATAAATAGCAATGCCAAAGAAATTTCTTTTAATAACAAATTTTTCAAATGATATAATTTTTCGCTATCAGTAATCTTCTATAATTTAATGCTAAGACATTTTAATATTATTTATTAAAAATTACTTTTGATAGGAAAGAGTTTGTCTCAAGAATTATTTCTGAAGTAACTTTTACTTTTTTGCAATGTTCAAAATTATGCAAGGATAAATAACGATAATGGAAATAAAATTCATTATAATAATAACTTTTACAAATGTGTGACAAAACTGTTTCTCTAATTATACTTAAAATGTTTATGAAGATAAAGAAGTGTTAAAATGTTATCTTTTGATAGAAAAATTGGTCATTAAAATATTTTCTGAAGAATATCACAATTTTTATAATTATTAAAATTAAATAAGACTAATAAATTACAGTACCAAAAAGAATTTCATTATAATTGTAAATTTTACAATGAATAATATTTTTCAATAACCGTTATCTACAATGATTAAATGTTAAGAAATTTTAAGAAAACTTCTTGTGAAAAAGTTATCGTTGACAACAAAGATTAACCCTAGAATTCTTTCTGCAGATGCTTTCTTACAGTGGCTAAATTTATAACTATAAATAACAATAGTAAGAAATTGCATTTGCATAATATTTTCAAATAACGAATATTTTCTCTAACTGCAATACGTTATAACTTAGATGTTAATGATTTTTAAGAAAACCGACCATTAAAAAGTTATCTTCAGCTCCAGAAATAGTTTTAAAAATTCTTTCTGACTATAATTTAAGTTTAACGAAATTTTCAGAAGGCTATCTAATAAATAGTTACTTTGATAACAATCTTTGCATGAAAATGAAAGAGTTTCTGAAGAAACTTTTAACTCTTACAATGACTAAATTCAGTGTTAGCAATGAATAATAATAATGAAAAAACATTTTGAATAGATTTTTCTTAAAGAATAGAATATTTTCTTAAGTTGGAGAGAGTTGAAATCTACCTTAATTTAAATCTGAGTGAATTTTAAATAGACTAATGAAAAATTATCTTTGATTACAAATATCATTAAATTTTTTCAAAAAGTGATATACTTCATTAAAATGCAAAAGACAATATAATATTATTGATGATATGAATTAAAAAATAAAACTTAGATCCAAATGAATGTATCTAATTTTAATAAAATTCTAAGTAATATCAGTGTGTTGACATACAAAATTTCTATTTTACAAAAAGTTGCAGTTTGCAAAAATGAAAAAGAGAATTTTTTCAATTAAATTTGATTATATATTAATTATAAGTTCCCATTTAAAATAATGTAAATAATTATAAAAAATTTAAATATAAAAATATATATTAAATAAATGACAAATATCACTTGCCAAAAATACTTATAAACATTAATGTGGTTAATTTTGTCAAGGAAAAAATTTAATGTTTGTTTTATTTTATAATTTTATTATAACATGTATAAATTAAGAATATTATTATTATACATATTTTCATTATTTAATAAAATAAATTAGAAATGAACAATCAAAAAATAAAAAATCACTTTTAAGAGCTTCATGAAATAAATCTATAAGACAAAACTGTTTCAAAATACTCAAAAGCTTAAACATTTCATTTTAACGCAATGCATAAAACAAATGTAGAACCTTAAAATATTACTGTCTTCTTTTCTTTTAGTTGAAAGTAACGAATCCAGATAATACTCCTGCAGCAGATGAACTTATCGAAATCTGCGCCAAAATTACAAAACAGCGTGTCTTGGCTGAATGGTGGGCTACAAAAAAATTCGAAGTATGCCAAAATTACACATCGGGTGATGACGGTATTGTTTACTACAAATTTTTTTCGAAAAACGTGGATGAAGTTTCAGTGGAATTACACGTAAGAATAAGCTTAATTTACAATTTTCATATTCAGGAAAATTTTACTATATTTTGTTCTTTCAATCAGCAATCACTAAAACTTTTCTTCCTTAAAAATGCAATTATTATGGACTATTTATTTAAGTGTTAATATAAAGTTATTTTCTTAAATGATTATGTTCAAAGAAACCATTTGTATAGTTAAAGAATTTTGAAATACTTATATTGATACTCAAAACCTTAATCTTAGTAAAAATATTGCATAGAGTTAAATATAAATCGTCTAAATAATTTAGTAAAATATATAATATATTTTTTCGAATTTCGATTTATAGAAAAAAACGTGCTTCAATATTTTTTTCATTAATATTAATATAAATGTAAAATTAGGTTATCTTTTAAAAATATTACTTTGTATCCATAAATTAAATTATTATTAAAATTCGAAGTAACTTTATATATTTAAGCAGTTTCGTATGCTTTATCATAATTTAATTAAACATAATATGCAATTGAAATTTAAAATAAATTTTGCTTTACAACCCGAAACTGTGAAATATCATTATTCAAAAATTGAATTTCAATCTTTCTTTTATGTTGCCTGTGTATGTCGATTTTTAAACAATATATATAAATATGACATAAAATTTATAGTCAATTACAAGAAAAATATTAAAACAAAACTATTGAAAATAGGACTGAGTAAAATATTTTCAAAATTAAAATCTCATGAATAAAATTACTTAAAAATATAAATTAGATAAACAATTTCCCGTTTACAAATGATCTCTATAAATAAAATTTTCATTCTGTTTGCCTAATGAAGTTTAGCCCTTGATTGAATTAAGAAAGGCTAAATGTAATATAAAATTTATATAAGGATTTTGATATTTGGTTAACCTACAAATAAAAGTTCTTGTAAGTTTTGATTGGAATATTTGTAATTAATTTAAATCATGACTAATGCTGATTTGAATTCTTTGTAAAGTTGTTAATGCAGGGATTCAATTTTTAATCAATTCAAATACTAAAATATTTTATTCTAAAACACTTCTAGCTTCAAAAATTGACTTTTTTCTCTTCTAAAATATTCATTTATACATCAATTGTGAATAAAGAAAAAATATGTATGGCATTGGCTGTGTTTTTTTCTTGTTTATAGAGTAATATTTATACAAAAATGAAGAAAAAGAAAATATTTAAGTACTGTTTTTACCTATTCAAGCTTATGTGTTTACGCTTTTACCACTACACTGGCGATAAAGAAATGCATCACAAAACAGATGAAAAGTTTTTCAATTCTAATATTTAATAAATTTGTTTCTAAAAACTTCCTCAAGCGTCCAATGCCTTAGTTTATTTACATCTAACAGATTCATATATAAGCCCTAATTTCACGGCCTTAAAAAAGTGTTTTGAACAATAAAGTAAATATTAAATATCATTAATAATATTACACATAAGTAATATTTCTTTCTAAAAGCTTATAGATTCGGTTCGCTTGTTCTATTATAAAATGTGCTTTTTAATCATTTCTTGTTTAATAGGCTAGAGCTCCAAAATACTTGAATAATAACAATGGAAAGCGAGACCATACTTTGTCTCAGCCTCAGACTTCAGCTTATTTGAGACCTTTCTTCTCTCCATCCAAAAGCTTCATTCAAATCCAACCAGTGATACAACCTGTTGCTTGTGGCACCATACAGAGTTTTAAACTTCTTTACACCGCAAAAAGAAGTTCTGATTTCAAATTCCACTATCAAGTAAGTATAAAAATGAAATTAGATAATAGATTTTTCACACTCAATAATTTTGAAATTTGATAATCCTATAATAAATTAATTAAAATCTTAAAATTCTTTTAAAACACCACACACTTGTTAAACAAACCAGATCGAAACTATAAATAATTATCATGGAATAAGAAAGCTAAAATACATGCAAGTTATTAACACGAGTATTTTAATTTCTTTACTGCTACTTTAATATTAGTTAATTAAAATTACCTTTATTCGAGCAATTAGTATAATAAAAAATGCGATGAGATTCTTGGTTCAATCATGGTGTACAAATTAAGTACCAATAACAACGATCCCCTTGAATGATTAAAATTTTCAAATACTGAGCTAGAAATCCTAGTTAGTACATTACCCTGTAAATGATAATGAAAGTGTCACTAATCAATCATCTGAATTCTACGACCTTCTCTACTTCTTTACGGAAACAGTAAAATTTGTTTTTATTGTCCGATTAACCAAATATAGTATCAAATTACCATAAATCTTTGTACCAAACAATGTCACTTTGTATTAGTAAAATTAAAATTTAAAAATTGCAATCCGATGAAAGTCACAAATTCTGTGACTGAATTAACTCAAGAAGTATTTCCTGATTAAAGATCTATATTACACTTTAAAGTCAAATTATGTTTATTTTCAATTCATTTTTCATGATTTTTTTCTATCAATGTAAAATTTGTAATACTATTAGAATTATATATGTACGTGTTTGTAATGGACACTTTTGTAGAAAAGGATTTAATTCTCATTATCTGAAGATATGGAGTTCTGTTTTAAAATGGTCGAGTTTGCAATGTCCTCCATATGAAACGATACCTCTGAGGGTGGCCGGCTCACTCTTGGGAGCCCTGTGCTTCGGTACTAGGTTCCAAAGACTGACCATCGAGTTGATGATGCCACTGACAGGCCCCACAGCTCTGCCCTTCAGTGTCCCTAAGATCCTTGGATTGAAAAGGGTGAAGTTATTTAATTGAGAGGGCATTTATATATATATATATATATATATATATATATATATATATATATATATATATATATATATATATATATATATATATATATATATATATATATCAGTTTATTTACAGGAAATACATTTTTACAATAACTACATGGATCATATTCTGTATCATAATAAAAATGATGTTTAAAATGTTGGTTTATTGTTATAGAAAAACAGTCATTTTGCATTATATTTTTTGACAGATAAATAGGCTAGCAGAGGTCACCTTAACTGATTCAATAGAGACATCATTTTCTAAAAAGAATGACGTCAGCCAAGTGTATGAAAATGACGAAAGCATCATCAGCTCCAAGAAAACTTTACTGGTCCCTTCTCCTGAAGCAGTGAAAAATTCACCCGGCAAAGATTGTCCCGATGCTATTGATAGCCAGTATGTGTTAATCATTCCGTTTAATCTGATAAAATTTAGAAATAAATTATATTATATTTTTAAGTGATTAGATTTCCTTTCAAAGTTTCTCTTTCCTTGTAGCAATTCTATAAAGACTCCTGATAATATTTACAAAAATGCAAAAGATTTGTTTTGTTTTTTTAGATACTCTCCTTATATAGGAGAAGTTGATATTGATATCAAAATCGGAGCACATTTATCACCTGTGTTTTATCTATTGGTTTATTATGTCCGAGATGACAGAGAAACAGTTGCTGATTCCTTAAGGATCGAAGTTGAAAAATGCTTCCGAAATAAGGTATCAAATATGGTCTCTAAATTGTTCATGCATTGTATATTAAGGTAACTGTTAGTTAAGGGAAATATTTTAATATAAATTTAGAGGTGGTATTTAGTTCTATTTTAATATTATATGCAGTTTACTCTGATTTGTTACAATTTAAATATTTAGTATCAAATGTTAACTATTTTTTAACATTTTACCATTCTATTGATGAACGTAAATTTTTATTATTATTAAAAACAATTAGAAACATCTCATCAATTTTGTAATTTTTGCCTGAAGATAGTAATTCACTTGATAAAACAATATTTTCCGTTTCAATTTATTACGTGAATCATAAGTATAAAAATGTAAGTATAAAAATGAAATGAAGTAATAGATTTTTCACACTCAATAAGTGTGAAAAATCTATTACCTCATTTCTATTACCTCATGAATCATGTTGTCATTGTAGAAACCGTTACGCAAGTTCAGAAAGTCCTATATCATATAGAATCTAATATCTATTAACAAACTGCATTGCTCTTCGTTGGAATTTGTCTTTTAATAATTCATTATGTATGATTATTTAAATCTGTATATTCATCTTTGAATTAAAAAAAGGTATAAATCTAACAATTTCTTATCCATCAAACATAATTGTGCCATCAATGAAATTTGAGCAATCGTTGAACTATTATGAAACTTTATTGGTTAATTTTATATTATTCATTTTCTACCAACATTTATTATCTCTAACTGAGGATAAACCAATAACTGGTTATAGAACACTATTATCAATATTGCTTTACTTTGCATGTTATGAATCTCATATTACTTTAAGTCTTGTTGTTTAGAAGTTGCATTTGTTGTTCCATAAATTAGAATTATTTGCTTTGTGTTCATAGTAACCTAGTGTTAGGATTGCGTTCTTTAGAGCAGAAGATTCTGGTTTTGAATCCAACCGCTTCTAGACAACATAAAATAGACTTCTTTATGCACACCCATCTTGAGTGAGTTCTTGGAAGTGTGTCGAATTTCTTACACAGTAATGCGTGGATGGGGCTCCAGTATATGGAAAATCATTCAAGAAATGTGAATGCCTTAAATAAACCTTACGATATATTTTCTCGCTGTTAGACTGTCCACTATAAAGTATTTAATTATCTGTTGTATGTGATAACTATATATAAGATTTTACTTCAATGGTAAGAACCCGGACACTTATAAGGATTTATACTGATATTAATGATAATATAATCGAAAAATTAAGATCTACGTTCTTCCTCCGAAATGTAACATTCCTAATGTTTCGTTCATTGTTCCAACTGCAGGAAGTTAATGAAGTTTCGCACTGCCAGAAATACCCATATAATATAACAAGTAACTTTTCTGTTGCTTCATTTATTGTCCCAGATTTAGGAATCGGCAGCTTATGAAGATTCATACTGACGAAAACCGTACATTAATATTCCATATGATTCGTCTATTGTCCCTTGATGGCTTACTTCTGAAGCTTTAAGTAATCAGATAGAAAAGCTTCTATTAAAATTTTATTTAAATATTTTTTCCACTTATTACTTTCAGTATTTTCTTTAAAAAAACTTATGTTTTAGCCACAGTTAAAAATATTTCTGCGCTAAATATTTAAGAAAGTTTCCAGTTCCTAAATACTTATGTTTTAGAGTTAAAAATGAATGACTGTGAAATTCAGCAAAAACATTTCTCCTACAGTAGAATGCTCTGAATACATCTTAGTAAATATTATCTCCACAGGTTGAATTTGCTTTTGGGGACCAGAAACAACAACCTGGTTTGACAACTTCAGTTCAAATTACAGCCGCTCCCAACTCCTTATGTGGCATCAAGACCATTGACAAAAGTCTCCTTTTGTTGGACAGCAGAGACCAGCTTACTAAAGATAATGTAAATTTCACTTTCATATTGATTTTGAATCTTATGATATCCCTTTCTAATTTGCTTGACTTATATTTTATGTATTTTCAGGTATTTCAGAGGCTGGGTGGACTGGATGTCAACAGTTATTATCCGAACAATCCATGCTATAAGAATACCATTCAACCAGGTGACAATATAGCTTTTCTTAACTCTTTTGTCTTTTATCTGTTTGATGAGTCTTTTATAGAAATCATTATAATTTTCTCTTACACAACCAAATGCAGTCCATGATATAAAAAAAAAAATAATGTGAAAGACTTTAAATATCAAGAGAGTTTTAAAGAAGCACTTATTCTATTTCAAATATTGGACAATTTATTTTCAGAAAAATTAATTGTCCAATATGAAGAAAAAATGTTCACAAATTTTAAAGTTCTACTGCAAAATCCTTATTTTCAGAAAATTTCTCTCCTTTTTTTTCGGAAAAAAGTACTTCTAGAATAAAATAAAAAATAAAAACATCAAATAAGTTAAGAAATAAAAAGACTGAAATATATACTAAAATAAATTTATATATTAAAATTTAGTACATTGTACATAAACGTTTCGATTTTAAAACCTAAAAATCATTTCATTTGTTAACATTTATAAAATGATACAACCTATTATAAAATTTCCTTTATATTAATAATTTCAAATACATAAAAAATATATTCACATTCCATAAAAGCATTTAATAGAATAATGTGTATCTTTATACTCATATATTAACAGGGAAAAGAAAAAAATTAAATAATATGTTCAATTGTGATAAATGTATGTATTTTTATTTAGAATTTTACTTATACTTCTGTTTAAATTATATTTATTTCTAAAAAATGTGCTCGTTTAAAAATTGTAAGGATATAAGTTTACCTTTACTTTTTTTCAGGCTTGGCAAACTCTCAATACAAAAGTATAATAAGGCCTTTTCCTCCTATTTATGGGTCCAGCGTTTATGAAGATGCGCTTACGTCATTTCAGGTTAATATCTATATATATATATATATATATATATATATATATATATATATATATATATATATATATATATATATATATATATATATATATATATATATATATATATATATATATATATATATATATATATATATATATATATATATATATTATATATATATATATATATATATATATATATATATATATAATTCTAATTGATTATTAAAAAATTAATAAGTAATATTATTAACATGGAAATTATAAAAATATTTTATTATAATATTACATCTGAGAATTAAATAAATGAAAGTAATTTCTTCATAAAAAATTAATTTTTTCTTTTTATTAATCTAAAAAATTAAATTTATTAAAACTAAAAAATAGTTTTAATATAAATAAAATTGAATAAAATTAAGCATTATTGAAAATATCTTTTTTAGGCATCTGGATTACTAACAATCAGTGATTTCTTGATCTTCACTCGCCCATGCACAGAAAACAGAGACGTTGTCAGACCGGTATTCCGACATTCCAAGACATTAGCAAAGGGTGTCGCAAATGATGGTAATATAAATTATTTTTATTTACTTTCTATTAAAATTTTATCAACACTTGTAATAAATTATATATTAGAACACTATCTCTTAAAGAAATTTAGACAAAACGGCACTTTTCCTTCAGCTGAGAAATAAGAAAATCGACAAATATGAAGCAAATATTAATATTTAAATTTATTAACTGTAGATCCTTTACAAATCATTTGTGCCCAGCTAAGGCAAAACTTTTTTATCAGTTGGCATGAAAAATTACCAAATATGATGATATTTCCAGTGGAGTAAGATATACATGATATACATATACAGACAGTGCAAGCGAGTGCTGGACTGTACCTTCAGGTTAAAGATTTAAAATACTAGCCTATCGCGAAGCACCTTGTAATTTTAAACCATGGTTAGGTGACGAGGTCCCACCTGCCATGTCACCTCCTTCTCCACATACACGTCACACCAGCGAAATGATTTTGGATGTTACAGATTAATGTGAGCACTTTTCCAACACACTCAGCTCTTGTAAACAAGAGAAGGAGGATGTGGTCATTCTACTAATTACGGCCCGTGACAAATGACTCTTCATTTTGCTGATCTAAGAGAAGTAGCGTGAAGCTATTGAGTCGATGAAGCTCGCGGAAGAATAAACGAAACTTCAAACTGTTAAAAAATTTTTAAGCTACAAATGTAACAAAATTGTTACTTTGGAAAGTGTTATTTTTAAATTGTGTGCGTGCCTTATCAAACAAATCGTTATTGCGTAATTAACGGTAAGATAGCAGTATAACATTAAAAGTAGCGAGTAAAGATTTCTAAACCAAAAAATTAAGTACAAAACCGTAACTGTTTCTCGCTGAACCATTTTTCTTTTGATTTTTACCGAAGACCTTATAAGAAAAATTTAAAATTTCGTTATAAGTTATTTTATTTAGCATAATGTCTATATTAAAGGATTTAATAATACTTAAGCATGAAAAATAAGCAAAATTTAATTGGACAATGTAAATAACGTTATTTTTATAATCTTTAAACTTGCAAGAGAGGATTTCATACTTAAAAATATGTAATAGATTTTCAAGATATCAATGATAAATAATTTTTCGAAATTATTTTTCTTTTTACAATTTTAATCGCAGAACTTTTAAGTTCATCAACAAGTTTGCAGCATTTACGTTGAAAAGATCTAATTGTTATCCACTTTATATAAAAAGATATTGCTTATCCTTTTATGATATTTTTTTGTTCATGAAGGCTGATTCAGTTAAAACCTACTGTTTAAAATTTATACTGAGCTCATTCAAACATCCCTACCGGCGATATAATACACACTCACGAACTGGCGATATAATTCACACTCACGAACTGGTGATATAATACACACTAACGAAGTGGCGATATAATTCACACTCACGAACTGGCTATGTAATACACACTCGTGAACTGACGTTATAATACACACTCATGAACTGGCGATATAATTCACACTCATGAACTGGCGATATAATTCACAATCACGAACTGGTGATATAATACACACTAACGAAGTGGCGATGTAATACACACTCACGAACTAGTTATGTAATACACACTCGTGAACTGACGTTATAATACACACTCATGAACTGGCGATATAATTCACACTCATGAACTGGCGATATAATTCACACTCATGAACTGGCGATATAATTCACACTCATGAACTGGCGATATAATTCACACTCGCGAACTGGCGATATAATTCACACTCACGAACTGGTGATATAATACACACTCATGAACTGGCGATATAATACACACTCATGAACTTGTGAACTCTCCAAAGCTGCCTTAGAAGCATTGAACAACGGTAAATCAAGATTAATCCACATGATATTCAACATCAATGGAAAGAAATTGAAAAAACAAGATATGTACTTTGCAGTGGATGCTAGTGTTACTTGACATCCTTGGAAATGAAGAGGCAGATCATCTTGCCAAGATGGGAGAAAAACTCAATGATGAAAATACCTTCAAACTCACTTTTGACGATATGAATGCAATTTATAGATACCGTTTAAGATAAAACACCATTAAAAAAACTCAGAGACTTGTAAAATAAGCGGAAATAGAAACTTCACTAAAACTATCACTCGCCTTAGAACCGGTCGAAATCGAGCTATGCAGAGAAAGAGAGATGGCGATAGAATCTACCGTCTCTGCATTAATTGCGATAATGTTCCACTAACATCAAAACACATTTTTGACTGCCCAGCCATTTCAAGATCTCTGACTCAGCACGAGGAATTCAGTTTCAAATTAGTAAGTATAATAAATAGCATATCGTTTCAAACTTGAAATCAGATTCTCACTACTTTTAAAATATGTGGTCCTAATATTAATTTTAAAAAAAATGTCTGAAAAAAATAAAAATCCAAATTATTAAACTCTCTAGACAAAATTTTAAAATTATTTTTTTGCGATAAATGCTGTTTTATCTGATTTTAACCAAATAAAATGTAGAAGAAATACAGTAAGCTCACAATTACACAAAAAGTACATGTTAATTGATTACATGTAAATCGAGGACCACAAAATTTTGTAAAAAAGAGAATAAATCAACACAAATATGCATTGGAACAGTTTAAACACTCAATAACAAGCATAGGCATACTTATTACTTGAAGAATAATTAAATTATTCACTATTTCCAAATTTACTATTTTAGAAAATCAACCAAAAGTTACTGTTTTTCTTCATTGAAACACTTCTTTTTTTAAATAGGGATTAAATTTTATATTCAGAAATTGGATATCATAAATAACCCGCAAAACGAATAATCCACCCTAGAATAATCAGAATATATCAGTACGAATACATAATTAAATTTATAAATCAATTTTATTTTCACCTATTTATTTCTGTCATTACAATAAACAAATAATATCACTTTTTCTATTAATCGGAAATAGCTCAGTTGGAATCCCGTCCAGCTAATGGTGCGAGTGGCGGAGGGCCTTCTTCAACAACATCGGTGAAACAAGTAAGGGATTACTTCCCAGAAACATGGCTATTTGATTTGGAAGTGACAGGGTGAGAAAAATACATTTTTGTAATAGAAATATGTAAGAATTTTGCAAATATATATTTTATTATAATTGTTACCATGGATGCAATGGTCTGGAGAAAATTTACTCCCACCTCAGATCATTGTCAAAATTGAGGGTGTGGATCCTCAGGTGGTGGCATCTATCGGAGTATTTGAAGAGCAAAATCGTATACTTTCAATGAGAGACACTCCCTATTGACTTAAATTCACATAGCCAAGGTATAGCCAGCTTGGCTTGTCCAAGTGTCATAAGTAACAATAACCATACAACATAACATATTTTATTATTTTTACTGAAATACATTAAGATTATTATTCTGCCTCAATCATTGTTTATTTGTAATTTCAACAAGTTAAGAGTAGATCACCAGCTTAACCGCAATGTATAATTTAAAAAATGCTTAATATGCCTTATTATACACTGCTGGAATATTGCTAAGGACGGATAACACTATCATCCATAACAACCACAAAATGAAAGGAAGATATGTGGAAAATTAGAATAAGTGCGGGATATAGTAAGAAGAAGTATGCGTGTGCAAATTTTTTTCCACATCTCTTCATCACGTGATAGCGTTCATAAGAGCTTTAAAGGTGTTGACGCGTGTGGACAGTTGTTGTTTCAAGTCAAAGTTTTACAGGAAAGATTTAATAGACGAACTTGAAATTTTTGTCATGTCTTCCCGACATCACTTTGATGATTTTATGCGTGGCCGACTGAACAGGACTGGGCATGCCTACAATTCACAGATGAGAGTAGGTTCAGTCTGTCATCGGATTGTAGACGCCAACTGATCTGGCGCGAGAGTGGTACTGCTTATCGTCCAGAAAATATCCAGGAAAGGGACCGATATCCGACATGCAGTGTTATGGTGTGAGCCGGCATCATGATCAATGGCCGCACGCCCCAACATGTGGTTGCGAATGGGACTATGACGGGCAAACGATACATTAATGAAGTTCTACTTTCTCATGTTCGTCTTTTCCGTGGTGCTGTATGTGATAAATTTGTTTTTATGGACGACAACGCAACATGTCATCAAACACTCGCTGTTCAGAATTGTCTAGACAGCGAGGGTATTCAACGTCTCGTATGGCCATCACGTTCTCCAGATCTTAACCTCATTGAAAATGTGTGGGATGTTTTGGGGAGGCAAGTTGCTGGTCGAAACTATCCTCCGACAAACAAGAACACCCTCATCCGTGCACTCCCAGAGGAATGGGATAAGTTGCCTCAACAGCTGCTGGATAATATTGTGAAAGTACGATACGACGTGTGAAATGTTGCATCACACTCCACGGTGGACATATCCCGTACTGATACCGTTCTTCAAGGTGCCTGCTGTCTTTTAGATGCATTGTTCCCTTTTTCCGTATGCATCATCAAATGAACATTTTTTCTTTCAGATGTTTCACAGCTTTTGTACTTTCCAGAACAATAAATATTCTTTATTCTAATGTCTGAACAGTGTGACAACTATATTTTATCCTACTAGGCCTCATGTCTCGCTTAATGTTATGCTACATTGCAATTTGTGATCCGTCCTTAGCAATTGTCTAACAGTGTAATACATTTATAAGTATTTAAACTGATAAAATCCTACTCATCTTATTATAAATAATATAATAAACATGAAACCATCGTGACCTGGTTGGTTCGGTCATTTTTTCTCGTTATTGGAAGGCAGTGAATTTGAATCCCGACCCAATCAAAGATCCGTCGTGCTCGCTAATGATGGCTGGGGCACGTTGAAAATGTCCATGTCGCAATGTTCTCCATGTGAAATGATACCTTTAAGGGTAGCAGGCCAAGAGTGGAGAACTTCTAATTGGCCCCTGCTTCTAAATTATGAAGACTCACCCACTGGATGCCCTTCACATAAGGCATCATCACTTGCATCCCTTGAAATACTTAAAGGGGGAAATCCTAATAGTCAGCCATTATACAGTAACATATAAACATACAATAAAAATTAATTTTGTATAAATCAAATGCGATAATTTATAAATCGCAGTCAAAATATATAAATAATCATTGTATTATATTTATCAAAAATATGCTTCATTAACTATCAAAAATTTATTTAAATAATGCTTTTTTATAACATTACGGAAATTATTCAAATATATTTATTATTATATATAATATTATATTATAATTAATATTATATATTTCTAGTTCTTACTTTTAAATTTAGAAATTAATTTCACTAAGCACAGAATTAAGTATATCAAACTATGAAAACCATGGAGGAAGGAACATATGTGGAGCCGCCCTATTGGTCAGCACTTGACGTGTGAGCCATACCCCTCTGTCTTCCAAAACATTACACTAAAACCTGTACTTTACAATTAAGCCTCTTTTTGAATTGAAATATTTGAAAGAAAATATACTTATTTAAACAGAAATTATTTTAATGAATGTTTATTGAATAATCATTATAAAAGAAAAATTTCATCTGTAAAAAAAATAATTTAAAAAAGATTAATTTTATAAGTTTAGGAATACATTTAACTATTTTGCTAGTGAATAAATTCCATTTTTTAAAACAAAATTATTGAGTTTTTAACATTACATTAATATTAAAATACCATACTACTTGAGAAGGTATTTTTATCCCATATAAATCTTGCTAAATATAATAAATCAAGATTTATAGAAATTCAACTTTAGATTTAAAAAAATATTTTATTTAGTTTTGAGGTTTCTTAGAATTGACTTTATATTAATTTTTTTTACTTTACGTTATTCAACGAAATTCATTTACAAATTATTTATAATAAAAACTTTTTTTCAAATATTGGACTAAAAATACACCAAAGGAAAAATACTTTTACTATATAGATATAAGTAAATTTATATACAGAAACAAAATTTCTTCTTATAAAGGGAAAATTATAACCAAATAGCAGAATATTGCATGCATGGATAAAATCTCAGGGAATAACATGGGTATTAAACTTTGCCAATGAATATCAATAAAGAAAAGAAAAATCGACATTTTTTATGTTTATATAAATATATGATATTTAATTTAATTCATAATATTCAAGTGTTTATATCAAAGTCAATAACTTGAATAACACGCCTAAAATTTCTATATTTAATTACATAACTTTTTTAAAAATAGTAAGTAATTTAGATCACTCTTATTTCGGTGTGTGCAATTGAAATGAAAATAATGCTTGCCTGTACTGTGTCCTCAATAAGAAAGTACTGTTTCTCCTTAAAAAGTGAGTGGGTGTGGTGTGGTATCTTCTGCTAGCTACTTCACCGGCGCTCATGATATTTCGCGGTTAGAACTGCTCCTCTTATATTACTTCTTCCATGATGAAAACAGTCCTCTTAAAAGACTCGATACTTGGATAAAATATATTTGTGAAGAGATTTATAACTTTTTGTCTAAACTCTAAAAGAAATCGAATTTTATTTCCTGATGATTCTGACCATTCTTGCATCACAACTATTTAGCATAGTTCCAAATACCCTGATTATTGTAAATAATTTTAACTTATGTTTTGACTCCTCATAATGAATAATTTAACAGCCGATAGTTGTTTCAAGTCAATTGAAACATTAATATTTTTCATCGATATTTTACATCAACATTTTTCATCATCGAGACCAGACTCCCATGTCGCAAAAGAATAAACTTCCAAGTATTCCTGGGCATAAATGCTTAATCCATCTCCTGTTGTTCACTAATAATAGAAGTCTGGGGAGCAATGTCCTCCAAGTGAAATGATACACCAAGGGGTGGCAGTTCAAGTATCAAAGGGTCTTCTGCTTGATCTCTGCTTCTAAAATACGATACCTCCCTCTCAGCTGTTTCGAATAACTAATAGAGCCCATCTTAGAACTAGCTACAAGTAAGTACGCTGGTGCAACAACAGCAACTAATAATAGAGATCAAAATATAGATCTTAAACTCAAATGTGCGTGGTTTTATCATTGGATCGGCATAATATTCTGTTATGGTAAGCTTTAAAATACTTACAAAGAAATTTATTGAAGTACAAAATTCTCAAAATTTCTTTCATTATGGCTCTTTCTATATGCCTGTCTCAATTTGTAAAGAAAGTGTGAGATTTCTCCCCATCCACACAACTTGCTTTAAACGTAAAAAAGAGAATAAACTTTAATAGCACGAAAATTAATAAAAATAATTCCTTTTATTTCTTTCAGTCCCGATGGTACCTTTGGAGAAAAAGTGGTATTACCAGATACAATCACCGAATGGGTTGGAAGTGCTGTTTGTGTCAGTTCAAAGAAAGGCCTTGGAATTTCGAATACCACCAGCATCATTGCTTTCCAGGCGTTTTTCATGGACTATACTCTACCAATATCAGTCATTAGGGGTGAAGTGTTTGTTGCTGTCGTTACTATCTTCAGCTATACTGATGGAGCGTTACCAGTAAGATATCTTCTGGTATTATTTTTCCTTAACATATATTTTCATGTATGTATGGAACGGTAATTGTCTCAATATAAGTCTTTTTTGTTTAAACTGCTTAAGATTAGATTTTCATAATAGCTCTTTTCCTTGAAGGATGTATAAAAGTTAAAATACAATTTATTACCCTCTTTAAGTAATATCATTAGTTCCAAAGTAAAATTCAGGCCACATTTACAAAATTTACAAATTTTATTATTTCCGAACTTTATTATAATAGTTAGTTGTAATAAAAGAACATAATAATACTTGATGAATAATTAAAGTTATTTTAATTGCATGAAACACTAAGTCATTCTTTTCTATCCTCGTAGTAATTTATTCATTTGATTTGAACTTGCGAATACATTGACACCCTGTCACCATTATCTTTTTAAATAAATATCAAATTATAAATGGTTATTTTACATAGATTTTCTTAACAGACAAAATCTATATCAATTGCGCTATAAGTGTAACAAAATAGTACAACCAGATTTACTCAAAATATAACTCAGATAAACGGCTTTATTTTGAAATTACAAAATATAAATAGCGTTAGTCGTTTAAAACTTTAATGATGGGATAATTTTTTATAGAATATATAATTGCCTTTTCTGGAAAACATCTTAATACAGTAACCATGCATTTATATAAAAGCATCAGATTTGAATTCAATTAATCGCAATTTCATTTTCTGACACCAATATCTTAAACATCATTATGTAACTTACTATAGCTGTGATATTTTTTTTAACAATTTAAAAACGACCCAATCCACTTAACATTACTGAATAGTTCTTTGAGTTTTTTATCAATGTCTTAAAAATTACAAAATGAATGGTTCTTTCCTCTGAAAATAATATCATAAAATAAAAATAGTTGTAAAATGTTGGAAAATAATAGGACATAAATAAGGACTTCTTAATCATTATGAATCGTTGAAACACATTGAGTCAGTGTATTTTCCGGTATGTTACACTTGTGTTCTATTATATAAACAAATAAGTTAAATTGCTGAATTAAGAAATATAATGTTTTTCATAAGGACTGTTTTTAAGTGGAAAAATTTATTTTCAACATCCAGAATTTGTAAGAATTTTTGACTTATGTATGAATTTTTTTTAAATTTAATTTATAAAAGTTACTTTGCTATTGTCAATCTTTTTCCCATTCTTACAATATCAATAAACAATGCTGATAACTTAAAAATATTATTTTGATTTCGAAATATAATTAATACAAGAAGATTTTCATTACATTTCACTTTTGAAAAGGAATACATTAAAGAGAATACTTATTATTATTATTATTAAATTATATTTTTATTTAGTAAGCATTAAAAATCATACCAAAAAAGAATTTTTAATAAAACTCAATTCTAAGAAATGCTTTGCATTATTGATAAACATCGTATTTTTAGTATTCAACGATCATCAATATGTCAGAAAATATATCATTAAATTAAATTCATATAAATTTTGATCTTTCTCCTATTATAATCATACAATTTATTTAAAAAAAAAGCAACTTAGTTATGTAAGCCGCACATAAGCAATTATGTAAATTCTTTATTCTGATAATAACTAACAAAATTAGTAGTCCAAAATATTCAAAATTTTTTAAATTATTATCTAAATGATAATTTTCAGATATATGGTTATTTTCAAAAATATGAAACTGGGTATGAAATATTTTTGCTTTCATATCATATTAAATAGAAATAATCTAAAGGATTTTTTTACTCTAATAGCAATACTTATACTCTAATATAAATTACTGTAATACAAAGGTTCTTGCATTAATATGACCATTCCTTTAAATATTCTGAAAAAATTTTTGTATTTGGGGGTGTCAAAACTTTTTATCATAAATATGTACTATTACATAAATCAATAATTTATATCAAAATTAATGTCTGAGCATATTATTTTGCAAAAAAGGATAGCTTTATAATTACTGAAATCTTATTTTGCGGTACTAGTGAATAATAATACATACCTTTGAATTTCATGATTAAATATTGAATAGTCTATAAAGTGTTCTGGAGTTCTATAGGATTCGCGCAGATTTGAAACAAACTTCAGTTATAAGTAGACCTACAAATTTTATTAACCAGTAATGTAAGAATACAGGGAAAAATTCCAAAATATTTTATAGATATCATAAAAGTAGCATAAATGCACTAAAATAATCAGCATTTTTAACATTCTGTGCTTAATACAACAATCACATTTTTACAACAAAACCCTATTTCGAACAGTTCTCAAGCTTTATCTAATTTATTCTCTTCTGGATTTCAATCCGTGGATTTTTTTTTCTGTGTTTGGAGAGATTCCAGGAAAACCTAGATATTTGAGCTGGAGAAGCTTTCACGAAAGTTTACTGTGTTGTCAAATATATCCAAAAGCACAATATTCAATCCCACAGTTTTCACACCACAGGAAGTTCAATTCAATTCGTTTTATTTAATCTGGTGAGCATGCAAAATTTACGGGAAGACTACTCGAGCATTTCACCGCCAAATAACAAATCATTTCCCTAAAAATAAATACTATCCCGAGATCTGATGTTTAAATTTAATTTCGATTCAAGCATCAGATCCCGTAATAATTTAATCAAGTTATTCTGAAATTTCTGATTTTTAGCGTACTTTAAAGAATAAATCATAATTTCTCTTTTAAAAGTGTTGATTAGTTCTATTCATTTTGTATGATTAAATATAATATACACATTAATACGAATATTTCAACGCATAATTATCTAACTACTATCATAGTATTTTTGTTTAACAGATTACAGTATCTTTCTCTGGTTTCAACGAATTTGAAGTAGTTGGCGACAGCATTGACGGAGACTACTGCATAGAACCTGGTACTAGCATCAGTTTACCAATCTCATTAAAAGCAATAAAGGTGGGAAAAGTGAACATTACAGTTACTGCTGAGACATCTGAATCTAAAAGGGCGTGTGATGGCTCTGATATATCTAACGCTTATGCTCGCGATGCTATTACCAAACCAATAGAAGTAGAGGTAAGAGAATAAGGAAGGCTCTCAAAATTTTGAAGTTATAAGCCTTATTAATGCCCTTAATTAATATGAACAATACTTTTCTTAATATTTGATTAAATACATATTGATATTAATCAATTTATGAATATTACATTCAAAAACTTATAATATTCTAAATTAAGGGTCTTATATATAAATTAATTATACCTTAAGAAAAAGCCGCTTTCTCTAATTAAATGAAAGTGTGAATTAACCAATCAAACTTTTTAATCTGTTGCAATCATCATTTCTGTAAAATTTCTAATTATTTAAATATGTAAGCTTTTTAAATAATATATTGGAAAATTGTCATCTTTAATATATTTTAAAATGCAAAACAATAAGAGGAAGCACTTTAAATATAATCTTTATTCATGATCATTCTTTTGCAGGCGGAAGGCTTCCCAGATAACTATGTCATTAATACTCTGTTCTGCCCATCAGGTAAGCTCTTTAAAATAAAAAAATCTTCATATTTATTACTTAAATATAAAACTTAAATTATATTTATTAATAAATACTGCGGATACATCTCGACAGATGAAAAATGTTTCATATTCAGTTTGATGCGCAACAGTTGAATACCTTTAATTCAAAACCCTCCCACGTTACTTAACGCTGATTGGAATCGGGACCATAATCTTAAACTATTAAAATAAAAATGTTAACGAGTAAGGGATTTCTTAGTTATTAGTATTTGATACAGTGGAGTAGATAGTTTAATAACCTGAAATACGAAACAACCATTATACATAAGACATCTGTCTGCACCTTGTTTCTTTTCGAAATAAGATTTTATTGGGAGTTTTCTATATTTACATGTCGCAAAGGAGAAAAACCAGGAAATCTCAATAGTAACCATTCAAACAGACACGCATAAGAAAACAAAAGCATAACTTGTTCCCTTTGTTCAATAGTTACCGAAAGGGATTCTGGGACTTTTCATACCGAAGAGCAAGCCTTACTACCATACCGCAGTACGTGGAATTACATAAGCTCGGACACCGGGTAAAGGACAGCCTAATGTACGAAATTTCTTGGAAAACTTATTAATATCTCCCCTGTAATATTTTCATCCCGAATGAATTTTTGTAGGTACCGCTGTCTATTAATCTCTTACTGCAAACGACATAGGTGCAGAAGAGGAAACATGTTTTTGTTTATGAGTTCGATAACAATTCCTTTCGGCAAATATGTTTTAAAAAGAAAGGAAATTAAATCTATAAAATTCTGTTACAAATGGCCATAAACATGTTTAAAAAAGTCTTACTAAAGTGCGGGAGGCACCTAGAAGCTGCATTATAAGATTGACTTCAGTTTTACATCCAGGGTCCTTTTTCCCCTGGGGTGTGTGGGTGGCCTAATGTAATAAAAAAAACATGTTCACTTTGTTTTTTTGTGGCCAATCAAGGTTAAGAGGGAAGATTTTAGAACTACCCCTGGAATTATAGGGTCATCATAATCACAAAAAGAAATCAATGAAAAGATTTGAGAGGCGACTAAAAGTCCAACAAAAGAGATGAATAAACATTTTTTCAAAATGAATTAATTAATGAAAAGCTGTATCTCAAAAGAGAAAGCAGATGAAAGAAGAGAAATTCGAGTCTCCGATTACAGACTGCATCTTGATAGAGGAGAATAAATGAAGCCGACAGATAAATAATTGTGAACGGAGAACGACTGTCCCGGAATACCGATGGAACCAGAATGTGAGAGAGCGATAGTAAGTAGAAGTCCTGTCTTGACATACCTAAATGGACCGTAAGACGTCCGACAACTAGATGATCGAGAAAAGCGGAGATGACTTCATCAGTGGATGAAATTTTATGTACAAGCCGTTTATCCTATTATGCGTGTCTATTAATCTCTTCCTCATTACCCTGGTCGCTGTAAATACGGAACTCAAGCTAAATTAAACAATGATCAAAAATGTTATTGCTTATATTTAGTTTATAATGCTAAATTAGTTAATAAAACTATTTGTAAGATATTTAACTTAGTTATTCTGAGTTATTGTATCTGATCTGTAACCTATGCTCTACGAGCTTGGGTTAAATAGATTCTCAATACGAACCTAAATTACTACACTACAACAATTATCGTGTCTCGAGGAAAGAAATCAGCGAAATTCCCAAACTACTACTCTGACAGAGAAGCATTCTGAATTCAAAAATACAATATCCATATCTCATTGTTCAACAGCAACTGGAATCGAATCACGGATCTACCGCTCCAAAGAGTATTTATTACAGAAATTTTACAATTTATGACATTCTCCTTCTTTAATAGCGTAACAACCTATTATAGGCTTTAGCTGCCTCTGCAGCACGCCTTTTCCAGCCCAGTCTGTCCAGAGTGACACTTTGCCAGTTCCAAATTTTCAGTATCTTGAGGTCATTTTCAGTGTCAATGAGCCATCCTGTTGATGGTCTTCCTCGGGCATGGGATCCTTAGGGGTTCTTAAACGTTGAAATTCAAGTGGAGTTGTTTTCCCGCCTTCTCCAGGCATGGCCAAGCCATCTTAGCCTGTTGCTTCTGATAATCTGGGGTTGGTTATACAGTCTATACAATTTTAAATTACATCTGGTTCGCCAGCAACCCTGTTCCTGCACAGGCCATTACATATTTCATAATATCTTCCTTTCAAAGGTTTCCAAGGTTCGCTGTATATCAACATTTAATGTCCACGTTTCGCTTGCATATAGCAGCACGGGTAGTATGAGTGTATTGTAAATTCTCAGTTTTGTTTTTCTGCTGATAAGTTTAAATTTTAGTTGCTTATTTATAACATTAGTGAAGTATAATTTTTAATTGTGAGATAGACCTGCTATCTTTAATATTATTGTTTAACATAGTCTCACATTTTAATGTTTTTATATATAAACTGAATATAACAATGAGAGAAAATATAAAAAATGATTTTCCAAATATATGATTGATTATTTTATGTGAAATCAACTTAATATCCAATTTAAAAGTAATATACTTTTTTATATAACATTTTAACTAGTTATTCCCTGAAAATGTTTTTCAATGATTTCTTTCTCACAATGATTTTATTTTTAGATGGAGACAACAATGTGTATGAAAATGCTTTAACTTTAAGTTTGCCATCTGATGTCATTGAAGACTCGGCAAGAGCATATATGGATTTCACCGGTAAAGTTATCGATTTTTATGCAGTGCTAAAATAGCATTAGTTTATTTCAAGAAATATTTGCTCAGCTTTTTCAATAAAAATTAATTTCTATGGGACGCAATTAAATAATAGGAATTTTTTTATGACTCCTTTTTTACTTTTTCTAGATTCAATTTTTTTTCCTTTATATTCGTGATTTGATTTCGTTAAAAACAAATTTAAACTAAACTTAAAAACTACAGAAAAATTTTCTGATTCTGCTTAAATCTATATTCTTAAAATATTAAGTGCTTTAAATAAAAATTCACTTTCAAATACTTTAGTGTAAATTATTTTATATGTAGCAGTGTGATTAAAAACTGTTATTAAATTAAAAGTATATTAATGTATTGAAACTCTATTAGCGTACTTTAAGCTAAACATTACTCGACATCTTACTTGTAAGTTTTATCTGTTACTAAATTGTAACATAAAACTAACAGCTATCTTGTTTTATAGAAATTATTGGAAAGTTTCTTATTAACTACGAAATAAAAAAATAAAAAAATCTAGAATAAATAATAAAAATGCATAAAATAGGAAAAGTAACAAATAATGAAAACTATGCAACGTCAGTACTTTTTACCCTTATAATTATATAAAAAATTTATATATCGAGTCACAAATAATTTAAATTTTCAGGAATTATTTTTCAATGCAATGACATTTTAAAAATGGTGTTTTATTTATGTATAATGAAAAAAGTTCAAATATATGCATTAACCAAATTGTATGAAGTACACTTCTCCTCTTAACACGACACTTATATTCCTTGTTTTTATTTCAATTATAATTGCTTTAAGTATTTCAAACAAAAATCTTTTATGGAATAAACAAATGAATAATAAAGAAAATGAAAAAATTGATAATGACCAGAAATGAACCTTCCCTATAAGCAAAATCATCAAAATAGTTTAAAATTCATATTATTTTCGTTGTGAAAAATATTTACCTTTTTTCCTATAAAACGCTTTTAAATGTATGTAACTATTGAAATACGCATTTTTAAAAACCATTTCAATCAATAAAGTTAATGCTACTTGCTAATATTTATATTTCTAGGTAATGTTATGGGCCAAGCCATTAACAATTTAAATCGTCTTGTTTCTTTGCCTACGGGATGTGGAGAACAGAATATGGTTAAATTCACACCTAATTACGTCGTCTTGGATTACTTAAAGAGCATAGATATGCTCACTGCTGAAATTAAAGACAAAGCAATCAGGAATTTAGTTTCAGGTATATATTTTTTTATCGTCACCAAGATGATTTCTATAAGCTAGTTAAATGCTTATTTATAATGACTACAATATTTTTACTTATTTTTTTTTATCCTTTTACAATAAAATATACAGCTGTGGAAGAGTATTGGTAATACTTATTAGCAAATAGTTTGTAACAATAATATTGGTTAATAAGGATTACCATTATATAACACATTTTTTATGGAAATGAATGACTTTTACGCAAAATTTGATAATATAAATGAAAATAGTGTACTTATAGTATAATTTAAAATAAGACTAATGAATTTGTTTAAAAAAATAAATACCTTTTTTAAATACAAACATCAATGAAAATAAAGAAAATTGAGACTATTCCGTTTTGCCAGCGCAAACAATAACGTCGTCTAATATAATTCTAGAGAATCCAAACAAAAATACCAAACGCAGCTTTTAACCATTAAGTTTTTAAGTGAATTTTTAATATTTCTTAAAATGTTCAAAATTATTGTTAAGATACACAAGTAGGTTCTTAGAAGTATTCGAAAAAATTATACCTCCAAAGGAAAAGAAAATTTTAAAAATATTTTATAATATTTTTATACGTATGTTGTTTTTAAAAATGTGGATTGGACGAGATTTGCGTCAACAAAAATAGAATAGTATCAGAACTATAAATATGTTACTTAAATTGCCACATTGATTACCATCATTTGAAATTTAAGTATCTTTTTATGGAACTTAATAAAACAAACAATAATAATTTTGAACTGTAATTTAAAAAAAGAATTAATTATGTTTATTTATCAATAGCTGATCAGTTTTTAAATATAAATAATAAGAGCAAAAATTTCCATTCTTCAGGGTACCAAAGAGAACTTAATTTCCGCCGTACAGATGGGTCTTTCAGTGCATTTGGACAGACAGACACTCAAGGAAGTACCTTCTTAACTGCTTTTGTCTTGCGTTCGTTTCATGAGGCAAAGAGATACATCTATATTGACGACAATGTTCTAAATGGAGCTCAAAATTGGCTGATATCAAGACAAAATTCAGATGGCTGTTTCCAAAATGTTGGCCAAATAATTGACATTGGATTAGAGGTGATGACCCGAAGTCATTTGCATGAACTAATTTTTTTTTCTTTTCTGCGTAGCAACTTTAAAGTCCATAACTTATTTTCTAAGAAAAATTTGGAAAAAATATCTAAGATATGATTAATATATTCAGAACTTCTGTTAGTTTTTGAGGAATTTAATGTTCTTATGAATAGATTAAATCATAATGAGATACCATATAAGACAAGATGAAAAATATAGCATCCTTTAAAATATAGTTCTCACTTTCTTAAAAGTTTTCTCATTAGAACTAATGTAATATTCATTTCAGAATTTTTCTTATATTATGGATTTATTCTAAAACGTATCTGTAACATTAGAATCTATTATAAGAATTTCAATTTTATTTTTGGTTTTTAATAATGATACAGGCTGATTATTATCCCTCCTATTTGCAAAAAATATTATAATTATTAATTAATTTCTAAAGTTTGGTATATCACTCTATCGGCATTGTTTGCCCATAAAGGTTAACTTGATTGGAAATAGCACAATGCCAAGAAGATTCTGAATCTTTAGCCAACTGAAAATTTACAATCCAATATAGAAACCGCACTCATGAACTTTAAAAAAATCAATAACTAATATTTTATTTATTAACTTGGCAATTTTGCAAAGTAATAAAATTTGCAACGAGCTAATCTATAATAATTTCTCCTCAAATATTAAGGAATTAATATTTGTCATTAGTCGGCAAATACTAAGGATTTTTGAACAACAAATATTAAGGAATTAACTCTCGGCAAATATTAAGGAATTTATAATTTATTAATTACTAAATAAATTATAAATTAATTACTGAAAAATCTAATTGAATTTTTATTTGTTGTTTTATAAAATGATCAGTTTATTTTAAGTTTTATATACGCACATAATTCAAACTAAACAAGAAACCGATATTCTGGAATTAAATTATGATTGTACAGTTAATTTTTAAATCATTTTAAGAAATCAAAAAAATTACTAAATCATATTAATTCGAACAGGAATTATTTAGGAAATATATATATATATATATATATATATATATATATATATATATATATATATATATATATATATATATAATATATACCTTAATAAATACTTTTTTCAAAATTATGATGCAAAATTTGAATATGAATTGTATTTTACAATTTTATTATCAACCATATATTATTGAATATCATTCAATTCAATATAAAAAACAGGTTTGTTTCCTGTCCATGGTTTTTATCCAAAATTTGATTGCTAAACACTTTTAATCTATTGAAACATTTAATTTTAATTTAATATGATTTTCTTCACCATCAAGAAACACTTATTGGGCAATATTATTAGTCAATATGAAGTTTATTATTCTCATTATCATTTACTTCATTATATATTTAATAAATTTTTGATACAAACATTTATAATTTTCAGGGAGGTTTAGAAAATGAGAAGTCTTCTGGTGCTATAACAGCTTATGTCATAGCCTCTTTAATTATAAACAAATTCGAAGATGAGAAAGTTTTAGATGCAGCTTTCACATGCCTGGACAAAAATTCACCTCTGAATCCTTACAGCCAACTTTTGTATGCCTATGCGAATGCATTAGGAGGAAGAGACGCTGATGCTAAGAAATATGTTGAAAAAGCGAGGCAAAAATTGAACTCTACAGGTAAAATTGAAAATAACCTATGTGTAATTCGGATGTCTACTTTTTATAGTTTAATAAATGAGTAGAAGCATTTGAGGCTATTAATACTGCTACTTGAGGCAAAGAATATTCTGGATACATGAAACTAATAATTGCCATTTGTAGGATCAAAGTTTATTAAACAAAAGTTTCCTGTTTTAAGGAAACTTCCAGACAATATGATACTAAAGGAATGCAATAGGGAAGACTAAAGTCTAAAGGAAAATAGTTTTCTTTTTTTATATAAGTTTTTTACTTCCCTTTTCAGAATACGATGTTTCATTTATGCATTTATTGAGTTTAACGACTTTTAAGATTATGTGTAACTACATTTTTTTAGCATTTCTGAAGTTAGAACTGTATTGAATGGTATTTTAAAGTGGTGACAAATTCAGAGGAATGATAGTAATTTGGAGAGAAAAACTGTCATAAAATATAATACTTTAAAAAATATGTAATCGATGAAAACTGCAAAAATATTTAGAAACATGAAAAACATGCGGTATAGAATAGGACAAAATTGGTCGATAACAAATAATTACAAAAATAAAATATATAAAAAATAGAAAATTTTTAATCGTCTTTGCTGATTTAAACTAACCATAAAGTGGACTTTTTGTCTTGTCTTTTTCGTTTTGCTTTTTCTTCTGTTCTGTTGTCAACATGTTAATGGCTATGAATTAATGGAAAACGGCTTCTCAAACAAAAGCTTTGGTCTTTATATAAGAAATCGTTTTATTAACAAAATGAACTTCTACAATATTTTTAATTTTGATTCCAACGAGTCGTTACTCGATAAGGGTGTCGTGTCCAAATCAATTCTACTATTATTAATGGTATTTGGCTCAAAGCGATTCGAAAAATTTCTGAAATCATGGTTTTGGATACTCGTAACAATTAATGTTTTACTCAAAGAATGTTCATTAAATCAAAAATCGAAAGAAAAAAAAAGATTTTAAGAGAATATGAAATGACACGTGAGATGTTGGTGAGTTGGGTACAAGGGAAGCTGTTGAACCGGAGATCCATGTAAGAAAACTTCAATTGGTCAAAGACATAAATTAGAAAACAACAATTTTCGGAAATTTTGGAAGAAATATTGGTAAAGATTTGAAAATTTGAAAACTAATTATTCAGAAGAATAAGTAATTTTGAAAACTTTTACAAACATAATCAATTATAATTAAAAAATACTTTTTAATTACTGGTAAAAATCATGAATGGATTTTTTCTCATCACTGATGACACTCCGATGATGAACTTCACCTTGTTTGTTGACGCTCGAAGAATGTGGTTTGAAAAACTGACAAATCGGATTTATAACGACGTCTTAATACGATGTCGTAATTAATTACGTGTGACACAGACGAAACGCTATCTGATGTCCAGAATATTTTAAACCAATGAGAATTATAAAGAAGTGATTTAGTCGTGATCACAAGTGGAACGAAAGAAACAACCACTTTATGGTCAATAAAAAATAAAGACAATTCGTGACATAATACTTTTGAAATTAACTCTGTCAAGGAAGAGAAAAACTTATCTTTGAAAATTTCAAATCAATATAAAAAGCTAAATGCAGAAAGCAAAGCGAATTTTTCTAATTATCAGGTATTACTACAAGACATGTTGATTAAGGGAATCAGATGCACGGACAATGAATGTCTAATACAACTAATGACTCAAATTAATATCCAAGAAGGCATTGCCGACAACACTTTATTTTCTGCCAAAATCCGTTGTAGACTGTTGGAAACTTGATCATCTTTTTAAAGCAAGATTAGGGATTGGGCAGCAATTCACTATTTTACACTTGAAAAAGAGCAACGTATAATGGAACATTTTTTTTTTCATATCCGTTGGAAAGTGCATAAACAATCGCAGCTTCATTTAGTCGTTAACAGTTTGATTTAAACATATGTATCATATTATTATGCCAAAAAGATGCATCTCTTCTACCTTAACACAAGAATGCAGTAAATATATTTTTGACATTCAGCATCATATTCCTTTAAAAATATTTTTATGATTTTTTCCAAACTAAACATTTGAGAGATATTATGCTCAATGAAAAACCCTGGGGCTTCAGTAGTAGCGTTTCATCCTCCAAGGTCCGAGGTTCAATCCTCAGGCTGGGCAAGGTTGACTTAGCCTTTCATTTCTTTGGTGAGTCGTCAAATAGAGTATCAAGCATGCTTAGAAACTAAACACTGGGTGTTTTACGTTAGGCTGACAATCTAATCGGAACACATGCTTCCCACACCAGTGGCCTCTCGGTCAAGAAAAGAGAGATGATCATTGTAAGCCTTGACCAACAAGGGCTGTCGTGCCAATGAGTTTAGTTTTGCATATGCTCAATGAAATAATTTGCTCTTTTGATATCAAAAATCAGACTTTTGAATTTGTCACCACTTCAAACAGAAGATATGTTCTTTTATCAGAAGCCATTGGTTACTTTTAGCACAAACACACACATACATATTATATTGCACACACAGATACATATATCATAAAATGTGTGTGTCAGTGTTAAGCAAAGTAAAAATGAAGTAAATGCTAAATAAAATATAACTCAGTAAATTTTAGAATTTTTATCAAAATAAATATAAAATAATAAAAAAAAGCACAAAGTAAAAAAAGACTTTCTAAATGCAGAAAAGTCTGAAGTAGAAATAAAATGAACCATTTATACTGTTCTTTGCAAAAGAAAAAACTTTTAGAACACAACAAATAATTGAAAGGTGTAAAAAAAGGATTAAGTTAAAATATGTTTAAAGAAATACCGAGTATGAATAGTAATTTCAGTAAGTAAAAATTTTATACTTTGTTTCCAATGCCTGACTTCTAAGATTTTCAACTTTATCAACAACACAAGGGGTAGAATCGATAATTTGTTATTTAGAGTGAAATCCAGTAGGTGTGGCTTAGTGGACTCAAAAGTGGGTGGGTCTTCACAATTTAGAGTCAGGACCAAACAGAAGACTAGACCTGCCACCTTCAGAGCTATCTTCTGACATATGGGACATTGGAACCGAAACATTTAACGTGTCCCTGCCAACCTTTGGGAAAGCGACGGATTTTTGACTGAGTGGAGATTGTTCAACATTGATCTCAAAATTATATTTCTCAACTACACTTGAAAAAGTTTTTAAATATTAGAAAATCACAAAATGAAATTAAAAAGTAATCTAAACAATAAAAAAAGTTAAAACTTAGTCGGCTTTTTAGACTTAATTATTATACAATCAAAATCTATATGCAATGTATATTTAATGAATTTAAATGTTTTCAATTTTAATGACTATTTTAGTCTATAAAATAATTTTCAACTTTCATCTTTGTTGTTAACCTTTAAAATATTGCTAATTTTCACTTTCATGAAAAGTTATTATTTTCGTTTCATTTTTAATAAATTTATTTTAGATGGAATGGAATATTTCAACATTGTAAATGGAACTGAGTCCATTAGAATAGAAACGAATGCATATGCTGTTTTGACAACTCTTGCTATTGACGGGAAGGCATCAGATGCTTTAGGTTATGTTCGTTACATGACAGCTCACTTGAATCCTTATGGAGGATTTCAGTCTACTCAGGTGAAAATGTTTCTATATTTTCATCCTTGCAGAGTAATTTGTATCAAATACAATTCAATAAGCCAATCTGAATAAACATACATAGCCCAATACATATACAAACAGTTCAAAATTGGACGGATTTGTCGCAAATATTACAAATTTATGAGATCTTAATACTATGTAAATAAATTTGGGAAATATTTCGAGTTTGTAATTTTGTGTTCCACTTTAAACTCTAAATCTAAATCGAAATACCTTTTTAATCTAAAAAGACTTTTTTTTGAAGCGACAAATAAATAACAAACATTATTAAAAGATAGATAAGTTTGCAGTATTTTTGTACAACATGATTGTTAAAAAATGACTTAAAATGTTATTACATATTAGAATTATTTTAGTTAAAATGTTATCTGATTATTAACTTATTGTGTGATAAACTAATTTTATTATTATTTATCAATTTGATATGCTATAATCGCTGATATGAGCCTTTATTTAGCAGTTTACTCTCATAAATTAAGCCTATAAATAATGTATAACAGGCTGAAAATTAGATACATTATTTAAGGTTTTAACAATCCAAATTGAATCCATAAATGTAATATTTGCATGAAGTTTTTAGAGCGGAATTACAATGATCAATTGTAAAACCAATATAAATCCATTTTTCTATATTAAAAATTTTGCATTGTAAGCACTTTTGGAAAACTATATAAGATTTCATGGTTAAATTCATCTAAACTGATTCTATTTATTTCCTTATTCCAAGAAAGTTAAGTTAAATGATTTGACAAATAAGAGTTGTTTAATCACTAGTTTTTGTTACAACTGATCCACTTTCAAACTCTACCTTGGTATTAGATGTTTGTACCAGTTTTAAAGGATTTTTTAAACTGTTTCTCTCTGTTGAATCACATGGGAGTGAAATGTGACACTTGATCGACAGAGAACCAAACTTAACCAACGAATAATGTCCGTGTTTTGTATGTCCATCGCAAGCTAAATTTAAAGAAATTACTTAAAGTGTACTTAATTTCCACATATCATGTATCAGTAAAATAAAATTATAAATAGGGAGTTCTTAACTCAATGGCATATTCATACGTATATTCTTGCCTACTCAAAATGTAGCATAAGGCATTGTACTTCTTGATAATTAGATTATTTTAAAGTTTGTAATTCTTCTGTTGTGTCTAATTAGTGTTTTGAAATCAAAATAAATTTTCATTATTTATAAAAAATTTTGCAACGAATTTATTTTCACAGGATACTTGTGTAGGTTTAGAAGCACTTGCACAGTTTGCAAAACTCATTAACAAAGAACCCCTTGACCTTGAAGTGACCACAAAGGGAGGATTGAAGCAAACTGTAAAAATAAACAATGAAAATAAACTCCTAGTTCAACGTTTCAAAGTATCTGAAGTACCAACTGATGTGACGATTGAAGCTGAAGGATCTGGTTGCGGCCTCATTCAGGTTTGTTTAGTGTTTTTGTGACAATAAGCAGAACTCAGAACATCTTAAAGGCATGGATATCATTTCGACCATTAACAATTAGAAGTGTAGTTTTCAATCATAGTAGATTTAAATCATTGTATATATGAGTAAATTCTTGAATTATCCAAGGTTAATAATGAAATGAATTAATGTATTTCCATACATAATATCCTTATTGACTCAATCGAATAAGATAGTAAAAATATATATTTACACAAGAAATTATGTCAGCTTTTGCAAAAGTAATAATATTTCATTATTTATTTAAAATTTCATCAATTTTTATATTTTAATTAAAAATATACAATCTATTTTTTGTTAAAATTTTTAAATTATTTAATTACTTTTGTTATAATTTGTTAAAATTATGATAGTAAGTTATCATCCTTATCTTCATTTTAAGAGATTGTGGATAAAATATGTTTAAATAACAGTCTAAAATACATTTAACAGAAGTATCAGTTTTATGAAGAATAGTTATCCATATCGTTAAATTATAAAGGAAAATAAAAAAATAAAATTGAAAATTAAAATATAAATATTCCCAAAATATGATTTTAGCACTTTATTATATTATAAACTGCTAAAATCATAATTAGTATAGCAACCTGCATAATTTAAGATTATAATTCTAAGCTTTTGAAAAATAAAAAAATAACGAATTTAACTCTAGGACTACAAGACATGCACAAAATATTAATTACTTACAAACGACAGTAAATAAAAATTAATATTTTGCATACTAATTTTTAGCATCTTATTAAGTTATTTTTATAATGAGTATTTCGATACAACTATGTATAGATATGTTTCAATGTAAAATGATAAATGCAAAACGGAATATTAAGGTTGCTTTATTCAGTCACTTAGAGGCAATTGTGTTATCTTTAAGCATTTTTTAATGTTTGCCAGAATGGTCTTTTCAAGATACTTCTTTCCAAAATCTTCAATACGATACATAAAATATTCTTAATTTATTTATACCACCCATATAAAATTTAAATATTTTTCTATGAAATTGTAAACATTATTATTTTGTATATTTCAGACTGCTGTGCGCTACAATACAAAATTCCCACCTGAAAAGAAAATGTTTTCCCTGGAAGTAACAGGAGAATGCTCATATTCTAGTTGCAAACATGCAACAATTAGTGTGTTAGTCAGGTATTTACTCACACTGTATTTTATTTAGTTTTCTACAACCGTTAAATTATATTGTTTGTGATTTATTGTATAGATTTTCAGGTGAAAAATCAAAATAGTAAAATTTACTAAAGGAAATATAATTTGCGGTTCAGGTGCATTTACAATTAGTTTCATATAATAGAAAATATTATAATATTCAGGGTTGTTGCAGTCAAATAGGAATAGATATCATTCTTATGTATGAAAGTAGAGGGTAATCTTATCGAGTCTAAGACCTTCGCGCTAAATTATATTTCTATATTAATAAAATTAAGAGAATTTTTTAAACAAAAGCTGGTGCTGTTTTGTTGCTTTTGAATTCCTGAAATCAGAGACGCGAAAAACTTTAAAGTTGCTTTGTGTGTGCAACGTTAGATATCAGTACCCGAATTGATTTCTTTGTGGTGTTACAAGAGGCTTTGAAAATTTATTAATTTCTCAAGGAAAAAAATTGAGGCAAAAAAATAATTTGTTTCACATGAAATAACTTCTTTTAACGCAACAAAATTATTTCCTTTCTCCTGCAGCTGATTTAAATGAGACCATTAGACAGTTTTTAGAGTTACTGATAATAAAATCCATTTCTGGATAATAAATGTCATTTTCAAATAAAATTGATTTAATTTCCATAAATACTAATTCCATAAAAAGATAGCACAATTTAATCCATTATCAGTGCAGTCAAAGAACCAAAATTGTTACAAAAAACTCCTAGGAATAACATTTGTGACAATTTAGTTACACAGCTTAAAACTAAATCTTACACAAGCAAACACAGCAATCTGTAATATTTGATTAAAACCAAATATTACAGAATGTCAAATTTTACACAAGTGTTTTACATTTTTGTGTAAGATTTGACGACATTTATATTGTATTTTTAAGATTTCCTTGCTTTCACTCGCGTGGATGCACCAGACTTCACCATTTCGCTCGTGAGCAAGACCATTGGATTAGCAGAAATAAATAGCCCCACAAGCGTATTACAATAATATTCTAAACTTACCTAATAGTGTCCTGAATTCATTGAAAAAAATTGAGTCGATAATTATAAAGATAAAATAAATTACGAAAAAAAATGCAGGAATTAATTTCATCTGCAAAAATTGAAGCTTAATTGCACATATTGGTAAAAGTTAGGTTTATTTTATTATAAGAAAAACCATTCATGAAATAAATGGAATTGTTTAATAAAAACTTTATTAACTAATTTTAATTTAATCCTTATTAACATAAAGGTAATTTCGAAACAATTTTAGCTTTAAAAATTTATTCGCTGGATTGCATTTTTTCAGTATAGTTTTTATAAGAACAGAAAAGTTTCCTGAATATTTCTCATTCATTCAATACTATTTAACATATAATAACGAAATTCTGTGTGTTTACATATCTTCATATTTTTAAAGAAATGTGTACTGAAATAAATATAAGGAATTTCTTAAGCATTGATATTTAAAATAGTATTTGTACATATCTGACAAGAACTAACAAATAATAAAAATAAATGTGCATCATTTATACATGAGCAGAGAACATGTTTAAAGTAAATAATTAATCATGCAGAATCAATTTAATATACTAAGTATTCTAAGGTAAATTCCAACATAAATTTACTAGACCCACAAAAATATAAGTTTCTTCATCTAGTATTCGCATAAAAAAATTTTTTTCTCCAGAATCTTAACTGATAAATTTTAGAATTCATTTTGTTCAGTCTTCTTTCCCAAATAACACAAATTGTTGTAGGACAGTGTAAAATAAACGTATTTATAAAATTAGCCTACTTTATCATTACAAGAAACCTCTGTATAGTAAGGATTTTGATAGTTCCTTCATTTTCAGATATTTTAAAGCAAATGATAAGTGTGTGTGTTAAACAATACAAAAATTTTAATTTTGTAATAGTGTGAAGTCTTTAAAAACTCTTTATAGAATGCAAAACTTAAAAACAAAAATGATTATGCAAACTGTAACTTTATTCAATAATGTGACAAAAGCTTTAACGAGATTATTTTTCAGTTACTTGCCACCAGGACGAGCAGCTGGTATGAGTATACTAGAAATTAAACTTATAACTGGATTTGTGGCAAACAAAGACAGTCTTGCACAGGTATGATAATATGTTTTTTAACCTATTAAAACGTGAATGGTTATTTAATTCTATTTATTCCATTATTCAGATTAATTAATTTTTCAATAAATGTTATGAATTTATTCTTTTTTGCAGAAAAAAATTTACATATTGTTAAATTTAATAATTGTAAATTAATTTAATGACAAATTATAAAGGTATGCTGATAATTTTTTAAGTGATATTTATTTTCATACATCTACTTTCCAAAACGTTATTGTTATTAATTTTATTGGTGATTTTTATTTATTAATTTTATTTATAAGAGCAATTAGTGATTTTTTTTAAATTTTATAACGTATTTGGATTCCTTTAATAATGTCACAGTTTAAGAGAAATCTCTTTATTATATACCTATTTATTGGTAATTAAATTTCATACATTTGATTTTTTTTATTTCTTAAAATACATTTGCAGCTAAAAGCATATCTTTTCTTAGTAATTTAAATTTTAAACTATTTGATTTTTTGATTATTTTGTTAACTTCCACAATTTTGAACTTCTAAAAGTGAACACAATTTTTTTTTCAATTTTAATGAAGTAAATATCAAGCAACAAATAATATTTTCTTAAGTTTTATCAATAATTAAACTTAAATATCTTTAACAACAGAATAAATCTTATGTTTCAAGTATAAGATAACCACCAAATTTAACTAAAGTCAGGTTGTATTCTTAAGTATATTATTTATCTAGTTATTTTTGCTTCAAAAAACATATTTCATTTGAAGAGATATATGATCATAAATATTTTAAATTGATCAAATATATGTTTTTAAAAAGACCTAATTTAGAATATTTTTATTTTGGAAACGAAATGTAAATCGTTATATATTAACCTTAATTATGTAAATCCTTATATTTTGTTATAAATGTAGTTCATATTTTTCAGATATAAATTCATCTTTTCATTTCCTCAAACATTTATTATCCTTGTTAAAAATATAGAAGAAAGTATTAAAATTTTTTGCTGAGACGTACTGAATTGTGTAAAAATAATATTTGTTTTTACAATATTTTTTTTCAAAATTCTTTTAATTCACATTTGCTTAAATTTTTCACTTATAAATTTTAATATTAATATAACTTAAAACATATTAAATATATAAATTTTTTAAGCAAAGCAATCATAAAATTCCATGATGTGAATCAGTCAAGCCACTTGTATTAAATCAAATTTTAAGGTATTTTTTTTAATTTTATTTTGATTTTTATGAATTTATATTAAAAGAGTATTATGATTTAAATCCATGCTTAAAAAAGGAAAATGAAAGGCATTGATTTAGTTAATATTTCCATGGTATCTAAGCAGGTTAGTTGTTAAGTACAGAATTATATTTGTATAGTTGTATAAAAATAATGTTAAAACATTAAGTATTTTTGACAGAACTCTATTTTTTATTTTAATAATTTGAAAACGTTAAATTTTAATTTGTATTCAATTTCTTTTAATCAGAATTACTTCAATACATTTAAATACAATTAAAAGTAAAAACATTTCTTCCAGCTGAAATCTGATGAAAGAAACAAAATTTTGCGTATTGATGTTGAAAACAATGTGGTGATCTTTTATTTTGAAGAGGTAAGTTTGCAAGAAAAAAAAACTCAAAAATACGTAAATAGCAATAATTTCAATAAACGCTTACATCTTTAATATATATGAGTCATTTCAAATGCTTGAAAAATACTGAAACCTTTAAAGTAAGAATCTTATATACCAAAAATTGTACAAATCTCATTAAAGATGCATATGATGGGCTGTTGTTGATTGTCAATACAGTTCAATAATGTATTTCTGTTTATGCATTTCAGAATGTAAGCCAAATTATGTAAGGATGTTCACACATTAAAGGCAATTTGATTAAATCAATATAATGTTAAACGTATACTATTCTATATTAGAATATATGCAAATATTTTTTGAGAATAGTATAATATATACCTTTCACACACTGTAGGATTTTAATTCAATATTCTTGCAGATTTAATTATAGAAACTATAAAGAAATATTAACATGAAATAGCACACAGTCCTTCACATTCACACATTTTATCAAACAGAGTTTTAAAAACTTAAACTTAAGTCACAGATGCCGTATAATCCAGGATTCCAAATTCTTAATTTTTTTGGCGATGAAGAAATGTTGTTAAGATGACGCATTGTGACGTGCGCGATGACGTAAATACTGGGGTTGACAGAATAGAATTTTCTGCATAATTTTTATGGGTCTCTATATCTATGACGTAATAAAAACCAGGTTGCCAGAAACATAAGAAAATCCGCCAAAAAATCACCAAACTCAGAATTTTAGCATCCTGCATTATGCAGCATCTGTGCCAAACTTAACTATATCTAAACTCCGCTTCAAACTTAAACTCAACTACAGCTACGCATTTGTTCAACAAAAAAATTTTAACTTTCTCCATGGAAAGAGATTTCAAACAAAGTTGAGTTGTTTGATATTCAGAATCACACAGCTAAAACGACGCATGCCCACACATTCAATTAAAATATTTTTTTAAATAATAAAAGGCAATGTTCAGTAAATGGCAAGTTATAAAAAACTTGAATTCTTCTATGTAATCTTCTAATTAAAATTTCTCTAAATTAATGAAAGATTAAATAATTTTTTTTTGTCAAAGTGTATAAACGTGTGATGGGATGAAGTATATAGTTTAATGCTATTAAATTTTATTTATATTTTTGCATTCATACATAACGACCAACACAATATTCGTATATAAAAATAATTAATTTCTTTAGTTTGCAAAAATAATCCTAGGATAATATTTACTTTTTTTGCTTTAGATATCAAACAAAGTGCAGAGTTTCTTCTTCCTCGTTGAACAAGTAGTGGAATGCCAAAATGCTCAGCCAGGCACAGCCAAAGTTTACGATTACTACGCCAATGGTAAAATACTGAATATATAATATTATCGTTTGATAAAGAGAATTTTCAAGTTCTAACTTTATTTTCAACTTAAATTTAAAATAAATTTTACAATTAAATTTTAAATATTATTTTTAATACTATTTTAAGTAAAATATTATCAAATGAATGCTATTTTTTACACAATATTAGTTTTAGTTTGGTTTAGAAAATGTTAATTGACTAAATATATTTTAAATTATGAAGTAATTCTAAAAATTATAATGAAAGTTCAATTTGCTGGTTGTCTACAATTGGAATTGCTTTGTAATGTAGCGTCATCGGTTGCAATTAAGATCTGAATTCTATAATTAGTTTGCTGAAATTTAATGTAATTAATGGGTAACTAAATAATTAATATTAATTTTTTATAACTTTATTGATATAGCTGTAATTAACTTAAGACAATTATAATTACCTATAATTTGTAAAAAGAACAATCACTTTCAAGTTTAGAGAAATATTTTTTAATTATTATGAAAAGTAATCCTTTTCTTGGCGAAAATATAAAATATTACTAATTATATGAATAACTGAAATCATCATTTAAAAAATTTAATAAATTATTTATAGAATGAAAAATATTAAGAGAATTGTAGTTCATCCAAAACCTTGTAAATACTCTTTAGTTTCATTTAATTTTGAGAGAATTTAAAGCGAATATTTTTATCAGAAGAAAATATTATTTCATTAAATAATATTATTATACTTTTACTTGAAATATTTGTAATTAAAGTTTAAGTATTTTGTGGACTGCGAAAGAAATTTTTCATTTATTTTGTTCTAGTACACGAAAAATAAATGGTGTATTATGTAATTCACAAAATGTATTAATATATATTGAAAATTTTCTCGCTAATGTAAAATATTGACAAAATATACTGGAGGCATTAACAATAGTCATTAACCAAAGTGACTTGAATACACATTAATCAGTAATTTAACATCAATAATTGACATTGTTGTAAAAAAATATGAATGAATATTAATTAGCAATATCATAAAATAAATTAATAATTGCATGAACAAAAAGGCCCATTTTATTTATTATAAATAATTTAAGAATTCATGAAAAGCAAAATAATTTTTTAACGCAATATTTATTTCAATTTTTATAAAATATCCTTGCTATTTTTCTATAAGAATTCATTTTGATATTTCCATTTTAGTTTAAAATTTTTAATTTTGGCTTTAGAAACTAATATATTTATTTAATTACATTATAAATAATTTTTAATTACTCTCAATTAAATAACAATTCCTTTTACTTTTAAATAATTTTTTTAGTAAATTAATTAAAATTCAATAAATCATTCGCATTTTATTTTGTGTAAATCAACAATTAATAACATAAAATTATATTTTCTTTTAGAAAATTCACAGTCAACTAGCTATGTTATTGAAGGATTCAATTCTGTCAAGAAATCTGAAGAATAACAACTAATATAGGACTAATGAACTCTCAAGTTTATTAAGTTTAACAATCAAATTAGTTTAATTTTTATGGAATAATTACGTATTAAAATAAATTGAAATTTTATAGTATTTTTCTCAAAAGCTTAAATATGCAACTACAAATTGTAATTAATAAATAATATTTCAATGAATTATGTGAATTGTTTCTTTGAAATTTTGAAATAATTTAGTACTAAAATCTTTTTAAAAAAAAACTTGAACAATTTAAAGCAATGGAAGATAATTTAACAATTTTATATATTTTAATATTTGTAAATGATTTAAGAATATCCGTTAAACATTTATTTATTATGTTATCACATTTCTCATTGATAAAATTGTCCAACACATTTATATATTAAAGGGTGCTTTTTTATCACACTCTCCAAAACCATACAATGACTCTACTGTACATTCAATGTTGCAAAATATTGTAGAATGCTGTAAATACGTAATAGAGTACAATTAATAGATTCACATTTATAAAATTGAGGAATTCATTTCTGTGTTTTCAACTAAAATCTACACAAGAATACTGATAGTTATGGGACATATAATATAAAATGTGGATTCCATACTCCTACAAATATCACTACCTGCGGGAAAAAAACAAATCCACGAACTTTTAAGATGAAGACCAGACTGAAAACCATTCAGCTGACAGCACGATTACATGACTGGAAAGACATTAAGTGACGGATATGGGTGGATATTATGGTAATCATCACCCTGTGTGTGTGACTAAATGTGGTCAAGGAGAAGGAATTTATTTGGTGAATTCACATTCTATTCAACTAATTTGGTTAATGACTGTAATGTGTGAAAGAATACATACATGAATTCATTTTGAAAGGCATTGACTATTTCCGCAGATAATGATGACTAATTAGAAAGGTTTTTGTTAGGAAAAAATAAACAATATATAACTGAGAAAGTGAAATGGTAGGTCTAGTAACTATACCTTAAATTTTAGGTATAATCATAGCTTTGAGTGTTGCTTGGAATTTAAATAATAAGCATTTTTGGTCATTTCGAAAAAAACATTTTATTGCTTTGCTAAAGCAACATTGTTTTTGAAGTATCCACTCTGAATTAAACTATGAAGAATAAATTGAAAATTTTAAAACTAGGCATTATTCATGAAAATATTATATTTTAAATTATACTAAATTAATAATAAATTAATTTGTAAATTATTTCTTGGTGTGAAAATTTCAGAAAGGTAAGAGTATATCAAAGGGAGACAAAATTTCCCAGAAAATGTCATCTGAAACATTTTTTCAGTGAAAATTGTAAAAATAAATAGCTGCAACACCTAGTGAAAATTTTAGAATAAACATTTATTTTCTGAATTAAATTGGATTTTCTACGTAAGGGACTGCATATTTTACGCATTCACAATGTTTCCCACCTTCTTTTGTTAAATTTAGTGTGGAACTCTTGCAGTCACTAGTGTACTTGAATGTCCAGCTAAAGCTAGCAGGCGCTCGGGGCTAAATCCTTCCTTTGGTGCCCCAGGTCCTTGGATCAATTAAAGCTGCTCCTTTCCCATTACTATGAAACCAAATTCGAATTTTACTGTGAACGAGATTTTGGAGAATAATATTTTATTTTTAAACTTTTTAATGATTTTGAGTTTTATAGAGATGGTTTAGCTTAGCTACACCATCTGGGATTAGAAACAACAACAGTGTACTTGACGATAGAAAGGCATCAAACATTAGCATTATGCATTTTATTTGGAGCGTGAAAAAAGTACTGTTGCAAGGGGGTATAAGTTACTACTCCTGGTACAATCATTGTGCTTATGACATCTATTTCGACCTGTTCATCCGTAAGTAAGATACAAATCTGTATATTCTTCATATTTGTAATCAGGATTGCTCTTTGAAAATCATGTTGCAATGCCTGTTAATAGTTTGATATTGCATAATGGATAGATGGAAATTGTAGAACATCTTTAATATCCACTACCTATTTCATTAAGAGGAGTATATGCTATTGGATCATTATTACAAGTCTTCAATTGTGACATAAATAGTACTTGAATTTTATAATAAAAAATGATGTTTAATTTTTGTAATTAATAATAATATTGGTTAAGAAAAATTACATGCACAAGTTTATAAACATTGATATAAACAGCATTTGACTATAGAAAACGTTGTTAAGCATAAATCTAATCAAAATCAAGAATGCATAGATTTACGTTATAAATATATTTAAATGAGTGTGTTTTAGCATATGAATTCTCTTTAAACATTTTTGAATGTAAAAAAACATGATACCGTTTGCTAAAAGATATGCTAATTTCCCTTTTCAAGGCATTGTTACTTAAATTGTGCTCGTAGAATTCTTTTAGGATTACAGAAATTTTCTTAAAATACATTTTTCTTAAAATTCGTTTAGTCATCAATAACTAATTTGTATATTTATATACTCAAAATTTATTTTTTGCGAAATTAATAGGGTTGGAAAAATTTGCATTTTATAATTATTAGTTAAATTGTAATAAACATAACCAAACCAACTAAACTTCAATATTTAATCCGCGTTTACTCAAGTGGAATTAATTAATAGTTGAGAAATACATATACAATTAATTCAACTGTTAATAAACTAATTATTATTTATTTAAAAAAAATACATTGCTGTTTTTACAAACTATATTAATTAAAAATAATGTGAACAAAATATTTTTCTAGACAATAAAAAATTTTCAAAAACAGAACTCTTAACTATTAAGCATTAATCTGTTTTAAAAAATGTTTATTGTACATTTTAAATTCATTCAAGAAATACTCATTAGCTGAATGAAAATCATGTGACGAAAACTTGAATCTTCTTATTTGGATCCGATTCCTTGTTTTTTCTGAAATAATCAAAATGATTTATGTAAAAATTATAAGAATTAACCTTAAGCACATAAAAACAACTAATAAAATGGCAAAATATTGCGACGTCTATTTCCTAAAATATATGAAATTTTCTACAATTTTAGTCAACATTAATACGTTTACTAATTATTAATAAAGAGTGATATAAGATGAGTGATACTTTCTTCTTATTTTATATAATTTTCGTGTAATGTGAGGTAATATGCTTTTCAAAGCTTTCAAATGTTTTAGAAAGTCATACTGAAATAAACCCTGATCCACACATGAAAGCCATGCATTTAAAATATTCTCCTCGCAAATCCTAAATACCAACTTCATGCAAAATCATGTGTACTTAATACTTTTCATTTGACGGCAGTAAAGGATCAGCCTGAACTTTTTTTAAATGATAAAGTACTGTATTTCCAGATAGAGCCTCAAAAATTACTGTTTTGAAAAATGGCATTTTTGTTAAATTATGATAGTTAAGTTAATGGTCATAGTTTATCAACTTTATCTGGACATACTGATCTCAAGTCAATGTATTTTTAACAGAAGTAAATAAGCTGAAATATCCATTATAAAGATAATTACTAAAATAGAGAAGATTCCATTGGCTTTTTCATAATCTCTATTTGATATCTGTGAAGAATCAGCTGGTAGGATATTTCAAAGAATTGAATTAACTTTAGATTGAATCGAAATCCCTCAAGAAAGGATATATTGATCCACTTACCAATAGAGTAATTAATGAGTAGATGTCCAAGGAAAAATTTATAATAAAAAATCATTGATAGTGTAATGGCACTCTAGTAATTGCTCTCATACTACACTGTTGGTCACCCAAATTGCAACACCAAGAAAGAAAAGGGGTATAACAACAAAATTTATTTCGTACATAACATGTTGACTTAGTATCAAATGATTAAATTTATATACTTCTGTGAAGTGTGGTTCCTGCCAAAATTAGAAGCCAAATTTGTTGGAAATCACCGCTGCCACACGCCTCAGCATTAATTCAAAAAGACTTTGCATGTGTTCTTGGGGTATAACAGACCAAGCAACTTCAACATGTTGCCAAAGTTGATCTGGTGGGGCAGGTGGGGGTGTACTCTGGGTCAATCGTCGAGCAACCATGATTTCTATCGGTGAAAGACCCGAAGAGCTAGCCGACCAGGGAAGCAATTCAATCAGGAGATTGACGAAGAACCCTTGAACAATGTGGGCCACATGTGGTTACGCATTATCCTGTTGAAATAAAGCTGTGGGCAAGCCCTGAATGTAAGGAAAGATGACTGGCTCCAACACATCGAAGATGTAGCGCTGGCTGTTTAAAGAAAGTATTCCGCCACATACCATAATAACCTAGTACAGGACCAGTGTGGCGGTGCATAACGCAGCTGTCCAGCATCCTCTGTCCAGGTGTCTCCATACTCGAATGCGACCAACGTGGTGTTGCAGATAGAAGCGTGATGCGTCAGTAAAGATAATTTTATTCCATTCTGCCATCCACATCCTTCTTACATCGCACCATTGGTGGCGGTGAGGGTTAGGTACAGGAGCTTCTGCTGGTGTTTACTTTACTTTACGTCTTTTGTTCTGCGTCAAGAGTAGCCGAAGCAATGAACGTCTTGAGGATAGACCAATCTGCTGTAAACGGCGTCGAATGGTACGCGCAGACACTGAATGATGCGTTGCAGACTGAGTGTGCTGTGCAATGGTTTGTGATGTGGTTGAGCGATCCGTGACGGCCATGCGCACAATTTGTCTGCCATCATGTGAATTGGTGCACTGAGGTGAATGCGATTGATGCAGGAAGGTACGTTGGTCCGTCGTACCCTCCTGCATCCAACGATCACATATCCGGTGTTTTGTTGTTTGGTTTTGTCCAACATGACTACCGATTTCCTTGAAAGATAATCCATAATCTCGGTATGCCATCATCCTTCCTCTGTCGAACTCGGATACTTTGTCAAAAAATAATCGCTGTTATTTACGGGGGATAATTGATCGTTTAAAAAAATAAAATAAAACAAAATAAAAATAAATAAAAATAAAACAACTGTCAAAATTGAAATTGTCGAAATCTCCAAGCTTTAAATAGCACATTGAAGTGGCACAACAAGCGCGCGATGATGTGCGACTGCACTGAAATTCTAATTATTTGCATATCTCATCTCCGCTAATGCATGTTGTAAATTTCCTGTTATTTGCATACTTCCGTCAGGGTGTTGCATTTACGGTGGCCAGCAGTGTAATATTGCATTAAAAAATATCTCTACAGCCTATTGGTGTCGTTTCTTGATTAAAAAGGTACAACTCTTCAATGTGTGGTTCAATGAAAAAAGTAATGTCTTTACACTAGATGTATACAAAAAGTTTTAATTAAAAGAAATTAAATATTTGAGATACCCATAAAATGTTACCAAAATTACCTTCAAAACCTATGAGATACAAGTTTTGGGATTGTTTGTCACTTAACAGAGACTTAATTCAGTTCAGAGTTGCCTTTAGCAGCAATGGCGCAGTCAAATGTGATTGCTAACTGTGAATTGTGGAACATTTAACTGCTAAGAAACCTCTTTCATCAAATATTTAAATTTAAGGACACTCATTATATAGGACACTCATTATGACGTCATAATATATAATTTCTTTCATTAAATTTATAATTCAATGATTTTCATTTTTACGTATTTATTGTCTTCTTTAATTAATTAAATTAACCTTATAATATCTTCATGTTAGTTCTTTACACTACTACTTGCATTTTCTAAAATGAGAATAAAAACTAGAAATACAGCCCCGCGCCTTTAATCTATAACTTTCTAAACTGTTAATATAAGCAGTTATTTATCTCGAATACACTCACTATATTTTGAAAAATTGTTGTTTCTCCAGTTATTTATTATTATTTGGAGAAATTGCTTAGAAAATTGTGGAAATTTTGCGAATTTTATAATTATTTGTATATTTTTAGAATATTTGTAAAACTTTAAATTACTTTAATAGAATATTATTTTATAACTTCTTTAAAACACTTCATCAAATTCCTAAAATGTTAATTAGACTGTATTAGATAAATGAATTTCATCGTATAAAATACATAATAAAGTAAATTATAATTTTTATTTAATCAAGTAAAACCCCCTTTAAATAGAAACAATTCCTATACAATTATTTTCTATTGTATATTAAAGGCAATTCAATAAAACTTACTTATTAAAAGAGAAAAATTTTTGATTTTTCCCGAATTCCTCAGCATCCGAAATATTTTGTGGCAAATTTTCCTCTGCTGATTCAGGAAGGAAAGCTGAAGAAGTTCCTGCCACAACACACAGAATACCCATGGCAACGTATGGAATCGCTCTTCCGTAAATTCCCTGAAAGAAACACTTATTATAATCTGAATTCTTAAGAACGAAATAGTTGGTGAAGCATTCTACTTAAATAACACCGATAGTAATTAATGGAATTGCTCTTAAGTAAGTTTCGTGACTGAAACATGTTATTAATCTGAGTTCTTAAGAACAAAATAATTGGTGAAATCTTCTAATTAAAAAACACCGATATTAATGAATGGAATCATTCTTCCTCAAGTCTCGTGACTGAAATGCGTTATTAAAGTTGAGTTCTTAAGAACAAAATAGTTGGTGAAATCTTTTAGTTAAAAAACACCGATAGTAATGAATGGAATTGTTCTTCCTCAAGTCTCGTGACTGAAATGCGTTATTAAAGTTGAGTTTTTAAGAACAAAATAGCTGGTGAAATCTTTTAGCTAAAAAACACCAATAGTAATGAATGGAATTGTTCTTCCTCAAGTCTCATGACTGAAATGCGTTATTGAGTTCTTAAGAACCAAATAGTTGGTGAAATCTTTTAGTTAAAAAACACCGATAGTAATGAATGGAATCGTTCTTCCATAAGTTCTTTGAAATAAACGCGTTATTAATCTGAGTTTTTAAGAATGGGGCAGTTAGTGAAACGTCTTACTTTGATAATACGAATATTGATGTGTGTGTGATCAGCGAGCTGGCAGCTGAATAATTAGTGCTGTGACCTTCTACAACAGTCGTTGGTTCTGATTTCACCGTTGGCTTTGGTTTTCGTACTGGATAACAATCCACTTTAAACTGTAAATCTGGGTCTAATTATACTTCGTACGCAAAAAAAAGACCGTCGAAAGACGAACAAACAAATAGTGATGAATGGAATCACTCTTACATAAGCTTCCTGAGAAAAAAAACAATTTTTTAATAAGAGTTCTTAAGAACGATACACACACAGCTGTGTGTGATGTAACATTTATTTGAATAATACCGATAGTAATGAATAGAATCCTTCTTAAGCGTTTTGAATCTGAGTTCCTGAAAGCAAAGCAATTGGTGAAACATTTTAGTGATGAATGAAAATGTTTTTCTTTAAGTTCCTTGAAAGAAACACTTTATATATCTGGATTTTAAGAATAAAGCAGTTAATAAATCATTATGATAGTGATGAAGCAATCATTTTGGCGTATATTCTCTGTAGAACACATAAATAATTTGAGTTCTTTAGTACAAATCAGTTGATGGAAGTTTCCGCTTAAGTGCCATCAATATTAATAAATGGAATCCTTATTTTGGATAAAAATTCTTTAAGATGAATCCGTAATTAGTATGAGTTCTTTTCGAGTAAAAAAGATATGTAAACTTCCTTTTAAATTACGTTTTTGATGATGAGATTGGGAATACCAGCACTTCGCATCTTTTGAGTAACTTATTTGACACATCTTACCTCAACCATCTTCAAATGATTTGGTGAACGCAAATAATCTCCAGATATCAAATACAAAAGGAATACTTACTAGAGCATATTATATTTCGTGACTGGATTGAAAAACAATATCAAAATATAATTAATTCCATATGATTTTTTAAATGATTTTTGGTATGGCCACATGAACAGTTATTAGCGCTGCAATTTTACTTGTGATAACCTAAGCAATTTTCAAGAAGGCATGACATAGTTTTATGTTGCTTTCTAAAAATTTATGATTAAAAATTTAAAATTGATGATATGGTCTGATTCTTAATCATGCTTAATTTTGACACTTTAATTAAAGATTTTTGAAGTATATTTGCTCATTTTTTTAACTTTGACGTTTTAAAATATTTTATTACTTTAAAATGTTTTTCTCTAATTATTTTATATTAAAAAACCAATTTTAAAAAATGTATTTTAGTCATGAAAAAATTAAATAAAATTAAAAAAGTTTAAATATGTTATTGCAATAATTAAAATAAATATTGAGATAATAATGAATAAATTAAAGACTTTAATCATTGAAAACTAAATTCAATATGAAATATTCTTAAAGACTGAAAAATCTATTAAATTTTATTAATGTTAAGATAATTCCTCGGTACAAATAAAGGGAGTTCAGAATTACATTTTTAAAGATAGTTTCTTACAATTATGACAATGGAAACAAATTAAGCTTTTATTAAAATTTTAAATTGATATTTTCACATTAAACTGATATCCTTGTTGACATTTAGGCATTACTTATTGAATTGTCTTTAAACTCAATCACATAATATTTGTCTTATAAATACAACATGACATTTATTTTTATTCATCTACGACTGCATTCATTTATCCAATAAACGTCGTTCATTTACCCAATAAACCCAAACTAAACTAATTATACTATGAAACAAATTTTCTTGAATATGATTTCTTTTTATTGGGTGCCTATTTTAAAAATCAAAAGCTAAATCTAAAAAAATTAAACTTTATCTGATCTCTGTGAAGAAGCGCTGTTCCAAGAATTGTGCTTAAATTTTCTGCTAACTTCCCCTATTTGTGGAGTCGATCAAGAGGCTAAGCATGAATTTTTTCTATGTTACTTACCAGAAAATAAATTAATTGAAATCTGATACTGATTAGTTATTCATGAATAAATGTCAAATGTCTCATGGTGAAAAATTTTAAATGAAGTTAGATGGTGACTTAAGAGATAAATTGAAAATAAGATATATGTCAGTTCTCTTGTGACAAATTTTGAGTACAAAGTAACGAAATAAATAGACGGGCATATAGATATAATATATAGATATAGATATTATATATATATATATATATATATATATATATATATATATATATATATATATATATATATATATATATATATATATATATATATATATATATATATATATATATATAATATGTTAGACTCTTGGTAAGAACAAATCTTTATGAGAATTATAAACTTTAATTTCTCATTTATTCAGATGTAATAGATTAGACATATACGATATTTTCTGTAATCTATATAATATATAATATATATGATGAATACGTTATTTAGCAAATAATGGAAGATCCCTTTGAATATGGCGAAATTTTGTTTCACAAGTTGAAAAAGAAGTTACTTATGAACTTGAATGTATCTTTAAGATATTTGTGTGCTTTAATTTTATACCAAGTTCCACTTTTCCAAAAACTAGACAAAAGAGATTAAAAATTTTAAGAAAGTGAGTAATCTACAAATAATTAAATAGGATTCAGAGAGTTGAAATAATAAATGACTTACATTAACACAAGTGCTGTATAATCCACGATGCCAAATTCTGAGTTTGGCGATTTTTTCGGCGTATTTTCTTATGTATCTGGCAGCCTGTTTTTATTACGTCATAGAGATGAAGACCAATAAAAATTATTCAGTAAATTCTATTTTGGCAACCCTTGAATTTACGTCATCGCGCACGTCACGATACGTCATCTTGGCAACATTTCTTCATCGCCAAAGAAATTCAGAATTTGGAATCATGTGGATTATACGCCATCTTGCCCTTACATTGATCAGTGATAGTTTAGTAATTGAAATTGATGAATTACTGTGGTGAAAAGTTGAAAATTAAATTATGGGTAGGTTTGCAATAAATAGCCTTTTTCCTGTAACTGTATATGTGTCTTATACTTAAATATGATTGTTAGTTAGACTTTCTCTGGTCACTTTTTACACTCGAGAGCTTTTTAGATCAGTACTTTGAACCATCGTAAAATCCAAGTATAGATAGAAACCAGAAACTATAATGAACATTTAATGTTAGACTTCAGTCTTTCATTTACCAACTCAGAAAATGAAAGATTAAGTCTGAATGTTGAGAAGAAAAATTTAGAAATATCTCGATACACATTTCTAGTGATGAAAGAAATTGGGTAAGATCATACACATACACACTAATTAATTCCACCAGTTCTTATTCTATAGTTTCAAAAAGAAGAAATTCTATCCTTATCTTGTTATATTTTAATAAATATTAATGAATGCATTTGAAATCATATTAGAAGATATTTTTGAATCACTAAAAATGTTTAAACAATTTACAAAAAGATAACTTTTTATGTTGGCGTAAGCAAGGCATTAGCCTTAGATTTAAAAGAGATTGCTTACAAATATTGCAATTGTTAATTTAAAATTCTATTAATTAGTGAAATTTGTAAAAAATTAAATTGTCCTTCCCAATTATACTAACCATAAAGTGTTACTCATCTTTTTCATTTTGCTTTTTCCTTTGTTCAATTGTCGACACGTTAATGGCTTGAATCAATGGAAAACGGCTTTTCAAACCAATACTTCGGTCTTTGTATAAAGAAATAGTTTTATAATAAAATGAATTTCGACAATATTTGGCACAGGTGCCGTATAATCCAGAATGCCAAATTCTGAGATTGGCAATTTTTTGGCAGATTTTTTATTTATCTTGCAACGTCATTTTTATTACGTCATACAAATGGAGACCTATAAGAATTATACAGAAAATCCTATTTTGGTAACCCTAATATTTACGTCATCGCTCACGTCACGATATGTCATCTTGGCACCATTTCTTCATCGCCAAAGAAATTCAGAATTTGGAATCATGGATTACATGGGACTTGTGCCCGATATTCTCAGACATTCGATGGTGAATTTCGCCCTCTTTGCTGCCGCTCGAAGAATGCGATTTGAAGGTAAGCAGAAAATTTCTTCGACAAATCGGATGTACGACTCCGTCTCAATACGACGTAATATAAATAAATCATTATCTGACGTTATGGATATTGTAAACCAATGAGAATTGTACTAAATTGATGTAGCCATGATCTCAACTGGAACGACAGAAACAACCACACACATATTTTATGGTTAATAAATCAATTTATTAAATAATATGTTAGAGATTAATTATTTTTTCCACAAAAATGAATAAAACCATTCGCTGGTTTGTGTATTGAGGAACTAATACAATATTCCCCTATTCTCATTTGCACTTCTTGTCAAATAAATTAATACATTTTAATTTAACGTTTTTAAACAATAATCAGGGTTTTGTTTCAATTAAAATCATTACAATATGATATTTGATAAGAAAAATTCATTAAGGAAATCAGCCCTTACCAGATAGATGAGGTATGGTACAAGCAACATAGTTGCCTTACAAATTGTCTTGCTGATTCCTATCACAGCAGAACGACAAACAGTGGGGAAGACCTCGAAGGCTTGCTGGTCTGTCACAATGAATACCCCAGATATGATTAACTTCCCCATTACAGAGCTTGCAATTTCAGAATAGGGAAGACCTAAAAGGAAATATAATTTGATTGATATTGAAAAGATAATAACTCAAGACAAGATAGAAAATAGTTATCATTGTATTGTTACCCAGTTGTTAAATAATTTTTACAAACTATGTAAAACTAGTATTTATGGTTTACTTGGCAAGATTCTTGGCGACCACTTGGCAAAATAATTGGTGACTTGGCGACCACTTGGCAATATAATTGGCGACTTGGTGAGATTTGGCGAGAATTAGATAGTTTTGGAAACTTCCACCACCTAAGCTCTAGTATCATTATTGAACGAGATGGCCTGGAAGCTTCCAAAACCTTAGAGAAAGACCTAGACTTTAACGCCAAGTAAGTTATAAATACCACCGTTCCACGGACCGAGTCAGTTTCTGAGTTTTTCTAGCGGCAGTGAGAAGTTAGTGAAGACGATCAGTCTTGAATGCTAGTTTAGAGCATAGAAGCTGTTGTTTGTCTGAGATATTAGAGCTTTCTGTAATTGGAAGCTGTTTCCTGTAGTATTAGCTGTATTATGTCTGTAGAATAGTAATTTCTACTGCTGGGATTTTCTGTATTTAGATCGATTTGCTACGAATAAAAGTCTTGTGAATTTTAAAGAGTTTATTTCATCGGCTCTCAATCAAAACAAACCCCGAATTTCGGTACAGTATAGTAGAAAAGGAAAGGAATTAAATTACAATATTTTATTTTTTATCACTTTATTACAAGTAATTTTAGAAAATTCAAAATTATTGTTCAAAGGAAAAGGTTCAAAGGAATGACTTAGATGCACCCGAATATTTTGATCTCTGAAATACATTATTTTTATTGTTGTGTTTTTTATGATTGCTGTAAAAACTATGCAAAAAACGAAATATATTTTCTCACTATTAGTAAAAATCACCAACATATCATCTAATATTATTACATTACTGTTTCCACATTAGCTCGTACGTTAAATTTTACTATCATAAAGTTTAGGTTTTACGAGTGTAAGTAATCAAAAATTTGTTGTTAAATTCAGAAATTAGATTCGATTTATCTCTCATTCTATGGGCGTTTTTTGAACGTGAAACAAAGCTTAACTGAGTCATGGGGTTTAAATTGAGCACTGAATCATTGCAAACATTCATGTTTAAGATGATTGTTTGCAATCATGAAACGAAATAAAAAGTTGTTAAATAGAGGATTGGAATGGTAACCATTAAACTTCCATCTTGATTTTAAAGTCAATGAATAAAATTATTTTAATATTTTCCTCCGTTCATTAAATTTTCTACGTTTGCAATCAAAAAGTGTTTATTTAAAGTAATATGGTTTATTGAGTAATTCTATGATAATAAACTTCATTACAACACATTTAAAATGATATAACTGTCGTATTAACAATTTTTTATATTATTTCAATAGGAAAGTTTATTATTTTCTAATGAAAGATTTGTTTTCCACTTTAATTCCAATATGAACATAGAAATGAGTATATCCTTCCCGTAGTAAACAACCTAACTGCCGAAGTTAGTTGTAAGGAATTTGAAGTTTCAACTCCAATGAACTTTTGGAAGGACTTTTGATAGCTATTGAATAGTATTCATATGTATCAAGGAAGAGAGGACACAAGAAACGTCAGTAAGTAACGTCACACTGACTGGAACAGCGTTTCAGTCATTCATAAACAATCGGGATTGAATAGACTGGAAAAAGTGCTGCAGTATTTTACGTGAGCATAACAACTTAGTTTCTAGGCAGAATACTGGATTAGATTAATGAGGAACATCCAATTAGAATTTGGTAAACCTTGGCCACCACCTTCTCCGGATTCCTATCCTCTTGGAGTTCTTCTTTGAAGAGTACAAGGAATCATTGCTATGTCTGACTTTTCTACATAAGCAGAAAGATCTCAAAACATAGATCTTTATCACTATGATACAAATAACTGGTAAACAATATCAATATCCGACTCTAAAGATCTATTATTTTGTGGCTCGGATTTTTGAAATGAACTTCGCAGTCGAAATTCGAACTATTTCCAATAATAATTTCCTTAATCTCCAAATCTTTATTACAAAAGAATATTTTTCCTACTTATTACAATCCTTTGTGCCTCACTCAACATCCACCATTCCTATGCATTTTCCACTAATTAAACATTGTTCTTGCAAAACATTCTTTCTCCCCTAATGATATTTAAAATTGTCTCTCTGACAGAATTTGTCACTACTCCTGAAGCTTTGTTTGTATGCTCGTCAAATGGTTTGGGCTGCAACACTTGAATATGATTAATTATCTATGAAAATTCCTCCAAAAGGACAAAAGGCGTTGAGTGTTCTAATACCTCATAACGGTCTTAGGCTAGCTCCTACAATGTATTGCATTTTATTTCCATTCAAACGCAGCTTATCTTTATAATAATAAATGAAAAATTTGTTTAGATAGGTTTTGTTTCTGTTGACATAACGGATTTCATTTCGTATCCTTCAGAACTTTGATTTCATCTGGACCGCTTTTATGTATTTAATCAAAAATATTGTATATATATGTGTGTGTGTGTGTGTGTGTGTGTGTGTGTGTGTGTGTGTGTGTGTGTGTGTGTGTGTGTGTGTGTGTGTGTGTGTGTGTGTGTGTGTGTGTGTGTGTGTGTGTGTGTGTGTGTGTGTGTGTGTCAATGCAAGTAATTTATTTTTTATCAAAGATATAAAAAATAACTTAAATTTGAGAAAACATTCGTTAAGTTAAATTCTCTGTCAGTAGATTTAATCTACTAATTAATAACTTCTGAAAAACCGATACGGAACATTAATAATCTATTAATTTAGTTATATAATTTTTTCCGCTAATTTATTAGTCATAATAGCAAAATATCTAATAAACTAAACTCTGTGGCAGGACAGGCCATGTGGGCCAAGGCATACAGTGCTCATCACTGTTCTCTTGACAGAGAGGGACTGGGGTGCGAAGCATATGTCCCGGTCAGCCTAATGCGAAACCCCCAGTGTTTAGTTCCTAAGCATGCTTGGTACTCAGTTTATCGACCCGCTGAAGGGATGAAATGCTGAGTCGACCTTGCCCAACCCGAGGAAAATATCTAATACAGTATCAGATATTGTCATTATATAAACTTTGGTTTAAATCCTAAGTATGATGAATGATAGTGCACTTGCATATTACATTTTAGTTAATTATAATGTCAGATTATTTATTAAAGTATTATAATGACTTTTATATTTGTTTAATTTGTTAACATTGCGTAAATTGCTTTGTTTTACAACCATCATAAAATGATTATAAGGATTCACACACACGGAGAATATGGTCTTCTGAAAGACAATGTGTTATGCTCATTTGACGTAAAAATAGAACTCCAAATAAATTACATTTTGATTGATGTGACACCGCAACACAAAAGAAAGTTTTTCTGTTTCTAACATGTTCTATAGTATCCCTAAATCTTCTCTTTAGGCTTTTCACCAAATGTTCAAGATTATTATATATTATATAAAAATTGAAATTGTTAAAACTTGCTATCATGCAACACATAATTTCATCAATCTGAGAAATCTGAAAAGTTATTTTAATAGCTATCTAATTAGTAAGATTTTAAATTAAGGTAAAACTTAATTTAATGTAAAGTATCTTAACAGTGTAATTCTTATTCTGTGATTTGTTAATTCAAATTTTGGAATTGTTTTGTTTAAAACTATCTTAAAGTTGCTTGAATTCATCAATGTCTGACAGATTAAAATTTCTCATTGTTTTTATGGCCCTGATTGAAGGTTACATCATCTTAAAATTATGACAGCACAAATGGAAAAAAATGTTTAACAAAATTATGTTGTATATGTGAATCCATATTATTCATGTCCTTATAATTCCTTGATTCTGGTTTGTAAAAATTTCTCCAAAAATAATTTAAAACTTCTTAAATACATGAACTTCCTGATGAAAATTTAAATCACTGATTGCTTTCTTTATGTCTCTATGTAAATATTACTTCAATTTAAATCTATACCTTCCTAAATAAAATAAAAATCACCTACAAAAGTGTATCTTTTTAAACAATTCGACAGATTTTATGGTCTAGAGATACGGAATAGTTTCCCCCGAAATGATCTTAACGATGGTGAAATAGATGAACGTCTTGATAGGTATTGGAATCATCCATTCCTTTTTTCATATATCTGTGCAAAAGTTATATATATATATATATATATATATATATATATATATATATATATATATATATATATATATATATATATATATATGTATACACTTTCACAAAAAAGGTATAATAAAAAAATCATTTGGGTATACATTATTTTCTTACAGTCTGAAAGACAAATAACCTCAATAATATTTTAATTTAAATAGAATTTCAGTAAATTAATACACTCAAATTTATCGGAGGATAAATGAATAAATTAACAAAAAAGGTTTATTATTAATACAAGATTTTATTTGAATCTGTGATACTTGAAGTGTTAATGCTTTGGCCATCAGTTCAGCAGTTCCTTTGTCCGATGATTTTTTTTTTTTTACATGGATGTTTTTAGTAATTTGGAATCCCTTTTAAGTCAGTGATTCCGATTCAATTAACGTGCAAAATGATCGCATGGTATCAGCTCAAATATAAAGCGATTTATAATTAAACTAATTAACTAAAACTATCGATGTGAAAAAATCAGCACAATTATTTATAAAACAACTTAAATATTATGAATTTAAATAAAAGTATGGAAAGCATTAATTACAATTATGTAACAGAGATCCATAATTAAAAGTAATTGTTGTTACTTATGAAACTTGGACAAGCCAAGCTCGCTATGCCGTTGGCTAAGCAAATTTAAGTCATTAAGTAGGGTGTGGCTTTCATTTTAATTAGTGCACCCGGAAGGTGAAAGTACGACTTTGCTCTAAATTCCTCCGATAGATAGCACCAGGAAAGGATCCCTTCCCTCAATTTTGACATTGATCTGGAGGGGGTGAAATTTTCTTCTACTATTACATTCATGATAACTGCTCAACCATTGACCACAGGACTTTCGATTCCAGAGACGTAATGAGCACTTATACAGCAGTAATATAATTAAAACATTAAAACCCCTTTCGCAATGAATAGAATTTGTTGTAAAAGTTAATATTAAAAATATAGTTTTATTGAATACGTGTATTCTTGCAGAAGAAATATTATGTGTGTCACTTACCTGTGAGGGGAATGAGACAGGCGAGGGTAGCGAGGTAAAATCCAATGGAAGCACTCCACCTCCTGCCGAAATGCTCCATGGACGCCCAGAAGAGAGCATTGCCTGGAGCCTCCACAACAGATAGCAAGAAGAAATTGAGGAATTCATTTCCTTTTAAATTTGCCACATTGTATTGAAGCCCTGTATAAGTTATCACATTAGCTATCCTGAAAAAATTCGTAAGAAACTGCTTGGAATAAATTTGTTGCAAGGTACCTTTTTCTGAGGCATGAATTTTTATCATCAAACATAGTGAATCGAATATATTTTTTCTGAAAAATAATAGTTTAAAAAATGTGTTTAATTCTTTACAAGAAAAATTATAAATATTTATATAAAATTCAAATTGAAGAGCAAAATAAATATAAAAAGAGACTATTTTTAAACATTCTTCATTAATTACAGAAAAATAATAATATTTCACAAACAGAAATGATTCACTAAACTTACATGATAAAGCTAAGGAATAAATCATGCGCAGTACATGAAAATATCTATTATTTCCTGTAAAATTATTCCCTACGTGATGTCGAACGATTAGGCTCACAGACACTTAGTAGTAGGGATATGATCTTCGGAATGGGAGATCACGGTTTTCATTCTAATCACAGTTGAAAGGATGGAAACTAATTTTGTATTTCTTTATTTTAAAAAGGAGAAGTCTATCCTATAAAGTGTGCATGAATATGTACGTTTTTATGTAGTGCTTGAGAATTTTCAAAGTTTCTCACTTTGAATACAATTATCCATCCCACTTTCAATGAAAAGTCGTTTGAAAGAGATATGACTGGCGAATATCACACGATTCATCATGATCTAGTGGTAACATCGTGCTTCAATCAAAGGAGAGTGCTAATCACAGTTTTCCTGGTTTTATCCCTTGCAATAACTGAATACTGTTCTCGATCTATTCAAATTATTTTGGAAGGTTTTAAGCGATAGGAAATGAAATGTCTTTACAATTCATCATCTTTTGGACTCAGCAGAGCCTAATCTTAAAATTTGCACACTAAGTGAGTGTGTGCTTACGATTTTTTCTAAACTTCGAACCGTAAAAAAAGCTTACTATTCTAGAAAAGAGATATTCTGCACCATGTTGTAACAGCTTATGGCTGTTATACTGTCTATTTCGAGCAGTCGGGAAAATAGTTCATATTTAAAAAAGATTTAACATTACTTACCAACAAAACGTTATAATGAAAAAAGTTTTTCTCAAGCGTGGATATTTTGAAATATACATACAATAGTTTTGTTTATCGTTTTCTTTCTTCTGTTTTACCTTTTCTCCCAACACCTGAAAGTATTTTAAAATCTATAAATGAACTTTCGATATAATATAAAACAATAAAATGTTCATGTTTAACTCCTGAATTTTATCTATGAACATAGAATCTAGCTTTAACTGCATAGATGGCACATACCTAAGCAATTAAATTGAGATTCTATATTCATAGAAAACAGTGTTTATTTTTAATGTGTTACTGTTAAGCCTAGTAATTTGTATCCAAAATAAGGTATTAAATTAAGAATTATATGTAAATTGTAATTGACGATCATACTTGAATGTTTCATATTTATAAAGACAATCATTGATAATTTTTCTCATTTTTGATTTTCTATAATTATTTAAAATAGTAAAAAATTTACTTCTTTTTTTTATTTTTTTATTTATTTATTTATTTGTGTTTCTCAAATTATCCTTAAGCGACCTTAACCTTGAAGCGGTAAATCTGTATGGTAATGATTTTTGAAACGCCTTATATCTGAACAATAGGAGTCTTCAGCAACTATCATATTCAATTTTCATAATTTATGGGAAAGTGCCACAAAAGTCAGTGGCGAGATAGCATTCCTCAGAGTAAAAGCCTTGAATTCGATACCAGCCACAACTGAACAATGATAGAGTTGCACATCTGCTGTGTGGATATACATCAGTAAGGATGAAGGCTTATTATGCTTGAATTAAAATGAACCATTGGGCCGTGGTAATCTAGTGGTGAGGGCATCGGCCTTCCTTTCAGAAGGGCGGGGTTCGATTCCCAGTGCCGCCAAAAACCCTCCGAGTAGATATACATGGTCGTTAAATTTGTGGAACTGAAAGTGCTGTAGTCGGTCGTTAAGCAGTTATCATTAGTGCAATGGTCTGGAGAAAATTTTCTCCCCCTCCAGATTAATGTGAAAATTGAAGGAGTGGATCCTCTGGTGGTGCCATCTATCGGGGGAGTTTAGAGCACAGTCGTATTTTCACCTTCATGGTGCACTGGTTAAAATAATAGACGCACTCTAGTGACTTAAATTTGCATAGCCAATGGCATAGCGAGCTTGGCTTGTCCAAGTGACATAAGTAATAACAACAGAATGAATGCTCATTAATTAACTAGACTTTTATCATATTGCACATAAATTAGCTCCACTGTCTATAAAAATTCCTCGTGAAAGTCAAAGGCGTAATGCAGGCTATAAAGAATCTTACAATATCTTTCAATTTTTGGAATATTTATTATAGGTTGAGGGGAAATCTATTATACGGTTCAAAATCATGACTATAGTGACTCACAGAAATCTAATAGTTGGATCGGATCCTGCACTTCGAAGGGGAAGATTCGGGATTCAATCACTTTACCTTTTTTGGACAAAAGGATGGGTACATTGTATTTCTGATTTCTATAGACACTTCTATCGGATTACTCCCAGGCACTTGTTAGCGAACCCAGCTCTGTGACAATTTTGCGATGCATATACAGAAATGAATTCTTATTGCTGAACTTCAACATTCTCCACACTATTCTGCAGAAACATAGCATCGCAGAAGATGAATAAAAACTAGAGGCTAGTTTTAATACAAGGAAATATGTGGCCATTGTTCAGTGTTGCTTAGGGCGAACAAAAGGTTGTTGCTGTTGTTAAACCAGTATTCTTCCCAATATATTCCTGTGGTAACCTATAGCTACAAGTTAAATGTGGAAGTAACCGGGTGAGAATCTTCATAATTTAGAAGCAAGGATCAGGCTGAAGGCTACCCAGTTTTTGATCTGAAACCACCAGAGATATTATTTCATTCGGAGGACTTTGCGACCCCGATATATTTACGCGAACACGACGGATCTTCAGTTAAGTAGACATTCGAACTCACTACTTTCGATAATAAAAACGACGTCCTAATCAACCAGACCACCGCTAACAAGAAATTACTAAGACATGAATCCAGTGTCATCCTATACTATCATTCCATGTAATGTACATTATAACTTCAATATGATAACGTCAAATGCATGTAGCCAATGTCCGGTTCTTAAAATATAATCAAACATGTATGAGACTTTCGTGGCACTGGAAACAGTACTGAATACTATTCATAACGAATGTTATGTAAATAAATTATCTTATACCCAGTTGTCATTTTTTAATGAATATAGTGAATTCAGTTTAATATCATTAAAACTTTGCATACACACTTAAACAGAAGATATTTGATATTTTAAGAAAATATAATTATTTTCGTTAAAGAAGCTTTTTAATAAAAATTTAGCTGATACTTTAGAAAAATAGTTGCTTTCCGACCTGCAACTTCTTTAAGAGTTCTTCTTCTTGGATAACTTTTTCGTTTTTCTTAGCAATTCTAATCATGATATCCAGCGCTTCTTCGTACCGTTCTCGAGAAACTAACCAAACTGCTGATTCTGGAATAAATCTAAAAAACATAGATTCATTTGTAAATTTTCTATAAAAAGTCAAAAATATGAATAAAATCGAAACATTTAAAAAAATGTTAAAAAGTCGGAGAACTAATTTTCATCTAAGAGTACCAAATATTTACGCAAGGGAAGAAGGTTCTCATTAACCATGCGACCGATGACACCATTTATGTAAAAGTGTGCTTAATCATGGTTATATATTTTATTTAATACACATTACATACGTATATATATATATTCATTATTATTCCACTAATATGTTATATTCGATCCAGAATATATGTTATCTTTAAAGCCAAAGCAATTATAGCGGAATGATTTCTAAAAGAATTAAAGAATTATATTAAATTTTAAGAAACCGAAATGATATTCTATTAATGACTGAAGCTTCATCTCAAAATTTCTTATTTTTTATTATCAAGATAAAATTAATTTTCCTTACATATTATATTATTATATATAATATTTATACTTTAATAGTATTATTAAAATGATATTAATTTACATGTCCCATAATTTTTAATTTTTGCAGTCAGCATTCTTAAAAGTACCTTAAAGTTTATTTTAAGCACAGTTCAGATATTTTTCTTAATTTTATTTATGTATTTATTGAAATAAAAAAAGAGAAGAAAAAGTAAACTGGTTTAAAAAAATTTTTTTCATACGTATGTCAATCTCATAACTAAAACAGAAGGGTTTGAAGTAAAATATATATGCGAAATTATAAATTTCTCTACCTACCTGGAACTTATAACTATCTTTTTTTCGATACTCTTCATAAAAAACCGTTATTATTCTGAAAAGATTTACAATGGTTTCTCTTTTTTACATTCTAATTAAATTAAGAAAATGGCTAAATAAACGAGTTTGAAAATTATTTTATAGTCATACGTTTGTCAATTGCATAAATTGTAGAACTGAAATGTTTCAAATAGATTACGTAAAATTAAAAAACAATTTTTAGCATTTTAAAAAAATTTTGGTTTTTTAAAAAAAAATTGCAAAAGTATTTGCATTTTTAAAGCTTCATTAAAGTAAAGTGACAATGTAGTGGTTATCAAATATTATTCGACTAGCTTACCATCTGCTTCTTGCATGTCCTAGTATCATAGTAATATTATCTCCTTAAATAGAACAACTTAATTTTTTATTCTCACAAGAAATGTTTTCCTAAGTTAGTGACAGTACTAAAAGTGGAATCAGAAATATTGCAGAATTATGTTTTATACAATGACTAAAATAATACAAAAATATTTTTATGAGTGTGAAAAACACTTTATAAACGAAGATCTTAAAAATTGCTTCAAATGTTTAAAAATTACAATTTTATACTTTTTAAATATAAAGAAGACATTTCTCTCTTTCCATTTAAAAAAATAGAAAATTGAAGTATCATTCTGAAACAAAATTCTCTAATGAATGACCAAAATTTACGAATTTATCTAAACTGCATATAAAACCAGAAATATGTCGTTTTTATTTTGAATATTGACATTTACTCAACTATTTTAATATTTTACATTCGCTCAGTAAAATACTTTAAATCCAGAATATTTATTTTTTATTTCTTATATTTGTGTTATTCCGTAGAACCTTTTCGGCATTATTCGTTGACGACAAAAAAAATGTTTGCTGTCGTCTAAGAACATTTTTGACTATGTAGAGGGATGCTAGAAAAATATTTTCAACTAACATTTTGTCGAGAAATGTTAGAGAACTATTGTTTTGAATCTTCAGTTGCTTGGTAGAACATTTGTTGCCATCCCTTGACAACGACTTTTTTTATCGCGTTATAAATTGTAAGCTAACATTTGGTAGAAAAAAGTTCTACAAACATTTTTTCTCTCTTGAAGTGTTTCGAATAATTAATTGTTATTTTTTGTTGCTTATTGTCTACTAAATTTCACTGAAAAATTTGCAAAACATTTAAGCAATTTCATGGATTATTAAATAAAAAAAGTCATTATATTTACTTTAAAATAAGCTGACGATGAAAACAAAATTTATAAAATTTCAAGTTTACTTCAATGATTGTGCTGAAATTCGAAAAAACTTACTTCCAGAAGAAAAGCATTGCTGCACCTATGGAAGCGTTTACGATTCCTAAAGTAATCCAATCTCGTGATAAATAGACAATTAGAGGCAGGATGCACATGCCCAGCATCCAGCCAGTGTTCACGACTCCACTGCACAGAAGACGCTTCTCAGGGCGAACCAGCTCCAAAGCTATTCCAAATAATGTTCATAATATATTCTATGAATATGTTTTCGTTTTTTAAATTAATAAAATTAGTCATTCGAATTTTAATTTCATTATTTTTCATAAATTTTAACAAATTCCAAAATAAAAAAGCTATACAATTTTTTTTTTTTTTTTTTTTAGCTTTTTTTTAAATTCAGGTTATTTTGCTAAATAAATCCTTAAAATTTCTCGTTTTCTATTTGAGATTAAAAAGGACAAATTTTGTTATTTTATTAGAACCAATTAGTACTAAAAAGAGGATGATCAAGGCCACCGTTTATTTCACAAAATATTAACCATTTTAGAAATTAAATTATAAAATTTAAAACCATTTTAAAAACATTCTTATTATTTTTTATCGTTATTATAACCTCAGGACTTTAATGTTCTAAAAAAGGACACTATCAAACGCTTCCGCTAAACAATCTTCTTAGTAAGTTATCTGATCCGGAACTAAAGAAAAAGGAATAATTTAAACAAAGATATTCTTCCAATTACATACCGAAAAGTAAATTCGAAACGGCAACGGCATGGTATATAAAACATTCTTTCACATTAAATCTTTGATGTGTTTTTATATTTTATTTTGATTTCATTGCTTGCCATTTTGGCAATACAAAATAAATGGTCGTAGCAATAAATTAGTTATTAATAAGCCCTGAGCACAGTAAACTAATAATAAGCAATAATTAAATAAAAAGACGAGATACTTTTCCATTACACCCCCGCTTTTGAAAATCATCAAACGGGAAAAAATTGTAAATTATTGTCATAAATAGTCCATTTGCATCGCGTATTGTTTAAAAATGTTCACCTTTTAAAAACTACTAAAAAATAATACAAACATTTTATTTACATTGTGTAAACTAAGCAATTTCACTTATTGATAAAAACTTATTTAAATGCCAATATTTACTTCTGGCGGAAACAGTTTAGCAATTGCATTGGTGATCGATTGCGTAATTATTATGTACTAATACCTTTTTTCCAATGAGACAAAATTAAATTTTGCTGAATTTAGTTGGTTTTTTTTTTTTTTTTGTGCTCTTGGTGACCGTAATGCTTCTTTTGACCAACAAAACTATCACAAAGCAATCTTTTGCTGTTGTGATAAAGTAAGCACTGTTTATCACTTTTTATTCAATTTTTGCACAAAAAAATTCGATTTAGTTTATATTAAAATTAAAGTTTTCACCCAATAAAATCATCGTATCTACATTATATTATTTTCGCTTCTGCGTAAAAAACATGCTATTTCTTTAGGATCAAAAGGATATAATGGAATAGAAGCTTTTAGGATATAATGGAATATTGACGAAAATAATATTTTAAATGTACATTGCGATAGTCAACGTCTAAATCTGAAATTTGCATAGTAACCCAAAATTTACTCTATTCTCAATTATGAAAACTGAATTACAGTTCATAAGATTAATAATGAGGAGACTTCTTGGAAAATAATTGATGCAAAAGTAAAACACTCTTTTATAATTGAAGAAACTGGAAAAAAATTTTCTTGCTAACTAATAAAACGCAGTATTACCTGTGTATGACTGAATTTAATGACTTCACAAAATGTTCCCAGTGACCATTTATGCACAAACATTCGAATGTCCGGTTAAATAACTCAAACAGAAGTTTTTTTAAGTAAGAGACAAATATTAAATGGGATTGTGTTATTTGGAGAAATTAATAACGCAATCCAATTGCATAAAAATGAAAGCACTGATTGGAGATTTTTTTTTTTTTGAAAAATACACTGCTGATAACCCAAATTGAAGACAAGAGAGATATCACATCACAATTTATTTTATAGACAACATGTTGACCAAGATAAATTTATCAAATGATTAAATTTATAGACTTTTGTGAAGTGTGGCTCCTACCAAAATCAGTAGCCAGAGTAGCCACCATTGTAGGAGATCACCACTACCACACGCCTCGGTATTGATTCAAAGAGACTTTGAATGTGTACAGCAGACCAAGCAGCTTCCACACGTTGCCAAAGTTGATCTGGTGTGGCAGCTGGAGATGTAATCTGGGTCAATCGTTGAGCAACCATGAATGACATGTTTTATAACGGCGAAGTTGAAATATGGCTGTGGGCAAGCCCTGAAGGTAAAGAAGACTATAGGCAAAAGATCTGGACAACGAGCCAGCCAGGGGAGAAATTCAATCTGACAATTCACGAAGAACCCTTGGACAATGCGTGCTATGCGTGATCGCACATTATCCTGTTGAAATATGGCTGTGAGCAGGCCCTGAAGGTAAGGAAGGACAACTGGCTCCAACACCTCTGGGATGTGCTGTATAGAGGCTCTGTGCTGTATAGAGGCACGGCTATCCGTTAAAATCCATAAGTCATTAAAATCGAGTACAGTAGTCATGTCAATAAAATTTAATCCCTCATAAATAGCAATGAGTTCCGACCTGAACACAAGCCAGCAGTGTATATTACTTGAACGAGAAATTACAATTAATTATACCTTAAAATCTTTCACCTGTCCTTAAATTGTAAAATAATTAGGAATTCATTAATGTTTCATAGTTTGTAGTAGGTTATTCAATTCAAAAATTTTATTAATGATGTTATTTCCTCTTAAAAGGTTATCTAACCAAATGTAGAAGTCTTATATATTTATTTCTCTTTTTCAAAAATCTCTGTTTCCCTTAGAGTTTATATTTTCATGCTATTTAGAGAGTAGATAATTTATTTTTTTGTCACATTCCTTAATAGTTTAGTTATAAAACTTCATCTACGTAAAAGTTTATGATGCAGTTTAGCATTTCATTTCAGTTTACCATCGCACCTGACATCTCTGAAAAAACAGTATACTTCAAGGTAAAATGCCAACTTTTATGCTCAGAGAATTATGTGAAATCTCTTAAAACTATTCAAAATGTATACTGACAATTCTAAAATCCTTATAACAACTGGGGAACATGTTTTTACACATATCACACGAAACATATATTTTATAATATATGTATAGTAATCATTAATATATATATAATAATAATTTTTTGCATATATTCTTTAAAATATTTTGCAGGCAACAAAAATTTTTATATATATTCTCTAATATACTCAAAATTTTGTTGTCTGTAAAATGTTAATAACAAAAAATATCAATAAAAAATAAAACAATCCATACATCAGCATATGTCAGGATAAATGGATAAAAAAGACAAAATCTACCGAGCATTTGTGGCAACATGACCATGGTAGGGATTATGGCTCCACTTATGGTCTTTAAAACAGCGAAAAATACAAAACTTGAAGTAACAACGGAAAATATTTCTGTCATTGATGTCACAGCCATAGCAATGAAGAATGTCTTTTTTCGACCAATCCTAAAAAAAGAAAATATGAAAGAGCTAAAATTTCATCTTGATATCTTTAGAATGCAAACAACAAGAAATGCTCAGTACTATCGGCGTGAAAATTAATTCCTTATCACTAATATATATTTTCGCGATGTGAGAATTTAATATGTCAAATTAATTTGAAATTGTGTTTTCTAATTCCAAGATTGGTACAATAAGTGCAACATCTTAGTTATCAAGACTTGAAATTCGGATAATTGTTTTGAATTATTTTGAATAGATGTAAATTAAATTTTGTTCCTAAATAACAGAAAAATCTCATATAAAATGCTGTTATAAAATTATATTTGTATGATATGGTAACCATTGGGAGAACTTATGCCGCTCAGGTAACGTTATTGATAGGAAGATTACTTATAAACAATCTTTTATGCAGTATTCTTATAATAAAATGGACCTTAAGCTATAAAATCATTTTTAATTACTTTGTATCCATCCATTTTATTATTCACCTTGAGAAATTAAAAGTTTCACACGAAGAACTTACATAATTCTTACATCCCATAATCATGTCTAATACAAATTTTGCAAATAAACTAAATTGTTAAAATAATCTATTATAAACATCACGGTGATACCGAAAACTTTGGTAGGGAAAGCCATAATTTCCAAAAATTAGATTGTTTTTTCAGTGATAAGGTATAATACTGTTAAATTTCTTTCGAATCCGACAAGTTACATGAAATTAGCATAATGGCAAAACAACATTCTTCAGAGCATAAAGACTCAAATTTGATCCCAGACACCAACAACACACACAGTTTTGTTAAATAGCGGAAAATAGACACTGCGCTTCTACCTTTTGCACGTCATTCTGTCATGGTAGGTGTTCGAGATTTTCCCGGTATACAACCTTACGTTATGAGAATATGGCCAACTATCTATGAAAATTTCTCTCAAGCAGCAACTTATGTGGTAGATAATAGATAGTAAGCGTGGCTTTACAACGAGAGCCATTAGACTATCCACTACGCAAAATCACGTGAAATTGTGTAAAATATCCTCCTTCAACTTCCTTCCATACTTCTGGCAAGAAGGCCCGACAATTTCCTTTTAAGAAGGATTATCTTTCAGCTTCAAATATTTCATATTTCTATGGAATAGCAGAATCTAAACTATGAATCATATTCTCTTTTTGTTATTACCATTCCCTCTCTTGCGGCTATGCCAACAACTTTCTTTAAACTTAGTTTAATTTTCAAGAAGTTCAAATAACATGTATGCCGAATTTCAGCTGAATATGTCGAGAATTGTGAAATTTCATACAAATTATTCTTTCTACTTTTCATTTTTATTGGTCTAATAAATTTTTAACAAATGTGATTTAATTATGGAAAATGGTTAGGAATAAGTGTTTGGAATATCAAGTGGCAAATCTGCAGCGTTTCTAAAATGCTCACCATATTTCCTTACCAATCGAATTTGATTACACTGAAAAGCCAAAACATGACCACTTCTACCGTTTGACAATGAGCACGTTTGGGTGTTGTAGAAGGTACATGATACTGTGGGAACTGAATTTAATTTGTCACGGAGCATTATTCCTAGGATGATGTAGTGAAAAGAGCTTATGTAAGGCATTTTGACAGAAGGCAGGTGTAGAGCGCCAAGGATACGTCGCGACCTACTATTAAGAGTACCTATGTTAAGCGGACGAATGAAGGTGAGACGAGTAGCAGACAAAACAGAATTGGATGTCCACATCATGTCATGTTGAAAGACACACAATGTAGGAAGTTGCTCCTCTTCACAAGATAAAATTAGTGATAGACAATAAAGACTATCTCTATTCGCTTGCTTTGAAACATTTTACCCACATTATATTTGGTCGTTAATTGAGCCACTGTCAGCCACCGATCTTCATCTCTGATTTCTTTTGAATGATGCATGAACATCCGACATGTCAGCATTTGCTACAGATCTCACTATCATTCCTTCACTTAGCAGAAGTAACTACAGCAATTACTAGCAAGCAGTTGATGAGACAGGCAGTTGCAGAAATATTCAATCTGATTTGTCGATTCAACAAAATACATCCACTGTCAAAGTCACTTAGATCAGCAACTTTTTCCATGACACAATCGCATGATCGAAGAAGGAACGATGCTTCACGTTCTGCGAATCATACGTGCTAGGTGACGTGTTTTCCGCGTCATCACGATTTCAATATTAAATGGTGGTAGTAGCCATAATGTTTTGCCTCTTCAAAGTACATTATCATAAAAATGAACAAATCCTTATAAGAGGAACAAGCTATTTTTATAGCATGATTAATTGTTCAGATTAACTTACAAGTGGTTCTGCATCCCTTTTAGATTGAGAAATTTCTGTTTGATTACAAACATTGTTGAATGATGTGAAGTGAATATTGAATAGCTTTTGGCACATCTGTAGAGATGGGCGCTTAATGTGTACACCCCTAAATAGATACATGTCTCTTGCTTATAAAAAATTACGCAGAAAACAAATATTATCCAAATGCCATACAACAATCTTTCTAGGTAACAAACAAAATTTGTTTTAAATTTCTTATAAATAAATCAAAGTAAAAAAAAATTGTTTTTAAAGTTTGCTTTTTCTAGTGTGTGTGTGTGTGTGTGTGTGTGTGTGTGTGTGTGTGTGTGTGTGTGTGTGTGTGTGTGTGTGTGTGTGTGTGTGTGTGTGTGTGTGTGTGTGTGTGTGTGTGTGTGTGTGTGTGTGTGTGTGTGTGTGTGTGTGTGTGTGTGTGTGTGTGTGTGTGTGTGTGTGTGTGTGTGTGTGTGTGTGTGTGTGTGTGTGTGTGTGTGTGTGTGTGTGTGTGTGTGTGTGTGTGTGTGTGTGTGTGTGTGTGTGTGTGTGTGTGTGTGTGTGTGTGTGTGTGTGTGTGTGTGTGTGTGTGTGTGTGTGTGTGTGTGTGTGTGTGTGTGTGTGTGTGTGTGTGTGTGTGTGTGTGTGTGTGTGTGTGTGTGTGTGTGTGTGTGTGTGTGTGTGTGTGTGTGTGTGTGTGTGTGTGTGTGTGTGTGTGTGTGTGTGTGTGTGTGTGTGTGTGTGTGTGTGTGTGTGTGTGTGTGTGTGTGTGTGTGTGTGTGTGTGTGTGTGTGTGTGTGTGTGTGTGTGTGTGTGTGTGTGTGTGTGTGTGTGTGTGTGTGTGTGTGTGTGTGTGTGTGTGTGTGTGTGTGTGTGTGTGTGTGTGTGTGTGTGTGTGTGTGTGTGTGTGTGTGTGTGTGTGTGTGTGTGTGTGTGTGTGTGTGTGTGTGTGTGTGTGTGTGTGTGTGTGTGTGTGTGTGTGTGTGTGTGTGTGTGTGTGTGTGTGTGTGTGTGTGTGTGTGTGTGTGTGTGTGTGTGTGTGTGTGTGTGTGTGTGTGTGTGTGTGTGTGTGTGTGTGTGTGTGTGTGTGTGTGTGTGTGTGTGTGTGTGTGTGTGTGTGTGTGTGTGTGTGTGTGTGTGTGTGTGTGTGTGTGTGTGTGTGTGTGTGTGTGTGTGTGTGTGTGTGTGTGTGTGTGTGTGTGTGTGTGTGTGTGTGTGTGTGTGTGTGTGTGTGTGTGTGTGTGTGTGTGTGTGTGTGTGTGTGTGTGTGTGTGTGTGTGTGTGTGTGTGTGTGTGTGTGTGTGTGTGTGTGTGTGTGTGTGTGTGTGTGTGTGTGTGTGTGTGTGTGTGTGTGTGTGTGTGTGTGTGTGTGTGTGTGTGTGTGTGTGTGTGTGTGTGTGTGTGTGTGTGTGTGTGTGTGTGTGTGTGTGTGTGTGTGTGTGTGTGTGTGTGTGTGTGTGTGTGTGTGTGTGTGTGTGTGTGTGTGTGTGTGTGTGTGTGTGTGTGTGTGTGTGTGTGTGTGTGTGTGTGTGTGTGTGTGTGTGTGTGTGTGTGTGTGTGTGTGTGTGTGTGTGTGTGTGTGTGTGTGTGTGTGTGTGTGTGTGTGTGTGTGTGTGTGTGTGTGTGTGTGTGTGTGTGTGTGTGTGTGTGTGTGTGTGTGTGTGTGTGTGTGTGTGTGTGTGTGTGTGTGTGTGTGTGTGTGTGTGTGTGTGTGTGTGTGTGTGTGTGTGTGTGTGTGTGTGTGTGTGTGTGTGTGTGTGTGTGTGTGTGTGTGTGTGTGTGTGTGTGTGTGTGTGTGTGTGTGTGTGTGTGTGTGTGTGTGTGTGTGTGTGTGTGTGTGTGTGTGTGTGTGTGTGTGTGTGTGTGTGTGTGTGTGTGTGTGTGTGTGTGTGTGTGTGTGTGTGTGTGTGTGTGTGTGTGTGTGTGTGTGTGTGTGTGTGTGTGTGTGTGTGTGTGTGTGTGTGTGTGTGTGTGTGTGTGTGTGTGTGTGTGTGTGTGTGTGTGTGTGTGTGTGTGTGTGTGTGTGTGTGTGTGTGTGTGTGTGTGTGTGTGTGTGTGTGTGTGTGTGTGTGTGTGTGTGTGTGTGTGTGTGTGTGTGTGTGTGTGTGTGTGTGTGTGTGTGTGTGTGTGTGTGTGTGTGTGTGTGTGTGTGTGTGTGTGTGTGTGTGTGTGTGTGTGTGTGTGTGTGTGTGTGTGTGTGTGTGTGTGTGTGTGTGTGTGTGTGTGTGTGTGTGTGTGTGTGTGTGTGTGTGTGTGTGTGTGTGTGTGTGTGTGTGTGTGTGTGTGTGTGTGTGTGTGTGTGTGTGTGTGTGTGTGTGTGTGTGTGTGTGTGTGTGTGTGTGTGTGTGTGTGTGTGTGTGTGTGTGTGTGTGTGTGTGTGTGTGTGTGTGTGTGTGTGTGTGTGTGTGTGTGTGTGTGTGTGTGTGTGTGTGTGTGTGTGTGTGTGTGTGTGTGTGTGTGTGTGTGTGTGTGTGTGTGTGTGTGTGTGTGTGTGTGTGTGTGTGTGTGTGTGTGTGTGTGTGTGTGTGTGTGTGTGTGTGTGTGTGTGTGTGTGTGTGTGTGTGTGTGTGTGTGTGTGTGTGTGTGTGTGTGTGTGTGTGTGTGTGTGTGTGTGTGTGTGTGTGTGTGTGTGTGTGTGTGTGTGTGTGTGTGTGTGTGTGTGTGTGTGTGTGTGTGTGTGTGTGTGTGTGTGTGTGTGTGTGTGTGTGTGTGTGTGTGTGTGTGTGTGTGTGTGTGTGTGTGTGTGTGTGTGTGTGTGTGTGTGTGTGTGTGTGTGTGTGTGTGTGTGTGTGTGTGTGTGTGTGTGTGTGTGTGTGTGTGTGTGTGTGTGTGTGTGTGTGTGTGTGTGTGTGTGTGTGTGTGTGTGTGTGTGTGTGTGTGTGTGTGTGTGTGTGTGTGTGTGTGTGTGTGTGTGTGGCAATTTCCATTACATAATCGTTAAAGACATTATAAAGACTTTTTCCTCATTTCCTATTTCCTCTCTAATTTGTCTGATTGATTGGTTTCCTCATCTCTAATTCTTGAATTACCTCTAATTCTGGGAAGGGTTGAAGTAGAAATACCAAACTGCAGATAATCATGTCCCATACATGTTCGATGATCAAGAGATCTGTTGATATTATTATTGAAGGAAATATCTGAATATCTTAAGTTGATTGTATGTAGATGAGTGCACCTGTGTGTGGTTAAATGTACAGCTAGAGAACAGTATTCTGCAGTCGCTAAAGTTAGTAGCATTTCAGCTTTTTTTCTATCTTCTAGTGTAAGGTCATTACAATCCTAATATCGAGATATAGGCAAAAAAGAACAGCTACTTTTGAAATATTATTTCTCTTAACTTTTATTCTCCATTAATTTTAATCAAGAATTGTTAAATATTTTATTCTTTCTAATTATTACTATAATAGGAGTTTGTTAGTATATTTTTAATTTAGATTTTCATATTATATTATATGAATTTTGAGAGTCAGATCTATTATAACCATTAAACCAAATTTATTAACTAGTTTCGGATAATAAATTTAAAACTTATTAGTTCATTGAGTTCATTGGATTAATTAAATTATTGATATATTCAGACCTAGAAATCTTTGAAAGGGAATTTAGATTAAAAAATCATGCGTAAAAAATTAAATATTCTTATTTCCTATTTTTATTATTATCTTCGAGAAACTCTCTTTATTTCCCATTATTGTTAAATTGTTTTCAAATTAGATTTATTAAATTGTTTTCATCTTATAAAAACTGTTATTTTTCTCTAACCCATGTATGTTATATACCTATTATATTTTTCTTAATTTTTAAATGCTATTAAAACTTAATTTTAATAACACTGTGGAAATTTTTAACACTTAAAATTTAATTTCAATAACATATTTGACGACATTGTTAACAAAAATAATAACAAATCATGTCAATATGGCATAAAATCTCTTATTCTATTTTAAAGTTTGCTGGTCACTGTTCTTGTGTAAACCTGGTAAGTAACTTTCGCCAATTTACCATAAGACTTTTGATTCATTTTTATACTTTTGATGATCTTGTGCTTGTTTTTCATCCATGTGTAAGCATGGTAAATCACTGATGTCAATTTGACGAAAAATCTTCTGCTCTTCATGAATTTTAATGATCAAGTGTCTGAATTTTTTTTTCATAAGCTAATAAAAACGACTAAAGACATCGTGATCATTTTAGGAGAATGAGATTCTTTTGAATTCTACAGATTATACTCAACAGTACACAATTTTTCTGACGTCAATAACGTGAAGTTTTCGTTAAGTGTAAATTTCTATACTTAACCCTTTCGGGACGACAGAGTGGGGAAGATGACGCTCCCTCAAGAAGGGAGCAGCTACAAGCGGTCTGCGCGTGTAACTGCTAATGCGATAATGTAACTGCTGGTAAGCCTAATGCGAAATTTCGGAAAGTTATGTATTTCTTAATAATATTCGTAAAACATACACTGCGTAGAAAAGAAACCATTTTTAAATATGTGATAAAAGATATCATTATTTCAAACAGAACAAAGAAATTAATTAAAATAATTGATATTTAATAGCAAAAATATAAATATATTCTATTTTACTAGAACTAAAAATACCTAAATAAATCTAAAAATAAAACTGTTGCTAGAATATTGCCCATAAAAATCCATCCTAAAATAGGATCGAATTTATAAGCAACCACTTTAAAATGAATTAAATGGCTCTTTACTACGTGTTTCCCTTAGCACGTGTTTATGTTTACATTTACAAAATTCTAATAAGTCACAGACACTTGACGGAACCCATTCTGACTTCAGAGAGAAAAATACTAACATACAAAAGCAAACTTTTCAATGGAGCATGGATTAGTAACTCCATCTGGAAGTAAATATTTCGTTACAAAAGCTCGACGCAAATGAGCGGCGATCATCTCGATGAGTAAGATTCACCGTTCTTGTTGTTGTGACTTATACTGCGAATGTCTAACGAAGTCAGACAAGGTCCATCAGACCGCTAACCCTAAGGAAATCAAGGACCAGAAGGAGGGATGAGTATATATATCCTCTCTGGAAAGTCCCAAACAGCTCAGGATGTGAGAAAGAAAAGCCTGCTCAGTTTTACTTTTAGAGCTGACCTCAAAGATTTTCCTGCCTTCGAAATACGTGAGACCCCTAGTGTGGCCGCTTGCTAGTCTGGAAATTGCGGTTCTAGAGACTGTGTCACAATTGAGGGCAAATGGAGAGCCAGGCTCTTTGCCCGCGTACCAGTGATGGCAGGGAGGAATCCTCCACCCTTTCAAAATTTCAGAATTAACTGTAAACTGATGTTCTAAAATGGTAAGTGTTGAAGAGGAAGGATTATCATGGTAACAGCCCTCCTTGGCCAGTCTATCCACCTGCTCATTGCCGTATATCTCTATATGAGAAGGAATCCATTAAAAATAAACTTCATGGGACTCCGAAATGAGCTTGAGCTTGAGAAGGATAGAACTGCTGTTCGCCGTAACGCAATGATGCGGCGTTATGCTCTGAAGGTCATATAGCACTGACGCATATTTGTGGCGTTCGTCCAAAAAAGGTTAAAGAATCAAACAAATGAAATATAATTTAAATAATTGAGTGTCATTACCTGTCTGCCAAGTAGCCATAAATGGGCGTGCCGATCAGACCTCCGACATTCTGCAACGTCAGAATGAGGCTGGGATAATGACTGTGATCACATACCATATTCCACTACAAAGTTAATACAATTATTCATTAGCACATGTGGTAACAGGCAGAATTTTATGTATTCAGTTAATACATTTCATAAAATATCCTACTTGTTGATGTACTAAATTGGTTATAAATTTCGAATTATTTGTCATAGAAGCATATAAAAACAGGAAAATTTAAATATATGGATAGAGGCAAACAAAATGTAGGACTCAAGTTCATTTTAATCTATTCATGTTAATATTTATTATAATGCACTTGCCACCTGTTATATTGTTCCATTTACGCTTATATTTTAGTTGCATATATAAATATACAGAATCCTTCTTAGGGCTCACAGTGGTAAATTCGAAGTCTTTAGAGTGGAAGGTCCTAAGTTCGATCTCAGTCAGTGTTGAATGGGAGATTGCATTTCTTCTTTTTAGAAGCATGGCAAGCTTAGAAATTTTAGTGTGTATTAAAATTTTTTCACACATAAATAGGACCCACAATCTTTGGTAGGTCCTGATAGAGAATTCACAACATAAAAAGTAAATCTCATACAATTATCCTTCTGATCAAAAAGTGCCCACATAAGTTAAAAACAAATTAATGTGCAAAGTTTCAAAAATTAAAATGAAAATCAAAATATAAAAACGCTTATATAAATTAATAGTTTTCAAAGAAAGAAATGGATAGTTTTAAAAGAACGAAATTATAATACGAAGATTGTATATTATTATATAATAAACTTCACAAAAATATTCTCCCTAAACTTTATTTTGTTTTTTTGCACAATATTTTCTCTCAACTATTATATTCGAAAAAGTCATGTTTGTTTTAAGTATATATTATATAATATTTAACATTATTTAATGAATAATTCACATTTTTTTAGTTCTCAAGTTACAAAAATAAACTTAAGTCTAACTGTGATGTAATAGAATGATGTTCTGCAGAACGAAAAGTCCTGGCCTCAATCCCAGCTGTTATTAAGCAATGAGAGATGGATTCTGCACTAATACCTTTAGCATGAACGTCTTTTGTGTGAATGCTTGGGAGTTTCCCTGGTTTCCTCCCTTGAAACACGTACATACGCCCTACAATGAGAAAAAAATCCTCTCGAAAAATAATTTACACGGTGGATATGAAAAAGGCTTTTCAGTCACTTTAGACAGTTAGATACTTCATTATTCGATATAATATATATATATATATATATATATATATATATATATATATATATATATATATATATATATATATATATATATATATATATATATATATATATATATATATATATATATATATATATATATATATATATATATATATATATATATATATGTATGTATGTATGTATGTATGTATAATTTATTTGTAAAATAATTTGCATATTTACACACACTTGAATATTTACAATATGCGTTACAGTAATGTAATATCTGAAATATTTTAACTTAATGCAATTTTGTTTTGGATTATAAATGGGAACGTCAGTTATTTGAATTACCAATTTTTTTTTTTTTTTTTTTTTTTTTTTTTTAACTTATAAATTTAACGAAATTTATGATATTATATTTTCCATTTATTTCTTTATAATTATTTATTTGGCCATAGATTATGTACTCTATATAATATACAAAATATATACTATGAAGGAAATACCTGATTTTTAGAGATATTTAATATTATTATGAATTTATGTATGCCTACTAAATATATAAATATATGTTCTATAAGTAAAATTGATTTTTTAATTATTCAAGTTAACAAAACTTATTACTTCGCTACGCTTTTTAAATTATTTATGTATATCTATTTTTACCAAAATAGTAAGATATTTATGACAAGATATTCACAATATCAAGATATTTGTGATATTCATTAATATTTTACATTTTGAAATTCTACAATAAAATATTCAGGAATTCAAGCTGTGTTTAGTATAAGTATTTAACATATATTTGTTAAATGTAATGCAATGTTTCCCATGAAAGAAGTAAGTAGTCCTTTGAATGAACATTATATATAAAAACTTTCAACGGCTTTCAAATAAAGCTGAAAATTTTCATTATTTCTTGGATATATATATATATATATATATATATATATATATATATATATATATATATATATATATATATATATATATATATATATATATATATATATATATATATATATATATATATATATATATATATATGTATTGAAAAGTACATTATAAATGCATTCAAAGTTCAAAATGTTCTCGTAAATATATTCATTTAGCAAAAGCTTTTGCAAATTGTATTTGATATTATAGAGAAGAATTAATAAGCACTGGTTTATTTTATTTCAATCCAATTTTATTTGACAAAGCTTTCATAGAGATAAATTTAATGATTGCTTAATTATGAAATCGTGAGTATGAAGAAAATAAGCTATCGAAATAAAACAGTATTGTGTTATAGCCGTGTGATTTACAAAAGAAAATAATAAATAATCAAGGATGAAATCAAATTTCAATCAACTAATTTTATAATCATTGTTCCACACCTTCACCGTTTGGGTTTGAGGGACTCTCCAATCTGCCCTTTCTGCGGACTAGAGGATATGACTGGTGACCACCTTTTCACTTGCCCTGGACTTTCGGACGTCGCAGATAGATATTCTGCGGAAGATGACTTTTCATTCACCTCAAGATTGTGGGCTGCCCGACAGAGACTGATGGTTGAAAAACCAAGGTCGGGCGTAGGATAAAAAAAATAATCATTGTTCTATATTAATGCAAAATAATATTGTTCTATATCAATAAAAACTACACCTGACGTAAAATTAAAACACCTTAACAATATATTTACCTCAAACAACTTCTTTTACATAAAAGAAATTGTGTAAAGCAATAAATAAGATCTTGTTTAGTTCTTATCTGAAGTCTATTAAATGGTAAATATCTGCATATAATAAATTTATGAATATAATAAATATTTTGACACTGTGTTGCTGATAACCTATCAGATGAAAGTCGTAATTCATATTTTTATGTCTGTCATATATTGTCGAACGGGAAGAATTTTACATAAATAGATTGTATTCACGGATGACAACTATCTTCTATTATATAACAGTAGCTGAAATCGAATACCTGACCTTTCGCTCCGAAAAGTGCTATCCTATCATGGCTTCGAAGCCATATTTATGTCTGAACATTTGTTAATTTTTCTCTGTAAGTTGTATAATTAATTAATGTTGGATAGAAATAGCAAGAAAATGAAGAATTAGTCGTTCAAAAAACTGCAAATTAAAATTAACATATTTAATTTCTAACATTACGAAACAGGGTTGCTGTATTTTCATTCACCAATGCAGTAAATAGTGCCTCAAAATTTAATTGAGAAAAGATGAATAATGTAGGCGGCGCAATTTTATGATTGATCGATTAGGTTTTTTTATTTTATTTTATATTTTTATTTCTTAAATAAAAGTCAGACAATATTTTTTGTGTCGCAATGAAAAAAATCTCTTTTCCCTTTCCAAAGTAACAGCAATCCACATTTACAAGATATTTTAAAAATCTGTAAATTATTAAACAAATATTTGCTTACATTTTTGTATATTAAAGATTGGTTAGTATTTTTTAATCATCAATCATAATGATCTCGAACATTCTCTCCGTACCACACACAAATGCATGCACATTCAATTGCTAAAAAAAACCACTCTCATAATGATAACAAATATTTCATAAAATAGGATCAGTTTAATTTATAGATTTTTTGAACCCCTACACCAGAGATATTAGAGAGTTCTCAAATGAAAAAACCCCAGGGACAAGACAGATGCTATAATAATTTTTGAAATTGATTCAGATTGATCATCATAAAATTAATATTATTCTTTTTTAATTGTAATCGTGAAAAAATCATATATATATATATATATATATATATATATATATATATATATATATATATATATATATATAATATAGATTGAATTGTTACTTACTCAGCTTTCTCAAGAACAAATTATACTTTTACATATTCAAGTAGCACCATGCATAAATGATTTTTAATATATTTTGTATAGTTAGAAAAATCTGAATCTGATAAGATTATGTAGCAGATTTAGATCTGCAGTTGCTATTTCCGATTATTTTTTAAATCAGTTTAGAAATCTAATAGAATATACATTAATTTTTAAATAAAAAATATTAAAAATAATCTTATTTTTATAAGCATTTACTGCGCTGTAAGTGAACGGTATTATTACTGAGTAACGGGGAATTGTACTCGTGAGTTTCGGTATTGTGTAGTAGGAAGCATATGAATATTTGGCGCGTCTTACCATTCCAGAAAGACTTCTCATAGATTATTGGCCCGTATTTATGTGTCTCCAAAGAAGAAACCTATGAAATTCTTGTGCACCCACTCCGAAAAATGTACATGCAGAAATTGAAACGGAAAAATTATCCCTTCTTATTCAACTGCAGAACATAAGCCGTTTCACTCAAATGAGTGCGGTTCTACACTGGATGACAGCAAATTCTCTTTCAAATTTTGTCATCACGTAGTAAGCAATTTAATGCTTATACTGTTATTAGACATTTTAATGTCCACCAGGATGATTTTTCATAGATAATAGCCTATATTCACAATGCCGCAAAGGGAAATCTGGAAAACCCTCAAGCACCAACCTCGAAAGTAGAAGCAGAAAACTCATTTCCCATAATTCAACAGTGGCCAGTGAAGAGAGCAGTCCTATTACAAAACCAAAGTAAGCCCTATTTTGGTGAAATTTAAAATTATTGGAATATTTTACTTATTTAATCAAATGAAAGAAAGCGTCTTCTTGGCGAAATGAATATATTTTAAGTGGCAGTTTGCGTTATGATAATTTTCATTAATTATATGAAGAATAAAAAAAAAGATTAGACATCTTAAATATAAAAAATCTTAAGTATATAATATTTTTGAAAATTTACAATATATAACGAATAAAATTATTTGTTATGAAGCTTACTTTAGTGGCTGCAGTTGATTCAAAATACGTCTGATCGTATTCCCAACCATCCGGACACTGAATGGAGGTATTTTCCGAATGGTTGGATGAAAACACATGACAGGACATCAAATGGCTTTGGTTTGTCGGATGCGAAGTCTTACACCAATGCTCAGGCACGCTGACAACGAAAATCAAAGCCATTGAGAAAAAAGGCGCCAAAAGAGAAATAGGAGCTGTAAACAGCAACACTAAGTTTTTTTGAAAGGAACCGTAACTCCCGACATCTTCTAAAATGTCTTCGAACTCCATCCCTAACCTGAAGAGAAACTGCTTCTGTGTTAGCTCTCAAGGTGCAGAGCAATCTGACTCCTTGAGAACAGAAGAGATTTATGAAGCGGCAATTAATTTTATACTACAATGAAGTCTTATCATTTAATGATTTCATAACGCAAAAGATATGTCAACGGACCTTCTAAAAAGTGACAAAATATGGAAGAAATATGCATTGCAATAAACAAAACACAAGAACTGATATGAGTAATATACATTTTTAATTTTGGCTTCTTATTTTGAAGTGATGTGTGATTCAGCTGCTTGCTGATATTAAATATTTAAATTATCGCTATCATTTGTTCACGTTTCAGTCCATACTATTTAGAAATTTTATGACGCCATTTATGAAATTATTTAAAGAACTAAAATATAATTTACCAGCATTTTCATCTTTAAATTTTTTTCAATTAATTCATAATATTTGATTTGGGAACAAATATCAAATTTTCTCCTCAATTCACCATCTGTAGTTAAAAACTATTTTATTTATATAATAGTAATATTAAATGAACTGAAAATTGTTATTAAAAATATGTGTGTGTGTGGATAAGAATATATATTTTTTTATTCATATATTATTTTATCCCAGCATATAGAGCTCTGTGTTTCAGCCTAAGTATATTTTAAATTAATGAAAATATACACATAGAAAAAATAAATAAATATTAAGTTGGGGAATAAGTTCGCGTAGAGCGTTTTTACCAAAGACCTTTATTTAAACAAGAAACAATTTTTATATCAATAAGTTAATCAATTATATATTCGCCGTTGCTCTTTACAACCTCTTCCCACCTCTCGACCAATTTGTTGATGCCGTTCCGCCAAAAATCGCCTGGTCTGGTGTCAAAGAATTTTTAGCCAGTTTTTAAGGACCTCTTTGTTATTGAAGATAACGCCCTTCATATGATTTGACAAGGTGAGAAAAAGATGGTAATGGATAGGTGCAATGTCCGCAGAATACGGCGGATGCTCTTTGTTATTGAATGTAACGCCCTTCATATGATTTGACAAGGAGATAAAAGATGGTAATGGTTACGTGCAATGTCCGCAGAATACGGCGGATGCTGTAGGACCTCCCATTCGAACTCTTGGGAGTGCGGTTTTGACGACTTGTGCAACATGGGGCTTGGCGTTGTCGTGAAGAAGTGCGGTTTGACCATGTCGATCAGGTCTTTTCAGTCGAATAGCCTCATTCACGCGGTGCAGCTGGGCAATGTAGACCTCCTTGTGTACTGTTGCATTCTTTTCGAGCATTTCCCAGTGCACCAAGAGGTCCTTGAAAACTGGCTCAATAATTTCTTTGACACCTGACCAGGCGATTTTTGGCGGAACGGCATCAACAAATTGGTCGAGAGGTATGAAGAGGTTGTAAACAGCGAATATATAATTTATTAACTTATTGATATAATCATTGGATTTTGTTTAAATAAAAGTCTTTGGTAAAAACGATACGAACTTATTCCCCAACCTAATAAAACTAAATTGTCCTTTACCAATTGAAGCTTAATAATAAAGTGGTTTTCTCTTTTGTCTCGCTTGTATTTTATTTCTTTTTTCACTAGAATTGTGCAAATGGTGGCAAATGATAATTGAATGAACTCGTGTACGCATATACCACAAGAAATAGAACATCAAAAATACAGCCTCTATTGTAATTCTTGTTGTGTATTATTTTGGATTCGTAAGAATTTCCATTCATATGCAACAGACGTTTCTTGTAATGATAATCTACTAAATTCATTTTTAAATCAAAATCGCGCCAAATGAAATCGTTTTGATTCGTTCATTTCTAATACATCCAACATGAAACCTGCAATGCCATAAGTTAAAATGTGTACTCATTTCATTGTTTACAAGGCCAAACGGGTGGACATTATATATATGGAGTTGAAGGACCTTAAAAAAACTTTAATCATTAATAATCTTGTATTGCTAATTAACAATATATCATTTTTTATTCTTAATTAATAATAACCAAGTACTTAAAATTCTTTGAAATTTTTAGATTCATCAACATTTTACTTTTACTAATGTTTTTCTTAGTTTAATCTAATTCTGTAAGAAATAAAACATTTTTAAGCTGAAATGGTACATATTTTATAACATTTGTTTAAAAAAGGAAAAATGTATATTTATTTTCATTTAATCAAATTTTAAAATTATAGCGTTCAGCAATGATTTCTCTATTTATATAGCTTATCCTATATTTATAGAATATAGGTACACATAAATAACTATCATACATGAGAAAGGCGTTTACATACTTTCAAAAGCAAAACTTAAGTAATTGCTCAGTATTTTAATGCCAATAATTCCAAAGAGAAGTTTTCTTAGCTCAATTTACACGAGTTTAGAACTAAAGTTTTTTAACTCTAAAAATGAATGTATGACTCTTATATACTTTTTCTTTTGCCATTAAAATATTTACGATTTTAGATAAATTAATGCATAAAAATTTATATTTTTACACATAAAAATGTTTCAAACAATTTGGTCATTTGAGACCATTAGTTTTCTTGTATACCAAATCTCCCACTTCTGTTATATGTGTGTGTGGATTCACTAATTAACAATAACTAGTTTTAGAAGGTGAACAAATATAAATCATTGTTTCAACTAAAAAATGTATTGATTCAAGATGAAACAATCTCAAAAATAAAATTTTTACCCTGGTTTTGTAGAATTTTTGAGAAGGAAATCTTACTTCTTTCAGTCATCTATACTTCTACTGAAACACTATAACTTGTTTAATGAGAAAAGCATATCTACTACAAAAATATTAAACTATGATTGACCTTGATAATTATCAGTTACAAAGTGAGCATCAGTTATATGGTACTAATTTTGTCTAATAACAATTTCCGGCGAATGTAGCGTTGTGCAGTGAATAAAAATTTTATTACATCGCAAAATATGCATTTGTTTTTGAGTTTTAAATTTTTCATGAAATTTTCTTTTTGCATCAATAAATTTCATTGCCCTATTACAAAGAAAAGATTTAAAATTTCTTTCATTTATTTTATATCTACATAAAATATCAACCATATTTCTTGTTACATAAAATGATATAAATTTTGTTTCAAAGAAAATAAGCAAATATGTGTTAAACATTATTTTGAATTGGAACTGAACAGAAAATGCCGTTATTTTGATCAAAACAAAAACTGAAATTGAGCCAAAAAAACTATCGGTTTATTTCGGCTTGATATAACTTCATTCATTTTTTACTGTAACCAAGTTACAAATATTTTCTAAATTAATGTTGACTACATAATTATTATTACATTGAACAACTACATTGCTTCTCGATTTCCTGCTTTGATATTCATTAATACTTTTTTGTTTCAGTTTCTCATAAAACTATTTGTAGAAGGCATATTTAATTTAGTTGAATAAATTAGAAGTACAGATGATCTTTGCGAAAGATTTGCCAGAATTATATTTTTCATATCTCAGCATACGATCATTTACAGATGTTTGTAGACAGTTTAGCAAACATAGCAACATCACAGCAGGAAGTATACAGTGGGGCGCAGCCTTAAGAAAGGGATTGTGTGATGACCAGTGATAATACCTCTCTCCATATAATTAGTCAGAAGACTTTATAAGTGTTAGTCGAAATTACTTAATGGCCAGTAACAATAAGAATATTTATGAACAGTAAGTATACAATGGTCAACTTGAAGTAAGTGAATTATAAAACAAATTTAAATTCTATTAAACTCTCAATTAGCTCTATATTCCTTTGTTTTGCAACTGAAACTTAGATGGGTGCATGTGAGTGGCAAGCGTCAAGCGACGATGATGGTACACATAATTGACATAATTATGAACCTAGTTGTCAAATGGGATTTTGATAATGGATAAGTGCCGATGCTCACCTCTTATCATACATGCTGATTAACTGTATTAATTTATACATTGTAATTATTTAAAAAAAGAATAAAATCGATCTAATTTCAGTAAAATAACATTTTTTGCATATGATAGAATTTTAGAGATTAGTAGTAGTAGTACACAGATAGAAATATACATAAAATAATTCATTTAGAATTGAACCAAAAACAGTTATTTTTGAAGAAACGAAAACCGGAAGTGAACCAATATTTTTGTTGAGCCGGAATGAAAAAATATGATTTGAAACCATGATTTTAAAGACTATAAAACTCTTTTAAGAATTTAAAAATTTTGAATTTCCATATAAATAATAATAAATCATGTTAAAAATAGCTATAATGATGTATGAGATCAAAGACTAAAGAAATTTGAGTTTTCCCCCCTCTTTATGCCAAACCGATAGAATATACTTCATTCAACAAATTATAAACTTTATAAATGTTAACAAAATTTGCTTAATACGATATCATGATAAAATATTTCAATCACAATAACATTTCTGATACGCATTGCATTTGTAATGAATTATAATAATTCTGGTTTATTATGTTTTATAAAGACAAAGCAACTCATTCTGTAATAAGTGGTCTTATTTTGTAGGAGAATGTAATCATGATGGCTTTTTAAGGATGAACTTTGTGAGCATAGACAAAAGTTCATCATTGAGTACTTGTTTCTTATATTTTAAATAGTATGGTGTTTTTCAATAAAATAAATTTAAAGATTTTGAGAATGAATGTTTTCTACATAAAGGCGAACGTGAACCAGAGTTTTAAAATATTGAATAAGCATTTACTTCAGAAAATAAATTTTAATTAATGAAAATGAAACCTTTTTATAATTCCATTTTCTTATATTTTGAATTCAGACATATTTTTATTATATTCTATATAAATAAAGGTTTTATTTTATAAAACTTCACATTCTTATAGAAATTGTATAAAATTAATAAAATGATCAAGAGTAATAAATAATGAATCAAATAAACAGAATTTTATAAATTTTATATAAAAATAGATCTAAAAATAACAACCATTCTCCTTACATGTTCATAGTAACACATTAAATACATTTTTCTTACAATGTAAAAAAATATTTACATTTGAAGAAATAATAATATAATTCATAAATATCAAAATTTCCATTTAAAAATTAGGTGATTAAGATCAATAAACATGTATGTGCTAAGACAATTCTATTTTTCATTGTTCCATAATATATTGTAATTACACACTGTTATATATAGAAGTAATTAAATTATATGAATATACAATTAAACAAATATAATATATAGTGAAATAATACATAAAATATTCTTTAAAAATCAACAAAAATATCTTTTTGCTCTTTTTCTATCTTGAAATTGTTCATAGTTTGGATTTTGTCAACCATGGAAATTCCTAGGAAAGAAAAAGATCAATATAACCAGCTTATATATATATATACATACATCATAAGTACATTTCACATAATTTAAATATTTATTCATTGACTTTAAAAGTAACCTCAGTGAGTCATTTGATAAATTAAATTAATCATATAATTTTTTAGGAATTATTTTACATTATCTTAATTTAAAAATAAAATACAAATTCAATAATATATAAAATATCCCTTTTTCTTCTTAAGTAATTAAAAACTTACAAAGTAATTCCCAAGTTCCTTCTTTACCATCACATTATTTGATTACAACATTAATACTACATAATAGACAGTTTAAAACATGAAAGCTATCATAATATGTATAATTTTTCTTAAGATTCACCTCTTCCTTTTCAAGAGAATCTCTGACAAAGGAAAACTAAAATATTTATTAAAAATTTAAATGAAGCAATTCTACAAACTACGTAAAGAAAATGGTTAAAGTTATTTCTTCATGTGTACTATTAAACACAAAATGAATTTCTAAATGTTAAAATCCTGGTAATTCTGACACACCCAAAAATTTTGAAAAAAACATTTTTTTTTCCTTTAAATTAAACCACAATTGAACAGTAAAATTCTTAAAACCCAATAAAAAATATTTGACTACTTTTAGTTTATTTATTTTTTTAATAGTCCGAATTTATTTTTAATTTTACTTTAAGGACTGACAATGTAAAGTATAGATAAAATACTGATAATATTTCACATTTTTCTGTGAAAATCTTCATTACAAAATACAATCTTAATAAAAACTCATTTAAACTTGCAATCTTTAAGTTTTCCTTTACTTAATGAAATTGCACACAGGTAATAAAACTATTTCTTTTCATTTCATTCATTTTGTAATCCAATTTAATTTTGATTGAGTGTTAGATTACAAAATATTAATATAGCTATACCAAAATATTGATTATAAAATGTTAAACTTTATAATGCTCGATTTTGGTGATAAAATTCACAGCTTATTAATAAATAATGCTTCACCTTTGGAAAGATTTGATGCTTTTTATTATAAGAAAAATAATCAAATGTGTTTATTAAGGTTTATAAATTACATTTTTTGAAAACTATAATTTTACAATTTATAAATAAAAATAAAATCGAACAAACTTCTCAAAAATTTGTAAATATTTTGTTATATAATTAAATTATATTTATTTTATGTAATATTAAGTACATTTAATGTTACAAATAAAACTATATATTTCACCTTATAAAGTTTCAAGCAATAGCTAAACTTAAACAATGTCTTTCTATTAATGACACTTGCAAAAGCACATCAAGGCTTATTATTAAAGGAATCAAACAACACATTAAAAAAGAAATTATCTTTCATTTTATAATAAAAATACAAACTGATTTTATACCATTTCTATATAAATCATTTGTTTTATTTAATCACCTTTTGAATTCTGAATAAAACTTTATTAAATTAACAAATCTTAGATTTCTCAGACAAAAATTAATTTTTATAATTCCATTATTCATATCCATAAAAAAATCTCTAAAAAGTTATATTTACCTGAGGTTTTCGCTGAGAAGTAGGATCAATGCATATATTTATAATAGAAGGTCGGGTTTTCTCACTTAATGCTTGTTTCAGTGCTTCTCTTAGTTCTTCAGCAGTATTTACATGAAAACCTTTCCCACCAAATATTTCACTTATTTTTTCATATTTGCAACCTGAGAACAGGCTTGTTCCTGGTAAGCTAAAAATAAAATATAAGATTAAAAATATTGCTCAAAGATAAAGTAAAATAGTGCTCGTAATATTATGTTTAAACTTGTTATAAAGACAATTAACAGCCTTACACTCGCTTCATGAGTAGACCGTCCGCCTGCGGCGTCAAAATAACACAATTAGCAACTAAATATTCTTAGACTCTAAATATTATAATATTCTTATTATTATGAATTTTCCAGTTTGTAAATAATGATAGTTAAGAGTACACAACCATTTTATGATTATATAAAAAATATATAGCTTAATAGATGTGTTCTGCACACTTATGGTCATCTTTAGTTCTCCCCATAGGCATGACACCAACCAACCATATAACTTAATAATTTAAAACATTCCTTCACACTAACAATAATAGATGTGGTCATGGTTCACTGATATCTAAACATAATGGTGCATATTTGACATCTAAAAGTTTTTTTTTCCTAATTGTATATAAACAAACATAAAACATAAAATTCTGAAAAATCATATCAACCAGTAAATTCCTTATTTATCATTAATTAATTTTAGCAATGAACAAACTATTTTTACTTAAATACACTAATGCGGAATCAAATGAATAAAACATTTAAGTATAATATATTTTTGTGTCTAATGCATAATGTGACCTTTATTCGAGAATGTATTTTATTGTAAATGATATACAGAAAGCAGACATTTAATATTATGAATTTAATTTTGATCACTAGAGTGAAAAATAAAAAGCCAGCATTCAAACCAGTAAGAAAGTCTAAGTACATAAAATATGAATATCTAGTGGATTATTCCAATCTCACTCTAACTGCCTCTATCATCCTTAACAATGAGCTAAGTAGTTTCATTAGCATATGGTCAAACAAATATTAAAGAATCTTGTTACATATCTTACAATCTATATAGCAGATCAGTATGATTATAACAGAAGTTCAAGACTGACTTATGATTCTAAAAATGAGTTTTCAACATTTCCACAATTGAATGTTTCATCAGTTCATAATTTGAACTATTTTCTAAGAGAAGCTGTCAGAAAAGAACAAAAATGCCGATTTTTAACATATTTTCTCCAAGTAATCTAGATTGGATACAATATTACTTGTTATTCATGTTGCATACAATCCCTGATTATGTAGACATCTTTTTACCAAAAAGATGATATTCCTAAAAACACAAGTCTTGATTCTTCAAATTATAAAAGACAAAGATTTTTTTCATATACAGTCTGAGCAATTATTCCTTAACATTATAATTTTATATGCAAACTGATCCTACTTGATCAGCACAATTTCAAATTTTCTGCAAAATAAGCTTGTAATTAATTCTTGTATACCTGATGGTTTACCATCTCAATAGCATAGATATAGAACATCTAACTATCAGAAAAAACAATTGTTTATTAATAAAAATTAACTTTTTATAAGCATTATATAATCAAATATTTGTAGCTTCTTCAATGATCTGTCATGTATTACATGTTTTGAACAATACTTGTACTTTTCTAAAAAGATGAAAAAGAAATAGTAGATTTAATTTTTTCATGTGAATTATTAATCCCACAGGATGACATTTTAGAGCAAATAGTCAATACATTATCCCTACTATTTCACAGCTATTTAATAAGTAATTAATGATCATTCTGAGATGCTTTCTTTATAAGAATTCAGATTTCTAAAATCAATTGCTCAAACCTCCAAAATTTGGAGTAGCACAAAGCGTAAGAATACTCACTAGGTGGTTAAATTATTTTCATCATCATAATAATAATAATAATAAAGCAAATATTTTCCCAGTTACTATCAAGTCATAATTGCAAAAAGGATGCCAATAATTAGTAATCCTGCTCTCAGATAAACTGATTTGAGTATATTTTTTTAATTTCCAATAATTTATACACAAAGAGTTAAACCTTTTCAGGATTTTGTTCAGGATTAATTGAAATCAAAGACAATATAAAATTAGATACTTACAAAACTTAATCTCAATTTACAACAAATTTGTTAGTACTGCTCAGTCTCCAAAAATAATATTGAAAATGATCGACTTACGAAATTTCTGCATATGATTTATATTAAAACTTTAATTAAATATTACTCACTGCTATAGAAATTTTTTATTGTTAAATAAACATACATTTTTATTAGTCTCTTAAGATTTGTATATGACAATATAAAAGTAGGATGATTTTTCAAACATGTTATACAAACACTGCATTAAATTTTCAAATAGAAAATTATGCAAACTTTTAGAATCTTGTTAACATAAATTCTCATATTTATTGATCATTAAATTATTACATTTATAAATAAATACAATACATAATACAATTTTAAAAGCAATACATGAAAGTTACTTAGTCACGGACAATTTTAGGCGCTTTTATAGAAGAACAACCAAGAACTAGGAATTATATGTGTACATCCTAACCTATCAACTGTACTATGGAGCACAACTATTGCTCTCTTTGTGATTTCAGTAATACAATTCATAGCTAATTAAATAGAAACCGCCAACATATTTTAGGGTTTTTCATATTCATCAATGATTTTGATCTACATTTTAAGTACACAATTTATAAGTAAACAATCATTCATAATCAACAACATTTCATTTATTTAAACAGCAAACAATATACACACAATAAAAATCAATGAATTTAGTTGCAATTTTTATAATTTTGATAATTGTACAAATAAAAAGTACATATATTTCAACAATATTTTGTTATGTTTGTTTTTCACAAAACAATAATTTCTTACTCACAAAGACTAATTAGCTCATGATCTATAATTTAAGCAGATTCTGAACCATTACAAACATTCATGACCAAAATGAGTTTTGGAATCCAAAATTGTTGAACTGAGGCTCAGATCACTAACTATATTTGGCTGGCAGACTGTATTTCAGAAGTCTACATAATGAGCGTAAATAAGCAAATGGCCAACATATACATTTTAATTTTTTTAATTGCATGAAATTACTTCTGGTGTATAAAAATATTTCCAGATTTCAATCTATCAAAACTTAAATAGAATCATTTTATTAAAATAAAATAAGGAATAATGATAAAAGCAAAAATCAACTACAATTATTCATTAAATATATAAATGGCTGATAAGCAGAAGACCAAATATTATCCGAAATTTTCATTTTACAATAGAAACATTAAAATTTTTATTTTCAAAAATTCAGAAATTTTAAATAGCAATTAAAAATAGTATGGCAATCCAATTAATAAGAAAAATGTATAGCAATTTGTTAACATTTTTACAAACTAAATATTTTAAAACTGATACAATTTTGTTCTTAAAATCATTTGATAAAAGCAATTAATAGCTTTCTTAGATTAAAAAATATTAGTAAAAAATATAAGTTTTTGTTACCTTTGTTTGTTTCAAATATATTCCCAAGGGAAAGAAAGAAAGGAAGATAGAAGTTTATGTGGCATAAAAAAAATTGTTTTTTGCAAATAATGAATGTATGCAAACAATCACAAATGTATATTTCACAAAAAATATTTTTTCTCAAACATTTGCCAATAATTACATACATATATATATATATATATATATATATATATATATATATATATATATAAGCTTGAAATAGATATTAGCTATATATATATATATATATATATATATATATATATATATATATATATATATATATATATATATATATATGCTAATATCTATTTCAAGCTTATTACATAAAATTGTTTTTAGAATACAGTAACTTTATAAAAGGTTGTTTGTTTAGAAAAATTAATAGATACAAAGTACAAAACCAATTTTATTTAAAAATAAAGAATTATTATACACACTTAAATTATGATTAGTTTAGGATAAACCTTTAAGAATTAAAAGCTTAAAATAAAGCTGAATCCTACCATAAATGAATGATTTTAAATGAGAAATAAAAAACTTTAATTTTATTTTTAGTCCTCACTCGTCATCTTATTTTTTCATTTGAAACAGTGAGTTAGATGGATTTCCCAGAAATCAGATTTATTTAAAACTGATAATTTATTGTTCACAATAGAAACTTTCAAGATTAGAAAAGTAAAGTTCAGTACTGAATTAAAATGCAGTCTTAATAGTTAAAAATAATTTAAAATATTAATTCTCTCAAAAAATTAATGATTTTGCCATTTTTGTTGTATGAAATTTTGTAGAACAAAGAAAATTGTTATTTATTTTTATCATAAATGCTTTCAGGTTAAAAATAAATATTTACATAAAGTGAATTTGATAGGGCTTAAAATCATATTTTAAAAACTCCTCAGAAGTTGTCCAGGGAAATTTGTACAACCTGTGATTAACCAAAAACTTCCTCAGCAGAAAATCTCGTTAATTTCTTGTTAATTTTATTAATAACTATATTTAGAACATCATAAGCTGCCACGTGTATGAGAAGACTACTACAATATCATACATTAACAAGGAAAAGAGAACTGCTGCAGTTTTCCTCATAGTTACAATAAAGACCAATGCACTTGTTATTCCAAGTTCTTTTATAAACAAGGGCATAAAAGTTTTATCTTGTGCATTATATATATATATATATATATATATATATATATATATATATATATATATATATATATATATATATATATATATATGTGTGTGTGTGTGTGTGTGTGCGTGCATGCATGCGTGTGTGTGTGTGTGAAAATGATATCATGATGTAAATATTTGTGTAAATAAGATCTAACTAAAATGGAAACAATCTTTTAAAGATAGCTAAGAACCATTAAAAACATTCATGTCTAAGATGAGAATATAACTCTCTCACATTCAGGAGCTATGATAGTTAACTAACAACTATTTAGTTGGACAGTCACTTTAGGTCACTTTCTTGCACTTGAAAATAGAGAAGAACACAAGAGATTAACTAGGCATCAAACCCTTATTAATATCCATATTTGAGATATAAAAATTGAATTCACATTCTTTTTCAATTAAAGTCAGGTTCTATTCAGTTACCAACTTATCAATTAGCACGATGAAACTGGCTTACCTTTGGATGCATATCTTGTTCTCTCACTTCTAGTTTTATTTTATTTCTATTACATTAAAAATGTAAATTTGACTACAAAAATTGTTTACAAATACTTGAAAGCAACTTTTAACCACACATTTTAAATTTGATTTCCAATTACATTTTTTATAAGTTTCTATGAATTTATCTATCACAGGACAATCCAAACATTATGGCATGTTCTTCTTTCTCATAAAAAAATAATAATAAAGCTTGAGTGAATATATTTTCCACCGAAAAATTATTCATTTTAGACTAATAGCATAATTTGTAGATCCATCACTAATCAAGGAAATCGCAACAAAAGTAACCAAAAAATTAGACTCTTACTAACCATTAATCAGATAGTATAAATCAATAGTAGCAAAAAATGTAGAAGCAGTAAGAGACTAACATAAAGTACAAATAAATTGCCAAAAAAAAATGTAGTAGCAGTAACTGTGTTAGCCATATCTGACATGCAAACTCAATTTAAATACGATGCTCATCATCAAGATTAGAGCTGTTATTGATGACAAAATTATCTTATCTGATTCACCAAATAGTGAATTTGGTATACATTGTTTTTCCCAATATATTGCATATGAATAATTAGCACAATTTTATTATTCGTCTTTCTAGCTATTTTCAGGATAAATAATCCAAGTTATGACAGCTAATTATCCATATGAAGCACATATAAAATTTTATTCCAGAATAATATATTTTAGTTATGCTGAAAATAGGATAAATTTTTATTTTATCTTTAGTTTGGTAACTACTAACTATTAGCATTTAGTAACATGGTATTTTATCAGTTACAATATAATAAATAATCAAAGGTTTCATAAACCTTATTATTAAGTAAAGAACAGGCTAAATGTGGCCTAGTAGAAGGACTGCTGTCTGTAGCATGAGGTCTTAGATTAATTCCAGCCACTACTACAAAAAAGGAAGTTTAATTCTTCATCTTATATGCTTTTCTAATGTTAGGAAGTTTGCTAGATTTCCTATCAAGTGACATACAAATATATCTACCATCTAAGAAAAGTCAACCAAAAGCTAATAAAAATGAACATTTTAAAAGTCTTACTGCACTTTTCAACTGGTAAACTTAATACATGCATTGTAAATTAGTACTGAACAGCAAATAATCAAATAATTAACTCTCCATATAAGTTTCTTTAGTATGCCGCAGGAATAAAATTTAACAACAAAATTAGACTTTAAATTTCTACTTATAGTTATATAAACATCTATATCAATTTGAATAAATTCTGTTGTTTTACTCAATATGATTATAAACTAGAACTGATTCATATTATGTACATTAATGGTAGTTTAATAATTAATAATCGAATTTTAAAACTATATTCTACTTCTTACCTGAGAGTTAAGGAAGTTTCATCTTCTTGCAGATATCGGAAACTTTCATTATCAAGTCCTGCATAAATCCCATTATTGTTAAAAATGATAACTATAACTGGCAGCTTATATCTGAAATGAAATTATCATAAAATAAAAATAAATTGCTTATCAGAAATTGAGATAAATAATAAAGTCATAAATTTTTAAATCGTATTAATAAAATCATAAATTTAATTTTTTAAAAAATAAATTTTAATTTCAAGTTACAATAAATAATTCTGTATAAAAATAAAACACATAGGAGTTCAAGAAAAAAGAAGCTTAATCATTAGTGCAATAAATTCCTAACCATTTTTTTGAAAATACAATTTTAGCTATGCATAAAAGTAATACATATTTGATTTTTCATTGCAATCATTTTATTCTTACAAATGATTTTAATTTGAAATAACATATAGCCGCTTTATTGATACAATTTTATTATGAAAAGAATGGCCTTTGATAACTAAACAACATTTAAATACTTTTTACTCAAGGGTAAAAATTTTTTATTCAAGTAAAGATAAAGAACAAAAAATTTAAAGACATGCTTAAAATATTAATAAACAGTCAATCAGATAAGATCTGAACAGAAGAACACCAATTGATAAAATAGTTCTCTAAATATTAATTAAATAAATACTTTTGAACAAAAATTATTTCAAAATAATTTGAAGCACATTAAGCAGTAAGCATTCAAAATACTTAATAATATTGATTAACTAATGTTTCATGTAAATTTTCTTTTAAACTATTCAAAAAATCAAAATGATAAATTATAATGAAGAAAATATTTTTAACACAATACCAATAGCAAAAAAAATAAATAAATAATTAATTAAATAAAATATACCACTAGCACTTGTAGAAAAATAATAAATTAAGATTATTCTCTCTCACTTAACACAAGAAACTATAAAATACAATAGTCTGTTAAATTATTAGAATTGAAAAATTATGTTTAAATTTCCAATTATTTGAATTAAAAACTAATTTGTTAAATATTGCAAAAGAAAATGAGAGCTTATGTTTAATGAAAATATTATATTACTGTTTTAAGCTTGGTTAAAGGGTGAATTTGCACAAACTAAGTTTTTACTAGAATATTATATTAATTTTACAACACTAAAAATTAAAAATATCTTTCCTTTTTATTTATAATGATAAATAACAATTCATTTTGTTTATAATTATTACAGGAAAGAAGTATTTGTCTTTGTTAATGCGCTTCAAAAAATTAAATTAAAAAACTTGTTTTTATATTAATTGTAATTAAGTAGATAAGAACTATGCTCTCACATCATAACAAACTTCCGCAAATGTAAAAAACACAAAATTATCAAAAAAAATTTACATAATGAAAACCTTTTATCTATGATGATAATTTGGTTTCATTTTTTTATATATAATAAGATAAACTAATAAAATTTTATTTATTATTTTGCCTTAAATATAGAATAAATGCATCTATGTTGTATGAGCATAGTGCTTAACTATATTATAAAATATATTAAATCCAATATACCAAACATAATATATAATTACTTACATTAAATAATAAATGTACAATTATTCAATTAAAGTTAAAGAACCTGTCATTGATAACAATTTATTAACTATAATATAAAGAAAACAAAATACGATTATAAGAAAACGTATATTTAAAGTATATTAAACAATTATAAGAAAACTTTTATTTAAAGGATATTAAATAACTTTGATAAACTAAAACAGATTATTAGAATAATATATTTAAATTATTCATTTTTGAAACAAGTATCTATATGATAATAGTACATATGAGAATATCTAATACAGAGTAAATATTTGAATGCAACACCTAAGAACTAATTCACATTAGTATCAATAAAACAATTTAGTATCATGACTGTTTCAAAAATTTTTAAATGTCCACTTAACAATAAATAAAATGATTTTCAAAAGCAAGTTCTTTAACTAGTAAAAATATAAAGATAAATTGATAAACTCAATAGTATGAAATGACATGTAAAAATTTCAATATATATAAATCCTTTATCATATATAATTAACAATTCTTTCACATTTAATTGCTTACTGTTTAATATTCAACTCTTTTTGAATTAGTAACAAATTAACTAAATTAATAAATTTTTACAATTATTAACGATGTTAAATTTTTCATTACAATATTTTTTATAACAATTTAAAACTTTGCATTAAAATTTATAATAAATCAATAAGAACTGATATTTGAATATTTGAATTACTATTTAAATCAGAAATTCTCAAAAATTACATAAAAACAAAAATATATACACATTTCATGTATGTTAAAACATTAAAATACAGTTTAATATAATTGAATTCTTGATAAATAAACATACTGAAATAGTATTTTATGTCTATAGATTGAAATATATAACATATAGATTCAATAAAACAATAAATTGGATCAATTTTAAAATTAGATGAACTATAAAATCTAAATCAAATTAGCATTGAATCATATAATCAAGTGAAAATTCTTATTAAATGAAAAATTGTGAGAATGATCAAAAAGTAGAATTATTAGACCTTAATTGGATGACTTAACAAATATGTACAAGATAATTTTATAAAAACAAGTTTATTTACAAACATAAGGGACATAATATACTTTATGTATTCTATTATATATAAATAAAAAATTTCTAACTATAAAATATAAAACTACAGCAACAAATAGAAAATATGAGTAATGTTTAATTTTTTTTATTCTCACTAGTGTTTGAGCACATGGAAAACATCAACAGATTTATCTACCGATTTTCACCTCTTTGAACAATTTAGCATTTCCTAAACAGCCAAATATTTTCTACTTTATAATCACGTGTGTTATAAGATACGAACTCAAATTAACTGATTACACATTATACCTGAATACAAATCCTTTATCATAATAGACATATATGATTAGGATTTGTATTCAGGGTGATAGTGTTTTTTGTACACTAAAAATAATCATACATTTTTCAGAAAACTTGCAAATTGCAAAAAGCTAATGTACCAAATGGAATTATTTTTTTGCACAGAATTCTACAATGAACTCTGTTGGATTCATTTTTAAAATTCTATTTCAGTTTTAAGAGCAAATAAAATTCTACTTCAATTTCAAAAATAAACATTAGTTTGCTATTGTAAACATTAGTTAGATTTAAGCTTAGGAAAAAATTCCTTAATTACCTATACAATGTTTCTACTTCTAAACCAGCAAATCCAAAAGCACTATCCCCTTGAATACAAAATACACGTTTGTTTAGTCCATTATCTTCACAATAAATGGCTGCAGCAATTGCTGATCCAAGACCAACTCCCATCGTTCCAAATGTACCTGCATCTAATCTAGAAATAAATATTCAAAGAAAGTTTTATTTATACGCATGATCTCAAAAACGGAGAAATATTATTAAAGCATGTGGGAAAAATTGAATATGAATAAAAATAAGAACTTTTCTTTATTCAGAAGTGTAAAATATTTGATACATTAATAAATTTAAAAGATTGCTTTTTATTTTTATTAATAATTATCTTATTTCATTAATAATCATTGCTACAAAAAAACTAACAATGACTTGTAAAATGGTTTAGATAAATTGTTGAACATTATAAAAACAATTTTTGCTCCTAAAAATAAGAGAATATAAAAGAATTGAAATCCTATTAAATCTGAAATTAATTTCGAACAATTAATATTTATTTTTCCCTAAAAGAAAAACTCCAACTGAATTCATTTTTTAAAATATAGGTACAGAACAAACAATTTCTGTTACATGAGAAATAATAACACCAAATAAGCATGTTTCAGAATTAAACTTCTTATCCATAAAGTCTAATAAAATATGACATTTTGAAAATCAAACCAAGGAGATTTAATGTGCCTTAAAAAATGCTCATCAAAAACAACTCATAGATTTTATGTTCTTAGATTTCTATCCTATCAAAAATTAAAAAAATAATTAAGTAAGATAATATGAGTTACTTGACATCAAGATCTGGTATATCTTTTATGGGTAACAACAAAGACAGTTTAAAATATTCCACACAATATCTAACATTTCATTACGAAATACAAAAGAAAACTTTTTTGAAAGCATAAGAACTTTCACATAAGATCCTTGAAAATTAAGTTCACATTAAAATAGTAAAAGGGGGAAAAATATTCATTTTGTAATAATTGTGTTATATATCTGATTTCATTTTATACACTGCTTGCAGTTATTACTATTTTTCTTTGTAAATTTAATAATGTAGGCAACTTGATAATTCATATTCTACTATAATATTTATAACAAAGAATTATAGTTCGAAGTAATTTGTTTCAATGGAAATTATTTCAATAGGAAAAAAATGCACAACTTTATAATACTTAATAATACTGAGTAATACTTAATTTTTGTTAACATTTTCCTAACGAAGAGACAAAGTAATAATATGATTGTAATCAAAGTATATAAAAAATACCTATGACGAGGCAGTTCATTTGGAAGCATTGTACGCCCGATGTCCATTGTATTTGCACCTTCATTGATTATGATAGCATCTTTGGGAATTAAATCCTGAATCTAAAATAATGTTACATGTAGAAATATAGTTGCAAAAACTTAAAGTTTTAAGCAGATACAATTATATTCTTAGTAAATAATATATAATGCAAAAAAAACAATATAAAATTAAATTGTTTATTTAAAAGGGTAGAAAGTATTGCAGATAAATATTTAAAAAATCAGCAAAAAATTCCATAAAAATGAGAAAAATTGCATTTAACCAATATAGTCAATTATGTGTGCTATATGCAATTGCTCATGAAAAACATTAAGTACTGTAAGGCATATTAAGAAATTCAGCCTAAGATACGAGATTTTCATATGAGTCAGAGAAAAATGTTACTGATGAAGTAAGATGAAAATACTGGAAGAAATATGAACTATGTATAAAATTATTTTTCAACAAACTAATATTTTTTTATTGGATTAATACATTATGTAGTATATTTAACTAAGTAAAGTTAAGCATTTTTTATATTAATCTTGCTCACATTAAGTTTCATTATTAGTTTTTCATTGGAATATTTTTATTTTATAAAGAATATGATATGCTTCAAATAAATAGGTCATAGCTTTATTAAATAATATTTGTATTAACTTTATCTTTAAAAAAATGATCTGGTACACAAAATTTTAAGATGTTTCCTTTTAAAGAATATTTTAGCATTTACTAACTTAAAAATGGATCATTTTTTATTTGTAAACTAACAATAATTAGACAGTAAAAATTATTATACACACATATGAATTATTGCATTCATGACAGATATTTTACAATTGGTTATAGTTCAATGGAGCTTATGGTTCAGTTGTTTTATTCTTGAAGGTTACTTTTGGCAAATAACAGCTGATACAATTAGAAATCATGTTTTAAACTGAATTCCAGACTCCTATAAAAATATATACCAATTGTAAGAGTCAAATGCTCAAAACCACAGAACTGCCACTCACTGACCAAATTGGCTATTATTTTAAAGACTTCCTGATATTTTCTATTGACAAACATCAAATTTTCAAACTTTTCACTAAAACAATGCATAATCACTTTGACAACAATTTAGATTCAGTTATTAGTATTTGAATATAGTCTTTTAGACACAAAGGTATGGAATCATAAGTACAATTTTAATAAACTAACATGGGTGTTCAATTTCAGGAGGAAAAATTGTTTATTAAAATGACATTTTTAAATGAATACCATTATTGCCAAAGAAAAAAGATTGAAATTGTAAAATACTACAGTAAGAAATTATAAAATACTAGTTATATAAAAATACAAAATAGCACTTGTTATTAAATAAATACTAGTCCCTTTTATCTGTATCTTAGGTCATAACAAAAATATATTACTGATGTTTATCCCGTTTTTTTTTTTTTTTTTTTTCCTCCATATAATCAGCAGTGAGGTGTAATATCTTAAAAAACTTTTTTCTGAGTAAAAGAATAAAAAATGTTCCATAATCTGCTGCAATTTTCTCGATAAATAGTCGAAACTATACACTGCTGATAATGTGGGTGCCATATAAAATAAAAAAGTAAACAATAAGATTAAAAAATATAATAAATTGTACAGAACAAACATTTATTTAAAAAAGGATCTATTTGAATCCACCTTATCGAGAAGTACAATAAACTGAAATGAAAACACGAGATTGATTTAGAGCGATAATTCTGAGAAGTTAATAAAAGAATCAACAAGTTTTACTAACTTTTAAAACAAGATTAGACATTTTTTTAAGAATAAAATTTCTTTCATAATTGTATGAAAGAAATTGATTATTTTTGAATTGCACATTGCATATATTTTTTCTTTTGTACCATGCATGCTTCCTTTTTTTTTTAATTATCTTGCTTTAAACTGTTTGTTATATTTTTTTATTTACCTCCTCTATAGTTTTTTAGTTTAAAACTTGCTACATAACTTAAAAGTTTTTGCTTCCACATGACAATATAGGAACTTGAATATTTTCAGAATGAAACCATTCAGGACAAGACAAAAAGTGAAATGATGATAGAACTGTTTTTGCAACTGTAATATTTATATGATGAATCTAATACGTTCTTGAAAGTAATTGTAAAAACTGATTATAGATGAAATAAGTCAGCTGAGTCATAGAGCCATCTGTTATTTTATGAAACATAAGTAGGATTTTTTTCTTCAAAACTTTATTGTAATTTTTTCTTATTGAGAATGTTTTTTACCAGATAGTCAGCGGAGCCATGTAATACACACAACGAAATTTGAGACTTTTTAAATAAATCCGCGAAGTATATACAATAAAATACAATATATTTCTAATATATAGGAGGAAAAATTTTCAAACAGAAAAATTCAATGTAATATGTTAATATGGTAGAAAATTATTCAAGAATTTAAGAACAAGATCTAAAAAAACCATTTCCTTTTGTATTTGTCATTCTACGTTGATTCTTTACTCGTGAAGGTAAATTTGATTTTATAAAGAACACTTTTACCAACTTTGTAGGGAAATTTTTAAAAAATTACTGATATATTAAAAACAAATAATTTTCTGCTTCCTACAATCAAAAAATTATTTTTTAAGCTTTATTGGAAACTAGATAAAATCAGAATTTTCTTATTAAATAAGAAATTTTAGTACAGCGATTACTTACTCAATTCCCTGAATTTGAGACAATTATTAATTTTCAAATTATTTATAAATAAGTAGCCAATGATACTTGATAAGTGATAATCTAGGTTATTAGCTCATCAAATATCTACTCTGTTAATTTGAGCTAATAATTTTATTATTTAAATTTAGAAAAACTGAACATTCATAATGCTGTTTAATACTCTCTTCAACAAGTGTTCAATCAGATTTGATTATGAAAAATACACACTGGATATTTCATTTTCCCCTACTACAAATACAGTTTCCACCTACAAATTCATGTTTCAACTCACAAACAAATTTTCATGATTTTCAAACAGAAACTCTCAAAGTAATTAAATCTTAATTATAAACATATAGTTATAAAGTCTCAGACATGTAAATGTCAGTTGCAAGACAGTATCATTTTACTAGCAAATTTTTCTTTTCAATATTAAAATAATTCAAATTTGTTTTTAAAATCATATTTCCTTTCATTTATGATTTTAAGTTCTGTGAGATTATATACTACATATATTAAATGACACCACCTTATATAAATACTATATATTTTGAGCACACTACAAATTTTAAAATAGCATCTAATTTGAATTAATCACCATATATAATATTAGTTCTACATGCCTTTCCATAAACTTTTTATTTTTTATAATTTACTTGAATATAGAAGTTTATAAATTTTTTAATACAATTTCAAATTTTTTGCTTTTTTTCAATTATTAAACCCTATTCTAAAGTAATACATTACTATGTATGAGTATTACATTTTACTAAAAATTGACTTTAAAAAATTAATTTTTAAACACCAATTTTCTAAAATTTTTTACAGAAAATAATTAAAAGAACTCATCAGTTTTAGAATATTTTAATTTTCATATAATAAAAAGTATTTTTCATAAAAAAATAAAATATACCTCTTTGTAAGCAGCATAATAGTTTAATGGAGTGCTTTTATCAGATATCATATCCTAAAATAAAAAAACACTAAATGTTAAAAAAATATTTTAATATAGTTAAAATAACTATTAGTAAAATAAAAATGAGATTTATGAGCAGAAAAAAATAATTTATATATACATAAAAAAGGAAGAGCTAATTTTAAGAAATGCTCAGTACTATGATTCACTGTTTTAAGAAGACTTGAAAATTACATCATTAAATTTAAAAAAGTGAAAAAGAATTATTGGTTGAAAGGGAACCTTTTACAAATAAACTTAAAATTAGCATTAAAAGAAGAATTTCAATTGAACTTTGAAATCAAGTTTTTCGCTGTTTTCATAAATGATATTTATGCAGACAAATGTTAGGACAATTATAAAAATTAACATATTTTCTAGGAAAGAGAAATAGTTGAATTATTTTACATATTTAAACATTTTAATCTCCACTTTTTTCAAAAAACTAATTAAAACGAGCTATTTAGTTTAACATAAATAGCATTTGAACCATTTTTCAACAAAAAGGACATCAAAATGAAAAAAATTTCTTAGTTCCAATTAAACTGTGTAGAAAAACTAAAATATAACAGGTTTCTCAAAAATTTATGCAATATAGTAAATATTTAAATTTAAGATAAATATTAAACTAATACAGTAGAACTTCAGTAATATACATTTACATGTATAAAAAAAACATTATAATCTTTAATATCTTTTGAAAAACAATATTATTCATTTTTGCTGAAAAAATTTGTCTATTTCAAAACAAAACAAAAAAAAAAGACTGATTTTGCGCAGCAATAGAAAATATGAAAAAACGTATTTAAGAATCTATGTATATGTTTCAAAATATTTTTTACTTAGAACATATAATACTTATTCATGATAAGCAAATAAGGTACTAAATTATTATTACTGGAATAAGGATTTTCATTACAATCAATATTCTTTAAGTTTAATTGCAAATTAAATATAAGTGAAACAACAACAGTGACAACAAGGGAAAGTATTCTATATTACCATAAAATAAAAAGTTAAATATTAAACTCTCTAGCTAAAACATAAATATTGGACATCTTTTATGACTCACTATTAATATTACTACATTATCCTAAAATACATAAATAATCAAACTTTCAGTCACACAATTGTCAAAAAACTGATGATAAATAAATGTGTAAAAAAGCAGATTTCTTAATTTTTAACAACAGATATTAACTTTAAGCATAAAGCATTGAGCACATTTATTTTAAATATTTAAAATTTAATTTTAAGAACAGAAATAAATATTGTCAATTCCAAAATTAGTATTTTCCTTTATAAGGAGGAACCATCACTATATTAATTTAAGAGAAATGCAGATTCAAATTATTTTTAAATGCAGTATGCTGCTGCAATTCAATTATTTTTGGTAAAATGCAAACACAAGTTAAAACTGAAGATTGTTTTAAATTTTCCAAGTAATTTGTATTAAAAAAATTATTTTATTTTTAAACTAGCTTAATTAGAGTACTGTTTTTTCTTACAAACAGATTAGTCTTGGATTTTGCATAAATAATTTTACAATCCTGATGAAAAAAATATAGCTTGATGAAACATAAAGGTATGTAATTTACATATTAAATATGTGAAAATACTTGCCTATACAAAGAAATTGGTTTCAAAAATCATAATTAAAAATCGAGAATTCAGATAAACACACACAAATAAAGAAATAATGTTTATTGGAGTAATATTTCACAATATGCATTGACTTGTCAGAATAAAATACCTAATAACTTATAACTCACTTTAATTAAATTTTCATTCTGTAATTTTTTCTTTTTCAGGTCTTCCCACCATTGTGAACTATTTGAAAAAACCCAATTTTGACTTTTTAATTCTTCTGAAATCTAGAAAAAATTGCACACAAATATAAAATTTATATATTGATTTATATATATATATATATATATATATATATATATATATATATATATATATATATATATATATATATATATATATATTATCATTAATAATTAGTTTTTCATAAAACTAATAATTTTAATTTCAAAGTTAATAAACTAATTTTCTGGAATTCAAATATTTCAATTAAAATTTATAAAAATATTATTTTCAATCAACTTAATAGAATATACAATATTTGTAATAATTTAAACAACATCAATAAACAAATAAATAGACTAGAAAATATTTTAACTCATAATGGCATTCCAACTAAATTTATTAAACACTATTTGGCTAGTAGAGTATTGCTTATAAGAGTGAAGTAAGGCATAGTTTTATACTACAGAAGGGTCACCTAAGCCTTGAAGGTCTTATAATAAGCTTGAAATGCCGATAGTGTTTACACTTAGTCGCAAATTTACGTATTTGGTGAGGTTCTTGCAGATTTGGAATTGTATTTAGATATGGTTTTAATTTGATTATTATAAATTAAATGTATTTTGGCAACATTGGATTTTGACTTATATATTTTAGATTAAATTCTACTTCTTTTATTCTGGCTTGATACTTTGGTTTGAATTTTTGGTATGGCTTTGGGAAGACTATGTCTTGGGCCATTGCAGAAAAGCCATAATTTGTGCCAATGTGGTCAACACCCCCTGACGAAGCTGGCCATATTGGTACTTTATTCCATTTTTATCTATCGTTCTTTGAAATTTCTTCCAAGTATTTTCAATGTAATTCTTTCCATTTAGTATTTTCAATGTATTGTTTTCCATTTAATATTTTCAATGTACTATTCCCCATTTGGCATTTAATATTTTCAATGTACTATTCTCCATTTGGCATTTTTCATTGTATTTTATAAAATATACTATTAACTATATCTTAGTAATACTATTCTAGCTGCTTTTGCACTAAATGTATTGCTAAGCTTAAATGTTTTTATCATATATTCATGTGCTTTTCAGTTCCATATCTAACTTTGCATTATACATATATATATACATATATATATATATATATATTATATATATATATATATATATATATATATATATATATATATATATATATATATATATATATATATATATATATATATATATACATATATATATACATACCTGCCAACTTTTAGAAAAGTATTTCAGTAAAACTTTTCAGTTTTAATCCGTGCGATTGTGGAAAAAATTATACCTCTAGCATTTATTTTCCCTATCTATAGTTTTTCAAGCTAGAGGCTTCCTCCCCCCCCGATGGAAAAATGGTTTGACAAGTGCATTTTCGGAGCCTCTGTGATCACACAGTCCGGGAAGTTATTTCTCTCTTCCCACAGATGGGTTGCATGGGGTGCTAATTTCCGCTTCTCATCATGGCTAACAAGAAAAGATCGCCATTATGTGCTAATATATAAAAAATTTTTTTACCTTTTTAAACTTAGCCCAGAAGAACCGAAACGCGTAAAATAATTCATGCTATCAGTAAAGCGTAAAACCTGTGGATCTTGATGTGTAAAAGTTGGCAGGTCTGTATATATATATATATATATATATATATATATATATATATACTTTAATGATTTGTAGTTATTGAAATTTCTATTAATCAATAGAACGCTTCTTGATGAACTCCTCAAATTTTGATTAAGATTCAACAAAAAAATCTTAAAGTTGCTATTTTAAATTTGAGTGTCAGGAAATTGCTAACATTAATTTCATTATTTTATAATAAAAATATTAATTCATTATAAAGTTTCACCTTCAACTTATACATTAAAGTCAAATTATTAATTAATTAATACAGAAATAAATAGTAAAACTAAAATGAGATTCATACAAGAGAATGGTGCCAAAAACTTAATTATGTATTCAAAAATACATTACATTTAATTATTTTTAAAAAGTTCTCAAATGCATCACACTAACAAAATAGTTTCATCAATAACAGTGATTTGTCTTGAATAACTCTGAAAGCAGTATGTTTTACAGTAAATTTTAAATATTGCCATTGTTACATGCATTATTACTAAATATTTCTCTGAAATCTAAAAATCTATTAACACGTAATTAAGAAATAAAAACTACATGATTACCATATTTACTCATCTAACCAAAAAGAGAAGAATTGGCATTATTAAATTTCATATATAAATATTTTACATAATACTGAACTAATATTTAATTCATATCATTACTAAAAACCAAAAATCTTCTATATTAACTGATAATAATTAACACAAAATATTATAAAATAAAATGTTGACAAAATTTAAGTAAAAGAAAATTTATTTAATGAAACAACTACCTTATTTTACTATGATTCACAGCAGCATATTAAGATATTTTTTGACTAAAAGGGGAAAAAAGTGTCACATAATCATCAGCAGTGTATAATCTATGACAATTTTTTGGAGAATAGTCGAAAACATATACTGCTGATAATGTGTGTGGGTATCACATAAAATAAAAAATATTCAGTATGATTAAAAATATAATAAACAGTACAGAAAAAAAATTTATTACGAAAAACATTAATTGGATCCAACTCATAGCAAAGTGCAATAAACTGAGATGAAAGAACCAGATTGATTATCAAAAGCGATAATTCGGAGAAGATTTTAGCAAAATTTATTGATTTTTAGTTCCCGATTACTTTTAAAACAGTTTAGACATATTTTAAAATTAAATTATATTTGTTTTGTTTAAAATTAAGATAGATTTGTGTTAAAATATATTTGTTTGTTATGTTAATAATTGAAAGAAATGGATTATTTTTGAACTGCACATGAGAAAAAAAATTTTTTTTCTTTTGTAATGCACAAGCTTTGTTTTTCACCTTACAAATGTAAGGTCACACTTGTCGCAATTTATTTTAATTGTCTTCTTTTTAAGTCTGACATGTAACTTAGACGTTTCTGCTTCCCCATGATAATCAGTACAGATTATCATGTGGAAGCAGAGCTTCAATATTTTCAAAACAAAACAGTTCAGATCAAAACAAAATGACAATAGCCAATAGCAACCACAATGAAATTCTAAACATTTTTAATGTATAATCCATGAATCATAAACAGGAAAATATGGTACTTTTTTAATAACACTTAATTTTGTTCATTACAAATTCTGCCAGAGTATTTAATAAATAGCAGTAATAATTTCAAAATGAATATATAATTTTTTCTCCCATTTAAAAATGATTTTAAATTTTCTATGTGTATAATTTCAGAAAAATTTTCTATATGAAACTGTAACATTCTAAGAAAATTACTGCTATTCAAAATTTGTAAGATTTAAAATTTTTTATAGAATTCAAATTCAAGAAATATAAAATACACAATCTTACCATTACCAATAATTTAAAAAATGAAAATTTTCAACACTGAAAAAATTTGATATTTCAAATCGCAATCTGCAAAGCAGAATTTCTCCATAATGCTACTACTAGGTACTCAATAATGCTATGCTAGGTACTGTTTTGATAACCATTTTAACATAGTTCGCAAAATTACTTATTCACTAACGTAGGGAATTTAGGAATTTCATAATACATAGCAAAATGGAAAATAATGTAATGACAAAAATTCTCTAACTTCAACATGAAAATTGAGGCAATTTTGCAAAAGAATTTTGGAAAAATAAAATTGTCTAATATCTACAAATTAATGTTTGAACATATAACTGTTTCTATAAAACACTTCCCCAGTCATTTAATTTATTGCAATCTAAATCTGATTTTCATTTAGAAATGTGTAATAGCATCATCTATTTCTATCATTTTTTATTTTTAAAATTTGTAATAAAAAACATCAATAGAAGGAATTAGAATATTTTATATAACAATTGACACATCTTTACTTTCAAATGATTTATTTTAAAATTAGTATGTATTTCTCAATTCATGCAGTGAAATTAATTTGACCATTTGAATGATAACACAGAATTTTTAGTTCTTAGCAACATATTTTTTAGTTCTTAAGAAATAGTAATTTTACTTTGGAAAATAATCTTTAATTCTATTCTGAGTAACTTTCAATCTATTAAGCAATTCTATGAATAGTTATATCTTCATAAACAACAATAAAAATTAAATACATTCCTTTTTAAAATAAATTTTAACAATACACTTTCAATTTATAGTGATCATTAGCCAATCATTCAAAACTAAATTAATGATACCTTTATTATTAAAATCATTCTAAGTTGAATATTATGATAGTGCACAGTTTTACATATATAACTATCAAAATAAAGTAATTTAACAGTGTCATATTAAATCTTATTTATATTAAATAAAATTTTTAAAATGAAAATTAACTAAATATCTTGCAGTAAATTAATATTGAAAAAATGTATCATACTTGTTGAACAATAGACCCAATATCACCAACAAGGCCAACAGATGCTTGAACGCTATTATGCAATTCTTCCATTTTGACATCTACCTGAGAATAAATTTTAACTATAAGAATTATATGTTTGCATACATATATATAAACACAAAGATAACAATAACTGTCAAACATAAATGTTTGATGTTAATTTTATATTTTTATTGGTTTTTGTAATAAAAATATAAAATTAACAAGAAACATTTTTAAAATCAATAAAAATATTAAACAAAGCTCACAGTTTGAGGATCAATAAATACATTACCAAAAAATAAAGTAGTTCAAAGTTTTAAGTGAAAGTTCAATAAATACAACTCTAAAAAATAAATTAATTTAAAGTTTTTTTTTTTTTGGCTTAGTTGGTTGCTCGCTCTAGTCAGTTATTCTTTGCACACAACGGTTAATTTTATTAGGGTTTATTTTAAAGTGGATTTTGAACCAATATAGACACCCACTTAGATGGGAGTCAAACTCGCAAGTCATTCAAGCTGGGATTGTTTTCCAAAATTTAAAATCAAAAAATACAGAGAGGGGAAATGTAAAATCAAATTTTACTAAAGGAAGCTTAATTTCTTATCAATTTATGCAAAACAAAAACAAAGCTACAGCATGAGTCTATAAACTTATTACACTAAAAATATTTTGCTGTCATAAAAAATAAGTACAACTTATTTAATATGAAAAAATCTTCAATACACTTTTGTGAGTGATCAGGAAAAGGAATGGTAAGAAAACCTAGAGCGTGTTTGTAATATATTTTCTAAATCGATAACATTTCAAGCAGATGTGCATCAATGTGTAAAGAAATAAATTGTTGGAGTACTCAAATAAAGTTAGATTAAACAATATTTTAATAAGTAAAGAGTTGCTTGGAAGCATAAAAAAATTAATTGCAATTAAAAAATAAAATTTTGATTTCCCCAAGAATTTTCAATTTCAAAATTAAAATTATATAAACGACCACTTTTTTAAACAAAATATAATCTTGAATAAAAAAGGAATATCAATGAATCATTCATAATTTTCCATAATTAAATTATGGAAAATTATGAATGCTCCCCATAATTAAATTATCATTAAAAAATAAATCCATAAGCTTTGAAGAGTATTAGAAAATTACACAAGTTTTATACTTTTTAACTTAAAGTAATTTTTTATAACCTCAGTTTCTTTAAATTCAGCAATGTAAAATTACATTTTCTTACAAGTTTGTGTGTTTTTCTCACAAGAATCTCAATAACTTAAACATAGCTAATTTGCTACACACATTTATGCTACTGAAGTTCTTGCAAGGAAAGCATACATTTGCTAGTATAAAAAAATATTTTATTTACAATTTATTTTTATATACTCTCATATAATATATTTCTGTTTTAATGCAATAAATGCATTTGCTTTGCTCCTTGATGGTGTTTTAAATTTATCACATTATGAATATCAGCAAATAAGTAATATAGTAGAATTAAACAATCATATTTACAAACTATTTAAAACAATATATTTTACGAAGCAATCATCATAAACCTGGTTACTTTTTTAAGATAAAAGATATTTAAAAACATTTTACATGAAAATTAGACTTAAATACATTAAATTTTCATCAGCAATTTTAAAATCATACCTGAAGTCGAACTTAATTCTATTTGCATTTAATATTTAAACTATATACAGTAATTTTAAAAGCAAAATATAAGAACACATGATATAAATATTTCCCCACACTGTTGCATTTAATATTCAGTTATTTTGTATTCATTACAGAATTATTATATTGAATTATTTTTGAAATATAGCTAAAAGATTTTTTTTAAATATTCAAGTAAAATGACAGTGTAAGAACAAAATAAAAAATATTATCCGCCACAAATTGATGGACTTATGAACTGAATTAAATTTTTTTGCAACATTTCTGTTAACATAAATTCTATAAAAATTTATATAAATTCATGTTTTCTAGTAAACTATCTAATAGTTACTAAAATTATAACATTCTTTATTAAAATATTAATTTTCAGGGCAAAAAAAATAAATTTATTGAATTTTCAGGACTCACATGTATTCAATATAAAATTCAAAAAAATTAGTTGATGGAGTATAAAAATCTTATCAAAAAATCCTTAGTACTTGGTTTTGAGAGAAAAATAAATAATTAGCAACAAGCATACTTTTAAAATAAAATGTTTTTACAGTGAATATGATAGTTATATAATATTTAAAAAAAAAAGCTTGTACAAAAATATAATAGTTTGTTAAAGTAAAATAATTCTGTAAAAACAAATGCCATTCATATATGTAAAACACAATATTTCCTAAGCAATACATAATGGAAGACTAACTTGTAATATTTTAACGTTTTTATCATATCGTGGTGGCTTGCCAAAATGTAATATCCAATTCAGCCTTGCTCCAAGTAATAAAATTACATCTGCTTGCAAAAGTGCTCTAAAAAATTAGCAGTTTATTATTTACCTATAAATGTTAAAAGTATTTTAAATGATAAAATCTATATTCCTTTAAAATAAAAATTTATATTAAATCATAGCTATTATATTTTATCAAAAAAATTTTAGAGATTTAAGAAAAGTACTTTGTTAATTTTTTAAACTACATAGTCTTGTTGACTGTAAGCCAAATAAGCAATTCAAATATGTTCAAACACAATGTTAAATTTAAACTAATAACATTATTTAAATTCCACAATATATTAATGAATTTGGGTAAAATAATATATTTAATTCTTAAACTGTTGTTTACAATAAAAAATTACCCACAATCAATGGAATTTATTAAAACTATCTCAAAAAAATCAAATCAAATAATGCAGCATTTAGAAAAGTATTTTGCACATCTAAAAAAGAAAGCATTTTAATAGTTTTGATTTAAAGTATGCAAAGAATATGAATTTAGTTAAAGTGTTTACTACATTTCTTTTTAATTATCATTCAAAAAGCGCTGTCCAAAATTAACAAACTCAATTTCACTGGAGTGTTTGCTTATCTGATAAATTAGGTCAGTTTATTCTGCTTATTATGACAGGCTTCAATAACAACAGCAAAAATATTAGTTATATTACAATTACACTGACATTAATATTTAGGCATTAAAAGAAAAAAAGAATAAATAGCTAGACAGCACAGAATATCTCATTTTTATTTTACTACTACATTTTTGTGGTAAATTTCATAAAAATATAATGTAGTCATTTTTGTTTTGATCAGCATCATAAATCACACAATAAATAATAATATATAGCATTCAATGAACATTCAAATATTATTATAAATTCTGATCATCTATTAGCATTCTTAAGATTAGAAAATTTTACTTTAGTACATAAAGTAAATCAAATAAGTCTCAACTAACTACTCTCACATAAATCTTATTCTCACATAGCATTTTTATGCATATAGATAAAAATTAAGATTAGGCAAATGAGTTAATTTAATTACCATTTTTACTATATCAGTGAGTGATAGTCTTTACTTTGTACAAAATCCAAAAAGGGCATACAGTGAAAAACACATTTTATTATGCAAGAATTAACTCAGATTTAAATATTTAAGTCAATATTTAATAAATCCTCAGAAGTTCAAGAATATCTATGCTGAATTTTAATGCATTCAATAGTCATTTCTGTACACATTTTTAAATTAAAAAAAGGTGCTTGTCTCTTCAGAAGAATCAAAAGTAACCAAAAAATGCTTAGTTTGTACATAATCTACAGTATTTAAATGACTACAGTATTTATTAATATATATTGCACCTTGTACAATCTACAGTACTTTTGATTTTATCCATGGGCATTCTTTTTGCATATAGCTAATTTCTGATTAAAGATGGTTAACATATTCATACATTAAGAAACTGCACATTTTAAATTCATTAATTTCATTTTGTCAGATTATCATGGAAATCCCAAACAACAACATTATAGAGACATTACAAAAGAGAAAGCGCAAGTTTATTAATATATATATTTTTAAAAAATGACATGCTGGATTTATTTTTATTAATTCACCACAAATTCCGGTGTTTTCTTTTTCAGAAACATTGTAATATTGTGAGATAAATTGCTTTCAAAATAAGAAAGTATTAAAATTATGTTCACACAAATCAATATAATATTTACAAATTTTTGAAACATTTATGGCAAAAAGTAAGCAAATATTTAGTTTAATTCATTTTCAATATTACAAATGACAAAGACCTTCAAATTTGATTACTATTATTCATTGGAATCTTTTTAACTTATAGTTAGTTCTTAAAAACCAGTTGATTATGAAAAACATAATCCAAAGCAAATTGATCTTATAGTTCTACAAAAATTGACTAATCCCTACTGAACAAATCCATAATTGTAAATGTTCAGTAGGAAATTAAGATAAGTTTATTAGGGATTCTAAAAAACATTATCCACTTTAAAAATAAATAAATGTCACTGCAATCTTTTGAATAAATCAAAAATAGATTTTTCTCCATATGCTGTTATTCTGTCACTTATATAATGCATCATATAATTTCATTGTGGAAATATGAAATTACAATTGGTTTGCATATTCCTGTGATCTTATCTTTGTAATTAAATTAATCTTTAATTTACACTAATAAATATGAGCTATATTATATTTAAAAGTACAATCACAGTTTTTTTAATCCATTGAATTAATTTAATTACTTACCTAGCTTTTCTAGAATAAAATATTTATAATAAATAATTTGACAAAATATATTTAACATATTAGTTAAGCAACATTAATTAATAAAAATGTACAAAATTAATTGATAAATTTAGTAGGGTTTATTTAGGTATGTTTATATGAAAGAGCTGAATAAGAGATAATTGTATAACTATTCTAAAAATAATCTAATAAGTAGACTACAGAAAAAAATCAAAGTGCATTTTAAAGATATGAAACTTAAAATTGCTTTAAAAATTTTGCATATTAATATTGTAAGTAAGTCAATTCTTACTAAAAAAAATTAATCACAATTTCATTAAAATTTAATTCTATGATTGAAAGGTTTTAGAAAGTAGAATTTAGAATACATATTTTAAATATAATATAATAAAAAAAGTTTTTCTTAATGACTTCATTTTTTAGATGTTTTTCGACTGAATTAATTTTGAATAAATTTTTTGAGAAAATATATTTTCTTAGCATGAATAAAAGAATCATTTAATCTCAAAAAAAATATTTTCATAATTTGTCATTTCCATAAAAAGTTTTTTCTATAAAAAAATGAAATGATGAAAAATACATAAAAAATTTGCTCATTATTATTGTTAAGTGGTGAAAAAAATGTGTCAGATTAATTAAATATGTAAAGTAGTGAGTTGTTTCTAAAGAAAAACAGTTTTTAAAAAGATCATCATGGATAGGGTTTGTTTGGCATGAATGTGAAAGTGATTGCTGGCTAGCAGTTTACTGAGGTACCTGGTTCTAATGAACCTCAACCCTCATTGGCTATCTAAAAATGAAACTAGGAAGCTATATCATGATCTGATTGGCATAACGAGTAGAAGTTTTAAGTGTTTGGGGCTTAGTTGAGTTTTCTTGAGATAAGTTAATTTTTGAAACAGAGTAATTAAAAAATTGGTAATTAAATTTGGATTTTTTGGATAAAAATTAATTTGTGTTATAACACTTAAGCAATATTTACGAAAAAGTTTGACATTAATGTATGAAACGTTATCCACAGTTAATATACACTTTAGGTTGAACATTAATTTAAAAATATGGTCCATTATATAAATTTATAGTACATATTTATAAATGCAGAGTAAAATAGTATTTTTACAAAACAAATTTAAAAAATAGACCTTGATCTTGAAGGAGCCACACAAAATTTACTACTATCAGGGACAACACCTTTTCCCATAGGAGTAGGTAAAAAGGGAATTTGATGATTTTCAATAAGTTCTCTAATTTGATTTTCAGCTCTACTATAAGATGAACCTGTCATTCAAAATAAAGCATATGTAATTAAATTGTTGTACATCACTACGATGAATCACAAAGGATTAATTAAGATGTTAATTAACAATGAATATATTTAAAAATCTCAAGTAGTCACAAAATAATTCAAAAACTTTATTGGTATAGAAGAATAATTAATCAATAAATAAAAATTAATCTATTGATGTTTTGAGTCAACAAATGAAAAAACTAAGCCGAAAAAAAAACAAAAATATAATGCATACTTCATTTATTTAAAACTCCTCAATTATATATAATATAAATATTATAAACTAATCTGAAAATTATCTCTAATTTATCTAGAGATTTTATATAGTTATAATTTTTTAATTTTTCCTGAAAATAATAATCAAAGTTTTTAGCAACAAGATCCTAAAGAAATTTTTTTTAATTCTTACTATTTATTTCTTTACCACTAAACATTTAGAAGAGGTAAAATTATCTTATTTGTATATCAATGATATATAAACTATTTCTAAGTTCTTTTCATATTTATGAACATAATGAAATCTCGTTGTAGCATACTTTTCAAACTTAAAGGAAGAAAATTAAAAAGTGTCACATCTAACCTGGAAAAGATAAAACTAGAAACAACAGTACTAATCAAGGTAGATAAATATACAGGGAAAAAAGGGTGTAACGATTAAAGATTTAGTTTTGTTTCACTACAGGAACAAAAATGATTTGTGCATTATATGATAATAATATACCATTAAAACTATGTGCATGTACGTTTCCTTTAAATAAAAGTTCATTTACATAAACATAGAGATATACATCAAACAAAAAATCAATCAGAATTACCTATAAAGTTAATAGAAATAACTTAATGAATTTGTATATTCTATATTCAACATAGAGCAGAGTATATTAGCATATAGTTATCATAATAAACATAAATATATTTTCCATTAAAACTTTAACTAAAAGATATAATAATTTATACACAGTTAATTTAATTTATATTTTCTTCTGAAAAACTTAAAGTAAATATAAATAAAGGATAATATCCTATAACAAATTTAATACAGTACATAAGGCTTCCTTAGGAATATAATCTTTAAATTTTCAAATTTCATTCAGATTAATACAGTGGAACAGTATCCCTTCACACATAAAAATGTTAACACCCCAATAAAAGAAGAATTAAACATATATATGTTACAATAATAATACACATCATTAAGTGTATTCAATTCAGGACCTAATAAATACCAAGTCATTTCATTAAATACAATAATGTGGATGGCGATAATGAAATAAGCATTAAACTCATTGAAAAATATCTTTCACCATTTAATAAATCATGTCCCAAATTACAATCCTCATTTAATAATTCTTAAAGTCTGAGCCATATAAATGATATAGTCCCAGGTATGAAGAAACAAATTTATATATAATATTTGTGTATATAGCTTAAAATATACTTTTCACACAATATTAGTTAAATAACAAAAATAACTGATGAAAAAAGAGATATTTTTTACAGTTAATTTTCAATTAAATAGAAAAGCAGGAAAGTCAAGATACAATCATAAATGAGAAAATAAATTACTAAAAGCAAAATATTTGTGTATTAATTTAAATACTTTAATGACTACAAGATTATGTGACTCTTTCACCTATGCAAAATTAGCATTTCATAATACAAATAATTTGGCATTTTTAAAAGAAAATATGATAATTTAAATGAGATAAATTAATAATTTTCAGATTTATAATTTAAATTCAAAACATTAACTTTTGATAATACTTTTTTTTAATAATTATCAAAATTTATTAGATAAATAATTTCTTTAGAAAAGTGCATATAGTTAGGAATATATTCATACATTTTTGCATTTTATCAGTTGTAGGACTAATGATAGTTTTAAATAGTTAATAACAGAAAATCATTAAGTTAATTATTAAACATATTAATGCTAGATTAAAATCTAATTAATCAGAAGCTTTAGATCATGACATAGCAGTGCTTATTCGTACAGAATATATATATAAATAAATAAATAAATATATATATATATATATATATATATATATATATATATATATATATATATATATATATATATATATAATACAAGCAAAAATTGTTCTTTTATATTGCTTCTCAGAAATTTCCTACTTATAAACAAAGAACAATTACCTCAAATCAAAGCAATGGAAATCTTTCAAATAAAATTCATCTAGCTCAAAGACACTCAATGTCAGTGAATGCTTTTTTTATAAAATTAAACATAAATCAACATATTACTAATTAAATAGTTTTAGTACTTTAGTTCTTGCAGCATTTCATTAAAACACAATGCATATATTAATGAATTTATGCAGTTAATATTTATAAATATCGTTATAAATGATATTCTTTAGCTATACCTTACAAACAATTTTCATAAATTTATATTTCATCTTTTTACAGTCAAAATAATTTTGAAGACTGTTTTATACATGTTTTCACAGAATAAATCACTTTGAATAAAAAATTGTTGGTAATGCATAGAATAAGATCAATCTATTCTTCACAATATATTTAGTGAAGAGATTTTTACCTTTAATAATTTCACACACACACAATAAGTACAAAAATTAAACAAATATTTATTTTCAATATTTTCTTTGTGCAAGTTCTTTTCTCAAATTATTGGAATTATTTGCTTAATCTAATATTTTCCTTTATTTTATACTTCTAAATAACTTCAAGAATTGAACTCTTAGTGTAAAATAAAATGTATGACCTGATTTCACAAAAATATTTTAATGCGAGTTTTGATAAAAACAATTTTATTTTTTGAAGCATTGTTACAGCAATAATAGCAATTAAACTTTATTTATGTGCAGAATTTTATAATTGATGAATATTTTAAAACTTAGCCGACCGATGGCTGAGTGGTAAACATTTCAGGCTCCTAGGCTGTTGGCTCTGGGTTCAAATCCTGTTTTGGGCATGGTTTCTTTCTGTGTTTCTCTGTCCTTTCTTCAGAAAGGATGTATGAATGTGGTCCACCCTATAAACAGGTTTGTGGTAGCATGGTATAGGTAATGCTACTAGCCTCCATGACTTGGTTAAATTTAAAGATTTTTTAGTACTTTGGCAAAGATTTTAGAATTACAGTTGATAAGCTTATAATGAAAAATCTGATTTTATTTTTCTATATTTTGAGACTTAATAAAACATACAACAAATTGCGACTTCCTAATTTAAAAGAAAAATCTCAAATTATAAGAAACAATATATCTAAATATACAAATTTTTTAGCAGGAACTTAACAGCAATAAAATATTTACCCAAATTTCATAGATTTTTTAAAGAATGAAATAAATTATTTTCTATTCTTTTTAACAAGGAAATAAATACACACCTTTACCAATTATAACTAATGGTCTTTTAGCCTGCATAAGTACACTAGTGAGAGATTTTATATCAGCAGATGTTGCCAAAGAGCAAGGAGGCTCAGGACATGTTGGAGGATATTCTAATTTTGAGTCAGGTATTTCTTGATTTATTATATCTCCAGTTAAATCTATATAACAAGCCCCAGGACGTCCATATGTGCTTTCTCGAACTGCCTGGAAAATGACATTTAAAATTTAATTATGATTTTAACTAAAAACATTTTAAGTTAAGGAAAAGTATCAAATTACTTAATAGGTAAAAATGATAAGTTCAATGAATGAGAAAATCGTGTAACAATTATGCAGCTTTGAATCTGTGAAATTAATATACACTCAAAATTTACTTAAATAATTTTCTTTAAGTCCCCATAAAAGAATATTAAGTAATATAGAATTAAATAACATGGAATATTAAATAAAATGGAATGTTTACAAAAGATAATAAATCTAAACAAGAAGAAAACTTTATATCAAATTCTGATTTAAAAAATCTAAAAATTTTGTTGCATTCTTATATTACTGCAAAATTTTAGCAGCAATAAAGGTGAAACATTATTATTTGATTTAAGAGATAATTTAGAGACAGATTATTCAAAAGGAATAATTAATTAATACTATACTTTTTCGACATGAAATGGAATTAAACTAATATGTGAAGGACGGCAAGCATATTTGGTGCACAGTCTGGAAGCTTCGACCTGAAATTCACACAAAATATGTATAAAAATATACAATGTTTGTAAATACGCAATATTCGAATATTCAATTTTGTACAAATTAAAAACTGTTCTTAAATATCAACATGATTCTGATATGAAAATGAATGTATTTCTTGTGGAAAATAATTATCTTAGAGAAATAATAATTCTTTTGTGAGAAAAATTTTATGCTAGATAGAATTAAAAATTTATTATGTATGAGATGTATGCTTATGCTATTGCACTATACCACACAAAACTTAATGTATTTTTTAATACATAAAAAATTATTTAAAAAATAAGTGTGCTTCATTAATAAATTTCCAAAAAAATATTCTCATATTCTTAGTTTATTTCAGCATTTATCATAAAAATGCACATTCAAAACTAATAAATTGTAATATACTGTTTAGCACATTCAATAGAATATTAAAATCATGAAAAAAAATTATTCAGATCCATATAACATTCCAAACAATATGAATTACTAAAAATTCCATTTTTTGGAATAGGAATATATCACATTTTTAGAAATATTTGCTTGAAATAAATTAAATAATAATTTTTCAATTGAAGTAACAAATGGACTTAATATCTAGAAAACTAAAATGTTTAAGAGACAAAGAAGAGATAAAATAAGTCATTATTCACAGCCATGTTATAGGCTTAGCAATTTTTTCATTAAATGATAAACTTTCACAATAATTTTATTCCAAAAATTGTATGAAGATCTGGCTATCTATGATTGACTTACAGAGAAAGGAATAATTTAAAATTAATTGATAGCAGCTTTCAGCTTCTCAAATGTTTATTTGTATGAGTTAAATAACAGTAAATTTTAAAACTGCTTGAACTTCATTAAATTGAATCAACTGTGATATTTACATACTTGTGGGAATTCTTGGAATCCTCCATAACCTTCATGATCCCTATCACAAGATCCACCCAAAACAATCATTGGCCTGTAATATTATTAAAATTTAATATAGCAATTTATTTATATCCACTAAGTAGAAGAGAAAAATCTAAAAGTAATATACACAAAAGTCTCCATTAAAATAACAATTTAAGTATTTTAAGATGAATTAGAACTATATTCAATTAATCATATAAAAAATAGAGTAACCTTTCAATACACGTTATTATTTTGACAATTTTGGTACAACTAAAGGCTAACAAAATGATATTTCGTGAAAAAAGAAATGTGATTTTAATTTTTTTTAATAACTATCAAAAATATCCTTTACAAATTACATAACATTTTCCAACTAAATTAATATGCTGATATTAATTTCTAAGGATTTAACTGAAACATTTAACATTGAAATTAAAAATTAGTATTTTTGTTTCTCGTATAAAATGTATCTTTGAAAATATAAACAGTCATTAATTTTTAATTTATTTGCATATGCAATTTTCCTAGCAAAAAAATGTAATATTCTTTAATTTCAAAGCAGCTCAGAATAAATAAAATGAATATTTTGACAAATGGGTCACATTGTATATTAAATGATAAATTAAATCATAATAAGAACAAAGTCAATGAAAAATGTATTCTACTTACATCCTTAAAAACTGTTTCATTATTTAAAAAAATGGTAGCTCATATATGCAAAAGAATTTGGATGTATAAGGTAATTCACAGGAAGGCTAATTTGATTGGGCCTATGTAGAAGAATGGCGTCAACTCCAATGGGTGTAAAATCAAATACATTAAAAATTCTTGCAAGTATCAATGTACAAATGATGCACATTTCAATTTAAAAATGATACACTTTGTTTAGATTTCTCAATTGTTTTACTTATAAATTTCTTTGAAATTACTCAATAAAATCAGAAGATTAAATGATAAATTAAATAAAATATGGAGATACGTAGGATGTTCAAGAGACAACTTTGAAAGCTCATGTATTTTTCAAGCAAATAAATATATGTATATGAAAATACAATTTAAAGATTAATTTTATGTGAACAAAAGTTAGAACAATTAAACAAATGTTGTGTATAAATTGACTCACCAACCATTAACTTGAGCATTTGCCATTCCACCTAAGGCATGTATTAAACCTGGTCCAGGAACAACAAGACAGAGTCCTGGTCTATAAAAAACAAAATGAAATTAAATCTTAATTAAAAAAGATTATTTAATAAATAACAATTTAGCAATTAAAAGTAATTAGTTTAGAGTTATTATTAAACTAATTAAAGCGTTGTAAAAATAATTAGTAATTAAAAGTTTTGCTTTATCCTAAGTCGAGACAGCGGCCTTATCAGCCATGAGTCCTCTGGCAGCCCAATAAAAATTAGCCTTATTGTGAAAGTTGTTGGGTAAATAGTTCAAAAGAGAAAGCGCAGGACAACTTGTCAAATGAATAAAGTCCATAAAAGCTCCTGAAGGACATAGGGTACAGTAGGGCGTGTTACAGCTTAAGTGTCCCTGGAGAAAGTCATGTCCAGTCAAAATTCTGAAACTGGCTGTGAAAATGGAACGTGGAAGGCACATGGGGAGTGGAGAGTAGTAATTAAAAGTGATTACTCAAGAGAGTTTGCTAAAAGTATTTAGTAATAAAGCAATAAAAATTATTAAAAAATATTTTTGCATGATACTTATTAGATTAGATTTAACTATTATAAGAAAACTAAACAATCAGTATATTTGTCATACATATATTTATGGTAATCTAAAAACCATTGATTAGCCCTTTGTTTTAAGAACAACTTCCAATTGATTTATTTCAATTGGAAGTTGTAACTTCTCAAAGTATTTTAATTCTGAAAATATAGCATAATTATGTAGCAAAAACATGGAACTGTAAGGTAGATAAAAATCAAAGATTTCCCACTTGAAATACTATGGATTATTTTTCAGTGCACTAGCTGTAAGTGAACAAAAAAGATCAAAAATGAAAGTCCCCACCCATTTCTTCAAATAAATTAGTAGTCTTTACCAAGTAAAAATTATGTATATCTAGAAAAAAACAGTTTTACACAAATCTTTTATAAAATTCCTTAGCTCAAAATTATTTTGTGATTTAGCAGATTTCAGTATAAAAAGTTAACAATTTGACAGTAATGTCACAATGAAATAATATTAACCATTAAAGCATACAGAAATGAATTAATACACAAGATAAGTGACATATAAATAGAAAAGACAGTCTAATGATAAATGTTGCGACAATTTTACAATAATATTACAATTACATGTAATAGTGAAGCCAAATAACCTTGTGGTAACGCTTTGCACTTCCAAGGCACAAGGCAGAGGTTTGTTCCTTAGGTTGGGCAAAGTAGACTCAGGCTTTGATCCCTTCAATGGATCAATAAAATAGTATAGTAAGCATGCTTGGAAACTAAATATTGAAGATTTCTATTAGGCTGATAATCTAACTTGGGATATTCTTTACACCCCAAGGTCCTTGGTCAAGAAAACAAATACGGAATAGTAAGTTTTGACCCCATATGCACGGTTATGCCACTTAGTTTGGTAGTAGTTTAGTACATATAACAGTATTACATGTATTTGTTAACATATTTGTGATTTATTTTAATACAACTATGTTTATTTCTTTATTGTTATTTTTAATTTGAATTTTTTAATTGTCGACTTGGAAAATACCAACTTCAAATATTAAAATTTTTGTATTAAGTATAATAGAAAATAGTAAAAATAAGTGCTATTAAAAAAAGGAGATAATTTTTTCACTTTAAATAAGTAGCAAAATTTTGTTCTTATTCAGTATAGAATGAAAGCAAAACGAGCACAAATTCAAAGATCATGAAAACTAAGATAAGTATTCCATTATGGTTTGAATTCCATAATAACACTGAATTTCTTAATCCCATGCATTCCATTTGTTTTTGTCTATGAACACAACATTCTTTGGTACCTCAATGAAAATACTATGTTTTTCATCTAACTTTACATTACTCTAATTAATTTTATATACTATTTTTATACTTATTAGAATACTATTTTTCTGTAAATTAATTTAATTATACTGAATAAATTACTTTACAAAATTAATATTTATGAATTTGAATTACACAAAATAATTTAGGAATTATAATTAATACATTAAAATGAATAAACTGAAATTACTTAAAGAGACTTTTATAGCAAAAATTATCTAGAAATTAGTTCCATTAAAGTAACTAAAGGCAGCAAATTGAGTAATTCAAATTGAGTAAATTGAGCAAATTGAGTATTTGAGATTACCAATTTGTGTAATTAAAAGTGCAATATTATAGTACTTAAATAATTCGATTCATTGATAATTACAGACATGATGAATGCTAAAGGTGATTTTGAACCTAATTATTAATGAAATGGTTATGAAATACTTAGATATAAATCGAATAATAAATTCAAATTATATAATCATGGAATAAATACATACATTTTAAATTGATTTTTAGAAGGAAAAAATATTAAATATGCCTAGATAAAAAAGTAAAGAAAAATTAATAACATGCACCTAACAATAACAAATTGCATATAATTTGATATACTGAGAGAAAACATATTTATGAAATAATAAGAATTTTAAGACACACAAATTAATTTTATGAGCTAAAAGAAAATTTCCCCATAAATAAATCTTATATCATCAACAAATTTTATATTCATCAACAACAGCTTTAGTCAAACATGAGATAAAAAAAGTAAATATATTTATGAAAAATTTAAGAATATGTTACACTTAAGAGAGGAAACTTACTATTTTCAGCTTATAAATATGTTAAATGCCTCTGCTTAAATAAAATAAATGAAAAAAATTTACATAAATTCTAGAGTAGAAAAAAATGATTAGATTTTTATAAACTACTAAAATTTTTGTTTAACAAATAAAACATTTACTTTTTAGTTAAATAACCAACTGCTCCAGCTGCATAGGATGCCTATAATAAAAAAGTAATCAATTATTAAAAGAATTTTAATCAATTAAATTATTGTAATTTATATCATTTTAATTAATTATTAATTTATTAATATTATGTTTAATTCCATTTTTCTATTTGACATAAAAGTGTAATGAATTTTATATATTATATTACAAAGAAGTTATTGAAAAATTTATTTGAGAAAACATAAAATGTTTATATAAAGTATATTAGAAATAAATCATATTTCATCTTAGTTACATTTCTATAAAATTCTTTAAAATATTAAGATCAGTTCAAAAAATAACTTAATCTTATAATAGTTCATAAAAATATCAATCATTCTAAGAAAATATGAGCTTATCAAAGTAAAATATTTATAGAATTTTTAATGTTATTAAAATTGTAAAATCATTTTTTGTAAATTAAACTTGTTTGAAATTTTAAAAATGTTAATTTTGTGCTGAAAATTTGATACAAAATAAACGAGAGGACTGCTAAACTATTGTGCTCATTAAGTTCAGTTAGATAAAACAATTATACCAATACAAACGTACAAATCCGAAGCTAGAATCGAAGCCACGAACAGTTAAACTGAAATTAGGGAGCTAACTATTCATTTTCCACTTAAATAACTGATTCAAAATGAAAAAACTAAAGATAATCAACCACAACAGCAATTGTGATAATGAATGCAAAACCACTGTTGACTAAAAATCGAAAAGTTTCACAGTTAAAAATCGAAAACTTAAAATCGCATTCTTTCGCAATCTGCCAGTAATCGTTCAGTATGACGTGAAACGGATCCTCCACGAGTTTCAGTATCACAAATATAAAAAAAATTAAATTTCCTTGATTTTGACTAGGTAATTTTAAGTTTCAAAACATTACAGGAAAGCAAAATTCATTTTTGCTGCCCAACAGAACTAAACAACAGAACAATTGGAATCTATGTAAAACTATAATAACAAACAATCAGATAGATGCAGAATAAGCTCAATTCTTGCGTACTTACAGCTTGTTCATTTCTCATACCAATATACTTTATACCAACTTCTTGAAGAGCTGTTGCAACTTCTATGATGGGTATTCCAACAACACCGAAAGCATATTTTATCCCCTAACAAATAAATATAGAAAATATTGAATTCGTTTTAAAAAAAAATGCAAAAAAACTATTTCTTCTATTTATATACATATATCTAATTAAATTTTAATACATTGCAATCAACAATAAAATCAATCGAAAATGATTTTGTAAACCTAGACATAAGAAACATTTATATTTTTAAATATTTTGTTACTATAAAAAATTTCTTAAAAATTTTAATTTTTAAGAAATTTATTTATTTATAATTTTCTAAGAGCATATGTTTTTCAAGCTCACAGTATTCGATTCACTTAAATTTCGCTTTGGATATCGAATAGTTCTTTTATTGGACAGACAATTTTGAGCTATTACAAGAAATGGTGTTTTTTTCCTAATTTCAAGTTTTTATTATTATTATTACTTATTATATTTATTATTATTATTATTATTACTTATTATATGAAATTTTAAGGTAAATAATATGTAACTTATTTTATATACATATAGTACTTATTATCTTAACTATACTCCCATATATTAGGTGAAATATATATTAAAAATTAAATGTACAGCAGTCAAAAAATATATGTCAAATTCATATTAATAAATAATTAACTTTTTTAAGCTACACGAAATATCGTTTTTCATTCAATTTTAATATAACTACAATGTAATTCTAGCACAATATAAAATCAAATTGCCGAAAAAGAAAAAATCGACTTCCTAAAAGAAGCACTGAAATAATAAGATTAAATAATCACTTGTGAGTAATAAAATAATCTATTTCTCAAAACTTAAAATTTACTCTACCGATTTTAAAGATTCTTTAATGTATTTATTACAATGGAAAAAAAATTATCTGTCTATATACTTTTTACTAACTTTAAAATAATCGATTTTTTTTAATTTACAAATAAATATTTTTTACACCAAAAATTCTCCTAAATTTCCAATAAAATTAGTCTTATTCCATTAAAAATTTTAAATAGTTTTTATCGTGGTTAATGGTTTAAGAGAAACAGCTGACATATGTTCTTATTTTATTTAAATCTTTACTTCATTCTTGTGCATTTCCTATCAAAGAAGCAGATGGTACGAATTTTCTCTCGTTAAAATTTCCGCGCGTGGATATTAAATATCAAATATTAAAAAATTCATCGAAAGCAACTGATTTCGAAATTCGTTTTTTCAGCTGCTTCTATAACAGACAAATGCTATCTTTTTAAATTTTCCTTTCTTAAGAATTTTGCATGCTTGAAACATTGCTATGCTTTTGGAAAACGTGATTCCAAGTACTGGGCTTGTATTTTAAATTTTGTAGAAAGCATCTACTTATTCATTATTAGATTCTTAATTTATTTAAATTTCAAAATTAATTTCAGAAAATAGATTTTAGAAATATTTTTTTCTTATACATTACAGAAATACTACTAATATTTTTTAACATATAACGAAATAAAACTAGTGGCTAAAACTATACTGTAACAGTAATAAAAAAAATAATAAAAAAAATTCTGAAATATTATTTCTCGGGTTTTAGTTTAAAATACTAAGTAATAGAAAATACATTTTCAATTTGTGGGGCTATTTGTGAAATCATTTTCTCCCAATTCTTAAGCAAAAAATAGGAAATGAAAAAAAATTTTCATAAAAATTCTTTTTTTATAAAAATACAGCAGGTTTCTTTAAGGGCAATTCAAAAATTGTGAAATCTATAGGAAACAAAAAAAAACAATCAGCAAAGTAATGGTAAGCAGCAAACTTTAACATCAACAATCTAGAATCAACATAAGTTCACACAAGTGGGCTCAGTTTCAGAAAAAGAATTCATTGCACTTTACACGAGCTATATTTCGTTATATATTGACATTGATAATATGAAATATTTGAAATTAAAAAAGAACAATTTCAATGACAATTAAAAAGATAATGTAAATTTCGAATTGTAAAGTTGTTCCATTTGGTTGCTAAACAAGCTAATTTTCGGTGCTGGAAGAATAAGTCATTTACTAATATTCTGTGTAAATCAGTTAAAAAAAGTAGCACTTTCTTCCATAAACATAATAGTTAACGAAATTTTCCATAAAGTATAATGATCAATTCTTACGCGTTTATGGAAGTACTACTTTTTACTGATTATCTTCCAAAAACATAATTAACAATTTTTTTTCATAAGTTAAATACAAATATAATTATATTTAATGAAATCACAAATTATTTGAAATTATTCTACATCTAGTAGGTATGCCAGTAGTTTAAAATAAAGCTCTTCAACATTTCTTACACATTATAATATGACGACTTAAGAACAAAATTCAGTTAGATGTTCTTGGAAAAATTCAGAGAAATGTAAGCAGACAATATTCAGAGGAATGTTATCTTATTGATAAAAATGGTAAATAAATTGGCTTCATACAATAATTAATATTAATTCATTTCAAAACATTGTAGTTAAATTGCGAAATTCAAAACTCAAGGCACAATTTTAGTAGCGAACTTTTGAAATTGTTACCACTGAATATCAATAAGTTGCAACTATTTTGAGAATATATTAAAATGAAGTATTAATTATTTTTAAGTTTCGAAGATGAAAATATTTTATACCAGAAAATTCGGTTACGTTTAGCTCTCAGGAGTAATAGTTGTGGCATATGAAAAAACAAAGGTACTTCATAATATTGTATATCTCTTCCGTTACACGCATTTCAATAATTTTTCTCTTTTCAAAATTAAAAATAGTGGCATTTAAAATAACTCATTTGTAGAAATCGCAAAACTGATTCGAAAAATCAAAAAATAATTAAAAATTAAAGCATTTTACATTTAATATATTTATCTAAGGTATCAAGGCTAAGGGTTATGATAAAAAAAATTCGGCGAAGATACAATATAATTCAAATAGTACAAAAACATCCTCTTTAGATAATTTTTACGGTCACATGCACATTAAAAAAATTCTTCAAATTTTAATTTAAGTTCCACTTTATTTCATTCAAATTAGAAAAATATTCTATTATTCTCCGACTGGAATAAGTTTAAACAGAAACTAATTTAGAAGTTTTATAAATATTCTAGAAATTCTAACTTCTTAATCAGAAGTATCCTGTGTAAATTCTGAATCAATACGGTATTTCGATATCCTTGTCTGCTGCTTCAATGCATATCAATGTTATTAATATTTAAAAAAAAGGAAATAAAAACACTTCCTAATGCAAGTTAAATGCACTTCATTGATGTATAAATTTGTTTCACTAATTTGTAAATGGACAAGAAAAATTAAGAGTTAAGATTTTTTTTATCTAATTTTAATTCAAAAATTAGTGAAAATTACATTTAAAAAACTTATGAAACACAAAACAGATTGAAAAAGTCGATTATTTAGATGCATCTTTCACTTCCTAATAAAAACTATAATAATGGAAATTTCATACATTTTTATATCATTCTTAACAAAACATAAATTTGAAACATAATCAAAATTTATAACTAAATTATGTGTTATTTGCATTTAAAATATTGCGGTTCAAAATAATAAGATGATGCGTCCAATTTACTATACAATATTTATTTAAATTTGTTATTTCTTAACATTTAATAAAGCTTTATTTTTTGCTTAACATCTGCTAAAAAAAAAAAATTCAAATTGAAACATAATACGAATTATTTTTCTGAAAGTAGAACTTCATTTTTCATCTAATTAAAAAAAGTGATTTCTATTTCTATTATGCTTCGAATTTCGTAAAGATTTTTAATTTGACTTAAATCCAAAAACTGTGACCACTTTAAAACTTGGAATTTTTCTTTTCTTTAAGAATGAAGATTTCACTGTGAATTATTTGTGCATTTTAATTCACGTTATCTTGAGAATGATTCATAATCTTGAATATTGTCTATTGCAAAATGTGTAAGCATACAATTCCGAAGCTATCTAAACATTGTTTTTAGTCCAAAGCCATTTTATAATATTACCTTGTCAAATTTAGATGACCTTATTTTAGGTTACCTTATTATGTAACCAATTTTCTTGAAATTCGATTCTTATCAAAGGGAAGCATGTGACCCGAAATTCTAGGTATTATTTTCAGTCTACTGTTCTTTGCATTCGTATAAGTATCCGATAGCCAGAAAATTAAAACAATCACATACAAAGGGTTATAAACAACATAAATTAATATTGATAATTGATATACTATGACTCTCAATACAAAATTCAAGAAATTTGACTCAAAATTTGAGCACTTTTAATCACTGTTTTGGTGATTATTTTCGGCACTTTCAGGCGAAAACAAGGAAATTCTGGCAACATTACCAGATTTATTGGCAGTGGTTTTCATCTAAATGTTGGTATAATAATCGTGTAATAGCTGAAATACTGACTTTAATCAGAAAGATGGTAAACATTTTGAGATTCATATAAAACTCAATTCACCAAAACAATGTATCATTAAAGGAAGAAAAAAATTTCCTACATTTTTGATTTCAACTTAAGTTTTTTTTTTTATTTTTTTTTATTGGTTTGACTTAAAATTCTATATCTAACTTTTAACTGTGTTAAAGATCTTATTACTGAATTAAAGCTAAAATAATCTTGCTTTATCTCCTCAAAATTTGCTATGAAAAATATGTACTTGAAGACACTCGAAATTTATAAACAAAAATATTTAAATTATTGAGTATTGCCAAAATCTGATCTGTTTCAAAGAAAAATTTTTGCAGTATCATTAATAGGTATGACTAGACTGCGAGATAAGGAAGAAGGATTAAAAATCTAATCTTTCATAAGAAAGAAGTTACTGATTTGTGGAGAAGCACTAAGGCAGTTATAGTCTAAGAGACGATATGAAATTACAATTGCATAATTAATAACATTAACTTACAAAAAATTTTTAACATTGTGATTATGTTAATCAAATTTAATCAGAAATTCCCTCAAAAATAATTTTTCTATCTTTCGTGCAAGCTGCTGTAAATTTCAGTCATATAAAGAAAAAAAAATTCGACTGATAACTGAAATTATAAATTAACTCACACATCTCCATTCTTAAACTACTTTATTCACCATAAAGTGGTTTTTTTCGTTTCAATTGACTACGCCACTTTATTACAATCCTCGTTGGTTTAAAGTATCCATGACGTCAGATAACGTTTCCTCTACGTCAAATATTATTGAGGTGGCGTCGTAAATCCGAATTCGCTGCCTGACTTCAAATCGCATTCTTTCAGCGGCAGCATACAAAGTGAAGTTCATTATTGAATGTCTAAGTGTCGTCGGTGATGAGAAAAAAATCCCTTCATGATTTTTACCAAAAATAAATTTGTATTTTTTAATTGTAACTTTTTTTTCCGTTTGTAAAGGTTTTCAAAATCGTTACCTGTTTTTCTAAATAACTAGTTTTCCAATCTTTAGCGATATTGTTTCCGATACTGAACACGTTGAAAACAGAGTAGAAAAGAAAAAAAAATGAAAAAGACAAGGCAAAACATCCGTTTTATGGTTAGTTTAAATCGCGGCATGGACAATTTAAATTTTACTAGAATTTGTTTTCTTTTTTAGTTTTTTACCCGATTATACAAACCTAAGATTTTTCTATTGTATAAATTCAATAGTGAAAACTAAAATACTTATTAATGTTTATATTTAATTTAACCAAGTTAATTAAATCAGTCTTTGCTAGATTTACAGGAATCGTGTAATAATTTGCATGACAAGTAGTGTCCTATTTTTTTATAATAAACTTTATTGTACTTTTTTTATTATACTTTTACTTATAATAAATTTCCAGATTCATACATATATTATGCATGAATCAGGAAATTTTCATGCATAATATATGTATGAATGAGATTTCAGTTTCTGTGATAAAAAATTAAACAGTTGAGAAAGGTGAAGAATTAAGAAATATGTACGCATAACTTTTGACATTATGTAATGGAACACAACTAAATAAACTACTAAACAATCGTAAGCTCTTGTAAGATCAATTAATATATACTCTTTTTCCCCTATTATATCACTTAATATTCCTAGACAATAAGTGAATATTTCGTTTGAATAAGCTATTAAATTTCTCGTAAAAATTAGGAAACGATGAAATTGAGAATTTTAAAAGTATATCCTTTTAAAGTAATCCTAAATTTTAAAAATATATCCTAACAAAATTCATAATCCTGATTATCGTATCTTTAATTTGATCTATTAAGTTTAGTGATCCGCGAATGAAACAAGTTGCGAAAAAAGATAAGGAAGATGTCTGTGTCTGTAATTTATTCTATCTTGATTACCGATAGGATTTTTTTTATGGATTTGATACAAATAGTACGAATAAAATTATGAACAAATAAAACACGCTTTTTTTAGGACAATTAAACAATGGAACAATAATATTAAGCTAAAAATTTATTAATTACAATTTTTGCATGTAAGATCAATCATGATAATTTTTGATTGCTGATAAAGCTTTTTGCCATCATCATTTTTGATCAATAAAGAGAGAAAAAAACAGTTAGAAATCAGAAAATACTTTTATTTGTATAGAAATATTGCTTATGTGATAAAAAAAATGAAACTTAATTTAATCCTTGCCATTCATTCCACGATACATGAAGCAAGAACAAACAAAAAATATTAATCACACAAAATTCAGAAAACTAGGAACGCTGAATTTACACAATATTAATACAAATTGATAATGATGGAAAAATCATTAACTAGATAAAGAAAAATTATTAAAGTAATCAAATCATTTATCAAACAATGTTTAACACATATTCTACTTCAATTTTGAAATTTAATATTCTACAGAATTTTAAAATGAATTAAAATATAACACTTATGGATGATGTATATAAAATAAAATCTCTCTTTATATAGAAGATTCTTTTTATATATTCAATAAATCACAGTTTATGTGATTAAAGCAAAATATTTTTCACAAAACTTTTTTTCTAAACTGTCTATAACGTCAAATGCATATTCCTATTCCACTCAAAATTGTAGCGATATTTTTACTGCTATTAAATGCATCAAAATGGGAAATTCATTGCCTTTTTTTAATTATTCCTTGTCAATCAAAACTTTCATTTCCCATCGCCATATTTTCCTCTTCAAGCAATAGAACGCTGTTAAATGAAACTGTCGCGGTTGACATTGTATATTCATCCTTCATAATCCCTAAATCACTATCGTTATCTATGACGATTTTAAAGCACGGCTTGTATCGAAACTTAACTTACCAGACTGTTTCTCAATATCTTTTGAATTTCCAATTTTTACATTTTTTTTTCCTTTTTAAATAATTTTACATGGTTGAAAACTTCTAAAAAATGGCAAAATAAATTATTTTTTAATAATTTCAAACTACATTAATGCTACTTTATAATGAATAAAAGTTGTAATCGTTAAAAAAATTTCTAAGTTAAATTTTTAAAATTAAGTTGTTTAATATTAGAAAATTGGATGAACTTGTCTGAAGAAGAATTCAAATCAAAACTCTCGTACTATAGTAAATATTTTTCTTTTCATTATCTAAAACTTACCAATTAAAAACATTCATTTAAAAACTTTTTAATGTTATATACATGTACAGATTCTTTGCTTGTAACTTTTAATATAGAATCTGAATGTGAATGTAACAATGACTTCAGTTTTCTACCTTGGTTTTTCAACCTTTTTTAACCCGAGAACCAGTAAAATTTCAGAAAATTTGTAAACCCCCCAAATAATACTACTACTAATAATAATGTTATTAAACAGTAAAGAGCTAATATCAAGTTAATTGTAATATTTATATTATTTATTAACAATAATATTTAAAAATAATGAATATTTTTATAATTAATAAATAAATAAAAATAGCGTTACTTATAAAAATAATTACAAAATCACTGCATGTGAGAACAAATCCAGATACGAAAACGACACCGTTCCTTACCAAGATCCTGGTCAAATAAACTGAAAAAGCGATTCGGAATGATGAAACGACACGATCGACATCTGAACTGGCATTCTCCCCTCCACGCACACTGCACTAATGGATTTCACATTCGAGGAGACGATATATCTTACTACCAATAAAAAATTATTTTTGGAAAGATACGCAGTGAATTTTTCAACAGCTTTCAGTCTGACCAACAAGTAATTGGATGCATTAAGTATCGAATGCGCAACCTTCTGAACGTGAGAGCAACGACTTCTTTCGATATTAACCCCTTGCCAGTGTTTCCCGAATTCAGTTCGGGCAGAAGAAAAATTAACGTTTCTATTTTGTGAAGTCTGAGCTGAGTTCGTTTCTACTAGGATACTTAATTCCCCATTTTCCTAATAAATGACACAAGTGGTCCTAATTTTGTACCAATTCCAACTTTGGTTCTGAAGGTAGTCTATGACTACAACAACACTATGGGAGGTGATGTTAAAGTCGATCAACAACTTACAGACTTTCCGGTTGCTAGAAAATATCTCCTACACCAGGCGTTATATAAATAACTCCTTTATTTTGCATACTTCAGCAGGAGGTGCGAAAAATATGAACTTCAGAAAATCAATTGTTGAACTAAATAAACCAAATGTTCAACTACCAGGACCAGGGCGTCCTAGTGTAAGCTTACTACGCCTCACAGGTCGACACTTTCCAGAACACATCCCATCAATGGGGGAAAAATCTACTCCAACCAGGCAGTGTTTTATACGCTGTCGTAAAACCGAAACACAAGGGAAGAGAATAAGGCATGAGACAAAAGTTTATTGTAAAAAGTGCAATATATAGGCTTTTGAGCAGTACCTTGTTTTGGAATATACCATACTGTAAAAGATCTGCAAAATTTATATGCATTGAAAATCATAAAATTATAAATATAACAGTTATTGCATTTAAAACTTTATTTTTGTAATAAAAAAGCATTTTCTAACTCTTATAATAATATAAAGAATAAAATTAAAGTCAAAAAAATTTTCCATTTTTGGTCTATTTTTCTGAAATATATGTCACAGTTAAGGGGTTAAAAAATTTTTTTCATATTTCCAAAGATTTTCGATACGAGCAGGAATCTCTCGAATCTAATAACGAATTTTGACTTGTAATTTTTTTTAATTGCTTAATTCCAAAATATTATAAAAAAAATTAGACGCTGAAAAATGATAAGACGAAAAGATATATACAACACAATAATTGTACAATACAAGATGAAGCATCATCACTGTTTTGATTATTATTTGAAGCGATTAACATTTTAAGAATAGTTAAAACATTTCGTTATCACTAAGCATTTTTTTAATTTTTTAGTTAAATTCAAAATTACTGAACTTTAAAGTGAACACTCAAAATATTATCACAGCTTTTTTATCCTTATCTATAGACGATAACTCAACGATATGATGATAAACTGAAATATCTCATTTCAAATAAATTTTAGTTTTTTAGAGTTTGCCAATTTTGTATATTCAAATATATTGCAAAATAGGTATAATTTAAAAACTTTGAAAAGAGGCAAATGGTTTTATGGGGAGAAAAGCATCTGATTAAGTTCAGTTTTGGTGAAATTGGAAGTCATGTCGAGAAATATACAGATCTAAAATATAAAAGTAAATAAAAAGCATTTTACAAGAGAATTCGAGTTAGACTTATCGGCAGCAGAAGTTAACAAAATCTTGTCTTACAACGGTCTTTTTTTTAACACAAGGACCAAGTATCCGGCATCCATAGTTTAAAGTGGGTTCCGAACTATTACAGAGATCCAAGCCGGAAGTAGGATCCGAATACACGAACTGTTGAGCCGAAGACCAGAGCGCTAACCATTCTGCTACCAGCTCAGTAAGCTGGCAAAATGAGTGATATGTCCAATAATCAAACTTGTAATTCTGTAACTAGTTTGTCAGCAAAGAAATCTCAATAAATGTTCTAGTTAAACAAAACGTCAACTCCAAAAATCCTTCTTGGCAGTAAAAAATATTAAATATATGAAATGAATAAATGTAACATAAAATTAAGTGTTGAGAATAGAATAATAAAATAAGCATAAATAGGAAAATGAGCACGGTTCAAAGTATGTTTTTAAATTTAAAAAATTCAACTCTGATGCAACAAATAGGTCGTAATATTACTCTGACTTCATTTAGGCAAAGGTCATCAATACAATTCAACATGGCCAGTAGAGAGTTTTTCCTCTTCGATTTGATGGCTGTTGGTTATTTTAGTTATAACACTTTGATCAACTTTTGCGCACGAAAGCTAATTCGATCAGGAACCTATAAATTAAATGAACTACAAGCCACTACAAATATCAATATCCAAGATGAGAATCAAACCCACGAACTGCTGAATCGAAGGCTAGAAGCCTAACCATTTGGCACCAGCTTAGTATCATGTTCTTTGAAGTGAAAACTCCTCTGTTGGACCCCAGCCACTGTTGAACAAATAAAAATGAGAGTTGCATTTCTTCTCAGTATGCACATTTCTCGGGGTGGGTGTGTAGAGCATTTGAACCAAGCACTTGAACCCGTAGATTTCCAAATGCATTACAAAGGAATTAATCTGTTCGCCTATAGCAAAATAAAAATCATCGATACTTTTCTAAAGATTTTCATGATGAAGATTCACAAGACAGTTTGCAGTGGCTTCAGCTCATTATAAGTTAATAGTTTGGTAATGATTTCCAGTCATAAAGAATTATGATGTAATAACTTTAAATCACACGGAGCAACAAATTTGGCACTGATGATCTTTTAATATTTAGAATTTGACAAAAAATTAAACAAACTGGAAACCAAAGACATTTCCCAAGATTCAGTCAGAATTATTTTTTACAATATTTAGTTTTTAAAATAAAATTTTAAATGAAAATAAAATTATGTAGTCCCATAAATTTAACACAAATATGATTTAAAAAATGTAAATCAAGTATGAAACAAAATTTCATGTTGTCCATATCTTAACAGTCATTTCTTTCCACACGACGGCTAATTTAACTAATACTTTAAAAAAATGGAGACTGAATCACTAACTAACATCCATATTCTGCCATCCAGAACTGCGGGAAAGGGAAGAGAAAAGTTTTTCCTTCCAATCTATTAGAGTCTGATGACACAATGGGGTTGACCTTCACAGAAACATCTGGCATTGTTGTTCCTAGTATAAGTCCAGCTTCAGGTTCTCCGTCCAGACAAGAAGGTATTGACAATATTCACCCCTCTACCTCTTCGTCTATGTTTAATGCATCTGAAAGTGCTAGTAATAAATCGTTTGAAAAACCTGGATATTGCTACAGGTCAGTAATACGTTATTTTTGATTTGAAACCTGTTCATTTTGATTATAAATTCTTGGCTAATAATAAATGTAACCTTATTTGCTTATATCTCCGAGATTTACTATGCCATCATTAAAATAGGATGACTTTATTCTTCCTATTTTAGATATTTACTTTTATCTATAATTTTATTAAAAATACTTTTATGGCTTATTTAATGATTTTTTTAATGTTTTGGAATTTCATTTACTGTTTTTATATATTGCAAAATTTTATAAGATAAATTTTTGTAGGATTAAAATAAGGTAAAATGTAATATATTTCTTAATGTATTTAACACTCAATTTAAAATATTGGTAAACAAAGTATAAATGCATTATTGCAGTAAAAATATTGAAATTTTCTTGAAACATCGTTTTGATATATTAAAATTTTTCTTTTAGCTTTGCATCTTTTAACAAAAGAAATATTAATTCTTAAAGCTAATCAAAAACTCATTCTCCAGAATCAGGAGGAAATTTTAAATAAATTGTGTGGTATGTCTTAATTATAAGCTTTATTTTTTCTGTATAAATTGTATGTATATATATTTCTTTGTTTTAAAAATTATTTTATGTTAGCAAACACAGTCTATATACCATCATAATCTTTTTGAGCTTCAACCTATTGAGCTACCAGTAAAGCTTCCAATTAATTCAAGTGAAGATTTGCAGAAAATAGAAAGTTCTTTAAAAAATGAAGCTATAAAAGATTGTTTGGTATATTTTTGCCATGCTGAGTAAATGTTTATTATATTCAAAAATCAAATTTGTGATTAAATTTTCTTTTAGATTCTTAGACTTTCCGATTGTGGTGGCCACACAGTTGATTCAACTGTAAAACGCATTATGAAGAAATTAATGACTGATTTTATTGCCCAAAATCATAGCTGCCTGGGTGCGAAAGGAAAAGTTTTTTCTAGTCTCGGATTATGAGAAATTGTATTGGGTATGTCAATATCTTCTCAATATCATTCTCTTAATATTTGAATTTAATTAAATGACTGTTCCTTATTTTGAATATAAATCATTGCTAAGACAGGCAATGCTTATTTGAACTATGTATCGAACATAATTTTAGAATTAGTTTTTCATCTGGGTAGATGGAGAATCGTATCAATATGAGATTGGTTCACTTATTTGATAAATGTACTTTGTTTAGGATTGTTATCATTTACTTTTTAATTTGGTTACTATTCCAAATCTTTTAGAGTTTTTATGTCAGTTTGTTATAAATTAAATTATATATACTGTGATATATATTGTATTTTATTTTTTCTTTGATATATTTTGAATTATTTTGATGGTTATTTATAAAAACCTTGATGTAAAACTATTATTGGAAAAAACATTATTTATCAAAGGATGAAAATGTTTGATTAATGAATTATTTATGTGAATGATAGTGAATATTCATGTTTATAAGGAGCTAGGAAGTAATTCTGACATGCAACCCAGGAAAAAATTTTCTAAGATTATCAATATTAATCTTATTTTAAAACTTTATTTGATTTTTTTCTATTACTTAGTTCTTTTGTTAACTTAGGCTTAGAAACTCCATTCTATAATATTGTTCCTTTGCTTTCTGCTGCATATAATGGAATGCAGCCGACAAAGTGAGCTTGAATTATGAAAATTTAGTGCATATTTTAATTATTTTTGAATTAATAAATATTTTTTTCTATTTCACAGCTGCTGCCCGAAAAAATCCTTCTTTGATTGGACCTGCCACTGATGCAGATATAGAGTTGGCAATTAAAAATTGGCTTAGACATGCCAAAGCGAGATGTAGCAAACATATTTGTATTCAAGAAAATTCTTAATCACTTGTTTAATTCTTGTAAAAATAAATTTATGCTCTTTTTGCTCTTTAATTATGTTGCTCTTTTTGCTCTTTTTATAACATTGTTGTTATAAAAAGTATTGCTCTTTTAATATAACATTGCTCTTTTTCTATACTTCCTTTCTTGTTCATTGATCCTAATGCAACATATAAATATGGGTTATTTTTTATTTGTAATGTAAGCTGCTTAGTATTTGATCAAATATTAATGATGCATAATTTTTTTAAGTATTCAAAATTTGTACACGTGAATAATTTAATTAAAAGTATTTGATAAGTTTATTCTTCATTCAACATCTGACGCAACATGTCCTTTTTAGGACTTAGCGCCAAAAACCTAACCAACCAATCTTCATATATAGCTTAAATATTTACTTTAGATTCTAATGCTACATATTAACTAGCTTTATCTGGTATAATAAAAATCGCATCATTTAATGGTCAGAAATAATAGATAAAAGTAAAAATGAGAAAAAAGCAAACAGCTTGTGGTATTCTTAGATGGATTGCTTTAAGTTTTTTTTATTTATTTAAAGTGAAGACATTATTTATCAAACAATATGTACATGGAAAAAACAGATAATCATAAATTTTATAACAAATTATACTGTATTTTTTTATGAACTTATTCTAATTATGCAATGTTCTATTAATCAAGCTTCAGATATCTATTAAAAGAGCTTCAATAAGAAAGTGAAAGTTTTTAAAACTAAAGATTCACAATCAAGATTAAAAAAATTAAAGAGTAAAGTTTAAAATGCTTAGTAGCAGCTTTCTTAAAGATAGCAAAAATAAATAATTTTGTTGCACTAGGCAAAACAAACCACTATTAAAATAAGTAATACAAAAATATCGAATCATTATGTTGTTGTTCCTTATACCACTTGATCTAGTACAATCTAGAACAAGTCCAGTAGATCGTTCGCCCAGAGAAAGTCCCAAACCAGCGCAGGGTTTTCAGAAAGATATCTCTTCTCCAAACTCAGACAGGAGAGCAGATGGTCCGGAGAAGCTTGGTGGAAATTACACCAGGCACACAGGGAATACCTTCTGTCCCTGAACGAATGTAAGGGTGCGAATATATTCAATAATGAGCCTGGTAATGGTGGTTTGCAATTTCCTATTGCCCTTCAGCTCCAAGGCAGCCCCAGGATGGTTTTGTTCGTACCAGTCATGTGTATGTGGGATCCTCCAAGTCTTGCTGTTTTCAGCTTTGACCTTTGAGGAAATTTCACTAAACGTAAGTAGTCCACCATTTTCAGTTCACCACCAACTGGTGGATATCCCTCTCAAGTCCTATTATGCTGCCTCATGGTGGCGAGGGTGGTGACACTAGGTGGAATGGGCGAAGTACGTCTGGAGATTTTTTCTCCTGGCAGGGTCACCCAAGGCGTGAAGGCCATTCCATTATACCCAGCTAAAGCATAAAGGCAAAAGACAAAGTCAGACTTCCTCGGGCATCCAAGGTCTTGCACCAACAGAAGCTGCTTTTTTTCTCCATTTACCTTGAATCGTTCAAATCATTATATCGAGCTGATACTTTTAAAAGTTGAGCTTTGTTTAAGATTTAGATTTTCGTTTTGATTCCTTTCAGGTTGATGGTAAACACTTAAAATATATTCTAAGACAAATGTGTCTAACCAAAAATTGAAAAACTATATAAATATTTTATTATTTAAAACTCAGCATATATATTTAGTCACTGGGGTTTTAAGAGAGAATTTGCTTTTCTTTGTTAAAACTATTCTACTTAAGTTTACAAAAATGAATTCAAATTCAATCATTTCTGCAATTTTTTAAAAATATATTTTAAGAAATTAAATTCAAACATTTGATGTTTTGATTATAGATATAAGTTTATTACCATGTGTAAACTAGTAAATAAAATGATTTTTTTAGTTTCAAAAACAAAAATTTACTTATTTAGACATCAAAAATATTTCCATTAGGGATTGAAAAAGAACATTGAGAGTACTATCAGAGTAAGGAAATAATGTCTATTTGTAAGAAGAAAAAATACAAGCAATATTTACAAAAAATTAATTTAACTTGGGTTTAACAAATTGTTAGAGAAAAAATTTTTATATAAAATTATTTATAAAAAAATAGTCAAAACATCGTAAAATTTATATATTTTCATTCTGTGCAATATATATTCAATCATTAAATTTTGAATGAGTTTTATAAAAATTACATATTTGTAGGTATTTTACTAAAAAATGATCCTATTTATTTAAAATAGAAAAATTTCATGAGTAAAATACAACTCTATTTTAATTTTCTAACATTGAGAAAAATTTAAAAGTTCTGAAAAATAAACACACAGATATCCAAATGACATCCAATCAGATTTCATTTAGATATCTCAAAGAGATCGTATTTAATTCCAAATAGATATCAAAACATCTCTGAGATATCTAATGAATATCTAACGTATATCCAAGGATTATCCAAAATCTCTAAGCGACATCCACTAGATGTCGCAATATCCGAATATCCACTTGAAACCTATTTGCTGCGACCCTTTGGATAACTGGTGGATATGCCGTAGATATTTGGATATCGTGTGGACCTCAGAGACAAAACGATATCCAATAAAATGTCTAGGACATAGCTCTTAAACGTCGTGTGGATCTTTAAGGTTGTCTGGATGTTAATAAGATAAATTTTTAAGAAAAAACTGGAGTTTTTAATTACATTAAATACACATTTTAATAAAAACTCTAAATTTAATAAAACAGGTTTAAGCCTTACAATTCGCGGTAAATCTAAATATATATCAAATACTTTATACAATACTAGATAAATTACGTTAATTATTATCATTAACAGCAATTTTATGTGAATAAAAAATAAAAATACTTATCTAATAATCACTTGGCAAATTAAAAAAATACGCAGATTTAATTTATTACTATCCATAAATTTCCATCGCTAGCTACACACAATTGCTAAAACTAAAATTTTACAATGAAACAATTTGAAAAGAAACTTAACTTTATAAATTTAAAATAAGAGCTTTCAAAATAAATTTCACTTAATAAACTTTAAAATAAAAAAATTCACTTTAAACTTAAATTCAAATTTAGCTTTCAAAATATAAATATATACAAAATTTTTACTTTCAAATAAAATCAACCACTTCGCAAGCGTAAATTGTAATTATATAAAAACAAATCACTAAAAAATACGCCAAGGATTACTCCCATACAAAACAAATTTCGTTCATGCACACATTCACATTATATCATTAAACGAAAATTATGTCATACAAATGCAAAAAGTTGCGATAAGTCAACTTTGCGTATTTTAGAGCTCGCACTGGCACCTAGTCTTTAGCCGGCCTGGGAATCAATTCAATTTGGCGATTGATGAAGAACTCTTGAACAATGCGTGCCACGTGTGATCGCGCACTATCCTGTTGAAATATAGCAGCGGACAAGCCCTGAAGGTAAGAAAGGACAACTGGCTCCAACATCTCGGGGATGTAGCGCTGACTGTTTAAAGTACTAGCAATGCGTACTAGAGGAGTGCGTGACTGATAAGCCAATACTGGTCCATACCATAATGGTACCCGGTGCAGGACCAGTGTGGCAGTGCATAACGCAGCTGTTCAGCATATTCTCACCACTGTGTCTACAGACTAGAATACGAACATCGGGATGTTGCAGACAGACTCGTCAGTAAAGACAATTTCTTTCCATTCTGCCGTCCACATCCTTCTTTCATCGCATCATTGGTAGCAGAGACGTCTGTGGTTCTGTGTCAAGGGTAGATGAAGCAATGGACGTCTTGCGGACAGGCCAGTCACCTGTAAACGACATCGAATGGTACGCGCAGACCCTGGATGATGTATTAAAGACTGTATGTGCTGTGCTATGGTTTGTGCTATTGCTGAGGGATCCTTCACTGTAATGCTCACAGTTTGCTTGTCATCACATGAAGTGGTGCACTGAAGTGAATGAAATCGAACACGCGCGTTTATCCGTCGTACCCTCCTGCATCCAAAGATCACATATTCTCATTACAATTATTTGGTTTCGTCTAACACAACTACCGATTTTCCTGAAAAATAATCCACAATCTCGGTAGGCCACTATCTTTTCTCTGTCGAATTCGGATACTTGATCAAAAATAGGTGATTGCTCGTTTTTTTTTTTTTTTTTTTATAATAGTGCAAGAAAAACATAAGTGCGCCGAACTTGAAATCGTCGAAATCTCCAAGTCTTAAATAACGCTTTGAAGTGGTGCCACAGGCGCGCTTGATGTGCACCTGCGCTGAAATTCTAATCATTAGCATATCTCACCTCCGCTAATGTATGTTGCAAATTTCATGTTATTTGCAAGCTTCCTTCAGAGAGTTGCATTCACAGTGGCCAGCAATGTGTATATTATATATATCTTTTCTAAGGAAGTGGAAAAGAGTGGCTTTCTAAGGAGTGAAAAAAGTAGACCTTTCTCTAATGCACCAAAACTTTTGCAATTAAGAAAATCCATTAACATAATGATGTCAAGTTAATGATGTGCCAAATATATTAAAATGTAATATTTATGAAATTTTATAAGTTTTGTAACTGAGCACGATAACTTAGAAGGTATGCCAATCATAAAACTTTATGTTAAATCAAATCTTTAGAGAAAAGAAAGAAAGAAAGACTTTTTCAGATTTTTTCTAATTTTTATTCTATTTACTGCCATTTTTACCAGATTTTTCTCCAAAAAAATATTTTCATAGATATTAACTGTATGTTACAATCTCACTAGACTAGATAAAAATCAAAGTAAAATTTAACATAAATGAATAACTATGAATAATTAACTGATTTTAATCTATACAATCCTAGTGACTGAATATCCACAGATTAATGTGCAAAATTAATGGAAAACATTTTTACAAGTTTATAAGCCAATTATGATAAATCTTTTATCTATACTCAACTTGTTGATGAGTTTGATGTATCTGACATTCAACAATCAATTTTCGCATAGGAGGGCTAAATCAATCACACATATAACTGATATATGTTTGGAATAATCTAACAAAACTACATTTTGCCAACAAAAACTACATATCATTGTTTTGCTGCAGACATAGAATCTTTTAAATTATTTTATTTGGTATATTTATCATCATTGGAGACAGATTTTGTTTTTGAAGTAAATTTACTGTTGGGATTTGTTTTTAGATATTCCTCATTAGTGTTAAATAATGCTAAACAGAAGAATTTCCTTAAATAAAATAAAAAATAAACTGCATGCCAACAATTGTATAAATTACATTTGCTTCTGACAATATAATATACTAATGAATTATAATCAACTAAGTTAGTCATTAAGCCATTTTTTCTTCAGTGTTATTTTATGGAAAAAGCACAACATGCTTGAAATATTCATAACTGGTCTGTGAAATATAATAAGGTATTTGTTCAAAAGCAAATATGATATTTTTTAAAAAATTAAAATATTTATAATTAAACTATCAAATAATAATGTATTGATTTAGTTTACTTAACTTATTGCTCTATAATGGCTTTTTGTATACCAGGAACAATTCAGTTTATTGGAATTGGATTTAGTTAATTGATTTTATATCAGATAGTTAGATTATGGAGTCAAACTTTGTATCACATTATATCAAATAAAAAGTTTTTGCTAAATATTATTAAAAACCATGATTGTTTAACCTCAATATGAAGTTGATATGATTTAATAATAAATGTGCCCTTTTTATATATTCTATATAGGTTGGAATAAAGAAATAAATTTGCAAATTTTAATCTCAATATCACATTTCCATTCATGGCATGGGTCATTTTGGCATTTTTTTTTCATGGCATTTCTTTCATGACTTTTACTAGAAAAAGCAAATGTAAATAAGTCCATAATAAATTATAATATTTTGTTGACTTATATTAACCTTAACAGAGATTCCTAATCTGACATTAATACAAACTGTAAAGCTCTAAGAATATCTAAAAGTAAATAATGTCAAACAAGAATTATATGTATTTTAGGTGACTATTATATATGAACTATATAGTTCATTAATATATTAAATATAATTCAATATCATACAAAAAATGTCACTTATATATTCAATTCTTCATTGTCAACTGACACATTAAATATGGTGCTACTGACCTTGAGTCTAGAAATAAAGGCAATGTCTTAAAGTCAATTGTAAGTTACAAAGAGTTTTTAATAAATTTTATTTTATTTATGGCTAGCACTTATAACCTGTATACTAAATTTTATGAATAAAGAGATTTAAGATACAAAATTAAGACAAAAATGTATTTTTACTAGAAATAAACAATGAGTTTTATAACATTCAGTACATTTCAAAAATAGTTTAAATGGATATCTTTGCCTTCACTTTGATCTAACAATATGATATCATTCTCAAGCTCTGAGATTCAATTCTAACCATGATTAAATGATGGAAGATAGATAGTATATGTTTCTGCATGCACGTATGCCAGGGAGTTCTTTAATTTTCCCTGGTTTGTTGTCACGAAACATATGAATATGACCACCTGTTGCCTATGAAAAATCCTCCCAAAAGCAGTAAATGTTAAAATACCCTATATAAGACGGTACACCATACAGTTAGGCAGTATACCATGTGGTCTCAAAATGCATATCTACAATGTACAAGGAGAACTTATATTTACTTTTCAAGCCTTTTAAAACTAGATACAAATAAAACTTACTTTATCAAAACTTTCAATATTTTAGCCTTTGAATGAATTATAATTAAACCACTAAAACAAATAGTTTTTGAAATATTTCTTGAAAGCAGAATTCTTTAAATAGTTTAAATTTAAAAATATTATCTGAATACTTCTAGATCCTATATTATACTTACACATTAAATTTTATACTTTTAGGTATTGTTCATTATGAAATAAGAGAAATGTGAGAATTGCTTTTAGATATTCAGTTATTCAATAGGCAATTTAAAAATAAATAAAATTGTTATGTAGCTCTTTTAAAGTTCATCTTTAATAGACCTGTGTATTACTTTTTACATATACACTTCTTTTTAACTAGAAAATACATTTCTCGAACAATTTAAGGCAAAGCACAAGCAGATTTTAGTAATATTTTTCATCAACATTTTTGTAATAACTGATAAAATTACATTTATCTGTTGAAAATAAAAATTTCTAGATTATCAATCTCTCATTTTTGTTTGTTTAAAAACAAATGTCAACATTAAGGTACTGTAGTTTATGGTAGTACAAAATTAATTGCAGATAAAGTATCAATCAGTTTAATAACAAATTAAAACAAATTAATGATTTAATAGCAAGTAAAAGCAATATATAAAATCATACATTTTAAATGAACAAATTAAACAAGACTGGAACAATTAACTACTGGAAAAATTATATACATTAAAAATATCCTTAAGGGCAAATTTATGAAAATATATTTTTCATTATGACTGAGAGCTGTAGAATGTTTTGTTAAGAAGTCTAATGATTAACTTATTCAGATACCAATAACATTAGGTCAGTAAGACATCCTAAAAGACACTTCGCATTGTACTATTATCGATATTATGCAGACATAAATATGAACAGGTCACCAGATTAATTAACCAAAGACTATGATTAAAATATTTATAATTCCATCTCACAACAATTGAAAAAGATATATGAAATTGGTTGATTATATTTACTTGTGATTTTAGAGATTTTGCAATGACTCCTAAAGTTGAAACTGCTCCTAAAGCTGCCATTATAGAAGTCAGATGATCACACACTTCGAGGAAGTAACAGACCAGAAATGAACTTATGTTGTAGAGGAACAGAAACCTTTGAACCACCCGCTTGTTTACTTTGTAACGCTTGAGCCTCACCCTCACTATGACCAGCTCACTTCACTTCCAGCAAAATTATGATTGGAGCTTGAATGATACTTTAAGTATGGTTCAAAAATTTGTAAATTTGGGGTAAACCCGTATGTAAAGGGATATCTCACAAGAAGGTGAGCCGGGCCAACCACTACGGCAGAAGTAAAGGGGTATATTAATGTAAATTCTTTACACCCAATGCATGCTTTCGCTGTTACCCAATAACATTTAAACATCAATTCCAACTTTTGTTACAATTGTAAATTCCATTTTAGTTAAATTTTTTGAGAAATGATTCACTACATTTACATTAATATAGCAAAATCAAGACCACCTAATTATCAAGACCTTGATAAAAATTAAACTCATGTTCACCATTCAATCATATTTTGAATCATCATTTCTCAATTTCTCATGGAAAAACAACTAAACATTTGAAGTGGTAACTTTTAAAGCAACGACCAAGATAATAGACCAACAAACTCCCTATTAGCGGCTTCCAAAAAATGACAAGCCATCTTGGAAGACTTTCCTGAACATTTTTGAAACGAGGTGGCGTAAATACCATCTCAAGTGCATGTGATTGAATTTACTAACATTGTGTTGTGTAGCATTTTACAGTTGATACTTATGTTTTTGTAATTTCTAATTACTTTTATTATAATAAAATGCCAAAATTATGCTTTCGTCCTGGCTGTAAAAGCGGCTATAAATCGGATATTAATCAAAGAAAGAGGAATGGGGGAAAAACTACCAAGCCTTTTTAGTGCACAAAGGTATTGTCAGAAAATACAACGTGCAAAATATACTTCATCTACTTTTATTTTCAATGAATAATTTTCATCTTGATAAGTTAGTTTATGTTGTGAAATGAATAAAATGTATGCAATTGTATTATTTTTTGCGACCTGGCATGCAATCGGCGATTGAATTTTGTTATCAAAATATAATAAATTATCTAGTTTAGTTCTTTTTTGAAATCAAATAATTGCTGGTTAATTAAAATGCAACCATTTCAGGTAGTTGATTGTGTTTTCCTTTTTACTTCTGGATAATGTATTGTAAAAAATTTAAAAATCATTGTAAGCTATTCATGAAATATTTATATATCAATCTAACTTTACCCCCATATTTCTCTATTGTCTTGTTTATTTATTTTAAATTGCCTTCTTTATATATTGAACTAAATTGTATTTAGTGTCAATACAAAAGCTAAAATTAAGTAAATCATTTTTCATGAGTTAATCTATTTTTCATGAGTTACTATTATTTTTAAAAAAGCGACTCAGTGAAGTAGGATATTTGGTTTGTAATTCATATTAAATGAAGCAATAAGATTTAGTTTAATTTGCACTTTTTGTTGTTGCTTTCTTTTTAAAGAAATAAATTTAGATTTTTATTATATCATTCAGGAAAAATAATGAAAAATAAGAAAGCCTATTGTAGTTGATGGTTTGTAACTAAATTTAAATAGTTCCTGCCTATAATTTTAAAAAATGTTATATTTAAATAATTATTTAATTACATAACATAGTTATTAGTTATAATGAATTTGAGAAATATTTAATTTTTAACTGTGTAAAAAATTAATTACAATAAAATGTGCAACATCATATCAAAATATATTAAGCGCTTTAACGAGGAATAAAAGAATTTATAAAATTAGAATAACAAAAAAATTAATATTAAAGTTATTTTCTATAAAAATCACTAGAATAATTAAATTGAAATGTAAAACTTATGTTTCATTCAAATAAGATATTAATTTTAATATAATAACTATATTTATATTTAAAAATAATTGAATAGAATCTGATTTATATTGAAATAAATTGAATTTTAATTAATTATTCTAAAATAATTTTAAATTCAATTTCTAAAATTACAATTAATGGTAAAATGCATTAAAATAATGTATCTATCAAAATATCTTTCAGCTTTATAAACTATATATTAAATGGTTAAAATCAGAGAAAATAAAAATAAACAATCAAGGGAAAACATCAATAATTAAATATAACTATTCAAATAATATTCATAATAGATACACAATGAATTTTTTAAAATAAATGTTTCTCTATCCACAAAAACGAAAGTAAAATTGGTTCTATTCTGCATAACACCTAACCATAAAATGTCAGATTTTGTATTTCCACTATCATTTGTTTTACTATAATCAATGACAGATTAATATTCAATATATTTATCATGTAAATTCAACTATTTCACAATATTTTCAGTTTCATTTAATTAATTTTTAAAGATTTTTATTCTCATAGACATCAATGCATTTCCCATTCGATAGTGGTATCGTGCATCGGTCACGCCGCTTAGCGGCAATTAAAATTTTGGCGTGCCGTTATTTTCGGCAAGATGCACGTCTTATAAATAATGGTCTGTGTTTTAAAGTAATTTCGCCTTTTCCGAAATAATTTAGACTATAAATCTTTAATTTCACAAAATCTTCAACTCACACATTTCATTTTATACAAAAAATCTAAATAAATGTTGAGATATGATTGTTGTTTAAAAAATCTAGCTTCTTTAAAGATAGGGAATAATTTTATTTATTTTAGAAAAATACAAATAATAGTTTTTTTTAAAAATGTAACAGCTAAAAAATGACACCTGTATTTTAATTTTGAAATAAATCAGACATTAAATTATTTTATTTTTTATTTCTAGAAAATTAATACATTTTCGTTACATTTTACAACAGTGCTATAATGGAAATTGAATATATATATATATATATATATATATATATATATATATATATATATATTTGAAGTCTGGATCAACAATCAACGCAAATATTTTTCACTTTCTTTGGTAGCTGTCACTGCTTTTTAAAAAATAATACAAAATAAGAGCATTAAAGCATAAAGAAGAAAATATTTGGACAAAACAGAAAATAATTAGTGTGCAATTTTTTATTCATTTTGCTCAGATCATTTATATTTTAATTCACCAATTCACTATATGTTCATGGGAAAATTTTTACATTTTAAATAGAATTCCCTAGAATCAGTATTTGAAGTCAGATATATTGGTTCTAAAGAACAAGGCTAAATGCTCATCTGTCACTCTACTTCTGAAATAATTTTTTTGAGGGTCATAGGGGAAAACACTTGTTCTCATAGATAAGATGAAGCAAACGTAACACTGATTTTCTGGGAATGAAATATTAAATTTGAGAGCTTACTTTCGTGGTAAAGGTTTATAAAACTCTAACTTTGGCATATTTAGAAATAACTGTTTACGATGGTTGACTTAGATTGTCACTCAATTAATTTAAACTGCAAATCTGACCCCACTGCTTTACGTTGAAAGGCGTGATAGAAACATATCCATTTCGGTTTAAATGGCACAGAAATTTTGAAATATGCGTTTGAACACAAAATGCAGTTTTTTCCAGCTCTATCTTTATAAATCTTAAGTTTCTCTTCATTGACTGGGAGTATTGAATTCAATATCGGGAAAAGAGACAAATTATTCTTAGCTTGTTGCCCATCAAAAGATTAAGTTTTAGTTAAGAAGTTTTGAGATGGGCCTTGATATTATCGATAAATTTTTTACTTGTATTTTGGCATTCAAGTTGTTCATATGATAAAAAAGATGTGTGAAAAATGCAAAGTCCGAAAACCATTATGTATCTTCAAACATTTCGCACTTCGCAGAACACTGTATTTTATGGAAGAACAACACAACGAAAACACATTCTTCACAATCAGTAAGATTCACAAAATCATGTTACTTTTGAGTAAAACAATACATCAAAGTATTTCTAATTGCACGGGCTGAAGATAAACTTGAAATTGCCTATAAGTAAGCCCACGAGATCGAATAGTATTTACAAGCTTTGCGACAGCATCAAGCACGTTTTATATTAAATGCACATTTCCAAAGAGTAACTTCATGTATAACACAAAGTAGAAAAAACAGCATTGTTCTTGGGCTAATTTTGATTAAAGAGTTCAAGGAATTCAGATTTTTTTCTGTCACAATTGGTGCTCCATCACTCGTAATGTTATATATATTTGTTATAGGCATTTTCAAAGTTAAAAGCCCTTCCTAAAAATCACGAAAAATATCACATCTCGTTGTAGTTCTCTTTAAAAAACGCTTGCTTTAGTTCCTAAGTAATTTCAAAATTCTCATCCATCCTTTTTATAAATTCTACTAACTGAGCAGTATCATTTATATCAGTGCTTTCATCCATAGCTATGGAGCAAAATTTAAACTCGCCAATCATTGACTTTAATTTTGAAATCAAATTTTTTCAATTGCTATGGTTCTAGAAGTTACCGTTTTTCGAGATAAGCTTATAATCTCAAAATTATTTTTCTTTTCGGGACATAAAACATCACAAGCTTGAAGTATGCATTGTTTAATGAACTCACCATCACTGAAAGTTTCATTATTTTTCATCAATATTGTATTCTACAATGTAGCTTGCGTGTTTAAGTACTATTTACCTCCTTAAAAATTTGTTGGCTTGATAATTTTCTTAAAAAAACTTTCTGCATTTCTTTTCATATTCATTAATTTTTTCGTAAATGAAATTCTTTTGCTTCAATGTGCAATGACGAGAAATATTATATTTGAAGGCTGCTACAGCTTCATTGCAGATGTGAAGAGACACTGGTTTATCTTTTACAATTATAAAAAAATATTTCCAAGTTCATTCATCATTTAAAGCATATTCTAACTTTATGTTTTTAGTAGCCATTTTGGAGTTGAAATACTTTACAGATCAGCCAAACAATCACTAACTATATGCAATATTTTAAATAATTTCACCACTATTCACAATGATGTTATATGTTCGCAAACTTTCCATACACAATCAATAATATTAGAAATCGTGTCAAAGAAAAGGCTGCTGGCTGCAGCTTCAATGCACAGTCTCAAAATATGAGGTCTAATTTATCTTATTGCATTCCCATATGTCTGCTTCCAGATAAAGAGATAACGCTTGTTGGCGCAATATACAGTTATAACTAACAAAGAGTTCCCGCCTTTGACACATTTCCGATTGAAAGCTGTTTGTGCTTGCTGCTTTCATCGAATTAAGTTTTGTAGAAGAATAATAGAGAATATATATATATATATATATATATATATATATATATATATATATATATATATATATATATATATATATATATATATATATATATATAGATCCCGAGTCCTTTGAAAAAATATTTAAGCAAAATAGAAAAGGAGAATATATAAATATGTTTTTTTCTTTTAATTTACCTCGAACCAGCAAATTAAAAATCTTTCAGCCTGCCGGATACAACTTTCGGACGGGCTGTAGTTATCCCATCCCTGTCTTAGAATGACATGCTCTATTTTAATGTAAATACAGCTAGAATATAAACACATTTGGGCGACATGGCCAAATTCTGATTTACATTCTACCAAGGGTAACCATTTATGAGAAGGAAAAAACATAAATAATTGCCCATAATATAGTGACATCACTTTAATTAGTTGGTCTGTCAATTGATTATAAATTTCCAATCAATTTTTTTAGTTTTTATCATTTAAACCAATTACATTTAATTTGTAGTAGAATTTTACCATAACTGCTAATTTCATATTTAGCGTGAAATTAAACTACTTAAGTGAAACCGAAGTTGAAGTTTTCTTAGACAAATACTTCTATTTTCGTTAACAAATTTTATTTAAACTCGATTAATTTTTCACAAGCAGTCTTCAGCATTAAAAATTTTTGATTTAATCTTTTCCTCGCCAATTTTTATTTGAATCGGTGTATTTAAACTATTTTATCTTCTAGACGTGCTTTAAAAATTTACAACTTATCTCAATCAACACCTTCCTTATTTTCAATTTTATTAATTAATTAATAACAGCTTTTTCGAAGTAACTCAAAAACTTGTTTTTTTTATACTTTATCACGCATTTTTTACAAATGCATAAAAGCTAAATTGACTAACCCACACTAGTTACTAATTTTGATATTGAATCAAAATATTTAACTCCTTCAGCATGCATCCAAATAAAACAAATCTGAGAGTCATGAATATAATGTTCATTTCTTTTCAATGAGTCATAAGGGAACAAAAAATAAATAATCCAAATTTCTAAATTGTCGATAGTTCCGAATTTAAAAACTACCAAATTTATAATTAAAATTAATAATAAAAGCTCAAAACACTGGATTAATAAAAGCACTGTACAATGAATCAGTAACTTTTTAGGAGTTTTGAAAACCTATTTTCTCTTAAAATGGCTTGGTCGTTTCGATTAACATATTTTGAAGAAGAAAAATTAAGCGACTTCATTCGATAAGAAGAGATCAGGTGGTTTATTTCCATACGAATTTTATTAATTATTTTTATAGAAGACGCTTGTTCTTACGAATTCGTAGAGATCAGTAGAATAGTTAATAATACCTTTTGTAGCGTTACGAATTTCAAGATGTTGCGTTACGAATTTGTTGCGTGTGTGTTTTCCTTCATTAATAAGTCCTATTGCCTTTAATATTTTATTTTAACAATAACAATTAACAAATAACAATCTTCATGATTATATTCCATAAAAATCTAATTCCACACCATAATACTCTGGTACCAATACGGTCTTCATTCGACCGCATCCAAATAGCAACTGGGCTAGATTCCCCATCGGATAGGGAAGATGCGCTTCTCAATTCCCTTTTAGGGATTTACTGTGGCTGAGTTGCCACACCTTTTGTTCACGAAGTAGAGAAATATATGTTAGATCTTAGACGCAATTTTGTCTTTTACCAAACTGTTATTTTGCTATAAATTGCTTTTAAAAAATATTTTGTACGTATTATATGAGAAACGGATGCAAAAAGTAAAATTTTAATTTGAAAACAAACAATTCTTACTTCTATTTCATTGATGAAAGAGCAAGAAAAGTAATAATTTTTTATTTCAAAATAACATTTTTAATTACACATTTTTCATTTTTTTGAAGTATCAAAACATTTTACCGTAATTTAATTTAGTTATTTATTTATTACCTTGTTTTAAATATGGCTGCAGCATTTTCTTTCTGTTTGGTGTCTGAAAGAACTTTCTCATTCACATTCATTATTTTCTTAAACATTTAATAACCAACCAGTGAAAATTACAGATGAGCCCATATTCAAAAAGCTCTGAAATCAAATTTCGGGTACAGTTACATGTTTGTTTATCGAAGTTAAAAAATTAGTTATTCATATTCACTCAAATCGTCAGGATTTTTTTTTAAACTTTCTTAGATTACGGCGGCATTTACGTATCAAAATGGCCAAGATATTTTTCTTTAGATCATTCCAAACAGATTGACAAGTACATTGCTCCCGTAACCTCAATTTTATAAAGCAATTCTATAAGTGTTGATTACACTTTAGAAAACTATCTTATAATATTTGCACTTGAAATGATTATTCTCTGATGCATAGGTTGTCAGATGGGAATTATGTCAGGCAAGGAAAACTTCGCACAAATTGGTCAAAAAAAGTCAGAGATTTCATCACAATCTAGTCACTTGTTCATACTTTCATTATAGAAAGGATTACGATTCTATAATGAAAGCATTGATGCAAGTTTTTCAAGCATAAATTGAAAAAAAAACTTGGAAAAAATAAATTAGCTAGAAATAAATGAAATAGGCATGAAAATAAGTGCGGTATAAATCTTATGCTTCTTTTTTCTGCATGTGTACTTGTTTACAAATGCTTTATTATTTAAAGTCAACGATCAATTTTTTTTAACATTTAATTTTTTAAAATCATTCCAATACATCATCTTAAAGTCACTTAAATTTTACATTAAACAGTAAAATGATGAAATTTTTTTTTTAATTATTAACTAATAGGTTGACTTTTTATGTAAATAATAATGGAGTTCATATGTTTCTAATTTTGGCAAGTATTCTTAATAAGATTTATTTCAAATATATAATTATTATAATTTGAGGTACCTAAGTCTTATTTCCATTTTTTGAATCATTTTTTTACACATGTATCAATACAGTTCAATATTATAGTTATTATTCAATTGCTTTCGAAGTCTACGCATATTTTTTAACATCAGAAATAATTACACTAGTGCATGTAATACATTAATACATCCAGTACTACTAATACAATTATTTCTAGTACACTAATACATTTAGTGTAGATATGGATTATATATATATACACACACATATATATATAGTATTTTATTATGTGTCTCTTGTATTAAAGCATATTAGAGTTATATTTATAATATTTTATGTGAAATTATAAAATCATACCGAAGATTTTTTAGGAAGCTCAATATTATTCGAAGATAGGTGTTACATGTTGAGTGTTGATCAGCATTCATGTTTTAACTTAATATTGATTTAATTATGTGACACTATGATGTCGATTTATTGTTAATTTTACCTTCAAACCGTTTTTTTCCCGAAATTTTCAAACCTCAAATTTCTAAAACGTACTTAGTCACAAATACATGGTACTAAAGCCATGGTGTCCTGGTCAATTGAGGCGTCTATGGGAAGATAAGTGAATCCGAATTCTGACTTAACTTCATAATACGTCGTGTTTATTAAAGACCACTAGGATATGTAAATAGGTCATAGTCGCAATATCCTCCAAGAGAAATGATCTGTCTGTGAGGGTTAGGTTAATTATTATGGGTCTTCTGCTTGGTTCTTAATTCTAAACTACGAAGATTCCCACACAGCAGCTTTCACTTAACTCGTAGAGCCCAACCATCACCCTCTATAGCTAACAAAGCCAGAACACTCTCTTGTGACGTCATCAGGCGGTGGCTGAAATCAACTGCGTTTGTTCACGAATAAAATATTCTAAAGGAACTGATTTTATGTTGCTTAAAAGTCCCTATAGCAATCAATTTTTTACTTTTAAATTGATTCTGATATTATTTCCACGAAGAATATTAAAAAATTAATAGCAGCTATATTAAAAAATTTATTCAAGTATAACTTGTAACAAATTATAAGAATAACTTACAATTGTGAATAACAAGCTTTCTACTCATGTTAAGATCAAGTCTATATGAAATTTTATTCAATATTGGAATTTATATTTTTGTACGTATGATAGATGTACGGTATTTAATGGGTGATAACTATTTTGTATAATTGAAGTGGAAAAGACAAATAACAAAGTAGAAAATAATTTATTATAATCACTAGTTCTTAAATTATCATTTGGTTTGAAATGCAGTTCACACACCTAGATTGCAAAATTTAAATTAAGAAAGCTTATATACATGCAACAAAGAGATATCAGTTCTTTTTTTTTATTAATAATAGAGTTTTTATTTGATATGATCATTATTGGATTTATATGGTTAAAAGATGTGTAGATTATATAATAATTACTCATACGACGGACCAGTGTCTTTTTAAATTATTTATTACAGACACAGACAAACATAACAAAGGATATGGGGATTAATTCCCGCTCGAGAAACATAACCGTTCTCCTCAATTTCCAAACTACATCTGCTTTGTCCCAAAACAATATCACGTGACGTGCGCGCATGCGCGAACATGCCGCCCGCCACAGCAATGTGAAACATTCAATATTTTCACGCAAGTAAATGACAGTTAAATTTTACAAACATAAATTGCAATAATTTTACTTATTGTAAACTAGTTAATAACATTACACAAATATTTGAAATGCACGGTACATAAAGTAAGCAATCAGCAATACAAGAGAGAAGGATAGTGATAAATTTATCTTTTGAATAAAACATTAAAAAAAAATTTATCATTTTTCTAAAGGCAATACACATAATTTGGATATTGGTATTTTAAATATGCCAGATTTTGTTCTGAAGTCCACAACACGAATATTTTTATCTTTACCAGAATAAGTTTTAATAATGCGACCTAAAATCCATTTAGAAGTAGGTATATTTTCCTCCCTTAAGATTACCATATCCCCAATTTTTACATTTTGTTTAGAAAACATCCACTTAGTACGTTGTTAGGTGCTTAAATGAGATCTATGCCAATTTTTCCAAATCAATTGTACTGCCTTTGTAGTTCTTTGCCATAATTTTAATCTGTTTTCACAGATATTTTCCAAGGTAGGCTCTACAATCGAAGTAAGAGATCTTCCTATTATAAAATGTCCAGGAGTCAGGATGTTTAAATCCTCTATATCTGAAGAGAGAGGGATCAATGGACGTGAGTTGAGCGTTGCCTCAACCTGAACTAAGACAGTCAAAAATTTCTCATACGTAAAATTAGAGTTGCTCACAACACGTTTAAGATAATATTTGATAGACTTCACTCCCGCTTCCCACAAGCCGCCAAAATTTGGAGCTCTAGGAGGAATACATTTCCATTCAGTGCTCTCTTCCGATAAAAATTTATCTAAGGTTTCTTGTTTAAGCATTCTGTTATAAAGTTCTATCAGTTCTTTATTTGCGCCAATGAAGTTGGTCGTATTATCCGAAAAGATTTTTGAAAATTTCCCTCGTCTTGCTATAAAGCGTTTAAAGGATTGCAATCATTGACTCTGAAGTAAGATCTGATACAATTTCCAAATGGGTTGCTTTAGTTACTAGACAAACAAATATACAGACATATATTTTAGTTAAGGAACCCTTTCTTTGGTTTTTGTTTTTAATAAAAAAAGGGACCAAATAGATCTATATCTACAGAGTTAAATGTAAAATCTGGATTGATTCTGTCCTTTGGAAGGTCACCCATTTTTTGATTACATATTTGAGGATTTGCTTTAAAACATATGAGACAATCATGTGTTAGTTTTCTACACAAATTTTGACCATTTAAAGGCCAATATTTTTGCCTCAGTTGAAACAACAAAGTTTGAGGTCTAGAATGCAAATATTTTTCATGATAGTATTGAATGATCAATTTTGTTAATTTACAGTTAGAGGGCAATAAGATTGGATGTTTATTACAATAACTTAATGAGGAATAAGTTAACCTACCTCGAACTCGAATTATACCTTCTCGATCTAGAAAAGGGGATACACTTTTAATCTTACTTGATGTAGAAACAGTTGCATTTCTAAGAAGACATTTAAAGTCATCTTTAAGTTCAGCTCTTTGAGTTTCTTTGATTAAGAACATCTCTGCATGCCTTAATTCGTCAGAGGTTAGAGGTCCTACTACTTTATTCTCAGGAAACTTGCAGTTGTTGAAAAACCTGAAAAGATAACTTAAAACACGAACAATTTTTAAATACTTATTACTAATTTTTAATAGTGTTTCCAATAAACTGGAAGAGTTAGAAATCGATAGAGTTATTTTTGAGTCATTAGTTAGTTCTGTCTGTTGCACATAGTCTTTCTTCATTTCACAAATATATTCTTCCTCTGGAACTACAGAATTCTTTTCTATAAAGGGTAGATTGGCAACTGACAGGTAGGTTGGTCCATTCCACTAGAACGAACAGTCAACGAGAACATCAGCATTGGCTCCTTTTGATATAGCATCAGCGGAAATATTTTCCTTTCCAGGGGCAGTAGAACCAGAAATTGATTTCAGTCAAAGATTTTATCTCCTTTACTTGATTTGCAACAAACGATTTCCAGCGATTAGTGGAACCCTTGATCCAATACAATGTTATTTTTGAATCAGTTCAGTAATAAGTTTTGGATGAAACTTTACTGTATATTATTTTTTTGACCGCATTCGTTAATCAAGATGCCAACAAAGCTCCGAGAAGTTCGAGTCGAGGCAGAGAAATTTTCTTTAGAAGAGTAACTCGACTCTTTGATGCTATTAGATTCACTTGAATTTCATTTCCATTTATTACTCGCAAATAGACGGCAGCACCACATGCCTTTTTGCTGGCATCACAGAAAGTGTGTATTTCAATCATAGTTGAATCTGTAATACAGGGAATAGTTAATCTTGGAATCTGTAATTGTGCCAAGTTTGGCAGCTCATTGCACCATTGAAGCCATTCTTTTTGGACATCAGGAGGTAATGGTTCATCCCACTGGATTTTCCGAAGCCACAATTCTTGTAACAGGCACTTAATTCTTACTGTAAATGGAGTCAATAAACCCAATGGGTCAAGGATTTTTCCAATGGCTGGTAAAATGAAACGTTTGGTGTCCTTTCAGTCTGATAAAATTTTCATCAAACCTTGGATGTCAAAGATTAAACAATCTTCTGTTGTGTCCCAAGTTAAGCCAATTACCTTTGTGGAATCTGATGCCAGACTAATAGATTTCTGAGGAGATTGTACATCAAACTCTTCTTTCTTCCATTGTTCCATCAATTCATAATCATTAGTGATCCATTTCCTCAAGTTGATATAGGCTTCAGACATTATGGCTTTTGGCTTCACGAGAAATTACAAGAACATTATTTAGAGTATCTCCACCAGATAAAAGGTCGTCAACGTAGATACTTGTATCTAACAATCCCACAGTGATTGGATATTTATTTTTAAATCCTTTTAAATGTTTCTTGATGGTAGCTGACAAAAGAAATGGGCTGGCATTTACTCCGAAAAGAACGCGCCTGAATCTGTAAATTTGGAGATTGCATTTTCCATTAGCTTCTTCAAACCACAAGAAACGCACTGCATCTCTGTCCTTTTCCGACAAGGAAACCTGCAGAAAGGCTTTCTCTACATCAGAGGAGATGGCAGTTTTATTCAATCGAAATTGAATAAGTATATCAAAGAGATTTGGGCTCAAATTAGGGCAAGTCCATAGACAATCATTCAGAGAAAGTTCATCATTATCGTGTGAGCTGGCGTCAAACATTATTCTGATTTTAGTTGTAAGTCTATCTTCTTCATAAAGTGCTTGATGTGGTAAATAATATATGGGTTTGTCTACGACTTGAGACTCATTTTCATCAACCCGTTCGATTATTCCTTGCTTCAGATAGTTTTTCAAAATATCCTTATATTGAAGGTGTAACTTTGGATTTGTACAAAGTCTTTTTGCAAACGTTTTTTTGCAACGATAAAATTGTTGTTCAATTTTAAATCTTTCCAGTCCCTTTTCCAAGGTAATTCAACTTGGTAACGGCCATTTTGAAAGGTAGTTGTTTTTTCAAATATCTCCATAGCTTTATCACCTTCCGAAAGTTTGGGGTCTTCGTGTTTTATTCCAATAGATTCGAGCTCCCAAAATTGTTTCAAAGTATCTATCGTTTCGAAGTCTTTGATAAGACAACACAATACCTTATTAGAAGATTGGGTATTGTTTAGAGTACCAGTGGCTATCCAACCAAATACAGAATCACACATCAGAAGCTTATCATTAACATTAAATGTATTGTGCTTTAGAATTTTAAAAACTAATTCAGCACCAATCAGTCCATGAATTTTTCCTGGTTTGTAAAAGGTTGGGTTAGCAAGCTTAATAAAGTTAGGCAAAGTGATTGAAGAAATATCCAAACGAGAAGCTGGTGTTAAATCTGTAATTTTCGGAACAATAAAAAAGTCTGCATTTTCTACAAAACTTTCTTCAGAATTTGAAATAACTGTATTTATCTTTGATTTTATATTGTAAGATAACCCATTTAATCCAGAAACAGGAGCATTAATTATTTTTCTTTTAATTCCCAGCATATCAGCGCATTCATTTGTTAAACAATTAATATTCGAGGCTGAGTCCAATATGCATCGTATTTTAATTTTCTTTTTAAATTTATCTTCAAGTAAAATATAAACCATACTCAGCAAAACAGAATTGTTTTTCTCAGATGTATTACTCAAAGACTATAAGGAATAAACAGTCTCGTTTTTATTTATTATATTATTCTTAGGCACCGATGAATTCGCTTCCACTTGAGCCAAAGAAATACCACCTGCCTTTTCTACGAATGTCAAACCATCGGCGCCGCCATCTTTGGTCACACTTTTTTTGCGATGAAGCATTGAATGATGGCGCTTAGAACACACTAAACAAGACATTTTAGAATAGCAAGAACTAAGTCTATGATTTTTATTAAGACAGTTAGTGCAAAGTTTTTTCTCTTTCACTATTTCGAATCTTTTGTTAACATCTAATTTTTGAAAATTAGGGCATTTATTCAAAGAATGATCATGATTACACAATGCACTACAATATCTTGATTTGGATTTATCGTTAGAGTTAATCATCAAAGATTTTGTTTTATTAGATGGGGGTGCGAACTTGTTTCGGGAGAGGATTGCGATTTAAGCTCTCAAGAATTGAACTTCTTTTTTCTAAGAATGAAATTAATGTTTCATATTCAGGAACTTGAGTTGATTTTAAAGTATACTCAAATTGCTTTCTTGTTTCTTTATCGAGCTTTTGAAGCACAATGTTTACTAGTAAAACATCCGATAAAGAATTTTGTTCGTAATTCAAAACTTTTAAAGCTCTTACATTTTTTTCAAACAGTCAACTAAGTTTCTTAATTCTTTAGATGATTCAAATTGCATTTTGTCATAATTAATAATGGCAAGAATATGAGTGTCGACCAAAAGTCGGCGATTCTCAAAACGCTCAGTCAGAGCTGCGAATAAAGATTCAAATGAATCATCTGACGTTTCTATTTGTTTTGCATCACCTTTTAACGATGCACGTAAATAAAATAATTTTTGCGTTTCATTTAAATATTCATTATTTGAAATAAGATGTTCGAATTGATTTTTAAAATTAGACCACTCTTCATACTTTCCAGTAAAAATAGGGAGTGGTATTTCAGGTAGTTTAACTTTCACTTTCGATTCAGAACATTCTGATGAAGAAGTATTTGAACAATTAGAATAATTTACGTTCTTAAATGAATCAATAAATAATTTAAATTTACCTCCAAATTTTCCAGTCTCATTTCGATATCTTCCAAGTCTTTTTCGACATCTAGAATTTCACTGATATTTGGTAAATCGTAGTATCGCTCGCGAATATGATCAATGCGATTTTGGAGTGTTCCAACTTTTTTAGATTTAACTTCCAATTCACTCACTATTGTACCAGATAAATCCGTTTCCGAAAATTCTTTCACAAAACTTTCGAGTTTCGTTATCGAGGTTTTGATAGCTCCTTTTAATCGATTTAGTTTATCCATAATTCGTTGGTACGACTGAGGACTCGGCGGTCCACTAAGTTGGATTTTTATGGTTAAAAAATGTGTAGATTATATAATAATTACTCAATCATTAGGATACATTCTGAAATTGATTTCGAAATAGCTTAGAGTTTATTTATTATTACAGTTCTCTTTTAGCTCAAACATTTTATTATTTTTAATAAATAGAAAAATAAATAATTATTTTATTATTCTATGAAAATTTAAATTTGAATGATATGATTTTACTCATAACAAATTTAAAGAAAGTTCCATAGAAATTCACTTTTGATTTCATTTGAAGTTTTTTATTACGATTAATGTTATTAAAAAAGTTCAAAAATAAAATAACAAGATAAAAATCATGCAAATGAAACAAATGAAAATAATTTACTTACTCTGGAATATTTGGTTACTTCCATATTTTCTCTCGGAATTGCACACAACCATTAGCCTTTTAAATCTTCATGTGAGATTCGGAATCGAAAAACCTAAGGTCAGAGGCGTAGCGACGGGGGGAGGGACAAGGGGAGCTATCTTGCCCCGGGACCAGCTTGCAGAGAGGCGCCAAATCATTTAAAACATAAATAAAATTTCTTAGAAAATTTCGATCTTAGTTTTATTATAATATCAATTTTATTCGGAGAACTAAACTTTGCATCTTATAATTATTGTGTCATGTCCAGGGAAAAATTAAAAAAAAGCTCCAGGGAGGTATCAGATTTGGAAAAGAAAAGAAGTTGTTGATGAAAAATGAGAAAGAGCTGTACAAGCTTGCCATAAACAAAACTCATATATTTCTTTACTTATAATAATTTTGCATGGTTTAGTTCCTTTTAAAAATTGTGTTCTTTTAACCTTGCTTTCGATTTTCATTTCTTGATTAGTTAGGTTATCGGTTTCCATTCTTTTAATCTTTTCCTTTTTAAGTTTCAATTTTCAGTTCAGTTTTTTCCTTTTTAAGTGCTCAAAGTTTGTGATACTATTTGTTTTGTACTATAAATATATTATATTGTTTTGTACTATAAATCTTGTAAATTTGTAAATAACGAAGATATTTTAATTTCTTTTTTCTTACAAAATTTCTGGAATATTAGATTGGTAAGTTCCATTTTAATGTATATGAGAGGTTTTCATTTTATTATAAAGTTATTTACCAAATTAATTGTTTTAATGTTATATGGTAATGTTTGGATCTATTAACTTAAGGAGATTACAGAAGAGTATAAGCTCATGAAAGATACCTATTTAATTTTGTGAATACGCCAAGATTCACAGTGACTCAATTGTTATATAGGTTATCTAAGTCAAGTTATATACTAAAAAAGTCATAACAATAATATTAACAAAGATAAGTACAGTCTTGTATTTAATAGTAAAAAATAGAAAGGCGTATACTGAGTATAATGAAATAGTTTGTTTCATTCAATATAGTATATATATACGTATATAATGAATATTGTTTTCTCTGGACCCTTCTAGATGCTATAATTATTCAAAACTGTTAAAAGTTTTTTCTCGAAATTTCAGTGTTTTGAAATATTATTTGTCGCGCTATTTTTAATTTCGCATAAGCAGATTAAATCATTTTATTTAACAAGCAATACTTCACTAATATTTTTGATATCCTTTTATGATAAAAATGTGAAAACTTAATTTTATTTTGATTATAATAACGTAATAAATAATAATGCGCAAAAAAAGAAAATTTCATATAACGGAAATATTATTAATGGAAACTTGTAAGAATTTAAATGTACTAATAATAACAGAAAAGGCAGATTTGATTTTAATTTTGTGAGGTTTACTGATGCAAGGTCCAATATTGGACATTTCTGCACCGTACAATATTTAAAACTGTAGGTAAAAATTCTGTGTTAAAATACTAGTCAGATGTATAGAATGGAATGTATTAAAAATTCAAGAAAAGCATATGTAAAAGACTATTTTGGATAAAAATCTTAAATAGAATTCAAGAAACCTATTGCACGTAAAAATGCAAACAAATTTCTATGTGGTTTAAAACCAATCAAGTCTGATAAAATTAAATTTGTGGTATTAAAAAACACTATGCGTAAATCATTGAAATTAGGACAGACAATCAAAATGTGATGTACTGTATATGGTACATTACACATGTCACAAATTGGAGCACTCCGAGACAAGAATAAGTGCTTGTGTGTAAATCTAGTATGTCCAATACGAAGCCGTGTGAGTTTTACATCAACTCTTCGCATGGGAGCAACTGGGAATGGAAGAATGTGGGAGGATATACTATATAATTTATTGTTCGTCTGCAAATCCCATGTTTTTTGCCAGAGGGAAGAAATGAAATCTTTGATAATTTGTTTAATGTCAAAAAATGTTAATGCTTTATGCAAAATGTCAGAGGCATTTTTAGCAGCATTATCTGCAAGTTCATTCCCAGCAATGCCAACATGACTTGGAACCCAACAAAACAAGATGTCATATCCTTTATTCTTCAATATATTTAAAATATCCAATATTTCCACAATAATTGGATAATATTTATCTTTAAAGTTATCTAATTGCATGACCACACTCATGCTATCTGTATAGATACAGTATTTTCGATGAGAGCTGGATTGTATTATTTCTAGAGCACGTTCAATAGCAACAGCTTCATACAAGATAAAGTAACTCCTCATATTAAGTGCTAAGTCAAAGAATTGTTGCGCATAAACTTTTGCAAGAATCATGTGGTATTCATAGATTTTCCCTATACTTAGTCTGCTTGTTCGTTCGACTTAAATCTCTGTGATTTCTGGTTGCGGAGAGAAGAAATTTTAATTTCTTTTCAAGTCCTGTTTAAATTGATTCTAATTCTTGGATTTACTTTATATCTTCATTTTCCCTACCAATTGATTAACTTTTTCTTGTAAATATTTTATTATTGCTTGTTTTCAAACATTTTATACTGCCACGTACAATTTTCGATATTTTATACATTCTTTTGAGAAATTTTCGATATTTTTTGTTAATCTTTTACTTTTTTTTCATTAGCTCTACGATGTTGGAAACACCTCATTTGTGTACTGTTTATTCTTTAGAGTTTTTACACAAATTAATTCCAAACGACTTTTCTCTTCTGTCTCCTAATTCCTTCATGAGAGAAAAGTTTTTCTACTCTTTTCCTCAATATTTGTTTCTTAATTTTCTTGTTTTTTGTTTTCACTTTTACTCATTACTTTTCTTAATGTTTTCTTTTGTACTTTAACGTATTCATCTTTTTCTTATTGGAAACTTTCTTTAATTTTTGAAAATCTCTTCTGGTTTGAACTTTTTTCACTACTTTATATTTTCATTTATTTCTGTTCTATTCTTTTCCTCAATATTTGTTTTCGAATTTTCCTGTTTTTAAGTTTTATTTTTACTTACTTTTTTATTCCTCTGAATGTTTCTCTTTGTATTCTAAATGACTAATCTGAAATTTTTTTTAAATTCAAAAATTTCTTCTAGTTAGGACTTTTCATGCTGCTGAATAATTTTATTTATTTTTGCTCCACTCGTTTATTCAAGATTTGTACTATCAATTTTCACGTTTTTAATTTCCATTCCAATTTTTAGTTCCATTTCACTTTTTTAATTTTTAATTTCTATTTCCGTTTTTAATTAATTCAATAATTCCCACTTTCTCAATTGTAATTTATTCCTTTGAATGCTTTGTTTGTATTCTATATTATGTATATTGTTCTCACTGAAAACTTTCTAATTTTCAAAAATTTTCTGGTTAGTAGTTTTCTCGCTGCTTTTTTTATACTTTCATTATTTTTTGTTCCATTCTTTTTATCGATATTTGTTTCTCACACACAATTTTCTAGTTTTCATTTCCATTTTTATTCATTCCTGTTTCACTCCTTTGAATTTCTTTTGTATTCAAAATTATTCCTCTTCTTCTTAATGATTTTTTTTTCAACTTTAGAAAATCTTTTCTGATTTTTCCGTTTTTAGTTGTGTTTTATATTTCCATTTACTTTGTTAAAAATATTCTGAAGCAATTTACATGGACCTCTTTCTCTTAAATTGGTACTAATCTAAAATACTAAATATAATTTGAAATTTTGTTTCAGATTTTTTTCATAAAAAATTGTATTAAATGTAATATACTGATATTGTTTTTAATTCTTGAAATGTATTAATTTCCAAATATGGTAAGATAAATATATAAATGAAATATACGCAGTAAACACAAAAGCATTAAACTAAAAAGGAATTTTCAAACATTTGTTTATGAAAATTTTCATTTATTTATGAAACTTTATTTGAAAAATAAATATATTAAAAATTCTTTAATGTAAACAATCTTACTCAGCATTGTAATATTGTATACAAATCATATTAACTGTTAACAAAGATTTCATTAGAATATAGCAATTAATAACAATATTTATATTGTAATTAAATCTTAATAAACATAAGAAAATCAGATCCTATTTTAAATAAGAATATATTCTTCAAAATGCGAATTTCATTACATTGTGACACGCATAATTAAGAAATATAGTATCAAAGAAATTCATAAAATATCAAATTTTTCGTATGAACAGCTTTACTGATTTCAGACTTCTTCTGAAGATAAAAGTAAATATCAAGACAAGAATATGTTGAAAACTAAATATGCCGTTTCAATTTTTTTTTATTAAACTTGTCAGTAAATTTTCCTCCTAATACGAATTCTTTCTTGATGCTTTAGATGATAAGAAATAAATTGCATTTAGAAAACATATTTTAGTGACATTTGTCAAAATTGCAACCTGTATGACAGAGAAAGATGCGTCATTAAAATGCTTGCAGAATTTGATTAAAGTTAAAGTATTTCGGAATGTTTTATTCCCATGACATGTTTTTAATTACATCGCTTAGTTCAAATATTCTTAAGATATTCATTTTTCCAACAAAAGTATTCCATTTTTTCGATAAGTGTCAAGACATCAGTCTATGCCATACTGTAACAGATGTTAAGCAATTATTTAAATATATGTACATTATTTCAGCACTTTACTTCCATGAAACCTAGAACTCAGCAACACATTTTATGTATCAGAATCTACTGAGAAATTAGTTGATTACTTCTGAAGTCAGAAATAAATTGGAAAATGCAAAGCCAAAAGTAAACTATGAAGAAACTAAAAAAAACCATGAAGCCGAGAGAGTTGAAATGTAATAGAATAGAATAAGCCAAAACAATTACTGGGTTTGTTAATGGCATCACTTGGGACATTCGAAATATCCCAGTATTTGGCAAAGAGGTTTGAGCTTTTGCTGTTCCTATCAACATGATGGGGTTCATTGTCGAATTCACAATGGATTTGACACCGCTGTCTTTGAATTGGGACAACGTACCATTCAATCAGGTCAAGCTGATGATGGAAAAGAAGTTTAATGAGGTAAACAGAAAGTTAGACAAGCAGATAAAACAAGTTTTTCAAGCGTTTCCTTTTTCTACGATCTTCCAAATAATCCACGTACAACTATTTCCTCACCAACACTCTAATTTTAATTTACGTATTGCAAATTCTGCTAAGTATTTACAAAAGTTACCAGTATAAATTATCATTCGCAATAAATACTTTTGTTTAATCCCCGAAACATTCATAAGTACAGTTTGCAACATTACTACTTTTTCTTTTTATTAGCTGAGTTACTTAAAGCGCAGTCCATATCAGGTTTCGTTTTCGAAAGAACGGATTATTATTTACACATTAGCCCTTGCGTCCTTTACATATATTTTTCTTCCCATGGCACATTATGGTAAAATGCTTGTTTGTACATTTATTACATTAAGCACTAGCCTTTCAAGGAGAGGAAATATGTCTCTTTTTAATTTTGTATCATTTAAACAACGAAAACAGAAACTAGGTTTTCGCTGTACAAATGTCTATTTTTTCATCCAAACTGAAATTATTTTTGCAGGAAAACGAGCAATTTTTAGGTGATCTATAAAATAAGAAAAAGCCTTTATGATTTTCTCCAACACATTCATTCATTAATGCAGCGACGGATGGCTGTCGCTTGGAATCTTTCTCGGCATGATTCATCATTCCAGCAGGTGGTGCTATGATTTCTGAAAAAGAAGGATTAAAAGTTAAAAAAGTAATTTCTCAGGATATGAATTGTATTGATAAAAATTCGATTAGCTCATCTTTTTCACTAGCAAAGGGTATTATATTCTTTTATTAAATTCCAACAACAAATCTCGGGGCAGCAATTTAGTTGCATAATATGGGAACTAAAATATTCGAATAGCTTTCTTTTTTAACAGGTAACTTTGTAAACTTATAATATTCTCTTGTGTGTGTGATTGAAAATGTTTCTCAAACTTTTTACGTCATTAGATTTTTAATGGGTTTGTTTTTGGAGAAGTTTTTAAAAGTGTACATGAATCAAAACATTTTCATCATCAAATTATAGCGTCAATAAATTAACTGCAAAATAATAATGCTCCGCTGTTTGTTCTAAGCCAATAATCACATTAAATGCAGAACTTCTCAAAAATGGTCTTAGTTAAATGAATTTATTAATTTTGTTTAAGTTTACATTCTTTCGAACTGAACAATTAAAACAGCTCCAGTACTTCAATCATTCAGAAATCTCTCTCAAGTAATTTGGAATAGTTAATTTCTACAATTTCAAGAATTCTTTTCCTAGGATTTGAATGGAATTCTGAGTTCCACTTTCTGTAAAATATTCGAATCAATTTCTGAACAGAATTATTCGATTCAATTCTGTTTTTAAATGCTAAATTATCTTCAAGACTCGAAATCTCTTTGCAGTTGTTTTTCTCTTGCTATTCTTCTACACCCATTAGTTCTTCCTCAACCTTAATGAAACTTTCAATTTATGAATCAATTAGTTTTAATTCATCCTATTTCTGATATAACACTACAAAGTTTCTTCTAGTTCCTCAGTACTACCATTCGATTTCTGACTATCAGTTTCGATTTTAGAAATTTACTTCGTAAAAGGAGCTCTTAGAAAGCCTCGCTATTAATTCAATTCTTCTTCATCTATTAAGTCAGTTTTAGGGTTAATATTATATATAAATTATTCTTAGTGCTAAATCTTAATTTTTTAAATAGTGTTTTATGTTTCGTATTTTCAAAAATGTAGTCTCTGTTTGGCAGCTAAATATCAATTTCATCGTTAAAATCTCCAAAAAAAAAAAAAAAATACTATCTATCATAACGTAAAGACTGTCCGTTATAACAAATATCAATATTATAGTTCCGCAATGATACACATTATTATAATCGTTCCGTTATGATAATTCTTTGGATATGACAGGCAAGTTTCTTTTACTTTTACATATCCAAGGAACAAGATTATTTTTGATAAATGTTATGATAATCTATCAATTATTACAGTTCTCAATAAGCATTAGAGCCATGCAGGTAACACTTTTAATTTAAAATTGACTTTTATACAAACACATTGTTATTTAACGCGAAATGTACATTACACCAAAAATCGAAACAAAAACATTCTAATATTTACTGAACTTCATGTCCTGAGCGTGGCTCAGTATCATCTGCGGTTTATTTGGCTGTGGCGTTGCTGTCGCTTAACTGATCGAAATTCATGTCACGCATTTCATGTTTTACATAAAAAATCTAACAACCAAAGAACTATCTCAAAATCTTCAACTATCTCTACAGTAACTGTGAAAAAAACTTTAAAATCGGAATAAAAATTCATCAATGCAGGAAAAAAGATACTTTGTTCACACCGAAACATGTTTCTCAATGTAAGACTGTAGAGATTGTTATATGAAAATTATTAGCAAGGTGAAAAATGGAAGAATGTAGGTACATTTTATGAAGCTTGGATATATTTATTTGATTGCAATAGAAATAGATCAATTTACTATCAACAAAAGGAAAAAGTCATAAGATGTTGGCTTAGAGAAAACAAGGAAAATTCTTCTAAAGGTTTAATATTTATTACAGGATTTTCTTACAATTGGAAAACTTAAAATAAGGAAAGTGGAAAAAATGTCAAAATTAATTTGGATTTTATTAAAAATATGTTTTAATACGAATTTGCAAACAAGAAATTAGATCCCTTAATCCAAACAATTTCCACTCCGTTAAGTTCCTTCAGGATAAGGCTCCAAGCCACACTTTTAAATTTATTGCTCAATTTAAAAAATGAGCAATTCCCCCGGAACTAAAGCTATTCCCTTTAAATACATCCCTCCCATTTCTCTGTTGCGTCACCTATGGATTATATAGTGCACTAGGACTTTTAAAACAAGATCTTGTAAGTGGCATTCTAAAACATTGAATTCACTCTGAAAGATTGTGAAGGAGGAGTGGAACAATGTCAGCTTGATGTTTTAATAAACTTTTATCTTGGAAACCAAGATGTAATATGATAGTTCAAAGAAATGGATATCAGAATGAACATATTAGGAAATAAAAATTCTTGTATATATGTGTGTGTGTGTGTGTGTGTGTGTGTTTGTGTGTGTGTAAAATGATACATTCACTTTAAATGTTGAAAATTATCAGAATGCGAACAATGAATTTTAAAATCAAAAGCGTTATTTTATTATAAAAACGTTAATTTAAATGAAAATTATTTTTTGCCTCTGAATTTTTGACAAATAGCCTACTTAATATATTGATTTCGTTGCCTCATACTTCAGAAATTTTTAAAGATGAAAAACTAAAATGTTTTTAATATTTTTTATATATTGAAGTATTAATATTCATAAAATAAAAACCTTGATAGTATTTTTAATTATTTTCATTTATGATGAACTTTATTTATCTAAAGAGAAATTATATCCGAATACTCTAGTACTATACTCAGCACTGCTTAGAAGTGTATACTGCTGGTCACTCAAATTGCAACACCAAGATAAGAGATATCACAGTAAAATTTATATAGATAACATGTTGACCAAGTATCAAATGATTAAATTTATAGACTTCTGTGAAGTGTGATTCCTTCTAAAATCAGTAGCCCGAGTAGCTGCTATTGTTGGAGATCACCGCTGCCACACGCCTCGGCATTGATTCAAAGAGACTTTGGATGTGTTCTTGGGGCAGAGCAGACCAAGTAGCTTCCACACTATGCCGAAGTTGATCTGTGTCAATCGTTGGGCAACTATGGACACAAGTTTTCTATCGGCGAAAGATCCAGAGAGCGAGCCGGATAGGGAAACCATTCAATCTGTTGATTGACGAAGAACCCTTGGACAGTATGTGCCACGTGTGGTCACATATTATCCTATTGAAATATGGCTGTGGGCAAACTATGGAGTGAAGGATGGATGTTTAAATTACCGGTAATGCGTACTAGAGGAGTGCGAGAGTGATATCCAATACCATCTCATACCATAATATCTGGTGCAGGACCAGTGTAGCAATGCATAACGCAGCTGTTTTCTCACCACAATGTCTCAAAACTAGAATGCGAACATCGTGGTGTTGCAGATAGACTCATCAGTAAAGACAATTTCATTCCATTCTGCCGTCCACATCCTTCTTTCATTGCATCATTGGTGGCAGAGACGTCTGTGGTTCTGTGTCAAGGGTAAATGAAGCAATGAACGTCTTGCGGACAGACCACTCACCTGTAAACGACATGGAATGGTACGCGCAGACCCTGGAGGATGTATTAAAGACTGGATTTGCTGTGCTATGGTTTGTGATGTGGCTAAGGGATCCGTTACTGTCATGCGCACACTTTGCCTGTCATCATTTAAAGTGGTGCACTGAGGCGAATGAGATTGAATACCTTGGTCCGTAGTACTTAGCTGCATCCAAAGATCACATATTCGCATTACAGTTGTTTGGTTTCGTCCAACACGACTACCAATTTCCCTAAAAGATAATCTACAATCTCAGTAGGCCACTATCCTTCCTTTATTGAACTCCGATACTTGATAAGAAATGACCGCTGTTTTCTACGAGGCACAATTGATCGTTTTTTGAAAAAAAACCACAAGAAAAACACAATTGCCGATCTTGAAATCGTCGAAATCACCAAGGTTTAAATAGCAATTTGAAGTGGTGCCACAGGCACGTGTGATATGCGTCTGTGCTGAAATTCTAATCAGTTTCATATTTACCTCTGCTAATGCATGTTGTAAATTATATGTTATTTGCATGTTTCCTTCAGGTAGTTGCATTTACGGTGGCCAGCAATGTATGTTCTGTAAGAATGATAAGAACCCTACAAATATATTTATTTTCGTTATGAGAATACTGAGACATCGGGATTTTAAATACACTCGTGTTAATAAATTAAGGATAATGCAAGTTCAGGCAACGAAAGAGACAGATGCGAAACAAATGTGACCTATTTGTAAAATCTATTAAACAAAAGGTAAAAAGCAAAAAAGATGTTATATGTTTGACACCATTAATAAAAATTGCGATTTTTACTCCCTGGAGAAAATTTCAAAGAAGAACCCATTTACAAAAACACCAATATAACATGATTTTTATGATTGTTAATATATAGCATGACCCCAGACGATGCAATACAGGCTGTACGACGCCTAGGCACGCTGAGTATCAAATTATCGATAAGATCTTGATGAATATTTCACCACTCATCAAGCAATGCTCTCCGAAGTTTCGGTAGACAGAAGAAGGGACAGAAGGGGATCGAGTGATCGAGGCTTAGTGCCAGAAGCCGATGCTTCTATAACTAATTTCAAGTTCCAAGACACCCGAAGATAATGAACTATAGTCTACCACCCAGCAGCCGCCACCTGCCTTGGTAGACGAGCTCGCGAACCATACCTTGATGAGACGAGTAAACTCCCCGGCACCCACTCTCTTTACAAGGCAATCAGTACACTCATGGAAGATTTGTACGATACCTTTCTTTTTAGAACTCTTGCAATTTGAAATATATTTTACCGTCAATTCCTATGCTATTCCTCTATCTCCCAATTCTCGACCGGACCATCGTCGGTGGCACGCTGGTATTCCATCATTGGAGTGTCATCCGACGCAATGCACATGATCTTTTTCAAGAACGACCAGTTGCGCCGGTCCAGGATGGTACTCAAGCTTTCGCTATCGTACACCAGTTTGCTCCTTTCTTCCGAGCTTCTGGTACAAGACAGCACGAAGTGGAGGCAATCCCCCACCACATTGCACGAGCGACATAACTCACTAATCGGGTACCCTCGTTTATGAAGATAATCCGGTACACGTCCGTGTCCAGTCGCAATTCGGGCTATGATGACATTACCGAAAACTCTTTTCGGTCACTGTTTGGAAGAGTCTGTATGTCTGGCGGCCTACTATCTCATTATCCCATCTATGCTGCCATACCCGTGGTGCTTCTTTATGCAACATCTTAAGAAGGTGTGACTTTGGAATTACAGGTCCAGCGTTGGCTCTGGTAAGTTCGCAGCCTCTTTGGCCAGTTCATCAGCTCTTTCGTTACCAAAGGTGCTTGCATGAGCACGTACATAATGCAGGAATACCTCTCTACCGCTAATTGCCTCCCTGTAAGAGTCTTTAACTTTGTTAACCAAGATGTTTTGGATGTTTGGATCGGCCAGGGAGTATAGGGAGGACAACGAGTCACTGTATAAATGACAAGCGCTGTTGCCCGGTCTACTTTTGAGCCAATCTAGTGCCAGTCCCAGTGCCGATATTTCCGCCTGGAAGACGGAATTTTCGTCACCAAGTCTAGCACCATAAGTGACAATTTCTTGCCCAAAGTAGTAGATTGTGAACCCTAAACCTATTTTACCATCAATGCCTGATCCGCCCGTAAATATCTCTAGACCCTCGCCAGTCGGCTTTTCGCTATCGAAAGGTACACTGCACCTGTCCGCTGGGTGACACTTTAAGATGTTAACCCTCTGCTCAACATCTTCTGGCAGCAGGTTAAACTCGTGGAAGGAGTATGGCCTGCGTTCTACCAATACCATGAGCTTTGCATATGCTATGCCTGCTTTAATATCTAGCTATAGAACTCCCACCAGTACTTGTACAGCAGCAGTAGAAACAGTCCTGTAGCTTCTAGTAATTGCCACTAGTGCTGGTCTTTGCACACTTTGTAGGTGGCCACAGAAGGTCTTGTATTCCAATCTGTGTCCCCATGCCCCTACACCGAAGAGAGCCATTCTTTCGGTCCCACTCCTATATAGGCGTTTGAGTAGTCCGGGCTCGCGCCCGAACAAGACTCTCGCCGTCCGTTGGAGTGTCATTGTGACATTCACAATATTTTGCCTCACCTCCTTAAGATGGGAACTGAAGGTGAGCGCGCCATCATATTTTACGCCCAGGAATTTTAGCTCCTGCACAGACTTTATAGAGGTTCCATCCCATCTGAATACAAGCGGTCGCTTAAGTTTGTGCCTTCTGGTGACCGTGAAGGCCACCATTTTGTGGGGATTGAAAACCAGCTTATACATCTTCCCCAGTTGCTGATTGCATTGAGGGCTATTTCCGCATTTTTCTCGAGCTTTGCTCTTGAGTCACCAGCTGCGACCAGCAGCATGTCGTCAGGGACGGCTATAAGCCTCGTATCATTCGGCATGTCCAGTCGCAATGCGCTGTCTGCAACAATGTTCCAAAATAGTGGTCCACTACATGACCCCTGCGGTACACCTCTGCTGGATTCGAAAACTAGATTTTCTCCCGAGCCATTATATATGATTCTCCTGTCTTCCAGATAGGACTTTACCAGCATATAAATATTATGTGTACATCGTGCCTGACCGAGGAGGAACATAACACCTGGTCTCCACACGCTGTCAAAAGCCCCCTGAACATCTAGTGAGATTAGGCTCTTGCTCCTGGAAATATTTTATTGTGTCGTGTAGACACACGTGCGCCGTGTCGCACGAACTACCCGGTCTGAAGCCATATTGGGCAGGGTGAAGCGCCTGAGTCTTCACTAGATGATGATAAATCCTTTGTGTGAGGAGCTTATCCAGCACTTTACCTAGATTAGACAATAGACAAATTGTCCTATATGAACGCGCCTCTGACGCGTTCTTTCCCGGTTTCTTGAATAACACCAGTTTGGCATGTTTCCATGATCTTGGGAAATGCTTAAGAAAAAGGCATTTGTTGAAGAGGAGCACAAACATTCCGGGATTTCTCTCGAAAATTGTCTGCACCACCTCGGCCGGGATTTGGTCCAGTCCCGGAGCCTTTTTCTTTCCCATGGATTTATTTACCGACTTTATCTCCACTTTCTTGAATGGCCGGTCGTTATCTCCACAGTCATAGGAGTCCGCTATCCTCCTCATGCCTTTTGCTCATTACTTTTCTGGTCCTTATCATCCACCGGGAAAAGTCCAGCTACAATCGTTTAGACGGTCTCCTCCTTGCTCGTGCTCGGGGTCCCGTGAGGCAATTTGACGCTACTCTATGGAGTGCTCTTAACAGCGTTTCCAACCGCTAGTTTATATGGCAGCGATCACACATTGGATCGCATGATGTTATGGCAGAATTTATACCAGTTTGACTTCTTTTTCTCAAGAATGAGTCTTTTGTACTGGGCCGCTGATCTGTTATACAGCGTTTTTCTGGATTTGCGCTCATTGGAGTCGGCATATTTCTAATACCTTCTCCTCAACGCTCCCGTCTTGCTCCGCGTCGTCAACTGATCCTACCATGGAACCTGCTTCCTAGCGGTCGTGCTAGTACGAGGCCGAAGCCTTCTGTTGCAGATCTCCTGCAGTACCTGAGTGATGTCATCCACCACTTCATCTAGGTCTTTGCCTTCTTTAGCTCTTATGATCTTATCATTGAGATCGGGTGCTTTTTTATTAAAGTCTGCACCCAATCTCTGAAGGCGGTATTTGCCTAGTCTCAATCTGCTCGCATTTTGGCTCTTTATGAGTTTTGGTACTAGCTTGAAGGAGGTGTAGTTGTGATCGCTGATGCAATTCTCAACTACTTTCCACGATGAGAAGGACGACTGCAGATCGCCCGTCGTTACCGACAGATTGATTAAGCTCCTTCCGTTCACAGTCTCAAAGGTTGGCCCGGAGGTTGCATCATTTAAAATGACGAGGTGGTTTCGAATGAGAAATTCCACAAGAGTTTCCCCTCGCTTAGTTCCCACTCTAGACGGGGACACTCAGGGTCCCACATATGATACCTGGTGTTAAAGTCTCCTCCTATGAGTACTCTCTTATGGAACCGAATGATCTTTTCGAGAGTCTCTAAAAAACCACTAATGTCTGCTTTTGGAGGAACATAAACCGACACAATCAGCAGTGATTAATGCAGATCCTTTATCTCAACCGCTACGATGTGAGCATCGGCATATTTAGTCCAGATGCTGAGTTTGGTGTTAGTGACGACAACTGCGGCCCATCCGTCGGCTGTGTGAGAGACCGACCATGAGTTGGGAAAGACCGCAATCTCGCCGTCCACCAAATAGGGCTCCTGCAGGAGAAGGATATCGCACGAACCCAGTTCCAACTCCTTTAATATCTCCAGAGTTGCCGCCCTAGATCTTGCGAGATTTATCTGCAAAATGCCATATTCTAGTCCGTTGGTTGTATCAACCATAGTTGGTGCGAGAGCGTAATCGCTCGCACTCACGTTTGTATTGCGGGAAGAGAAGGTCTACTGCTTCGTGGCCAGTGTTTAGCTTCAGTTTGAACTTTTCGTTCGCCCTGAGGCAGTTTGCACACTTTGTTTCCTTCTTTTCGCACTCCTTGAAGGAGTGTTCTCCGCTACAAACGGTACATGTCTGTCGGTAGACATGCGGGAGGGGGTCGACGGGCTTCAATTCTTCTGCCTAGCATGTCCCACACATGCTCTATTGGATTCAAGCCCTATGAGTATGCTGGCCAGTCCATACGGGTGATATTCTCCGAATGAAGGCATTCGTCTACAATGTTTGCATGGGGAGGACGGGTGTTGTCATCCATAAACAGAAAATCTGCACCCATGCCGTCCCGAAACAAACGTGCATGTTGTTCCAGAATGACATCCCGATAGATGTGGCCTGCATTGGTTACATTCTGAACATGCAGGTTAGTTCAAGAATAGTTCCTCCTCAAACGAGCAATCGTGCACCAACGTAACCCTGTCGTTCAATGGTGCTCTCTTGGTGGTAACGGGTACTTGGGCCTCTCCATGTGAAAGTGCGGTGAGAATCAGACTGATAGCTAAAGCTGGACTCGTCGTAAAACGTCAAACAAGACCACTGTTGTGGTGTTTACAATGCATGCTCTCTAATCCAGGCTAACTGCAGGTGACAGTGAGTTGCGGTAAGTGGAACATATATGACAGGCCTACGAGCATATAGACTAATGTGCCCTAAGCGTCTGTACACGGTCTGCCTTGAAACTGTCGTATCGGTAACTGAAGCGAGCTAACAAGTAAGGTCTACTGGCAGTAACTGCCTCCTCATTTGGCGTTGTAACTGGGTGCGATCTGTGCTGTAACGTTTACTCACATTACCATAATCTTGGAACCATTGCCAAAGCCTGGAGATGACAGTCGGGACGATTCCAAGTTCCTCGGATACTTTCAGCTGCGTACATCTACATTCCAGATGGCCGATAATTCTACCACGTAAAACATCATTCAAATGCTTCCTTTGTGCCATAACTATGCGATTGTTGCATGTCTTTTAAAGCACTTGTGAACAATTTTACTTCTTTGCAACCATTCCTCATATACCTCTCTCTTACACTCACGTCATTGTGACGTACTATCGGCGCCATCTTGTGGTTTTTTGTAATTTGCATATTATTCTTCATGTTGTGTGTGATAATTCTACTTGTGAAATTTTTATTTTAGAGTTCAATTTCTGTGTGATTCGGAATTATCCTTAATTCATGGACATGAGTGTATTATTCTAATTTTTATCATAATGTTCAGGAATTTTTATAATTAAAATTGAAAAACTGAAAGTATATGTAAATATATTTAAAGTTAAAGAATAAATTAAAGTAAAAAAAATAAATAAAAGTTAAATGAAGTTGAATAATGAACACTTAATTCGCGCAAGCTAGTAAAGAGTAATAAGGAAAATCTAATAATGAAAATTAACACTTATTTCGCAAGTTAATAAGGAATTTCCAACAAAAATGCAAAGCAAAATTTTTCTTAATTATAGCAGTAAGTAAATTTACATGAAATACTTTTATCAGGTGACAAGACTGATTAAAAAGGGTTTTATCATGAAAGTCAACTCGAAGTCATTAGATGGAGCTGATAAAATATTTGTTTTCGTGTAATTATTTTTAACTTTCCAATAAAATTTCCATGCATTTACTTTTCACTTTAAATATTTCCTTAAACGTACTATATATTTCCTGAACCATGGATAAACTTGCATTAATGTTTAGCTTTAACGAGATGAATTTCGAAATTTCGAGGATTTCGAGATCCCAAGAATTTCGAGACGTAATAAAATTAATAATGATGTGTCTTATGGATGGTTTTCCCACACACACAATCACACACATAAAGTGAAGGGAAATATATAACTTAAGGTAAAAAATAAGACCGATTTTAGTGATAAAGTGAATAAATATTCCTTGTTTTGAGAAAGTCGAACATATTTGAGCATTATTTAGTGTAAAGTAAAATAATAGTTGAAGAATTGGTATCTAATCGAAGTTTTTTCAAAACTTTCCTGCTCTGAATTACCAGAACAAACATCGGCATTTCTTCTTCTATAATGTGTTCATTAATTTATGTATATGTCAATATTTCATACGAAATGAGATACCATTATTTTGGCAAACATGCTTTTTTAAAGTTATGTTATATTATTCATGTGTATATTTGTGAATAATAAAGTGCTTTTTATTTTTACTAACCTTACTTATAACTAAAAAAGCTATTATGTTTCGACAAAAAAATATTGAAAATTATTTTATTTCCCTTGCAAAAAGTTTCTTAAAATTATGCAAATAGTAGGATATAAAATATTGAAAATAATTAAAACATTGCTAGCCTATCAGAAATATTTGGCATCACGGCCAAATTTTGATTTCAAATTTTACCATGGATAACCATATAAGATAAAAAAAATACATAAACAATTGACCCAAACATGGAATTAACATGGAACCCAAACATCACCTTAATTAGTTGGCCCATTAGTGGATTATAAAATTTCAATCAATTTTCAGCTTATCATTTAAGCCAATTATATTTAATTTGGAATAGAATTTAACAATAACTCAAAACTAGAAATCTCATATTAGCGTGACAATAAAAAAATTATAAAGGTAACCAAAGTTTTCTTAGATTATCTTTTTTTATTAACAAATTATATTTGCTCTCGATTAATTTTGTGTGTACTATATTTTTCGGTATTTCATACTTACTCCGTTCACACTGCACTTTTGTTATTGCTGCTAATGACACTTGGACAAGCCAAGCTCACTATGCCTTGGCTAGGTGAATTTAAATCAGAAGGATGCGTCGTTCGTTTTAACCAAAACACTACGAAGGTGAAAGTAAGACTTTGCTCTAAACTCCTCCGATAGATGGCATCACCTGAGGATCCACTTCCTCAATTTTAGCTTTGTTCTGGAGGGGGACGAAATTTTCTACAGACCATAACACCCGAAATAAATGCTCAAAGACTGACCAAAGAACTTTTAATTCCACAGATTTAACAAGCAACTATATCGCACGTACTCGGTGGGTCTTTCACAGCATTAGGAATCGAACCCCACCCTTACGGACGGAAGGCCGATGCCCTAACCACTAGGCTACCACGGTACTTGCACTGCACTTTTACATCAATTTAAAGTTAAATCCGATTTAATTTAAGCATCATGCTGAAAACAGGGTTCGCATTGCCTTACACTCAAAACTGATTTAAAAAATATAGACTTTTGTTCAAAACTTTACTTATTGTTCTTTGATATTATAAATTATTTGACATTTTTGAAATTTTCATACATTATATACATATTTGAGCCAGTTTTTTAAGCATTTACAGACCAAAATTAAAAACATGATATTTAAAATAATGATCGCGAAACCAAAGAATGTATTCGTATGAATTTCTTATCAAACATAATATAATTTTTAAAGCTTTAGTTAAAATAGTTTTATGTATATAATTCTGTTCCATCATCTTTTTTAAATGTTACCATTTTGATTAGCTTTAAATATTTCAAAAAACAATGGCATCAATATAGCAGAAAACAAGATGACGCTCAATCAACTTAAAAGTATTTAAATCAGTTCGCCAAACTGATTTATACGATTAATCAGTTCCGACTTACTTAAATTACAAATTGCCACCGCAAAATAAGATAAGCAGAGATTTATAGGCACTTAAAATTGCTGTACGAACGGGGTATTACACTTAAAATTTAATTTTTTGCCTCCGATTTTATTAAAATCTGCTTATTTAAATTATTTATTTTATCTTCTAAAAGTGTTCTAAATAATACAACTTATCTCAATCAAAAACCTTCCTTATTTTCCATTTTATTCTATAATTAATAATAGCTTTTTAATTTCGACATTAGCTTTTTAAAAAACGAGTTATTAGCAAATAATAACTTTTTTAATGAGATTCACATTTTTTACAAATATATTAAAATTCGATATTCGACCTTAGAGAAAGAAAAGAAAGATTTATTCGTTTATATTTCAGTGTATTCATGGCATTTGTGCAATGTTAATTGCTTAGATCGTAAAATACTAATTAGAAAACGGAAAACTAAAATAAGTTAAGGAGAAAGAATCGTTACAGCAAAATGCAAAACCTGATTAATGTAATTAAATGTAAGGCTTTGGTGTAAGAAATAATCATAAATTTTAGAACAATTAATAGATGAAATGAATATCGAATAAATAAGTAAAATTTTGTTTAATTTTAATACAAATAACTTGATTTATAAAAGCTAAATGCATTAAAAATTCATCTTTGTAAATTATCTTAAATAGAATTGTAATGTTGTATTTAAATTTTATCAATTATTAACTGATATTTAATTACAGCATAGGAATTAGTAATAATTTTTATACTGATTTTATAATTCTTGACAGACATATGAAGAATTAAATCAATTTTTAGTTGGAATAAATTTAGAGTTTCATTACTTTGTGTCATGCAAAATTAAGAAATACTCTCAAGAAAATATCCTAAAATGTCAATTTTTTTATTTGAGCAGCTTCCACGAAAACAAACTTCTTCTGAAATGAAGTAAATGTCAAGTCAAGAAGATGCCAAAACTTAAATATGATGTTTCAATTTTCATGTAATTATAATTAAACTGTCATTGAATTTTCCTTCTCATTCCTTATAAACTGTTATAAGAATTGCAATATTAATTTAATTTTTGATGAAAGAAAAGGAAAACTAATTTTAAAAATATATTTTAGTGAAAGAGAGATATTGTCAAGATTGTGTGCAATCTGTGTAATAGAAAATGATGAGACATTTAAACGCTCACAGAACTAGAATCCAGCTGAAATTATCTCGGATTGCTTCATTCATATGACAGGTTTTTATAACTACGCTAAATTCAAATATTCCAAAGATATTTATTTGACACAAAAAGATTGTATTGTTTCGACGAGTAGTGGTATCTGTCAAAGTCATTTTGTAACAGATGTTAAAAAAGTATTAAAACATACGTATGTTATTTCACAGCTACATTTCCATTAAATCTACAAATCAGATCCTTTTTTATCTTAATTTAAAATTTACCGTCGACCTTTCCTGAAGACGAAAATAAAATGGAAAATACTGAGCCCGAAAAAGATTATGAAGCAGAAATGAAAACCCTGGAAATGAGAGAGGCTGAATGTAAAAGAATAGAATACGCCAAAACAGTAACTGGGTATTTAGATGAAATCGCCGGAGACATTCGAAATATCCCTGTATTTGGCGAAGTTGCAGGAGTTTTTACTGTTCCCTTCAACATGATAGGCCACACTGTGGAATTTGGCCTGGATCTATCAACAATAGCATTGAACTGTGATGATGTGCCTTTCGACCAGATCAAGCTGATTATGGAAGAGAAGTTTAACGAGGTGAACAGAAAGCTGGACAAGCAGATGGAAGTTCTGGAAGAAGTCTCTAAGCTAACGAAGAAAACCTATCACAGTGTAGAGAAACTGAGATCGCAGTTGAAGGATGGTTTCAAGGAAGTTTTAAACGCTATAGAACTCAAAGACTTAAAAGATGCATTGTTTAAAATAAATAATTTCATTGAGTATTTTGAAATGCAGAAAAGAGCAATCGGTGGTTTGACTAAAAGTGAGTACGTCGGAAAATTAGAAGAGAAAGATGGTCTCTTGAAATATTTAAAAGATTCGAGTACTCCGAAAGGGGATAGCTTAAGTACAGCTTTAAAGGAGCTCCTTGATCCTGAACATAACTATGCTGTTCCCAAATCCGAAAAAGATGAAAAGGCATTTAAGGCATTGTTTGCATTATTTTACGGAACCCAAGCTTACGTATCTGTTATGTTTTTCCTATTAGAGCAGCATTCTTATCTTGCAGAATATTATTATCAAGAGAAACAAATGAAAGATTTCAACGACCAATTTCAAAACATTATAAATATATTTAAAAGTTTTAACTTATTCTTAGTAGAGGGTACTGATGGCTATAAGGGATTAATTGATAAAGTAATTAAAATATTTGAAGAAGACGTCTTAGGTAAAAAAATTATTCAGAATAAAGACAGTAAATTGTACCATACGATAGATAATTACGTTAGCATATTAAAGAAACTGAAGTCAGATATCAAGAACACTGAATTACCGCTTATTGAAAATGAGCCTACGCCAATAATGCAAGTCAATTTCAAGGACTCTTCTTTGAAACCTCCTCTCGTTAACTGGGAGGAAGGAGTTGAAGTCAGCTACGCGGTTCAATACGAACGCAATGGAACGTATTCAAGATTAAGTAAATGGACAGAAGCTTTTAAGGTATTGAATCAAACAAACCCATTTCTTAAAGTCCCATCAAATCAAAAGGAAGGGATACATCGCCTCATCTTCAGAAAGTTTAATAACAAGAAACCTCACCTCATTGGTAAACTCTCCGCAAATCAAAAAGATTTCCGGGACATTGATCGAGATTTATATGACGCCGCAGATGGTGTGTATAAAAATGTATCTTTAGCAGAATTCGAAATTTTGTTCAACGCGAAAGCTAACATCCACGCTAAATTTGAACTGGATAGAACTGCAATGCATGCCGCAGCAAAACGGGGAAATAATAGAATTGCCTTACGATTTCTTTTAAAAAATGTTAAGATTGATATTAAAGATAAAAAGGGTTATACTCCATTGCACGTAGCTGCCGAAGCTGGTCAAGCAGGTTTCGTTAAAATGTTAGTAACTCATGGTGCTAATGTCAATGCGAAGACAACAATTGATAATTTATCACCTTTACATATTTCGGCACGTAATGGCTTTTCAAAAACAATCAAGAGTTTATTGAACAGTACACATATAAAAGTGAACCAAATAGAAAACGAAGGCTTCACACCACTGCATTCTGCAGTAGCTGGCGGTTACAAAGCAGTTGAAGCATTACTTGGTCATAACCGAGTAAATATAACTGCCAGGTCAAAGACAGGAATAACACCTTTCCATTTGGCAGTAATTAAGGAAAATCAGATGCTTGTGGAACTATTTGTAAATCGTCAAGAAGACTTAAATATCGGTGACAACGATGGGGTGACAGCTCTCCATTATGCAATAACGAATGGTAACAAGCAAATAGTCGAATATTTGTTGTCCCTCGGAAACAAAGTTGATGTGAATGCAGTAACATTGAAAAGAAAATGGAGTCCTTTACACTTTGCAATATACTTCAAAAGAGAAGACATATCTTCGTTATTAATTGATAATAGCAATATCAAAGTTAATCTAATATCAGATGAAGGTGCTTCCCCATTACATTTGGCAGTGTCCAGAGGGCAAGTGGAAGTTGTTAAAAAATTATTAGAAAAAGATGCTAAGATAGACGTGCAGACAAAAGAAGGCTATACACCTTTACATCTTGCTATGATAAGGGGAGACATAAATATATTCACAATTTTGATAGAAAAAAATCCTAATATAAATACAAAATCAAAAGATGGTAAAAGCGTGTTACATTTAGCTGCTTCAAGGGGTGCATTTAGTATAGTAGAGCGTTTATTAAATATGGGAGCTACTTTAATCGATTTTGATAAGAATGAATACACTGCAGCCCATTATGCTGCGCTAAATGATGATACAGAAATGATGAAATTATTTATTAAACATGATCCTAAAATCATAGCACCAGATACTAAACAATCCCTAGGTATATTCCAAATCGTGCTAAACTTTATAATTGAAAACATGTTTAAGTTCCTCGTAAAAGAAGATGATGAATCACTTGAATTTTCAGATGTTCTTACGAAAACCAAAAATGAGGGTATGTATGATATGTATTACATTATCGCAGGGACATCGAGAGAGGATCCTACAGAGGAAATAGAGACTGAACTAACCAAGTTTGCCGCAAGTGCTTTTCTTATTGCTAAACGGTGCCTTGGACGTACAGATAGAAGCTTACGTGCATTTTTAAGTGCATCAACTAATATTTTAAATACAAAAGAATGGAAACAGTGCGTTAGGTCAAGCTATGATTACGAGAGACGATCTCTCGCAGCCAATGAGGAAGAATATATTTCATCAAAGCTAAAAAGAAGTCCAGAAAATTATGGAAGAGATTTTTCTAATTTCTACTTCAAAGGGCCGCGAAAATATTCCCTGTTATCCAGTAAGCCATCGGAAAATGTCCATCATTTCAAGCAAACGGAAGATATTACACTAAGAAACATGAACACCAACGGCATGCTTTTATTATTAGATGTATTAATGAGAAAAATCACGAAGGAAAAATATATGGCTAAGAGAGATGACACTGTATCTGAATCAGAAGCTCAAGCTAATGCTTTGAATATCACGGAAAAATTCCAAGAGCTTTTAAACGCCGTAAGCAGTAAACCGATTGACGAGCAAATAGATCTTGCAGAGGTTCACGCAAACGTATACAAAGCGATTCGCAGCGGCAAAGAAAGTGAAATATCGAAGACCTTGTGTTCATACGTGGAAACATTTGCTCAATTGCAGCCTGAGAAATTGCAGCAGTTAATTGATTCTTACATTTCTAAAATACATTTAGTGCAGCAGTCCAGCTCTAAGTCGCTTCTACAAATACCTCGCTTGTTGCAGGAAGCATGCCTTTCTGGTCATAAAAAAGTGCAGCTTCATTCGAATATGAGGTTATTACTCTAAGCTAACTGCATAATTTTTCTTCTCTGCTTATAACTAAATAGTTAAATTACTCGCTTTTATACTGCTTGAATAATGCTTAACTCTTTATATTTTCATCAAGCTGTATTTGGCAATGCTGCCTTCTCACTATCTTAATTGGGTTATTTTATTTGGGTTTCGGTTTTATGCATTTTTTTTTGTTAAATATAAGTAAAAAATTTTCGATTACAATACATTTGCGAAACAAATAAGTAAAACATCAATGAATGTGTTTTATTAATTTAAAGTATTAACGAAATTATAATTTCCGTAAACGAGAACTTCAATCGATTAAAAGTTTTAGTTATAGACATTTTAATTGTTCACAAAATTGATTAAAAAACAATGAAATTTCAGTTACAGTTAAAAAATTTAATTTAAATAAGATTAGTATTCAAGCAAAATAGGATAAATATATATACTGTAATAATATAATATTTTTAGGTGTATTTCAGATTTAGAATTAATGAAATAAAATTATTTATATTTTAATTTTAATCGAAATATGATGCTCAATTTTCTTTCGCACGAATTTTGTTTTTAAAATTCCGCAACCTTTATAAGCGATAAAAATATGAAATTTGAAAATTTAAAAATGATGACAAATATAAATATATTGTAAAACAAATCATTTTATAAATGTGCCAGCATATGTTCTGTTAAATGAAATTATATTGAAACAAATGAAAGTGAAAAATTTAGTTTTTTTTATTATTTATAAGATAACTTATATGAACTATTAATTTATATAATAAGTTGTTTTGTTTTGAAAAATTTTGTGAAAAATATTATTCAAAGCACATTATTTAATAAGTATTATTGAACAGTTTAGTTTTTCAACTCTGTAAAAAGTTTTTTGTTGACTTGAAATTAAGTTTTCAGAATATTTCTTTTTTCCAATGATAGTAATTTTACAAAATAAATAATGTGCGCTTTATTAATTTATAGAGCTTCATTATAATGTATTATTTGACAGTTAAAAATATTTAATAATTTGCATGAATATTATACAAATACAAAGTAAATGGTTATTATAAAATTATTATCAAAATGCTACTATTTTAAAGTATATCAATTAAAGGTAATAAATTTTATGCTTGTAAAACCATGCGTTAATCAAAATAACATTTGATAACTTGAGTATCAAAATTTTGAAAATGTATTAATGCATATTTTGAACAAACCTTTTAATTTTCAATATCCTTCGTTGCAACTTATGTTAAAATATGAAGAGCGTGTTTTTTTTAATTCAAGGATAATAGCCTTAATGCACTGTTTTAGTATTTTTTTAGTTAATCCACTGTTTTAGCACAATTTTAGTTGTAAAATCTTTCGGGTGATAATTATCAAAAGACAAAAGTTGCCATGGACAAAAGCAAAGGTAATAGCAATGTCAGGCAGTTTGACCAAAGCCTATAATTCTAAGGAGTCCACAAACCAGAAGATACCAGTTTTATTTTTGACAAATCATCGAAGAACATTCCATTTTTCCAACATTAAATGCACACAAGATAAAATTAAGTTAATAAAAAAATAAGGAAATCAGAAAAATGTTAAAAATTCTAGGTAATGTTTCAAGGATCAAGTACCTGCAGAGTGGATAAAAAAGTGTTTTTTATTTGATATTAAGATGACTGCTGGACATCGAAAGAAACTTACCACCAGACGCCAAAATAAAAAGTATTTATCAGCACGCTATTCGAAAATCCAACTTCATATTTTTGAAAAAATATTTTTTAATTCAAAATTCAATTGCATAGAAAAGTTTTAATTCTGTACTTTAAATGTAATTCAAATTACAGTCATTCTGTAGAATCTTATATGAAAATATTAAAGAAATTTTTTGTTACATAATTTATTATGATCCGCGATATTGTTCACTTTACTGTAATAAAGAAATGGTTTGCTTGCCTTTCGTTTGATTTATTTTCTTTTACAAATATAGTATAAAATACTTTATTTAATAAATATTATTGGTAACGTTTTTCTATTTTTATCTTTTTCATAGAAAATGTTTTATAGATAAATCTAGGCGAATTTAATAATTTAACATTCCAACAAATAATAAAATATTCGAATCGTTTTAAAATTTACTGAAAATATGCAGATATTACAGTATTAATTATTCACAACTAAATTTCTGTGGATTGGAGCAGAAACATTATAAAATATTTTAAAGAGGAAAAGTGTAATTTTTAAAATTTGAAATAAATTCTAGTTATGTTTCTAATAATTATTTTTCTTTACATTTTATAAATTTTCTATTCAATTTTTAAAATGAAACCCTGAAAATTATAGATTCACACCTAAAACACATAATAGGTATTTTTTAATTTAGACAATTAATTTACTTATTAAAATATAAAAAGTAATTTTTTTAAATATTTCTTTTAAAGTGACAGTTTCTACAATTTATGTTAATGTGTTAAATATTATTATATAAAATTTCAGTATATTTATACATTTTTTCTAGAAAACTTCGGCTATGTTTTAGTAATATCTCATGCATAATGTTTTCTTTACATTTTATAATAATTATAGAGTGTTATAAAAATTCTAAGATTTCAGTTCTAAGCAGTTATTTTCAAAGTAATCAATTTCATTAAATCAAATTTAAATTATTGTTAAGATTAAAGATGGGTATATATATATTTTGTGACAGTGATGTTTGTTAATGATAAAAGTTTTTAAATTCACTACAAATTGATCACAAATTATTATTCATCTGTCGAATGAAATTTCCATTATTTTAACTAAATTTGAAACTTTCTTGATCAATTTTCAAATTATTTATTATTTTAATACATTTATTAATGAGTCCAAACTATTCAGTTTATAAGGTGTTATTTTTTCCCTTTCATAAATTGAAAAAACTCATAGAAAGAGAATTCCTAATTTCACTTTCAACAATGGATAAAGCTAAATAGATAAATGTATTAAAAATTCACATAGTTACAGTAAAAAAGCACAACTACATTAAAACAATAATATTTACATAAACGGGAAACCATATGAGGAATATATTTTTATATTAATAAATGTGAAAGCAGATACATTAACGCAATAATATTTAAAGTATTTCATATACTATCCTTTCTGCGAAATGTCTTCTGAAATATTTAAAACTTAGTTTGCAATATAAAAGTTAAAAATCAATTCTTTTATTACTTTGATATACTTATTATGTCACATAATTTTTATTTATTATGGGTTACATATTTCTGAGGCATTTATTTAAATATATCATTATGAAATAATAACAAAAATTTAATGAAGTTAAGAAAGAAAGCATAAAAATTTTCATTTCCAGTTTCATGCAGAGTGCATTCAAAAATGCAACAATTTTCTTCAACGCATAAAAATAAAAATGATTTTTAATTAAGTGTAAAATGATATCACATATTGGTTAAACAATTATTAGTGTAACTATATATAAAAAATCGGATAGGAAAAGGAAAATGTAAGGAAAAATATTTCCAAATTTTTATTTTTCAAATATTTTGAAACTTTTTAAGAATTTTGACGTTGCAGGATTCAATTTTAGTGATATAAGAAATGCACAAGAAAAACAAGTATAACTTGTTTTTTTTTTCTTCTTCAAAACACAGGTATGAGTAACGTGAATTGAATAATAAGAAAGATACAAATTCGACTTCATATCTCAAGCAAACGATACCATTTCACTTGTTTGTAAGGAATATTTGTATTATTTATTTACAACATCCATGAAACAAACACATGATAAAGTGAATGAAGAAATTAAGCAGACACAAAATTTACATCATATCCCTCACAAATGAAATTTACATGCATATGTTTCTCCTTTTTGAATAGGACAATGTAAACCACTTTTGAAAACATCTACATAATTAGGTGTGAATCGTGCACGTTATGTAGAAAAAAATCCCGTACAATGAAACACTTACTTTATCTAAATAAACCTTCGATTGACATTTACTGAATATAGTCGTATTGGATCCACAGGAACTTGCGCAAAACCTCTCCATGAATCTTGGCAACTGGAAGAACTAAACCCAAGAAGCTTTCCTTCACTGAAATCACAATATTTGAATCTTGCCAGCGAGTACGACGCCAACACCAGAAAAATCGGGAACATTAGTACGAGCTATATCGTAAAATGTAAATACGTAAATTTCTAAGCAAAACAAAAAAAAAAAAATAAATAATAAAAAATAATAAAGTGTCTCTCTAAAAGAGGAATTACAAGTCACTAAAAGTTTGTCATGAAAAGATCATACATTGTTCAATGTGATTGATACTAAAGTATTCAATTTTTAATGTTTGCTTATGGTGCAGTGTAAAAGAGAGTGGATTAAGCTATTAGACAAAGGCATTGCTGTCGTTTTCAGAAGGTATTGGGGTTGGCATCTGTCACAACTAAACTACATCATGTGATCTGTGCGTAGTAAATGTTCCGTAGGATGTCCAGTTGCTTCTTCATTATATCGATGCAAATAGATGGTTATTAATATCAGAAGCCAATTGTTTACTTGATCAGGGTTCAAAATAACGTGACGGTTGTCGGCAGAAATAGGTATTTTGAGACTTATCATAATAGCTATGTAAAAACATCCTAAATAAAAAAAAAAATTCATTTTTAGCACATTTGATAATAAAAATTTCATATAAACTTTATAGATGATATTTGATTTTTTAAAATTAAATTTCTTATGTTTAGTTGCATCCTGCAAACTTAAAATAAGTGTGATATTAATAACCTTTACATAATTATTATGATTAAAAAGGGTAAGTTTCAAATAATAACATAAATTTATAAAGACAAATTAAATTGTAAATTATAAACTATAAATTATTGAAGACATTATCATGTCTTCAAACGATTTAAATTTAGAAATACAGTTAACAGAATAATCCTGTTATAGGTGCATGATTAAACGCAGATGCTTTATTGCAAATGCTGTAGGCGAAACTTCTATTTTCTAGAAAGGAGATACTTTTAGTGCCTCAAAACGCACTTTGAATCGCTTAAATTGATTTGAACTGGGTGAAACAGCGCGAATTATTTTTTTCTAATATAAAAAAATAATTCATCTCTGTTTTACAGAAGGAGTATCTAAATAATTTTTAATTTACTGAATACAAATAAGGTGTTAAATAATACCGTTCTAGAGTCGTGGTAGTCTAGTGGTTAGGGTATCTTTATTTCCGTCCGGAAAGGCGGAGTTCGATTCCCAATGCCCCCAAAGACTATCCGAGTACATGCGATATACGTGTTCGTTAAAGCTGTAGAATCAATCGACGAGCAGTTACTATGAGTGTAATAATCTGAAGAAAATTTCCTCCCCCTCCAAATCAAAGGAAAATTTGAGGGAATGGATCCTCTGGTGGTGCCAGAGTATCCATTCTATCGGAGTGAGAACAAAGTCGTACTTTCACCTTTGTGGTGCTTTGCTTTAACGAAAGACGCCCCCTACTGATTTAAATTCGCATAGCCAACGACATAGCGAGCCTCTCCTGTCCAAATATCTTAAGTAACAACGTAATAATATCCAGTCTGTTTCTCTGTTGTGAACACAATTGAACTAAACTATGATGTTTAAGTTAAAAGTTATTTCCGAAATTACATTGTTAACAGTTACATTCTATTTATAAAATTAAAATTAGGGGAAATTTATGATTAAAAAGACATTTATATTATAAAAATCATGTTTCCCATATAGTTTCTTCATTCCAGAATAATTTCTGCATAAATGATTTTTGCAAATATCCACAACATTTTTTAGTTGATTAAAGTATTATTTGCAATGCTTAATCTATTACACTCACTTCCAAATGTTTAGCACGGAGAGCAAAATGCCAATTTCCGGATGCCAATCAGAATTGAAGAAGATGCAAATCACTGCAGAGGTAGATGGAAGTATGCAAATGTGTTAGGTAACAACCAATCGCGCTTTCATGTCAAGAAATATGCAAAAAGGGGAGTCTTATAAGATACCAGTTTTATGAAGGGTTACAGAAGTTGATTGTAAGTGCTGATAGAAGGTGTTTAAAACTTTCGTACAATTTGTTTTCAAGACATACGTGTTTCTATGACTTCCAAAAGACGAATGGAAGATTCTGAGCGCTGGCGTGCTGTGGGGCGCATTGAAGCAGGACAGTCGATCTCAAATGTTGCTTTTTTCTTCGGCGTTCATCATTCTGTAATTTCACGTTCATGGAAACAATTCCAAACCACACAGACAGTTGTCCGAAGGCCCGTAGCCGTTCGCCCAAGGGTTACAAACCCCGCGGAAGATCAATGTATTGCGATTTTAGCCAAGCGAAATCGCAGAGCGACCTCCACACGTGTGATATCTAAGGTTATAGTGTCCATTGGTTAGGTGATATCTGTTTTAGGTATAAAATGAAGTAGAAAGAAGGCAGTGGGACACAAACAGACATGTTTAATGACAACAGACAATTACAACACATAGTAATTACAATAAAATAGTAACATTAAATAACATTTCCAATGATACACAAGAAAGTCAACACATCTACTCTCAAGCAAGGCAGAAAGACGTCTGACCAGAATATGCACCGTTTGATCACTAGAGGGCGCACATTTATTCTAGTCAAGAGGATCTATTATGTAGAGAGGGTAAAAGCAGAGACAGTGATACTTTAATATCCTAACAATCTGCAGCTACTGTACGCCGAAGATTACATATGAGTGGATTGTACACCCGGGTACCTCGAGTTTGTGTTCGTCTATCCGTCCAATCAAGAGGGACACGATTAAAAAGGCTCCGGAACATGTCAATTGAACTGTGTCTGACTGGGGTAATGTCATGTTTACTGATGAGTCAAGATTTGCTCTGGAGTCAGATGACAAGCGTAAAAGGATATGGCGTAAACAAGGAACACGCAATCAGCCCCAAAACATCACCAAACATCACGCCTTTCGATGCGGAAGCATTTTGGTGTGGGCAAGGATTTCATTAGGATACACCACCGACCTGCACACCTTAAACGGGGTACTGTGACGGCTGTCCGGTATCGAGATGAAGTCCTAGAACCCATTGTGAGATTGTACACTGCAGCAGTTGGCCCTACTTTTTTTTAATGCACGATAACGCACGTCCCCAAAGAGCTGACATCGTCGATGACTACCTGCAGAATGAAGGAGTTGCGCATATGAAAATCTTTGGGATGCCTTCGGCCGTGCTGTATCTTCATGTTTCCCTCTTCCAGCCACTCTTATTGAGCTGGAAACTGCTCTAAAAGAAGAATGGCTATTGCTAAATTTTGCGGTGATTGACCACCTAATTAAAAGCCTGGTCACAAGGTGTAAACTTTGTATACAGATGAGGGGCTCACATACCCTATTAATGTTCTTTTTTTCATTTTATGCTGTTTATTTTCACTTTATACATAATTCTGTTTAAATCTCCAATTTGTCATTATCTGATAAGTTACCAAAATTTAATATTGTTTTCATTTCTGTATAAAATTATTGATTTTATTTTATGCATAAATATACATGTTACTTTCCTGCCGAATTTTGTGTCAATCAAAGCAGTATTTGTTGATTTTTTTGCACACATTTTACATCTTCGTGCTTAACATTTGGAGGTGAGTGTATAATACATATATTTATAATGCGTGTTTATTTTATATCATAATTTTATCAATTAATGTATTTTTCTAAGATTTTATGTGACTTTTTATATAATCAATCCATGATTTCTTATCTTTACTTGAAATATTTGAAAAATGGTTACAAATTAAACGTGATCCCTCAGAAAGCAATTTTAATAGACATTGATGAAATAAAAAATAGTCACGCTTAAAATATTAATTAGCTAAAATTCATGAGCATAGCACAAAAACGCTTTATTTCTTAAAAATACTATAGCTTCTGAATAAACTCATGTACACGTATAATGCCTTAAATTATATTTATGAGAGTAATAAATAAAAGTTTGAGCTCAATATTTAGAAAAATGTGCTCATATTTTTTACTGTACTCATCATTAAACAGTTTGAAATACAGCTTAAATCAGGGTTCGCACAACTCCTGGAAACTCCTTAAATTTCAAAAAAATAATTTAAAAGCCCTTGAAACTCCTGAAATTTTGACTTGACTCCTTGAAAATCGTGAATTACTCCTGGAATTTTTTCTTACCTTGATGCATTTATTTTCTTCTACAAAATATTATAATTTTTTTGAATTGTTTTATTTTAATTTTATTAAAAAATTTTCAATAAAATTGTCGTAAAACTTAATTCAGTATTAGTTTTTAGTATTGCCACTAGATGGCGGAATGATTGAAATTTTTTTGTATTCTTAACCGTTGAATTGTATCAAAACCGCAAAATTGTTGAATTGAAGAAAGGTTTTTCAGGATCTAGTTCACCTACAATAATTTCATGATAATTCGGTTTAGTAGTATTTAGATTCATGTGAAGTGAAATAATTACGAAACAAAATAAATGTGTTGCGCAATTAAGACTGGTGATTTTAATTGATTCTTATTCTATTTGCTTATGTTTTCCTTGTATTGTAAAAGTTTCTTTGAATATTAATGTTTATATATAAAATTTTTGATTTAAAACATATTTTCCATGTTTCCCTTGATGAAAATTACGTATATTTCAAGTGAATCGGGATAAATTTGTTTATTAATTAAATGAAGATAAAATTACAATTGCTTTTATTAAATGATTAGGAAAACAAGTTAACCTTGAAACTATAATATCTAATAGTTGTATTTATTTTGAGTAATTGTATTTATATTTGAAAAGAAATTGTCATACACATCTTGAAATGCTCGATAAATTTATAGGCAGGAATCTATTGGAAATGTCTATAAATTCTTAAAATAACTCATTATTTTATACAATGTATAATCCAGTATTTCAATAGAATGTTGATTATTTAAATAAAAACTTTGCTGTTATAGCTGTTAATTCATTGAAGGCTTTTGAAATAATCATTAACAATTTTAACTTAAATAAAAAAATAGTGTATCATTAATGTTTGCAGCTATTTATTTTTATTACTTGCAGAAACGAATGAAAAATATTGCATGTACATAATTACATGCATATTTGGTTAAGAATAACTTTTAAAATAAAATAAAAAATTTTTTAACGTGAATGTTGATACCTCTTGGAAATATTTAATTTGACTCCTGGAAAACTAAAACTCCTGGAATTTGATTCTTAGAAATCTGTACGAACCCTGCTAAATTCACAAATAATCATATGAAATTGTGTGTGTGAAATATCAATCATCTGTTAATCAATAAAATAGCTTTAAAGATGAAACTTTTATTATAATTGTTCTAATTATTCAGATTTTATAAATATATTAAATGAGGGTGGATGCATTTATAAAATTAGCATTTTTCATATGACGTCAGCTTATAAATATATTGTGTAAAAATATATTTACTGTACTACGCGTTTGTTCTTGCAACATTATCTTGACTTTAAAGAATTTCTGTTTACCATAAAATATTAATGAACAAAATTAAAATGATTATAAAATAATTGATAGATTTAGTGTTTTCATAAATCGATTTTAATAACAAATAACTGCTACAAAACTTTCATCGTAAAATTTTCGAAGAATCGATCAAAAATAAATTTATAGAACTCAATAACTCGGGAGAAAAAAACAGCAGCTAAAAAAGATTTCCTCATATGAGCACATTTATGACTTTCATTTTTGTTACATTTTAAATTTAAAAACATGAATTGCAATTATTTGTTTTTAATTTTGTTATTCTCTGACGGGTTTACTGATTATTATTTAATATTTTAGATATATAATCTTTTCGGTTTCCAAATCTTTTTAATAGCAACGAATGAAGTTAATAAATGAACTGAACTACTAACGACATTATAATAAGCAGAACATAAAATTTGTCTCTATTTTTAAAATTACAAATGCAGCTGTCGTTGATTAATTTCAATGAAGAAAACCACATCGACACATGTCAAACGATAACCTAATCGTATGATCGAGGTCTTCGGATTGAGAGAGGGGATATTCTGTTTGATACTAACATTATTATTATATTTTTAATTTAAAGGGTGTGGAAAATGCGCTTCTATTTTCTGTGTGCATGGCTAGAGGGAAGGATTCTTGGATGTTCTCCAGGCTGCATTGGTTAGGTCAGTGATTCTCAACCTGTGGGGCGCACCCCCCCAAGGGGGCGCGAGCATATCCAAGAGTAAATGTTATTTAAAAAAATTGATTAAGTGACTGAAAGGAAAGAACACACACACATATAAAAAATATACATTTCGACATATTTAATAATTAACTTATTAAATTAAAACAACTTACTAAATTAAAAACAAATTTAATAATTATTAGTGACTTCCTTGGGCCTGTCTTTCAGAGCAAAGTTTTTAGAAGGAGGGTTTAATATTAGAAATAGACACTCTCAGTTCTTTTTCTATACTTAGCTGAGATCTATATTTTGTCTTCAAAGAAGCCACCGCAGAAAATTCCAGTTTCACAAATGTAAGATGTTGAAAATGGTAGTAGAATGCGAAATGCCCTTATTTTTAGTGCAGAAAACTCATCATCCACTCCTGCCCAAAATTCAAAGAGTGATTTATTACTAATTGTCTTTTGGTTTCGCCGCTTGCCGTGAAGTCTATGAAGGTTTCTTCCTCTTCAATTGAGAGACCTTCGGGAGTATTTTGAAATGGATCCCTCACCCACTTATAACTTTATATCAGTTTGTCGTCAGCAAGAAAGTACTTTTTAAAATTTTTTGCTAGCATTGCTAAATGATTTTCAATGGTTATAAAAACAACTTTTACACATTGTTCTTTAGCCTTGTAAGTTTTAATACAATCATTCAAATTTCCAAACATTGTTAAATTTTCTTGCTTTAAATTTCTGCTCCACAATTCCAATTTCTTACAAAAAGCATTAACTTTATCCCTCGTATCCAATAGATGTGTATTTGCTCTTTGTAGTTGAAGATTCATGTTATTTAATTTCTACATACCAATTAAAATAACCAATTAATCAGATAATAACCAATGGATAATCCATAAGTAACGCCTTTTAGTTCATTACTTTATTCATGATGAAATGTTTGCTTACGTATGATTCTCTTGTGGAAGAAAAATAATAATATTTATGCTGCATAAAATCATTTTACGCATCGAATCTGTTACGCGACTAATGTCGTTGACATTCACGGCACCATAGGAAAGAACCTGAATTTCGATGCGTCAATCTTTAGACAATTTTTTTTTTAAATATCGTCCCTCAGTCATCTATATGAATCGTACTGATAGACGTTTGTGCTAAATTTATAAAGACAATTGTTATAAACGGAGCTAGGTGTCGTAGTGGTAGAGTTTCGTGCTTCAAATGCGCCAAGGTTCAAACCTCGGTTTGAGCATGATCAATTTAGCCTTTTATTTCTTCATGTAGGTCGATAACCTGAGTATATAGCATGCTTGGGAAATAAACACTGAAAGTTTATCCTTAGGTTGATCACCCAACGAGGATTTAGGATTGCTAACAATCATTGCCGTTGGATAACTTAATGTGCCTCATATTAGGTCTTAAAAGTTTTATATTATTCTGAACATTTTGCTGTAATATATTTTCAAGAATAAGCTGACTCTTGTCAAACTATCTTCCAACTTATCATATTTATTTAAAATGGTACAATGTTTGGAGATCAAGCCTCAATAAGAGTCTTTTAGCTATCTTGGATTGTGGATTTAAGCATTCCTCAAGGCATTCATTCATAGTGGTGCAAATGAGCTCTATCCCAAAGTCAACCTAGAACCTCATTATTTTGGCTTACTGTCAGGTGATGATGTCTACATTTGAGTTTGCATTCTTATTTTCACATCCTGCCACACCAATGGAAGAACTTAGGGAGTCACTGATTTATGTAGAAACGTCCCTAATCCACGGAGTTTCGGCAACCCAAACGGAAATAACGATCCTCTTCCGAAATGTTGGGTGTGGTAGGTAATGATTCCCACTGTTGATCTTACAGGAAGAGGGATGAAGCTACTGAGCATCTGGAACTCAATCCTCAAAACGTTATAAAAGTTCTTTTCTAAGGTTTAAACTTTTTAGACACTAAGATTAAATGAACCGTCAATGTGTTTTAATTAAATGATTCATCAGCATAACCGTCATATATAACGTCTACATCATCTTTGACGACTTTTTTAAGTTGAAAGTTTCAATATTATTATATCAAAATTCTGCTTAATTTTTTTCTCAAAAGTTCAGTTTTTAATTACATATTTTTGAAATTTTAAAGAAATTTGAATATTTAATGTAGTACGGTAGTTCATATGCACTGTAAAATGGACTATAAAATAGGCAAATCAATGCAGAAAATGCACTATTAAAACTGTTACCAAAATGATATTTTTAATTTTGTAAAATAGTAAATTGTGTTAGTACTAAGAGACTAATCTCGCTGCCATTGCATTTATGTCAACATTTTTAATAGTTTCTTCACATTAATTAATGTTTTTAAAAGATAGACATTAAATTAAGAAAGTCGTAATTTATTAATTCTGACTCTATATGAGTTTTATATATTTTGTATTTAGTTTTTCTATTTATCTCAAATAAATTCCTAAAATTTTATCAAAGATGTCAACATTTTATTCACACTACCATAAAGTCACTTAATATGGTTATCATAGTGAAGTTAGGATTTCACTGAAATTATTTTGCAGATATAATTAAATATATTTTTTAATTTGAAAGTAATTATATACATTTTAGCTTCTTAATGAGTACTTTGTGAAAATTTATTTCAATTTAAAAATTCAATTTTAAGTATTATGATACAAATGAATTTACAAAGTAATATGTAATAAGTTACCTTTTGAATAAACAATAAATATGGAATTTTCATTTATTTTAGTATTTCTGAAACTTGTTTGAAATTATTTCTAATCGCACATGATTGATGAATTAAGTTTAATTTATTATGCCGCATTTCAGCATATCTATTTGTGCAAATTAAATAAAATAAATAAGCACAAATGTTTCGTTATTTTCAGCTATGGTCCATTGACAAAGCGGACAAGTTTATATATATATATATATATATATATATATATATATATATATATATATATATATATATATATATATATATATATATATATATATATATATATATATATAGACAGCTTCTTTCCCAAGATATGCCACTTCAGCAGAGATACACTGAGAGAACTGAGCTTAAAATTCGCATACACATTCTCGATTTGAAGATCTTCGGCTGGGTCGGGGAATGCTTGGTCAAGGCAAACTTAAAAAATATCTCTTCAGTTAATTTCTGTTAAAATTTGAGGACTTCGAATGAAAGAAAATTATCTTTAATGATTAAAAATATGTCTAAGGGGCAAATTTTAGTGAGCTCAACTGGTGGAGAACACCCTGGCATTCAGCAGATCGAGGGTTCAAATCTCACTCTGGGTATGGCTGTTTATATGATTCAAAATGCTGTTTAAACTACATGCCAGCCATGGATGTGCATGTACATAATGAATACAAATGCATATAATCTTATTTGTTATGTCAGAATGAACAAGGTATAAAATATTAATTTATCACAACTTAGTTAAACAATTACTTATAATATATTAACAATTATAAATTCTAGTATCACACTTATGAATATAAAAAAGATCATATTGGTGATACTTACAGATTACTTATGTCAGAAAATCTTCCTTTTCTCTGGAGTTATTCACAAATGTGGAATTTTATGGAAAATTTCTGTGCGTTCGAAGGAAGTAAAAGTTTTCATGGAACTAAAAGTGCATAACAAGAAAAATATGTTAAGAATATTTACTTAATTGCTAAAATGTGCAGAATTGTATATGCAGAAAAAATTTTAATTTATTCAATACAAAGAAGTTAAAAATTAAAGTAATTTAAAAATGTTTCATGAAATATTTGTGTTATGAGTATATTTGAAATTATTATTAGCATTTATGAAGCTATATTAAATTGTTTTTGTTGGATTCTTTATACATTTATTTCGTAATGCATATTTTATATATTTTAGTTTGGAGGAGAATAAACTAATTTAGACATTCATACTATTTTTGATCAAAAATATATGTTTTGAACAGGGAAAATATTTAAAATTAGAATACATAATATATAGATTTTTTACTATTAAAATATTAAATGAATTATTCAAAAATATGTTTTTATTATAATTTGATTTTTCATTTTAATATATATAAGCAGATTATGTATTTATAACTACTTTAATTTATAAAATGTATTGCATCTTATCAAAAATAATAAATACTGATATGAAATTAATAACTGATATGAAATCAATCAAAAATTCAGTTTTAACTTAAAGAGACTAAAATGTTTAAATAATGCATAAACATATTATGTAATTATAATTTTAAATTAAATATTAATATATTAAGAGGTATTTCAAGAAGTCTCAATAATTTCTTTCTGGTTAAAAATCCTAACTAAAAATTTCGCAGCTTAAAATATCTAGTCTTATACAAATATATCTAGTCTTTTTTCATATATTTAAAATAAAATTTCATATTAAACGGAAAAAAATAAGTGCGTTAATATTTTCACAATGTATTTTTCAGGCAAATCAGTTGATTTATGAGTTTATTTTTATAAATTTACTAAAATAATTTCTGAGATTAAAAATGTTGATGAAATATTGTTTTGAAGTGTTAAGCTATTAATATGCAAAATTATTTTATTCAAGTTCAACATATATGGTGTAGTTTAAATAAACCCATTTTAATTTCAAAAAATATATTTTAGCAACTTTTTTCAGATAATTTTCATACACTAATATATTGTCAGAGATATGAAATATTAATATTGTTCCTGAAGAGGGAAATCTTATGAATAGGAATGGAATGCAAAAATACATAATTTTAATGGAAATATTTTTTTTCTTTTAAATTTATGAAAACCAAAAAACTCAGTTTCCCTATTATGAAAGAATTATCACCAAAATGGCTTATGATTTGTCTTCACGAATAATTTCATGCTTTTGTAGATTTTTTCATTATTTAGTTTTATTTCTTAAAAATTTTATCAATTTTGTTTTAACTTGATATTTGAATCTAAGACGAATAGTTAAAAAACAAATGTTACGGAATATTTGTGTACATTCTAATTTTTAATTCTCATAAAAATTTTCCATAGATTAAATAATTAATATTAGTTTTATGATTTCTTGTTAAAAAAAATTCTTAAACTCTTGATTTCTATTATCATGAATTTATAAAAGTAATAAGTTGTACACGTTATTTGAAGTATGGATTACATTCAAAATATCCCTAGTCGAACTGCAACAGCATTAAGTACCGCGCGCACACACACGCACACACGTACACACACCACACACACAGGCTGGTCAAAGCTGTACAGAAGAGAGAACTATGTGAAAACACCTGCCATCGAAGACCCAAATGCGACAAAAACGAAATTTATCATAATGGCTAAAAAATATGATTTTTATAATAGTGTTGTATAAATTATTTCAAATTTTTAATTTTTTAAAATATGTTTTCACAAGGTAAGCGAGGACCTGAAATGCACACATACACGGAATTATTATTAAAGATAATTGTTTTTCTTTATTTACTTGTAAATGCTTACTTTTCCCAAAATGAATTATCTTTCATATAAGAACCGAGCTGCACCAATCCATGTTTTAAATAACAAAAACTAAAAATGTCTGCTGAATGAATTTATGCATTGTAAAGGTTAAAAAATACTAGATTTAAATTTATGCAAATTAAAGGTTAATTAATAATAGACTTTTGGATAACTAAGACTTAAATTTAATTAAAAATAATAAATTGAATTATAATTACCAATCTGGGAAAGTATTTTGTTATTGATTAAAATTTGTGTATTTCATTATGAATAATGTGATTATATGTAAGTTCAATGTAGAAATAAAGAAAAGAAGTATCCAGAGAATAATATTCTAAATAAATACTATAGTCAAAATTAAATATAAATGACATTTTCTTAATTTAAGAAAGGGATGATAAAATGAATAGTGAAATCAAAATTTGTCCCAGGCCGCTGAATGCCTCTGAGAGACTAATATTTCCATTGTTTTCTATAAATGCAATCTTTATTTTAGAAATTTGATTTCTTCGATTGAATTATCTTATTTTTGTTATTTTGAGACGTTGCTTAAATGTTAAATCATTTTTAAATTTCTTTCATAAATTTCTATTATGAACTCAATCGAGTTGTTCACTTCAAGGAACATGCTGAAAACAAAGCATAAAATCCAAACACAAATTCATAAGCATTATTTTTTCAAAAGGAAATAACTATGATTATTTTAATCAAATTTTTTAAGAGACATAGTAAGTTTGAATTTCAAAGAATATTTTTGTTGCAGTAAAATGCTTAAGAACTCATTGAAAAATCTCATTGTTACTCTAAGTTTATTTTAGAACAGAACACATTACTGTTTATTATTTAAGTATTTTTAATATTTTCTTTTTAAGGTATAAAATACACTTTCTCATTGATATAACGAATAAAAAAATAATAATAAATGTTAAGAAAATAATTTTGAGCTAATATACAATTCATAGAATAACTTAACTTCCTGAAATAACTTATCTTTTTAAGCATGAATTTATAATGAAAGAATATATATTAATATTTTAAAGGCTGAAGAGTAAATCTTGGTATTTTTGATTGGATACTGATTAAAATAATTTTTATAATTTTGTTTTTATAAGCAAAAAAGTAATGCTAATTTTCAATCTAATGGATAGAGCAGACATTTTTCTGCATTACATATTTTTTTTAATATTTTTTACATAATTGACTTCACTTCGCTTAATAAATATAAGGCAAAACGATCCTCTAAGTGAAATATGATTGGTTGAGTTTTTATTCCCTCAAAATTCCAAACATTTCCCAAAATACCCGAATGAATTTTCAGGAATTTTACATCGCTACTTAAAAAAGTTGCTTAGTTTTGAATCAAGTATTGGCCTAAAAATTAGAGGATATAGCTTCATTTGTTTCACGTGTTGTTATTAATTTATTGATTCGTATTATTGTAAAAAAACATTGCTGAGTTCTTTTTGGCAAACAGTAATGTGGTGATATTTTAGGTGGGTAGTATTTTTGAAGCTACTTCGTGAAGAGCTAATTTTTTCTTCTTTATAATTTCCATGTCTAGGAATATACTAGACGAGGTCCACGAGTCCATTTACTTTTAGAAAGTCGAAAACAAGCGTAGGAGAGATATATAGGTCCTCAAGAGACATCCCCAGGCACTTAAGGATATGTGCCAGTGATGCCGGTTCATTTTGATATTTAGGACAATTCGGGTGCACCTTGAAACATCTCTCGAATGTAAGTCCTTTCAGGTGTCCACTGAAGAATCGGAAAAGTGCTCTCTGAACAATATATCGATATCAAAAGCAAAATATCTTCCAGGACAATCTGCTTGAATTCAGGGATGACTCGGGGGAACGAGCGAAATTTGCCTGTCAGAATGTCTTCTAATGGAATACAATTCAAGATATGTGAGTGAATTGGTAGCTGGTAATGGTTTTTCAGAAATCTCCTTCGTTAGAACGTCTGCCATCTCATTTCCCCATATGTCAACATGCGAAGGAATCCACTGAAGGTGCACTTCACAAAATTACGAGACCTGCTTGTGACGAGAAGAGAATTGCAATTCCGGCCCTATCACCAACTCTTCGCCAGTTTGAAAGATATTGGATGGGGCTACGACTGGCAGTCAAAAACCAAACATCCCTAAGATCTGTAAAGGACAAAACAGTGCTTAGCCCCTCTTCGATGGCTATAAGCTCAATCTTGAAAAACCAAACTATAGTCGGGATTTCTTTTATTTATTTTGACAATTTCATTTGTGCATTTAATGACAACTCCACTACCGGAACGAGACTCTTCGCTTTTACTCCCATATGTATAAATAAGGGTAGCTTCAGCGGGAATTGCGCGTAAAGTTTCCAAGGCAGGTTGTCGTAACAAAGCTGGAATATCTTTTTCCTTGGAAACTCGAGATGAAAGTTCCGTATGAAACCAGGCTCTAAGGAGTCCCTCAGACAGATCTAAACATTATTTCAAGGAATATTGTTCAACATTACGGTCAATTATACCAGCATACACAATTTGGCTAAGTTGTCAATTTTTCTAAAGTCTTTGATTATTACTCCAATACTGCAGAAAATCTGAAGTTCTATTTTGGAAGCCATTACTGAAAAATTTATTATAATATATCACAAGGCTTGCATTTCTTCTTAGACTAAGAGGTTGAATGTCTGTTTCATACATCGCAATATTATTCGGGCATCTGCTGCACAATCCAGCTATAATGTCAGAAGCGCTAAGTTAGACTCTTTCCAATTTCTGGTGATTGGTGGAGGAGGCACAAAGGTAAACGGGGAAAGCTTATTTTTTTTTTTTAAACACTAAATGAAATTCATTTACATAAGAGTCTGGAATACTACAACATTAGAAAAGAAATCTTTCAAAAATTTTCAAAAAATGTATTCATTTAACTTGATTATTTTCAAAAATCAGGAAATTCGCAATCATAGTAGCAATACACAAGCCTAAAAAACCAGACAACTAACGTACAACCCATGAATGTGTCTCATTACCAGTGAAATGTTTTCTGAGGAACACAATAAGCTGTGGGTATTAAAATTTTACAATTTAAACAATTAAGCTGTCTACTATGCACTGTAAAAATACCATGGAATCATTTTGAAAGAAAAAATGTTTAGAAATCATTTAATTCAATAATTCAAAACAGTTTTGGGAGATAGAGTTCCAGTTGAAATTTTTATTTTTATACAAATTTAATGAAATATAATGTTTTAGTTGATAAAAAACCTTTCTTCTTTGCCGACTATGGTGAGTTTAAGCCAGTTTCAAATGTAAGTAAAACAAAATTTTTGTGTCAAAGTATCATAAAATTGGCACACCATGAATCAATGGAAGGACAGCCCTTTTTGAAACATAAATATCGAATTCGATCCCAGATTTGGTTCAACAACAGAAAGCAGATATTGCGTTGCTACCTTTTAAATTCAGCTCTGTGTCGGGCTGAGTTTACCATACAACTTCTCTTGCGACATGGGAATAAAGCTCCTTATTTGTAAAAATCTTCCTGATAGGTGATTTACAATTGAACATTAAAAAAATTTCAACCATTAGGGTTTACTCAAGGTATAAATTGAGTAACAATAAATTACATTTTTATAATCAAAATAATTTAAGTCAATTATGTTACAAAATTACGATAAATTGCAATTTACAGATTCACAGTTATTACTGTATGCATTCCAACTATATTTATAATTAATATTTCGAATAAAAGTTTTAAGTAATATAATTTAAACTGTAAAAAAAGTGAAACTGGAATTGAACACATCACTATCCACAGAACAATTTTTGCAGCCATTCCTAAGACTTATAGCAGGACTAGAAAGTATATTCTGATTAAGGAAAAAAACGTTGTTGGGGTGAAAAATCTTATCAAAAGAATTAACTGAGATGCAGCAAAAGAATACAATACTGTCAACAAAACCAATTGGAAGTTTATCTCACCATCTGCATCATGGTGGGGTGACTTCTGGGAACGTTTGGTTGGAGTAATTAAGAAAATAGTCCGGAAAGTTTTTTGACAAACGTCTCTACTTTGAAGAAATAAAGACTATTTTGTGCCATCACCCAATTGACTTAGAATTTCTTACTCCCAATATGCTTTTGCAGGAAGTCTTACTTCTGAAACTGGTACACCTGATTTAGACCACTTGGATAGTAAATTTTTAAATAAAAAGTATGTCTATAGCCAAAGAGCATAACAGTATTTTCGAAAACGATTTCTCTTGGAATACTTATGCAACTAAGGCAGTTTGAAAGGAAGGTTTGAAGTTCACAGTTATTAAGATAGGAGATATTGTTTTAATGCACAGTGACAACATGAAAAGGCTCCTAAAGAAAAGTGATCGAAAATGTTTACGTCACCAGATGGGGATATTAGGTTTGTAAAATTGAAGACTAAAAATGGAGTAGTTCTACGTCCAATGTTGATACTGTATTCTCTAGAAGTGGAGGTAAAAATGAAAAAAAGTATTCCAAGGAAAAAAAACACATATTAAAAAGTTTACCTGCTGCGATACTTGTCGAGTTAATTGGGATCTTAAAAAGACTGAACTAGAAGAACGAACATCTCGATATGGTTAGGGGTTAAAACAAATAAAAATACTCATGTTGTAGAATTGAACTTTTTTCTTAACAGCAAGAACTCTTCAATTTTGAACTTTATATAATATCTTAATAACTTTATTTCAGAACTTTAATTTAAGATTTAATATTAAGAAAAAAATTTGTATGTTAATTTAATTTCATTGATAGTTGAATTATTTTATTATTTTGATATTTTCATTTTATATGAAGTTATATGAAGTGTATTGATTTATTTTAAAACTTGATAATTTGTATTGTGGTAGGAGAATTTTTAAATTTTAATTTGAATATTTTGTTTGAGTTTTCTGAGATGTAAACTCAAAGGTGGAACTATACTGGAAATCTTGGCGATCATCAAAAAATAATGCAACTCTCTTGGCCAATTGAGAATTAATGACGTCAGATTGAAGTTCCATGTTCCCACGCGTTAAAAAGTAATCAGAATGCTACTATGTTTTGATCTGTAATACGAATATACATGCATGCACACCAAAATTATAAATATTGTAATTATATCTGTCCTCTTATAATGTTTCTTAGTAATAACTAGATAATTATAGGCATTGGAGAATTTTTCTTTAAACATTTATTTAGAATTAAAAGGGAATACACTGAATCTGAATCCCGGGATGAATAAGGTAAGTTTCACTTACTAATTGATTAGTTTTTGTAAATATATAGTGTTATAACCAAATCAACTATTTTTTTTACCGTTTACTATATGTTACTATTAACATTTCATGTACTTATTGTTTCTTTGTTAAAAATTGCATTCATTTAAAAGTTTTCAATATAGATTACTTTCTGTATAAAAGTTATAGAAGCACAAGTGAATGAAACTTAGGAAAATCACGAAATGATAAGATTCAAAATTAAAGATTTAAATATATTGTTGGAGAAATATGATTTTTTATGTTTATTTCTGTTTAATGAAAACACTCAAAATTTTTTATAAGCTGTTATCCCCGAAAGCATTGATTCCAATTTTTATATCAAATTAAGTCAAAAGTTTAATAACATTTAATTTTATTTATTAAAAAATTTATATCAAATGAGTAAATGACGTAGGTAAATATAAATGATATCCTAAGAAAATTATACGTTAAAAGAAGCTTATCTAAGTAACATTTATGTGTTTTTTTAGGTATATCTGTGTATTTATATCTAGCTTTTTATCTTGATATTCATCAGGAATTTTTTTAAATTTTCTGTTTATTAATAGATTATTTGCGTAAATTGGTTGAAAATTTTAAAATAATTTATAATGAAATTTAATAATATACAGTCAGTCACAAAAGTCTACGTACACACTCTGACACATACACACTTTTTGTATATTTTGCACATAACTCATAATTTCGAAAATTCAATTTTATTTTCACAATTATTTCTCGTAATAACTCAGAATAAATAAATAAAATTATCAACATATTTGTTAAAACGTAATGAAAATAACAAAAGTTTCTAATTACGTGGTCACGAAAGTCTTGTTTTTCAGGAACTCAAATTTTTGGCAATAAACAAAAATAAAAATACCATTAATACTTGGTAGGCCCTCCCTTTGAAGCAATGACTGCACACATTCAGTTTGACATGGAATTCACCAGGTTCCTTGTTTTTTCAGGTGAAGTTTGGGACCAAGCCTGCTGCATAGCCTTCTTTAGGGTTTCGACGCTGTTAATGGGTTGTTGTCGTATTTTTCTGTCGACTTCCTCCCAAATGTGTTTGATAGGGTTAAGATCTGGAGACTGTGGAGGTGGATGCAAATGTTTGGGCGTCTTGTAGAGCAGCCATTCCTTCACAATCTTTGCTGTGTGCTTAGAATCATTGTCTTGTTGTAAGACAAAGTTGCTTCCAAGTCCCAATTTTCTGACTGATTCATGTAGGTTGTCTAGCAAAATCTTCAAGTATCCAAAACGATCCATACTACCCTCGATGAAAAGATTTATAAAATGTTATATATAATATTTCTTAATTATTATGTTATTAAATAGCAAATTAAATGTCATCTGTTGATGTGATAATTGATTTTTAATTAATTACTTTGGGATATTCAATTTATCTCCTCTCAAAGATCTTGAGACTATTTATTCATATTGCAAAATTTTAGGCCATTAATGTATTGAATGTATAGTAAATTAAGTAAATTTGTTCAAGGTATTTCATTGTAATTCAGAGAAAGTAAACAAGATAGATGTAAAGTTATAACATTATATATATATATATGTTGATTCTTGTAAAAACCTCTTAAAGTCAAAGAAAATATAAATACTCTCGAGTACAAAGCAATATTAAAGAAAGTTTATTAATAAAATATGAGTTTTGCCAAATGTTATAAGTTATGTAAATTCAAAATGCCATAAGTTTTCATGCATGTTCTCCAGACATATCTTTCAGCTTAATTATATGCATGTCTAATAGGAAAAAAGAACAAAAAATTAACTAGGTTGATTCAACTTACCCTTGGCTTTTCTTCTGCTTTCAAACTTCTACAGCATTAAAAAATGGTTTCATTTAACGAGACTTTGTTTTTAAATGGTTTTTATGGTAACCAAAATATCAATAAATATTCGTATGCAGAGTTTTTTAATAGAAAAATTGTTGGTATTTATTCTAAGAGTATAGATTTAAATTTCCTTAAATTCCTTATTTTTCCCTACGTTCTTTAAATTTCAGTAAGCAGCATAGTTTAAAACCTCCTTATCTATTAAAACGAGAAGTTTCCTTTAAAAATAAAGCTATTAGATGATGATTTTTTAAAAATTGTTTCAACTGCTTTACCCCCAACAATCCTCATAATTTTTTCTCGATATCTAAAAGCTGATAACAAATGGTACCATATCAATCATTGCTGTTTATTCGAGCATTTCCAGCATATGACTACATGGCTCAAAATTCTACCAACTGAAGGTTTGAGGCCAACTTGTACAATTTGACTGAATAGTATATACTTCTGGCCACATTCCACTGCAGTTAGTAAAAAATATGCATATATATGAGCTGAAAGAAATTTAAAAATAATTTTATGAGGTTTCTAATTTCTTTATCAAGAACTTTAGAATTGCCACCTCTATGAACTGATTTTTTGATTTTTAAATCCATTTCCATCTGCTTTTAATTCAACTTGATTCTATTTATAATGAATTTTAAGCTATTATAATAAATAAACAATTAGTTTAAGTAATTGTTTATCAATAAACAATTAGTTTAAGTAATTGTTTATCAATAAACAATTAGTTTAAGTAATTGTTTATTAATTATAATAAACCTTTATCAGCACAATTTTAAATGTGTATGTGCCCTTCTAAAAATTAAGTAGCTATGAATATTTAAAATGCAAACTGTCCACACCTGTGCTATTGTAATTTCTGAAGTTTCATTTTATTATAAATATTGCTTGGAAATATTGTTTTACTTTAATAAATGGAATGATCATGTAGAAGGCATTAGAACCGATGCATGATTGTAATTCAGAATTTTCATTTCATTTTTTAAAAACAAAAGTTGTGCTTTTAAGTCTTTGATTTTACAACAATTATATAATTCCAAATTTCATTTTACAAATAAAAGCAGTTTATTTTTTGTAAACTTTATAAAATTATAATCTTATAGATTTTAATTATACAAATAGAGTTGATAAATTTCAAGCAATCAATTGATGATTAGTTTAGAAACATTATGAATGTTAAAACTTTGATCAAAATAATAAATTGTAAAATATATGTCATTTATTATGCACTTAAATGCATAGCATGCTTATGCAGTTGTATATAATATGATTTTAATACTACATTTCCACACAATTTTTGTTTTTCTGTTTGACAAATTATAGCAAATTCATTTAATTTTAGTCAGTAATAGTTTTGTGAATTCATATTTTAGGTATTAATGATTGCTCTTCAGAATTAGAGAGAACGAAAAGAAATTTAACTCTTTTAGAGGCCAGGATGTCAATGAAACAATTTTTCAGTACAAGTGGCTCAGTTGAAGTAAGTTGTGTTTTTGAATTATAACATCTACATACATTCTGAAAAGTAATTTTTAGATAAAAAAATTTTTTTTAATATTAGAATGTGTACTGTGAGTGAAATAATATTAATTGAAAGTGTTTATGATTTTATAATTTTATGATATTTTATTGATATTATTTTTATATTGTGATATTATCATTAATTTTATATGATATAATATATTCTATTACAGAAAAAAATGAAATTTTCCTTTAAAAAGTATTGATATTTTCTTTCCAGATTATATGATATGGTATTTTTTTTTAAGTCAAGCAGTGTGTGAATTATTTAAAACATTTTTAAATTATTTCATTTACCTTTATAAGCAATCATTAAGGTTTTCTTTACATTATGTTTTAAATGTTCATTGAGAATAATCACATTTGAGTTTGAAAATAATATTAAGAAGAGATTAACATCTCTAAATATTTATTACTTTTATTTTTTTTTTATAGATGGATAACTTTGATCAGTCTGTGTTGTTATTAAGAAAACATCCAAATATGGGAATTCAGTAAGAATATTTTTTCCTTTGTATTTTGAACTTCTTTCATTTTCGAATTCAGAATAAAAATTTCTTGATTGCTTATTATTTCATACAATTTCATTTCTTTATTATTTATTTTATATTTTTGTCAAATCAAATTATTTAGGATTTTAAATAATTCATAAGTTTTTCTTTTTTATGATACTCATTGAAATCATGTGTCTTATTTCTCATTTTTCTATTTTATCTTGTAATAATCTAAGCCTACATTATTTTCAGTGTAAATTTTTTAAGATTAATTTTAAAATCAGTTTCTGTATGTTCTTGTGAATATAAGATTGAAAATTAAAATTTTTCATTGAAAACAAACATTAAATTTGGTAATTTAATACAGTATATATCAAGTAATTACATTATTTATTGTTCATACACATTGAATTCTTTGTGAAGATGAATTTTTTACATATTTCTCTTCATAAATATAAAACTTTTATAAAACAATGAATATTTTAAGAAATCAGAATGCAGTCTGTTCATTTGAATAATATCACAGTATTTATAGAAAATGGTTTATTTACCTCTCTTTCTATTTATATGTGTTTATTTTGAAAGTCTAAAATCTGAAAAATATTAACAAGGGTTTGTATAACTCTTGGAAACTCCTAGAATTTTGCCTTGACTCTTTGAAATTCATGAATTACTCCTGGAATTTTCACTTATTTTGATGTTTTTACTTTTTATTAGAAAATATAGTTTTTCGTTTAAGTGCTTTAAAATTTTCAATGATAAAAATTTGTGAATGATAAAAAATAGCAGCGCAATTGATTTTACATTTTTGCATTGATAACTGTTGACTAACAAAAGATCCAGTTCAATCAAGAACAGATGTAGTACCATATTTTTCTGTATATAATCCGCAGATTATAATTTAAAAAGTTTGAAAATTCGTTGTGCATATTATATGCTGCAGCAGATAATGTGATATAAAAACATTCTCCATCAGAATAGCTTACAATAAAGCTTTAAAAAAATTACTTTTGTTTCATAACAACTAATGCCATGACTCAGCCAAGGCTTTTTCATCCATACTTAAGTTTGTCTTACTATGTTCAAGAGCAAATTCGGTTCTTGGGAAAATATTACAGCTGCTGTTGACTATTGTCATTTTACATTTTCTTTTGACCTGAGTTGTTTCTGTTGCCTATATTAAACATTTCTTAGATTATTACTTTCTTATTTAATTTTAAAAATATTCTTGTATGGTCAACCTCTACTTGTTCAGTAGTCTCCAAAAGTGGATAATTTGAGTGGTTACACTGAAATTATTTACTGACTGTTGTATGAAAAATAAAATTTAAATTTATGTTTACCCTGCTTCCAGTCACACAGAAATTAGTATGGATTTCTTTCTTCTACTATTAACAAAACTTGCGTTTTGTTGGTCTTTCATAAAAACCAAGATTTTAGCAGCTATGTGAATGTTTTTCAGAAATATTTACCTTCCATGTTTTCGATTTGGTTAGTAAAATAAATATTTTAAGTGGGCTGTTCTTAAGCTCTATATTAAGTGGTAGTGACTGGAGATGGGTATTTGTTGAATATCGTGACAAGAATTTTTTCTTGCTAGATGACTTGTGCGAAATAGCTTTGCGAAGCACATGCTTGCTTAGTATTAAAATTTTCATGTTTGTAAATGCTCATCGTTATCTGTCGTATTGTAGAGAGGCTGTTATATATAAGTGTTTATTAAAGTGTAATAAATCTATAGTATAGTAAAAGTTACTAATTATTTTTCATTACTCATTTTAAGCCACCAAATCTCAGATATAAACTTTTTAGATGTCTACAATATTTAAAAGTTTGTACTACACCTTACTTTGTGCTTCTGTGCTAATGTTGGAACTTAAAAACATAAAATAATCATCTGATGGAAGCAAAAACTTATAAATTGCACTGTAGATTTTAAACTAAATGCTATGGAGAAAGCAAATAAAAAATATCGCAAAGCATGCATGGTACAAAAGAAAGAAAAATGTATATAATGCACACGATTAAAAAAAACTCATTCCGTTCATTTAATTATTAATTAAACAGATTTTATTTTTAAAAAAAATGTGGAAAGTTTTATTAGCATCTCAAAATTATTGCTCTTAATCAGATTGAGCTATCATCTCAGTTTATTGCTTTTTGTGATGAGGTGGATTACAACAAATTTTTCTCATTAAAAATGTTTTTTCTGTACAATTTATCAGATTTTTAATCACTACTGTGTATTATATTTATTTTATGTGACACCCACATTAGAAGCAGTATATATTTTTTAATATTTGACAAAATATTTGCAACAGACTATACAATGCTGCGGATTATGCAATGTTTTTATTGCTTTTACTCAGAAAAAAGGTCTTGTGGATTGTACGCTGTGTGTATTATATACAGGAAAATACGGTAATTAAATTTATGTGTGAAGTGAAGTAATCACCAATAAGATCGTCATGTGTACAATCAGACATGCGAATTTAATACATTTTTTCTGTTTTCTTAATATGGTATTAAAATTTATTGAATATTAATGTTTAATAAAAAATTTTAATTAAGATATACATTTCTTCCATTGTGAAAATTGTTTATAATTTCAGTGAATTGGGATGATTTTATTTATCTTTGAAATAATCTATTTAATATGCCTGGTGGGAAATGTCTTTTTAATCATCATTGTTCTTAGCAAAAGCTGTACAAAAATAGTCTTTTACGTTGTTCAGAAAAAACTCATGCCCATTGTCTGTTTAGTTAGGAAGATTTCTGTATTTCTCAAGTATGAGCAAGTCAGCTGTCTAATCCCATATGGGAAGAGGGAAAAGAAACGTGAATTTATTAAAGCAATAGTCTATTAATTAAATTAGAGAATTATTATGTCTGCTAAAAATCTACTTAAAAAAATTCTTTACTTTTCCTGTTAAAAAATGTGAAACCAAATCATGCTCTGAAATTTTAGATTTGTTTCTCTAAGGCAAATTTTAAGGGCTGAAATTCCCTGGGTGTTTCCCTTAATGGTGTTGAAGATCTGTCCCAAATTGATATCAGTGCCTTGGAGGTTGCACAAGTGTCCAAGTCTTTTTGGTGCCGCATCCGACTTTCTCTTAAGTGGACAGTGGCCAAAATTTTATTTTTGGTAAGAGTTCTGCATATATCCTTATATGAAATAAATGTTCTTGTTCCTGAGCCAAAAATACTGCAAATTATTTATAGTATTTTAAAAATCTCATGTTTATCAGCTTTGTTTCATTTTTTTAAAAATTGCTGTTTAATGTTAAACATTTTTCTGCCTTAGTTGCTTTCTCTGTATTTATGTGCTTTGTATTTGCAAAAATGTGGGAAAAATATAGAGAAGCTCGGTAGAAGTTATTTTATGAAATGGTGCAAAAAGTAATTGGTAAGTAGTTATCAACCCCCATAAATTTAAAATCATATATATGAATAAATTAATGTGGTGATTTATATAAATATCCTTCATCACAGCTTCCTCAAGTGTACATTCACCTTCTTCAATCATGTCCTGATTCTCTTCGTAGAGCCTGCGGAAAGCTTCCGTGTCTACTGGAAGGACATAATCCATCCACCATAGCCAACAACGGTGCACAAGGATCGCATGAGGCCTCTCTGGTAAGGTTGGCTCATCCACCACCACGTCTCGACACATGGGACAGGTAGAGTTCGTCTTTAGCCATTCGTTGATGAAACTGATGACGGCACTTAAAGCACTTTGCATCCTTAGCTGCAACATTGACGAGACAGGTGCTGCATTCTAGCACTTGCTCCTGGGGCTGTTCAGACAACGACACATCCGAAACGTTGGCCATGTCGATGCTGAGATCTTTCTCCTGGACTATTGTAGCAGAAGGCTTCAGTCTTGACTGGATCCTGATGCTTTGTCAGCTCTTATATATGCCAGAGTAGGATGGATACTTGCCTCTGAAGTAGACCTTACTGAAAAAGACAAGGGAACTCAGAAGCAATCTAGTAAAAGGGCAGCAATGAATCCTTCACAGGAGGTAGATATGACCTCCAAACCATTATCTTCTGGTGAAAGTCAGGAAGCTATCCCTAGCATGACTGACTTTCTGACCAGATGGGACTGTTTCAGCAAGACCCTATCTGCTGGAAATGTCATACGCAAGAGGAAACGGCAGAGTATATCATTTATGAATGCGAGGCTCTTGCCCTCCCTAGATTAACTTCTTTAGGCATCATCCATACTAGAGAGTTACACCTAGACTCCATTAAAGTGTTGTCGTACTTTATTAATAAAGTGGGTAACCCGAGCAACTGGAACTAGGAAACATTGGGTTTGGAGTTAATAGTTTAAAATGCTGAAAAAAGCAGAGTTGCCCAATGACATACAAACCCAACTCTAAGAAGAAGAGGATGGATTCTTCCAACCAACGAGACCTTCCAGGGTAGAGCCTTGCTTCAAGACGTTGGATCCATCTTCCTCTGCGTCAAGTGCCTTGAGAATGAATGTGTGCTCAGCAAAGTGGTACCCGCTAAACGAAGGGATCCTCCTTGGTTAGACATGGAAGATGAATGGATTGGTAGGAGGCAGACTTCAAAGCCATGGCAGTCCAGCCAACCAGACCTGGTCGATATGGGAAAGGTTAACTTATGAGGACTCCATTCATGATAATGCTAAACTGTGGAGACTGAGCTCCATGGACCACCACATATAGTACTCTCATCTCAAAGTTATGTTAAAATAAATAAAATATTTACACAGTACAGTACTGCAACTAGTGAGGCTAACCCAACTTAATACATATAAATATATAAGACAAAAATATTTTATATAACTATGTATGATGTGTTTAAATTTTATGTTTATAATCTATACATATGGTTATTCTTGCCTGGATGGCTGTGATAGCCCTTGAAATATTGCATGGATGGCTGTAATCTGCTGCCTTGTTGTGTGGTCAAACAGATCTGCTTAGTTGATGGTAACATTATTGTCGAGACACTCCAACGTTGGAACGATGTGTGATCCATCGAGGGATGGCAAACCATTTGGACGATCCATCCTTGACAGCAGCCCGCCACTTGTGAGGTGTTCCACATAGATTCATTGTTGGTGTCGTTGCTGTTGCATCGTCTACCAGCTTCCTCCAGTGACTATCCATGATTCATTTGTATCGATCCCTCAGATATTCACGATAATTCATCCTTGTCTGCCTGTTGCTCATGCTGCTCTCTCTTCAAGTCGTCGATCCTTCTGCCAGTCTTCATTCTTTCCATGTCCCGACTTTGCCATGGAGTTTTTGTCGCCAGCGAGCTGGGATTTGCTTCCACTACTTTGTCGGACGTGAGATTCATAAACTTCGATTTGACTGGAGAACTTTTGCCATCAGAACTCTCCAACTCTACAAATTCCTACTGCCGGCAGCGACTTCACGAACTGTCCCCTCTGCCCATCAAGGGTGAGCGAGCCTTGCCACTCAAGACTTGTTACGAGCATGTAGCCCGAACCGACTATGTGCAGCCCACAGCAAGCATGAGGAAGACGTCGTGGCGTGCACGAAAAAATCCTTTTGGGCCAGTTGGGGATTTCAAACGTCAATCTGGAGGAGTTTGGCTGTACTGGCGTCAAAGCTATTCAGCTAAAGTACGGAGCGGAAGATGGAAGCTGTGGATTCCACGACGCAAGATTCACGCCAACACTCGACCGGGTGCCCTGTGCCATGGGCAATGTGAAGCTGCTGAGGAACTGGTTGATGGGCAAGCTGGAAGAGAAGCAGATTGAAGAAGACGATAGTTTGTGGGAAATTAATGCTCTTATGGCTCAGAAGAAAAAAACTGAAGACCAGCTCAAAGAACTCGAGAAAAAGCTTGACGGCATCTTACAGTGGTAGGCTGCTAAATATGCTCAGTCCTTATAAAATTCTGTGCAACCGTTGTAAGACGAATAATTTGTTTCTTTTTCAGATACTTTGCTAAGATGTGTGTCCGAACGTTATAAACTGTTGAAATATGTAAAAAAATATAATTTTAAAACTTGTAATAATTGTATAATTTTAGACTTAATAAATAGTTTGTGCTTACATTTTGTGTCTTTTCTTTATGTGTGTACCCATGAGTTGATGCAAATAACCCCAGCGAGGCTTCTTCAAACGCTGCTACTTGCAGCACCAAGGAAGACTCGCTGGGGTTATTTTTTGGTCACTCTGGGCACCAATATTGGAATATAATCACACTGGGACTTGGCCTCTAGCGAGAGATCAGCCTGATTATCCAAGTGCCTCCAAGCAAGGCAATGGATCAGGTTGCTCTCGCTGGAGGCCATATTTTTACTAGCAGCATGTCCAACATTGGTGATAAACTCCAATCCAATAATAGTTCCAATTGGTCCGGTTGAACGAAGCCCATGTGTGGTTGGTAAGCAATGTCTCGCAACCATGGACCCTGACAGCCTCGGCACAGTATATATAAAGCCTCGTCATGAGAGGTCCGTCAGAAAGACAACACTTCTATCCACACGCCATGGAGAAGGTTTGTATGATACTCAACTTTCAAGTCTTCTACGAAGGCGAACGCTTCTACGCAAGGGAGGTCGGCTATGCAGAAGTGACTTATCCGGACAAGGGGTACTACTACACCGTGGACCTGAGATGAGTTTGTAAAATCTATGACCCTACGAAGCTGCAGAACTTGCTAAAGCACGTCCATGGTCTGCCGTTTAAACCGTGGTTTAACGAATGGCCTTTGGTCTCGTACGACGAGCTGCATGACCTAGTGCTACGGCCGTACGAGAGATACTCCTGCAGAGTCAAAACTCTGGTGGCCTACAATGGAGGACACCAGGAGAAGAAGCTCTTGGATCAACTGGGCATTCTCAAACAACTTGGACGAGTTTGGCTGTCCACACATCCGTGAGCTAAAGAAAAGCTACGGCGGGGAAGAAGATACCTCCTGCGGCTGGCATGATGCAAGCTTCTCGCCTGGAGAGAACCGTGTGCGCTGCTGCGTGCCAGGAAGAAAGACTTGGAGAAAGAACTTTGCCGCATCAACGAGAAGCTTGAGATGTACGACAACATAGCTTGGAGTGTTGAGACTGTCAGCTCATGAAGACTAGGTTGAATGTTACACCTGGGGTTATCCTAGGACGATGATGATAATAAAAACAATATAATATTATGTGTAGTATATATATATATATATATATATATATATATAATATATTATATATAGTCTTCATCATCATGGGTCCTTCAGTAAAGTCTGTACATGCTTAGTTTTCCAGTTAAGTCCTTCAATCATTCATCAATCATACAGTTAGTCAGTTCCTTCACAACCATCATGTTGGTCATTTCAGTCTTTTCTTGGTTACCATCTCTCTATGAAGACGTCTGTACGTTCATGTATAATCAACCATTCTAGGCATTATAAGTTTAGTCCTGCAGTTAAATGAGTTTGGTTGGTCCTGTATGCCAGCAACCTCTTGTGGTAACACCAACATTGTGGTTCTTTCAAGTTGAATGGCTGTGCTGGACCATCTGCTGCTCCAATGTTTCTTCTGCGTCATCAAGTCATAGAATCATCAAGAGTAGTTACACACCAACGTTGCTTCAACCAAGGATGTTTGGTAGATGCTTTATTTCATATAAAACATGTTGAATTGAGGACCCATCTTTGAATGACTCTGCTTAACGAGATGTACGACCAACGCTCATGATCGCCAATGTTGGGTTCGTCATAAAATCAGTATACCCACCCACCTACTCATCCACGACGTCACATGGAAACGTATTGTCTGGTTGATCCAGTGGCCTGTGGCGTCCTTCCCTCCCAACACAATCCTTTGCTGCCTGTTGGCTGGGATAAGAAGACGTGAAGATGACGTACATTCCCAGTATATAAAAGCTGACTGCCGAGCTTCCAGCCCTCATAACCATTCACTCACTCTGTTTCTAGAGAACCTTTACCCCTTTTCCTTTACAATTTTCGCGCCCGTTATCTACCATCATTTTTGTAGTAATCATGAATTTTTCTGAATATAAAGCTTTTTGGGTAAGAGTACGTATGCCTGCACCGATTGTGCCATTTGCCTGGAAGATTTGGCTGCTTCCCCTGGTAATAAGCAAACAGACGTCTCCGCGTCCTGCCGTTTGGACTGCGGGCACGTGTTTCACCACGGCTGCGTCCTGCAGTGTTACGGGCCGCAAATCACCCAGTGCCCACTCTGCCGGATGGAGTTTCTACCCATCTTCCCCGAGTGTGGTTTCTGCGGGATTCCTTTGAGCCCCTGTGTGCCCGTCTCCACTCTGGAGTGCTGCGGGACCAGGATGCACTGTCTGTGCTTGGACACTTGGCTGCAAGGCAGTGGAGATGAAAGTGTGGGCTGTTCCGTTTGCAGCGGACAGCGGGATTGCATGTTTGCTAAGAAAGAACTGCTGCGTGATTCCGATGAGGAGGAGGACGATGATGGGGAATTCACCAGCAGTTAACTCTCCGTGACCCCTGACTTATCCCAGTTAGATAGCGACGATGAGGACTTGGAATTACCATCTCTCGCAGACTGGATCCGGGAGACCACGGAGGCTATGGGCGCAATTGCTGCACACAATGCCGACGTATACCCCGACAACGACTCGGTTCGGTCTGGTAGAGAAAGTCCCGAGGTAATATGTTTAGATTAATTTGGTTCTCTCGAAGACACTTGTGTACAGTGATAGCCTTTACTTTAAAAAAATGGGTGCTTCTAAGTGGTGGAGTACATCTCCATCACTCGGAACCACCCTTTTTTTATATCACCCTACGAATCAACACTGGATTGATTTAGTAGAAACAAGTAAAATAAAAGGCAAAGACTTAGTCTTAAAGAAGCATCATCTGCTGTCTGCAGTCATTATTATCCATAACAGCAGCATCATATGAGAGACGTGTTCATAGCATTTGCAAGACACAGACTATTCCATTGACCATCGTTGGGAAGGCATGTAATAACCAAAAAGTGAGGAGTATGAAACTTGTGGAAGATTCTGAACAGAGAGGTTTTAAAGCATCTATCCATGAGGTGGGCTACTGGAATGGTTGGTCACAGTGTAAAAGCTGTGATACCTATGTTGTAAAAAATATCATAGTTGCTGCTGTCCTCGAAGATGAATAACCTGTGATGATGAGACTGAAGATGTGGCAACTGAGAAGACATTAAGATATATATATATATATATATATATATATATATATATATATATATATATATATATATATATATATATATATATATATATATATTGTGGCATCATGTTGGTTGACATCACATTATCTGCAGCAGTTGTTGAGCAAGTCTTGTCGTATATAAGCTAGCTCCTCTGTCATTCTCGATTAGATAGCTTTCTTCACAGTTGAAAAGTACTTCCATACTTACTGTCTTCACTGCTACTACTAGCTTTGACAACATGTACTATAGGTACGAGTTGCACCCTAAGACTCAGTTCTTGACAGCAGTCATTGGAGCTGATGGTCGCTCTTACTTTTTGTACCGAGATGTAATGAACCTGCTGGTTATACGCAACCCGGAGGATTACTGCAGTTCGGTCTTGGATAACTTGGCCGCTCCAATGCTTCAAATCAGATGTCCTGCCGAAAGGTAACACCTTTCGCTTCAAGTACCAACATTACTTTGCAATTGGTGAATACACTCTGTTGAGAATCATGGAGTTGTACGTTCAGCGATTGGATGTGGAACTCTACCTCTGATACCAACGTATGCGAGTGGATATGAAAGTTAAACTTGTTCAGCCAGAAAAGTTTACCGAAATATTTCAAGTTCCATACTTGTCATCATATCCAGCAAAGATGCCCAGATTCGTCCTGTGCAACCCACAAGATGTGGATGCCCGCTGGCTCCTCAGTGAATACTTACCTCTCCTCGTCAAGGCAACACTAGGATACTATAAAGAGATTGAACGCCATAGACTGATGAGAATCCAGCAATGTGAACAGCAGCCGGATACCTTACAGCAGCCATCATCACCGCAAGATGACAAGCCATTCATGCAGCAAACTTTTGGGAATCCAATAGAGCCAGAGCAGACAAGTCCAGCAAGACATGAACCAAACGTGGACACTATACCGATGCTCGAAGACACTTTGCCTGCTGAGAGCCAAAAATGTGAGATTACCATCTATAGTGTTCGAACTGCACCTCAAACTGGTACAGAGCAGCCCTCTCAAGATCTTTCATACCTTCAATACGTACCAAACTACATACAAGTCATCAACTTGAGGAACAAAGAAGATAGAGTGTTGTACATAGTCTACGGATCGGCCAATGGATGATGCTACAAATGATGGGACATGTGAAGACTGAAGACATGGACAGCCTTCATCCTCTGCAGACAAGCATCTATTGAGGATGGTGAAACAACCAATGTATTCAATATATATATATATATATATATATATATATATATATATATATATATATATATATATATATATATATATATATATATATATATATATATATATATATATATATATATATATAATTTTAATGTATCAGTTGTCTCATCACCAGAGCTGCCACCACCATCTGGGTACCATATAGGCTTCAGCTCGAGTCTTCATCATTCAGATGAGCCTTGTTCTTGCGGGAGGAAGGAAGTGGCCTGAAGAGTTCCTGACTTAGCCGTTCCACTACAAGCCTGCCGGGGCCCAAGTCATGCACTTTTGCCTCCTTGTTTCTTCACCAGTGTTCCAGATATCCAGTACACGGTAAGTATAAACTGATCGACTGCTAGACATGGCCCGTATTCTCATAGTAGCCAGTTTGACGTAAGATGCTTACTGCACGACTCGCACTCAGTCGTGTAATCATAATTCAGATATGAGCTCCTGACGAACGCACCTGGAATGACACCGGTCCATAGCAACATTCGGGTCGAACGCTAGGTGCAAGTAGGCTATGGAGTCATTGGATCCCATCACTGGGTGTCCAAGGACGAGGTCTACTAACTGGTCTCTATAGAGTGAAAAGGGCAAGTCTTTAGTCTAATCGGTCTCTTCACTGACCAAGTATGGATGTTGCTGTAAAGACAAAAGTCTTGAAGAAGTAAAGACTTGAGTGAACCTGCCAAACACTTCCAGTTGAATCTTGCCATTCCACTGCGAGCCTGCCAAAGAGTTCAAGATATATTCCAACGGTGGTCGTCCTCCAGGATGCCATAGTTTATCCTAGCATCATTGCCGTTCATGGGACAAGAAAGATCCTGGTGATGAAGCAAGAAGATCCTCGTCTGACAGCCAAGCCTTGACTGAGGAAGACAACTGACATGTCATATATATATATATATATATATATATATATATATATATATATATATATATATATATATATATATATATATATATATATATATATATATATATATATATATATATATATATATATATATATATATGTGTGTGTGTGTTGGTTGTCTCATCATCAGAGCTGCCACCACCATTTGGGTACCATATAAGCTACAGCTCGAGTCTTCATCATTCAGATGAGCCTTGTTCCTGATGAAGGAGGGAAGCAGCCTCCTGAAGAGTTCCAGTCCTTTCTGTTCCAGAGTTCCAAGTCATGCATTTTTTCCTTGTTCCTTCTCTGCCAGACATCCAGTACATGGTAAGTGTTCCGTATTTGTTATGTATACCCTTGGTTACGGAGCACCCTCCTTGGTGCATTTTGTAATCACGCCATTT